>CM069236.1:7205642-8478039 GCA_035582765.1 Acer negundo | reverse complement strand
ACAACCTAAGTGAATATGTAAAGATATCCAAATATGCAAATAATGCTAGGTTACACTAAATGCTTATCTAGGATTATTAAATGTCAATTAAATCAATCCTAGATATTAATTGCTATATGACATGACATAAAACATAGCCATATGAGATATGTCAATCCTAGATATAGCTATCAAAATGTAACACTCAAACATTCAACACATAATCTCAACCTTGTATGTAGAAATTACTCTAAGAACATACAAGTAATAAATGAGAAAAATTGCTAAGTAAGAACACTAATTATGTAAGACAATAGTGAACAACTTACCATAATATGTGTGTTGAAGAAGACCCATGCACTAGCACTTACTAGATGATCCTAGATGATGCTTAGATGATGATTGATTGATGCACATGGAAATGAGTTTAGAGAATTAAAGAAGCAATCTTGATGTTTTTTCTCTTAAAAATCTCTCTTTCTCTTTTAGGGTTCTTGATGATTACAGAGTGTAATGAAATAGAGTGATATAATGGTGTATTTATAGAGGCCAATGAAAAGCATGGTGAAAATACAAGATTGCCTCTAAAACTTACCGTTCGGCGGTTTCAAAACCACCGATTCAATTGCTGAATTGATCCCGAGACTACAGGGGAGCAACGGTAGTTTCAATCAGCAATTTCATGACCACCACCAAACTATCGATCTAGAGACCAAGATATTTATTTCAATCAGGTCTTGAACGGCGGTTTCAATCGGCGGTTTCATGGCCACCGATTTAAACCGTCGAATTGAGACCGAGAGATGGAATCAATCTAGAGACTTTTGGAATCAAACGGCGGTTTCATTCGGTGGTCATGGCCTCCGATCAAACCATCGTTTCACCAATAGTGGTGAAACCAAAGAAGAAGCCAATGGCATTTTTCGAAGGCGATCCTTATGCTAAGCCAAGCACATCATCGTGCATGCGCGGACGTTTCCGAACTGTGTTCATGAAACGAATTACTAGACACACTAACACACAACAAAATGCAACAACAAAGTGCAAGTGTGGAAGGTTACATATGAAAAGAATGCACACAATATCAATGAATACATAGACACATGTGTGTGTGTGTGCGCAACTAAATCTTTTCAAAGAAAACTAAGCACAAAAGATATACATTTGGAGTGCTTATCACCTTGAGGTCTTGAGAGAGCATTGAGCTTGATAATCAATCACCTAAGCTACCCTTATAATTCAAAACCCTAATTGTGGTTTGTCATCGAAATAAGTTAATCAAACTTTGAGGAACTTACAACCTTGACTCTCTTTATTGCATATATTTATGAGTCTTGATAGTATGGTTGGGTTTGTTTCTGATAGCTTGCATGACTAGGTTGATTTTCCCTAAATAGCTAACTCTTGTTCATTCTTGTGAGATTGGTTGATGATTAGGTTGATAGATTAATGTTTATTTATCTAGTCAAGCTCTATTGAATGTTCATGTGGATTTAATTGACAATTAGGTTATTAGAAATCTATATACCAAATTGATACCTCATATATGGGCATGTTGACATTGTTTGATAGCTAGGATTGTATGTCATGTGATAACATCTAGCTAAGTCTTTATGGTTTTCATTTAGACATTGATAATTAGGATTTATTGCTTGTTGCTTTAAATACCTTCTTAAGCATCTAGTGTTAGTCTAACACTCTTTGCATTTGAACATTGTTTACATGTTCACAGTTAGACTTTAATTCTCTTCGATGAGTCAAAGTCTTGTGGCTAGGGGTGGTAGTTGCACAAGCAATTGAAGTCTTACAACCAAGGGTTGTTTGTCAATCATTCGTCGAGTGCCACAGTAAAAGGCCTTCGGGTAGATTAGAAGGTGCTCACGTAAAGAGTAGTAGATCGGGGGATATCACTAGGGATTGAACCAATAGTGGCGAGTGGTAGTGTCCATAGCCTGAGGTTATCGAGAGTGAGAGTTCGTGTATCACTTGAGGGTTTAACTTTCTATTCATATAGTGGATTTCAGTGACTAAGTGGCTAATGTGGCTATTCCCGTGGGTTTTTTCCTTGCTGAAGGTTTTCCACGCAAAAATCAAGTATTCTTTACTTTCCGCACTTTACTTATTAGACATGTTAAGTGGAATTTCAAAAAGAGTTAGGGGTCATTTGTTATTTTGTTTGAAGACTGAATAGTCCTGAATTTTACTGAAGACTAAATAGTGACTAAAACTTGAATCTGAATGACATGTTTGTTTTTTTTTTTTCTCACATCCGAATATACTGTCAACATGTTTGTTTTTTTTAAATAAAACTATCTGAAAGGAAGTAATTTTACATCTATTCCCATATTAAACAATTATACATATAATATAGAATAAAAACAATCCAAAAAATTATTATTATTATTATATGAACATATATGATCATGATCTTCTTCTTCGATTACAAACAAACTTTATTTTACTAAGAAAAGAAAATGTTTTTTTTTTAAAATAAAAAATAAAAGGGGCAGCATGAAAACCCACACAAAACACTCTAAAAATAATAATATATAAATACATCACACTAATATCATAATAAAGTATTGATATTAAACATCAATATGAGAAGTGATTAGAGTTCTTTTTTATTTTTAAAACTATTTAAAATAAGCAATATATTAAAATAAAGATTTTTATACAATATATAATTATGATGAAATTTGAGATATGTTATATATTGAAGATAGTATTAGAAGAAAAGTTTTTGGATTGCATTTAATACAATTCAGTAATTTATAGTTAAGTGAAAAGTCATGATTTTTTACTTTTTATTTTAAGTTGTTTTTTGGTATTTTTAAGTTGTTTGACCACTTACAAAAAATAAACAAAATAACTTAATAATTATGATTCAGACCCATTAAGTTTTAAGTGGAAAAAACAAATGACCCCTTAGGCTATATCAACTTTAAAAACTCACTTTAATTGTGTAGCTTCAATATTCATCCATTTATTTAGTCTAAATCCAAGGGTTCTTATTTAATCCTCTTCTCCGCTATAGGATTAATAACAAATAGGTGGATAAAAATTTAAGTCACTAATTTAAGTTAAATTTTTAAGTTGATATACTGCAACAATTTTTTAAACAATAGAACATTTTCAATTAGGTGAGAATTGTTTTTGTTGTAAATAAACTTCTTCGAGTGAAAAAATTCACAAACAAAAAAAATCATATTAACTATAATTGTTACTATCTTTAATGGTTTTTTTTTTAAGTGCCCCTATGATATAAATATATGGGTCCAAGTTCAATTCTCCTCTCCCCAAATAAAAAAAATAAAATAAAATACATAAATTGTTTTTACAAATGTTATTATTATTATTTACATTTTTAAATTTTAGTATGTTATAAACAAGCCCCCATTGAATGAAATTTCTAGCTCTGCTAAATATGCAAGATATAAAAAAAATAGTTATTTTTGTTTTAGACTTATGCTGTGTATTGACAAAAAAAAAAAAAAAGGATATCATGTAACTAAGGTTGATAAAAAAAAAAAAAAAGGTTGATAGAGTGTTATGCATTATAATATAAAGGGTTAATTGCACTAATCTATCCTAAGTTAATTAAATATAGCAAGATTTCAAAAAGAACCTATAAATTAACATAAAAACCCCTTACCATCAAGTCAATCTATTAACTTTAACGGTTGACTAACCTTGGCCCTTAGAGAGCCAAATATACACTTGTCACATCATTCCAAATATAAAATATTTTTTAATTAAAAATTAAAAAACCAAAATAATAATAATAATAATAATAATAATCTACCGGCGATGAAACTCAACTGCCGAAAGAAATAAGAGATCATCGCCAAACTCCTCAAATTGGAGTAGATCGGCCTTCTACAGTTAGCAGAGGAGGTTCCTCCGTGAACTAAGGATGTTTCCACGAACTAATTATCTTTTTTTTTATATTTTTAATTTTTCACTTTTTAATTAAAAAATATTTTATGTTTGGAATGATGTGTCAATGGTATATTTGGTTTTCCATGGGTCAAGATTAGTCAACTATTAAAGTTAACAGATTGAATTGATAGCAATTAGTGTTTATATTAAATTAGGGTATCTTTTTAAAATCTTACTAAATTTAATAAAGTAAAGTTGAATCAGTGCAATTAACCCTAATATAAACCGTCAAAGTAGTGCAACTACTTTCAACACTTTAGAATCACATTTTCCTCCATCTCTCACCTAACTCTGTTGGGTAATCAAATAACTAAAATTCTCTAACTTAACTAAAATAATGACTTAAATATATATATATATATATATATATATATTATTCGATCTTCCTTTGGCTTTTCTTTTATTTAATTACGTGTTTAAGTATGTTTTTACAATATACGGTCACAAAAGATACTTAACATTTCAACTCGGATAAAAACAAAATTACATGAACGCATATTTTTATTTTTTTAGTTATTTATTTAATGGTGTTAAATTATTATAAATTAAAATATATAATAATTATTTATAAAAAAAAAAAAATAGATTATAAAATATTGAAGCACAATATTGATAATGAATGTTTGGAATGATAAAAGGAAATTTTTTTTTTAAGTATTATACTATTACATAAATTCGGGGTTTTTTAGAGGAGGAAAGACTCGAACCTGTAACCTCGTGGTACAAATGTGATAAATTTACAATCGGACCAACCTCATCTCATAAAGAAATTATTCCTAAACCCCTCGAAACTCTAGAGGAATGAGAATTCCACCATCTTGAATTAAAAAAAAAAAAAAGATCCGAAATAATCAGACAACCAACTCAGGAATATTCATTTCCCAACTAGTTACTCGCTTACTCCAATAATAACGAAGATGTCTCGCCCCACTTTATGATTAATTATGATTAAGGTGAGGCTCGAATCCGACCACCAAACCAAACCATACCAGTATTTCATATTTCATCCGCACCTGAGAATTTCTTTCGGAATATATTATGTATTCCGACTTTATGCAGGAAAATACAATGCATGTTTATTTTATTTATTTATTTATTTACTGTGATAAAGTAATCTAGATGCAAGGTAAAACAGAGTTATTTTTGTGGTAGGTTTAAGTTGTGTATTGACACATGCATTCTTCAAATAAAATGTCAAAGTCTTCCAAGTGTCTATTGTTAGGCATAGACAAAGACTCGTAAAAATTAAAACTTAAAACCGAACAACTTTTAATTCTCTTACTTGAAAACATCATAAACTCAAAAGGCCTTCAAATTCATGTAAATATATAGCATGGTTTCATCAGTCAAAACTACTTGCAACCACTTTCAAGTTCAACACTTGGAATTCTCTGTTGAGAAATCAAACAACTAAAAATTCCATGAAATTCTGGCAGGCAATGATAGAGATTTTGACACTCTTCCCTTAAGTACAAGATCAATCCATCAAACACCAAACTGATACTGACTATATTCCCATCAAATCCTGACTTTATAACCGTAATTTCGATTTTTCCGTATGCAGTCAAGTTTTCCAGTTAGCTGTGAATTTCCAAAGAGTCATAATATACTTTGAAAAGAATATCACACAATCAAAGTAAACCACCCCTTGCATTTCCCGGATACAGATTCAAAACAGATGTATATACAAATTGCAATCGAGTAGGAAATTCAGAGACAACTACCTTCTGTAAATATGATTCTAATATCAAGTTTCGGGCCAAACATTAAACAGCAAGGTCTGTCTAAGCATTACAAGCCATGTATGTTTTCTTGATCAACATTTGTTACGGAGAAAGGGAAACTTTTACTTTTCGTGTGAAATGTGATACAAGAGTTGCTTTACAAACCAACTACAAAACTATGCTCGTAGTACAACGTTTTTGACTTATTGACACTTACCAGTCACCCGAAACCACCACAACGGCCTGGACTGGCATATTTTTTTCACTATATCTTATTTTATCTTTCTACAGTGGAAAATTTTATCTCACAAACCCAAAAAAAAAGAAAAATGAGAAAACAAAACAATCATTTTGAAGGAACTTCAGAAGTACAACTACTAGCAATAGGAAGATCGGTTGGTGTGCATACCAGAGCTCTTTGCTGTAGATGTCTCAAGCTCTGTTCCATGCTAACTTGTACCATCTCAGCCAGCATTTTTTTCGCTTTCCCAGATTGCTCTTCTCCATCGATCTGAGAAATTATGTTACAAACAATATTCTCTAGCGTATCAGGTTGAAGCTCAGATCTCGGATAGGGAGATTCTCTTAATAGCCGCAAAAGTGTCTGTGCTTTTGTCTGTGACTTGGGTGTTCCTTGAACTGTGAGCTCAAGAAGTCCAGGGATTACACCTTCTCTAAGAATTGGTTCTCTATATTTACATCTATCGCTCTCACACATCATTAATAGTGCCCCAACTGCATGCTCCCGAGCTTGAAGAGATCCGTTTTCTAGCACTTCAACAACTGCAAGCACTCCACCTTCTTGAGATGTCAAAGCAGTTCTGCCCTCCTCAAAACCAACCAACGACTCTATAAGAGCACTACATTTCTCAGCTGTTTTTGATGATTTTTTACAGAATTTCAGCAAATCAACTATAAAAGGTATCGGATTTGTTTCAAGGATAATGCTGGGATTATCAGGGTGAGTTGAGAGATTAGAAAGAGCCATTACAGCATCAAACTTGGCTTGTGTACTTCCATCTCTAAGGATTTCCACAAGGAGAGGAATGGCACCAGAAGCACTTATAAATGGCTTGTTGACGGCAGAAGCTGATAGAGTAAGCAAAGCTGCAGTAGCATACTCCTGTAGGTTCAAATTCTCTGATTGAAGGAAGTTAATTATCGATTCTAAGGCGCCAGCTTCAATGATATTGATCTTATTCCTGCAAGATAAGATTCAAATAAATTCTAAGTGAGTTTCACAAATTTTATGAAAAACGCAATTAATTACCAGCATTTTTGCTAAAAAAGGAAGGTTCATGAACAAGAAAGCATCAACAATGAATCCGACATAACACATCAAGAGAGTATGATGGACACAAGTTAAATGGAAATGCAAACTAATGGGAATGGAACTGTAACAGGGCATATTGCAAACTCCTTCCTCCTTTCAAATTTTCGAGTCCTGACACTTCTCACATGTGACTTCCACATGACATTATGGTTGTGTAAACAAAAAAGACTTGGAAATCCCAACGACAACCAAATGGACATTCTTGGTACCGAGATAAGCTAAAAACTATATTAAAGTTAAGCACCACAATGATATTAGCACAATTTAGAAGTATTTCTAATCTCGTCAGCAAATTAGTATCCCTCAACGGTTGTGGCCTTTGAACATCGATGAGTCGTATAGGATTCAGATACAGAAGTTTCAAATCAGAATTATATAAACCAAAAAAGGGTTTCCTACAACATGTAAATGCCAATATTCAATACTGAAATATTATTCCACTACAAGATAATTAATTATAATGCTACCATAATTCAATCTAAAACTAGTTGCAAGAAGAATTAACAAGAAACTAATTGAAGCATATATTCAAAGAAATGGAATAAATAAAGAAAGAATATTAATATTTTCTTTCTCTTTTTCTCTCTCTGAGAAGGTAAAAGGAGTTTTCTTCCTCACCAAACACAATCCATTATTATGATATGATAACTTGAAACAGAAGATTAAAAAAAAAGTGAAACATGTGAACCAAAGAACAACCAACCAACCAACCCAGCTCCAATCTAAATAGTGTTCAACAATAAAAGCATCCATTTTTTCAACTTTTTTTTTTGTTCTACCGACACTTTATGATTATCACAAACCAAAATTAATCTTAAAACAAAACATAAACTTCACTTGATTTAACTTCAAATAAATCAAACGACAACCAACCAACCAACCCATCTCAAATCAACAATAAAAGCATCCAAATTTGAACTTTTTTTTTCTACCGACACTTCATGATTATTGTATAAACCAAATTAAATCAAAATTCCAAAAAATAAAAATATAAGAGAACTTCATTTCACTTCAAAAAAGCACCCATTTCACCAAAATTGAAGTTCATTTCTGGGTTTTGTTTGCTGAAAACAAAAACAAAACAGAAACAAAAAAACAAAAAAACAAAAAATCCTTCTTCTTTTAAAAATATATTTTTAATCAACGAATCAGGATTAAAGTCATATAAAAAAAAATAAAAATAAAAGTGAACACTAAAAAAGAAAAAGAAGATAGAGAATAATAAAATAATATAATCACCAAGTACGGTGTTGATTTTTCTTCCATTAAATTGATGAATCCGAGGAAAAAAAGTGATACAGAATAAAGAGAAACACAGTAACAACAAATTCCCAGAAAAATCTATTCAAAAATCACATTAATAATTAATTACACATTAAATCGTAAAAAAATTCTCAAAACCAGAATATTTCAATAAAATCAAAAACCAATTTAATTCACATGATTGCGATCCCCCAAAAAAAAAAAACACACAATATTTTAGCAGAAAAAATGGACTTGTAACGTACTTTTCGTCTTTGACGGCAAGGTTGAGGAGGGCGAGGAGGGCGGACTCATGGTGGGCTTCGGAGGATTCGGGTCGGAGCATACGGACGAGGGGTTGGACGGCGGCGGACAGATGGCGGCGGCAGCGCTGGGAGGTCTTGGTGAGGCGGCGGATTTCCCTGGCGGCCTCGAGCTTGGAGTCGGGATCGTCGGAGTGGAGGAGCTGGAGGGCACGGTTGACGGCGGAGGAGGAGGAGGAGGGAGACGGCGCTCGAGGCGAGTCGGAGGCTGAGGAGGAGGAGTGGTTATCTGTGAATGAGTCCATCGTCAGACAGAAACCAACAAAAAAACTGTAAGTGGGTTCGTGTTGTTTGATATTGTTATTATTATTATTATTATATATGAGATGGGCTTTTAGAGAGAGAAAATATCTGAAATGAGATTTAGATTTAGAGAGAGAGAGAGAGAGAGAGAGAGAGAGGGTGGTGAGTGGTGACTTATTACTTATTGGTGTTGGCTTTAAGCAACAGTTTAGAAAATAAAAAAGAGAAGCCAAAGAAGTATCCGAGCGTAGCACTGTTAGTAATGGACGAGTTTGGTGTTTAGAGAATTGACTCTCGATGATAAAAAGTTTAAAATAAATATATGAATAGAAGCAGAGGTATTATTGGGCTCACTTTTTGGTATTTTTTATATTTTTTCTTTTAAGTTTGATAAAAAAAAATATATATATATATTAATAATTAAGACACCAAAGGAGATTAAACAGCAAATCCATACACAACATGGCCACAATATGCTTTTGTATATAGTAATTGGGATTGGAAGATAATTAATTACACATACATACCAATAAATACGCAACAAAACGTGGAAAGGGAGGTAAATGTAAGTTCTAGATAACATATTTCTTAGATGTTGAAGTTTATATCTAACATTATAAAATCATATTAAAACAACATTTTATATTTCTAGAAAGCGTATTTGCAATTTTGTTTTTATTTGAATTTATAACAGGAAATTAGTAGATGACTAGATTCATTCTTGGTATGAGTTATAGATTCATTCTTCGCGTGAGTTTCCTCAGGAGTAAATAACTACAAATAGCCAAAAAAAAAAAAAGTAAAATAATAGTCCCGAAAAAATAAAATTTCTACTGTCTGTCAATTTTAACCTTTGAAGTGATAAAAATACACATTTATTTTTCTTAATTAATGTTAAATGAAATTAAAAAAATTAGTTTTTTGGAAATTCATTGGAGGTCTGCTGTAGTATATCTCCATCGGATCGGGTTGTTTGTGTACCTTATTTATTTATTTATTATTATTATTATTAATTATGAAAATTTTTATTCAAAAGTGGTTTTAGAAATGGATAAATTTAAAATTGGACCAAAAATCATAAATAGCTTCTAAATTAATAGACTATTCAAAGGTGTCTTTATCTCAATATGTTATTTCTCTATAGAGCTTCTCCTTACAATCCAATATTTTTCTTTTTACACTTCATTTCTAAAGACACTTCATTTTAAAAATTAAAAATTTTAAATATTCTGAAGACCATCTATTTTATTTTAATATTACTCATTTTGAATACCTTTCTTTAGAAAATTTGAAATAGGAAATGGAAAGAGATGTGAAATAATTAAATGAAAATAGAACAGAGAATAAAACTGAACAAAAGTGAGGAGATTGAAACTGTTTTAGAGATCAAATTGTGAAAATAGGAAAACAATATTTGATTTCCTTTTTGGAATTTTAAGTTGAGTAAAAAATTTTCTATAGAGTAAAAAATAATTTTAAATATATTTTTCTGGAAAAAAGAATATATATATATATATATATTTATATATTTTAGTGATGGTGATGATTGAACGTGGTTGATATTTGAGAAAAATAAAATTAATTTCAAATTTAGTTGAACAAAAAAAACGGGTGATGATAATGTGTGAGAAAAAAAAAATTATTTAAAAAAAAAAGAAGATATTTTAGGGTTTGTAAAATAGGAAAAGAAACACAAAAGAGGAAGAAAAAAAAAATTAAAGAAAATTAAAAAAAAAAAAAAAAAAAAAAAAAAAAAACTTGTTTCCTAAAAAAAATGATTTGGAGTTTTTAAAGAATTTTTTGTCTTGTGCAATAATTTTAATTCAGGTTAAAATTGTCATTATGAAAAAAAAAAAAAAAATTCAAAAAGAGTGTAAACAGATAATTAACGGATTTTCTCATTTTTTTAATACCCAACTGAAATGATTTTGGATAAAAATGCCCTTACCACAAATATGACATTTAAGAGAGAATTTTTTTTAAATCAAGTCTAATAGACCTCAATCAATAAAGGACTGTGACCTCCATCAATGGAGATTTGAATTATTATTTTTACTTAAGATCTACATAGTTGGAGGTCTTTTCTCATACCTCTAAAAATGGTTGTGTGAACAAACCTCAATTGATGGTGGTCACCAGAGATGGATTTATGAGAGTCCGGAGTGGTAGCTTTAGAAATTTTTTTTATGATTAATTTATAAATGGCTAATTACATAAATTACCATGAGGTTTAATAATATTATATGAATATGACATTTTTGTCTAAATTTAGTAAAATATAAGTATTTTGTTGCTCAAAGTAAGTCTTAAAAATATACATAATATTATGGATTCTATCATTATAGAATTAAGTCATTTGCAAGTTCAAATAATTTTTATTTTTTTTGAACTACACGTTTAAATAATTGTTTATACATAAATTTTATAATGTATTTTATCTTCTTAAGTAGTCTATTATTGAATTGGTGTCATCTTTTTATTAAAAAAAAAATAAACAAACACTTGCATCAAGAATTATATAAAAAGTTTTTTATTCTTAATCAATAGCTCGCATGTCTTGCACCGACTTTATTATATCAGTGTGTATTAAGATGGAAAATCACAAGAGTTTTCTCCATATATAATGCACACCGAATTTAATAAATTTAGTGTCAGAGTTTGTGAGTCATTAAGTAAGTAGTATAATATATTGACTAAACAAAAGTAGATAAATCCAACTATTGATAACTAAGGAGCTGACTTTACAATGTTAGTGCATAATGAAGAAAAAAAATAATATATATATATATATAATTTAGTTCGGACTGTAAATATTTTCTAGGTTCACCTCCTCATCACAATGGAGGTTTAATAAAATGATAATATATATTTTTTGAATTAATCTTTTGTTCCAATAACTTTTTTTTTTGGTACAAAGGAGGCCAAGGCCCAGGAAAAAAAAAAAAAAAAAAAAACTAGGAAGGGACCATAATGGTCCTAAGGCACTATCTTATACAGAAAGTGCCTCTACAATCAGCAACAAAAAAAAACTTTTTATCTTAGCAGGAGGTTGTCGAAAAACCAGATACCCATTTCCATCTTGTGACCCATATGAGCAAGACCATTCGCAAGGGAGTTGCCTTCTCTGTAGACGTGTTGTACAACACAGCTCCAATCACCATTTATGATCTCTTCACAGCTCTAGATGAGACGGAAAAGTGGGTGATTTGGGTTGGTGTCAATGTCAAGGAGTTGCACAATAGTTAAAGAATCAGTTTCAATAACAATCTTTTTGAAACCTAATTTTCAGGCCATATTTAGGCCTTCAAACATACTCCATAGTTCAACTTCAAGGGCATTCCCCAACCCTTTATTCAACACAAAACCTTGAATCCAATCCTTCTGAGAATTAAGCAGGATACCTCCGGCTATTATGGCACCTGATTCGGAACAACAACTACCATTAACGTTCAACTTCACCCAATCAATTTTTGGTTGAGTCCAAGACACCGGTAAGGAAAAGGTTACTCTATTAGGAACATCGTAGTTAGCCGACCACCAATCTTTAGCAAATTGCTCAATGATTAGATGATGGGATTGAGGAAACACAAAGTTTGTATCAAACACCTTTTTACACCTCCATTTCCACATAAACCAGAGAGTTAGAAAGAAAACCAAGGAGAAAGGAACATTACCAGTTGTTATTTTTGTAACATGCAGATTATCATAAAGCAAGTCTTCAAAAATCCCATTAAACAACTCGACATTTCTAGTATCCCTTGAAATCTTTTCCCGAACTGAAATGGAGGTAGTACACCCACGAATCAAATGCTCAGTATCTTCAATGCCAACATCACATCTCGGACAAGAAATAACAGACGTTAAACTACGATTGACCCTCTGGTGGTTAGTGAGTAACTTGTCATGGAGCATGATCCAAAGAAAATGTTGAATTCTAGGAGGGATTTTGAGGCTCCAGATAAACTTCCACTTCCACACAAGAATCCTATCAACATCAATGAGACCATTATAGGTGGTCTTAACCGAAAAATTCCCACAATTATTCCATCTCCAAATAAGCCTATCACGCCCACTTTGTCTTTTACCAGCTTGGATACTACAAATTTTGAGAACAATATTCTCAGGGAGAACTGTCATGAGCTGATCAAAATTCCAGCCATCACTAGTCAAGAAACTACTCACAGTCAGTTGTAGCTCGTTAGCAGTGACCTCAACAATAAAGTGATCCTTCAGACGACCAACATCTGGAACCCATGTGTCAGCCCAGAATCTGATACAATCACCCATTCCCACTCTCCATTTAATCCCTATCTGAACAAGCTTGGCCCCAAAAACAACACCTTTCCAAATACTCAAAGAACTTACACCTTTTCTCAGCTCATCTTCAACGATGGTTTGATTCTTGATATACTTGTGTTGGAGAAGTTCAGACCACATGCTATTTTCCCCTTGCAAAAGCCGCCAACCCATTTTAGTAAGGAGAGCTTGATTCATATTTTTGGTTTTCTTGAGCCCCAACCCACCATTTCTTTTAGGTTAACAAACAGTTTCCCACTTAATAAGGTGGACCGCACTCTTGGAAGCAGTATTTCCCTAAAGGAATTTCATATTGATTGGATCCAAATCTGAACAAGTATCATCAGGGACCTTTACAAATTGCATAGTATAAATTAGAAGAGCATAGGTGACAGCTTTAATGAGGGTGGCACGCCCAGCGAGAGACACATAGTCACTTTTTCAAGCCACCAATCTTTTCTATGTCTTCTCTACAAGACCTCTGTAGGTATATTTATTAATTATGCCATGGATTAAAGGAACTCCCAAATAGTTATCTAGATCCTTAGTATGAGGAGAACCATATACTCTGGCAATGTCATTAGCGTCACAATTTTTAATGTTACTAGAACAAAACACTCTTGATTTTGGGAAGCTTATTTGCTGACCAGAAAGATCACAGAAAATGGTCAGACAACGTCTCATAATGGTAGCTTGCTCAAAAAAAATCAGATCATCAACAAAAAAATAGGTGTGAAACCTCATGCACTTCTCTAGAAATCTTAACACATTTCCAAGATCCTAGGGATAGTCTTTGCTTAATCAAATGGGAGAGTTTTTCCATGCAGAGTACAAATAAATAAGGAGAAAGAGGATCTCTTTATCTTATGCTAGCTCTAGGTGTGAAAGACTCGGTGGACTCCCCATTCAGCATGATCCTATATCTGACACTAGTGATACACCACATAATTAAATCCAGCAGTTTACCACTAATACCAACTTCCAAACACACGTCTCGAATGAAACTCCATTGCAGTTTGTCATAGGCTTTGGCAAGATCAATTTTCCAGACTACATATCCTTTCTTGCTTTTCATAATTTTAAACTTATGAAGAATCTCTTGAGCTACCATAATGTTATCATGTATCTGTCTTCCCGGAATAAATGCAACCTAGTTGGGACTGATAAGCTCAGGAAGAAGGGTCTCAAGCCTATGGACAATGATTTTACTAATGATCTTGTAAGTTGTGTTGCAGAGATTGATGGTTCTAATTTGAGTCATGTCAAGAAGGCTGGGGACTTTAGGGATAAGAGCGATACTTGTGTGATTTAACTCGATAGGGAAAGTACTAGACCTAAAACTATCCCGGACAAGTTTAACCAAATTCAATTTACAAACTTCCCAATGATTTTGGTAAAAGGAGGTTGGGAGACCATCTGACTTGGGCACTTTGAGACCACCAATACTAAATAGGGCATCCTTAACTTCCTCCTCATTGACATCTATAGAGATGTTATGTAATAACTCAACGTCAACGTTAGGGAAGCCTTTTGGTAAATACTCAAAATATTCCTATAAAGGTTGAGTAGCAGAAATCTTCAGAAAATAATCAATGGCAATTTTCCTCATGATTTCTCTATCACATTGCCAAATACCCTTTTTATCTCTTAAACCTTCCAGCTTATTATAATGCCTTCTGACCATGGTAGCAAGATAGAAAAATTTAGAATTTTTATCCCCTTCTTTGAGCCAAGTAATTCTGGATTTTTGAAGCCAAAAAATCTCCTTTTGCTCTATGATTTGACTGTATTCTTTTTGCAATTTGATCTCAAGATTACCAAGACAAGCCTTGAATTTGACACCAAGACTTTTCTGTATCCTTTGCAATCTAGCTAGAAGATGTTTTTTCTTCTTAAAAATACAACCGAAACTTGTCTCATTCCACTCTTTCAACATGCTAGTGAAGGCCTGAATTTTGTCCACAAAACTGATAATACATTTATCCCAGAATTGTTGAGCCATGCTACTAAAGTCCCTATGTTTCAACCGCATAGCTTCGAACCAAAATGAATTGAGACCTTTTCTCGGGATATTGTGACTATAAAGGTTTAACACTATAGGGCAATGGTCAGAAGACACTCTGGGAAGATGTCTAAGAAAACCTTCCGTAAAATCTAATCTCCATTCCTTAGAACAAAGTGCTCTATCCAGTCTCTCTCAGATACTCTAATTGACACCCCTTTTGGACGTCCAAGTGAAATTCTGACCAATAAATCCCAAATCCACCATCTGATTATCATTTCCAGTCAACAAACCATGTCTTGCAAAACCCACATCTGCCGCCTCTTATCTTATCACTGCTAGTAATTTCATTGAAATCCCCTATAACTACTTAGGGACCCTTAAAACATCTTCTTATGGCACTAAGATACCCCCATAAACTTTTCCTAATGGTTGCATTAGGATTGGCATATACTATAGTAATGACCAAATGACTACTTCCCTTAACCACAATAGCAGTGACAATGTGTTTAGAACTCGCAACAACTTGAAGCTTCAAATTAGTATCATTCCATAGCAGCCAAATACCACCCGAGAAACCAGAAGCCTCAGCAATAAAGTTTTTACTAAAACCAAACCTATCTACAATATTAGCAGCCTTACTTCCACTAATCCTTGGTTCTAAAATCGCAAGCACATCAAAATGACAAAACTTTCTAAGGTCAGAAACAATCTTCACAAATCCTTTTTTACTAGCACCCTTGACATTCTAAGAACAAAACATTAGAAATTTTTTTTGGGTAGGATTAAACTAGGAATCAATTACTCCATTGCCATTGCCATTGCCTCTTTGAGATTAGAGGCAATATCTTCAAAATTCAAGGAACCAGCCACATCAACTTGCTATTCGTCAATAGTAGGAATAACGGAAGTTTACAACCCAACCTCTTCTACTTCCACCAACTTCTTGTGTAGACTTTGAAGGACTTCAAAATCGACTAAATCTTCCTCCAAACTCTCATGTTGCACACTAACCGGCTAATGAGAATTCTTCTTAGTGACTTTCCCATGTTTATTAGGTCCCTTGTCGACGAAGTTCTCTTTGGAAGGTTTACTTGTACTCTTGGCAGCTGTTGTGTCGACCAAGTACTTGATGGCACTTATCTTTAACTACCGTCTACCAGTGGAGCTCGTGTTAGAAATTTCAGAAAGAAGTTTGGTTGTGTCTGCTGCTTGTGTACCTGCATGACTTTATATCTCTTTGCCCGACGTTTTTCTATCATTATATTAACTAAGGATTGCAAATCAGGAACCTTCAACTTTCTAACCCTTTAATTTACTATTCTTACTGGGCACCACATTGTTCTCAGCACTTCTATCCACTCTAGAATTCTCCAACGAAATATTCTGATCCATAGCCTGGCTATTTTGTCATCTCTAAAAGCATGAGGGTCATAATTCTATTTAGCACCTGTCCATGATTTTCCACCATTACCTTGATTCCCAATCCTTTTCCTATCAAAAGTTCCCCAGTTACCAACTCTACTTCCCACATTAGCTCTTTAATTTCTTCCATAGGTTACTTGTATCCATGGCCCACATGGTTCACTTTCACTACTCCCACCTCTGTTATTGCCCTGTCTGCTTTGCTACCTCATCCTGTTCCACAAAACCATCCTTACATCATTCTTTGCTATGTCCTACTCTCCCACAACTAAAGCAAATTAGACCAAGATTTTCATACTCAACTTTTATTGTTCTGTCCTTAACATGAATGTTGCTCTTTAACGGTTTTGTTGTATCAATCTCTACGCAAATCCTTGCAAACCTGCCTTTGACCTGTGATTCTGAGATAGGGTCGAATTTAAAGGTAGTACCCAACATCCCACCTATTTTTGACAGCAAATTGACATCAATCAATTCCATTGGCAATTTAGATAACCTCACCCAAACCGATATCTTAGTAATTTCCTCTTCTCTAGGTACAAAATTGGGCCTCCACCTCTAAACAACAATATACTGGTTAGTAATCACCCAAGGTCCCCATGTCAACACAAAATTCAAATCCTTAGGCATCTGAAAACGGACCACAAAATACCCATCTTCCAAGTCATTCAATTGCCACGAAATACCCATCTTCTAGTAACTTTACATGCCGAAACAACATGTAAAGTTTTTTTTATTTTTATTTTTACTTTTTTTAATTCAAAAACAAAAAAAAAAAAATTAGCATGTAAATTTTTTTAAATTAAAAATAAAAAACTTTACACATTTTAGGGTGTAAATTTTTTATTTATTTTATTTTTTTCTAAATAACTTTTTTTAAGTAAAAAAAATTTACACAATGAAATATTTTAGCATGTAATCATTTTGTGATTTTAGCGTGCAAATATGAATTTCAGCATGTAATGATGCATTTCAACGTGTAAGGATACATTTAAGTTTACAACGATTTCAACATGGAACTTGTTATGAAACTTATGTGTTTCGATTCCCAGTGTAAATTCAAATTGAGAATAGAATATGAGATAAAAATAATGGACACACGATTTACATAGTAAAACCCTCAATGTGAGGGTAACATCCACTGACAAAAACTAGAAGGATTTTATTAGACCAAAAACAATTACAACCTTTCTTTGATATTTTAGGAGAAAACTACAACCTTTCTCTCAAACAAGAGGAAAGAACATTTAAGGAGAAGAGAGGAGAAGAGCTCTTTGTTCTTGGGATGAAGAGTGGAGAAACATGGGTTGCTATTTATAGGCAAAGAACCCACCCATGCCATTAAGGCATGTAGTTGAGAGAATCAATTACCACCCATAAACTAATTTGTTACCATCAAAGTCTCCAATTTTCAAACTCTTAATTAATTACCATGTGAAAGTGACTTTAACCTTTCATTCTCCCACTTGAAGTCATCTTTTCATAGTTTGTTTATCATTCTAATCTTTGCTAAAATTCCTGCTCCTTACGTTTCTATTAGACCATAGGAGGATCTACACCATATGAACTTGTCAATGTTGATAGGCTTGGTCATTACATCCACTATATTCTCATTGGTGTCTATTTTTTCATATCCACACTACCATTTTCCACTACTTCTTGAACAAAGTGATATTGTACTCTTATGTGCTTGGTTCTGGAATATTGTACTCTTATGTGCTTGGTTCTGGAATGGAAAGCTAGATTCCTTATGATGTACAAGGCACTCTGACTGATCACAAAACAAAATGATCTTCTCTTGTTTGTGTCCGAGTTCCTCCATTACCCTTTTAATCCAAATTGCTTACTTACAAGTTTGTGTAGCTGCCATGTACTCCACCTCAGTTGTAGATAGAGCCACAAGTGTTTGTAACTTGGAAGTCAAGGTCATAGCTTTTCTTGCAATTGTAAACACATAACCAGTAGTAGATTTTTTTTATCGAGATCTCCAGCAAAATCTGAATCTACATAACCCTTGATAGTAAATTTTGATCCTCCATAACATAATGCAGCATCTGAGATTCCTTTAATATATCTCAGAATCCTCTTTACAACATTTCAATGTTCTATACCAGGATTCGCCATGTATCGACTAACCGCTCCCACTGATTGTGCAATGTCTGGTCTTATACATATCCTAGCGAACATCAAACTTCCCACTGTTGATGCATACTGTACTCGAGATATTCTCATCCTCTCTGCTTCACTACTAGAGTTCTTTCTTGAGGATTACTTAACAGGAAGAGAGGTTGAAATTGGCTTGCAATCTTGCATGTTGAAGCGTCGCAAGACCTTTCTTAAGTAATTTTTTTGAGAAAGCCAACACTTTCTGCTTTTTCTATCTCGGTGAATTTGCATCCCTAGAATTTCGTTTGCTGGTCTCATATCTTTCATATCAAACTCTCTAGCCAACCATGCCTCTAATTTTTGTACCTGATCTTTGTTGGGGCTTGCTACCAACATGCCGTCCCCATACAACAACAATATAATGAATTCATTGTTATCCTCAAACCTCTTGTAATCATTACAATGGTCTGAACCAAGTCTATTGTACCCAAGACTAACTATGAAGGACTCAAATCTCTTGTACCAACACCTCGGTGCCTGTTTGAAGCCATACATAAATTTGGTTAACCTGCAAACCAAGTTCTCCTTCCCTTCTTCGGCAAAACCTCCCGGTATATATATTTCCTCTTCAAGCTCTCCATGAAGAAACACAATTTTCACATCTAACTGCTCTAACTCAAGGTCAAATGTAGCACACTTAACCAGGACCACTCTAATGGTTGTAAATCGAACCACACAAGAAAATAATTTATTGAAGTCCAAACATTCTTTATGAGCATATCTGTACATGGTATGCTTAGAAAGAATACATTTCAGCGTACAACGATTTCAGCATGAAACTGAATAATTTTAAAAGGACTTTTCAGGGGGGAAATGCCTCTTTCTTTTATTTGTGTTTCTCTCGAAAAAAAAAATGAGAGAGATAAGTTTTACAAAGAGAAACCTAAGAAAACTTAAAAGATAAAATGAAAGTATAATAGAAAAACTTAGTTATACATATTTATATTTTATTTTATATTAAAATTATATTGATTTAAGTTAATAAATATTGTTTTATTTAATATTATATAAATACTAAAAAAATATAAACCGAATAAACTAATCTGACCAAACCCTAGAATTAATACATCTCTTGCCCTCAACAATAACTCATGCCACTCAACTATCTATTCCTTACCATCTCTCACAATCTCACATTATAGTATCACACAACTGAATGACTTGTTTTTTGTTTTAGAGATGGAAGACCAAAACTGATCTTTAATTTCGACTATGTTATTAACATGATCATGATTGTTATTATTATTATTGACTATATTTTGAATTATGATGGTATGAATAAGGATTATTTGTACTTCTGTTTATATTATTATATTAGATATTTTTTTAATACTCAAAGTTGTTGAATTATAGATAAACATGTTATAATTTGTGAATATTTTCTCAATTATAGGCATCAAATTATGGTCCAAAATGCCCATAAAGTTAACAAGGTAAGTAAAATTTTTATTTGCCCAAAAGACCCATCAGACCCAAAACTGAATTAAATCGGACCAACTCGAACCAGAAAAAGAAAGTTCAAGAGCGAATCACCCTATTGAGACGAGTCAATCCGATTAAAAAAAAATGAAATCGAGTATTAGTGAGTCATGGATATTTTCACCCAAAAATAGAATCGACCTGACTCGTGCCCACCCTTATATATAAGTGTGGGCACGAGTTGATCGGATCGATTTTTGACCAAAACCATCCATGACTCGCATATACTCGTTTATTATATTTTTATAAATGTATTAACTCTTAAAAATAGGTTGACTCAATTTGACTCGAACTTGTTCTTTCTGGTTCGATTCGGTTCGATTTAATACGTGTTGACAGTGATTTTTGGATCATAGAAAAATCAATCCGCCAAACAATAACACGTAAGCAGATTGAAGGTTTGACTAGCAAGGTGAGACAACTAAAAACCCTCTCATTGTTAGGAAGTATGCTCTAAAGCAAGAGTTTTTCTATAACAAATCATTTGACATCAATAAAAGTCTTTTGTTTACAAATATATTATATAGTATGTACAAATCGTTTATTATATATGTCAAAAGCAAAATATTCTAAGGATCAAAGACTAAAAGAAACATAAAGAATTATTCATATAAAGAAGTTTATTTGTAGTAGACATAATTCTTTATTTAGTCTAAAAATGTTTACAACTTAAAATACATGTTGTACACCTTACCTTGATTAATGTTGTAGGTCTTTTGTTTTCAATTGGGTAGTAATGAGTCTAGAATCATCAAGTGAAAGACTTTGAATAAAAGACCTAGTACATATAATGTATTGAATGGATCAAGTGAATAGTATATTTCAATTTTACCGTTAATGGAATAATACATTTACAATATATCAATTGAAATATTTATCTTAATCTTGAGATAAATAATGTACCATATGCATTATGAGTTGTGACGTTTAAGCTATCAATGGGTACGACCATAGAATAATAATTTATTCTCAATAGTTTGGCGGTATTGATTCATTTGTCATAATGAACATATATTTATAGATATGGATATCATGACTCTTATAATCAAATAAAAGCGAATACCACCTTATGGGTCTTACAAGGACTTGGATAATAAATCTTTGTACCGAGTATTCAATAAGGAGTTATTGAATCATGATTTATGATAAATTAAAATTATCCATTAGATGTAAGGACAATCAAGCACAAAACCAGTCACATTTATTATGTGATAAACATTAAAACATAAAAGAGATCAAGATAATCACAAGGATTCCAGCAAGTAGAATCGTAATGAAATTATACAAGTCAACTACTTGTGTCACAGTTTAGGGTTATCAATGGGTGTACAAATACAACCATATTTTCTTTGTAAATGATATAGAAGACATACGTAAAAGCATTGAGAGAGGAATGTGAATTGAGTGTGTAA
This sequence comes from Acer negundo, assembly GCA_035582765.1. NCBI lineage: Eukaryota > Viridiplantae > Streptophyta > Magnoliopsida > Sapindales > Sapindaceae > Acer > Acer negundo. Next base: position 8,456,473 of record CM069236.1, on the reverse strand, counting down.
CCTATTTTTCTTATAGTGAAACCCTCTTTTTACCGCCGTCATTGACAACCGTGGACGTTTCTCCTGCTTGGGGTTTTACCACGTAAAATCGTGTCTCTTTCTTTTGCATTATTTCATTTTTGCCGTTAACAAACTATGAATTACACTGTTGGCTGGTTGATATTTCACCATAATAAAGAATCACCATCAACAAGGAGGTTTACTAAACACCTCTTTATTCAAAACTTAAGAAATAAGGCATCATTTGGTGCGCGGGATGAGATTGAACTATTTTATGGGATTCGATTAGACTGAGATTGGACTAGACTAGATATGATTAAATATAACACTGTATATTGTTTGACGTAATATAGGATAAGACTAAAATAGTTCAATCTTATGTTTGAAATGATCTGGGATTGGATTGAAAATAATATGATGAATCGTTTATATTTACATTATTATTTTCTACTTTCTTTAATAAATTATTTTTATAAGATTTTATTCTTCAACTAAATTTTAATAAATATTATTTTAATAACATTTTAATTTTTTACCTAATTTTTAGGGTCTAACAATTTTCAACTAATTGAACTTATGTGGAAAATATTATATTATGACAAAAATAAATTACAATTATATTCAAGTTCTATTTTTTAACTCAAATAACAATGATTTAAGTTACTTTTTGATCAAACAATATGGAGTATGATTTAATTTTCTTTTAGGGAAACCAAATGCGAACAGGTTTTTGAGTAAAGTATTTAAATAATACTAGTCTCACCTATATGAAATTAGTGCATTTGTAAAACAATACTGGTTTCATATATATGAAACTAGTGTATTTGTAAAACAATACTAGTTTTGTAGTTAAATTAGTGCATTTGTAAAACAATACTAGTTTATGAATTATTAATACATTATGTTGCTATTATTTGAGTTTTTTGTTTTTTGTTTTTTGTTTTTTGTTTTTTTTGTTTTGTAATCCTTTTGGCTATCCATATTTTTAGATGATTATGTTATTGGATTTTTCATTTAAATTTTTAATGTTACTATGTTTCGTCGTTATTTTATTGCTAACTTATAATTATTAATATGCCAATAATATAAAGTATGGTAAGAATAAGTAAATATATATATATATATATTGAAATAAAGAATAAGTAAGTTTTGATATATGACAAATTATTAATTAAAAATATTATTAAAAATTAGATTTAGGTTTAAGAATATCTGACTTGGCAAGTTTTGTATGACACCATATGTTTTGGTATTTGATTTTTGTGGAGTTTTTGAAATACGATGAGGTGTTGAAATCTCGGTAGATAGGCGTGCCGCATCATGTTTTAAGCATCTCTCCTCCAACCCTAGCACCAAATTTTATACTATTTTGGTTTTAAAAGGGAATCTTAATTTTTTTCCACTCCAATTCCAACCAATAACTTCAAATTTTACACCAAAACAAAATCTTTAAAAAATATTCTTCCAATAAATATTTATATAATACTAATTAATTAAATTCATAATTAATAATTAATTAAAAATTTTAATATGTATATTAATATTGATATTATTTTAAAGATCTCAATAAGATCGTTCAAACGATATAATTTTTAAAATAAATATTGATATAATTAAGTGTGAGAAGGTTAAATTAGGAATTATAGAAAATATAAAAACATTGCTGTGACAATTAAAAAAAAAACATTTGACGTTGATGAATAGTGTTACACCAAATTGGTGTAACATTGTTCATTAACACCAATTTTTTTTATCTTGGAAATTGAAATTAACATCAAATTGGTGTTAGGCTGGAGTTACTCTAAGTGATCATTTCTTATGTAATTATTTTTCAAAACACACCCTTATACGAGATTTATATTCTTATGGATAATTTTATCATCCCAAATGGCCAAAATGCGGTGTCTTTGGTGGTGCTCTTATCATTTTATCCCACCGTATATTTCTCCAATCTCTCCTTGCATGCTTGTTGGAGATTTGAACAAAATCGAAGAATATATTCTCACATGCAATTTTTTCAAACTTTTCATTATCTTGTTTGCACGTTTGATGCAAGTAACATGCAACCATCAACATTTATATATTTCTTTTTCAAACAATATATCATTCCATCTATGAGAGAAAACCAAAACTAGCTATCAAAAACATTAAACTTTTATTTATAACCACTTTTTAAATTTTAATTGTTAATAACCATTTTTTTTGAGGAATTACCTCAATACCCATATATAAAAGCCCTAAAAACCTAAAAATCAAAAACAATAGCTGTGGAGATTACAAATTGGAACGAGAAATAGAGAAGAGAGAGGAAGAGTCGTTGTCGTCGAGAGAGAAGAGAGAAAAGAAGCGATGTCAATGGGAGAGGAAAGGGCGTCGTCGTCGTTGCCGGAGCAGCCGGGGGAGAAAAGGTTGCTGTCACAGCCTGGAGACGAACCCACCATTCGTTGGAGACAAACCCATCATTCTCTTCTCACTTAATATTTTATTGCGATTTCATGTTAAAAACATGTTTAGGGATAAATAAATGTTGAAATGTATCAATTTTGGGGGTTGATTGGGTTGATCGAGGTCTGATATTTTGGATGATTTTGGGACTGGATGTTGGAGGTTGGTTTGAAAAAAAACACTTGAAATCGTGAAATCTTTGATAAACTTGAAATGTTTTGTGAAAACTTGAAATCATGGTTTAAATCTCTATCAACATTTCACGTTTTTACATAAGATTTCAAGTTTTCGAACAACTAAAACTTGAAATCTTCTAGAAAAAACTTGATTGAAGTCTTATCCAGAAACTTGTCTACATTTCAAGTTTTTACATAAGATTTCAAGTTTTCGAACCAGTGAACTTTAAATCTTATGGAAAAAACTAGAAACTTTATTTAATTCGATTCTTCACAAAAACACACAAAAGTGATGCAATAACGCTAAACTCATATTAAAGTCACTGTTTTCAACTCAATTAATGAACAAATGAAAGATATTTACACACCAAATACCGATTTAGAGCAAATCGAATTTTTTTTTTCAAGTTTTCACTTCTTTAAATCTTCAACGCAATTCCGAAATCAAACCATCATTTAGTTAGTCGATTTGCAGGAATAACAATGGTTCGACCATTGGTGTTCAATTTGCAGGAAGAGAAACAACGATCGGAAACAAAAGTGAAGAAGAATGAACAAAGAAGAAGGAAGAATACAGACTAGAAAAGAGAAAAGAAAAGACAAAGTAACAAAATAAGAAAATAAAATAGAAAATTTAATTTGGGGGCATCTTGGTAATTTATAGACACCCACTGAATGTTTTTTCAAAAAGAGTTTCTTTTAACAATCCAATTTTTTCTTTTTACACTTATTTTCTAAAAACACTTCATTCTTAAAATTTAAATTTTAAAATATTCTAAAAACACTTCATTTTGTTACAAGATTATCCTTTTTATCTTTTTTTGAATTAAATTATTAAAAAACAAATTATCTCTCCTAAATCATTAGATTAATTATTACATATTAAATACTCTCACCTAAATTTTTAATTACCATATTAAACTCTCTCTCCTCCAATACGTATTTCTAATTTTCTATCTTCATTCTTTTTTAAACAAGACTAACAATTAAGAAAAAAAAAAACTTACTAATAAGCTTGAATTTTAAGAACCATATGTATATATATATTAAATAAATAAAAATTAAAAAAAAAAAACTCAAAAAACAAGCATCTTGTTTTTTTTTTTTGTTTTTTTTTGTTTTAATTCGAAATATGGAAATGTTTTTTGTTACTCTTGTATGTATGTGATTGCCAAGAGAACTTTAATTTTTTCATTAGTCTTAGAAATTCTTAGTTTAATCGAATCTAGTTGAAACAATTCAAGCTTTAATATATCTTTTTTTTTTTTAAATTGACTTTTTAATATATATATATATATATTACTGTTAGTAAAAAAATAAAATATTCATAAGTGTTTTTTATTTTTTATATTTTTTATATTTAACTATTAATTAGATTGAGAAAGTATGGAAACATGATTTTTTTTTTAAAAAAAAAATGGAGAGAGATTAATTAGGAAAGAGTGTTTAATATGGTAATATCATATTTAGGAAAGAGAGTTTAACATATAATATTTAATCTAATGATTTAGGAGAGAGATTTATTTTTTTAAAAAAAATTTAATTAGTTTGTAGTGTCTTTAATTTTTTTTTTTTTTTTGTCTTGTTTTGTAATTTTAATTAGGTTAAAATTGTCATTAATAAAAAAAAATTAAATTGGAGTGTAAATAGATAATTTGTGGATTGTAAGGAGAAACTCTTTTTTTTAAAACATGGTTATTAACAATTAAAGTTTCGTATGTGGTTAAAAACGAATTTCCCATATTTAGAGTGGTTATTTTTGGCAATTTCCACTTCCATCTATACTTCAAATAATTCAGATTTCAATTTCCATGTTTCAATGTGTAATTTTATAGACGAGCATTCATAAAATCCAGATCATTCATCACCACATTCTTTCATACAAATTCGAACAATTCAGTTGTGTAGCCGTCTGAATTTATTCAATAAATTTCAAATCTTAACAATAATCTACTCTTAACGATTCCATCTCTTTTGTAGGGGAATCTAAATTCATCATAAATGATGTAAAAGTGTTGTTAGCTGATGTTGGTGTCTTTAAGTGTCTAGCTGTTTCCAAATCTAGAAATTCCTTGGCTTTTAAACTAGCTCTAGCAGCTTTAGCTTCTTGTAGGAATGGCTGTGGATGGACTTTGGTTTTTAGCACAACTGTTCTAATTGAAATGTTTCTGTGTTACTGTACATAAAAAAAAAATAATGTATGTATTATAAAGTAAATATTTAACAATGAGACAAAATCTATATTTTACTCGATTATTTGTGCTTTGAAAATTCTATATAAATATAATATGATAGTGACTGATACAAAGGAATGGAGTTAAATAAAATTTTATTATAAAATTGGGTCAGACTTTATTAACTCAAATTTTTGACCTAATTTTTTGACTTTAATATCTTAACAATTGATATAGCCTGACCTTATAAAATTTAGATATAATTATTTATTTTTTCTTTAAATTTAAATATATTCAATCTAAACCTTAAATTTCAAATTTATTATATTTAGATGTTATTCATGTGATGAAATGTTTGTTTTATAATCTATATTTAATATTTTGGGAGTTTGTTTTAGAATCAATATTTAATATTTTGGGAGGGTGTATTTAATCGAGAATTGGTTGGAATTTAAAAGATTTTAAAAGTCTGGTTATTAAATTCTCATTTTTAAAGAGTCCATAAAAGTTTGGATGTATTCAATTTGATTTTTACAGATGTATTTAATTCAAACATTTAAAAATGGATACTGCTTGGGTGCTGACCGGCATCCAGGCATACTGATCAATCAATAATTGATTGTTACGTAACCCAAAGTTAGGAGAAAAATATAAAAAAGTGAAAGAGTTTGGATCACGTGGCAACACCCTATTGAGTGGTCAATATACTTGGGTACTAACTGGTCAGTACCTAAACATTTTCCTTTAAAAAGTCCAATAAAATCTAAGTGTGTTAAAAAAATCATTAACTTTGATGAATTTTAAAATATGATTTATAAATATGGATCATCCTCTCCTCACCTTTAGTATCATCACATTGTTCTCACATTCATAATCTATTAATATCACTACAAGAAAATACTAGAATTATTGACAGTTAAAAATTGTCAAGAAAAGTGTTATTGACAGTTTTTAAAACTGTCAACAATGCTAATATCAAGAAAAGTCTTAAAATTTTTTATTTTATTTATTTATTTATTTTATTTATGATAGTTTTTAACTGTCAAAATATGTTTTTATTTATTTATAATATTGAATTAAAAATTATATTATTTAATATTTAATTAAATAACATTTTTTATATTTATACACCCCCTCGCCGCTACCGCCGACCATCGTTCGGCCACCACCCACTTCTGGTAATAATGACAAACAATTAATTGTCATTATTATGAATGGAACTTGAGACCTTAAGTCAAAAGTTGTAAGTTTTTACAACTTGATTACAAGATTTGATTTGTTAACAATCAAATTCTATTTTTATATAACCTATATAAGTTGTTAGAAATTAAAAAAATAAAATAAAATAAACCTTGTAAAATAAATTTAAATTTATTCAAACTAATTAAAATTCTAATTTTACAACAGACATATAATAAAAAATATTTATTGAAACTTTTTAATAAAATTATATATTTTAAAACATATATAATCGAGTTATTGGTCAATACTCTATGGTCACGTTTGGTTCACATTGTAGAATGGTAATCTGAATGACAATGGGAATGAGAATGAGAATGAGAATGGAAAGGAAAGGAAAACTAAGTTTTTTGTTTTGTTGGAACTTTAGGATTGGTTTCTGAATCAGTATTATTTTGTTTGGTTAACAACAGAATGAAATGGAGTTAACTGTATTTTGACCAAAATACCTCTAATTATAAAACATTCATAATAACGTGATATGTTATGGATAATAATAATAAAATATAAAAGTATATTATATATATGTAATTATATATTATTTAATATAAAAATATATATAATATATAATATATAATACATATAATAATATATATATTATACAATATATAATAATATATAAATAATATATTTATATAATATAAATAAATAATATATATTATTTGATATATTAATATATAATACATATAATAATATATATATATATATATTATATAACATAATATATATAAATATAAATATATACAATGTATAATAATATATTTATATAATATAAATATATAATATATATTATTTAATATATTAATATATAATACATATAATAATGTATATATTATATAACATAATATATATAAATATAAATATATACAATGTATAATAATATATTTATATAATATAATATAATATATATAATAGTATAATATATAAATATATTATAAAAATATAATATGTAATTATAATATATATAATATATATAATATATATAATATATATAATATATATAATAATATGTCCTATATATATAAAATGATAAATATATTATTTTTGGAAAGGAGGGTATTTTTGGAATGGAGTTGGGGCATATGAGGGTATTTATGAAATATAAATTTTTGTTTGGAATGGAAAGGCATTGCATTGGTTTTTGGATGGAATGCCCATTCCACAAAAATGGTGGAATTCCCATTCCAATGAAATCACCATTCTATTGCATTTTAACAAACCAAACGAATGGAATGACTTTCTTTCCATTCCATTCCATCCAACCAAACAAGACCTATAGGAGACTCGTGACATCAATTGTAATAAACATGATTTGGAATACAACTCTCACTACATGAGAGATATTTCTCAACATGCATCTTACAATTTAATGAATAAATGTAAGACTCAGATTACTAATTTATATAGGTAATTGAATTATTAACATGTCTCTTAGTATAAAACAAAAGGGTGCAAAATAAATAAACAATTAAAAAAATTTTTTTGAATTTTTTAAGAGTAAATGATTTAAAAGTAAATTTATTAAATTTAAAATTTTATTTATCCAATATCGGTTTACCTGAAAACCGATATCTTACTGTAAAATAAATCCATATCGGGATTTTGTTTGGTGTTGAAAATAAGAAGTAAAATTATTAAAGATAAATAAAAAAATTTGAAAAAATTGTCAAGAAAAACTGTCTTTCTTGATAGTTTTTTCTTGACAGAACTTACAATTCTTGACAGTTTTTTAGAACTATCAAGAAAGACAGTTTTTCCTGTAATGTATGCGTCTGATAAACAAATCAATGGTCTGGATTAATTTTAATGTCCTCTGCCAAAAGATATAATTAATCCAAACTATTGATTTCCTTATTAGACATGTGTCAATGAATTATAAAGGTAAGGACACTTGAGTTGCGGAGGGATCAAATCCAAAGTTATTATATTTTGTAGTTTATGATTGGAAATTTTTTGGTAATTGATAGTCTTAACCTATTATGTGATGCATAATCAAATATTATTTTTTTCAAAACAAATCATTAAAAATCCATCTAATTTCATATAATTTATGTAAAAGTCCAAAAAACTCTATAGAGAAAAGTGTTGCAAAAGTCGTTAGGCATTAGTCGGGTGGCGACCCACTGCCTAGAGCCTAGGGGAACTAGTTAGGGACTATACAGATGGTTGGAAGTCGGCTGTCGGAAATATTTTTTTATATATTATTTTTTATATTTTTTTCATATTAAACACAAAATCAGTGATAATGTATTAATGATATATTATAAATTAATTAAATTTATATTTTAGATTTTATAATTAAATAATTAATAAGTAAATCACTAAATCCCAACTAAGTTTAAAAGAAATTAAATCAATTTATTCTATATAATAAGACATAATTATAAACAATAAATATAAATAAAATTATTTAATATACTAGAAAGTAAGAAAAAAATTATATTTGACACATGGTAGATGTTTTTAAATTTAAAATTATTAAATGTTAAATGTAATTAATACCTATAAATTAGAATACTTCAAAAAAGTGAAAAACTACAAATTAGAAAATTAAAATTAAAAACTATAATTTGGTAATTTATTGGGTTTTTAAGTATTTTAAAGCCGATATAAAAAGCCCATCAGTTAAAAAAACAAACAAACAAATTCTAGGGTTTTTTCTTCTTTCATTATTTGTTTCCTTTGTTGATGCCACCGGTGTACTCCTAACAGAGGTTTGCCTCTTTCTTCTTCCTCTTCCTGTTCATCTTTTTTATTTTTATTTATTTATTTATTTTTTTAAAGGCTCGATAGTCAAAATCGACTAGAGCCGAAGTGAAGGACAGGGACAATTGGCGACAAGTGACGACGATCGGCGAAGGAGTGAAGCACAATAGTCACTGGTCAGCGAGAGAAGAAGAGAGTGGCATCTAGGCCCGATTTGGTCCGACTAGGTCTGATTTTGACCGACTTTGACTGAAAACTCTTAATACTCCGACTACCTTCGAATCACGGCGGCAGAGCACCGCCATGCGACTTAGTCTGCTATAGTCGCCGACTTCTGCAACACTGATAGAGAATAATTATGACAAATTTGTAGGAAATCTATGAATCCGTGAACTCAAACAAAATCTATCACTTTAAAAAAAAATCCATAAAACTCGGATGAACATTGAATATTTTTTTTTGTTTTTTGTTTTTTTGTTTTCTGAAAGTGGATGAACATTGAATATACCCGCTAGTATTGTTAGCATCTAAAAATTCATTACATATGCATAAACTTTTTAATGTAGAAAAAAAATATTAATTTTAAATTTGGACTCGAAAATTTAGCAACAGCTTTCCCATTTATCAAACATAATGGGACACCAAGACTGCAATAATACAATTTTGTTTTCTATCGGAAATTAAATATCAAATTAATTGTTTTAAATTGGAAAATTCATTACTTAAAAAAAAAAAAATGGAAAAATTATGATTATTATGGCCTGAAAAACGTGCTTCAAAATCACAAAATAGAATAAACTTTGATTTAATTTACAAAGAAAAACTAAATAAATATAGATCTGTTAAGTTGGTGGGTTCTTGTCACTGCCCTTTTGCCACGGTGTGAGTTCTTGGAGTACAAGTTCGGCATTACATAAAAGACTGGTTATTATGAAAGAAATGGAGTACAAGTTCTGCAGCTCGCAAAAAATTTGGGTCTTCTCATCCCCATAGCTGAAACTTCTTCCCCTAGAGTTCTCTATTGTCAGCAGCCCTCATCCGTTTCTAGGGGATGCAAATTTTATTGTCTTGGACATTAAGGTTCTGTTTGCCGATGTTAGTATTTCTAAGTGTCAAGCCTCCCCGTGCTCGGGTAACTCCTTGGCTCTTAATCTAGCTTTGCTAGCCTTCTCCTCTGCGAAGGAGTATCTCTGGCTGGATACCAGCATTTCATCAGTTTTCTAGTTTGTTGTAATTGGTTCGTTTTCTATCTTAAAAAAAAAAAAAAAAAAAAAAAGAAGAAAGAAAGAAATGGATGAGATAAAAAAAATGAATTCACTTTTACAAAAGTGACTTATTTATTTATTTATTTTTAAAGCAATAGCAGTATTACTGTATTTTGGAGGTAAACTATAGTTGAAGCAAAAGAAATTATTCTAGTAGAATTAGCAAATATTCAAGAAAGAATAAGATGGTAGACTATTGGTATTATTATTATTATTATTTTTTTAAAATTACAACCGTTGCCTAAGACCTAGCGAGATTATAGCTACCAATGCTTAAACCTTGGTGGTGGAAACATCCACTTAAAAACTCTAACTATTAAGACAAGAGGTCACCGGTTACTATTGGTAGTATTGATGCTTGTGTCAAATTTCTCATCTTAAATATTATTGTAAGTTATTTTTAATAATACGAAAATCATTTGAAATGGGATTTCACTCCTAATTTCATGCGAGATTTTAATTTTATATCCTTAGTCCTTAAACAATAGTGTTTTTGCACGAATAAAATGTATGGGAATCTCTATCCAGACAAAATTTAGTTAGTTATATTAGCATTAGAGGCTTAGAGCATCTCCTATGCTATTATACATTTGGAGAAAAATTTAGTGTCTCACCTCTTAGCCATGGCCGACTCTAATATTTTCGGAGCCTGACTATAGAAAATGAAACCTTCAATACTCTATGTATACTTGATTATTATTTTTTTCTCTAGTTAAATACTTGTAAAATTCAATTTAATAACTCAAACTCAAGACTATATGTAACAAAACAAAAAGTGTATTGTATATGAATTTAATTACCATCGAAACAACAATGATTTCAAGTTAAGATTTTGTATTTGAATTTTCATACCAATTGAAGAACCCTCATTTGATTTTCAATTTTTATTCGATGTCTGATAAGAGACAATTTTTGATCCAGTGTTGTTGTAAGAATGATAAATGTGTTTCCATTGATGGGTCTTTTTAAAAAAAAAAAAAATTATAAGTCATTTATGGGCCTATTTTGTTTAAAATCATATATGAGTCATATTTTGAAATCATTTTTTTTAAAAAAAAAAAAACTACAATTTGGGGGCCCTTCAAAATCGAGGGCCCCAGGCGGTTGCCTCACTAGGATCCCCTAGGGCCGGCTCTGCTCTTAGCATAGGTGGTAGTGCACATTCTTTCCACATTAGTGGACCTAGTGGTGAGGGTTTCAAATCCACAATGCCTATTTTATAAGCATGTGTGGGGAGTTTTATTCTCGGTTCATGGGAGGAGTTATCTTCAGTTATGGAAGTAGATATCCGGATTGCACATGTATTGTTTGATTTCGACATGTCCCGGCAGTCCTATTGTAATAGTTCTTGTAATACTTAAAAAAAAAAAAAATTAGTGATAGATAAAGAGATATAAAAAAAACTTCTCCAATGCAATTATCTAATTTCAATATAGAGGTGATGTGGCAAATTTTTTTTTTGAGAATACAGAGATGTGTTTATAACTTTAAAAACTCTCCTATAAATGCCGATTAGGATTTCTAACTATTTAATTGTAAAATAAAAAAAGTAGAGAGTGTGATAAATGTTTTATGATATTTGGTCATAAAATAGATTGATATTTGATTTTAGATAATTACATTAAAGATTAAAAAAATAAGTATCTCTCTACTAGATTTTTTTTATTTTTTTTATTTTTTTATTTTTTTAGTGCTAAAATGATTCATATTCAAGAGAAATATTGATGTGTCACTACTTAGAAACTCAAAATACATATAACATCGGAGATACTCATAAATCACAAACGATCTCAAGTACAAGGTGTCCTTTCCACTTATTTCTTAATTTCTTGTTCATTGACCAAATGGTTTCGGTAGTGAGGTGTGTCTACGGTTTGTTTCCTGTTGCATGCGTTGAACATGTTAACTACATATGAAATTTTCTGCTTTAAATACAATTTTTACTTGTTAGATGTCTACTATCAATCTCCATTATCCATGCAATGTGGGTTACCGATCAAAATTTCATATTTTAAATACTATTGTTTGTTGGGAACACAATAATAATCAGTGATAGTAAATAAAATGAGAGAATTGTTTATACGGTAAGCTGTATTTCAATTGAATAAATATTATTGATAACAACAAATAATAAATAAATTAAAAGAAAAAATGCAGTAAACTACAATACTACTTGATGAGTAGATAGAGGCTTGCAAACTTACAATATCCTAAAATAGTATTTCATCCATTCTCTTATGATTGAAGTTCTACAGGTGATTGTTTCCAAGGATACAACTATTTATATTCTAATTTCTAACATTAGAGATTATAAACCTTGCGAACTTATACATTTTCCTCTCAATGCTTTGTATGTTTGCAGAAAACTAACTCATAACGCTTCCTGCCTTTAATAAACTTTTTCTTTTGGAATGAATTCCATTCTAATTTATAGGGATCAGGATTTTTCGCTGTACTGATCTTTTTCCTGATCTAAAGTACTTGAGAATAAGATTTTGTATTTAAAAATAATGAAAGTGAAATAAATAAAAGAAATAATTACAACCATTAATTACACGTATATGTCGGCAGAATTATATAGGTCACAACAAAGACCATCTCAACAGAGGATCCAAATTCAATTTATAGACTCAGATATGTCACTTAGTAAAGACATATCTTCTGGGAAGAATTGCTTCTCTTTAATAAAGAGACATAACTTTTCGATGAAAAGATACAACTTTTGAATTGTTATGTGATGAACAGACATGACTTTTAAATCGTGTCTCCTGAATTTCATTCAAAACTCCAATATTGTTAACCTTTTTATCGGGTTAAATTTTTGGATCAAGTTTGTAACAATCAAATCTTAGTTTTAATTATCCAAGTAAATATTGTTTGACAATCGACTGTCGATAGAAATTGTATTAATCATGAGAATCATGCTGCTATAGATGAGTTTGGTTTGACTTTCTCTTGTGGTATAACTTTTTACTTTATTTATTTATTTATTTATTTTTTTTAGGAAAACAAGCAACCCAAAGACACAACAAAGGGCAGCAAGAAACGAGCAAGACAGGAAACAAGAAACAACTTAAATAGACATATCAACCATCCAAAAGTAGTCATTGTTGCTCTTGAGCGCATACTTAGCTAGCACATGGGCGATGTGGTTGGCCTGTCTAGGAGTGAACCCGATACTCAAACAACCAATATCCTCAATCAGACTAGTGATATTAGAGAGGATCGCACATAAAAAGATTCTAGCCTAGTTCACCACATCAAAATTGTCCATCTGAGGTACACCATGAATGCCATTATTACGAAGGAACCACTCTCCATACAATGGTACAAAATAACTCCAACTCCTTATCACTCAAAAGAGAGAAGCAATCAAGAATGAGGTCGAAGAAATTGTTGTAATTACCTTTGGTATTAATCTTGTTGGGGAGCCAAAACTCGCGGGCATGTTTGAGTTTTCCGTAACCCCACAGAGCGTGGATAGTCGTATTGCCCCATGTCTTACACGAGGGGCATTTGTCCTCAACAAAAACTTTGCGGTGGTGGAGGTTGGACATGATGGGAATCCAATTATAGTAAGCTTTCCACATGAAGATTTTGATTTTTAGAGGTAAATTCAAATTCCATAGGGTTTTGCACCAAGCGGCACTTGGATTGGTTCTAGAATTTGAAGAGCAAGGTTGTGGATAAAAATTACGAGTAATCCGGTACCCACTTTTAACATTGAAAGCACCACTTTTGTCATAGTGCCAAATGAGAGAATCCCCCTACATCTAGAACCGATAAGGATGCTGATAATAGCCAACACATCATCTTTGCAAAAGTGTTGCTCGATAAGCCTAATATCCCACCGACCAGAAGGAGTCAAAAGTTGATCAACCGTCGCATTCTCGTTCAAAACAGTGGGAGAGAGGACTTTGAAAGTAGAAGGTCTCATGATCAATTGGTTTTTGTACATTCGGATAAAAGAAACATCTCCCACTTTTCATTTTAAGCCCTTAGCAACAATCTCTCTTCCCCAAACTAGACTGTTCCAAATGAAAGAAGCCGATGAACTGTTGGGTGCTTCCATTAAGCTTTTGTTCCTACAGTATCACCCTTTGAGAACTCTAGCAGTTAGGGAATCAACATTCTTAAGGATCCTCTAGCATTGGTTGGCCAAAAATGCCCTGTTAAAAGCCTGCAACTCACGGAAACCCAAACAACCCTCCATTTTAGAGTTTAAAAGGCGAAAACATGAGCACCAATGTATTTTCCGGGCATTTTCATTGCTCCCCCACTAGAAAAGAACACAGAGTCACTGAATTTTAGTGACCAGTTTTTTAGGTAAACGGAAGAGGTTCATGGCATAGGTTGGAATAGATTGCACCACCGTTTTGATAAGGATTTCTTTGCCCCCAACTGACATTAGCTTTTTTCCCCACCCTTTGATTTTGATCTACACATGGTCAACGATATCCGAGAATAGCTCTCTTTTGTTCCTTCTCATAAAGCATAGAAGGCCAAGATACCTACCGTGGCACTTAACTAAGTTCATACTTACAATCGAGGCAAGTCTAAAGCCTTCCCCTATCGAGAAAGAGGGGTTGATACACATGGCAGATTTGTTGTAGTTTATCAATTGGCTAGAGGCTTTAGTTTAAATGTCAAGCATTATCCTAACCTCCAGGAAACTAGTATTATTAGCCTTAGTGAAAATCAAGCTATCATCTGCGAAGAAGAAGAAGAAGAAGAAGAAGAAGAAGAGATGAGATATAGTTAGGCCTCCTCTACTGCATTTGAAACCAATCATTTTCCCCTTCAATTGGGCCTCATTGATAAGGCTTGTGAGCCTTTCGGCACAAATACGGAAGAGATACGGGGAGAGGGGATCACCTTGTCTGAGCCCTCTAGTTGGTATGATATTGCCCAAACATCTCCATTGAGAATGTAGGAGTATAAGATGAAGGAGACACATCTCATGATTAAGTTTATCCACTTCTCCGAAAGCCCTAAATTTAGCATCATCTTTTCTAGGAAAATCCATTCGACCCTATCATAGGCCTTGTACATGTCGATTTTTAGGGCCATCGATCCAAATTTTATTTTCTTCCGCTTTAGCCTATAAAGGTACTCAAACCCAACTGTTGTGTTATTAGAAATCTGACGGCCAGGAATGAAGGCGCTCTGGTTTTCAGAAATCACCCCATCAAGAACATTCTTGAAGCGATTCGTAATGGTCTTAGCAATAATCTTATAAAGAAAGTTACAGAGGCTAATGAGACGACACTTTAAAATTTTTGTTGGACTCTGAACTTTTGGGATAAGGGTGATAACAGTGATATTTATACCCTCAACTAACCACTCTTCAATTAAGACTGTCAAACACGCTTTAAGAACACTTGGGCCAATTTTGTCCCTGTATTTTTGGTCAAAATAACTGGAAGACTGTCTTCCCCAAGGGCTTTCATAGGTCCCATGTCAAAAATAGCTTTACAGACATCTTCCCTTGAGAATTTTGTGTCCATTATCCATGACTTAGTGGCAGAAAACTTAGGATGGATACCACCCAGAACTACCTCTAAATCATCATGAGAAGGACTATTGGAGCTAAAAATCTTAGAGAAATAGTCTCCAATTATTCGTTCCAGGTTAGGCTTTGCATCTCATCACCTGCCATCATTATCTATCATGCCTTTAATTGTTTTGCTAACCATTCTTTTACTGATGTTAATACACCTACATCGTTTCCAATGAGTAGTATATCATCAACATAAAGAATCAGGAAAACCAACTTGTCGCCTTTAATCCTTTTGTATACACAAGGTTCGTCAGGATTCTGAATAAATCCAAAACCTTTGACAGCTTGATCAAACCTTATGTTCCAGGATCTGGATGCTTGCTTTAATCCATATATGGATTTCTGCAACTTGCATACCTTATCCACTTGGCCCTTTTCAATGAATCCCTCTGGTTGCATCATGTAGATGCTTTCGTCAAGACTTCCATTTAGGAAAGCTGTCTTGACGTCCATTTGTCAAATCTCTAAATCTAAAGATGCTGCAATGGATAAGAGTATCCTAATGGATTTAAGCATGGCCACAGGAGAGAAGGTTTCCTCGTAATCGATACCTTCTTTCTGTGTATACCCTTTAGCTACCAATCTAGCTTTAAAGGTTTCCACCTTTCCATCCATACCTCTTTTCCTCTTGTATACCCACTTGCACCCAATGGGTTTTATCCCTTTAGGCAAGTCTACAAGGGACCAGACTTTGTTATCGAACATAGATTCAATCTCGGATTGCATTGCCTTTTGCCAATGGCGACTATCAACATCCTCCATAGCTTCCTTGTACGTATAGGGATCATCGTCGTCCGGGAGATTCTCCACTGATTCTCCCAGACCGATGTATCTTTCGGGTTGTGTTCTAACCCTCCCACTACGACGAGGAATGGTAGGTTGTTGATCTTGTGTTGGATCGGAACTTACAATTGGGTTAGGTTGTGCAACCTCTCGTGGAATTGTATCTCCTGACATCTCATTCAGGACAATTCTACTTCTAGGCACAAAATCATTCATATAGTCCTTTTCCAGAAATTTAGCATTTGTCGAAACAAATACTTTAAGATCTGAAGGACTATAGAAATAATATCCTTTAGTTTCTTTTGGATACCCTACAAATATACATGTTTCTGAACGGGACTCCATCTTTTCTGTCTTTCCTTTTAACACATGCGCAGGACAACCAAATATCCTTAAGTGTTGTAAACTAGGCTTGCGCCCAGTCCACAACTCATGCGGTGTTTTAGGAACAGACTTAGATGGTACATCGTTTAGAATGTATATAGCAGTTTGTAAAGCATATCCCCAAAAAGAAATAGGAAGCGTTGAATAACTCAACATAGACCTAACCATATCCAAAAGAGTTCTATTTCTCCTTTCTGCTACCCCATTCTGTTGAGGTGTACCTGGTGCAGAAAACTGAGAAACTATCCCATTATCAATAAGATATTGCTGAAACTCACCAGATAGATATTCTCCACCACGATCAGATCTCAAGATTTTTATGTGTTTCTCAAGCTGATTTTCCACTTCAGCTTTGAATGCTTTGAACATGTCAAAAGCATCCGACTTATGTCTCATAAGATACACATAACCAAATCTTGAGTAATCATCCGTGAAGGTGATGAAGTACTCATATCCACCTCTAGCTTGAATGCTCATAGGTCCACATACATCAGTGTGTATCAATCCTAAACATTCAGTGGCTCTTGCACCTTTGGCAGAGAACGTCCTTTTGGTCATTTTACCTTCCAAACAAGATTCACAAGTTGGTAGATCATCAACCTTTAAGTCACTTAAAGGTCCGTCACTTACCAATCTTTTAATCCTATTAAGGTTAATATGACCTAAGCGTAAATGCCAAAGGTAGGTTTCATCTGTTGATAATTTTACTCTTTTATGATTAGGTTCCGTTATTTCTGTGTCTAACGAGTGAGAGATATTTCTATGCAAAAAGTATAGACCGTTTTCCAATGTACCTTGGCAAAGAATTTTGTCATTCTTACTAATAATAAAAACTTTATTAAAAGTAACCGAATATCCAAATTTATTCAAACAAGAAACTGAAATTAAATTCCTCTTGAATTGAGGTACATAATAAACGTCTATTAAATCTAAATGCCTTCTAGAATCCAAATAAACTCTAATATCTCCCACTGCACTTGCAGACACTAACGTTCCGTTGCCCAAGCGCAAATTGATTTCATTCTTACTCAGCTTTCTCCTTTCTTGAAACCCCTGCAAGGAATAACAAACATGATTAGTGGCTCCTGAGTCTATGATCCAAGAATCTGTAGAATCAGCCAAAAAACATGTTTCTAGATAATTCAAATTACCTTCTTCCTTCTTGTTCTGGGACTTTGGGCAATTTCTCTTCCAATGTCCCTTTTCACCACAAAGGAAGCATTTCCCTTTGATCTTGGTTACTTTCTTGGTCTCCTTCTTGATAGGCCCAAGTTGCTTTTTCTTCTGTTGTTTCTTGACCTTTTGACGGGCCTTAACAGTAGCAACTTTACCAACCATATGAATCTCTTGACCTTTGCCTTTCACAAGGATCTTTTCAGCACTTTGAACATCTTGCATCGGCCTTGTAAGGTGTATTCCTTTTTGTTCAAAGTGTAGTCCAATTTGAACTGATCAAAGGAATCTGACAATGAATTGACAACCATATCAATCTTTGTCTCACCATCTATCTCAGCGCCATGCAGTTCAGCAATGTTGAGATGTGCTATGACTTTCATCATGTGATCTTTCACAGCCTGTCCAGGTTTCATCCTAAGATTCATAAAAGCAGTCACTGCCTCTCTCTTAGTCGTCCTAGACTTCATAGCAAACATCTCCTCTAGAGACATCATTATATCAGCAGCGGACTCCATTCCTTCATGCTGCTGTTGCAACACGTCGGAGATAGTGGCCATAATGTAACATTTTGCCATATCATCTGAAGTCTTCCACTGCTCATACTCATCTCTACACATTATGCTAGATTCATTATTAGGAGCAGGTGGTTTAGGAGTAGTTAGAACAAACTTATGTTTTTCACTTTGCAGTAACAACCCAATTTTCCTTTTCCATGTGACATAATTATCTCCAGTTAAAGTGTTATCTTTCAGGATGTTCATAAGTGATGGGGTCATGATTTCTGAATAAAACAAAACATATATAAGTAAATAATCATGATAAAGCACTTTTAAATATTTATCTTGAATTAAATAAATAACTCAATCATAAAATTCAACGGTGATCTAACACCCATAAATGTTACGCCTCCTTTGGGAGTTCGCACCATTTACTAGTTAGACTAGGTCCCACCTAATTGTTAACATAACAACCAGCGTTTTCAATTTTAGCCTTGCAATTTTACTGACAAGAACTCTTGGGAGGATATCAATAAAATTACATTGAGTGTGTTACCAAGATATCGACCCTCAATTTTCTCTCACGAAAATCCCTCCTTGGGGAGTAGATCTCGTTTGAGTCCATTGTCTAGTCTATCCTTGTAAGGAAGTATGTTGCTAAATTCCATTCATGGACGCCCCTTGGGGGGATTACCAATAAATAATAAAGCTCAACTAACCTTGGAGGCCATAGGTGTTACCAAAACACCTTCTCCCACTCAATTATTTAAGGCGTATGATTAAATCCCATAGAATGATTTACCGAGTTATCTAGATGCCAATTTAGATACCTAAATCATTCAATGCATGTTCATACCAAAAGAGATATATGCGTGGCACTCCTATTCTATATGTCATGTTATCATACAATAACAAATATTGTAATATTTAAGCATAAATTAAATAGCAACAATTTTGGCCCATCCTAGAAAAACAAGTAAATTACAATTTGTCAGGAATACAAGATCTTCAGGTGGCCCATCAACCATACGCTCATCCTTCGGCCTTCTCCCATGGGCGTGCGCAGCCCACAACCCCACAAAGGGGCTGCCTTGCGCAACCCATAAGGCCACACAAGGCTGCCATGCGCAGCCCACCAAAGTTTGGGCTTGTCATGTGCAGCCCAATCCACTCCTAGGGTGCGCACGGTGCTCGTACTTGGTTCCGGTTGCTTCGTTTTGCTTCGTGTCTTCGAATCTCCAAGACCTAAATATATTACGGCAGTATATATATAATAAATACTGCAGTATTAATTTTTTTTTTTTTTTATTCACTGCAGTATTTTTACAAACCAAAAACTGCACATACTAAAAATAAATAAAAAAAAACTGCAGTAACCCTAAAAAAATACTGCACATATATATATAAAAAAAAAAAAAAAACCTAGCAATCTACCAAGAAGGAATTATGACGATAATAGACCACCCTTCTTGTTACAACTCCGAAACAAAAATTACATTGAAAATCTAGGGCCAAAATCGAGCAATAACAAACCACATAAAATATATATAAATCCATACATCACATGTAATTATATATTTGAATACCTAGAGTGCCATCTCTTTCTAAACATGCATAATCACAATAAAAAGAAATAGATCCACGTATATATACGTTAATTAATTAAAAGGGTTCAACCTAGGCTCTGATACCAATTGTAGGGAAAAATAAACAAATAAAAGTGTTACACGCAGCGGAAGCGATACTAAAGACGATTTAGTGACTTTTAAAATTTTTCCTTTATGAACCTTAAACCCTTTTAATCAATAAACATGCATATATATCAACAAAAGTAAATTACCTCTTGTCGCGTGATCCGATTGACTTACGTCGATGGTAATCCGCAAGACCTTCAATCCGAGCACGAACGTGGATCACCTAGGAGCGTGGTCTCCCTTTCCTTTGAATTGCAAACCTGTGAATGGACCAAACAAATACTTTCTTTTCTTTGTTAGTTACAAAACAATCAAAAGAATGTCAAATTATTCCGGTCACTTTTGAGTTCACAATCTTATGATCGAAACTCGCGTGAACCTAGATCGATATCGTATACACAAGCTTATTGATGTTTAAGCAATTGTATACTATCAAAGAATAATTTTTCACTCCTTTTTGTCTCTCTAGAATAAAAACTCTCTTAGAATTAAGAAGAAGAAGAAAGAAAATAAAAACTCAAGCACCAATTAATTGATGTGGCCGAACCCTATAAGAACATATATATAGGTTGGCCGAATTTTTCTTCTTTTTCCTTTAGGGTTGCCGAATTCTATGTAGTATCTAATTAGGGTTGGCCGAATTTCATCATGTCACTTATATAGGGTGACTGAAATTCAACCCTAATTCTTTTTAACTTTATAGACTTCAAACCCTAATCCAACTCTTTTATTTTTATTCTTTTATTTGACTAAATAAAAAAAAAGACTCCTTATTTGATTAAATAAATAATACTAATTTATTTATTTACTTATCAAACAAGTCTTTTACATTTATGAAAGATTTGTTTCTTTAATTAAACAATTAATCAATAAATCAATTAATTCTTATTTAATTAAAACAAATGAAACAAAATAATATTTTTAGGTCAAAACCTTAACCTAGCCGCCCCACTTATATATAAGATGGGCCTAATATTATTTTCCTATTTCATTTAATCCATTGGACTTTAAATAAAAAAAGCCCACATGTGAACCAGACCCATTCTTACTAAAAGAAACAAGCCCACATGTCTTTTATTAATATATTAATATAATTGAGCAGCCCATTACTTAAATAATGTGCAAATTATATTCTTAATATATTAAATGCAATTCTAGATGGACCCTTAAATTGGTCCGGTAGAATATATCAAGTGATCCATGCAAGTCCGTGTGGATTGGGGATCTTGGCGGGCCATCTAAATTTAAGCTTCAATAGACATAACCTAATCACAATCAACAAATGATTCACTTAGGTCCGATCCATTAATTTTAACTCATTCCACTAAAGAGCTAAAACTGAACTCTTAAATAAAGATAGAAAAGGAAGATGCTCCTCATTCATACCCTAGACAATCATATTGGAGATAGTGTATCCTCGTGATTAATATCAGTAATCGCCAAGAGTTCATAGACCGCCTATAACTCTCCAAGTTACCATATTTACTCATATGACCACGTTTTGAACTTGGATATTTTGACTTGTCCAGAAGCCATGTTTTCAATAGACACTATTGAAAACTCAACGTTGAGATTTAATATCCAATTACCTCAAAACATCCATATGATGATATTATACTCTCATTTAATTAAATGGAGCCACGATGTCCATATCTATAAATGAAGTCCTCTATCGATTAACAAATGAATATCACCAAACTATCGAGGATAGACTATGCGATATAATCGTACTCATTGATAACTCAAATGATATCACTTGCAACCATAAGTCCATCATTTATCTCAGGATTAAGATAGACTCTCCGATTGTCCTGATAATGAAAAGACTATTATCTATTGACGGTTCTAGATAAAGCTTTTCATTGTGATCCAGTTCAATGCACCCAGTGCACTAGATCCTTTTGCTCGAAGACACTCCGATGATTTTAGACTCATCATATCTCATTTGATCCCACTCAAATGCTAGCAAAAGAATTCTACAACTTTAACAAGATAAAGGTGCCCAACCTTTAACTTAAGTTGTGAACAATATTCAAGACTAACTAAAGAATTGTGTCTACCACATACATATCCAGATGTACGAACAATTCTTCTTTTCCCATAGTCTTTAGACCTTATAATTATTTACTTTGACAATTATAATACAAACTATAAATACTATACTATTTGTTAAACCAGAAATCACTTTATTAATATGAAAAAGATTGTTAATTACAACATTACACTCTTGCTATTGAGCATAATCCTAACACCTTTCTCTATACATTAGTGCACAACCCCCTGTTGAGACGTTCCATGATCAAAGAATGACCATTTATTTTGTTGCTTCATGTGAATTTGGGACCAACAAACCCCATATCCTCCAAATTGCAGGACTTCAGAGTTTCTCTGAAATTCGAGACCTACTGCCAATTCTTACTAACCCCACCCAACTTCTCAGAGTCCGATAGAATTTCGTTGAAATCCCCAATACAAACCCATGGAAGGTCCGATAGACTAGCCAACCATTTTAGGAGCATCCACAAGTGCATTTTGTGATTGAACTAGGTGACCATAAAATCCTGTAAAACTCTAGCTTGGTCTTTTACTGTGCCTAATCTCCACATCAATGTGGGCTTGAGAATATGTCAAGAGCACCACATCAATCTCATTGGACCAGAATAAACATAAACCACCAGAGCTACCAATGCTATCAACAACCAATTTATTCTCAAAATCTAGCTTTGAACGCCATTTTTCCATTTTGGAGTGATTACATCTAGTCTCTATTAGAAACATCACCTACAGATTAATATCCTGCTTAAGATATTTTAGAATGTTGAACGCTCGTGGGCTCCCTAGTCCTCGAGCGTTCCAGTCAAGGATTTTCATTGTGGGTGACGGACCGGTAGAGACCGGTCAGCTGATAGTTCCAAATTTGACTAACATACCTCCGCAGATGAAACCAAATGACAGGTAAGAACCTTTGGGTTAAGAGGTTCGAATCTTCCTCATTTTTTTGACCACAAAGTTTCAATTCGATTCTCCGAGTGGTCTCTTATCTCTCCAACCAGTTATCCTTCTACTTTGATCTCCGTGCAACACTATACTCAGGCTTCTCATTTCTAAATTTTCGTTTCTCTTTTACAATCGCGTTCGTTTGAGTCTCAAGTTTAAGATTTTTCCGACGAGGAGCTACATCACCATTCGTCAATGCGTCTCTTTTCTTCCTTTTATTTGATGACACCTCTGAAATTGATTTCCCCCAATTTCCCCAATTTCATTCGACCTAACTTTTCTAACCCACATTCTTGGTTGGTGATTTTAAGGTCAAACAGCCCTGACCCAATAGCTATAACTTTCTTTCCCTTCCATTGGGATCTCGTGCTCGACACTTCTATTGGCCCATTAGTAGCTCCATTCCATTTATTAACTACTACATTGGCTAAGGTTTGGTTTGGGTAAGAGATTCCCACATTTATACTCAAAGGCAAGCTTTTAATACGGTCTGTGTTACACAACTGGGCTTTGATCGATGGCTTTTGGTCCTCTACATCCATTCATGACAGTGGGCTTAGCTATAAGGGTAATTTAGGACCTGGCCCGGTATCCATCCCTGAAAATACCTACAAGGTTATACTAAACAACCTAGAATGGGAGGGGGGGGGGGGGGGGGGGGGAATAGGTTGACACTCTAATTTTAAAACTCTTTTGTGACTTATGTCAAAACCTTGGTGATCATATAAATTAATCTTTTAACATGATTGTTATAAGAAAACAATTAGCACGTGTATGCTCAATTCACCACCCTTAGTCTATACAACATATAACAAGAGACAATGTATCTTATATAAAAGTATATTCAATGAAGATCAAATTCCACAAGTTGTACTTTGAATATTATAATGTAAGTACACTAAGTAAACCTTACAACTTGATAAAGAATATCACAAGATACAATGTTCAAACACTTACAAAATACAAGAGACAAATGTTGATTCAATAAATAATGCGCGCATCTCTTTTTCTACAAATATCTTGTTAACAAGGATGTGAGGACATGAAGATCTTAAACAAGATATATTCATCATACATACAAATATAGAAAGATAGAGATAGAGATAGAGACATTTGACACATTGATTTTTATGTGATAAAACCTCCGAAGAGGAAACGTCCACAGGTTGAATCTACAAACCGGTAAACCGTAATCCACTATGACGAAAAAGAGATACATACTTAAAGACATGACCATTCCCATGATACACTCTCCAAGCTATGAACTCCTATTCTATCCTCGAGCCTAGTTAATCACTTTGCTTATTTTCTATCCGAGACACTTCACTCATGTCTCTAGAAAGCAACTTCCTATCCAAGATGCTCAACTCAGATCTCTAGGAAGATTTCTTGCTTGGACTTACATGAAGCCTAGCTCCTTGCCAAGTCTTCCTTGCTTAGTTAATCCGAGCCCCTTACTCTTAACTAAGACTTCCTTGCTTAGTTATCCAGACCACTTGTCCTAACCAAGACTTCCTTGCTTGACCTAGCCAAGACTTAATGCTCAAGTTGAAGCTCCACTCACTCCAATATGAGACTTTCTCATTTTGCAAGGTAAATGATCTAAGTGATGCAAATGATGCAAACATATGCAACATAGAATATATGATCAATACATCCTATGGAAACTAGACTTAGTCATGTACCCAAGTCAAAAATTGTCTAGTTACAAAACATGAATTGAAACCTAGAGCATGCGAAACACCTAACACATGTGATTCCTAGTTTCATTCACAAAGCTAACACTTGAATAAATCATATACATGAAGCACATATTCAAAATATTAGAAACATATAACAAAAATGCTAGAATCACAAAATATGATCAATGAATATTCTAGCAAGTATTTAGAGCAAGGATATAATTAATAATCAATTAAATCCTAGTTAGCTCTAAATACAAAATCAAATGTGCTAATACTAGATTTGTTCAATTAAAGGATCCAAGCACATGCTAAGGTTATTAATCATGAAATGAAGCAATCAAAACACAAATAACCTTAGATATCAAGCTAATCACAATACGACTTACAAACATGTGAAAACCTAGAATTCTAGAAAACTAGTTCACATTCAAGTCTCTAATTAGACTAGATCAAAAATTTGAAAAAGAGAAGTGCAGAATTTTCTTCTTTAAATGAATGACAGGGAAAAAAAGGATATTTAAATGAAATAAAGAGAGGGAAAGAATGGGAAATGAGAGTGTGCCACCTCAGCAAACCTTGAGGAGCACGTGAGCCTCATGGGACAGAGAGGTGTGTGGGCTATAAGGCTCATGGCCTTCTCACGTGCCTCTCCAAGCTCGGCCAAGCTTGCTTCCCTCGTGCTCCTTTCACGTTCTTCAAACGTATACGGGCCTCCGAACTTCGATTTTAAATCTGTCTTCGGATTACGAATCGTGACTCCCTCACACATGTAGACAACTATGAAAATTTGACAAACGGTTGAGAATTCGACTCGGTACATGATGATGAAGACAACTCAACGAATGAGAACGTAAAGTAGCGTAATTTCCTAGTTTGGGCTCAAAACCTAATAAGTGAGTAACCGAAATGACCGGGACTCAATAAGGAATAATAAGCTCATGTTCAAGTCCAAAAACAATAAAACTAAAACAAATAAACATAAAGTCACACACGTATGCCATTTCCTAGACATAGTCCTAGAACATGCAAATCACAAAGTTTATCAAATTGAATCTAATGCATGTGCATACATTACCAAGTGTGTGAAAGTGTTATACCAATGGTGTAACACAATGCATGGAAACAAATGAATGCCATGTGTATGTGTGCCTGAAGGCCTTGCAAGAGGGTAGAGGTCTAAGTATACCTTTAATGCTTTCTCCCCTTAAAAGCTTCATTTTGCTTGATGTGATGTCTAATTTCCTTGAAGCTTCATAAACTGAATCTTAGGCAACTAATCAATACAAAGAAAAAGTCATTTTGATATAGAATAATGCCAACATGACTCAAAGTCCTAACAATCACACAACTATTTTTAATCTTACAAGTCTCAAGCCTTTCAGGAACATGTTCCGGGCACACCATATTACCTTTATTGTAAGAAACGATATTGTTGACCATAGTCTCTGACAATTCATTTTTTAACTGTAAGGATTCCCATTTGTTGATTGGCTTATTTCGTGGATAAACCACATGTTGGGGTTTAAATGTAAGGGTAGTTTAGGTGATTGAGATTCAAGCTCAAAGTCCCTTTCAAGACCTCAAGAGAACAAACACTTCAAAGGTAAATTTCTAAGTTCTTACTTGCTTTGAAGAGATGTAGTTGTACACATTCACAACACATGCATAACTCTTATTCTTGTATGTTATGTGTATTTATTATGTGTGCATTAATGTTCATTAATCTCTCTTCTTGCATGCTTAACTTGATTGCATCTTGTGTGTTAAATGCCATGTCATTGATGCATCATGTTTTTTAAGGGTGCTGTCAAACCGCCCTACGAACGGCAGTTAAAGCAAATTTGCTCTTGACCGCCCTACGACCGCCCTTCGTAGAGTGGTGCCATTGGTGGATTTTTTAATTGCCTGTAAACTGCCCTACGTAGAACGGGTGTAGGCGGCTCTCAAAATCTCGAGAGCAATCACCCCCATTTCACTTGAAAACCGCCCTACACGTAGAGCGGTCATGAAGAACATGTTCTTCATTTCCTAGGTGAACCGCCTTACAATCACCCTACGTAGAGTGGGTGTAAGACGGTCAAGGCATATTTTTTGAAAACTTATTAAAACGATGTCACTTCATTTTGACACCTTATATATATGCCTCATTTGTTTTAGGTCAATTCTAAGAGTTCCAAAAAGCATATTTTTCACTTAGAAAATATTTCAAGAGAAAAATTCACAACAACTCACCTTTAAACACTCAAAGCTTTTCCTTTGTGCATCAAAGATCATCTTGCATCATCTATGACCATATAGGATGCATCCATGCATGGTTTTGCAACATCATAACTTGCTTGGTAAGGTTTTCACTATTATCTTACATAATTAGTGTCTTTCTTAACAAGCCATCTCTTTTTATCATTTGTATGCTCTTAGAATATATTCTAGATACAAAATAGATTGATTGTGGTGTATTGATTGAGTGTTGTATTGTGATAGCTTTCTAGGTTTTGCTTAATCTTGATTAGCTAAGCTATTTGACATGTCATTTAGCTCTTGATATCTAGAAATGAATTAATTGTCATGTTATCATTCTAGATAAGCATCTAAGATTCCCTAGCCTGGTTTGTTCCTTAAATATCATCATATATTCACATATGATATTTTATTTCTTCGGAGAATGAAAGTCTTGTGTGATTGACCGGGATTAGGTCACTACACCGGGATTAGGTGGTCATTCAAGCAAATTGGACTAGGTCCACTTTTAAAAGCCTGCGGGTAGTGGTAGCGGGATATTGGTCGGGATTAGACCATCAAACCGGGATTAGGTTGTATACGTTATTGTAATTAGTGGATTCGAGGTTCGTGTTTGGCACACATAACAACTCGTGGTTTTTCCCAGTGGTTGGGTTTTCGCGTATACTTCAAGTGTTGTTTATATTTCCGCACCATATTACACTTGTTGCTTATTTTGACTAGTTGGGGTATTTTCGTGAATATTGACTAATCGCGAAAATTGGTAATAATCGTTTAAAATCTATTCACCCCCCTCTAGATTAATATTGAACACACCGTAAATTTGTTTCATTAACGTCTTCATGTCGGCTTCTACCTTTAGAATTTTTTGCGCAGTTTTCTCAATTATTGGAATGTCTTTAACAGTAGTGCCGAAAGCCCTCTTTTCCGTAACCATTGGCTGATCCTCTGTCTTCTAGTTTGTTCTACAACAGTCCCTTCTAGCTGCTGGAGCTTGTTAAGATTTAAGAGATTTCTGGTTTTCTTCGATTGTCCTATTACTGGATTTTCCCCTGCACTACACACTCTCTTCTCTCCTTGTTATTCTTCATGTTAAAAAGGGGTGAAGCTCTCATCCAAATTCCGAAATGTGGATTCTTAACTCCAATACTAAGTGGAATTGGTTCCTCCAAGAGACATTCAGGTGTTTTGTGGTTCACCAATCCATACTTGAAACAATGGTTAGATAGTCTCTTGTATCTAAGGAGCATTATTGATTCAGCACCATCTCCTAGGATATCAACTCTCAAGCATTGTTTTAAGGTTTTATTGATCTTGATTCTTACCCTAACACTCATAAATTCAATCGCCGCCCCCCATTTCCCTTGTAATCCCACTATCAACATCTAAGACTTCTCCAATCATCCATCCTAGAAGCATTCAATCTTCCTTGTCAAACAAATAATTGGAACTTGGTGGATTTTAACCCAGAACTTAGCTAGGTTAAATCTCATAGATTCAATCGTACCTTTTCTCACAGGTTTCTCCAGTACCATTAGGGCATCATCGAAGCTCTAAGAGCCCCCGAGATAACCCGTTGCTAGTCATCCTCATTTTTGAAATGGAATGTAAACGCATTCCCCGCCATTAACTCAATCTCTACTCCTTTTTTGACTGGCCAAATTCTTCTTATGACTCATGATTGGCTCTCTGTTAATTGTTTTGTTTTACAAAATCTTCCCAATCAATTAGAGAGACAATCGTTGGACTGTCTCCATTTTTAGATTCTCTTCAAGTTTTTGAATTGGACCATCATTTTCAGTAAGTGACAAGGACGCATAGAGTCGTGCAATGTCACCTGAATCCATAACGCAACGAAAAGAGAAAACAAACTAGATAAGACAAACAAAAAAACAAAAATTGGGTAGGACAAAGCACCTATCCATACTAGAAGAAGAATGAGTTGCCAATCTACTTTTACTCAACTCATAGAGAAAAGACTTACCATGTTTTTTTTTTCTTTCTAATTTAGTGACATCTAGACATAATTAACAATCATAATGTCAAGATTTGTTTGTTTTTTTTTTTTTTTTTTTTCTTTTTTCTCTATCTTATATAAGCAAATGTTCATTCAATTTCAAGTACTTCAAAAAAAAAAACAGTCCAACAAAAAACCCACACTATAAGATGATTGAAATTCAAGTACTCTTCAAAAAACCAGATCAACACAAATCCAAGTACTCTAAAAAAACAAATTGCAAAAGGCCAGACCAAAAGAGAATCGAAACTCCATTTAGCTAGTTAAGAGTTTTGAAGAAAAAAAATTCAAAATTCAAAATATAAAAAATAAGTAGCTGTAAAAATCTGTTGAGTTCTCTCATAACCTAATATTGATCTTTGTCCTATATTTTTTTTAGAGTAATTCACACCAATGCCTCTTGGAGTATACGTGAATTCTTATGTTGTCCCATAAACTTTTTTTTAGACATTAAATCCCCCGAATTATCGTTTATTAGTAAAACACGACTATAGATGACTCCTCTTGGGGGGGGGGGAATAAATCCAACTGTTTGCCAAAAACGATAGTTCGGGGGGGTTTAATGCCTTAAAAAAACAGTTTATGGGGCAACATGAGAATTCATGTATATTCCAGGGGGCATTGTTGCCAATTACTCTTTTATTTACAACACTGTTTTAGGCAGATTGGCGGATTCGGCGGATTTCCAAACAGAAATCCAAGATCCGATCCAATCCAATGGATTTTAGAATTTAGGATCCAATCCGATCCAATCACCTCTCTAGATCCGATCCAATTCAATGGATTGGATCCGGTCCAATGGATCATATTGGATTGGATTGGGTCCTGCACATCCCTACAATCACCTCTCTAGATCCGATCCAATTCAATGGATTGGATCCGGTTCAATGGATCGTATTGGATTGGATTGGATCCTGCACATCCCTACAAGTAATATAATATATATATATATTTTCCTTTGTTGTTATTTTTTATAACTTATATATATATTGCCTATGAGTTTTTCAGCATATAATCTTTTGTGATACTTTTTCCCCTTATATCAGTCCAATTTTAGAAAAAAAAATATATCTATTTTTTTTTATATAATATAAAATACAGTTTAAACATGAGTAATGCTCAATAATTATAACTAAACATTGTATTGACTTATTTGTACAGTAATTTCATTATTTATATATATATTTTTTATTTCTTTTATTAGTAGTCAATTTCTTCATTAAAAAAAAAAAAAACATGATTTTAAATCAAAACTATATATAATCGATTGGTTTTTTGAATATCATAAACATGATATTTTATTAAAGGGTGCTGATATTGACACCTATAAAACTTATTAGTATATCAATATTTTATTAAAAAATTTAATTACAAAAATATCTAAATACTATATACACTCATTAATTACACCCATATTTTCAACTATATTAATTTATTAAAAAAACTTATGGATTTATAAAAAATAAAAAAATAAAAAAAATAAAAAAAATAAAAAAAAAAACTTATGATAAACCCAAACATATGATAAACTCTAATTAAACTATAATTTTATTTCAAGTATCAAACTTTCTTATTATCACATGATTATCATATTGTTTTTGTCTTCTTTTATGTATAGTTATGAATTTTATTAATAAACAAAAAATATATTTTTTTCTTAACGATAGCTGTAAATACCAATAAGTTTTTTTGTTTTTTTATTTTTTATTTTTTATTTTTTTTATTTTTTTTAAGATAGTTGTATAAATAAGAGAATTCCAGATTGAAAATCTCTTGACCCCATATGCGGTTCCACATATTCCCGTTTACAAGGCTCCTATATTTGAAATATTTCCAAAAGCAAATTGGACCATCATTAAAAGAGGATTTGATTCCAAAAATAATATTAATTTTTTTTTTATATAAATTGGGTGTGATAATAATTTAAGAGTGTTTATAAATAATATGTATTAAAATGAAAAGAGCTTCTCCTAACAATCCATAAATTATCTATTCACACTCCAATTTAAATTTTTTTATTAATGACAATTTTAATCTAAATTAAAATTACTAAACAAGACAAAAAAAAAATTTTAAAAACACTCCAAACTAATTAAAAAAAGTAAAAAAAAAAAAAAAAATTCTCTCTCCTAAATCATTAGATTAAATATTACATGTTTAACTCTTTCTCATAAATCTGTTATTACCATATTAAACACTCTCTCTTAATTAATTTCTCTCCATTTAAAAAAAAAAAAAAAAATTCATATTTCCATACTTTCTCCATCAATCTCTGATTAATAGTTAAAGGAAAAAAAAATTATGAATATTATAGTTTTTTACTAACATTAATATATATATATATATATATATATATTAAAAAGTCAATTTAAAAAAAAAAGATATATTAAATATTGAATTGCTTCAACTAGTTTCGATTAAACTCATAATTTCTAAGACTAATGAAAGAATTAAAGTTCTCTTGGCAATCACATACCTACAATAGTAGCAAAAAATATTTTCATATTTTGATTAAAAAAAAAAAACAAGGTACTTGTTCTTTGAGTTTTTTTATTTTTATTTTTTTTAATATGCATATATATGGTTCCTAAAAATCAATCTTATTAGTAAGTTTTTTTTTTTTTTTCTTCTTAACTGTTAGTCTTGCTTGAGAAAGAATGAAGATAGAAAATTAGAGATATATATTGGTGGAGAGAGAGTTTAATATGGTAATTAAAAATTTAGGAGAGAGTATTTAATATGTAATAATTAATCTAATGATTTAGGAGTGATACTTTCTTTTTTTAATAATTTAATTCAAAAAAGATAAAAAGGATAATCTTGTAACAAAATGAAGTATCTTTAGAATTTTTTAAAATTTAAATTTTAAGAATGGAGTGTTTTTAGAAAAGATGTGTAAAAAGAAAAAAATAAAATTGGATAGTCAAAAGAAGCTCTCTAAAATGAATACATTTATTTCAAGAGTAATGCTAGACGTCCCAAATTATTTTCTCAAATTCTATCTCAAATGATGTGGCACATGAGGTGTCATCATCACATTAGTCACCACATAATCTCATGATTTATAAGATGTTTATACTTCACGTGCTGCATCATTTGGGACAGAATTTGGGAAAATAATTTGGGATGTCTAACATTACTCTTATTTCAATGAGGGTACTATTGATATTAGGATGGGTGCTTATAGTAATATTAATTTTTTTAATTTTAGACATGGATGTAGTTATAAAAATGGGTGTACTAATAAGTTTTATGAGTGTCAATATACGTACCCTTCATTAAATGAACTAACCATCTTAATTATAATTTGTTGAACGTACACCTCCATCTTATTAAATACTCTTTTGACAATTAAAATCACACTTACATATTGTTAGATTATACTTAGAAGTTAATTAATTAAGCTTATCGTAATTATTATTATTATTATTATTATTATTATTATTATTATTATTATTTGAGATAGAGCTTATTGTAATTAGTTGATTAAACTATAAAAAAAATAGTGGATTTGTTGACAGTCAAAAACTGTCAAACAGTTTGTTTGTTTGTTTTTTTTTTTCCTTGATAGTTAAAAATTTTCAAGATATGTTTATAATTTTTTTTATTAAAAATTTTCACTATCTAATATTTAATTAAATAACATTTTTTATATTTATACACGACCTTCGCTACCGCCGGACCACCTCCGACCGGCACCCACTGCCGCCTCCATCCACTTCTAATAAAAATGATAATTAATTGTCATTAGTGGGAATTAAACTTGAGACCTTAAGTTAAAAGTTGTAAATCTTTACAACTTGACTACGAGTTTATTTTTGCTCACCCCTCTTCAAAGGGGGTGAGCATTACCCCCCTCCCCACTGAATGCCATGTGTCCATAGGGTTAAAAAATATTATTCTACCCATTTTACCCTTGTTTCAATAAATAAAAAAGAAACGAAAAAGAAATTAACAACCATATCTCTAGAAATCATTGATATTTGAAATCAAAATTTATCAACCATAATCAAAAACTCCATTATTTTTCAGAAGAAACCCAGAAACCTAATTACCCATTTCCCACTGGCTCCCAAACCTCATTAACAGTCAACTCCATCTCAGATCTTCAATCTTTTTTCAAGATTTTTTTTATTTTGTATATCTAGTGCAATAGTGATCCAAGTTCAAAATCAATCCATTTGAAACACACACAAAAAACAAAAACAAAAAAAACCCTAAATTCAGGTCGGTGGATTTTGATAGAGAGAGTGAATTTTAGATTCCAACAAAGACACATATTGATCAAGCATGGAAATAGCAGCTTTAAAATGTGTGACTTGATTCTCAATAGCATCAATTTGCTAAGCTGCCACTCTTTGACTTCAATTGCTCCACAAAAACCCTCAATCCAGACGCCAAATCGCCAAACCCTTTGTACTGTTCAGCTACTTTCAGAATCATCTTCTTAAGAAGCTCCATTGTGTTGTTTGTCCCCTCAAGTTCCGATTTCACCATTGAACTCACGCTCCAAGTTTTTTTCAAGTGGTCCTATTAAGTTGGTTATATTTCTAGTTTCTATTATTAGTATATGTTTTAACAATTAGCTAGTTTTTGTTATATTGGTAATAGATATGAGCTGGCAGTATTGGATGTCATTGTAAGCCACTCATATAAATATCCTTTGTACGATTTAACTGAATAACAGAAAGTTCTTCTTCATTTTTTCTCTTTTTCTCTGTTTTCGTGATATGGTATCAGAGCATCATTTTTGCTCCATTGTTTTTTCTCCTTATCTCTTCTGATCATGGCTCGTGGCGGAGTTACTAGTAGTAATGCTGGCAATGGTGGAACTCGCACCGGTAGTAGCAATGGAGGAAATCGATTTGTGAATCTTGAGATTCCTAATTCCGATCACTCTCCGGCAGAAGATTTCAATAGCCCTTGCTTTCTCAGCAATGGTGATCATCCAGGTTTGAACTTGGTTTCTCATCAATTAGTGGGAGAAAACTACAATACTTGGAGTCGTGCTATGTCCATGGCTCTCACTGCAAAGAATAAACTTTGCTTCATTGATGGTACTCTTTCTCGACCTAATCTCACTGATCTTCTATACAATTCTTAGTGTTGTTGTAATAGCATGGTCATGTCTTAGATTCTCATTGCTGTGTCTAAAGAAATTGTTGATAGTCTCATATATATCGATACCGCTGTTGATGTTTGGATTGATCTTTATGATCGTTTTCATCAGAGTAATGGTCCTTGGGTTTTTCAGATCAAACAACAATTAAATAGCTTACTTAGGGTTCTAATGATGTTACCACCTACTATACTAAGCTTAAGATTCTTTTAGATGAGCTTAAGGATTTTAGACCTATCCCTGTTTTTAATTGTGGAGGTATGAAGACATGGATGGATTATCAACAACTGGAATATGTTTTTCAGTTTCTTATGGGTCTTAGTGAGTCATATGCTCAGATACGTGCTCAGGTTCTTATGATAGATCATCTTCCTCCTATTAACAAGGTCTTCTCTCTTGTTGTTCAAGAAGAGAGACAAAGACGTATAGGGGCTTCTTCATTCTCTTCTACTGCTTCTGTAGTTTTTGGTATGAGTGCTAATCCTTCTAGTAGTTTTAAGAGAAAGCATGACAGGCTTTTATGTACTCATTGTGTATTGTTGGTCATGTTGTGGACAAATGTTATAAACTTCATGGTTACCTTTCTGGATATAAGTTCAAGAATCGATTCTCACAGAGGAAACCAGCTGCAAATCAGGCCAGTATAGCATCTGACAGTTATGAGGATCCTTCTGCTATGTCCAGCTTGTCTTCTAATCAATATCAACAACTCATTGCTTTTCTCAGTTCTCATCTTCAGCAGAACTCTTCTCAGTCTTCTGGTGAACCATTGGTTTCTGACTTAACTGGTATGCATTCTACAATTCCAATTGATACTTGGATTTAAGATACCGGTGCTACTCATCATGTTTGTCACACTTTAAACTCTTTTGAGTATTTTGTTTCTTCTTCAGTATCTGCTGTTATCTTACCTAATGGTCAGACTGCACCTATAATGAAAATAGGAACTATTCGACTCTCTTCTCACATTATTTTGCACAATTTTCTTTTTGTGCCAAGTTTCAAATATAATCTTTTGTCTGTTAGTTCTCTCACTAAGTCTCTTTCTTGCTCTCTCATGTTTTCTGCCACTTCTTGCATGATTCAGGACCTCAATCAGGGAACCAAGATTGGGATGGGTAAAAGACTTGGCAATCTTTACTACTTAGATTTGCAAGATTTTTCTAATTCCTCTAATCCTATAAAACCTATGTGTAGCTCTTATTTTCTGTCCAATAATGAGCTTTGGCACTATAGGTTATGCCATCCTTCTTGTGTAAAATTCCAACAATTGAATAAAGATTTACAATTTACTTCTATAAATGATTCCAATTTCCATTGTTCAGTTTGTCATTTTGCTAAGCAAAGAAGATTGTCATTTGTTTCTCACAATTCTGTGTCTAAATCTCCTTTTGACTTAATCCATTATGATATTTGATGGCCTTTTTCATACCATGACTGTTGAAGGGTTTAGATATTTCCTAACTATAGTTTATGATTGTTCTCGAACTACTTGGACTTACCTTTTGCGTGCCAAGTCTAATGTTCAGCAGATTATTCATGATTTTTTTGCTATGGTGCATACTCTGTTTGGGGTTTGTATTAAAGCTGTTCGATCAGACAATGCTAAAGAATTATCTTTCAAGGATTTTTATAAGTCAAAAGGGGTGATTCGTTATCATTCTTGTGTTGAGAGGCCTGAGCAGAATTCGGTGGTTGAAATGAAGCATCAACACCTGTTGAATGTTGCTAGAGCTCTTTTGTTTCAGTCTTGCATTCCATTAGTTTACTGGGGAGATTGTATATTGACAGCAGCTTACTTAATCAATCGCATACCCTCTCCTCTCTTACACAACAAGTCTCCTTTTGAGGTTCTCCATCATAAAGCTCCTATTTACATTCATCTTAAAGCATTTGGCTGCTTGTGTTATGCTTCAACTCTCTTAAGTGCTCGGGATAAGTTTTCCCCAAGATCTAGAGCTTGTATTTTTCTTGGTTATCCTTCTGGCATAAAGGGTTTCAAGCTTTTGGATCTAGAATCAAATCAGTTTTTTTTTTGTTTCTCGTGATGTTATCTTTCATGAGAAAATCTTACCCTTCTATAATGGATCTTTTTCTACTTCTTATTCTGACATTTTCAATGACAAAGCTTTTCCTCTTTCTATCACTGTGCTACATCCTCTTAAACTAACTCTACTTCTGTTTCTTCCACTCCTTCTTTTGAGCCTTCACATGCTCTTGTTCAAACTAAATCTGCTAGATTGTCAACAAACCTTCCTATCTTCAAGATTATCATTGTTCACTTGTTTTCCATTTATCAGCACAGCATGATCATGAATCTTCCTCTTCCATCAACTATCCTCTTTCTCAAGTGATTGACTATAAACATTTGTCTCATTCTTTTAGAGCTGCTGTGCTTTACATTTCTACTCATTTTGAACCTCAGTTTTATTCACAAGCTACTGGTATACCTGAGTGGGAATAAGCTATGTATGCTGAGCTTAGTGCTTTGGAAGCTAATCAAACTTGGTCTATTGTTAGTCTTCCTTCTGGTAAGCATGTTGGTTGTTGTAAGTGGGTTTACAAAGTTAAGCATAAAGCTGATGGTTCGGTTGAGAGGTATAAGGCTCGTTTGGTTGCAAAAGGTTACACTCAACAAGAGGGAGTTGATTATATCGACACTTTTGCTCCTGTTGCAAAGTTGGTTACTGTCAAGATTTTGTTGGCCTTAGCTTCTGTTCATGGTCGGTTTTTACAATAGTTTGATGTCAATAATGCTTTTTTTGCATGGTGACTGGTTTCAAGAGGTGTATATGGCTATACCACAGGGATTTAGCCATAAGGAGGAGCATTTACCTGCCAATTCTATTTGTAAGTTACAAAAATCTCTCTATGGCTTGAAACAAGCTTCGAGACAATGGTATGCTAAGTTTTCTAGTGCTCTTTTGGAAGAAGGTTTTCATCAATTAACATTAGATCACTTTTTGTTTATCAAAATTAAAGGGGCTCTTTTCATTGCCTTACTGGTTTATGTGGATGATATTATCCTTGCTAGTAATAATGAAGAAGCAATGATATTTTTAAAGGATTCATTAAACAAGAGGTTCAAGTTAAAAGACTTGAGGGATTTGAGGTATTTTCTTGGATTATAAGTGGTTAGGTTTGATAAAGGGATTTTTATATCTCAGAGACCTTATGCTCTTTAACTTCTTTCTGATGTTGGTTATTTAGGTTGTAAACCTGTCAAAACCCCTATGGAACCAAATTTCAAGTTATCTCAAGAAGATGGTGAACTTCTTGAAGATCATTCCATGTATAGGAGGATGATTGGAAAAATGTTATACTTGACCATAACCAAGCCAGACTTGTCCTATTCAGTTAATAGGTTGAGTCAGTTTTTGGCCAAGCCTCGTTCACCACATCTCAAAACTGCACAAAAAGTTTTGCAGTATATCAAATCAACACCAGGACAAGGATTACTTTTTCCTCCAACTTCAGATATGCAATTGAAAGTGTTTGCTGACTCAGATTGGGCTGCATGTCCTGATAGCAGAAGGTCCATTTCAGGTTTTTGTGTGTTTTTAGGCCATTCTCTCATCTCATGGAAGTCTAAGAAGCAGTATACTGTGTCCAGATCTTCTGCGGAAGCAGAATATAGATTTATAGCCAATGCTACTTGTGAAGTTACTTGGTTATTATATCTGTTGAAGGAGTTAAACATTTCTCATCCTGTTATGCTTTATTGTGACAATCAAGCAGCTCTACATATTGTTGCCAATCCAGTTTTTCACGAGCGTACTAAACATATAGAGATTGACTGTCATTTGGTTCGAGAGAAAATTCAGTCAGGAAGTTTGAAAACTTTTTATGTGTCTATACAACATCAACTAGCTGATATCTTTACCAAGGCTTTACATCCAACTCAGTTTCAATTTTTGATCGACAAGATGAGACTTCACAATATACATAGTCCATCTTTAGGGGGAGTATTAAGTTGGCTATATTTCTAGTTTCTATTATTAGTATATGTTTTAACAATTAGCTAGTTTTTGTTATATTGGTAATAGATATGAGCCGGCAGTATTGGGTGTCATTGTAAGCCACTCATATAAATATCTTTTGTACGATTCAACTGAATAACAGAAAGTTCTTCTTCATTTTTTCTCCTTTTCTCTGTTTTCGTGATACAAATATGCAGACACAAAAAGCAAGGATATCACAAATCAGATCTCTTTAAATTATTTTTATTTATTTTAATTTTTTTAATTTAATTTAATTTTTTTTTGTATTCTAGATTTCTTCAACTCTTCAAACTTTTTTTTTTTTTTTTTTTTGTTGAAGATATCGATCACTCCAGATATCTTAAAAAAAAAAATTAAGTTTTTTAACAGATTTACCTATTTACCCTCTTTTATTTAATGAAATTTCTACCTATTGGATTATTTGTTAACCCTGGGTTAACTTAGGGACACATGGCATTCAATGAGGAGGGGAGTAATGCTCACCCCCCTTTCAAGGGGGTGAGCAAAAATGAACTCTTTGACTACAAGTCTTGATGTGTTAACAATTGAACAATATATATATATATATATATATATATAACCTATATGAGTTATTATAAATATATAAAAAAAAACCTTGTTAGATAAATTTAAATTTATTCAAATAATCAAAATTCTAATTTCTACAATAGACATATATTAAAAAATATTTATTGAAACTTTTAATAGAATTATATTTTTCAAATATATATAGTTGAGTTATTGGTCAATACTCTATTGTCACATTTGGTTACATGTTAGAATGATAATCAGATTGGTAATGAAAATGAGAATGTGAATGAGAATGGAAAGGAAATGAAAACTAAGTTTTTTGTTTGGTTAGAACTTTAAATTAGTTTCTAAATCAATATTATTTTGTTTGGTTAATAACGGAATGGAATGGAGTTAACCGTATTTTGACCAAAATACCCCTAATTTTAAAACATTCATAATAACATAATATATTACGGATAATAATAATAAAATATAAAAGTATATCATATATATAATAGTATAATATATATAATTTATATAATAATATAATATATATATATATTAGGGAGAACTTTAAAACTAGCGAAAAAATTAGTGAGTTTATTATTTTTGTCAAACATTATCGTTTTTATTGTTTTTATCAATATATTCACTTTTTGGACAAGATTGCTATTTTTTATAAAAAAAAATTTCTCTTCTTTTTTGTCCTTTTCTTCTTCTCTCCTTTTTTCTTTCTCATTTTCCACAGAATCTTTTTCTCTCTCTCTCTCTCTCTCTCCTTCTCTCTCACGTGTTCTTCTTCTTCTTTCTCTCCTCTCTTATCTTTCTCTCTCATGCCTTCTCTCCTCCTTCCTCTTCTCTTTCTCTCCTCTCTTTTCTTTCTCTTTCACCTTCTTTTTTTCTAGATTTAAAAAAAAAAAATTCAGATTTTTTTATACAAAAAATTTTAGATTTCGTTTTTTTTTCAAAAAAAATTTTCAGATTTGAGGGTAGTTGTTGTGTTTATTAATGGTGAGAGTTGTGTTTGGGTTTGGGTATTGTTAAATTATTATTATTTTTTCAGATTTTTTTTTTAAAAAAAAAAATTCAGATTTGGTTCTCTAGATTTTTATTTTGTTTAAACACACCATGTCACCAATTAAACACATTAGATCACCAATTAAACACACCAGGCAAAAACAATTAAACACACCAGAGTAAAACGAATTAAACACACTAGACTACCAATTAAACACACCAGATCACCAATTAAACACATCAGGGCAAAAACAATTAAATACACCAGGAAAAAACGAATTAAACACACCAGGAAAAAAATAATTAAACACATCAGCCCTTATGTTTAATTCGTTTTGTCTGGTGTGTTTAATTGTTTTTGCGCTAGTTTGTTTAATTCATTTTGCCTGATATGTTTAATTCGTTTTACCCTGGTGTGTTTAACTGTTTTTGCCCCTAGTGTGTTTAATGAGTTTTGTCTAGTGTGTTTAATTCATTTACACCTGATATGTTAAATAGGATTGCCCTAGTGTGTTTAATTGATTTACACCTAGTGCGTTTAATTAGTCTGGTGTGTTAATTGATTTATAACTAATGTGTTTAATTGGTTAGTCTTGGTGTGTTTAATTAGGTTCCCCGGTGTGTTAAATTGGTTTACACCTGGTGTGTTAAATTGGGTTTCCCGGTGTGTTTAATTGATTTGCCCTGGTGTGTTTAATTAGGTTGCTCTGGTGTGTTTAATTGATTTACACCTGATGTGTTTAATTGGGTTGTCCTGATGTGTTTAATTGATTTACACCTGATTTACATACACCAGTTCAAATCATTTAAACACACCAGTATTAACCAATTAAACACACCATTAGAGCCCAATTAAACACACCAGTCATAACCAATTAAACACACCAGTTTGGAAAAAAAATTTAGAAAAATCTGGGGTTTTCAACTTCAAACAAAAATTTGGAAAAAAAATTAAAAAAAAAAAAAAACACAAACAACACTGAAAATCTAAAAAATATGGAAATTTTTTTTAAACAAAACAAAATCTGAAATTTTATTAAACAAATAACACTCAACTTAAGTACAATAACAACCACAACCTGGAAAAAAAAAAAAAACGAGATTTGAAAAAAAAAAATTAAAAATTAAATCTGAAAATTAAACATAACTACAACCATAACCACAACCACAACCACAACATAAACTTAAACAAAACCACACAAAAAAAATTTAAACAAAATGAAATATGGAAAAAAACGAGATCTGAAAAAAAAAATTTTAAAAATCAAATCTTAATTTTTTTAAAAATAAAAATCTGATTTTTTTTTTTTTTTTTTTTTTTTTTAACAAAACCCATATCCAAACATCCTACCATTCATAAACACAACAAACATCCTTAAATCTAGAAATTTTTTTTGAAAAAAAATGAAATCTGAAAATTTTTGTTTAAAAAAAATTCTAAAATTTTGTAAAAAATCTGGAAAAAAAC
The DNA here is from genome assembly GCA_035582765.1 of Acer negundo. Taxonomy (NCBI): domain Eukaryota; kingdom Viridiplantae; phylum Streptophyta; class Magnoliopsida; order Sapindales; family Sapindaceae; genus Acer; species Acer negundo. The sequence goes on along the minus strand of CM069236.1, from coordinate 8,415,319 downwards.
TTGAAAGAGAAGAGATAAGAGAAAGAGAAGAAGAAGAAAAAGAGAAGGAGTGGCTGAGAAAAAGAGAGAAAGAAGAAAAACATAGCGTAAGAGAAGAGAAGAGAAGAGAAGATGAGGGAAAAGGAAAAAGAAGAAGAAGAACATGTGGGAGAGAAAAGGAGTGAGAGAAAGAAAAAAAAAGTGATTCTGGTGAAAATGAGAGAGAGAGAAGGAGAGAGAAGAGATTAAGAAAAAAAAAAGGGCAATTATGTCCTCACAGTCATATTGTTGATAAAAACAATAAAAATGATAATCGTTGACAAAAACAATAAAACCACGTAATTTTAGACTAAAAACCCCAATTTCCTCTATATATTGTATATATTATCTAAATATACTATATTATATATGTTTATATATCGTTTTATATATTATAATAATATAATATATATTTATATATCATTAATATAATATATAATAATAATTTATTATTTTTTGAAAGGAGGGTATTTTTGGAATGGAGTTGGGGTATATGAGGGTATTTATGGAATATAAATTTTAGTTTGGAATAGAATAGACATTTCATTGGTTTTTGGATGGAATGTCTATTTCACCAAAATAGTGAAATCTCAATTCTAATGTAATCACCATTCCATTGCATTTTAACAAACCAAACGAATGGAATAACTTTCTTTCTATTCCATTCCATCCAACTAAACCTGGTCTATAGGAGACTCATGATATCAATTGTAAAAAGTATGATTTGGAATACAACTCTCACTACAGGGGAGATATTTCTCAACATGCATCTTGCAATTTAATGAACAAATATAATACTAAGATTACTAATTTATATGGGTAATTGAATTATTAACGTGTCACTTAGTATGAAATAAGAGGATGAAAAATAAATAAACAATTTTTTTAAAATTATTTTTTTGAATTTTTTAAAAATAAATGATTTAAAAGTAAATTTATTAAATTAAAAATTTTACTTATCCAATATTGATTTGCCCAAAAACCGATACCTTTTTGTAAAATAAATCCATATCGAATTTTTGTTTGGTGTTGAAAATAAGAAATAACAGTTTAAAAAATTATTAAAGATAAATAAAAATTTTGAAAATAGTTGACAGTTTTACAAAACTGTCAACTATTATAAGTTTGTTGACAGTTTTGTAGAACTGTCAACTATGATGGTTTTTCTTGTAGTGTTAGTTTGTTATCTCTCGTTGTATAGTTAATTTAAGGGAAAATTGCACAAACTTCCCATGAGTTTATGCAATATTGCACTGAGCGGTAACTTTTGCCTAAATGACACAAACTTCCCCTGAATTCCTTTGACTAACTGTTGACTTATGGTTTGACTAACCTTTGATTTAATGGTCTAGGGGTAAAAACGTCATTTTTCACAATAATAATAATTAAACTTATAATAAATTATGAAACAACCCCAAATAAATCTATAACTACAAATCAATCAAAATAAAATTATAAAATATACCCAAAAATCTTTAAAATTAATTGTGCAAAAATCCATATAGAAGAAACCTTCATAATTCAACTATTTTTTTTTCTTTTCTTGAAAAAATAATCAGCCACGTTGAAATTTTTTTTTCCTTCAATCAAATTGAACTTTATATTTTAAATTTTCTTTAAAATTCTAGAATCCAAAAAAAAAAAAAAAAAAAAAAAAAAAAACACCATAATCCAAACTAGAAATTAAAAATCAATTGAAAAAAAAAAAATTGGAAACATTTTTCCAGATCAACAACAGAAACCACCATCTTCTAAACCAAAACCGCCACCATCCATCTCAAATCTCAATCATCAAACCAAATCACACAAGCAAACAAAAAACCTGCATTGTAGCATCAATTAAAAATCCTTTCAAGTAATTAGTTCCAGTTACACCATTGATCAAAAATCAACTATTCAACAAGTTCTCTGGTTTTGTTCCTTGATTTTTTAAAACTCGCACAACACTGCAATCTAAAAAAAAAAGCAATGAAATTGCTTATGCATGCCTAGTTGAATAACTTCTCTATTTAAATTTCAATCACTAATCCAACTATACAAAATCTCCATACTTCAACAAATTTATATGTAAAATAAAAATTAAACAAAATCTTTTGAGTCCTTAAATCCAACCTCCCCACCAACAGCCACCCCTAATCCAAACCCAATCTTCGTCTCTCTACCAAAACCAAAACTCAACCCACAGTGGCCGCCGTGAAACGTCTATCATCTCACCTAATGGTAGCGGCCACCCTCTGTTAAAGGAAAGAAGAGGGATAAGAGTGTAGGTAAGAGAAAAAGAAGGAGATCGGAGGTGAGAGGAGATCGAGCTATGGGAAGGAGGAGTCGAGAGCGACGAAAAGATAGAGATTAAGAGCAGTGGTTGGTGTGATTTCGTTGGGCTTGGAGTGGCGGCGGTGACTAGGATTTGCTGTTTGAGTTTAGGTTAGGGTTTGGGTATTAGAGAAGATGATGATGAGATTTGCGTGGGTGTTTGTTTTTTGAAATAGATCTGGAGATTTCCAGAACCTTCCTCTCCTTTTCTATTTCTTTTTAATTATTTTATTTGTCAACCAATAACCAGATCTCTTTAGTTATTTTATTTTATTTTTAATTATCTTGTTTTTTTAAAAACAATTTAATTATGGACTATCACATAAAGACATCAACTAGCATGAATGGTATTTTCGTCATTTTATATAAAAGTTATAACATGCTTCAGTCAAGATGGTTGACTGACGGCGGTCAACTTAGTCAAAAGGAAGTTTGTGTCATTTTGACAAAAGTTGCCGATCATTGCAATATTGCATAAACTCATGGGAAGTTTCTGCAATTTTAACTTAATTTAATAACTTTGTGATACAATACTTTTCAAAAAATTATAATAACTTTGTGATAACCGTACAGTTTGTTAGAGATTCTTAGATATGCAATCATTGTTACAGCATAAGTAATTGTTTAAGAGAAATAAATTTATATAATATATAATTAAGATAAGGGTAGTGTTAACATATGCCATAAGGGCACAAGTTAATAACCAATTTATTTTCATAAATCATAAATAGAAATAAACACACATATTAATAAATGTATTTATTATTTTATTACAATAAATGCAGTAATTATTTTTCATTTATAGTAATAAAGTGGTTGTTAACCTGTGTTCTTAAGGCATAGGTTAACACTACCCTTAAGATAAATATAAAATATGTTACTTTTGGTAGGATAGTCTTTGAAGGAAAAATATTAAATTCAATTCCATGATTTGAAATTAAATCAAAAGTCAAGATTTTTTATTTTTTATTTTCAATTGTTCTTGAGTATTTTTAAGTTGCTTGACTACTTAAAAAACAAACAAAAACAACTTAATATGTCCAATTCAGATCCATTAAATTTTTAGTGATAAAAAAAAAAAAAAAAATCTTAAAACAAACTGCCCCTAAAAATTGTATCAAGATTGAATCTAAATTTGTAGAGTAATACATTCATAAATTAAATAAGAAAAGTTGAATACATTTGCAACTAGGAATGACAATGGGTCAGGTAGGGGATGGATACCCTAGTATACATATCCGTATCCATTTGAGATATATATCCTTGTTGGAAATTTGAACCGATGAACGTGGAAACGTCATACTTAATATTCACCCATAACTCATAGCAATTAATGTCTATAGTAGAAAAAAAAATAAGATGAGAGAGAATAAAGAATCACACAACACAAGATAGACATAGAAAATCCTAAATTAGGGGAAAAAACCACAGGCCACTAGGATGATAAAAAAAGTTCCACTATATGATAAATTGTTATAACCATATACTTCAGAATTCTCTTTCACACCTCAACCCCCAAACCATAGAGTCTTACCAAGTCCCCAAGCTCACAACCAAGCTTTACATCATGACTTTCATCTTACAACGCTCACAAGATCTTCACAAAGAACTCCGCAATATCCCCTAGGTCTCCCCTGAATATCACCCATAGATCTTTAACGTGATTTACTAATATTCCCTTGATACCTCCTCGGATATTCCTTAGGGTCTTCCTCGGATCTCACCACTCTCTCTCTGATGTTACATGGTGTTCTTTTTCTCCACACAAATAGCCTAATTACAAGGTTCTATTTACATTAGTTACAGAGAGTTTAAGATAAAAGGAAATCCTACTCCTAAACATACAAGACTTTCTTATTTCATAAAAGACTATTTCCTTTTATGCACAAGTTTTTTTATTCCACGCAAATAGTATTACTTTTCCTTTAATCATAAGAACTTCCAAATACGTTGTCTCTACGGTCTAGGTCACGATGTGCACCCTGCTTCCTATACATCAGAATATTTCTAGAACCGACCGCTCAGTAAACTGCAATTGTTGTCTCTTCCCTATGCCGCGGTCTGCACCACGCTAGATCACCTGGAATCGACCTCTCCCCGTGCTGCGGTCCATACGCTTTGTCCGCACCGCAGTCAACGCCACGTTTCCTGTTGGAATCTGATTCTTCAGTTCTTCCTCGTCTTCAAACCTCCCTCAAACACCATATCCAACTTCCAAAAGTTTTCACACATCTCTAGGAAGTTACACATCAATTGAGTCTCGTTTGGTTTACATTGGGTTCACTTAGGAATAAAAGCCAAAGGCTAACAATTCTCCTATTTGACTTGAATTCTCAGTACCTTTGTCCACAGCCACGATTCTCCATACCGAGAATCAACATACCCCACCAAAAGGTATAACCACTTAGGAACGAACCATCCTAAGATTTTTGCTTCACCTTTTTTTTTTCTTTTTGTGTTCATTGTTCAGAATCCATGTCGAAACCACTTGCTGAAATTGTGGTATAACTCCAAATGTCAAATTTCTAGGGAGTTCGTCAGCCATCGACACCATACCCACACACCTTGCATCATCTTTTGACCGATGCCTATATGTAAACTTGTGGACCACTAGTTACAACATATCTTCTTCCATGGCCAATGGGGAAAACTGTTAAAAGGATAAACGTATCCTTACATCATCGAACCCTGTGAAAGACCTTATGTCTTTGCTTCACTTATCCTGGTTAAAGACTTGCTACTAGTACCATGAGTGTTTTGCCGGATAAGCCCCACACCACACCAGAGACTTTGAGCGTTCAATTTTTTTTTTTTAAATCCTTATGTAACCCAGATTTGATCTCTATGGCTCGTACTTGCCACCACAAGCTAAATTCTTCTCCATCAATATTCTTCTTTTCATCAAACCCTACCGAGTTCGAAACCGCTTCCAAGACATATCTCTTTTACTAAACCATACTAGGCAACCATGAATCATCATCCCAGTACCATCAAGTCCTCCATACGATCTCCGTAAAGACTTAAAACCGCCATCATTAAACCATGTGGCTTTGATACCAATTGTTGGGAATTTGAATCGATGAACGTAGAAACGTCATGCCTAATATTCGCCCATCACTCATAGCAATTAACATCTATAGTAGAAAAAAAAGAGGAGAGAGAATAAACAATCACACAACACAAAGTATACGTGGAAAACCTTAAATCAAGGAAAAAACCACGGGCTCTCAAGACGACAGAGAAAGTTCCACTATATGATAAATTGTTACAACCATATACTTCAGGATTCTCCTTCACACCTCAACCCCAAACCATAGAGATTTACCAAGTCCTTAAGCTCACAACCGAGTTTTACATCATAACTCTTAGCTCACAACGCTCACAAGATCCTCACCAAGAACCCTTCAATATCCCCTAGGCCCCCCATGAATATCACCCACGGATCTCTAACTTGATCCACTGATATTCCCCTAATCCCTCCTCAGATATTCCCTGGGGTCTCTCTCAGATCTCACCACACTCTCTCTGATGTTACATGCTGTTCTTTTTCTCCAAACAAATAACCTAATTACAAGGTTCTATTTATACTAGATACATGAAGTTTAAGATAAAAGGAAATCCTACTCCTAAATGTACAAGACTTTCTTGTTTCACAAAAGATTATTTCTTTTTATGCACAAGTCTTCTTATTCCACGTAAAAAGTATTCCTTTTCCTTTAAGCATGAAAATAAATATTAAAATGTGTCCTAATAATATAGGGGGGGGGGGGGGGTGAATAGATTTTAATCCGACTATTACCAAATTATTGCAATTAATCAATATTACTAATAAACCCCAAACTAGTCACAACCTAAAATCAAGTGTAATCAAGCGGAATGTAAACAACACTCGATATTTACGTCACCCTCACGGGAAAAACCACGGGTTGTTATGTGGGTCACACATGAACCACAATCCACTAATTGTAATGCGATTACAACCTAGGTTGACCACATCAAACCCTACAAGGTTACTAATCCACACTACTACCCGTAGGCATTCAAAAGTGAACCTAGTCCTTTGCTTGCAAACTACCAAATAGTAAATACAAGATTTGACTCTCTAAGAGAAGAGATTAACAACCTAGAGTGAATATATGTAATATTCAAGGTGCAAAAATGCAAGGTCAAACATTTAAGCTTATCTAGGCATGGATGAACATGTTAAGCTTCCTAGATATCATTTAGCTATATGACATGCATACAACCTAGCTATATGCACAAATCAAACCCTATATGCAATAGTTATCACAAACAACTCACAAACACAATATAAAGCTATCTTGAAACTAGTCAAGTAATAAAAAAGCTATCTTGTAAAGCAAGAACATATAAGAAGATGCAAGTGATGTTCTAGCTACAAGTCATGTGAGCAAAGAAAAGAAACAAAGAGAAACCATACTTGAAAGATGTAATTTTTGCTCTTTAAAATGAGCCAAGGCATCGTTTTGGAAAAGTGGCTAGAAAAAGGCAGATTTGCGTCCTTGATTCTACGGCCAGTGACCTCATAACAAGGGCGTTGAATACCAACAGACGCGCTGATGGTGATTTTGTGGCCTTTTTCTGTGCCTTTGGCCGTCGAATCAAGGGCACTGAATTTAGACGACACCTTTGGTCCCTTTTTGACGGCCTCATTCTGCGGCCCCTAATCGCCGAACCAAAGACATCGAATTTAGGTGACACCTCTAGTCCCTTTTCGGCGGCCTCATTCTATAGCCCCTTATTAACGAACTTAAGGCGTAGAAAATTCCCCCGGCCTGTTCTACGGCCGGTGGCCACCAAATAAGGGCTCAAAAAACCCCTTGGCAATGCATCCTAAAACTAAGCATGTTATAGCAAAACAAGCAAGATGCATTAAAAAATAAGCATGAAATATGAGTATGTGCAACTACATCTCTTCAAATAGAGTCAAGATCAAGTAGACTACCTTCCTTGAAGCTCTTGATGCCAATAATGAGTTCCTTTGACATTTGGTGAGGATTTCTTCAATCTTAAGGTACCCTTACATGATTGAACCCAATTGTGGTTTTGTCTTAAGCCAAAAAAAGGTAATTACAATCTCCCCCTCTGGCTATTTTGTGATAAAACCAACACTCACATATCAACCTCTCAAAAACAAAAATTGGTTGGTCAACAAAAATTTTCTACATTACAAATAAAACTCTTACTCTAAGTCTTGAACATCTTCAAGTCAAATCCAAGCTTGCAGAAATATCCAACCTACACACAATCAACAAGAAGGATACCTTCCAAGAGCAAGTGTGTGAGAGGTGCTTATAACAAGAGTAATTGCAATTGTCAAAGTAAATCAATACAATTAAAAATGTAATCATGCAATGCAATGCAACTCCCCCTAGATGCAATATCTCCCGACATGGGTTACTCTCTCTCAACTCCCCTAAATGCAATACCAAGAATGGGACAAATTCTCCCCAACCTTACTCCCCCTTTTTGTCATGAGATAGGCAAAGGGAGTCTCCCCTAATTGGTAAGCACTAGCAATGAGAGCTTGTAGCACAAGCACATATGCATAATCATATAAGCAAATTTATGCAACTCAAATAAGTACGAGAGATTCAAGGAGTTTATTAAAACAAAAAATGTGTGACAAGGATGCTTTGCATGCAAGACATGTTGCATTCAAATTCAAAAGCAATGGTATTTGACAAAGCAAATAACAAAGGTTTCCAAATAGAATTCAAACAAATTTCACCCTTTGTCATGAAAAAGCAAGGATATAGAGTTTAGGCATTACAAATTAAAGAGCAACTATATCCAACTTTATAAGCAAAACAAGACATGAGCGACTTTGCACCCTATTTGATTTTTCCGGGTGAGATACCCGTATGATAGTAACCTTGTTTTACCAATAAAGATAGAGAGACTTAAGATTTTAAGATCCCTACTTATTTAAGTCTCAATATTGCTTTTTGCACACATATTTGCATTCAAGATTTTGCATTTAAATATGACACATTTTTCAACTCATACTTTTCATCTTAAGCATGTCATTAGAAAGAATCATCATGTCATGGGATCAATTAAAGGTCATTCAAGAAGTACTTCCAAAGTACATCTCTTATTTCAATCATGCAAGCAAACAAATAAGAGGCATAAAATATATCAATGTAGCACAATGCATGATCATGCAACTTTGCTCTCTTTGCTTGAGCTCCCCATATGGGGTCAAGACAAACCATTTCAACCCAAGTGACAAATCCCTATAGACTTGCTAAGGTTCCCAAATCTAAGGGTGTCTAAGGGTTTTGTAAACAAATCCACTAGTTGGTCATTTGTTCCCACATGTTACAATGCAATGATTTTGCCCTTAACTAGCTCTCTAATGAAATGATGTCAAATGTCAATGTGTTTAGTCCTAGAATGTTGGACGGGATTCTTAGAAATGTTAATGGCACTCATGTTGTCACAAAACAATGTGAGAGTACCTTGCTTTAAGCCATTATTGGCTAGCATTTGTTTCATCCACATCAATTGAGTGGAAGCACTACCGGCGACAATATATTCCACCTTGGTCGTGGATAGGGAAATTGAATTTTGTTTCTTACAAAACCAAGAAACCAAATTGTTCCCTAAGAAGAAGCAACCGCCCGATGTACTCTTCTTATCATCACAATTTCCCACCCAATCGGCATCACTAACTCCAACAAGACTTGGAGTGGTGTCAAATGAGTACTAAATCCCATGATTTGATGTACCATTCACAAACCGAATGATCCTCTTCACTGCAACAAGGTGAGACTCTTTGGGATTAGCTTGGTACCTATCACAAACACCCACACTAAAACAAATATCGGGTCTACTTACGGTCAAGTAAAGCAAGCTACCTATCATGCCATGATACAAACTTTGCTCAACATCTTTTCCACTTGCATCTTTGCTAAGTTTCAAGGTGTTGCTCATAGGTGTGTCACAATGTTTGTCATTTTCAAGGCCAAACTTCTTCACTAGGGTTTTGGCTTATTTAGCTTGGGATATGAAGATCCTATCATGTATTTGCTTAATTTGCAAGCCTATGAAGTAATTTAGTTCACCAACCATGCTCATTTCAAATTCATGAGACATGACATCAACAAATTGTTGGACTTTGGATTGGTTGCTGGAACCAAAAACAATGTCATCAACATAAATTTGATCTATGTATAACTCATCTTTAGTGCACTTGATGAACAAAGTCTTGTCAACACTACCTCTAGAGTAGCCATTGTCAACAAGATAAAGAGTGATGCGCTCATATCAAGCCCTCGGTGCTTGTTTCAACCCATATAAAGCTTTCTTGAGGCGATAGACATGGTTGGGTGGTGTGCATCCACAAGCCCCTTGGGTTGCTCAACAAACACTTCCTCTTACAAGAAGCCATTGAGGAAGGCACTCTTCACATCCATTTGGTGCAACTTGAACTTGTGCACACAAGAAATGGACAAGAGAAGCCTAATGGACTCTAAACGGGCAACGGGAGCAAAAGTCTCCTCAAAGTCAATACCCTCAATTTGAGAGTACCTTTGTGCAACATGCTTTGCCTTGTTTCGCACAACGTTGCCATCCTCATCGGATTTGTTCCTAAACACCCACTTAGTGCCTATGACATTGGTGTTTCTAGATCTGGGAACAAGAGTCCAAACCTTATTTCTCTCAAATTGGTTTAGCTCTTCTTGCATGGTAAGAACCCAAAACTCATCCTCCAAGGCTTCATCAACCTTCTTGGGTTCTATTTAAGAGGTGTAACAAGTGTAGCTAATTTGATTAGCTATTTGACACTTATTCCTAACACCCTTATTAGCATCTCCAACGATATCATCCTTATCATGGAGTTTCCTAACCCAAGAACTGAGTTCATTAGAGTCCAAAGGAGGAACTCTATTAAGAGGTAGATTATCCTTTTCATTTTGGTTTGACTTCACACCACTTGAAGTAGGGATGGCAACGGGGCGAGGCAGGTCAGGGGCGAGGAATGTTTTACCATCCCCATCCCCACCTTCCAAAACCATCCCCATCCCCTTCCCTGTCGCCGCATTAAGAGAAGCGAGGCCGGGTGCGGGGATTCCTCGTTGGAGGGGCCTTCCCTATACCCTCCCCATTCCTTGTTTAATATAATTATATATTTAAAAATTAAAACTTAAAAAAAAAAATATATATATATATATATAAATTCAGTTATATATTATAAATATAATATATATATATATTGACAAACGTGGTGTCAAAATATTTAGTTGTATACTGTCAAACGTGGTGTCAATATATATAATATATATATATATATATTCAGTTATATATTCTAACAAATCACAACCTGACCAAACATGGTGTCAATATATATATATATATGTATATAATATATATATATCGGGGCGGGGAGTGCTTCCTCCGTCCCCAACCCGCTTCAACTTCGAGGACAAGACTTTGTCCCCTTCCCCGTTCCCGTCTCCAAATATTATCCTCCATCCCTGCCCCATTTGGAGCGGAGCCTCGCGGGGAATATTGCCATCTCTAACTTGAAGTCTCACCACACTCCTTCAAAGGAAGGTCAACAATCTCACAAACATCCTCCTCATGGTCATAATATTTGGGCCTACAATCATCAAATACAACATTTGATGATTCCATGACACTTCGACTCTTTAAATTAAAAACTCTATAGGCCTTGCTATTAAGTGCATACCTAATGAAAATACCCTCATCACTCTTAGCATTAAACTTGCTAAGTTGATCACAGTCATTTAGTATAATGCACTTGCTTCTAAAGATGTGGAAGTAGCTCACATTGGGTTTCCTAACCTTCCATAAATCATAGGATGTTTGTTTAGTCTCGAGCCTAAGGAACACTCTATTCCCTATATAATAAGCCGTATTGATGGCTTTGGCCCAAAGGTTCCTAGGGACTTTGTTGCTAAGCGACATCACTCGGGCCATCTCTTGAAGGACTCTATTCTTCCTCTCAACAACACCATTTTGTAGAGGAGTCCTAGAGGCCGAAAATTCATGGGAAATACCTAGGCTATTGCAAAAGTTTTCAAAGCTAACATTCTCAAATTGTTTCCCATGATCACTCCTAATTTTCTTAATCCTTTTAATGTGAGAAGTTTTCTCATTTTGAATTTTGACACAAAGCATTTTGAATTTCTCAAAGGCTTCGGACTTTTCCCTAAGGAAGTGAGTCCATATGAACCTAGAGAAGTCATCAACAACCATAAGAATGTATCTTCTACCACCTAAGCTTTTGGTTTGGATGGGACCCATAAGGTCCATATGGAGAAGCTCCAATGGCTCTTTGGTGGAAAGGTATTTGCCTTTCTTATGCACACTCTTGGTTTGCTTCCCTTGTTGACAAGGTCCACAAATACCCTCAACCTTTTTCCCTAGCTTGGGAAGACCTCTAACTACATTCAACCTATCAAGTACTCTCAAGTCCCTATAGTTCATGTGGCTAAATCTTTGGTGCCACACCTCAACTTGCTTACTAGAGGACAAGTTACAAGAGATGAGATTAGATTCAAGACAATAACAATTGTCACTTGATCTCTTGCCTTTCAACAAAATTTGCTCATTTTCTTTAAGAATAGAGCAATCAACCTTGCCAAACATAACCGAGAGCCCTTCATCACTCAAATGTGATATACTAATGAGATTGGCTTGCAAGCCATCCACATATAGAGCATTGGGCAAGGAAGGTAAACTAGAAATGGATATATTACCTTTCCTTATGACATTTTTCTTAGATCCATCACCAAAGGTGACGAATCCACCATCCTCCATCACAAGAGTTTTAAAGAAACTCTTGTTTCCAGTCATGTGCCTAGAACACCTACTATCAAGGTACCAAGTGTTTGAGGCGTTTGCTTTCAAGGCAACTTGGGCCACATAGCAATAATATTCATCATTTCTATTCATCCTATGTGAAACATGGTCATTCCTAGAAGACATTGATCAATTAGCTCTAATTTTCCTAGGTGCATGCATTGTGGCTCTTCTAAGAATATTTTTCTCAATCATGCTTTCTCTTCTACACAACTTTATATACTTAAAGCAATTTGGCCTAATATGGCCTTCAATTCCACAAAAATGGCAAGTAGGAGTAAAGTAAGAGTTCATACCATAGCCTTGAGCAAGCATTTGTGACCTCCTCATATTTTGAGTTATTCTTGGATATTGAGGCAACTCTCTCCTTTGTATTTGAGCCATGTTGGCATGTCTTCTAGGTTGAGCATGAAAGACCCCATGTTGAGCTTGTGGGATCCTTGGTTGTGAAGGTCTAGGTTGTAGAGGTCTTGGTTATGGAGAAGCTCTTGGTTATAGTTGTCTTGGTTGTGGTGGAGCTCTAGTTTAAGCTTACTTTGAGGATTCACCAACTTCCACCCATTTGGTTGATTGTTGAGGGGTTTGAGCATTTTCAGCCTTTTTGCTTTTGACAAAGGTTGTCTTCTTCAAGAATGTGGTCTCCATTTCTTCCACATATCCTAACCCTTTCTTGTCACTAGGACTCTTCCCACAAGATAGCATCTTGTCAAGTTTCTCGATTCCGGAAGTCATCTTAGCAATCAACCCTCTTGCTTTCATATGCTCTTTCCTTAAGCTCTCTTCATTCTTCTTGGCCAAGACTAACTCCATCTTCAATCCTTCTTCCATCTCTTTTGCTTTACTCATTTCCATACTTAAATGAGTAACCTTGGAAGTCGATTCAAGCTTCTCCCGTTTTAGCTTTTGTATCCCATTCTTCTTCTTCAATCTAGAGTTCTCAAAGAACCTCATGAAGTCATCATAGTCCATCTCTTCATCGATCTCAAAATTGGAGTTTGAGGAGTTGCTCTCACCATTTGAGTCATTCTCTTCTATTAATTACTCTTATGAGAGGAAAAGAAGGCAATGAAGTTGGCAACTTGGTCTTCATCATCATCTGAAGACTTATCATCCTCTTCTAGGTTATCACTATCACTCCAAGTGACTGCCATGGCCTTTCCTCTCTTTTTCTTCAAATTTGCACATTCTAGAGCAATATGTCCAAAGCCACTACACTCATAGCATTGAGTTTGCTCCACTTTCTTGAAAGGAGTCTTCTTCTTCACAAACTTTCCCTTGGAGCCAAAACCCTTCTTCTCAAATCTCACAAATTGCTTGAACTTCTTAACCATTAAAGCAATTTCTTCATTCGAGCCCTCTTCCTCCTTTTCCACTTTAATGCTCTTCAAAGCTAAGCTCTTTTGCTTTTTTGGAGGTGTATTAATAGGACCCTTCCTTGATTCATAGGCCAAGAGCCTTCTTATCACTTCACTTGGCTTCATTTTTGAGTAGTCACAATTTTCCTCCAAGGCCGTCACTTTGGATTCGAATCTCTCGGGAAGCGATCTCATTATCTTTTACTTGATCCTTCTATCTGAGTAAGGATCACCAAGTTGGTGACTTTGATTCATAATATCCATAAGCTTCACTTGGAAGTCATTGAAGCACTCATCCTCCTCCATCCTTATGGTCTCAAATTGTGTTTGGAGGACTTGAAGCTTAGAGTCCTTGACCATTTCAGTTCTTTCATAAGCTGTCTCCAATATGTCCCAAGCTTCTTTTGCTATCCTTGAAGTTTGAATGAGTTTGTATTGGTTGTCATCCATGGCATATAGGATTGGGTGCATGGCTTTGTTGTTCCATTTTGAACCCTCAAACTTTTAGGGACTCCATTGTGCCTTTGGCTTGGGAACTTCGTCTCCACCTCTTGTAGGAGTCATCATAGGTGGTGTGTACCCATGAATTTGACACACATATGCTTCCATTTTGCCCTTTTATGATGCATAATTCACTCCGGTGAGCAAGGGAGGTCTTGTACTAGAAGCACCCTCGCCTCCAATCCCATTTCCACTCATTGTGTTTGGGTGAGAATAATATGAATGCAAACAAATAGGCAAAGCACACAAGACACAAAGAAAATGCAAAAAAATGCAATAGACTCTAACAAGAGTAAGGATCTCCTAAGTATGTTAAGGAACCCGCTCTGATACCAATTGAAAATAAATAATAAAACATGTCCTAATAATCTAGAGGGGGGTGAATAGATTTTAATCCTACTATTACCAAAGTATCGCAATTATTCAATATTACTAATAAAACCCAAACTAGTCACAACCTAAAATCAAGTGTAATAAAGCAGAATGTAAACGACACTCAATATTTACGTGGAAACCCTCACGGGAAAAACCACGGGCTGTTATGTGCGCCACACATGAACCTCAATCCACTAATTGTAATACGATTACAACCTAGGTTGACCACGTCAAACCCTACATGGTTACTAATCCACACTACTACCCATATGCCTTCAAAAGTGAACCTAGTCCTTTGCTTGCAAACTACCAAATGGTAAATACAAGACTTGACTCTCTAAGAGAAGAGATTAACAACCTAGAGTGAATATATGCAATATTCAAGATGCAAAAATGCAAGGTCAAACATTTAAGCTTATCTAGGCATGGATGAACATGTTAAGAATTCCTAGATATCATTAAGCTATATAACATGCATACAACCTATCTATATGGGCAAATCAAACCCTATATGCAATAGCTATCACAAACAACTCACAAACACAATAGAAAGCTATCTTGAAACTAGTCAAGTAATAAAAAAGCTATCTTGTAAAACAAGAACATATAAGAAAATGCAAGTGATGTTCTAGCTACAAGTCATGTGAACAAAGAAAAGAAACCAAGAGAAACCATACCTAACCCATGCAAGATAATGTATGAATCATGAAAAATGAAGGGTATTGGTGTTTGGAGGATCAAAGATCAAGTCTTGGTGGTTTGTGTTTGAAGACACTCTATAACTCTTAAAAGATGTAATTTTTGCTCTCTAAAACGAGCCAAGGCAATTAAGGGATATATAAAGGCAGCCAAAATGAAATGACATCGTTTTGGAAAAGTGGCCAGAAAAAGGCAGATCTACGTCATTGATTCTACGGCCAGTGACTGCATAACAAGGGCGCCGAATACCAACAGACACGCTGATGGTGATTCTACAGCCTCTTTTTATGCCCTTGGCTGCCGAATCAAGGTCTCCGAATTTATGTGACACCTTTAGTCCCTTTTCAGCGGCCTCATTTTACGACCCCTAATCGCCGAACAAAGGGAGCAGAAAATTCTGCAGCCGGTGGCCACCGAATAAGGGCATAAAAGACCCCTTGTCACTACATCCTAAAACTAAGCATGTTATGGCAAAACAAGCAAGAGGCAATAAAAAACAAGCATGAAATGTGAGTGTGTAAAACTACATCTCTTCAAATAGAGTTAAGATCAAGTAGACTACCTTCATTGAAGCTCTTGATGCCCACAATGAGTTCCTTTGACATTTGGTGAAGATTTCTTCAATCCTAAGGTACCCTTACCTGATTGAACCCAATTGTGGTTTTGTCGATGAAATTAAGCCAATCAAAAAGAGGCACTTACAAAGTACAAGAACTTCCAGAAAGAGAACCTTTCTTTTTTCGTGTAACATTCACGATCTCAGCCAAATCTGCCATTTTTACGGTTTGGGTGGCGGTGTGCACCCCGCTTCCTACACCGCGGGATACTTCTGGAACCGACCGCTTAGTAATGTCTGCATCTCTTGCCTATGCCATGGTTTGCACCGCGCTAGAGCTCCTGGAATCGACCGCTCCCTGTGCCGCAATCCATGCGTTTTGTCCGCACCGTAGTCCATGACGCATTTTCTTTCAGAATCTGATTCTTCAGTTCTTCTTCGTCTTCAAACCTCCTTCAAACACTATATCCAACTTCCAAACATTTTCCCACGTCTCTAGGAAGTTGCACATCAGTTGAGTCTTGTTTGGTTCACATTGGGTTTACTTAGGAATACAAGCCCAAGCCTAACAATCACCATCCCTGTATCGATCTATCCCCATTTCTAAGTGAGTGGGGCAGATTCAGATAATCTCTGAATTAAGGTAGAGATATCCATCTCTGCTCCATCTATATCTATATTCAATGAAAAAAAAAATGTAAATTTTTATAGTATACATGAGAAAAATGTAACGAACATGTTTAATAGTATATTTTATCCTATTTATAGGGAGAAACAAATACATCCAATAAAGTTCAAATAACGAAATTAATAATAACTTATATAATTACATGATAAATTTTTTATATTTTTAAAATATTATAATCTATAATGGATCTGGATGAGGATGAATATCCATAGACGATATCCATCCCCATCCCCATCCCTAAAATTAAAATTGATATTAGGATGGCACCCATCCCCGAAATTATAGTATCCATCCCCATTTTAAATGGAGTAGATTCTTATGGATATTCGTATCCGTGAATAATTTTTTCATCCCTATTTTTAACTCATGGTGAAGGATTCACTGAGTGTCTATGTATTAATTAATTTGCTATTTATTTATAAATTTGTCACTTGAGTCACATTTACTAACTAGGAATCATAATGATGGAAAGAAAATGTTTAATTCCTTATTTGTGGTTGCAATGTTTACTAAAATATAATCGGTCGAGAATCAAATTATGTGGGTTCCACATACAAATGAGGATTTAAGATCCACTATATTTAGATTGAAGAAGAGAAAAGAAAGGAACCGATAAGTTAAAGAGGAAAGGAGAGGAGATGAAATGATAGTGTTTTTAATTATTGTTGTTTGGATGGTTATGAATATAAAGGGAAAGAAATAAATTCAATATTAATATTAGGGTTAGTTTTGAGATATTGAAAAATTCATTAACTTTTTTTTTTTTTTTTTGCTTTCCATTTATCCAAACTAGTGATAAGAAATATACCCAGATCTTTTCATTTATTTTCTCTTATTTCATCAAACCAAACTTATGACGTGTTTACTAATCAAGAATCAAATTTCTAGCTGGAACTTAATTCCTTCTCAACAGAAAGAATCAAATTTTCTATAAAAAAAATGAAAAGGAAATTCAAATAAAGAAAAACTCATAGAATTTAGAGATTAAATCTGAGCCTTATGATACTTTCAATTTTTTAAACCCTAGTTGCCTTTGTATTTTTTGCGGGTCTTTGGTGGAAGAGGTTTAATAGCGCCGCCTTTATATTTTTGTCTACTCCTTGGCGGTATCTTTATCATCAACATGTTTTCTTAATTACACAAAGTACATCATGATGATTACTACTCCATTACATGGATAGTTTTCTACTAAAGATTAGCCTCCTTGCTTTGCATAGACCATATGAATTTGGAGGCGGCTTTATTCTCCAGCTTGCCTTCAGTTATTGCACAGTATTCCGCTGCAAACTTGATAAATTCAGGGGATGTTAAAATTTCGTTGCATGCATATGTGGTTATCTCGAAGAATGTTGGTAAGCTTCCAAGTGTTGTTACTCTATTGGGCGAGCCTTTGGTGGATGACTAAACTGCTAGTATGAAAAATCCTCCAATTCCTCCAAAATGGGATTCAACCCCTCTTCAGACTTCTAAAGGAGTTCCTTCGTACACTGATCTTTTGAAAACTCCAATAGTGCATGATGAATATTATTTGGATAGTTTTCTATTCCCATAGAAAATGGTGGATTAGTTACTATTCTTATGGATCTTAAGGCATACCAATCTCAGTTGGACTTATGCAAAAATTCTCTTATTAATCGAGTGGTTCTTTCCAAAGGTGATAAGCCTTGGAAACTTGCTGATTTAAGAGCAAAACTTCAATCCATTTGGAAATTGGGTTCGGCTTGGCAGCTTATATACTTGGGACGTGGTTATTTTCAAATTGTTTTAGCTTCTCCCTCAATAAGAATCACGTTTGGAGCATGAGGTCTCCTAGCTTGAAACCGGGTATCTTGCGTATTTGGCTTTGTATTCTGGAATTTAATCTAGATTCGTAGAAAACTGCTAATGCTCATGTTTGGTTGCGTTTTTACAATCTCTTTTGGGATTAATGGCATCCTAAAATTATTGCTGATTTGGCTAAAGGGATTGGTGTTCCTTTAAAGCTGGACAAGGCTACTATTGATGGAGATTTTGGACATTTTACGTGTTTGTTGGTTGAAATTGATAATTCTTTCCCTTATTCAAGTTCTTTGTTGTTAGAGAGAAATGATTCCCATAGCTCTTTCATCTCAGTTGAGTACAAAAATTTATCATATTTTTGTACTACATGTTCTTCTATTGGTCATCTTTCTAATAATTGTAAGTGGAATAAAATGGGTTGTAAGGATTCTCATCTATTGATTGACTTATTTCATGGACAAAGCACATATTGGGGCTTGATGTAAGGGTAGCTTAGGTATTTGATAGTTGGTGTTTTGCACAACTAAGGCCCGCTCAAGACACCAAGAGAAGAAGCACCAAAGGTATATTCTAGTGCTTTCTTGCTTTGAAGAGATCTAGTTACACACACACACAACTCATGCATATATCTTATTCTTGTATGTTGTGTGTTTTATATGAGTGCATGCATGTTCTTGAACATCTTTTCTTGCATGTTTTAATTGATTGCATCTTGTTCTATGATAATGTCATGACATGTTAGGTATTAGGATGCATTCAATTCCCACACTTGCACTTCATGTTTGTTAGTTTTAAGTGCGGTGTAATTTGTTTCCGTTTGTGTGATCAAAAATGTCTGCGCTTGCACAAATATGTGCATGTCTTAGCGCAATGGTTGACTAATTGAGAAGTTCTCATTCTTCTCTTGGATAAGTGGAAGTTTTGGTTTGGTTATTTGGAGTGAAGTGTCTAGTTTCAAAAGATTGGATTTCAATGATTTATATGTTTTTCAAAATTGACTTTTGTATGGTCTTGTGACCATAACTTTTTATAAAAAGATTTAAATTGAGTTTGTAAAATTTTGGACAAACTAGACACCCATACCTTTCCAACAGTATATTATTCATAATATTTCATGACCGTTTGGATTGGTTTTGAAATCTCCAAAGTGACCACCAAAACAAGGCAACTATGTTGTTGTCCTTTTCTGACCTTTGGTCACTCAATTGACCATAAATTTTTCTACAGACATCAAAATGTCATTCCATAAATTGGAGTAGAAAGTAGACTTCGATACCTTTCCAACGATGTATCATACGAAAGGTTTCGATGTCGTTTGGTCATGTTTTGAGGCACTTGAAATTAAAGCTGATGCATTGTCACGGCCAAACCGCTGTTCACTCGCCCTACGTATAATGGGCACCTGATTGATTTTTCAATCCGCCCTTCACCTGCCTGACAACCGCTCTACGTAGAGTGGTCTGTGGGAAAAATTTTGGAAAATTTCCAAAACGACATAGCTTCAATTGGACATCATATATATATGTCTCTTTGACTTTAGGTCGTCCCAATGACTCAAAAAACCCATATTTTTGATTGAGGGGATATTCAAAAGAGAGAAATTAATCCAAGAACTCATCTTTGATCATCCAAACCCATTTCCACATGCATAAATCATCATCTAAGCATCATCTAGGATCTACTAGTATGTGCTAATGCATAGGTCTTCTTCAACACACATGGTATGATATGTTGAACACTATTATCTTACATAATTAGTGTTTTTACTTATTAATTTATATATTTTATTATTTGTATGTTCTTAGAGTAATTTCTACATACAAGATTGAGATTATGTGTTGATTGGGTTGTTTTGTGATAGCTAGGTATTATTGTTTATATGCCATCTAGCTAATTAATCTCATTGAAATGTTTGAGATTGTTTTTGATAGCTTTGTATCTAGGATTGATTATCCTTTACTTAGCTAAAGTTGTATGCCATGACATATAGTTATTTTCATATCTAGGGTTGATTTTATTGTCATCATATAATCCTAGGTAAGCATCTAGAGTACCCTAACTCTATCTTGCATATTTGGATATCATTGCATATTCACAATAGGGTTTGATCTCTTCGGAGAATGTAAGTCTTGTGTGATTGACCGGGATTAGGTCGCTACACCGGGATTAGGTGGTCACTCATGCAAATTGGACTAGGTCCTTTATAAAAGGCCTACGAGTAGTGGTAACGGGATATTGGTCGGGATTAGGCCGTCAAACCGGGGTTAGGTTGTATACGCTATCGCATATAGTGGATTCGATGTTCGAGTGTGGAGCACTTACCAGCCCGTGGTTTTTTCGATGTTGAGGGTTTCCATGTAAAAATCAAGTGTTATTTATATTTCCGCACATATTACACTTAATATATAAATTGACTAGTGTTAGGATTATGCTCAATAGCAAGAGTGTAATGTTGTAATTAACAATCTTTTTCATATTAATAAAGAGATTTCTGGTTTAACAAATCGTATAGTATTTATAGTTTATATTATAATTGTCAAAGTAAATAATCATAAGGTCTAAAGACTATGGGAAAAGAAGAATTGTTCGTACATCTGGATATGTATGTGGTAGACACAATTCTTTAGTTAGTCTTGAATAATGTTCACAACTTAAGTTAAAGGTTGGGCACCTTTATCTTGTTAAAGTTGTAGAATTCTTTTGCTAGCATTTGAGTGGGATCAAATGAGATATGATGAGTCTAAAATCATCGGAGTGTCTTCGAGCAAAAGGATCTAGTGCACTGGGTGCATTGAACTGGATCACAATGAAAAGCTTTATCTAGAACCGTCAATAGATAATAGTCTTTTCATTATCAGGACAATCGGAGGGTCTATCTTAATCCTGAGATAATGATGGACTTATGGTTACAAGTGATATCATTTGAGTTATCAATGAGTACGATTATATCGCATAGTCTATCCTCGATAGTTTGGTGATATTCATTTGTTAATCGATAGAGGACTTCATTTATAGATATGGACATCGTGGCTCCATTTAATTAAATGAGAGTATAATATCATCATATGGATGTTTTGAGGTAATTGGATATTAAATCTCAACGTTGAGTTTTCGATAGTGTCTATTGAAAACATGGCTTCTGGACAAGTCAAAATATCCAAGTTCAAAACGTGGTCATATGAGTAAATATGGTAACTTGGAGAGTTATAGGCGGTCTATGAACTCTTGGCGATTACCGATATTAATCACGAGGATACACTATCTCCAATATGATTGTCTAGGGTATGAATGAGGAGCATCTTCCTTTTCTATCTTTATTTAAGAGTTCGGTTTTAGCTCTTTAGTGGAATGAGTTAAAATTAATGGATCGGACCTAAGTGAATCATTTGTTGATTGTGATTAGGTTATGTCTATTGAAGCTTAAATTTAGATGGCCCGCCAAGATCCCCAATCCACACGGACTTGCATGGATCACTTGATATATTCTACCGGACCAATTTAAGGGTCCATCTAGAATTGCATTTAATATATTAAGAATATAATTTGCACATTATTTAAGTAATGGGCTGCTCAATTATATTAATATATTAATGAAAGACATGTGGGCTTGTTTCTTTTAGTAAGAATGGGTCTGGTTCACATGTGGGCTTTTTATTTAAAGTCTAATGGATTAAATGAAATAAGAAAATAATGTTAGGCCCAATCTTAATCAAGTGGGGCGGCAAGGTTAAAATTTTAACCTAAAATATTATTTTGTTTCATTTGTTTTAATTAAATAAGAATTAATTAATTTATTGATTAATTGTTTAATTAAAGAAACAAATCTTTCCTAAAAGTAAAAGACTTGTTTGACAAGGAAATAAATAAATTAGTTTTATTTATTTAATCAAATAAGGAGTCTTTTTATTTAGTCAAAAATAAAAGAATAAAAATCAAGGAGTTCGATTAGGGTTTGAAGTCTATTAAGTTGAAAAGAATTAGGGTTGAATTTAAGTCACCCTATATAAGTGACATTATAGAATTCGGCCAACCCTAATCTTAGACTACATAGAATTCGGCAACCCTAAAGGAAAAAGAAGAAAAAATTCGGCCAACCTATATATGTGTTCTTATAGGGTTCGGCCACCACAATCCATTGTGCTTGAGTTTTTTATTTTTCTTCTTCTTCTTCTTAATTCCAAGAGAGAGTTTTTATTCTAAAAAGACAAAAGAGAGTGTGAAATTATTCTTTGATAGTATACTATTGCTTAATCATCAATAAGCTTGTGTATACGATATCGATCTAGGTTCACGCGAGTTTCGATCATTAGATTGAGAACTCAAAAGTGACCGGAATAATTTTTGACATTCTTTTGATTGTTTTGTGACTAACAAAGAAAAGAAAGTTTTTTGTTTGGTCCATTCACAGGTTTGCAATTCAAAGAAAAGGAAGATCACGCTCCTAGGTGATCCACGTTCGTGCTCGGATTGAAGGTCTTGCGGATTACCATCGACGTAAGTCAATCGGATCACGCGACAAAAGGTAATTTACTTTTATTAACATATATGCATGTTTATTGATTAAAAGGGTTTAAGGTTCATAAAGGAAAAATTTTAAAAGTCACTAAATCGTTTTTAGTATCGCTTCCGCTGCGTTTACCACTTTTATTTATTATTTTTCCCTACAATATATACAATACACTTATATAAAAAAAATAAAAATAAAAAGTCTTATCCAATAGATTTCCCTACGAATATATCCTTCCCTATTTTCCCCACATATATATTGAAATGGGGATAGGGATGGGGGAGTGGTCCCCCTATCCCCATTTTTCCATTTTCCCTAAAACATAAATATATATATATATATATATATATATGGAACGTTTTTTTTTTTTTATTATTGTTAATTTATAATTTTTAGTCAAATAGGGAAATTGAGGAATGGAGGAATGGATGAAACGGAGAAACGGGGAAAAATGGGGGAAAACGGGAAAAATGGGGAACTGGGGTTAGGGATGGAGATACCTCCCACCAAAATTCTCCATCCCTATTTTCCCCAAATGGGGAAATGTGGGCGAGTGGGAGAAGGGTTTGGGAAGTGGGGATGAGGATGGGGATGGGTATTGATCATTTAATTGAATAACAAAAATTTTAAAAAAAAATTAAAATTAAAAAAAAAAAACGTTATCCCCAAACCTGAAATTTTTTGCAATCCAATAAATATTTTTCGATATATGTTTGTCATTCAAATTAGATTTTTGATTAGTTGAATAAATTCAAATTTATCAAACAAGTATTTTTTTTTTTTTTTTTGTAATTTATAACAACTCATATAGGTCATATATAAATATAATGCAAATGTTAACAGATAAAGTGTTGTAGTCCAGCGGTAAAAGCTTACCAATTTGATATGAGGTAGTAAGTTCGATTCCTAATAACGACTATTAATTGTCAATTTTAACAAAGGTAGGCTGACGGTGGGGAGGGCCAGCGGCGGACAACAGTCGGTTGGGCCAACAATGGTCGATGGTGGGGTGGTCGGACGATGAATTAATTTTTAAAGTTTCAAAACCTTTCCAGACGAATGTATAACCTTAGCCGTTTTTTCGTCGGGCAAAACCTTCCCTGATCATTTTTTCGTCGGGCAAAACCTTCCCTAATCATGATGTCCTGACGAATTGGGCGACGAAGCAATTTCGTCAGGCAAAACCTTTCCCTACGAATTTTGATCTTTCCAGACGAATATGGTTTGTCTGGAAAGACTAAAATTCTTGTACTGATTTCCCCATTTGAGGAAAATGGGGATGGGGAATTTTGGGGGAAGGTATATCCATCTCCAACCCTAGTTCCCCATTTCCCCATTTTTTTCACGTTTCCCTTGTTCCCCCATTTTCTCATTTCCCCATTTGACTAAAAATTACAAATTAAACTAAAAAAACAAATATTCCATTACAAATCTTGAGAGGAGATTTTAGATTTAGGTTTTAAGTTTTAGGTTTTATCTTTAAAAAGAGTAAATGAGTATATATAGTTAGGGTTTTCAAAGAATTAAAAAAAATTAAAATATATATATTATAATTATATTTATATATGTTTGGGGTGAACAGAGATGATAGACCTCCCCCCATCCCCATCTTCATTTCAATATAATTGTCGTGAAAATTGAGAAATGGGGAAGGGGAGGGGTGGGGTCACCCCATCCCCATTTCAATTTCCCCAAATGGGGATGGGGATCCAGGAGAAATGTGGATCTCTACTTTCAACTCCAAATCCAAAATCATAGATCCAAGGATCTACAACTAATTTCTTCAATAACCCAGAAATTCTCAAAACCTCATTGCCAACCCCGTCATCATCAAAACCGTTGACTTCTTCTTCTCAAAATTCAACGACTCGTCGATGGATAGTGAACAGTTGTTGGTTCACCATCCATCGGCGATTCGCCGGTCAATGGAGACCCACTAGGTCTCCATTATTCTTTGATGGAGACCTATCGTTGGGTCTCCATTCATTTGCAGTCTCCATTTTTTTTAATTTGATTATTATTTTAAAATAAAAAATAAATTTATTTTTAATAAAAAAATTAACATTAATTAAATGAATTTTGTTTTGTGTTTTATATATATATATATATATATATATATATTCTTTTTGTTTTTAGACATGAGGCATATTACCATGTTTAAAGACAAAAATACCCTCAAAACCATTAAATTTGATTAATGGTTGTCTAACTGAGGAACCAAATTGATGGATTTTGAAAAACATAGGGACTTCAAGTGGTAAAAACATAAAGATAGTTAAAAGGGTAATAACTTATGAAAACATAGGGAACAAAATGATAATTTCTATAAATTATTCTTGTGATATGACAATTTGTTTATAATTATCATATTAAATCATTTAATATTAATTTAGACCTAAAATTTTAAGTTTCCAAAGTTAAAACATGTAAATAATAGGAGAAAATTTCAACTCACGCACAAGTGTAACTGCACTTGTGCATGAGACTTGAACCTGTAAACTAATTCGGATAATAAGTTTAGTAACTATTATTCTATTAATAATTATACCAAAAGCTTTAATTTTATGTGTGACTGTCCGAACAACAATATAAATTAATCGATACGGAAGGTTTAAAATGAAAAAATGACACGAGTGGTACGATTGAAGTAAGATTTATGGTCAAAAAATGAGCAAAGTGACTGATGGGCTTTTGCCTTGGTGGTTAGAATTTTCTTAAATATTGTTCCACCTAGAATTTTCTTAAATATTGTTCCACCGTTAAGGTTCAATAACATGGTATGTAAATAATTATTGTTCCATGTTAGGCTATTAATTTTTAAAGGGTGGGTAGCCCTATTCCGATATTATGGGATCAGTCCTTTCTCCATTTGACTGTGAGAGTTATAATTCAGTTATAACTTTTCTCCGATAGTGTGAATAGTATTCCGGACTGTGTTTACATAATCTTATTTTGTTAAGTCTCGACCGTTGATGTACTTAAAAATAAATAAAATAAATATTAAAAAATTGAGCTAAGTATTTATGATAAGACCAAAATTACTGTTATTATTACGATTGATTGATATGATGTTTGTCTCAATCAATTGTATAAATCAAATAAAAAAAATCTTGTATTAATATTATTAGCGAATAAATTTTGGACAACAAATATTTAGATGTCAATAATTGTAGCAAACGTGGATCTGCTACGTACCCTGTAATACCTACGATTTATTAAATTCGAAATGTCAAATCACTCAATTATTTGTATCTTTTGTAACTTTAGGTTTTTACCATGTTTAAGATTAATGGAAATAGGCCTAATGTGGACCAATGTCGGCTGAAATTAAGAATTTTTTCTTTAAAAAAAACAAATAACCCTTAATTATGACGGCCCAAAATGGCTGGTTATTAGTAATGTCTTAAGTTCAAATCTATGTTATTACCAGTTTTATAGATATATATATATATATTAAAAAATAAATTATTAATAAGGGTGTAAATCGAATCTGTCTGGTTCAGACTTAAATAGTAATTGATCCAACTTAGATTAGATTCCAATTAAATAAGTTTAATCTAGTCTAATTGAATCCATACATTTATTTTATTATTTAAGTTAGACTAAGATTTGTAGCTATATCTATCTATTCTATATATAAAAGAGGCTTGATTTATAGCATCTTTTTTATTTTCTTTTAATGTTTTTTGACTTTTTTTATTTATTTTTTATTTCTTTATCCTATAAAATTATAAATATAACGCTTAAACTTTATATAATTATTTAATAGATAGTTTTTAGTAAGATTTTAGTTATAGCGTCCCTTATTTATTTTCTAAAGTCAAATGATAAATATAAATCTTCGAGTTTATAAAATTACTTAATAGATATGTCTTAATAATAGTAACACAACATGGATTGTTTAATAATTTCTATAATTTGTCTTAATTTAAAATATCTATATTTATATATATATACACTACATATAAAAGCGTGGATGGCGACTTGGAATTATAGCATCCTTTAAATTTCTTTGATCTATTTTTTTTTTTTTAATTTCTTTAAAAGTAAAATTACAAATATAGCCCTTAAACTTTATATAATTATTTAATAGATAGCTTTTAGTAAGATTTTGGTTATAACATCCCTTATTTTTATCTTTTTTGGAAAGTCAAATGACAAATACAGGCATTCGAGTTTGTAGAATTACTTAATAGACATGTCTTAGTAATTATTATGATTTTAGATGGTCATTTGCTAAGAGGCTAGAGGTATTGATATGGACTGAACCCAAATCAATATCTATATCTATACTATTTATAAAAGTGTGATATGTCGGTTCAATTATAGCA
Organism: Acer negundo; assembly: GCA_035582765.1. Lineage (NCBI taxonomy): Eukaryota > Viridiplantae > Streptophyta > Magnoliopsida > Sapindales > Sapindaceae > Acer > Acer negundo. The sequence continues at coordinate 8,388,342 of CM069236.1, read as the reverse complement.
TCCTTTTTTGTTCTTTTAATTCCTTTGCATGTTAAATTACAATTACAACTTTTAAAGTTTATATAATTACTTAATGGACAGAGTTTAGTAAGATTTCAATTATAGCATCCCTTAGATTATTGAACGACGATTAACAAATATAACCCTTCAAGTTTGTATAATTACTTAATAGACAGGTCTTAGTAACACAACATGGACTATATAGTAAGGATTTATTATTATTTTAAATTGTAAAATGGGACTGGGGATGAAAATATAATTTTCTATGTATTTAATGTGTTGAAAAAGAAAAGGGAATTATACAGGGATGGAAACGTAATTTGCGTTAAACTTTATGACTTTGTGGATTATATAATGAATGTGTGTAAAGTGAAATGCAGTAAAAAAAAGGTTTTAGAGAAAATCCAAGCGGTGGTTTCTGGTCAAAGAGAAAAATAATTAAATTATCCACATGAGTTTAAAACTTTATCAAGGTGTTAGATCAATATAATAACATTTACATTAACTAAAATTATATGTGTTATATTAACATTTATTATTTCTCAAGAATATATATATTTGCAAATATGAAACTCAAATATTGATTTAAGCACATGCGAGGCATGTGCTCCAAAAGTGCTCCAAAACTAGTAGTATCTATTAGTATATATAAAAGTGTCTTGAATTATAGAATCCATTTTATTTTCTTTTAATGTCTTTGACTTTCTTTTTTCTTTTCTTTTTTTTATTTCTTTATCCTATAAAATTACAAATACAACCCTTAAACTTTATATAATTACTTAATAGATAGCTTGTAGTAAGATTTTAGTTATAGCATCCCTTATTTTTTTTATTACAAATACAACCCTTAAACTTTATATGATTACTTAATAGATAGCTTTTAGTAAGATTTTAGTTATACCATCCCTTATTATTATTTTTTTTTAAAAGTCAAATGACAAATACAGGTCTTCAAGTTTGTAGAATTACTTAATAGACATGTCTTAGTAATAGTAGCTCAACATAGATTGTATAGTAATTTCCATAATTTGTCTTAATTTAAAATATATATATCTATATATTTATATATCCTATACTATATCTTAAAGGGCGGAGTGGCTCTTTATTTATAGCATCCTCTTTTTAAAATTTTTAATTTCTTTGAAGGATTTTCCATTTGCTTTAGAATTAACAATAAAAGTGTGGATGGCCACTTGGAATTATAGAATCCTTTTAATTTCTTTGACTTTTTTACTTTTTAATTTCTTTAAAAGTAAAATTACAAATACAATCCTTAAACTTTATATAATTATTTAATAGATAGTTTTTAGTAATATTTTGGTTATAACATCCCTTATTTTTTTGGGAAAGTCAAATAACAAATACAGACCTTCAAGTTTGTAGAATTACTTAATAGACATGTCTTAATAATTATTATGATTTTAGATGGTTATTTGCTAAGAGGCTAGAGGTAATGATATGGGCTGGACCTAAATCAATATCAATATCAACATCTATATCTATACTATATATAAAAGTGTGATATGTCGGTTCAATTATAGCATCCCTTTTTGTTCTTTTAATTTCTTTGCATGTAAAATTACAATTACAACCTTTAAAGTTTATATAATTACTTAATGGACAGAGTTTAGTGAGATTTCAATTATAGCATTCCTTAGATTATTGAACGACGATTAACAAATATAACCCTTCAAGTTTGTATAATTACTTAATAGACATGTCTTAGTAATAGTAACACAATATGTACTATATAGTAAGGATTTTTTATTATTTTAAATTGTAAAATGGGACTGGGGATGAAAATATAATTTTTTATGTATTTAATGTGTTGAAAAATAAAAGGGAATTATACAAGGGTGGAAATGTAATTTGTGGTAAACTTTATGACTTTGTGGATTATACAATGGATGTATGTAAAGTGAAATGCAGGAAAAAAAAAAAGGTTTTGCAAAAAATCCAAGCGGTGGTTTCTGGTCAAATAGAAAAATAATTAAATCATCCACAGGAGTTTAAGACTTCCTCAAGGTGTTATATCAATGTAATAACATTTACATGAACTAAAATTATATGTGCTATATTAACATTTATTATTTCTCAATGATATGTATATTTGTAAATATGAAACTCAAATATTGATTTAAACATATGCCTTGCATGTGCTCCAAAACTAGTATATATAAAAGTGTGGAGTTGAGTTTGAATTATAGCATCTTTTTTTAATTTCTTTGACTTTTTTTTTAATTTCTTTAAAAGTAAACTTATAAATACAACCCTTAAACTTTATATAATTACTTAATATATAGCTATTAGTAAGATTTTAGTTATAGCATCTTTTTTTTTTTAAAGTCAAATGACAAATACAAGCCTTCGAGTTTGTAGAATTACTTAATAGACATGTCTTAGAAATAGTAACAAAACATGGATTATATAGTAATTTCCAGAATTTGTCTTAATTTAAAATTCTAAATAGGTTAAATCATTATTAAATAATTTACCCTAATTATTATGACTTTAAATGGTTATTTGGCAAGAAGCTAGAGGTAATGATATGGACTGGATCCAAATCAATAGTTTTTAAAATAGCGATATGTCAGTTAATTATAGCATTCTTTAAAAAAAAAAAAAAATAGTTTCTTTGAAAAGAGGCTTTTTAATTATATCATCCTTTTTTTTTTTCTTTTTTAATTTTTTTGAAAGTAAAATTGACTTGAAATATACAAGTGAAAGAAATAAAAAATATATTAAAAAAAACTATTAGAGTCCAAGCGGTGGACTATATATCTCTCTTTTATACAAATCTCATTCTTTTCCTTCTGGGTCATTCCCACCTCTAGACAAAATGAGAGATAAACATTAAAACATTTTTTTCCCCATTCTCTTCTCTTATTCCCAACAAATTTCTCTATATGATTCATCTAGGAAAATGTTGGTTCTTTATTTTTGCTGTTAATTATGCTAAAATTTCAGTTAAATTTAATTTTTTGGGTGTCTGTTAAACACCGACGAAGATCACATCATTCAACAAATCAAACGTTAAAGAATCGGAAGAGACTCAGATCCTCTTTCCTCTTTCCTCTTCAGTTCCTTCAAAAATGGTAGGTTTCTGATTTTCTACTTTTTTTTTGCCTTTCATTATTTTCTCTTCAATTTGGGGTTTAATTCATTTTTATATACGGCTGTAATATTGTGATTGTATTTGAATGATTTTGATTGAAAAATAAAAATTTCTCGTGAGGAACGGGAATCATGTATGTATTTATGTCCTCTACAATTAGGTATAAGGTTTTACCTTTTTTATTTTCTTAAAAAAATAAAACATTGTAAATAATGTTATTGCCTCCATAAGTTGATGCATCATGAGAGTTATTTTTATATGATTGAATTATGTTTTATTTATTTATTATAATTTGTGATCTCATAATTAGTTGTATATAAATTTTTAATTTTTTTTATATTATATCAAAATTAATTTCTGATCAAATATTATAATATCAATATTATAATTAAGTATATAAATTAAAACACGTGCCTTGCACAAGGCATGTGTAACCAAACCTAGTATTATAAAATAAGTTGTTCAGATTGGATCAGGCCTACATTTTTGTACTAGATAGTATATGGGTTGTTAAATAATGGATTAGATTGGATGCAATTCGGTCCATTTGATAACACACCTATTTATTATTTATTGGGAGAGAATTAAAAGTAATATTAGAAAACATTATAAATTTGTTTATAACTAGGTATGAAACTTTAATCTCAATAAAAATATTTTTTAAAAAATTACTAATATACCTCCAATAAAAACACTCCACAAAATCTTTCTCTCTCTCTTTACAACTTTATCCCATTCATCGAACTAGGGGTTCAAGATTTGCTAAGAGTAAGTACTACACAAGAAGTCGAAAGAGTAAGTACTACACCTTCATCCCTCTCTTTACACCCAATGGTGGTGTATTTACTCTCACAACATCAAGAAAATATATATCCACACATACTGGTAGATACTCATGATGGGGCTTGAATTTCCCATCACAGAAGTCGAAAGAGAATGAGAACGAGGATGTGTAATTTATGTGATAGATTGTTAAACTAATCTTAAATGTGTTTATAGAATGAAAATTAATGAAATAAGATCCTTTCGTTTTTGTTGTAGAAGTATAATTTCTGAGCCATACAATTCAATGCTGATCTCATTTGGGTCAAACAGACCCTAATTCGATCTCACAGTGAGTCAGTGACAATTTCAAAAAAATAATAATAACAAAAAACAGTTAATTTGAAAAAAGTTCGGGTGATTCCATGGTAAACCCCACAAGTTCAAATTAACGTGCGGATAAAATATATGATTTAGCTATTATATAGAACATTTGTAGTTGTTGAGTAATTATGTGAGAGAGAATTATTTTCTTTTAGTTTTAATTTTTAAATCTTTGATTTTAGTTTTATCACGAGAGCATCTCCAACCATGCTCTCTAAATGTTAGCAAAATCTCAGCTATTTTAGCTAAAAACTATTTTAGCTAGCAACTTTTCATAAAATCACTCCAATCATCCTCCCTATTATAGCTAGCTATTAATATTTTAATATTTTTTAAATTTAAAATATAAATAAATTTATTTTGTTTTAAATTGTAAAAATAAGAGAGAGAAGATTAATGTTAGAGATACTCTTTAGAAATAAAAAAACAAAAGAGAGAAGATAGGGAGCTCCCTACATTTAGTGAGCCACCAAGAGGCTTTCTAAAATAGAGAGTCATTTAAGGAGCCTCTTAGAGTGCAAAAAAAGAAAGAAAAAAAAAAAAAAAAAAACAAACAAATTGGCTCCTTATTTTAGTTAAGGAGAGGATTTAGAGAGCCCCTTGAAGATTCTCTAAGCCATATTGGGTGCAGTAAGATTACATATTAACTAAAACCAAAATTGCACATACTCTCAAATTCAGAAAAGAAATTTTGGTTCAAGTGTAATGTTATAGAGTAGCTTTCCGGGGAAGGATCTCTGATTTAATGAACTTTTTGGGACCAACAACGAAAAATAGTCTGATACAATTAAAAAAAATAAGGATTGACATTTGCACCTCTTAAATCACATGCTCCTTCCATCTTTCTCTCACATCATCTAATAACCTCACATGTGCCAGCTTGTTTGTTTCCATTGGATTTCAATCAAATGGCTAAAAAGGACCCCGAAAATTTCATCAAATTTAGGATATTCTCCCAACTGAAAGATTATTATTTTTTTTTTGAAAAAAAAAAAAGCCAACAGTTTATTTAACATTAGAACATCTCCGTTGTTTATATGCAATTTTTTTTTTAATTTTTGTTTCTAAGTATGACACATCAGCATTTCTATTTAATATAAATCTAGAAAAAGAAAAAAAAGAAATACATATTCTATCTGTTCTATGTGGTAATAAATTTTCTCCAAATACTTAAAAGCATTAGAGATGCTCGTACACATAATAATGTGACAACTGATTTGTCAGTTCCAAGTTATTTACCATATTATCCTAATATGACTCATTGGTTTTATGTAAAGTAAAACATCTGAAATAACCAGTTCTTGGACAAAATAATAATAATAAAATAAAATAAAATAAAGAGAAAAAGAAAAAGAAAAAAGAAAGGGAAGGTATCATTTTTCCACCTATATTATGACCTATTAAAAAATCAGCCCCTATATTTTCATTAATTGCCAGTCTTCACCTTGAAACAAAACCTATTCTCCATAATCCTCCTTTCCATTAAAAAAGTTAAGTCCTTAACTTTTTTTTAAATTTCAAGTTGTTTATGACTTTACAAAAGTGACTAAATTGGTCCTTACATTTTTTCCATGTACCAAATTAGTTCGCCTCTTTTTAAAGTGACCAAATTGGTCCCTCTAACAGTTTAATAGTATTAAATACAACAATTGCCTTTAACAATTTAAGTTAAAGTATGTAAGTACCCTTTATTTATCATATTATAACAAAGTTGTTTTGTCTTTTGTGTATTAAATTCACCATTATAATTTTAACAAAATCCAAAAATATTATTAATGAAACACAATTTGTACCTTTTTTAATTAAAACTTTCTAAAAAAATCTAAAAATATTTTAATATGACAATGTCAATTATACCCTTATTTTATAAACAAAGTTACCACTTATTCCCAGTTTACTCTTTTATCATTTTTCTATAATTGTTTTTTTTTTTTTTTTTTTGTTAATATTATATAAGCACTTTTGTAAAAATTATTCAAAAATCAAAAGCCACAAATAAAATAAACAAAAATATGCATGTGTTAAAAAAAACTGTGCATGTGTCATTATTATTTAAGAGTAAAGTACAATTTTGCCCCTATACAGTTAAAGACTTAAAGATGACTAACATAACTTAGTTAGAGGGACTAATTTGGTATTTAGGAAAAATTTTAGAACCAATTTGGTCACTTTTGCAAAAGTCGCAAAGAACTTGGAATTAAAAAATAAATAAATAAAATAAAAAATAAAAGTCCATGACCTAATTAGTAATTGCCTAAAATTTAAAATTATATTATTAAAATATTAAAAAATTGCATTAAAAAAATCCATCAAAAAAATAAAAGAATAATGTTGCTTTATTAAAATATGGTGCACTTCAACACCATCATCATTCATCATCTAAAAGAAACCAAAAAAATCAAAAACACATAACCACCCTCATTCGACAGAAAACACACCACCCCACCCAAAATCAATATTCAACATCCACCTACAAACACATCAAATAACATTCAAAAAATCTAGAAATACACCAAACACATTCAACAACTCCAAACGCATCAATCCAAATCCTTTCCACCACCCCCCAATCAGAAACCTCAAAATCCTTCAATCCAGAACTCGCGCACGAGTGAATGTCCGTGGATCTCCTCAAACCACCACCACATAGCGAAAGAGAAACAAAAAGCATCGATCTCTTCTCACTGGAGGAGATCGGTGCTCCTCGACGGTGGATTTGGGTTAGAGATGGGAGAGAAAGAGAAGCTACTGGTTTTAGAGAATGAGAGTTCATTTAGTTTGAGGTGGTTGGGTTTGTTGAACCTGGTTGTGGTTGTGGTGGATAGTCCTGGGTTCAGCTTCTAATTTTGGTTTGTGGTTTGATGTTAATGTGGTGATTGTGTTGCTGTTGATGTAGTGATTTGGTTTATTTTTTATTTTTTATTTTTATTGAATCTGAGATGATGTTGCTGTTAATGGTGTGTTTTGGGTTTGATGATAGTGATGAAGATGAAGATGGTGATTTTTATAAAAACAATTCTGATTTATCACTATTCAACATCAGTTTTCATGTTAAAAAAAAATCTGTTTTTAATTTTTTTAAGTGAGTTTTTTTCAACAATTTTTATTTTACAATTGTATAATTTTTTCGTAAAAATATTCATTGTTTATTTTAATATTTATTTTATTTTATTTATTTTAATTTATTTTTATACCATATTACCCTCGAGGATAACAATCAACGAGAGGTTTTAATGAAAAAGCTAACAGAAGGGGGAATATGGCGAATACATTTGGTTTTAGGGTGTAGAACAACAATTATTGAAAATACAGGGGCAGAGTTTCTAATAGGTCAGAAAAGTATATATATAGAGAGAGATTTTCTTAAACTAATATTTTAAGTGAGGATATTTGAGTAAAAAGATATAAATTCCCTTTATAATTAGTAAAGGGAACTTGATTCCCAGGGTGAGTAGGAGAAATCAAATTCTCTTTCATTGAGGAACTTAATTCCTGATATGTGTGTAGAGTTTACGGAACTTAATTCCTCACAAATTTAGTAAATATAAGAATTCAAAAATCAGAAACTTAATTCCCTTTGCAAAGAATGATTCATGATTGGTAAACATGTAGTTTCCAAAGTGATCCCTAGTAAATGGTTTAATAAATTATATTTTTTGGTACAGTTGACTCCTGGTTTCCTCATCATCGAGGGTGAGAATTTAAGAACCAAACTAAGTTGGATCGTTTGGTTCTGACTTTTTGAATGGACCTGTTTGAACCTTTGTAATTAGGCAGTTTCAATCCATAATAATCCAAAATATATATTTTAATCAAATTAACAATTAAACAAACTTACAAAAATTTACCTATCAGCCTATTATAGCCTATTCATTTTAACATAAAAATTTAATTAAACAAAAATACATACAGTCTATACTCCATGCAAATGAAAAGATCGGCAGCTTGCAAATTAAACATGTAAAACCGAATGATCCATTACCTTTGCTGGTTTTTTTATCAAACAAATCCTTCATAAATGGGATAACTCCGACTACTATGTTAGTGCCTATCTTGTTTTTGACAACCCTTCATATGGTTATGCATTGAATCGAACAAGGTTTTTTTTTTTTATGAGTATTCAAACAAGTTAATACATTGTATTTTATTCTTACTTTTTCCTACATCCAGGGTCGGCCCTCTTGTATTGCCAGAGGGGCGGCCGCCCCGGACCCCTTTTTTAAAAGGCCTATTGTATATATTTCGGTCTTAGTTCAGGACCCATATCTTTATTATGAGTATTAGTTAACAAGATATTAAAAAGTTCAAAAGTTAAAATAAACAAAAGAAAATTGGACCGGGACAAAAAAGGCCCAAATAAAATCTTTAATTATAGTTTTTTATTTTATTTCAGATATATCAGTACCTAAAGGTCCATTTTTTTGTCTGTATTTCCAGTCACCAATGTCTCTCTCAACTCTCTCAGCTTTTTTTCTCTCAACGGTCAACACCCTAGTTAGGACACATCTTAGATTTTCGCTCCAGACCTCAAAATAGTCAGGGCCGACCCTGCCTACATCATATGTGAAGTTGACTTCTCCTTTAATCATTGCTTCCTGGAAGTTTAGTGTAATGCCTACAAGTAAAATTCATATTTGTCATTTTTTTTTTTGGGTTCCTTTTTACTTATGACACTCTTTCTAAAGCCATTTATGGAAAAGTCACCTACTTAATAAGTTTTATAGAAATAGCATAAAAATATGTGATCTTTCAAAATTGCCTCTCTCTCTCTCTCTCTCTCTCTCTCTCTCTCTCCTCTAGGTCAAAACAACTTCCAATAGAGGTCATCGAAATGGTTGACTCAATTAGAGGTCGTCGAAACGACCTCCGTTATAAAAAAAAATCTGGAAATAAGTCTCTGGTAAGGGTGGGCACGGTTCGGTTCGGTTCGATTTTGGACAAAACTGAATTGAACCAAAAATATTTCGGTTCACCCAAAATTGAACCGGTTTAAACCGAGTAAGAAATGGTAACCGAACTGAACCGAACTGATTTTAATCGGTTCGGTTCGATTCGGTTCATTTTGGTTTTGCGCCTAGTGGGCCTTATGGTATTAAGAAAGAAAATAGCCACTAAGTTAAATCTACAATCCTCATACATAATACACACACACACTCCTTGACTGTAGCAAGAGCATAAATATTAAGATTATCCTTGTACATCATTACGATACAAATGACTATGCTAGGGGATGAGTTATTGGTGTGAACCTATAAAACATCTGCCTTCCTTGACACTTCAGTATTTATACATACAATACACTTGCGAATTCAATGCATCAACCAATCATACTAAAGTGCACACGACACAGTAGAGCATTGCTATTTTTTTTTTTTTAAACAGCCAAAGCAAAACAAGATCAAAAATTCAAAGTAGTAATTAAAGTTTCTTACAAAGACCAAACTCGAATTCTTACAAGATCAATGTCTAATTCCTCACCAGTAATAGGGTTTTTTATTTTTATTTATATATACGGTTTAAACCAAAACCGGTTTGAACCGAAAAAATTTCGGTTTTCATCTTTTGAACTGGTTTAAACCGAATTCATTCTATGAACTGAACCGAACACCCTTTTTTCGGTTCGGTTCGGTTATGAACTTAGTGCCCACCCCTAGTCTCGGGTATTTGGTAATAAGTCTCGAATAGCTGAAATAAGTATTGAGTATCTGGAAATAAGTCTTGGGGTAGCAATAAGTCTCGGGTATCTGGAAATAAGTCTCAGGTAGCTTGAAATAAGTCTCGAGTGACATATCTGAGACTTATTGCTAAGAGTACTTATTTCCATAATTTTTTTTTTATCTTCTTCTTCATCGACCACCAATGAAGATCAAAGTCATTTCAACTCCAATGGAGGTCTTTTCGAACTCCATTTGAGGTATGTTCAACCTCCATTGATGGATCAATGGAGTTCTTTGAAAAAAACAAAGGAGAGGGGAAGAAAGAGAGAGAGAGAGAGAGAGGGAGAGGGAGTGAGAGAGAAGAGAATAAGTGAGGGTCAATTTTGACAGATAACATATTTTTAGTGCAATAAAACATTGAATTAATAAGTTGGTGATATTCCTACAAAACCAAACTCATTTGGTGTTATTTCCCTTTATTCCCTCTTTTTTTTTTTTTTTCCTTTTCACCGTATGGGTTCCTGAAAACCATGTTTAGATCATAGAAGCCCGTTTGATTTGTGGACTTCATCTTCTTTGCTTCAACTTTGTGCAATTGCTATGATAAAGCCTTTCTTTGAAATGTATGTAAGCTGCATGTTGCTAGTAGCCGGACACCAAAACTATTGGTGAAAATTATTAGTTATCTATATTACATCTATATTACAATGTGTACTTTTGTAAGGAGAGATATAATAAAAAGGATTCTTCTATAGAGTAGTTTTGTTGCCTTAATCATTTATAATGGTTTTTGGCCTTTTGGTTATGTTATGTGATATCCTTTAACAGCACATTCCTCACTGGCATTCATTCTACTCATAGAACTTAACTTCAGTTTAAAAATCAAATATGCAGAACTTGGTCCATACACTCTGGATTTTACCTCGAGTGGTCGGTATATGGTAGCTGCTAGACGGAAGGGGCACTTGGCAATTGAATCACCCATCCTTCAGTTTGATATTTATAATCGAGAAGACACCAAACTTCATTGTTTAAAGGCCGGTCAATTTGTTGCCCTTGGATGATTTTGATATTTTAAGCTTTGAAATGGTTCTTTAAAGTTTCATCCAAAAATGATCGGACCTTTGTTGTGAGTTAGGAATGGCTTAACATTTTTTCTTACGGCTATAGGTTGAAGTTTCGTGTTGTTAACTAAATTACCAAGTTCTTTTGTGCTTGTGTGTTGGGTAAGGTGGGTGGGGTGCATTTAGTGTTGCCTATCATTTAATTGCATTTAGAATATTTTCATATATTCACGTAGGTTGTTTAATTTCTTCATTGAGAGTTAAGTCTTGTGGATAAGTGGTTTAGTGCACACGCAATTGGTCTAAAATCATTATAAAAGGCCAGCAGGGTAGTGGTGGTGGGTTAATGATCGAGAATGGTGTAACTAAATGTCAACTTAGGTTGTAAACATCACTAAATATAGTGGATTAGAGTATTATGTGTGGCTAGATGGATAACCTGTGAGTTTTTCCAAGTTAGAGGCTTCTCACATATCAATCATCGTGTTATTTATTGTTTTCTACACTCTAATTACGTTGATTATATTTGATTATGTTGGGTAATATTTATAATATTGACTGATCCCCCACCCATATTGTATTACTAGTATTAGACACTTATTATATATTTTCACTCTATGTGTGGAGCCTTGGGTCTTGGAAGATTGTCCAAGATAGTCTTGTTTCTTGCTTTTAATGAAGTTTATTTTTTAAAAACATAAAAATATTTTTTAAAAAAAAAAATAAGGGGTGTTATCATTTTGGTACCTATATTTTCGTGAGTTATGACCTTTTAAACTGTCTTTCCATTTTTTGTGCTCGTGGTCCTATTGTTTTTTAAAATCCATCAAATTGGTCCCTTTAACCACAAATTTAATAGTCAAAGGTTATAGAAAATGTAAATTGGCTCTCTTACACTTCACTTAAATTAAAAGGTTTAAATGTACCTTTAATAGTCAAAGGTTTGCTTGTGACTCTATTGCAAATACTTAAATAGTTTTGTGTTATGATAAGCATTTGACTGTCTCAATCTCTATTGGGTCTCTGACACATTGGTACTCTTTTGTTTATGCTAGTACCTCTGCCTCGGTTCGTCGGGTGCTTTGGTGCTCTCTTCAGGAGATGACTGGTTCTTTTTCTTCTTATTGGTTGGTGGTGGGTGATTTCAATGCAGTTTTGGGTGCTCATTAGTGTTTGAAGTCTCGCTCTCCTACTAAGGGCTCTTGTGAGGGTTTTAAATCAATGATTAAGGATTGCAATCTGATTGGTGTTCGATCTTAGGGTGCTCATTTTACATGGGTTAGAGGTCGATCTTACTCTAGAGTTGAGCGAAGATTGGACAGGACTTTAGTTTCTGAGGGTTGCGCTTCCTGTTGGCATGATATTTGTCGTGTGGCTCACCACCGTTGGTTTTCTGATCACTGTCCTCTTTGGATTCGATTATCTGAATCTCAAGTCTCTTCTTTTAGACTTTTTCGATTTCAAAACATGTGAACGGATCATCCTGATTTCATGAACCTAGCTCGCAGGACGTGGGGCATTCCTTATTTTGGTCATCCCCCACATGTTGTTATTGGTAACTTAAGAATCTAAAGAAGGCTCTTAAGTCTTGGAATTAGGAGGTTTTCGGTGATCTCAATGCTAACATCTCTAGGAAATCTGCTGAGTTCCGTTCTTTTCAGAACCAAATGTCTGATTTGGGTTTTTCTGAGGAGCTTTTTTTGACAGAGTCACGCACTCATCATGATCTCGATATGCTTTTACGTTGGCAGTAGTGTTTCTTTCGTGATAGATCCCGAGTGAAATGGTTACAAGATGGGGATCGTAACTCAATATTTTTTCATTCCTCGATCAAGCGAAGGAAGTGTCGGGGTGTTTTGTCTTCTCTCTCGATTGATAGTGTCATTTCGGATGATTAGTCTGTTATTAGAAATAATATTGTCAAATTTTATGAGGATTTATTCTCTTCAGATTTGGCTTAGGTTGATCATGATCTCTCTATTATTGATGACATTATTCCCTCTCTAGTTTCTTATGAGGAGAACTCTCTTATGGTCACTATTACCTCTACTGATATTATCCATGATACGATTTTTACCATGGATGCTCTCTCGGCCCCTAGGCCCGATGGCTTCTCTAGTCGTTTCTTTTAATGTTGTTGGGAGATTGTGGGTAGAGATATGATTCTTGCATTTAAGGATTTTTTCCATTATGGTGTGGTTGCTTTGGGTCTAAATTCTAATTTTATCGCACTTATTCCGAAGATAAGGGACTCAATCATCATGGATCAGTTTCGCCCTATTGTGCAAGGTAACTTTCTTTTCAAGATTTCCTCTAAGATTTTGGCCAACAGGTTAGCTCAGATTGCTGCTCGTATTGTCTATCCTTAACAATTTGGTTTCATCAAAGATCGACATATTGAGGACTGTATTGCTCTTACTTCCAACTATGTTAATATGCTTCATAAGAAGTGCTATAGGGGTAGTGTGGTTATGAAGATTGACATTCGTAAGGCTTTTGATACTCTTGATTGGAAGTTCCTTTGTCGTGTGCTTCGTGCTTTTGGTTTTTCTCAAACCTTCATAGATTGGATTGATAGCATTCTTAGTTCTTCAAGAATCTCAACTCTGATTAATGGCTCTTCGGTTGGTTATTTTAGATGCACGAGAGGGGTTAGACAAGGGGATCTTCTTTCTCCTCTTCTTTTTGGTATTACGGAGGATTTTCTTAATATGTTACTTTCTAAAATGGTGGCGTCTGATCGACTTTTGCCTATTTCCTCCCTGAGGGGCTTTTCTGCTCCCACTCATTTGTTGTATGCTGATGATGTGCTAATATTTTGTAGGAGCACAACCAATAATCTGGGGAATGTTATGAATGCTTTCTGTGTTTATGGCAATATTTCGGGACAATTTGTTAACTAGAGTAAATCCTCTATCTTTTTCGGGTCATCTGTTTCTTCTATTCAGATTAGCTCTATTCAGTCCTTAGTTGGGATGCAAATTTGTCATTTTCCATTTTCTTATTTAGGGGATCCTTTGTTTCATGGCAAGCCTAGAAAATCTCTTTTGATGCTCAATGCAAATAAGATTGTGTCTAAATTTGCCAAGTGGAAAGGTAAGTCTCTTTCTATGGCTAGTCAGGCTACTTTGATTCATTCAGTGATTACTGACTCTTTTGTCCACTCTTTTATGATTTATAAGTGGTCGGTTTCCTTTATCCAGATGGTTACTAAGAAGATCAACAATTTCTTTTGGACTGGTTTTTGTGAGGCCTCTAAGTTGGTTCGTGTTGATTGGAATCGTTGTTGTAGACCTTATGCTCTTGGGAGTCTTGGTTTGAAAGATATGGCTTTGTTGAATGATTCTTTACTTCAGAAGCTTACCTGGAAGTTTATAACTTCTAATAGTTTTGCTTTCACTTTTTTGCGTGGAAGATATATTAATCAGTTATAGAAACCTCAGAGAGGCTACATCACCTTCTCCATCTAGGCTTCTTTTAAGTCTAACTATGTTGAGCTCCTTAAGGATGGTATCTCCTCTTTTTTATATAGGTTATGCCTCTCTTCACTGCTTTTATTTATCTGATGTGGGATGTGAGATGTGGGACCACATCCCACATAAGATAAATAAGAGCAGTGAAGAGAAGCCTAACCTATATAAAAAGGAGGTAGAAGCATATGAAAACATACTTACCTAGACAAAGGTTATGGACCATAGTTCAATACTCTTCAATGTCATTTCTCTTTTAAACATTTTATTTTTATAAATAAAGTGTTATTTTTTTTAATAATTTTTTTAAAAAAATTTTTTTTTTGTAATTGCCGGTTGAAACCGGAACCGCCCTTGTACCGGTTTCAGTTTTTTCAGTTCGGATTCAAACTGGCGCTATGTCTAGTTGGTGGTACTAACTTCTTAGTTAATCTCATCAACTCTTTTTTTTGTATATAGTTACCTTATAGCTACTTGGTAACCATGGATATATGTTTTAACTATGATGACGATGATGTAATATTATATTTGCTACAGATTGTATTGAACTCTTTATAATATATAACAATATTTTGATGCTTGTAGGTTGGATAGATTATGGCCATATACAGTGTATATTCTTATACTCTTGTTATTGTTAGGCTGTTGAGGTAGTTTTTAATAAAATGATTAAAAAAAATGTTTATATCTAACAGATAGCATTTGTAATGGTAGAAGTGGAAAAATTGTTGGTTAGATGTACTCTATTTATTTATTTGATGCTTGTAGGTTGGATAGATTATGGCCATATACAGTGTATATTCTTATACTCTTGTTATTGTTAGGCTGTTGAGGTAGTTTTTAATAAAATGATTTAAAAAAATGTTTATATCTAACAGATAGCATTGGTAATGGTAGAAGTGGAAAAATTGTTGGTTAGATGTACTCTATTTATTTATTTTCTCATTTACTTCATCTTTATTCCCTTCCCCCCGCCCCCAGGGTGAAGAGCCATTTTAGGCAAAACTTTTTTACCTTCTAACCTTTTATTGATACCTTTAAAAATAATATATATCTATATTTTAAAAATATTTTTTGGATATTGTTACTTTAATAATATATAAATTAAAACAAATATTCTTCAAATACATATTTCATTATTTTACTGAAATATAAAAATAATACTGATATAGAGACTGATTCTAAAGTTCCAACCAAATAAAAAACTTAGTTTTCTTTTCCTTTACATTCTCATTCTCATTACCATTCCGATTATCATTCCACAATATAATCAAACGTGTCTATAGAGTATTGACCAATAACTAGATTATATATGTTTTAAAAAATATAATTTTATCAAAAGTTTTAATAAATATTTCTAAATATATGTCTATCGTAGAAATTAGAATTTTGATTAGTTGAACAAATTTAAATTTATTTAACAAGGTTTTTTTTTTTTTTTTTTTTTAATTTTAATTTCTAACTCATATAGTTTATATATAAATATTGTACAATTGTTAACATATCAAAGGTTGTAGTCAAGTCGTAAAGATTTACTACTTTTGAACTTGAGGTTTCAAGTTCAACTACCAGTTATTATTATCAGCGGCGGCTTGGTGGATGGGCCGGGGTTCGGCTGGCGGTGGTCTAGCGACGGTCTGGTCACCGGCGCTGGACAATGGGGGTGGTCCAACGGTCGGTTGCGGCAACAGTAGGTGGTGTATAAATATAAAAATATTATTTAATTAAATATTAAATAATAACAGTTTTTAATTAAATATTATAAGTATTATATACATATTTTGACAGTTTTAAAAACTATCAAGAATGGTTTTCTTGACAGTTTTTAACTGTCAACAATGCTAAGTTTTTCTTGTAGTGTCGATCGGAAAATATGGAAAGACAGTTAAAAAGGTAATAACTCACGAAAACATAGGGAGCAAAATGATAATATCCATATATTATTCTTGTCATATGACAATTTATTTATAATTATCATGTTAAATCATTTAATATTAATTTAGACCTAAAATTTTAAGTTTCGAAAGTTAAAACATGTAAATAATTGGAGAAAATTTCAACCCACACACAAGTGCAAACTGCACTTGTGCGTGTACGGAGACAACAATATCAATCTTTTAAAGATCGAGATTAACCGATACGGAATGTTTAAAATGAAAAAAAAGACATGAGTGGTACGATTGAAGTAACATTTGTGATCCAAAAAATTAGAGTATTTATGAAAAGACCAAAATTACTTCTATTATTATTATTATTATTAATTGACATGAATCTAAGATGTTTGCCTCGATCAATTGTATAAATCAAGTAAAAAAATCTTGTATTAATATGATTAGCGAATAGATTTTGGACAACAAATAATTGTTAATAATTGTAGCAAACGTGGATCTGCTATGTACCATGCTAACTTCTACTGATTTTTAAATTTCGAAATGTCAAATCACTTTATTTGTATCTGTTGTTTGAAAAGCCGGCTAAACTATCTTAGACTAATTAAGGGTTCATTGGTTCTTTGTCTGAAGACTGAATAATTCTATTTTACTGAAGATTGAATAGTGACTGAAGAATGATATATTTGGTTTTTTTTTTATTTTTTTTTTATTTTTTTTTATCTTACATCTGAATATACTGTCAACATGTTTATTTTTTAAAAATAAAATTATCTGAAAATAAGTAATTTTACATCTATACTCATGTTAAACAATTATACATATAATATAGAATAAAAACAATCTAAAAATAATAATTATATATGAATACATATGATCATGATCTTCTTCTTCGATTACAAACAAACTTTATTTTTACTACGAAAAGAAAATGTTTTTTTTTTTTTCAAAAAATAAAAGGGGCAGTAGAAAAACTCATACAAAACACTTTAAAAATATATATATATATAAATACATCACTCTAATATCATAATAAAGTATTGATATTAAACACCAATATGAGAAGTGATTATGGTTCTTTTTTATTTTTAAAGCTATTTAAAATAAGCAATATATTAAAATAAAGATTTCTATACAATATATAATTATGTTGAAATTAGAGATATGTTATATATGGAGGATAATATCGGAAGAAAAGATTTTGGATTGCATTTAATACAATTCAGTGATTTACAATTAAGTGAAAAGTCAGAATTTTTTACTTTTTCTATTTTAAGTTGTTTTTTGTTATTTTTAAGTTGTTTGACCACTTAAAAAAAAAAAAAAAAAAAAAAAAAAAAAACTGAATTATTATGATTCAAGTCCATTAAGTTTTAAGTGGAAAAAATAAACGATCCCCAAATGTATGAAAACATAAGTCATGGTTTGTAGAGATAAATGATTTTTAACAAGATAAGTAAAATTGCAATAAAGTAAAATAAAAGGGAATGGAAAATAGAAGCTCAACAATCTAGATATGAAAATGATGTAAACAAATTAAGAGAACACTAGGGAATTGATGGAGTCATAAGTGAACCATGGATAATGCTTAATTTGCTTCATTAATGCTCTATTTACATAATTAAGGACTGATCTCTATTAAAGGTGTGCTTTGGCTGTAGACACAGCTGAGTGTAAACATAGGCACATTGTTGAGGTTGGCCTCACTTTACTTGTTTAAGCTCAACTTCCTCTTTATTTTTGGTGGGATGCTTTCCATACTCTAGTTTATATTATAAATAGGCTTCCCACTCATGTTCTTGGTCATATTTCTCCACTTCAAAAGTTGCTCAAAGTGTCTCCAAATTACCACTCTCTAAATGTGTTTGGTAGTGCCTGTTTTCCTCTTCTCAGGCCATACAATGGGAACAAATTTTATTTTCATTTAGATAAGCGAATTTTTATCGGTTATAGTGATTATCATAAAGGGTTCAAATGCCTACATTCTAGTGGTCGAGTCTACATCTCTAGTCATGTTACTTTCAATGAAAAAGATTGGTTTTTGTTTACATCTCTAGTCATCTCTAGGTCTTTGGTTATGAATGATAGTAACATTGGTGAGGACGTGTCTACTTAGTCCAGTTTACAAGTTGCTATCTTGTCCAATATCAAGCATAATCAAAATTTACATTCCACTATGCATCATGTTCCGGCTTCTTTACTTGCAATACCTTTCATAGTTAGCCTGCATTACTATTATTTGTATAACACTTCAAATATTGTCACACAATCACCTCAAATACCAAATCTTTCTACACATCATATGGTCACTCAATCAAAAGCCGGTGTTACCAAACCCAGTGCCCTTATATTAGTTATACCTCAAACCACTTAAGAACCTACCAAAGTTGTTGATGCCCCCAACTGGAAATCTGCAATGAATGATGAGTATAATTCACTTATAAGAAATCAAACATGGGTTCTTGTTTCGAGACATGAAGATATGAATGTAGTAGGGAACAAATAGGGGTTTAAGGTTAAACATAATCAAGATGGCTTAGTTAAGAGTTATAAGGCATGCCTTGTTGCAAAAGGCTTCCACCAAACAGTAATAGTGGATTTCTTAGAGACTTTTAGTCCAATGGTCAAGTCCTCCACCATCAAAGTGGTGCTATCTCTTACTGTTCTTCATAATTGGAATATTAGACATTTTGACATCAACAATGCCTTGAGCTAAATGAGTTTATGTTCATGGAACATTCTACATATGTGTGCAAACTAATCAAGTCTCTCTATGGCTTTAAGAACTCTAAGGCTGACACATATTTATTTTTTTGTTCAAGAGACAGAATTGTGTAGATGATATTTTGCTAATGGGTAATGATTCTAAATTGCTCTCTCAAGTGGTTTATGACTTGAACAAATATTTTGCATTGAGGGTGCGTTTGGCACAGAGATGGGACATGACAGGGTGAGACGGGACAGTTGTTCCGTATTGTGTTTGGAATATTTAGGACAGAACTATTAACTATACTATTATGCGTTTGGTATGGCTGGGACAGAATATGACAAGAGGTTCAAATGACCAGAGTACCCCTCATATGTATATATAATATAAATTATTATATATAATATATTAAAAATTATATATTATTATATATAATAATAAAATATAATATATATATAATATTACATAAATTATATAATATATATTACAATATATAATATATACATAATAATATATATTATTATAATATATATATAATAATAACATATATTATATATTATAATATATATAATTATATTATATATTTTATATTATAATATATATTATATATTATATATATTATTATTATATATATTATAATATTATTATAATATACATATATATATATATAAATATATTGCACAAGTTTGTGATTTTTTTGAAGATTTAAAGGTAAAATGCTCTTTTTGAGACTTGTCCTTTTTAAGACTTGTCCTATGCATGGGACAAGACGGGACAAGTCTAGCCTAGGGCCTTGAGTGAGACAGAATTTGGTGATTTTTGTCCTACCTTGTCTCATTCTGTCACATGTTAAAGTCACGCCAAACGTGGGACAAGAAGAAACTATCTCATGTTGTCCTGTACCAAATGCACCCTGAAAGATCTAGATGACTTAAACTATTTTCTCGGTTTTGAAATGTCCAAAGAACTGATCGAGGGATCAATTTAACACAGAGCAAATATGCATATGATTTGCTGTAGAAAACTAAGATGGTTTATTGCATAGTGTGTCTAACACCAATGTTAACTAGTGCCAAGCTTTCTTGGGCAGAAGGGGAACCTTTCATAGATCCAACTCTTTATCGAAACACAGTGGGAGCTCTGCACTACATTACTTTGACAAAACCTAACATTTCATTTATTGTAAACAGGTTAAGCCAATATTTTGTTGCACCTACTATTATACATTGACATGCTTGTAAGCGTATTCTTAAGTACATAAAAGGGACCTTAAATGCTGGTCTACACTTCAAGCCTCCATCGATTGATGCACAACTAGTCATTAAAGGTTTTTCAGACGCGGATTGGGCTAGAAATCTTGATGATAAGAAATCTAAGAGTGGGTGGTGTATGTCTCTTGGTGGTAATTTGTTGTCCTGGAGCTCACGAAAACATAGAGTAGTTGCTCGATCAAGCTATGAGGCAGAGTATAGAGATTTAGCTCAAGCAGCTACTAAGGTTGTTTGGATAAAGGCTCTACTATTTGAGATTGGAATGTATATTTCGTCACCACCAGTTCTATGGTGTGATAACACTGGCGCTGGCTCTTTGGCAAAGAACCCATTGTTTCACTCAAGAACTAAACGCGTCAAGCTAGATCTTCATGTCATTCGAGATAAAATTGAAGCTAAAGAGTTGGATGTCAGTACATCCCAACCGAGGATCAAACAGCAAATGTTCTCACAAAGGCACTAGGTATGAATGCAATTATCTAGAAATCAAGAAAATCAAATCTGAAAAAGCTCTCAAACTTTAGACCACCATTGTTTGTTTTCTCTATTCTTCTTTTATGCTTAGTATTGGTTTTCTTTAAAGCTTTTAATAGATATTGCTAATTTGCTACAAGCCTATAATAGATTTTAATTAAGATCTAATTGGTAAACACAATTTAAATAAATACTTTGAGTTAATTTCCTACTTTAGTCTTAAATTTTTGAAAATATTCACTTATAACAAAACTTGTCATGTTTTATTATTAAGTTGACAAAAATGTCCTTATGAATTATGTTTGCTGACTTAAGTAGCATGAGCATTTAACATATAACATGTGCATGTTTTTTCCTAGATTTTTGAAAAAAGACATAAATCATACACAAGAAGGAAACAAACAAGAAGGACTTGTATCTAGCCACAAAGACTCCTTAACAGAGAAGGAGGCCAGAGATGCCAGATTGTGAGCCAAGCTATTGCCACATCTGGGGATAGAAAGGCACTTACGCACACCTACATCTCTAAACAAGGCCCTAATATCTTTGATAATAAAACAAGCATCACCAATATCAAAGGAAGAAGAATTCAGCGCGAATGCAATCGAGGAGGCATCGACCTCAACAAGCTGGACTGTGAGGTTCAGATTCTAGGCAAGAAGGAGACCCTCACGGAGGGCCAGAAATTCACCAATTTCCTCAGAGAAAGATCCCACCATCGGTTTTGAGATGGCAACTACAACCTTGCTAGTGCAGTCCCTGATGGCTGCACCCACCCCAGCAAGAGAAGCACCCTTTCGAATGGAGATACATTAGTTCAATTTCAGAGAGCTAAAAGGAGGGGGCAGCCAGGCCTCGGGAGGCTTGGGGGAGGGGAGCTGGATTGGTGGCCGTAAAGCTGAACACGTACCTTGGAATTTTGAAAGAAAATCCCCTGCCCAAGAGACAAGATTAGCTGGAAGCCTCACATGCCCATCATTAAAGACAACATTCCTATTATCCCAAATACTCCACATGATAACACAAAACAGGGACATATCATTCCTGCTAAAACTGGACATAACTCTTACTAAAATGTTGAGAACCGGGAGTTCCCTTAGGCTGTTCAAAAAGGTGTCAAAACGAGTTTGACCCCAAACCTTCTTAGCCTTTTTGCACCAGAGAAGAGCATGAGATACCGATTATGTACCCTGACCACACAATCTGCAACAATCATGATCCATTATTTTCCTTTTTTTTTTTCAGATTGAGGAAAGAAGGTAAGCATCTTAGCAAGCCTTTTTTTTTTAACCTTAGGAGGCATATTGAGGTTCTAAAGAGCTGTCCACCACTTGTGGTTGGTCGAGAGGGATGAAGGAGAAGCTTGAATCCTGCTCTCCACAGCGAGTTTATAGCCATTCTTGACAGTGAAGAGTCTTTTTTTACCGTAGTGCCAAAAGAGGAGGTCATCCCCACCCCTAGCACCAAATGGAATAGATAAAATCACATCTGTATCAATAGGAAGGAAGAACTGGTTCATCTTCTCAATGCTCCAGCAATGGTTGACGTTATCAATCAGCTCAGCAACCCTCAAGTCAGGCCCACACTGAGGCGAAACCGGTAAGAAAGAAGAGGGCCTATGGGTCTAGGGGTCCGAGAAAGTCCTGACAAACAACCCGTTACCGATTTTCCAACACATCCCTTTCACAAGGAGTGACTGACCCTAAATAATGCTTCTCCAGCAGTGAGAGCAGCCCGGTTTCAGCCAAGATTGGAGGAAATTGTCCTTCCTAAAGTATTTTTCTTTAGAGAATCAGGACAATGAGGAATGCGCTAGACTTGTTTTGCCAGCAGGGATTGATTAAAATTAGTGAGATCCTTGAACCCCAAGCCTCCACAACTCTTAGGAAGACACATTTTATCCCAATTGACCCAGCTAGATTTCCTTTTCCCATTCTTTGACCCCAACCAGAATTTGGAAATTGAGGCACCAAGCTCTTTGCATAGACCAAGAGGAAGTTGAAAAATACTCATAACATAGGTAAGGATGGCCTGGGCTACTGCTTTAATCAAAACTTATTTTCCCCTAAAAGAAAACATATTGCTTTTCCAACTGTGAACTTTTTTCCAGACCCTTTCCTTGATTTCGTTAAAGGTCTTCCTTTTGTTTTTGCCAACCAAGGTTGGGAGCCCTAGATACTTATCATGGGTATTACAATTTGCAGTCTGGAAGAAGCTTTGGATCTCTCTTCTAGTCTCAGATGGGACATTCGGGCTGAAAGTAATTCTGGACTTTTGGAGGTTCACTTGTTGTCCCGAGCCTTTCTCATAGGTTGCCAGCAGATTTTTGATAAGAAGACAGTTATCCCTAGAGGCTTTACAGAATAGGACACTGTCATCAGCAAAGAAGAGATGACTTACCAGGGGGCTGCCTCTACAACACTTCACACCCAAACCTCTACCATTTTTCTCAAAAATCTTTATCAGACTTGATAGAGCTTCAACACAGAGAATAAATCAGTAGTTGAAAGAGGGCATCTTTGCCTGAGGCCTCTTGAGGGAACCATACTGCCAACAACTTTGCTGTTTATCATAAAGAATAGCTTAGAGGTTGAAATGCAGTCCAGAACTAGAGCAATCCAATTTGGGGGAAAATTCATTTTTTTCCATTATCGCCTAAAGGAAGCCCCACTCCACATGATCATAAGCTTTGCTCATATCCAATTTTAAAGCCATCAGACCACGCTTACCTAGTTTCTTCTAGCTAAATGAGACGTTCGGGGACAAAAGCTGACTGGCTTAAGGAAATGAGAGATGGGAAGAGGTCTTTCAGCCTGTTCACCATGACCTTGGTAACCGTTTTGTACCACACTACATAGAGAAATCAGTCTGAAATCTTTTATGGAGGTGGGTTTGCTTAACTTGGGAATGAGGGCAACGTTGGTGATGTTGAAATCCTTGATGGAAGCTGAACCATTAAGCACTTTGAGGCAAATGTTAGTCATCTCTGAACCCACCACATTCCAAAATTTTTGAAAAAAGATTGCTTGGAATCCGTCGGGTCCTGGGGCTTTTGTAGGATTCATATCGAATACAGCTCTTTTCACTTCTTCTACCCTAAAAGCAGCCTCTAGATTGTAAGACATCTATGAATCCAATCTGACATCAATGGCTTTAGTTGCTCTGCTAATGTCCATATGACTCGGATAAGAGGACTGAAACAGAGAAGAGAAATAAGACACAACCACCCTAGAAAGACCCTCCTCAGTCTCCTGAAAGACATCATTCTCATCTAAGAGCTTGGAAATGAAGTTCTTCTTTCTTCTTATCGAGGCCTTTTTATGAAAGAATTTGGAGTTACGGTCTCCTACTGCGAGCCATTCTGACTTTGCTCTCTGTTTCCAATATAGTTCCTCACATGAGAGAAGGCCCTCCAAATCCCTTTCCAATAGCTTAATTCTCTCCATCACCCCTAGACCAGAGCTTCTAACATAAAGAGCTTCAATCTCTCTCTGTTTGGCATCAATCGATTTTCGAAGGGAACCGAAACGCTCTTTGCTCCAGCCAAGCAATTTTGCTACACACCAATTTAGTTATATTTCAGTTCCACCACATCTTGAAGGGGTTTTTTATCCGCCCACGTAGCACTCACCACCTTAGAAATATCCTCTTACTTGAGCCAAAAGGGTTCAAAAAGGTAACCCCTCTCAGCACCTTTTATCACATGATAATTTAAGTTGAAAGTTAGAAGAATGGGTCGATGATCCGAAAAATGAAAGCCCAGATGATCCACATTAACTTGGATAAAAAACTCGGTCCACTGTTGGTCCGCAAAGAATATGTCTAACCTTTGTTGAATATTATTCTTCCCCTCTTGCTTGTCCAAGTAAATTTCAGACCATTAAAACCTAAATTAATGAGATCACAATCATCAATATCCTGGCGGAACACCACCATATTAGAAACCGGTTTGACCAACCCATTTTTTTTTTCTGAAGCACACAAGAGTTCATTGAAATCTCCGCCGTAGACCCACGAAAGGTTATCAATCGCACGAAGTCTGCGTAATAAGTTCCAAGACTCAGCCATTTGACTTGGACAAGGATTACCATAGAAACCGAAGAACCGCCACACAAGACCATCAACCATTCTAATCCTAGCATTTATGTGACCTACTGAGAAAGAAAGAACTGTAACGTCCACAATGTCTTTCCACATGAGTAGTAATCCACCACTCTTGCCCTTACTATCCACATTGAAACTGCTTGCAAAACCCAGACGTGAACGAATTTTATCCGTCTATTGGCTATTAATTTTAGTCTCTGATAGGAAGATCAAATCCGAGGAATTCTTTTTTAGTAGCATCCATAGAACCGCGAACGCACGGGGGTTCCCCAACCCCCGTACGTTCCAACACACACCTATCATGGCTCCCGGCGGGCCTGATTCTCAGGCTCCGCTAATAAAAAAATGTCGTTTGCGACATGCACAACTTTCATTTTCTTTAACTCCCTATCATCTCCACAAGTAACTATCACACCTTTCCTTTTAGAATCAGAGATGCTTACTTACTCATATGAAATAGTGGATGAACCCGGGTCCAAGTTAGGGGTCATGCCACTAGTGATCTTCAAGACATCTCCTGTGGAAAAATTGAGGCTTCTTTTAGGCTTTGGGGACCTGTGCTCTTTTGAGGGGTTGGCCTTTTTTGTACCTTTTCAAGTAGTCTGATGCGCAGTAAGCAGCTTTCGAATTGGACTAGAAATCTTCCCTCCCACAAGAGGACTTTTGGCTCCCCTAGCTAGACGTTTCGATTTCTTTCCCAGCTTTTTCTCTGTAACTGGCATGTCCTCTTCCACCAATCCATTGGAATGAGTCGCTGACACTGCCCCGCTTTCTGAATAAGTCTCAATACCTTTTATGTCAGACCTAACCAAGTCTTTTGTCTTTGGGAGGATAATCATATTGGAGGAATCCCACAGGCCTTGAGTTAAATCCGATAAATTTGCTAAGTTCTCCGGCATAGGTTTGGTTTGTGATCTAGAAGTTTGCTATGAATCCCCTAACTGAGTCGCCCGCTTGCCCACTGAGTCACGACTGTCCTTCTTATAGTAATATATGTGAAGCTGCGGTATTTCATGGGGTCCTCTACCCTTTTCGTAGATCCATCAGATATAGAGATAGACTTTCCTTCCCCTGTGTCCGACGAATTCCCGTCCCTTTTCCTCTGATTTTTGGTTTTCAACCGTTCCCCGGCTGGGGCACGCATCCACGACCCAAAATTAGTAGAGGATCCTTTAAGGCTTCAAGTCTGGCAACATCATCTGCACACTCCCTCAACATATGGCCCAACTTACCACAAGCATAGCAGAACTCCAGAAGTCTTTCATAAATTAATGGTAAAATTATTGCATTCTCTGAATCACTGAC
This sequence comes from Acer negundo, assembly GCA_035582765.1. Taxonomy (NCBI): domain Eukaryota; kingdom Viridiplantae; phylum Streptophyta; class Magnoliopsida; order Sapindales; family Sapindaceae; genus Acer; species Acer negundo. The sequence continues at coordinate 8,362,140 of CM069236.1, read as the reverse complement.
ACCTAGTTTAATGAATCTCTTCACCAGCTTCAAAACATCAATTTGAACTTTGACTCGAAGGAACTTTCCCCTACAATCCTTAGATTCAGCTGGAATTTCAACAACAGTGCCAATTTGTTCCGCGATTAACCTCGCCGCTCGGCGATTCATGCACATTAGAGGTAGATTATGCACCTGGACCCACAGATCCACCTTATCAAAAGCTAACTTTGAAATGTCTTCGGTTCCCATTGGCTTCTCCAGTACAATAAGGTTGTTGTCAAAATGCCAAAGGCCTCTCGCCCACACTGGATCACGATTTTCTGGGTTGTTGAAGTAGAAAACGAAAATATTGTCAGCCACAGCTTCGATGTCGACCTGACCAAATTGGATCCAAAGTTGCTCTATAACTCCAATGAAAGCTTCTCTATTGACCTTTTTCCCTGACAAAACCTTCCCAACCAAGTAGTGAACCACATCAGAGTAACCTTCTTGTTGAGCCCCGGATTCGAAAAATAAGTCCCTTGTCAAAGAGGGAAAAAGACTCACACAATTTCACTATCTCAGAAGTTCCCATGAAGACACTAGATCTGGTAGAAAGAAGACACGGAATGACCGGCGAACACCGCTTCTCTCACCTACAAGAGACACACTACCCGAAGGACTTTCAAATTCCACGCCTGTTTCTCAAGAGAGAGAACATTCGAAAAGACCCAATAAAAGAGTGTTTTGTTAAATCGAATCAAAACAACATTAAAAGTACTCAACGCTATTATCTCTATTGTAAGATTATATATTGACATATGAAATTATACCATTTTATTATGTATGAAAACGTTATGGATTTCAAATTATTGTTATTATTTTTTTTCTTTGTTCAATAGCTATTGTATATATTCCAACAAGTCAAAAAAGAAAAGAAAAAAGAAGATATTAATATAATGTATTCTATGTTGTACATATAATTATCATGTCCGTGAGTGACTCTAAGGTGGTCGTCTCGTGGGTGAACGAAACGGACAATGTTGGGAGCCTGATGCATGTGGACCTTATTTATGACATCAGAAGCTGGTTATAGATTTTGAAAGGGGCAGTGATTATTTATAATTTGAGGTCGTCAAACTCTTTTGCGGATGATCTGGCCAAAATAGGGTCTAGTATGGGTGAGGACAAACTTGTGTGGGATGACTTCTTAGGGTCTGGGTAGTTTGCGTGTGTTTTGGTGGTTTTTGGCTTGTGTCTTATTTCTCTGTTTTTTTGCCTTTGCGTGGCTTTGTTGAGCCTTTGGCTCTGTTCTACCTTTTGGCTTTTCAATAAAGCTTTAGCTGTTCGAAAAAATTATTATTATTATTATCTTGTCATCTTGAATTATTTCTTTAAAATGTTATCGCCACTAAAAAAAAAAAAAAAGATTGGATTTGTTGACGTTTAAAAATTGCTAAGAAATGTTTATAATAACCATCTCCCTCACCGCCGGCCACCCACCGCCGCCTTCGGCCACTTCTATTAATAATGACATCATTAGTGAGAATTGAATTTGAGACCTCAAGTCAATAGTTGAAAGTCCTTACTACTTAATTACAAGACTGAATGTGATAACAATTGAACAATATTTATATATAACCTATATGAGTTGTTACAAAAGAATAATAATAATAATAATAATAAATAAAATAAAATAAAATAATTTAAAGATAAATTTAAATTTATTCAACTAATCAAAATTTTAATTTCTATGACAAACATATATTAAAAAATATTTATTGAAACTTTTAATAAAATTATATTTTTTAAAAAATATAGTCGAGTTATTGGTCAATATTCTATGGTCACGTTTGGTTACATGTCGGAATGGTAATGAGAATGAGAATGGAAAGGAAAGGAAAACTAAGTTTTTTGTTTGGTTGGAAATTTAGAATTAGTCTCTGAATCGGTATTATTTTATTTGGTTAACAACGGAATGGAATGGTGTTAAGGTTTTAACTGTATATTGACCAAAATACCCATAATTATAAAACATTCATAATAACATGATATATTATTGATAATAATAATAAAATATAAAAGTATATTATATACATATAATTATATATTATTTAATGTAATAATATATAATATATAATAAATAATATATATTATAATATATATATATATAATATAATACAGTAGAACCCCTGTAAATTAATATCCTCTTTAAATTAATAAAAAATCTTGGTCCCGACTCAGGCCAGTGTAAGAAATTAATAAACCTCTCTATCGTAATAATTAATAATTTCATTTTGAAACCCAGTGTAAAATTTCGGTCCCGATTATCGCATAAATTAATAATTCCATAAACTTATAAAAATATATTGCATAATAACCAAGAACTGGAAAAGTATTTCAAGATGCTAGTTTGCACAAGGCCACAATGCTTGATATTTTTGACTTCATCCTTCATCTTTTAAATTGTTCTCTTATTATAACAAAGAAGATAGAAAAGAGAGAATTTTTAAGAACTGTTAGGAATATAATTTTTAGGTATATCATGAGATCTCTCTTGTTATATACAACCAAAAAACAAGTCAGCCTCACTATTTATAGGGTGAGTATCCTTGGTCATTAGTAATCATATTTCCAAAAGGAATTGAATTTTTTTTCAATAAATCTTTCCTAAATAAGGAATCATCAGACAAAAAAAAAAAAAAAAAAAAAAAAAAAACTTTCCTTAAAGAAGAAACCGACTAAACAAGGAATCCCAAAAAGGAACATTCCCTAAATAAGAAAACTGACTTCTACACATTTTCTAAAATAAAATAATACTTTACAATGTAAACCCTTCAAATTAATAACCCCTCTAAATTAATACTCAATGATGGATCCCAAGAATATTAGTTTAGAGGGGTTCTACTATATATATAATTTATAATATATATATATATTATATTATATTATATTATATTATACAATATATATAATAATATATTTATATATAAATATATAATAATAATATATATTATTTTATATAATATATAATATATAATACCTATATATATTATATAATACATACGGTCTCATTCATATCAGGGCATCCTTATATAATTTTATCAAGATATTGAATGTGAACCACTCATTTATAAAAGTGATTTGACAAGTGCATACATATCAATCAAAAGTATGTAAAACGAGTGGCTCAAATTCAATGTCCTTATATAACTCTATCAGGGCATCCTCATAGGAAAATTTCCGATAATACATATAATAATATATATAAATATAAATATAAATATATATAATAATATATATAATAATATATTATTTTATATAATATATATAATAATATATTTATATAATAAAATATATAATATAAATTATTTTATATAATAATATGTAATATATATATATATATATAAAAATATAATATAATATATATATAAATATATTTATATAATATAATAATATATTTATATAATATAGTATTATATAATATTAATATATATAATAATATATTTATATAATATAATATATAATTAATATAATATATATTTATATATCATTAATATAATATATAATAATAATATATTATTTTTGGAAAGGAGGGTATTTTTGGAATGGAGTTGGGACATATAAGGGTATTTATGGAATATAAATTTTAGTTTGAAATGGAATAGGCATTCTATTAGTTTTTGGATGGGATGGTAGTGGGTGGTCGGCAGCGGTCGGTGGTAGCAGCGAGTGGTGGTCTGATGGTGAGGGAGGTGATTATTATAAATATAAAAAATGTTATTTAATTAAAAATTGTAATTAAATATTAAATAATGAAAATTAAAAAAAAAATTAATAAACATTTATTGACAGTTTTTAACTGTCAAGAAAAAAAAAAACTTATAATTTATGATAATTTTGTAAAACTGTCATAAAATAACTATCATCTATGAAAGTTTTTTTTAGTAGTAAATCGTTTTATCTAATGAATTATTTTAATCATATTTATATTTATATTATCTTTTACGAATATATTATTTTAATGTTTTAATATTAATTTTAATTAAGAAAATATTATTATACAATTTTACGTTAAACATAACGGTACAATTCAATACAATATCATGCCGTGTAACACCAAACATAGATAAGTAAAAGAAAGAAAACATAATCGATAATTCAATTCAATATAGTCGGTTCACGAAAACATGGCCGAAGGGTTTTATATCAAAACTGTCATAAAGTAAATCAAGATCTCGCAAATGAAATTTTGTTATTTATAAAATTCCATGTTAATACTCGAAGTCCTTATATAGACATAATAATGTATTTCAAGATCAGAAATTAATTAATACATTCAAAGCACATTATTAAAATTGAATTTTCCGGCTCACCATACAATCTCTCTCCGACTCTCCAACAACACAATTCCATTCCAACTTCAAGTTGTATTTGTGATCTCTCACACGTGGGCATGTCAGGCATCTCATTAATTAATAATTAATCAAATTAAAATAATAATACTAATTAAATACATAAAAATATAAATTATTATCTAAATTCCACCCTGCCATTACTGTAGGCTAATTAGCTCACATGACTCAATAATTCTAATTCATTAATTTTTATTTAAGCTGTATATATATATATATATATATATATATGCTTTTTCAACTTCATCATGTGCTAATTCATGCTTAACAGCTCGTCTAATTAATCCCTAACTATATCGTAACCTTCTTTTCTGATAATAAATTCATTCCTTCAATATTTTCAAACACAGAGATAGAAAAATAACTATATTTAGAACTAATTCTGAATAGATTATAAGCTAGTAATTTGAAGTCACATACTACAATAAATATGACTTTTTATAACATTGGAGTATAACATTCTTTTCAAAAATGCTATGAAATGTACATATATTATTGCATATTGTAATAAAATGCTATATAAAGATATTAACTAATAACATTTTACTTTAAATAGCATTTTGATTTCAATAATATAATGTTGTTAAACTATATAGCTCAAATGCTAATTATTTTATATATAAAGGAAAATTAATAGCATTTTAAATATGCTATGATATGTCATGAAATCGTATAAGGTATTATATAATTTTTTTTTTTTTTAATTTCAACATATTATTATTATTATTATGTTTAAATTATTATTAACAAAAAAAAAAAAAAAAAAAAACCTAATGTACATAAAATATAAAATAATTTTAAATAATTTACCAAAATAATTATATAGCATTTAAGAATGCTATAATACATGTTAAAATTAACTCTAAAGATAAAGAGGGAAAGCAAATTCTGGTCCCTCTATTTTTACAGTGGGAATTTCACGAAAGTCCCTACCATTTCACTAAATGTAACATTTCTAAATGTTTTTGTCATATAAGCAACTTTAATCTCTCATTTTTTTTTTTTTTAAATACATCACTTTAGTTCTTCTGTTAATCAACTGTTAATTTTGATTAACGGTGTTAGGGGTATTTTTAACTTAAATTATGTCACTTTTAAAAAATATACCACATGTAAAAAAATTATAATAATCAAAATTTAAATTTCTTTTAACTAATTTAAAAATTATCAAAATAAATAATAAAAAAATCTAAATAAACATGGGAGATCACCGGTGTGATCTCCCACTACCAGTACCACAAGCTTCATGTTCATCTCCGGACACCAATGGAGATATTTTCCCTCCATTTTTTTTGTTTCTTTATTTTTTTTACTCCATGGATCTCAAATGTCTTCCCTTCCATTGATTCCAATCTCTTCCTTTCTATGGATCCCAAATCTCCAAATCAACATGTTTTTTTTTTTTTTTTTTTCGACTTTGTTGGGTTCACGTTTTTGATTTTGATGATGAATTTAGAGATGGGGTGAAATTGGAAATGGAGATTGAGTTGGAGATTTGGTTGTTGATGGTGATGGTTCTGATGGAGATGGTTATGGAGTTGGTGATGGTTTGGGTGGAGATCTTTGATTTTTCGTTTATTCTGTTTCATTTCTTTCTATTATATAATCGTAGAATGCGTTCTTAATTATATACACTGTACAGTATTTGTAAGTTGTAGAATATATAAACTTAAAATGTTAATTTAAAAAACTTATAAAAAGAAAGTTTTAAAAAAATAAAATAAAATAAAATAAAAAAAGCAGTAAAAACTGGAGGAGGCGCCTTCTCCTCCGGTTTTCATATATTTTTTTTGAAGAAATTAATTGATTTAATATTTATTATTAAAATAGTTTGACATTAAGATTAGTTTAGTTAGTTCATGACTACATGTTTTTTTTTTTTTTAAAGAACTTCTTACGTTATTTTTTTTAATATTTGTTACATATATATATATATATATATATATATTTATATATAGGTATTTGAGGATATTTTGTACAATACATATATAGATTAAGAATAGGCATTTAATAGATCGGTTCGTTTTTCAATAGAACCAATAAAGTTTGGTTTTTGAAAATATAAACTGATTCAATAAAATTTATAAATATCAATTGATCAAAAACCAGCCGAATTGGACCGGTTCGGTTTGGTTTTTTCGGTTTTGATCCTATTGGGCTAAATTCATGGGCTTTAATTGTTACACATATTTTCATATTGTAATCTTTTTGGGCTTTCGACCAAATTAAATTATGGATTTGAACAAATTAAAAATACTAGTTTAAAATAATATTCAGCAAAAGAAAAACAAAGAAAAAAAAATATGATATGACACATTTGCATAGTTTCATAGTTTTATGGACTGTTGAATATTAAAATAGGGTTTTTTTTTTTTTTTTAATATAAGTTGGATCTCGATTCAGTTTTCCGGTTTGGGATAACTAACCGGGAAAAAAACCAATCCAATTGGTTTTCAAAAAATGAACTAAACTGAACCGGCTAACATAAGAAATCCAGAAAAAAAAAAAACCGAAAAAAAAAAAAAAAAAAAAACCAATTGAATCGGTTCGGTTCGGTTTAGTTTATTGGTTTTTTTCCCACCCCTAATTAAGATGTAATATTGTAGTAAGTTTGGGGCTAAAATAATCATTTTAGCTTAATTAAATGACATAAGGTAAAATTGTACTTTAACAAGTTCTGATATAGTTGACCGATAGTATTTTAGTCAAATGGACTAAAGTGATGTGTTTTCAAAAACAAGGGACTAAAGTTACTAATATGACAATGACATTTAAAAAGGTGATATTACATGAAAAAGTAGGGTCTTTAGTGAAATTCCCCCTTTTTTTTTATAAGGAGGGAAAACAAATTTATTTCCTTTTTCAAAATTTGAAACCCTATCTTTTACTTTGTATTCTCTTTACTAGCTTGTTATTAGAATTGTTTTACAGTCACCAAACCACCCACTCAAAATCCATATTTTTACCACAAAACTTTCAAGCATCAATACTTGTCTTAATCTTCTATTCTTATTAAAAAGGGTCAATGATTTCTAGATCTACTGATTTGGTGAGATGGTCCCTAAATGACCATTAATTTTTTTAAATGGCTCAAATTAGTCATTTAATAGAAATAAAGTATCAATTGTTGCGACTTTGCCCATTTATTGTTTGAAGTCTATTTGATTATCTCATAAGTCATAACCTATTAGAATAGAGGTCAAAATAGTAAAACAAGAAGGACAATATTGTAAGATCATCAAGTCACCATCTTAGGCACAATTTGATCAGGATGTTCAACTTTTTTTCATTTTTCGTTTCTATTAAAGATCGCTATTAAGGAAGCTCTACAAGAACAGAGGATTATTTTGATCGAAATAGGAGAAGGACGATTGCAAGATATGGATTACAAGGTACTGCTTTTAATGAAGTTTATTTGATTATAAAATTATTATAATCAAATCATTACTTTATATATATATAAAATTAATTAGTAAATTAATTAGGAAATAAGTTTGATGTCACCCCAAATTAATAAGGAAATTAATAAGGAAATAATAATAAATTTGATGTCACCCATAAACAGGAAATATTGCCCACAAAAAATTAATTAATCAAATCATTACTTTTTATATATAATTAAATAATCAAAATATGTAAAATATTGCCCACAAATTATTTATATATTTCCCATAAAAAATTAAATTAATCAAATCATTACTTTTTATATATAATTAAATCATCAAAATATATATAATATTGCCCACAAATATGGGTGCCATGTTGAAAATACATATTACGTGTGTCTAATACAACCTAGGTGGGGGGTGAATGAGTTTTAATTGATTATTACCAACTTTTTCGATTAGTTAATATTAACAATAAAACTCAATTCAACAAATAATAAAAATCAAGCAAAGGTGCGGAAATTAAAAACACTTGATTTTTACGTGGAAACCTTCAATAAGGAAAAACCATGAGTTATTCTATTAACCACACACAGTCCTGCAATCAACTATTTGTAATGATGTTTACAACCTAGGTTGACCTTTAGTCACATCATTCTCGGTCACTATCCTACCACTACTACCTGTAGACCTTTCATAGTGATTCTAGACCAAAGGTGCTTAAGTATTACACACCGGTAGTCACAAGACTTAACTCTCAATGAAGAGATCAATAACCTATGTAAATATGATAATATTCTAAATACAAATAATGTTAGGCTACACTAAATGCTTATCTAGGAATTTAAGATGTCAATGTGGACAATTCTAGATATCATGATGTCTGTATGAATGCTCATAAAGACCTAACTAGATGAAGACATGCAAGTCTAAGACCTAGTCATCAAACAAAACTAAATATCTAGTCATCAAACAAAATTAAATCAACACAAGTTGTCAATAAACATGGCAAGGACAATAAATATGTAATTAATAAATGCAATTAAGGAGTCCTAATCAACAATGTCTAAATGCAAAGCATATGGACTTAGCTAGAGGGCAAAATGGTTCTAAATACTAGCTATCAAAGAAAACCACACTTAACCAACATTCAAAGTCTCAAACATGTTAGCAATAACATTAAGCAAAGAGACATGCATTTTCTTAACAAATAAATGCTAAACCTAGGCAAACATGTCATAAGAATGAAACAAGATGTTCTAGGACCTGTAAAAATTACCTAATCAAAGAAAACAAGAAAACCCATGCTTGGATGATGTTATGAAGATGCTAGATGCTTATGAAAAGGTGTTTTGTTGAGTAAATGTGGGTTTTTGAGAGCTTCTCTCTTTAGGGTTTGAGTTTCTCTCACTATAATCTGATTTTGAGCTCATGAAAACGAGCTAGGAAGAAGATGGTACTTATATAGAAGCCCTAGATGAAGTGGTGTCGTTTTGATAAAAAAAAACTGCCCAGTTCCTGTCAAGTGTGATGGTCGAGTAGTGTACGACTAGCGTACAACCTCTGATCCAACAGGCGCATGACGACCAGCACAAGACCAGCAGTGATCCTTTGCCCGAGTTACGCTGGAGTGGTGCATAACAACCAATGCTAGACCAGCGCAATGTGTAGGTGTTGCGCGGTAGAGGACTAGCGCACACCACAACAATACACATAGAAATATAAAAAATGTGCAAGTGTGAAGAGTGAAATGAGTACACACAAAAAGCAATAAACATACATGCATGCAAGAGAAGTGTATGTGTACAACTAATCTCTTCAACAAGGGTTAAACGCAAGTGATTTTAGCTTCAATGAGCTCTTGTGCTTGAGGGCTTGAAAACCAAATAAGTTTGATCACGAATAAGGAAGCCCTAAACTACCCTTACATATTAAACTCCAAAATGTGGTTTGTCATGAAATCAAAATTAAGGAACTTACACATGTCATAAATAACGGCAGCTTTTTGTTAGATTTTGATAGAATGGCTGCCAATGAACAATATTTTATCACAATGGTGATTTTGGAACAACTTAAATAGTGAATAACTTTTTTGAGACTCAACCCACCAATTATCGGTGTTTAGTGCTATTTTCTCTATTAAAAAATCATTTTTTTTTTTGGAAAGTTTTTCTCTCTTTCATTCATTTTTTTATTTACTTTTTTGAAAATCTAGTTTTAATTCTTGTTAATTATTTGATTAATAATAGATGTGCTTATTTGATATATATATATATATATATATATATATATTCGGTTAGAAAATTTGGTTAGGAAGCTACATGTGGAAGTATTAGAGCATCTTTAATGCTATCCTCAAAAGTATAAAAGTAATCAAAATTTGATTATTTATCCTAAAAACACCATCCAACGGAGTCATTAAAATTTAGCAATAGCTTTAATCAATATTCAAATTGTCTCTTCAATAATCAAATTTAAAGTTTGACTTTCAATCACCAAATACAAACTTAACCCAAAATAACTGTTGTTGTAATTTAATTTTTTCTCTCTTATATGTGGCTTTTTTTTTTCTTTTTTTTTTTCTCTGATCGCCTATGTATCTCATCATTGTTTCGACCCCAAAAATTTCAATTAGGTAAAATTTGTCTCTTCATTATGAATAGATCAATACCCATATCATATACCTTTCTTGTCTTTATATATATATATATATTACCCCATTTGGCTAATGATAAATTGAAGGAAAATTTTATTATGATTCTGTAACAAAAATCAATAATTGAGTTTAGGGCAAAATATTTATTAACTAAGATTTAATTCACCCAAAAAAACAGAGAATTGATTGGATCAGTCTTAACAGATTAGTGATGAAAGAAACTCAAAGAGAAATCCATCATTTTGATGTGTAGAGAAAGAAAAAGAGAAAGAGAGTATTTAATATCTTGAGATAAAATGTATATATATAAACGCTACAAGTTTGTGAAATAAAAATAAGCAAGAATAGTGAAAAAAATATGACAAGTAGATTTTTCATTTAAATAAAAAGTACCATTATAAACTGTATAATCATCAATTTTAGCAATCCCTGAAAACAATCCTCAATTGCTGAGGTGGAAACTTTTGAGGATTCAAATTTTCGTATCCACTAAAGATACTCTTACATGTCTTCCATTGTACGTGAAGTTAGATTTATTGGTAAGATATTTATGATGTTCTTTATAATATTTGTTAGTTTCATTATTTGATTTTTTTTTTCCATCTTAGAACCATTTTAGTTACAATCTTTATAATCTTCGTTTCATAATTGTGATAGTTATGTAAATTCTTATATGTTTATTGATTTTTTTTTATTTTAATATAATTTTATTTTATTGATGTTTTTCAGGTTATCAAGATGAAGGTTTATGAAGGTTTATGTGTTTTGTCAAAAGCAGAAAATGAAAATTGGTGGCGCAATCATATTGTTGTAATTAGCTAAAAAAACTCATATTCTTGTAATTTTTTTTTTCTTATAAAAATACATTCAAATTTTTGTATATAGAAATTTCATTGTAAGTTTGATATGTTGTGTGAATTATGTAATTATTTTGATTCAATAATAAATATTTATATTTTTTCCTTTAATGTTTGGATTTTTTTTTTTTTTTGTGCGCAATAAATTTTTTTGAGTTAATAATTAAGTAAAAAATTAAAACATACTATTTTTATATTGGATACAATTACGATAGCATTTTTAAGAAGTTATAATAACTACAATAATAACATTTTTTTTTTATTAATGATATATAATCATTTAAATGCTATAAAATAATAATCATAACATTAAAAGAACTGAATTTATAACATGCAAATAATGTTATGAAAAGATAAAATTTCTAATCACAGTGGTTGTCATGACATTTAATTGAATGCTATTGTTTACTTTTAATAACATTTTTCTGCTAGTGTTATATGTGATATTTGTTGTAAATAATAATAACCATTCTACATGATTGTTATGATTCCATGTTTGTTTGCTAGCTTTTGCTTTACCTTTATGTGTAGATTTGGACTTTTGTTTTTCATATAATAATTAAAATTTCTGATAAAACAAAAAAGAGTGGTGATATTGACACCCCTAAAAAACTGTATGTACACCCTGTTTCTTAAGTATACCCCTAAAATATTTTAAAATTCTCATGTTCGTAAATAAAGCCAACTTAAACCAAAAATACCCTTTCTTTAATTTTATTGTATTATATTTTTGTTAGCACACTCCACTATTTTGTTATCTAATCAGATTTATTTAAAATTTTATTATTTTATATGCTTTTATTCAACTAAATAATTTTTCTTTTAAAAAATAATTTCTAACTCCTGCAAAAACATTTAATGTCACTAAAAAATTGTTTGAAAAAAATTTCTTTTCATTGCATTAAAACTATTTTTTTTTTAATTCTTTAATTTTTTTAAGCTCAAAATTCTCCAATTCGACCAAATTGAAAAACTACTATCTATAACTGTAACCGGTGCATGTGTTGCTTTAGCTCTTAGTTAATTTTTTTTTTTTTTTTGAAATTTAAAATCTATTAATAGAAAATAGCAATTACACCAACAAAGAAGAAGGGTCATATGTAAAAAGAGGCTTTCAGCACACAACAGTGTATCTCAATTCCTCTGTCAAGAAATTATTATTATTATTATTATTATTTTTAACAATTGTTCATAAGAAAGTTTATTGTTGATATTGATTTTTGTTTCACTCAATTATAGTAGTAAATTGTTTCTCAACTCAATCAACTTGTATTTATTAAAAGAAATTGAAATTAGTATTTAAAATAGAAGTTAGTGTTTGATAAAATAAAAAGGTTTTTATTATCATATCAAACAATTAATAAGAAACTTCATTTTTTTATTTATTTATTTATTTTTTTTTTACAGAGGATTAATATAAAACTAATTAATAATTATTGGTGTGTACTTACAAACCATTTAGTCATTTAAGTAATTTTACTTAAGGATATTATTGGATTTTCGAAAATATACTAAAGAGAGCTTCTCTTTACTAAGGATATTATCTATTCACACTCCAATTTTTTTTTTTTTTTTATTAATGACAATTTTAACCTAAATTAAAATTACTAAACAAGACAAAAAAAATTTAAAAACACTCCAACCTAATTAAATTATTAAAAAAAAAAATTATCTATCATAAATCATTATATTAAATATTACGTATTAAACTCTCTTTCTTAAATCTGTTATTTCCATTTTAAACACTCTCTCATAATTAATTTCTCTCCATTTTTCAAAAAAAAAAAATAATAAAAAATTCATATATCCGTACTTTTTCGATCAATCTCTTATTAATAGTTAAATAAAAAAAAACTTATAAATATTTTAGTTTTTTACTAATAGTAATATATATATATATATTAAAAAGTCAATTAAAAAAAAAAAAAGATATATGAAACCTTGAATTGTTTCAACTAGATTCGATTAAACTTAGAATTTATAAGACTAATGAAAGAATTAAAGTTCTTTAGGCAATCACATAACTACAAGAGTAACAAAAAACATTTTCATATTTCGATTTAAAAAATTAAAAAAAAGAGGTACTTGATTTTTGAGTTTTTATTTTATTTTATTTATTTATTTTTATTTTAAGTATATAAATACATATGGTTCCTATAAAAATCAAGCTTACTAGTAAGTTTTTTTTTTTCCTTAACTTTTAGTCTTGTTTGAGAAAGAATGGTTATAAAAAATTAGAGATATGCATTGGAGGAGAGAGAGTTTAATATAGTAATTAAAAATTTAGGAGAAAGTATTTAATATGTAATAATTAATCTAATGATTTAGGAGAGAAGTTTTCTTTTTTTAATAATTTAATTTTAAAAGGATAAAAAAGATAATCTTGTAACAAAATGAAGTGTATTTAGAATTTTTCAAAATTTAAATTTTGATAATAGAGTGTTTTTAGAAAAGAAATATAAAAAGAAAAAATTTGATTGTGAAAAAAAGCTCTCTATACTAAATTGGGATGTACATAGGGGTGAAGCCAGGATTTTGACTTTGATTGTCAAAAGAAGCTCTCTATACTAAATTGGGATGTACACAGGGACAGGGGTGAAGCCAGAATTTTGGCTTGGGGGGGGCAAGACAAAAACTAATATTGTAGGTCACACAATCTCCAAATAATATCAGTAGGAATCTCGTAAAAGAAAAAATACGAAATCCCGCACCTGATATTTTTCAACAAAATGTGATACCGTTTGGTATTAAAAGTAATGATACAAATAAATAAATAAAATAGATATTAACTATTTAAAATGTAGTGGAACATGTCTATTGATATTTTTCAACAAAATGTGATACCGTTTGGTGTTAAAAGTAATGATACAAATAAATAAATAAAATAGATATTAACTATTTAAAATGTAGTGGAACATGTCTATTTTATATCTAGAAAGTTATTTATAACCAAATTCATCTAATTTTCTTCTTAATTTTCATTTCAATTACATAATCAAAGTATATGAAAAAACATCTTTTATTTTGTAGAAAAATTTATGCTTGTTCTTAACGTTATGCATAACTGGAAAAAAAAAATTTGTTATCAACTTATAAAATATAAATTTCAATAGCTTAATTAAAATATCATTATACCATTGATATATTTAAATCATAATTATTTACATACTTGTAACTTAATTTTATAATATTCATGTGAAACCAAATTAACTTATAATAATTTTGAAGAAAATTTAAATAATAAACTAATAAAGTAAATTTATCAAAATCAGATTAATATTTAACATAACAAAATAAATAATAAAGGTAGTCGCTATAAAAATTCAATATTTACTTAGTTTTCTAGTGAAATCTAAAATATATATATATATTATTCATATAATGAGTAATGCTAGACTTCCCAATTTTTTACCCAAATGTTTGTAGAGCGTGAGGTGTCAATATCACATCATTCACCATATAATATCATGATTTACAAGATATTGACACCTCATGTGCTATATACATTTGGAAAAAAATTTGGAAGGCTAGCATTACTCATATATAATACACACTAGATTAGGTAATAATGTATGAAATAATATAAAATTAAAATACTAAAATGATTGATTTTATCTCCTACTTTCATAGTTAATAGAATTATGAAAACAAAAATTATAAGTTAATTTATATTATTAAAATAATAAAAGGACAATAGAATATTATCACCTACTATATATCACATTTTATGTATAATAGTTTTTTTTT
Source organism: Acer negundo (assembly GCA_035582765.1). NCBI lineage: Eukaryota > Viridiplantae > Streptophyta > Magnoliopsida > Sapindales > Sapindaceae > Acer > Acer negundo. The sequence continues at coordinate 8,347,118 of CM069236.1, read as the reverse complement.
TTTTTTTTTTTTTTTGATTGGTTAATATTTTAATTAAATTTATAATAATTTTTTTTTTTAATTGGTTGTGGGGGCCATGGCCTCTATGAACCCCCCTCTACATTCGCCCCTGGATGTACATACAATTTTTTAGGGGTGTAAATATCGTCACTCTAAAAAATATGTTGACATGTGCATTAAAGATATATGTTAAAAAAAAAAAAAAAAATTAAATTGATTAAGAATCGTAAGAAGTACAAATTTTTATTTATTTTAACTGAAACTAGTTATATTTGATGCTTTGAATGGAAAATAATAATAATAATAATAATTAATTAAAAAGCATTTAATTTGTAATAGATTTCTTTACCTTTGAAAACAAGATTTAAAAAAATTTGTGAGAAAATAGTGGTTAGAGTTTTTGTATACAATGTAAATATAAATTCAGAACTTCAAAACAGTAAAATTTTACTGTATTGACGTGCTCTTTCATTAAGAGTTAAACATTATTTCCTATCAAATTATCATTGATATAAGTTGTAAAGAGCAAAAAAATTTAATTGATTATGTTTGAATCAAACTACAAATAATACTATCAATACTTTTTTTTCTGCCATAAAATGTGTCATTATGACACATGTTAATATGACGTGACCTAAATGCATGGGCAAACTATTAGGTTTTGGCTCATATTCTCAAGTGAGCCTAATGTGAACCAAACAAAACTCAAATGATGTGTTACTTTCTGGAGACGTGGGAAAATGTTTGAAAGTTGGAGTTGGTGTTTGAAAGAGGTTGGAAGACCATGAAGAACTGAAGAAGTAGTTCGTTTTTAGCGTATGGATCACGGTTTTCTGAGCGATGTAATTTCAGGTGACTTATAACGATTTAGGAAGCAGGTGTGCAACCGTGACCCGAATCGTAGTCAATCATAAACATGCGTGGAATAGGAAATCTTCAGCGGAAAAGGAAAGTAATTCTTTTGGAAGTTTTTGTGCTTGACGGAAAATGATTTTTCTTTACAAGAAGACTTGTCATAAAAGAAATCATATTTATGTGGAAAAAGTAAGTCTTGTGCGTATAGGAGATGGATTTCCTTGTTAGTCTAAGCTCTCTGTAACTAGTATAAATAGAACCTTGTAACTAGGTTATTTTGTGTGGAGCAAAATGAACACCATGTTATCAAAAAGTGGGTGAGATCCGAGGGAGACCCTAAAGAATATCTGGTGAGGGATCCAAGGAATATCAGTGGATCAAGTTAGAGATCAGTGGGTAATATTCAGGGGAGACCTAGAGGGGTTCTTGGTGAGGATCTTATGAGCATTGTGAATTAAGAGTCATGATGTAAAGCTAGGTTGTCAGATTGGGGACTTGTAAGGCTCTATGGTTTGGGGTTGAGGTGAGAGAGAGAATCATGTAGTATATGGTTGTAATAATTTATTACATAGTGGAATTTTCTCTGTCGTCATAACGGCCTATGGTTTTTTTCCTTTATTTAGGGTTTTCCACGTATATCTTGTGTTGTGTGATTGTTTATTTTTCCTTATCTTATTTTTTCTGCTATAGACGTTAATTGCTATGAGTTATAGACGAATATTAGGCATGTCGCTTTCACATTCATCAGTTCAAATTCCCAACAATTGGTATCAAAGCCACATGGTTTGGCAATGGTGGTTTCAAGTATTTACACAAGATTGTGTGGAGGACTTGGTGGTATTGGGATAATGATCATGGTTGCCTAGTATGGTTTAGCAAAGGAAATACGTCTTGAAAGTGGTTTCGGACTCGGTAGAGTTTGATGAAAAGGAAGAATATTAATGGATGAGAAGTTTGGCTTATGGTGTAGGTACAAGTCATGGAGATCCAATATGGGTTACATAAGGCGATTAAAAAAAAAAACTCATGAACGCAATAAAAAAAATAAAAAATAAAAAAAATAAAAAAATAAAAAAATAAAAAATAAAATAAAATTGAATGCTCGAAGTCTCAGGTGTGGTGTAGGGCTTATCCGGCAAAGCACTCCCGGTACTAGTAACAAGTCTTTCACCAGGATAAGTGATGCAAGGACAAAAGGTCCTTTAAATGGTTAAGTGATGCGTTTATCCTTTTAGTAGTTTTGCCCATTGATCATAGAAGAAGATATGTTGCTGTTAGTGGTCCACATGTTTACACATGGACATCGATTAGAATGTGATGTAAGGTGTGTGGGTGGTCAAAGATGTCGATGGTTGACGAACTCCCTGGAAATCAGACGTGAGGAGTTGCACCACAATTTCGAGAAGTTATTTCGACATGGTGCTTGAACAACGAACGCAAAAAAAAAGGAAGAAATCTTAGGATGGTTCGTTTATAAGTGGTTATACCTTGTGGTGGGATATGTTGATTCTCTGTATAAAGAGTCATGGATGTGGACAAAGGTCTTGAGAATTCAAGCCAAATGGAAAAATTGTTAGGTTTTGGCTCGTATTCTCAAATGAACCCAATGTGAACCAAACAAGACTCAACTGATGTGCTACTTCCTAGTGACGTGGGAAAACGTTTGGAAGTTAGAGTTGGTGTATGAGGGAGGTTTGAAGACCATGAAGAACTGAAAAAGTGGTTCGTTTCAGCGTATGAATCGCAGTTTTCTGAGTGATGTAATTTCAGGTGACTTGTAACTGTTTAGGAAGTGGGTGCGCAACCGTGACCTGAATCATAGTCAATCATAAGCATGCGTGGAACAGGAAATCTTAAGCGAAAAAGGAAAGTAATTCTTTTGAAAGTTCTTGTGCTTGAAGGAAATTTTTTTTGCTAAATGTTTATGAGTTGCATTGTGATTAACTTATTATCTAAGGCTATTTGTGTTTTGATTGACTTAATTCATGATTGATAGCCTTAATATGTGCTAGGTTCCATTAGTTGAACAAATCTATGATTAACACATTTGATTTTGTGTTTAGAGCTAATTAAGATTTAATTGATTATTGTGTACATATATACTTGCTCTAAATACTTGCTAAAATATTCATTGATCATATCTTGTGATTCTAGCATGTTTGTGTATGTTTCTAATAACTTGAACATGTGCTTCATGTATATGATTTATTCAAGTGTTTGTATCATGAATGAAACGAGGAATTTCACGTGTTAGGTGTTTCACATGTTCTAGGTTTTAATTCATGTTTTTTAACTAGACAATTTTGACTTATGTTCTCACATGCTTATGTTTAGTTTCCATAAAATGTATTGATCACATGTTCTATTTTGAAGTACTTGTTTGTATCATTTGCATGCATTGATCATGCTAGGAAGTCCTTGTAAAAGGCATGAAGTCTTGACTTTGACAAGTTGTTTGGATATTCAAGCAAGGAAGACTTGGTTAGGATAAGAGGTTCGGATAACCAAGTAAGAAGTCATGACTAAGATCGAGAATGTCCGGATAGCTATGCATAAGAGGCTTTCTAGAGGCATGAGTGTCTTACATAGAAAGTTGGTTATGACATTGGTAGGCCCAGGATATTGACTAAACATAGACTCCAATAGAGAGTGTTACATGAGATGTGTATTCAATTTTGAGGAATTTATAATCTACCAATAGGGTTAGATAGATATAGAGTCCAATAGGAAGTAGATCATGAGTTTGTCAATTTTGAGAAATTTTTAATCTATCATCTAATATATATACAGTATCCAATGGTTGTAGTTTCAACCTGTGGATATTTCCTTTTCGGAGGTTTTTCCACGTTAAAAAATCTCTTGTGTTAATTCTTCCTATCTCTACCTTTCATATTTGTATATGTGTATGTTTTAATCTTGTTTCATAATCTTCATTCAAGATGTATTTGTAAACAAGATTTTGTAAAGTGTGAGATGCAAGCACATCATTTGATCAAAGTTATAAATATCATTCTTTTGTATATTGACTTATTTGTATATAATCATATATTGATTGGTACTTGTACATATTGAACATAATTGTGAATGCATGTATTCTTTATTTTTAGTTTTAATATAATTCCTTCACTAACAAGTTGTAGTGTTCTACTTAGTGGATTTACATTGTAATATTCTAAGTACAACTTGTGGAATTTACTTTGTATTGAATATACTTGTATATGAGATACATTGTTTCTTGCTATATGTTTTGTAGACTAAGAGCGGTGAATTGAACAGACATGTGTTAATTGTTTTCTCATAACAATCATGTTAAAAGTTAATTTGTTTGCTCACCAAAGTTTTGACATAAGTCACGAAAGAGTTTTAAAAATAAAGTATCAAACTATTCACCCCCTCTAGGTTGTTTAGTATAACCCTATAGGTGTTTCAGTAACGTCGAAGTTCATTTATATATATACATATATATAGTTTTATTTTAACCCATCTAACATAAAATCCTGGGTACGCCCCTATCTAAATGAAGATTATGTTGATGTTCTCAATACAATTGGATGAATAGGTTTATATTAACCTAACAAACAATAGGTGTAACTTATGGAAAATTATGTTACTTACTGAGAGATCAAGCCCTGAAACAAGAGGATCAAATTGTACATGGTCTATAAAATTTTAAAAAACAAGTTGATGGGTTTGGATGAATTTAATTAAGTATAATTTGATGGGTGAGAATAATAATAGGAGATCTTATCTTGCAATTTGTCAAAAGGACAAGTCGTCAATGATTGGGGAATAAGAAAATGATAAAGTGCCCAATTTGGAGAAACAAAAGAATTTAAATGCTATTTAAAAAAAAATAAATTAAATGCAAACTTTAGGCAGTTTAGGGGACACATCACCATCCCATCTTTTTTAATTAATATTAATTGTAATAAATTCTTGCATGGAATTTTATACAGATACATGCAAGTAGAAGATAACACAAATCGAGGGTCAAGCTAATTAAATAAATGAAGTAAATTAATACTATTGAACACTCAAGTAAGGCAAAGCTGGATGTGTCTGATCAAGTATAAATGATCTGGTTTCCATTTTTTTAAGAGATTATATGTTTATATGTATTCTAAGAAGACATGTTAAGAAAAGACTTTTGCTTCGTTATAAAATGTAACAAAATTATATTAATTAGATCAAACTGCTTTTAATGCCTTCAAAGAATGAATTTGTTCAATTATTAAATTTTTGACATTAAAAATTTAAAATCCTCTTTACTGTACATTTGATCAAACCCTAAGGTTATGTTTGGTGGGAGGGAGGGAGAGTATGAGGGACGGATGAATTAAGAGGGAGAGAGAGTATGAGGGATAAATGAATTAAGAGGGAGAGAGAGTAGGAGGGATGGAGAGGATAACATCTATCATTCATGTTATTTGGTATTGGAAAGAGGATTGAATGGATAGATTGATATTTAATTTATAAAATTACCATGTTACCTTTTAAAAAATTAGAGTGTATTATAAAATTGGAGGGCATTTTTGTATTTACCCCCATCACTCTCCCTCTTTTGTGATCCACCCATCATTGGGTGGATCCAAAATGGTGGGCCTGAGAGGATTTTCTCTCCCTCCACTTTTCCTCTCCATCCCTCCCCTCCCTCCAACCAAACAAGGGATTGGGGCTCTCCCTCCAACCCTCTCCTTCCCTCCATTTGTCCCTCTTACCAAACGCAGCATAAATGATGAATATATGTAGTTCAATTGTTTAATTTTGATGCATCCCATTTATGCGACAACAATCAGTGGGTCTTAAAAACAATCAAAACAGGAATAACTCCTTTTTAAAGGATCGTGTCAATGTGGATTCTAAGAACATACGTAGAAGAAAACTTTTTGTTTTCATAAATTTAAGATGTAAAATATTTAAGTGCTTTAATTAATGTATTTTTAAAATATAATATTACTTCATAGTTTTTATTAGAAGGGAATGACTTGAAACTAGTATCTAACGGTGTAGGTGTGGTGATATACCAGTCCATCAAAATCATCTCATCCTTTAATGAATGTAGCTGCATGTGCTTCGTTAAAAGAATAAAAACTATGTCATTCCTAGATACAGTAAAAGTCTCCTTTAACGTATGCCCACGAAACGTAAATGATGATGGATTGAAAAAACCACTTAAGTATCTGATATTAAATTCATAGATTTGGTGTTAGTTTTTTTAACCGGTCAAAACATAAAGTTAGTACTTTGGATGCTGATCGGTCGACACCCAAATATTTTCCATTTTAAACTCCAATTCTATTCAATTTATTTTGAAGCATCTCATTAATGACAATCACACAAATGAATCTTGTTGTATCAAGATTTATTTCATCATGGAATTTTCTGAAAATAAAAAGTAATAAGTTGAAACCAAATAACAATTAATTAGGTTGGTTCATTCGATTCGACGGGTTCTTTGGGAATGTACACCGACTGGCTGACTGCGGTTAACACGGGATTGGCATGTGATTAGCCATGTGATCCTAATTAAAATTCACACGTGCTTAATGGTCCCCCACTAATTCTTTTTGAGAATCTCAGACAAGACAAAAATTGAACATCATCTTCATCAAAGTTGATGATCTATCAGATCTCAAAATTATATTGTTTTGAACATCAACACATGTACGCAAGTCACAAGCAAACATATATATAATCCGTACGGTTTTGCTTCATGCAATGAGAACCTCATTATTGAGATTAATTGTGATCATCAGCCCTAATAACAAGGGTGCAACTTGAAGTGGTTTCCAAACAAGAATGTTTTTTATGGGCACAGTACGTAATAATGTTTGTTTTTGCCATCAAATTAACTTGCATCACCGGTATCATATGTGTATTATTTGTAATCATGTACTTTTTATATATAGTTCGAAATCAATCATATTTATATATCTTTTTAATTATAAATCATATAACAAAGAGTTTTTACTTGACGTGCTTCTATCTTTATAATTTAAGAACATGAAAAGATTAGCTCTGACAAAACCCTAGCCGCTCTTCTTTCTAGGCTTTAGGATTGCTGCCATGGTGATACCGCCACCGGTAGGATCTTTACCGACATGGTGGCTCATCTTATCTCAATACTCCAGCCTTTGCTTTCCTCCCCTTCATCTCAGTTGTCTCAGCTGCACAGCTTTTTGCCGAAGACACCGTCAATATCTGCGGCCGCTAATGTACCATGCACGCTACCCTCTGATCCCCACATCACTTTCTGTTGCAACGCCTTCAATCTCCCCTTCCATGCACTCTTCCCTCAACATGCCAACTAAAAAAGGAGAATTTGTGGCTATTCACATTAATATTGAATCAATATACTTGGAACGTATTGAAATGTACAAATCAACTGTAATTGGTCAAGTTACTTTATCAAAGGGGATACTCCTTGGAAAATACAAAATTTGAAATTGAAACTGTAGAAACTTTGATCGATCTTTTCACCATGGTGACTGATATCTTTACGTAGAAGATATTATAACATGTTGTTTCGTAAAATTCATGATAAAGAAAAAGTCTAGTCTTTTGGATCGATTATGTTGAAGCCTCGAATTCATTGCAGCAATGACAACTTGATTTTAATCGTTATAAGCAAACGGCAACAAATTCACAAGTTTGGGTTCTTTTTTACGAACTTGGTTGGGAATATTGGCACCCCTAAATTTTGACTGATCGACATTGCTAAGGGTATAGGAGTGCCCCTAAAAATTGATAAAACAACCCTTTACGGAGACCTAATTCATTACGCTAGGGCGCTTGTAGACGTAGACTTTTCTTCAAACTTGTCGGATTCTCTTATGCTCAAACGAGACGGTACTTGTTTATTTATTTTTGTTAATTATGAGAATTTGCTTGATTTCTATAATTCATGTAGCTTTATTGGGCATACACCTGCCATCTGTCGTTGGAGCAGAACACCTCCAAATAATTTTGATAGCGAAAAGCAGGAACCTTCAAGGCAATGTTGTAGTCGCTCAAAGGTTAGGCAAGAATATCATCCTAAAGTTGATGTAACGAGCTCTCTTCCTGATCTAAATATTTACGTTCAAGATTCAGTTGTGGTCCATTCTTCTACGGATTTTGTGCCGGTTTAGGGGACGAGTTCTATTCCAAAAATGGATTAGATTGATTAGCGGAACTTGAATGACCAGCAGATTTCGATTGATGGATCTATTTCTAGATCGGTTAATTCCTCAGTGCAGTTACTTCTAATTTTCTCACAGCTACATCGGTCACTTCTCATTTACATTATCCAATTAATCAGTTTGATTGACTAGAGGGTTTTGATTGATAGTTCTAGGTCCCACACTGCTTCTTCTGTGTCGGTTGAGAGAACAAGATTTATTCCTAAGATAATTGTCACCATTGCAGTACCTTGTGCTCAACGGGGTTTGACTGATTCACCTCTTCTACGACTTTTGTTGTGGTTGTGTTGGAGCTCAAGATCATATTGCAGATTCCACTTTCCAAGTCTCGGGCTAAACTTCGCGTTGCTGCCTACTCTTCCACCCCTTTGGTGGGATTGGATACCCCTCTCCCTGTAGTGCATACTAAGATTCACCTTGATTCTGCAGCTTTCATAGCCCAAGCAAAATAAGCCTTGTTGCTAATTGGGTCGCTTGGGTTGATGCAAAAGGAAAGGATTTAGAGAATATCATTTAAGTCATCTCTTTTTAATGATTATCTCTGACAGTGTTGTTCGATATCCACTGGTCTGGATAGATTGGTTAATTAGTTTAGTTCACATTTCTTTGCCTTTTGTTGAAGCATGAGTGCCTATTTAGATTAATGTTTTAAGACATGAACGCCTCTCTGCTTTTGATTTTCTTTTCCATATTGTTTTTTTTTTTGTTTTTTTGTTTTTTTTTTTTCATATATATATATAGTTATATGGTTCTGCTTGGGGGTTTTTCAGTATATGATCATATATGATGTTTTTTCTCTCTAAGTCAGTCTAATTTTTAAAAAATAATAATAATAACTTGACCTGCTCCCTTATTTAATATATATAATGTATAATGTAATTGTGTACAATGAAACAAAAGAGCTTTTACATTACTGATCGATCCCTATCCCCTGAAAATATAATTAAGACACAACATTACATGTATAGTTGGAAAATTCAGAGCCAGTTCACATTAGTCAAAGTTATTAACCAACTCAAGCTTATATTAATTAAGTTCCCTGCAATATCGAACTTATAGCATTGGATTTCTAGACAAGACTTTAATTCAGTTTATCTTGGCTTTAATATTTTGTAAAATTACAACTCCGCCCAAAAATCTCTAATGTGTTTTGTTGACAAAGGATGTTCATTCAGGTTGGTAATGTCTCAATCTCCCATATTCGAGTCGTTGCATCCAGATGATGTATACATAAAAAAATAGATAATTAAAGGGTCTAAAAATAGTATTTAATTAAGCTAAAATGTCAACTGAAATGGCTTCTTTCACACATATATAGATAGATAGATAGATAGAACAAACTAATACAGATATGACAAATTAGAATGCTAGCAACATAATCAGAATTATTCCTATATTTTTTTATAAGATTAGCCAAGAAACCCTTATATCCAGCTTTGCACAACCAAATTTTATCAATATTTATAAATGCATGTTATGTAGAATTGAAGCTCTGCATTATAACTTTTATATGCACATATTATTATTATAATTAATTAATGGTTAACTTTTATTTTCATTTGAATCAATCATCTGTTCTGAAACCATATTATATATATATATATATATATATATATAGAGAGAGAGAGAGAGAGAGAGAGAGAGAGAGAGAGAGAGAGAGAGAGAGAGAATAGTAAAGAATCCATCTTTAGTAATTTGTTAATTGAATTATTTAGATCTAATTAATACAAAAAAATCTTCAACTCCAAGAACTAAAGAAGATTATATAAGGGACAAGGGTTGCAGCAGTTTCAGTACTTGTCATTACATATCAAATTGCGCGCTGAAGAATTCTATTACAAGATCTTCAAAAAAGAGAAGGGAAAAAGAAATATAATACCATGTTATCTACTAAATTTTTATTTTATTTTATTTTATTTTATTTTATTTTTTTATTTTATTTTTTTGTTTATAGTTTTTGAGTTACTATTACTAAGTTCCAAAACAAAGCTTTTCTTTGCCTGCCACTTTGTCCTTTGGACTATATTATAATAACATTATTATTAAGACATAATAATTTTTAATTTTCTTCATCTTCATCTTCTGGTCAACCCATTACTTGGAGCTCGAGTTCCTGTTTCTCTGAGAAGAAAGTATAGCATCGATGGCTTCCTTTACTTGAGAAACATCAGGAGCTTTCCCACCTTGAACTGGCCAAAACTCATCAGTTGCTAGTACCTACACATCATTATATATAAAAAAAGTTTATATATATATACATGAGTGTAAAATCAAAATCATGGAATTCTAAGTAATTATAAAAAAAATAAATAAAAAATTGAAGTTGTATACCTTTACTTGCAATTGAAGAAACTTGACATAACTGATTGCTTTCTCCAACATTGTCACCAAGTCAACCTGCATATCACAACATTTCAGTTTAGGAAAAAAAAAAAAAAAAACCTATTAGGAAACAAAATGATTTTGCAACATAATTGACATATAATTTCTGACTTGTGCTTTCAAGAAATCTTAAAATTACAAAAAGAAAACCAACCTTGGAGCCATTGGGAACGAGTTCCTGAAGTGTTTTGAGTCGCTCACTTATCCGTTCTCTACGATTCTGAAAGACAAAAATTCTTTATGATCAACACAATAATTCTATTTTCTAATTTGGCTTCAATAGTTAAATTGTAGGGATTTTTAACATTAGGGTTAGGGTTTAGAATTGAAGCAAACCTTTGCTGCAATACTTTGTGGATCCTTTGATGCAACTGATGATTTAGGCTTATTAGGCTTATTCTTGGTTGTTGCACCGGTGCACTGCTTCTTTAGAGCTTGTGAGCTCTCCCCCTGAAGAAGACGAAGAAGAAACGGCGATGAGTACATTATTTATGGACATGAGAATTATCTATATATACCAAAAATATACAATTAAAATACCGAATGGAGACGTTTGAGAGAGGCGGTATGATCTTGTGATCCGGGCTCCATTACACAATCTGTGACAGTAGTTGCTTCAGAGAACAACCAATCACCATGATTTTGATCCTTTGAAGTAGTACTAGTACTAGTACTAGTATTGGTCATCATGAACCCATAATTGCTAGCAGTGTCAAAGCAATTAAAATCCTCCATTAAACGAGGATCAGAACTGTACTTTAGACTAATCTGATGTTGATTCCACTGGTTACTACCCTCCCACAATGAGTAATCACGATCCTTCTGATTTTGTTGATCAAAGCTAAGCAAAGATGCATTATCATGCATGAAATTTTGATGATGATCATGATCATACCCCCCAACAGATTTGAAGTTTATGAGAGAATTCTCATGATGAAGATGAGCTTCCTCATGACAGTTTTCAGACCGAAATCCGAAGCCTCCTCCTCCACTGGAACTGGCACTGCTTGGAGAGGAAGAATTGTTATTATTGATGGTGATCATGGCAAGATTTTTGATGGTGTTGTCTGAAGCATGATGAGCTTCAAACCCAAAAGGCCCTCCTGGTTTGAAGTCCAAACAGTTGTTGGCAAGTGCCATTTTTGAGAGAGATTTCTAGTAATTAATGATTTATTGCTCTACTAGGGTTAGCTAGCTATTTGAAGCAAAACAGGCAATGTGCACATTCACACTACTGCTCTTCAATGCCTTTATAGAGATTCAAAGTATTGCATATTATATTATTCTAGTGATGATGGGTATTATTATTATTATCATAATATATATTTGTTAAAACTGAAAAATAGTGATTGTGTTATTACATACGTCTAGCTACTTCTAATTAATGGAAAAAAAAAATATTATTCCTAAGATAGTTTTTTATATATAAGAGTTTGATAATTTATTATAGACAGAAAGATTCAATCAGATTTAATATAGTTAAAGTTTTTGTTCTAGCTGTATTCTCCTTTGCGATAGGGATTCAAGTTCCACATTTTCCCATTAAATAACAAAATTTAGTTCCACATTTTCCCATTAAATAACAAAATTTGGGAGCTCACATTTCCACTTTAGATAAGACAAATCAATTTTGCGTTCAAATTCCGATAACGTAAATCCTATTTCTCTCATTCCTTCAAGGAAGGAAGGAAATTAAAAAAAAAAAAAACTCTATGTTGATAGAATAAATTGTATTGGGTATTATATACAATAAGATTCAATCGCATGCATTTAGTTGAGTTTTTTAAACTTTATATAAATCTTATCATTTTAAATATCTTCTTAACGTGTTCTCTGATGATCAGTAACACAGATGATCAGATGATCGAATAAATGTGAAAACTAGATATAATGAAGCAAAAAATAGTTGAAAAATAAAATAAAAATGATGAATTGTATTGGGATTGTTAGCTGGCAGAGAAAGTGAATAAAAATTGAGGAAGCAAAAGGCTCGGCGGATCATACGCAACTCTCACGTCTTTTAGATTCCAAAATTGAACCAACATACACATACACACTTTCTGTCTATGTGTTTTGATATCACTTTCATGAGAAAGAGTAACCATGAAGTTTCTCTACTCTTTCCTTTTCATGGCTTCAACACGTAGAGTCATATACTCTATTTTAATTATATATTATATTTTACATTCCATTCAAGTATGAAGTATGTATAATATTAGCTGGTGTCTGTGTGTGTAAGCATGGTTTTTCTTATTTTTAAATATATCTGTTATGAATTGTATGACACTAACAAGTCACTCTCACATATTTACCGGCGTCTTTTCTCTTATTTTCTCTCTCTCTCGATAGGAAAAAAGGGGGTGTAAAAGTAGAAGAGTCCTTTAGGCTAGGTGTCTTATTGTCTGAAGTAGATTTTAAAATTCAAAGCGATTTTCTTAAATTAAAGGTTAGTAGTGATAGCCGAGTTAGAGATTGTAAAGTTGTATGAGAATCTTTCATTAGCTGATGAAGATGGTGCGATTCATGAGAGGCTTGAAGAAGATCAACGAGAAGGAGAGGTGGAAGTGGATCTATGTCTGGTAGGGAAGATACTTTCAGGTAAAAAAGTGAATAGGGAGGCCTTTATACATCTGATTGAACAAATGTGGAGTCCATTTGGTAGGGTTGTGATCGAATTTGTGGGGGTTAATATTTTTATGTTCCACTTCAATAATCAGGAGGAGAGGAATCGGATATGGCAACGAGGTCCATGGTATTTTGACAAGAGCTTAATTGTTCTAGAAAAACCAGAAGGAATGGGAAACATCTCTCATTTGAGATTCAACAAAGTTGAGCTGTGGATACAGATTCTTGATATTCCAATTGTATGCATGAATAGAAGAATAGCTTGGCAGAACAGATAGGAAAGGTGATTGAAATACTATCTTTGCTCATTCTTGATTTGAAAGAAAGGTGTGTGGAGGCGACCAAAGTCAAGAAAGCTGGAGGAAGATCGTGGCTACCTCTTTCTGATGAGGAACTATTTTTCAATGTGGATGGTTTTATTAGAGTCAGCAAGGGTGATATGGGTATTGCTGTGGGAGAAGCTGGAATTGGTGGAGTGCTTAGAGACTCTAGAGGACAAGTTTTGTGTTTGTTTTCATTCTTTGAGGGTATTATGGATGTAGATTCGGTTGAAGTTTATGCAATCCATAGAGCTTGTCAGTTACTGGCAACTAATCAGGTTTTCTTACAGCGCAAAATCACTATCATTAGTGATTCTAACCGTGTTGTGTCTTGGATTAATGGCATGAATTTCGGTAATTTGCAGTTGTTTGGCTTGATTCAAGACATTCGCCAATATTAGAGTTAATGGCATAGTATCTCTTCCAAATTCTTCCTAAGGGAGGCGAATTCTCTAGCGGATTGTTTGGCGAAGAATGGTTCGGTTAGCTATGGTGATAGAATGGAACGGGGTGTCGTGTGATATTTGTTTACTTTTCTGTTCCAGTTATCAGTTTGTCTGATTTAGTTTTTGCTTGGATGTTGCTGGTGTACTACTTAGTTTCTCTCTTGTCCTGTTGGCATGTTTGGCTTAGTCTTTCGTTCTCTCTGTTGTTTTAAGTATTGTTGTTGCATTTTGAACTACTTGATGTATTGCTCCCTTTTGGATTTTCCTGGAAGCTTTCTATCAATAAAAATGCTATTTCAAAAAAAAAAAAAAAAAGATTGAAATACCAACAGAATCAAATGATTGTTGGGGTAAATTTATGAAGGTAAAAGTTCAAATTGATATTTCTAAACCCTTGAAAAGATGGCTTTGATTGAAACTGGATAAATCAAATGAAATTTTGATGGTGAGTCTAAAGTATTAGAGGCTTCCTGAATTTTGTTATGTTTATGGAAGAATTGGGCATGCCAGTAAGGAGTGTGCTGATGAAAAGGCTAAGATTGAAGCTTTGAAAGGGGATACCACCAAGTTTGGGTCATGGATGAGAGCCTTTGCTCTTGACCGACAAAAATTGAGAGTTGATCAGCAAATCTATTTAAATTTGAAGATTCATAGTAGATTGGAGGAGAGCCGTGAGGGGAATGAAGTCAGTTTGCGGAAATTGAGTTCTGGTTCGTTTAGGCGTGAGGGGAATGAAGTCGGTTTGCAGAAATTGAGTTTTGGTTCGTTGGTTTCCCAAGTGGAAAAGCCAACTGACTCAGTTAGGGATCCATAGGAAACAACAAAATTTTCTCACACAAATATCCTAGCAAGGCTTAGTGGACCCGGGTCGTCACAAATTCATGGGCTGATGTTAGAAGGCCCAACTGAGGAGGCTAAGTTGAGTAGTAAAAAGTCTGTGGAAGTGGGGAAGGAAGTTTTTGGGCAAGGCTCGATGGTGAGTAATTATGTTAATAGTGAGTCTGGTTATGATTTACATATGGGTGGCCCTAATTTAGAAAAAAGTCCAATTGAGGAAATGATTATGGTCGTTCATTCTTAGCCAGATGAGGTATCAATCCCAAAGAAGTAAATCACCAGAAATTGGAAAAGATTGGCAAGAGCTAAGAAGACAGAAATTAATTCGATCAATCATTCCAGTTTATTTCATAATTTATAAACAGTTAGTACCAAGGGGAAGAAGTGTTCAAAAGGAAATGGTTCCTCATCAACAGGTAAGTATAAGTTTAATTTAGCTAGGAAAAGGTCCAGGCTTGGGAAATATCATAACTTTTCTCAGATTTCTTCAAAAGAGAGGGGTACCCTTTCCAGTTCCTTAAAAAGATAGGAGGTTCAATTTGACAAAAGAAATTTATACATTGGTTCGGCAGTAGATAGTAGAGTAAACAAAAAGAGGAGAATGTCGGCCAATACATCGGAAGGTAACAAATTGGCCTTAGTTGGAATGTTCGGGGTTTGGGAAATCCCCGAGCGTTCTTGGACTTGAAGAGGTTGATGAAGCAGCACTCCTCAGAATTTATCTTTTTATCGGAAACAAAAATTTCCGGTAGAAAGGTTGTAAAAGTCAGAGAAAATATTGGGAATTATAAAGTTTTTTTGGTGGACTGTCTGGGCTGTAGTGGGGGTTTGATGCTCTTATGGAAAAAAGATTTACAGGTTACAGAACTTTCTTATTTAGTTGGGCATATAGATGCTAGAATTCAAATGGAGGATGGATTTATGTGGAGATTTTTGGGTGTTTACAGAGATCCTTCTCCCATTAAGAGAGTGAACACCTAGGCATTATTGGGTCATCTCAGTATGGTTGATAGGTTGCCTTGGGTCTATGGAGGGGATTTTAATGAATTACTGTGTATGAATGAGAAATTAGGAGGTTCAGAGAAATCAATTGCTGGATTGATATGGTTTAGGCAGGAAATTAATGAGTGTGATTTGATAGATTTGGGCTCCTTAGGTCCTAGATTCACTTGTAACAATAAAAGGGAGGGCAAGTATAATATTCAGGAAAAGACTGATAGATACTTTGCAACTAATTTATGGAGGGACAGATTCGAATTTGTGATGGTGGAACATTTAGGGTTTCATTCTTCAGACCATCGACCGATTCTATTAAAGTTTGATAAGACTAGTCGGCTTATGAAAAACAGATTTTCTGGTTTTCGTTTCGAAACTTACTGGTTAAAAGAAGAGGATATTGGTAGAGTTATTATGGAAGCATGGAAGGAAAAGGGTCCCTCCAATTCAGCATAAAACTTTATTGGTAAACTTAATCAGTGTGCATCAAGGTTAACAGGTTGGAGTAAGATTCGTTTTAATAATTTCAGTAATCAGTTAGCAGTAAAAAATAGAGAGATCGAGAACTTATATAAGTATTGTGAGAAAGATGGTGTTATGATAGTTATCAAGGAGTTAAAAAAAATCAATGGAAGAACTCCTTGACTGTGAAAAAATATTCTAGAAGCAGCGTTCCAGGGTTGATTGGCTAGAGGCGGGAGATAGAAATTCAAAGTTCTTCCATGTCAGGGCTTCAGCAGGGAAGAAGAAAAATTATATTAAGATTTTATACAACAATGAGGGTCTGATTGAAGACACAAATAAAGGTATGGCTCGAGTGATTAAAAATTATTTTCATTCCCTATTCCAGTCTTCAAATCCTAATCTTACTGATATTAGTAAAGCTTCAGAGTGCATTAGCTCATGTTTTAACCATATACAAAGAGAAGAGTTGAATATGGCTTTTACTGAGGAAGATGTCAGGTTAGCAGTTTTTGATTTAAGTCAAAGCACTTGGCCCGGATGGGTTTTATGCTATTTTTTTTTTTTCAGAAATTTTGGTATATTTTGAGGGAGGATTTCTCTAGAGTTTGCTTAAGTGTTCTGAATGGAAATGCATCTATCAGGGACTTTAATAGCACTTATGTTGTTCTAATTTCGAAAATAAATAATCCTTCATCTCTTAAGGAATTTCGGCCCATAGCTTTGTGCAGTGTTATTTATAAAACTGTTACTAAGGTTATAGCATACAAAATTAAACCTTATCTTCAAGAAATTATCTCCCCAAACCAGTCTGCCTTTCTCCCTGGTAGACAAATTTATGACAATGTGTTAGTTGCTTTCGAAACTCTTCACTCAATAGCTTGGAAAAAGAGTGGTAAAAAGGGGTTGATGGCAATCAAATTGGTTATGAGTAAAGCGTATGATAGAGTAAAGTGGACATTCCTAGAAGCAGTAATAAGGAAAATGAATTTTCCATCTAGTTTAATAGAGTTAATTATTGATTGTATATCTACTACTTCTCTCAGTTTTTTACTTAATGGTAATTCCGTTAGCAAAGTGAAGCCCTCCAGAGGTCTTAGACAGGGGTGTCCTCTTTCCCCCTATCTCTTTATTCTTTGTGCTGAGATGTTTTCTTGTTTTATAATGCATGCTAAAAATAATGGCAGGGGGTTGGGTGTTAGATTTGGAAAGGGAGGTCTTCTTATTAGCCATATGTATTTTTTTGCAGACAATAGTATACTTTTTAGCAGGGCTTCGAGTGACTACAGTTCTAGAATTAGGGAGATTTTGAATGTGTATGCCAGCAGATTAGGCCAACAAATTAACCTCCAAAAAAGAAAGGTGACATTCAGTGTGAATGTAGTTGCTTATATCAAAGAATAAATTCATAATTTGCTTAGTATTGAGGAATGTATTAATCAAGATAAGTATCTTGGGCATCCAATTATGGTGAGTAGGAATAAAAGATTATTGTTCAAGGATATTATGGAAAGGGTCTGGAAGAAACTTAGAGGCTAGAAGGACAACTACTTTTCTTTTGGTGGCAATGAGGTTTTGATTAGGGCAGTGGCTCAAGTTATTCCGAATTATGGGATGAGTATTTTCCAACTTCTGGTGGGTTTTTGTAAGGAGTTGAGTGCTACGTTTTCTAAATTTTGGTGGGGTTCTAGAAAAGGTAAAAGAAAGATAAGGGGTGAAATGGGTATCTCTTTGCAAACCAAAAAGTCAAGGTGGGTTGAATTTTAAAGATCTCATTTCTCTTAATCAATCACTGTTAGCCAAGCAAGCTCGAAGAATATTAAAGAATCCTGATTCTTTGGTAGCTAGGTTGATGAAGGTGAAATATTATTAAAATGAGGAATTCTTGCAGGTGGCAGTAAAAAATGGTAGTTCTCATATTTGGCGAAGCATTTTATGGGGGAGAGCCTTACTTTCTAAAGGTCTAAGATAGGTGGTTAGGAATAGTAAACATATAAGAGTCTTCAAAGATAGGTGAATCCCACGTCCCAGTACTTTTAAAACAATTACGCCTGATCTTGGAATTGATCTTCGTGTGGCTAATCTATTGGTTTGAAATCATCGTTGGTGGGATATGAACAAATTGGATAGATTTTTGTTGACAGGAGACAAGGAGGTTATGGTTTCCATAACGATCAGTTGGCAAGGTGGAGAAGACTATCTTGCATGACACTTTGATAAGAATGGAGAATATTCAGTCCAAAGCGGTTATTAGATGGCCATTTCGCAAAAGGTTAGTGAAACTGCTTTCAATTCTGATTTGTCTCAAAGGTAGTGGAAAAAGAAGTGGAGTCTGAAAATGCCACCTAAAGTTAAAATTTTTGTTTGGTGTGCTTGCTAGAATGCTTTCCCTTCTCTACAAAATCTCTGGAAAAGAAAAGTAGTGGATTCTCCTAGGTGTAATAGATGTGCATCTCCTTTTGAATCCTCTGATCATGCCATTTTCTGGTGTGAAGAGGCTAAAAAATGCTGGAAATTTTCTAATTTTATTTGTCCCTTTGAAAAGGTGAATCAGCTCCCAGCTATTGATCTGTTTCTATATGTTTCTTCTCTTCTTTCTATGGAGGATTTGGGCAGATTTTGCATGATAGCCTGGGCAATTTGGGATAACAGAAATTATAATTATAATAATGGGAAAGGTAAACCTTTAGAGCTGGTGGTCTCAGGTGCTATGTCTCTCTTGTTAGAATTTCAGAAGTTCAAGAAGGCCCTCTCTTCTTAGATCTCCTCTGTTGAGTCCAGGTGTGGTCCTGATTGGCTAGCCCTTCCTCCTGGACGTCTCAGGCTTAATACAACTGCAACGATTCGCAAGAATCGTTTGTCATTTGGTGTAGGAGCTGCAATCAAAGATGATAAGGGATTGGTTGTAGTTGCTCGAGCCAACCAGCTGCCAGGTAACTTTAATGCAAAAAATGGAGAATCGATTGCTCTTAGGGAAGGCCTACTGCTAGCCAAATTCTATAATTTGCAAGTTGGTTTGGCTGAGGTGATATCTCCGTCAGTGGTTTCCATTATTAACGATTCCATCCCTCTCGTAGGGGAATCTAAGTTCATTGTGAATGACATTAAAATGCTGTTATTTGATGCTGGCATTACTAAGTGTTTCGATGTTTCCAAGTCAGGAAATTCCTAAGCTTTTAAGCTTGCACTTTCAACTTTTTCTTCTTTTAGGGAATATCTATGGTTGGACTTTAGTTCCTAGCATTGATGCTCTTCTTTGTAATGTTTTCTACGTTTCTTTTATATCCAAAAAAATAAAAATAAAAAATAAAAAGACACTACCAAGTCTAAGTAGAAAAAGATGCTTTTAGAATAAATGCATATTCTACCTTAGATAGAAAATCAAAACTAACCATTGGAAATATTAAACTTTTATTAGTAACCACTTTTGAAACTTTAATTATTAATAACCACTTTTTTAAAAAAAAAATTCAGTGTGTCTGTAAATTACAAAACTACCCCTAAAATTAGTTCTTAAAAAAAAAACCTCAAACTTGAAATCATGACTAAAATGAAATATGTGAAACTTGAAATCATGCCCAATTTCCACTCATCCCCTTCTTCCCCAAATCTCCATCCAAATTAGGTTTTTTTTTAGGCTTTGTCCTCTCATGCCATGAATCATCATCGGTGTCATCAAGGTGGGCACCAATCATTGCCAGAGTTGGGCAATCATAGCCGGACGACATCGACTGGGCGTTAATCATTGCTGGACGTCATCGGCACGCTGCTTGGGCTTCGGGCGAACCAGTGGCACAGTGCCATGAAGCACCGCGCCGTTGGTTCGCGCAGAGCCTAAGCAGCGCGCTGACAACGTTCGGCGATGATTGATGCCCAGTCGACATCGTCCGATGATGATTGCCCAGCTCCGGCGATGACTGGCGAGATGGAGGAAGAAGAGAGAGAGATGATCGGGGAGAGAGAGAGCATAGAAGAGAGAAAGAGAGAGAAAGAGAGAGAAAAAGAGAGAGAGAGAGAGAGAGATGATTTGGCGGTTTTTATATGAGAGCTTTCCAGTAATTTCTCAAAAAACATGGTTATTAATAATTAAAGTTTCGTTTGTGGTTAAAAACGAATTTCTTATAATATATGTGGTCATTTTTAGCAATTTCCACTCTACCTTATAATGTATATGTTTTATTAATCTATTCAAATTCTATATATATATATGTTTTCATGGTGTTCATGAAATTCTCTTCTATTTGTAGTCACTTTGATCCTTTACATGAACCGATGAACCAGTTGATCATCACAAGTATTTATTTAACACGTGAACTAAAATAGTGTTTTTGGCAAATTACACTAACAACCAACATTTGATGTAATTGCATACATAAGAAACTTTTATCCATATTTTCTTAGACATCCTATACTGTTAGTTGACCACATTATTAGCATTAAATGATTAAAATACCTGGGTTACTTAATTTTTCTTTATTTGTATTATTTTAAATTAATAAAATAAAATTAAGGGTGCTGATATTGACACCTATAAAACTTATTAGTATACCAATATTTTATTATTAATTACAAAAATATCTCAATATAAATTTACCAATAAGGACAAGTTATTTTAATTAAAAATAAACCAAATACTATATACACTCATTAATTGCACCCATATATTTAATTATATTTCTTTGAAAAAAAAAAAAGCTGAACTTTCAAAAAAAAAAAAAAAACTTATGATAAACCTTCATTAAATTCTAATTTTATTTTAAGTATCAAACTTTCTCATCTTCACATGATTATCATATTGTTTTTGTCTTTCTTTTATATATAGTTATGAACTCTATCAATAAACAAATTATTTTTTTTAACTATAGTTTTAGATATCAACAATTTTTATTTTTTAAAGATAGCCGTAGCTATCAATAAGAATTTTTTTTTACGATAACTGTATAAATAAAAGAATTCCAGATTGAAAATCATTTGACCCTATATACGGTTCCACATATTCCTTTTTATAAGGTTTCTACGTATTTCCAAAAGTAAATTAGACCATCATTAAAAAACGATTTGATTCCAAAAATAATATGATTTTTTTTTAAATTTTTTATAAGTTGAGTGTGATAATAATTTAAGAGTGTTTATAAATAATATGTATTAAAATGAATATATTTATTTCAATGATGATACTATTGATATTAGGATATGTGCTTATAGTAATATTTATTTATTTTTATTCTAGTCATGAGTGTACTTATAAAAATGGGTGTACTAATAAGTTTTATAAGTGTTAATATCCATACCCTAAAATTAAAAAGGTAGAAGTGAGTTCGATTTGAAGATCCATCTCCTCTATATGTAGATCCAATTATTATTATTTTTTTAAGTCAAATCGATCCAAGATGGAGGAGAGATCTCCATGTAATGGAACTCCATCTTTAATGTCAATAGTTGACATCCACCCACAAACGGTAGTTAGTAAGGGAGTTCCATGCAATTATGGGTAAAAGTTGCATAAATGTGGAATTATATCAAATGTCTATCGTTGTTTGTATAATTTTTCCATTTTTATTTTTTTTTAAATTTATTTTTTATTTTTTATTTTTTATCAAAGTTAGGATACAATATTTTGAGCTTTGTGAAGTGAATGGAGTAGGGATGAGTATTTATACCAGGGACCCAAATCCCCACATCCCGAGAATTTTTGGGAAAATTGGGAAAAACGCGGGGGGGGTGGTGGTGTGGGAAGATGGGAATTATTTTTTATCCCCATTTCCCCATTTTCCCCATAAATTTATGGAAATAGGGATTGGGATGGGGAAGGTGTCCACATCCCCGTTTCCCCAATTCCCCCAAACGTTATATAATATATATATATATATATATTAATATTTTTATTCTTCTATTTTACTAGGTATATATACATCTTTTCACTACAAAAAATAGCCTATCAGTGACGAAGAAATGAGTAAAAAACTGATACCACATTTTCGACGGCTTTAGACCGTTGAAAATAGTAAAAAAAGCCGTCAATTTTGTTCCCTTTTCCAACGGTCTCAAAGCCATCGGAAATAGTCTTGTTCCATTTCAAAAGAAAAAATGAATACACTATTTTCGACGGCATTTGAAATAGTTTTGTTCCATTTGATAAAAAAAAAAAAAAAGGAATACACTATTTCCGGCAGCCTCAAAGCTGTAGGAAATAGTCTTGTTCCATTTGAAAAGAAAAAAAGGAATACACTATTTCTGATGGCTTCAATGCCGTCGGAAATAGACTTGTTCCATTTGAAAAGGAAAAAAAGGAATAAATAAATAAATAAATTTTTATTATAATATTAATTAATAAATTATAATTGAATGTATGTAATTTATAACACTACACAAAAAATGTGACTTGTAGGTCAATATTTTAAATGTATCACTATATGTGTTAAATGTATCCAAAATTCACCGTCAACAAAAACTCTAATAATTTTAATAAAATATTATTTTTAAAAACAATATCTCAATAGTTATATTTAATTAGTATATAAAAAAAAGAAATATTTAATTACATAGTATACAAATATATCAATAGCTTATATAAAAATAATATGCAAAACATATCAGATATAACGTTATAGCAAAATAGTAAGGGAAACCCTTACTGCTCATGTATTTAGACTGCCACATGCGGGTGATGAGGCGGTGAGGTGGCGCTTGCCAAGTCGTGTTGTGCCTTTTTTTTTTTATTCGACTATTTTAGACGGCAATAGGCCGTCAGAAATACAAGTAATTTTGACCACCTTGAATCACTATTTCCAATGGCAGTTTCATCGTTAATAGTGGTATTTGTGATGGCTCGTCAGTGAAAAGTTATTTCTGACAAGTAAATTTGTGACAGCCTCCAACAGCTTTTTCCTGTCGAAAAAGAGTATTTTCGACGGGATATGGTCTTTTCCGACGACATTTAGCCGTTGGAAAAGACCATTTTCTTTTTGTAGTGTTTTAACATAAAAAACATAACCCTATATCATAATTAGTAATGGATTGTAATGGATTTTATTTTGTATTTGAATTTATGATGAATTTTGTGTTTTTCTAGTATGTAATTTTTAATTAAACAGAAAAAATGGGGAAGACGGGGAAAATGGGGAAATAGGGATGGTGATGGGGGGACCTCCCTCCCAAAACTCCCCATCCCTATTTTCCCCTTTCCCCAAATGAGGAAGGGGGGGGGGGGGGGAATGGAATGGGGAAGGGTTTCGAAAGTGGGGATAGGGATGGGGGGACTTATATCCATCCCCATTCCCCAAATACTCATCCCTAGAATGGAGTGACAATACTAACTATCTTTTTGGAAATAATTTAAACTAGATTAATTCAAACAAACGTCTATTTTCCTTTCCAAAAATGTTTATATTTATTATTGAGGAAATAGCCCTTTCTAAATTCTAACCATATAATTAAAGGGGTTTCTATTTGGGTCAAAAATTTAATAACACACGTTAAAGATTGAGTTTTAAGATTATCACCAACTTAATAACTTAAGTTTTGATAGCATCTAAAGTGTGGATATTACAAAAATACACTTAAAACACACTATTTTTTGTGTTTCCAAGACTTATTTTGGTGTTTACGATACTTATTTTGTATTTCTGAGACCTATTTTCTAATTTTCGAGACATTTCAAGTAGTTTTCGAGACATTTCAAGTAGTTTTCGAGACTTTTCAGGCAATTTCCAAGAATTTTCAGATAGTTTCCGAGACTTATAGGTATATTTGCAATTTCCGAGACTTATTAAGCAAAAATGAAATTTTTCAAAAAAAATATTTGGTCAACTTCTTCATTGAGACCTCTATTGGAGGTCGATTTCAACCTTCATTGGAGGTCTGTTCAACGACCTCCAATGGAAGCCGAGTTCAACCTCTTCGACCTCCAATGGTGGTCTTTCATCTCCATTAATGGAGGACCTCCATTGGTCCTCTATCAATGGAGGTTTTTGAAAAAAAAAAAAAACTAGAATAACTAAAAATAGCACAAATATAATAAAATGAGATAAGGGTATTTTAGTTCATTGGTATCATTTAAACTTAACTTATTAATTTAGTGATACTTTTAAAATTCAACATAAAAAGAGTGACATTTCTCACCATTTCCACTTTTTATTTTTACCAAGAATTAGTATATTCATTGTTTTTACCAAACAATCCCCACTAAAGAGACACATTTACCCCTGCATTTTCTATTTATTTTTTATTTTTTATTTTTTAAAACTAATTTTCTCTTTAAAAAATAAGTTTTTTTTTTTAAAAATTATTGGAGGTCTGGGCAACCTTCGATGGACGTCGAAACCCCCATTGGGTGACCTCCATCTAAAGGAAATATAAAAAAATTGGGAAGAAGGGAAAAAAAATATGTGAAGAAGTAGAAAATGAAAAACACATTAGGAATTGAACACACATAGATTAAACATACTAGGAATTAAACATATATAGATTAAACACACTAGGAATTAAACACATAGATTAAATAGTACACCACTGAAAATCTAAATTTTTTTTTTTTTTAAATTCTTCTTCTTCTTCTTCGTTAGAGGTCTCGCTTGGAGGACTCGCTGACCTCCAAGGCCTCCAATATAAAAATAAAAAATTCACTAATTTTATGGTTAGTTTCTATTTTTACCCTTAAATATTTTTGAAAAATTGAGAATTACACTAATTAAATTAAGGAGGGTGTATTCAATTAGGATTTTAAAAGACTTTAAATGATTTTATGGAATTAAAAAGTTTAGGTATATTCAATGTAGACTTTTTAATGATATTCAATACAGACTATTTTTATAGACTTTTAAAAAGTCTGTAAAGGTGATGTGGTATTCAATCAAGACTTTTTAACAGTCTATGAAAGTTATGGGGTATTTCAAATATCAATGACTTTTAACGACTTAAAAATATCAATGACTTTTAATGACTTTTAGTTATAACAAATCTCACAATTTGTCTTTCATTCCTACCAAAGACTTTGAATGACTTAAAAAAAAAATAGAAATAATTTCACTGTAGAAGAAAAATATAAAACTTTTTGAAAAACATCAATCACCAAACATATGTTCTATTTTCAAACAAAAGAACATTCATTCTTAACAAATTTCATAAATAAAAAAATAAAATAAATAACTTTAAAATGAATAAACATTATCAAAAAAAAAAAAAAAAAAAAAAAAAAAAAACCATACAAACATTAACAATCTGTAACCAAAAAATAATTAACTAAAAAATAATATAAAACAACTCTTCATCAACTATGCAATTAAGGACGAGAGATTTCATATTTTTTTTACATATATTTTCAAAGCAATTAAACAACATTGAAATAAATCAAATGAATTTCATTTATGTAAAATAAAAATAATAAAAGACAAAAACCATTACTTAACCATGCCAATATGTCATAATCAAAGTCGTGTATGAGCGTGACTCCATGTAATTAAGATCAATATCAAATTACCTACTTTTAGGCGTGGGTCATATTCAACAACTAGATGTGGTTTTTATTTTTTATATTTAGTAACTTGAACGAATTTTTGGTAGATTTTATATACTCATTGTTTTGCTTTCGTAGAGACATGTAAACGTTAATATTATTGTCGGTTTACTACATTTATCCTAAAAGAAATTTTATAATATTTTGACTAATTATAAAAAACAAATAAAATTTTGACTAATTATTAAAAAAAAGGAGCATAATGTCTTTATAATACAAAATATAATTAAAATAAAAATAAAAATTTTAAAATCAAATATATAAACATAAATGCTTTTGTCAACTTTAATTAATGATGTTTTTTTTTTTATATTCACTTGAAAAAAATATTTTTATTGACATGATAAATATATATAATTTTGCTAAAGCAAAGTATACATTATATTTAAAAGACAATGAAAGTCTATAAATGTTTATAAAAGTCTTTTAAAATGAAAGTCTACGAAAGTCTTTTGAAATGAAAATCTATGAAAGTAATATCTACAAGGTTATACTAAACAACCTAGAGGGGGGGGGAGCTTGCTTTTGTCAAAACTTTGGTGAGCATACAAATTAACCTTTACTACAAGAAAAATGACTTTTAGCAACATTCAAAAGGCAACACGCATGCTGTGCGTATTGCTAAAAGTGGTCTATCGCAACGCGCAGACTATGAATGTTGCTAAAGGTCAGTTATCGCAAAGCACAAAAAATGTGTGTTGTGGAAACCACCTACGGCAACGCACAAATGAATGTTGCAAATAATTGAACACATATGGCAACGCACAACAGTTGCACGTTGTCGTAGATAAATCATTAGACTATGCACATTTTGTGCACGTTCCTATAAGCATGCTTTTAGCAACATACAATTGTGCTCATTGTTGAAAAACTAATATTTAGCAACACACACATCATGGATGTTGCCATAGGTCTTGTGTGTTGTGAAAAAATCTAATATTCCACAACACACAAATCATGCAAGTTGTCGTAGGTGTCTTTAACAACAAAAAAATGTTTACGTTGTTGAAAAGTTAATATTTAGCAACACACACGTTATGGATGTTGTCAAAGGATTTGGGCGTTTTGAAAAAGTTCAATATTCGGCAACAGGCATATCATGCGCATTGCCGTATATGTATTTTTAGCAACGTACATATGTGCACATTGTTGAAAAACTAATATTTAACAACACACACATCTTGAAAGTTGTCATAGGCCTTGTGCGTTGCGAAAAAGTCTAATATTCCGCAACACACATATCATGCACGTTGTCGTAGGTGTTTTTTTAGCCACATATATACAAATGTGCACCTTATTGAAAAACTAATATTTAGCGACACACACATAATGGATGTTGTCATAGGTCTTGCGCATTGCGAAAAAACCTAATATTCTGCAACACACTTATTATGCACGTTGTCGTGTGTGTCTTTTTAGCAACCGTTGGCTTGATTGTTGCTAAAAAGCTAATATTTTGAAACTCACATATTATGTACATTGCTGTAGGATCCTCTTAATCAACTATTGACTTGCGCATTGCAAAAAGCTAGTATTCAGCAATACACATATTATGCACATTGTTGTAATAGTTTCATTAGCAATTGTTTGCTTGTGTGTTGAGAAAAAAAAGGCTAATATTCCGCAACACATATAATATGCACGTTGGCGTACAAGAAATTGTTCACTTATATGTTGCAAAAACGTTAATATTTGGCAACATACACATCATGGATATTTTTATCGCAAATATTAAAATACATAACCATCATTACCAAAGTGATGTACTTTCTCTTCTTTTCCATGAAAATGATTTGAATCTTACTTTTGTCCATTTAATTGTAAAATGTGGAGGATGTCCTTATATAGTGGGAGGCTGGGAGCTGCATTATGAGTCATTAGGTTTCGATAGACTGTTAACCCGATTGTTTTTTTTTTTTTTTTTTCAAATAAATGATTTAGCTATTATACATAATATGTATAGTTAAATAGTTAGTTTTGATATAAAGTTATTTTATTTTTAAATCCTTGATTTTTGTAGATTATTGGAGAAATCCAATGATAATATGAGGTTGGTCCAGTGGTTTGTCCTTACACGTACACCATGAGGTTGTGGGTTCTAGTCTATCCCCCTCCCCCAAATCCCAAATTATTGTAATAATTCAAAAAAAAAATAAAAAATTAACTTGTAATTATAGGGAACATGTATAGTAACTAAGCCTTTAATTAAATGTTGGGTTAAAATTTATAATATTTAATTGTTTATCACACAAATAATTACAATGATTAATGAGTCTAAATTATCAACCAATAAAAATAATAATTTTTTCAATAAATGTTGAATTAATTTTTTCTGTAACATATGTTATATATAAAAAAGTGTGTAATATATAACAAAGTTAAAATTGTAGCGGAATGGCAAAAACTCTCATGGTGGAGGTGTTTGTCACAGGTTCAAACCCTCGTTTGAACAAAAAATGAGATGTAAGGTGGTCAAGGGGGGCTCGATAATGATTAGGTAGTAGGAGGGTAAATACCCCCAAACCAAACCTTTGCTCGTTCTCGAGCAAAACACAAAATAAAACAAATAAGACACAACAATATAATGACTCAATCTAAAATTTTCCTAGACACCAACAAAGACAAAACAAAAAGTCGAATTTTCAACTAGTATTGAGATATAATGGTGTGTGATAAAGAGAAGTAGACTCATGCAAAGTGTTCTAGAGCAACTCGAAGGCACAAAAGGGAAACTCGAACAATCACAAATCCCAAACCTAAAAGCGCTCTCATATTGGAAACTACTCCCTCTCACACCTTGAGCATAGTTCGCTTTGACTCTAAGCCTCACGTGGAAACTCTCTTTTCTTTCTGCTTGAAGTCCTAAGTTCACTCTCAATGCAAGGTGTGCAATGATAAAATTAATGAATAGGAATCTAATGCATTGCATACAATACAAATCATTAAAAAAAAACCGCTTATTTCATTGTGAACTAGCCTAGGAAGGAATCAAATACCATGGACATGGAAAATCATGCTTTAACAAACATTCCCAATGTAGATTTATCATAGATCACTTAGGTCTTCCCTTTTGGTTATAATGGGGCCATAGGGTGATATGAGGTGACACAAAGAATAGGAATTGGAGTTCAAAATCACCAATCATGCTAAGACACACTTACATTACACACCCACACTTTTAGCTCTACTTGCACACAATACTTGAACTCTAGCGTCTAGGCATCACTTTCACACACATTTGTGCGTTACATTGTACTCTACTTTTGTTTGAGTACTTTTACTTTTAACATTCAAGGCTCTTTTTGCTTTTTTTTCTTTTTCTTTTCTTTTGCACATTTAAGATTTAGTAATTTGGCAATAAGTGAACATTTGGCACTTTTACAATTTGAGCCATTTGCTTAGCATATTTACAAAGATTGCCTAAGTACACGCTATTTAACATATAGAGCTTTACGCCTTTCACACCACAAAACTATTGCACATCCTAACATGATTAGCAACAAGGGTAGGCATGTGTTTAGGCTATGGCTATATGGTTGTATGTGGTACCAAATGAAAAGGTATGTGTTTGGCCTCAAGTTTGGCTTTAGAGCACATATAAGGGACATAGGAATGTGTTTAGGCTTGTTTTAATAGTTGAATGCACACACATTGTCTAAGATCATTTCCACACTTCATCTATCAAGGGAATGAATGCATCCATCAAGCAATCCACTATGTATATGAGATGTAATGTCCTATGGTATATGATGCACATGATGAGAATAGTGTATAAGAATTGAAGTGAAAATGCTCAAATACGCTTTTTTCAAAGGCTTGTATTTGTGAACTCACTAGGTGGTCTCCACTATTAGAACAAGGCGCAAGAGCATCGAGTCCCCTCAACTTAAGCACAAAAAGGATGGGACTAGCCCATGACGTGCAAGTGAGACCCTACAGTGACAATAAGTAACTCAATTAAGCATACTACGCATAAATAAACTCGCTACAAGCACACGCTCAAGGCATCACATCCAAGCTAGTTAAAGCTCAAAAAATTTGGTCATGCAACAATTTGAAAAAATAGGCACAAAAACCACCCAAGACTCAAAAAGACAACTCAAAAAAATATCTACATCCCCAAACCAAAACCCAACATTGTCCTCAATGTTAAAGACAAGAGAGTCCGGCCTAGCGGCACACACCTAACACGGCCAAAACAAAGTAGGCTTAACAAATAAAAGGCAATTCATGCAATATCTCAATTAAGCTCAAAGTACACATTCTCTTCATCATCAATTGACCACAAACATTTCAAAATTGACGGAGTGAGGGCATGGCAACCCCCAAACTAAACTAAACAATAAGCACTAAAACTTATATAATCACACTCATGCAATAGAGCCTCCGGCTCATAATCATTTAGCGCATGCATAAGAGCTTTCGGCTCAATCATCCAAAATTGACTTAATAAAATCAAGCTCAATATATATATCAATCAACCACCCAATCTAACCATCCATAAATTATTTAATGAAAAGCAAATAATAACTAAAAAGCAATAAATAATTCAAAATCGAGGTGGGTTGCCTCCCACAAGTGCTCTATTTATCGTTTAGGCAAGACATTGGCACGACACTTTGGCTCTTCGAATTCCTAATTTCTGCTTCCCTTCATAAAGATAGCATTAACTCCCAAGCAGCACAAATCGCTTCCTAGAGAAGCTATAGACAATCTATACAATCACAAACACATTAGAGAGTTCAAGCAACAAGATTTTTCAATACAAGCAATTGCAAAACCAAAGCTTATACCATTTATTTAAGAAAAACAAACTTAAACCAAAATAAAAAAAATAAAAAAAAAACACAATGTGAAAGAATATCTCAAGATGGAGGACAAAATTTCATAAAAACTGGTGACTTTTGAAATCGACCTATGTCCACTCTTTAGTGTATATTTTCTAAAATACTCAATAAAAATCTCTCAACTTTTGGCATAGAAAAATAGACATGCAAATGCACACTTTTCATTTAGAAAACATTTCAAAATAAAAGTTGAAAAAGTCTGTAAATGGACGTCGAAAATGGTTAGAATTTCAAAACATGGCATCGCCCATGACCTTTGGTCAAAGAAACATTCATAACTTTTGAACCCCCACTAAGAATTTTATGTTCTTTATACTGTTGGAACCGTATCGAAAAACTGAAGAACGTAATATGGGCGAAATAATTTATTTCCTCACCAAGAAGTACATTTTTCGTGAAACATTTGGCCTTGAAATTTCAAAACAGGGTACTTTTGCAAAGGTCAAAGAAAAAGTTGAAAATGTTAAATGAAAAATGACTCAAATAATGAATCCACACCCCCAAAATTAATTTAAACATTGTCTTCAATATTTTATATGAAATGAGATGCATGGACAATGAATAAACGAAACATGGAAGGCAAGAACTCAAGACCTAAACAACCTAAACATATCATTATAATATTTACAACAAATAGGCGATTTCTGCCCAATCCAACAATTATTCCACAAGCACATTTAATAACATCAAACCCTTCCTAAAGCATTTAAGCACATATCGGTACATCCAATCAACTCACTCAAACATGCTTCAACATTAAGAACATTACCTATATACGTTTAAGTTACACCAACATAAGTAAGGTAATATATATCAAAATATAGAAACAGTTAGAGGAGTCGATACCGAATTTCCAATTTGGGGAGAAGCTTGCAGAGACACTACCTCTTACTACGCTTTAACCTCTTTTCACTTGATGCTCTTTGCGACACCACTCGCATCCTTGGTTGTATTAACCTCTTAGGTCGTCGTTGCGCTACTGTTTGCTTGATGAGGTTGTTGGAGTGCAATCGATGCACTCATGGTTCTTTTGAGTTGTGCGGTCTTGGCTTTTTGCGCTCTACTTCGCGATTGTTAGACACCACTCCAACATTGATTTGATTGCTCGCCAACCTGAAAATTTATGTTCCTTGCACAAACACAACTCAAACAACATTAAACGCATATGCTTAAGAAAAAAGTAAAATAACAAATCGAACATAAACAAATAGAAGACTAATGAAATATTTACATTACTACATTATTAGCTAAAACTAGAAACAATTAACGAATAGGCCACCTCCCCGACAGCGGCGCAATTTTTGAATGCCCTTTTTCTTGTCATTAGGAAATTACGAATTTAAAATAATTTATAAAGTTGTCCTACGCAATGTGCTCTAAAATTTTGAAAACTAGAAAAACGGTAAGCGAGGGTATCGTCCACAGAGAGGTGTCATCCGTCGATCGTTTCATGTTTTAGTGATTATTAAAGCAATGTAAATAAGAACATGGAAATGGTGAGAGTGATGTGTGTAAAGTGTGAGCATGTTCATGTGTGTGTGTGAGAGCATGAGATAAGCAAACAAAAAGATAAACAATGATAGAAATGTAACTAGGTGTTTGCCTTTCTAAGTTAATCTACTCCTAACTACATTAATCTACTCTTAAAGGCAAACACCCTAAGTTACGAAAATAAAGATGGTTTGGAGAGAGAAATAGATGGACACACAAGGTACTCATGACCACCATGTCATTCACGCCACTCATAAAAACCAATTGCATAAAACACCACAAGATTGGGTTCAACCTAGCCTTTGATACGACCTCTAAATATGGAAATAAGGAGAGTCGCCTAGTCCTTGGTTGCTACTCACATGTCACGTGTAAGCAACAACCATATAATGGAAGCATTAAGTATAAATTCGGACCCTCGATCACCACTCATTGAGGGTGTATCGCGTGAGCAACGACCAAGGCTCGTATAAATCATGAAGGTCTATGGAACCGAAATCCACAATGGCATGATATGTACTAATCATGAATTTCACCCATACAATTAAGAGCATAATCAAGGCCAAGAGTTGATGTACCTATTTAACCCTAATTCTCAAACACTCAAATCAATCCAAAACATGCATTTTGAAATATCCATCCACATACACACAATTAAGGGATGTTTGATTAATCTACTCATAATCCCAATCATGAACACATATTAATTTCTACCCTACATGCCATGAATGTAAAGACAATAGATTTCTCTAAACATATATCTAAGAGGGCTGCCAAGCTTATTCGACATAAGTCAATAATCAATACAAGCAATTGAATGAGAGAATAATTGAAAACATTAAATACAAGTTAATCAAATAAATAGAACTAGTATTAGGTTTACATATTTCCCTAATGTCGATACATATCAAATAAAGAAAATACAAGAGAATAGTAAAAGAGAAAACCCAAGTTGTCAATCTCGGATCTCCAAGTTCTATTGAAGCTCCTACTCCTCATAAACAAGAGAGGGTGGCTTTTTCCTCATGAATCTCCTCTAAAGATGGGTGGTTGTATGTGAAAGGTGGTGATGGTGAGACATCCATGGAGGAAAACCTCCATGGATGCCTTTGAAGGTCTCTCTTTCTCTTTTGTTGCGTGAAGAAGATGAATTGTAGAAGAGATGGTTTCTAGGTTATTTTGAGTGAAGAGTCTATATGGGTTTTGTGAAGAAAATGGTATATTTATAGGCTTGGGAGGTTTGGGAACGATTAGGCATGGAAGGACGAAATTAACCTTAAAAAATGGCCTAACAACCCGTCATTCGTTGTTCTGGAGGCTGTAAAGTGGGGGTGAATAGTACGGGTCAGGGACCCGTATTCACCTGCACTATATTACTAAAATGGTTATAACTTTCTCTAGGAGACTCAAAATTATAATCCATAAAAATCGCTGGAAAGTAGACTTACAAAGCTTTCTGAATATATGTAATCTGACACATGGTTCGACCTGAGGAGAGAGATATAACCATTCGAAGTTAGATGTTCTGTATAAGATTTTACATTTTCAACCCCTTTTTGCACTAAATCTCGAATTCCGCTTCCAATACTAGAAAATGCACGAATGCCTGCAATTTCCCACAAAAAGAACAGAAGAGACACTAAAACGCAAGAAAACGAAACAAAAGATACGAAAATGAGGGCCGAAATATATAACATATTTGGCACGATCAAACACCCCCAAACCAAACCTTTGCTTGTTCCCGGTAGCGGCACCATTTTAAACGTGCTTTTTTTATCGTTAGGAAATTGTGAATTCAAAAGAATTTATAAAGTTGTCCTACGTAATGTGCTCTAAAGTTTTGAAAACTAGAAAACCGGTAAGCGAGGGTATCATCCACAGAGAGGTGTCATCCGTCGATCGTTTCGCGTTTTAGTGATTATTAAATCAATGTAAATAAGAACATGGCAAGGGTGAGAATGGTGTGTGTGAACTGTAGCATGTTCGTGTGTGTGTGTGTGTGTGTGTGTGTGTGTGAATGAGATAAGTAAACAAAAAGATAACTAAGGATAGAAATGTAACCGGGTGCTTACCTTTCTAAGTTAAATATACTCATAACTAAATTAATCTACTCCTAAAGGCAAACACCTTAAGTTACTAAAATAAATATGGCTTGGAGGGGGAAATAGATGGACACATAAGGTACTCATGACCACTATGGAATTCGTGCCACTCATAAAAACCAACCGTATAAAACAGTACAAGATTGGGTTCAACCTAGCCTTTGATTCGACCTCTAAATATGGAAATGGAGATAGTCACCTGGTCCTCGATTTCTACTCACCAAGGGTGTATCGCGTGAGCAACGACCATAAAAGGACTGCATTAAGCATAAAGGCTGACCCTTGATCACTACACATCGATGGTGTATTGTGCGAGTAACAACCAAGGGTAGCCTAAGTGAATATTAAAGGATCGACCATCGATCGCTACTCACATGTCACATGTAAGCAACAACCATATAATGGAATCATTATGTGTAAATTCGGACCCTCGATCAGTACTCATCGAGGGTGTATCGCGTGAACAACGACTAAGGGTCATATAAAGCATAAAGGTCTATAGAACCAAAATCCACAATGGCATGGTATGTACTCATCATGAATTTCACCTAAACAATTAAGAACATAATCAAGTCTAAGAGTTGATGTACCTACTTAGCCCTAATTCTCAAACACTAAAATTAATCCAAAACATGCATTTAGAAATATCTATCAACATACACATAATCAAGGGATGTTTGATTAATTTACTCCTAAACTACATTAATCTACTCCTAATCCCAATCATGAACACATATCAATTTCTACCCTACATGCCATGAATGTCAAGACAAGAGATATTCCTAAACATGCATCTATGAGGGTTGTTAAGCCTATTCAACACAAGTTAAGAATCAATACAAGTAATTAAATGAGATAATACTTAAAAATATTCAATACAAGTTAATCAAATAAATAGAACTAGTGTTAGGTTTACATATTTCCCTAATAGGGATACACATCAAATTAAAAAAAAAAATACAAGAGAATAGTAAAAGAGAAAACCCAAGGTATCAATCTAGGTCTCCAAGCTCTATTGAAGCTCCTCCTCTTCATAGACAAGGTAGGGTGGCTCTTTCCTCATGAATCTTCTCCAAAGATAGGTGGTTGTATGTGGAAGATGGTGATGGTGAGACTCCATGGATGCCTTTGAAGGTTTCTCTCTCTCTTTTGTTGTGTGAAGAAGATGAAGTTTGGAAGAGAGGGTTTCTAGGTTAATTTGGTGAAGAGTTTTTTATCTTGTGAAGAAAGTGGTATATTTATAAGCTTGGAAGGTTTGGGAACGATTTAGACATGGAAGGATGAAATTACCTTTAAAAAATAGCCCAAAAACCCGTCATTCACTATTATAGAGGTTGTAGAGTGCGGATGAACAGTTTGGGTTAAGGACCTGCACTTTATTGTCTCTTCAAGGTTCAGCTCTCTGATCTTGTCAACAGTGCGGCTGAGAGTGCGGTTAGGACCCATATTGACCCGCACTATATTACTAAAATGGTCATAACTTTCTCTAGGAGACTCGAAATTGCAATCCGTTACTTCCTGGGTTTTCTAAATATATGTAATTCAACACGTGGTTTGATCTGAGAAAAGAGATATGACCCTTTAAAGTTGAATTTTTTGCATAAGTTTTTTACATTTTCATCCCCTTTTTGCACGAAATTCCGAATTCCACTTCCAATACTAGAAAATGCACGAATACCTACAATTACAATAAAAGAGCCTATAAGAGATGCAAAAACACACGGAAAAAAGACAAATGATAAGGAAATAAGGGCCGAAGTATACAACATCTTTAGCACGATCAGGTAGGGGGCCCGGTTGAAAGAGATCCATTTTTTTTTCTTAACCTAAGGCAACGTACAATGCATATTGCAAAAATTATCTAAGACAACGTACAATGCGTGTTGCAAAAATTGTTTAAGGCAACGCACAGTAAAATTGTCAAAGACAATGCATAGTAAGGCAACATACATCAACCGTGTGTTGCGTTAAATGTCTATGACAATGCGCATAGTACGTTGTTATTATTCTATGACTACAGATAGTACGTGTTGCCAATAGCTTTGAGACTTTTGGCAATAGGCATATCAACAAAGTTTTCGCAACGCATTTTACGCATTGCGAAAGGCCAAATTTCTTGTAATGCTTTAATATGATTGTTACGAGAAAACAATAATCACATGTTTGCTTGATTCACCACCTTTAGTCCACAGAACATACAAAAAGAGACAATGTATCTTATATAAAAGCAGTGTTCGAAAAAATGGTCTGGGCTGTCGCCCAAGCAGCCGCCTAGACGCTGTGCGATGGTCGGTCGTCTTGAGTTGGCCAAAATTGGTGGCAAAAATGGGTTAATGGAAAACTCAATGGTCAATGTAAAAAATCAAGTTATTCGGCAAAAAAGCGGATGATTAATCGGGTCCAGGCGGTCAAAGCCATTGACTTTGCCTAGACTGATTTAAAAAAAATTCTAGGTTTAAATCGCAAATATAAACAAATAAACAAACAAAGTAAAAAAAAAATTATTTTGATTAATTTTGTGTTGTTTAATTAGGTTTGAAAGGACAAAGAGAAGAAATTATTGGCGCATACAAGTGCTGTGTTGAGAAAAGAGAGTCAAATAGTGGATCATTCGAGGAAGATTCTAGAAATCAAGGCCAAATTGCGAGAGAAGACCCATAAATTGAAGTAACTGATGCAGAATTTCTGTTGAAATAATTGGGTCACTTGTAGAGAGAAGGGAAAGCAAAAGTAGAGAGAGAAAAAAAGTTTGTGTTTGAAATTAAAAAAATGAAAGCTACTTGCAAACTAAATAAATGAGAAGAGATGAATTTATAAAAAGTGACTCTGAACAGTGTACCCTAACTTAACTAAAAATGGGCTTGGTGGGTTTGTTGGCAATTGGGTCAGATACCAAACACAAAGTTAACTAAATTAATTGGGCCTATCTTTTGTTTGCAATTGGGCCAAATATCAAACTTAACTAAGTTGGGCCAAATAGCAATTATCAAATAGTTAATTGGGCCTACAATATAAATACATATTAGTTGTTGTATAACAGTATAAGTAGAATACAACTTTATTTAGTCTTGAGGCATTAATGACAAGGTTTTGGTTTGTGTGGATTTGGACTAGATATTGATTATTTTGATTGAATTTGGTCATAATATGAGTTTTAATATTAGTTTTATAGGTGGGAAATGGTCATAATATGAATTTCGTCATAATCAGTCAACGGAAAAAGTCAACCACCTAGAAATCCGCCTAGGCGCCTACTAGGCCGCATAGGAGCTAGGCGCTGGTCCACCGCCCAACTAGCACCTAGCGTTTACTAGAACACTTTTTAAAAGTATGTTCAATGCAAAACAAATTCCACAAGTTGTACTTTGAATAGTACAATGTAAATTCACTAAGTAAAGCTTTACAACTTGATGTAGAATTTCACAAGATACAATGTTCAAACATTTACAAAGATACAAGAGACAAATGTTGATTCAACAAATAAACAAATATCAAAAAGATAAGGAAAGAGAAACTTGACACACGATATTTTTAACGTGGTAAACCTTCGAAAAGGAAACATCCACTGGTTGAATCC
The DNA here is from genome assembly GCA_035582765.1 of Acer negundo. NCBI lineage: Eukaryota > Viridiplantae > Streptophyta > Magnoliopsida > Sapindales > Sapindaceae > Acer > Acer negundo. The sequence goes on along the minus strand of CM069236.1, from coordinate 8,309,483 downwards.
ACAACCACCGACAAAATATTTTTCAATAGTTACATAAGAGTACACCCTCAAAAGTGACAAACTCTCATGTATCACTATCTATTGGATATCCCTCCTATCTATTCCCACTAGAGAGAAACTTACATACTCTCTAACTAAGACACATCTCATATCTCTAGAGAGTATCCTTGCTTAGACTTACTGATCAAGCCAAAATTGGTATGATTTTGGCCCTCATTTTCATCTCCTTATGCTTGATTCTCGAGCGTTTCTTCATATTTAATGTTGTTAAATCAAGTGTTTCAGGTTTTCTTAGGCTTCAAGGGTATTTGTGAAGAAGGTGTGGACTTTGGTGCAAAAAGAGCACAAGTTGGCAAAACATGGCATTGTCACCACTTTGGCTTGATGATGTCACCATTGGCGACACAAAGGAGTAAGTGGTGACAAAGACCTGTTTTCAATATAAATCAATCAGGTCTTGTCACCACTTTATGTCAACATGGCGACAAAGTGGCGACAATGCATTTCCTTCATTGTCGCCGCTTACATATTGGCGAAAAAGATGAGAAAAGTGGTGGCATGTGAATCTCAGAATGTATAACAGTTTGTCGCCAGTATGTCGCCATAGCCACACAAGTAGCAACAATCTTTCCATATCGGATTTTCAAGCAGTTATCAATACAATTATGAGTGTGACTATATATATTCTTCTCTTCCAACTTGAAGAAGGATGCAATCATTTAGAAAGCATGAATTTACAGAGCATTAGACCTAGTTTCTTCTCCACACATCACTCTCTCAACTTCCTCCATTCTCTAAACTTGTATTACCTTTTCCATCTAAAACCTCAACACTAATGTCTTGATTACTTCACCCAACTGTACCTCTCTTTCCATTATCTACATTTCAATACTTTTGTCACTCACCATTAGACACCCATATATCTAGACACATCCTTTTCTACCATTCTTGACACTGAAGCAACGAAGGAAGGGAATGAGCAAGCACTAAAGAAAGAGACCTAAGGGTGATTTCCTTAACTATTACTTCCTATTCATTTGATTGTAACTATATGTAACTAAACCCCTAATCTAGGGGATAGATGTGAGAAACATTTGTTGTGGGTTTTTGCTTAAGCTATGTGTAATTAAATCTCTATTTGCTTTCTATTCACTTAATATTGAGATTCCATACATTATGTGATTTGCATTGTATATCACTACTAGATCATATTATTGTGTGGGATAATTTGTTATAAAATCAATCTTGGATTGACACCCTTGATTGGTTAAGGAACTTAGTGAATAGGAAGATTAGTGGTGGGTATATCAACCCCACTAATCTAAACCCTTGATTTGTACAAAATTAATCTCACATTGACCCCCTCTCCTTAATCAGTTAAGCATTGAGGTGGGAAGATGTTCAATGTTCTTAAAAATGACCCAAACACACTATAGGAAACAAATGGTTAGCATCTAAGAGATTTGGTCATTAATGAAGCTTTGAAGAGCATTATCCATGTTACTTGTAACTCCATCAATTCCCTAGCATCTACTTTATTTGTTTACATCATCCCTCTTATCAAGATTGTTGAGTCTTCTATTTTTCCTACCATTTTTGTATGTTTATCTTAATTGCATGTTTGGTGGTTTATCAAACAACATAACTATCCATTCATTATGATTTATTTTATTGCAATATAGATTAGTCAATCAATCTAACATATTACTCCATCTCCCTGTGGAACGAATCTTACTTACCACTTGCTAAAAATTAACATCTTAAAGGATTTTTAAGTGGCTAAAACATGGTTTTCAAAAGAACATAAAAGAGTATCTTGTTGAGCACACAAACGACCTTATCCCTTACTAGAGACCTCACACCTCTTGCCAAGACCTCCCTTGCTTTATGCTGAAGAATCACTCGAAGAATATAATTATTCCTTTAATCGGTTTCCGAGGAATGACCACAGGAGTAAGACATTCCATAAAAAGATTTCTGATCACAACAAGGGACTTTTCTTGCTTGGACTTACCGGAGCCTCACACCCATTGCCAAGACTTCCCTTGCTTGTCTAACCAGAGTCTCACACTCCTAGATAAGACTTTGCTCGGACTTACTTAAAGCCTCACATTCTTAGCCAAGACTTCTCTTGCTTGGACTTACTTAGAGCCTTACACTCTTAGCCAAGACTTCCACCTTTTACAAGGCAAGTGATCTACGTGATGCAAATAATTCAAGCACAATCAACATAGGACATATGATCAATATGAACTATGGAAACTAGAATTAGATAATGAACACACAATGTATGATATTATAGTTTACAATCAAAGAGATGCAATCACACAATATGATGCATGAACATATAAAATGTATGGATTATGTATACTTCATGTAGAACTAGACTTAGTCAACAAAGCTCACAACAAAAATAGTCTAGGTTATTAACACATGAAAACCAAAATCTAGAGTGTATCAAACCACCAAACACACTTTAATCCTAGATTAGATTCATGCAACTGAAGCTTGATATTAGACATGTTCATGAAGCACATATACAAGCATTTAGTACAAAAACAAAAATGCTAGAGAAGTGAGATAAGATCTTTAAACATCTTCTAAAAAACAATTAGAGCATGTATTCAAATATCAATTAAGTGAATCCAATCAAAGCTCTAAAACATAAACATGTGCTATTTTCAAATATGATCAATCAAGGAAACATAGCACAACTAGGAATCATTTATCATTAGAATATCAATAATCAATGCACAATTATTCCTAGACACAAAGCTAATCACAATACAACTCACAAGCATGTGAAAACATGGGTTTAGAAAAACCTAACTCACATTCAAGATTCTAATTAAGATAAAATTAGCTTTTAATTAAAGCTCACAAACCTAATAACATATGATCAAGAACATACACATATATAGGAAGAAAACCCAAGGTAATTGAAGATCATTTAAGCTCAAGAACACAAAGGTTTGAACAATTACCTAGAACAAGTACGTGCAGTCCGAAAATGGTGATGAACCAAATGAAAAATTGATCAAATGACCTCAAAGTTGCTTAGGGTTTATAGAGTGCTCCAATATGAAGATTATCCAACTTGAATCACTCAAATCGGATGAGAGATGAGTAATATATGGTGTTTGTAAGTTGAGAGAAAATCAAATAAAAAATCTGCACATAATTCTTATTCACCAACAATTTGAATTTCGGTGGAGAGGGAATTATAAAGAGAAAGAGAGTTTTTCCAATGAGGTAAGATCACACAAGAAAACCCTTAAATGACCAATAGGAGATCACACTTAAGACACCATATGCTTTGATTGACCATGCACACCAAACACTATGTGTGTAGGGATGGCAAAATTCCCCACGGGGACGGGGCCCCGTGAGGACCCTCACTTTTGGGGTGAGGATGGGTTTCAATTTGGTGGGGATGGGGTGGGGATGGAGGTAGATAGTCTAACTCACAATGGATATTGGGTGGGGATGGGTTTTATACTCTCTACCTCGCCGCGCCGCGCCCCAACCCGCTTAAAATAATACTTAGTTAAACTATGTAGTTTCAAAGAAAATAAATATATCTAAATATATATATATATATATATATATACATTAACCATAACTTTACATCATTCCACCGTTATTTAACATAAAGCGACAAAACAAAATACTATTAAAAAAACCCTAGCTGCTAACTTCAACTATAAGTCTCTAATCCTCAAACAACTCGAAGTTCACCGTTCAAGCTTAAACCTCAAACACAAGAGGACATACAGTAAATTTCTTTCTCAAATAACTTTTACAATTAAAAGTTTAATAACAACATGTTTTATTACTTTAATAATTCTCAACTCTTGAATTAAATTTAATTCGTTTATCAATACTTCAAGTAAGCACAAATATGTCTACAGATGCACTAGAAAGTGAAAACCCAATACTGGTGCCATCAAGAGAAAATTGTGTAAACATATTGGGGTGGAAACAAACCCAATTGAATGTGATGATGATGGCATCAAAAGAAAAAGAATGTGCACATCAGTTATGTGGGAGCACTTAATTGATAAAAAAAAAAAAATTGAAGATAACTATCATATTCAATAGTTATATATTTGATATTTAAATAAATATATATATATATATATATATGTATATATATAAATGGGGTAAATGGGTGGGAATGGGGAAAGCACTCCTGTTGTACCTCGCCCCGCCCCAACCCACTCCATCTATTGAGGGGATGAGTTTTCAAAAAATGAATGGGGTGGGGTGCGGGGAAGGCCACCCCGCCCCATTGCCATCCCTAACTATGTGCACACTAAACACTATGTGCAATACACATGACAAAATCCCTTAAATCAGGAAATGAAATTTTGCAAGCAGTTCACGTGAATCAGATAAAGAAGTTTCAGCGTGGTGCGCTGATTCCTTCACGTGGAGGCAGGGAAGGTGATTCGGCATGGGCACCACGCGCCCTCCACGACCAAAGGGTGGAAATGGCAATTTGCCATCTCTTTTCCCCTTTGTTTACCTTTCGTGTTCTTTGATCGTTCTCCGGTTTTTGAACTCCGAATTCGAATCCGTTTTCGAATTATGAACCAGGACACTCTCACGGACAAGGACATTAATAAAACTATCATAAAAAATATGGAAATCGAAAAGATGAACAAATGAAAACCATGTACGATAAATGTACGGAAAATTTCGTAACTTTTTACTTGGAACTCGAAAACTAATGAGCGAGTATCCAAAACGACCAAAACTCAACAAGGAATCATTTGAGAACATATTCAAGTCCAAGTCACTTACACACAAACAAATAAACACAAGATCACACAAGTATACAATTTCCTAAAGATAGTCCTTGTACATACATTTCTACAATATATGACAATATGAGATCAATGCATGAGCATACTAAAACTTGTGTGTGAATGTGTTGTACTAATTTGGTGCTACGATGCAGGGACACAAATGTATGCAATGTGTGTGTGTGCGCCTAAGCCTTGTAAGAGAAAAGAGGTCTTATTACCTTGTAGTCAATAATGCTTTCCTCACACAAAGGCTTCACTTTGCTTGAATCGTTGTCCATCTTCTTTGAAGCTTGATAAACCGAATCCTAGACAACTAAACAATACAAAGAAAATGACGTTTTGATGTAGAATGATGCCAACATAAACCAAAATCATAACACTAATTAATATATTTAGTTGATTAAAAAGTTGAGTTGTTTGGTGTAGACAAATCAAAGATGAGAAACTACTGTACACATGGTGTAGGTGCTTCCTGGAACCACTCTTAGACTCTTAATTATTGTGTATTAATACTTTAATTTACTCTCCATAACCCCGCTTTGCTCTTCAAATTAATTATGTTTTGACTCCAATTGATATATGATATGAGTAAAGTTAAAGTAATAATAATAATAGTAATAATAATAATAATAATAATAATTAAAACCAACAATTAGTTAAACAATAAGAAGATGAGGTTTGTTGATCAATGATATACCTCCCGGTTCGAGTCGTATCATTCTCTCTCAAACCCTTGAATTACAATTAAATTAAACAATTTTTTTTCTTTTTGAGATCATATACCAAATAGATCAAGAGTCTACTAAGATCTGTCAAAATAAACATAAGATATCTAAGCTCACATCAAATGAAAGAAAAAAAAAACTCCTCGCACCGGTTGATAATTAATTAATTATGCATAGTTGGACTTGAAACCTTAGCACAAGCATGGAAGTGGAGATACACAACTCTCGAACTAAGCTATGTACAATTTATTTTATTTTATTTTATATATATTTAAAAGAAAAACATTACAAAACAGAGAAAACAGACGAAGGGCCAGGATTCAGCTATAAAGGCTCCCGTATAGAGGAGAAGACTAATGAGGCATGGTTATGTGCTAAGGAATTCCCTTGAGAAAGGGTGGCTTGACACTTACAAACACCAACCTCTGAAAACAAAACCTTAATGTCATTGACAATGAAAGTAATATCCCTTAGAAAAGCATCTGAAAAACTAAAATAGGAGGCCATTGAAAAGGAAGAAATCTCAGCAATTGAAATAGGAAGATTATAGAATTTTTGCCATCAAAAGACCCTTACGCAGAGCCATCGGATGGCTAACCTCAACAAAGAAGGAACCTAATTGAAGATTAGAATGAGCAGCAATCACTCTCCCTTTAATATCCTTGATAGTTGTCCTAACACCCAGACACATGGAATTCCTCCGGAATGTAGCACCCGAATTAAGTTTCAGGAGACCATGAGGGGGAGCGACCCAAACTGTCAAAGGCTTGATAGACGGGGAAGAAGAAGGAGGAGATAAAGCCAGTTTGGAGTTCATAAATTCTACAAGCAAACCCGCCACCCAACCCACCACCAACACACTCTCTTTGGCCTTTCCACAATTCAAAAAGTAGTTGTGATTCTCCTAAATCAACCAAGCAATCATGCATACAAAATTAAGGTCATCATCATCAATACTAGCAGCCAAAGACATCAACCCATCCAAAACCGTGAGATTTCACAAGTTTGCAAGAAGACTACCAAAGTGAGTTTCCCGCCAGATCATTCTAGCTGCCTTGCAACCGAAGAGGGCATGACATGACAAAGGGTAGGCATAAATTTCTTTTTCCACAAATTTTCCTTAAAGGGAATAGTATTCAAAAAAGCCCGCCAAATGAAAATTTTGACCTTTGGGGGAATGTTGAGCTTCCATAGGGACTTCCACCAATTGCATTACTTTGATGAATTGGAAGCTGAAACCTGAATATTATCCATCATAGCAAGATGGTATCCGCTACTCACCGTATACACTCACTTTTTCTCAAAATACCAACAAAGGGTGTCTTTACCACCTCTTAAGTTAATAGGGATAAATAAAACAGCTTTCTTGTCAATCGGAGAAGGAGCTGATTTAATTTGTTCAAATTCTAGCCCTGTCGAGACCTATCAATAAGATAGGGAACAAGAACGTTATTACCCAGGTCAAAAATGACTAGGCAGAAAGAGCTGAGACGAGGGATCCAGTCCTTGAAAACACTAAGACTGCTACCGTCACCAATCGACCATTTGAAACCTTTTGAAAGCAAATCTCTCCCCCAGATCAGACTTCTCCAGACATAAGAGCAGCTAGCTGTAATGGGAGCTGAAAGAAAGTCCACGTTGCTAAAATATTTAGCTCTTAGAATCTTGGCAGCTAGCAAGTCAGGAAGAGAAAGGATTCGCCAAGCTCGATTGGCCAAAAGAGCTTGGTTGAATATAGACAAGTGTTTATACAAGTGAACTCCATGCCTAAAAGGTAGATTACCTTTCTTGGAGTTCTCCATCGAGAATCGTACAAGAATCTTGTCGATATATGATGCTTGAGACAATGCTAATAGTTTGTTCTTACGATCCATTATTAATTAGATCCCTAGAACATATCTCGCCTCTCCTAAATCTTTCATTTGGAATTGGTTAGCAAGCCAGCCATTTACTTTCGACAATACTCCCACATCATTCCCAATGAGTAGGATATGATCTACGTAAAGGACTAGGAAAAATACTTTCTTGTCAATGATGCGCTTGTAGACACAAGGCTTATCAACGTTTTGCTCGAAACCATAGGTTTTGATAACAATATCAAACCTGATGTTCCAATATCTAGATGCTTGCTTTAGTCCATAAGTAGACCTTTGCAACTTACAAACTTTTTGCTCTTGATCTTGGGACACAAATCCCTCTGGTTGTATCATGTAGATGCTCTCGTTAAGATTTCCATTCAAGAATACAGTCTTGACATCCATTTGCCAAATTTCATAATCGAAATGGGCAGCAATGGATAAAAGTATCCTAATAGACTTATGTTAGGATTTTGGTTTGTGTTGGCATGAATTCCATATCAAAAACGTTATTTCTCTTATAATGCTTAGTTGTCTTAGTTTGCTTAGTTTGAAGATGATTGAAGTTTTAAGGATTACTTGGCAACTTATCATGCAAGATGGTGTCTTCAAGGAGGAATGAGCTACATTGCTCATCAAAGGTATATTAGACCTTTTTCCTCTTACAAGGCATAGGCACACAAACACATGGCATTCATTTGTGTCCTTGCATAGTTGTACACCATTGGTATAACACTTTCATACACTTGGTAATATATGCACATGCATTAGATTTAATTTGATAATCTTTGTGATTTTCATGTTCTAGGACTATGTCTAGGAAATGACATACGTGCGTTACTTTGTGTTTATTTGTTTTAGTTTTATTGTTTTTAGACTTAAACATGATCTTATTTGATTCATTATTGAGTTCTAGTCATTTCGGTTACTCACTCATTAGGTTCCGAGTCCAAACTAGGAAACTACGCTACTTTACGTTCTCATTCGTTGAGTTGTCTTCGTCAAATTCTCAACCAATTGTCAAAGTTTCATAGTCTTCCTTGTGTGTGAGGGGGTCACGGTTAGTAATCTAAAGATGTATTCAAATTCGGAGTTCAGAGGCCCAAATAGGCGAGAGGAGCGAGATGGAGGAATGAAATGGCCAAAGGCCATTTAGAGGTGTGGCCGTGAAAGGTGCGTGAGCCTCATGGGCCAGCAACCTTGCTGGCCTGTGAACCTCATGCGCCTCTCATGGGGTGATTATGTGTCACCTCTTGATTTACCACTTCTTTCCCTCTCTTTCATCTCTTGTAAGTTTCTCCTTTCGCTCTCATTCATTTCAAGAAGAAAAGTTTGAAAAACATAAGTGCAGAATTTTCCTCTCCACTTTTCTTACCTTCCAAACACCATTACTCTCTCATTATGACTCCGAATTGAGTGATTCAAGTTGGAAAATCTTCGTAATCAGGTCCTCTACCTTTTCTAAGTTAGTTTACAGCTGTTTGCTTGAGATTTCTAGTGGCTCTACCCACAAAACTAAACCAGCTCATGATTCTTAGGTATTTGACTTATCTTTGTGTTTTTTTCCTTTTAAACCTTCAATTACCTTGGAGTTTCTTCTTCTATTTGTATATGTATGTATGATGAATGTTATTGAGAAAGATAGCTCCATAATCAAACCTAATCAAGTCTAATTAGAAACAAATGTGAATTAGTTTTCTAGGATTCTAGTTGCTCACATGTTTGAGTGTTGTATTGTGATTAGTTTGATATATAGGGTTATTTGTGATTTGATTGATTCATTTTATGATCAATAACCTTACCATGTGCTTGGATCCTTAATTGAACAAATCTAGGATTAGCACATTTGTTTTTTTTTTTTTTTTGTTTTTTTTTGTTTTTTGTTTTTTGTGTTTAGAGCCTATTAGGATTTAATTGATTATTCATTATATCCTTGCTCTAAAAGTTTGGCTAGAATATTCATTGAATACATTTTGTGTATGACTAGAATATTTTGACTTGTGTTCTCACATGACTAAGTTTAGTTTCTATGGAATGTATTGATCACATGTTCCATGTTGAATTTACTTGTTTGCATCATTTGCATTCATTGATTACACTAGAAAGTCCTTATAAAGGCAAGAAGTCTTGACTAGGACAAGAGGTCCGGATAGTCAAGCGAGGAAGTCATGGTTGGGACAAGAGGTCTTAATAACCGAGCAAGAAGTCATGGCTAGGATCGGGAAGGTCCGGATAGCTATGCATGAGAGGCTCTCTAGAGGCATGAGTGCCTTGGATAGGGAGTTGGCTTCAATATTGGTAGTCATGGGTGTTTGGTTAGACATAGACTCCAATAGAGAATGTTGCATGGGATGTGCAGTGGTTCTTGAGGAATTTCTAATCTTCCAACGATGTTGGTTAGAGATGGACTCCAATATATGGTGGCTCCGCATCATTGAGGGATTTCGTATCTACCAATAGGGATTGGGTAGATATAGACTCCAATAGGAAATAGATCACAGGATTGGTTACTTTTGAGGAATTTCTAATCTATCATATGAAATTCCTAATATCTTCCAACTTCAAAATTTACGGAATACAAGAATGAAATGTACACTTGATATGATTTAACAATTGTATAGTATGAGTCAATATATGTAAAAATTAATATACAAGAGATACAATCAATACATGATATGGAAGATAATAAAAAGTAAAGCGAAAATGGACACAAGTATTTTTATGTGGTAAACTTCAAAGAGGAAACATCCAAGGGTTGATAACCACAACCACCGGCAAAGCAATCCACTATATGAAAAGGACTTACACACTCAAAGCTATCAATAAATGATATCCACCCTAAGTTATCAACTCCTAATCTACCCTCAAGACCTAGTGAACCACCTAGCCTACTCCCTATCCAAGATGTGTCCTACACCTCTAGAGAGCAACTCCCTATCCAAGGATCTCAAGCCTCTCGGTAGGTTTCCTTACTTAGCTATCTAAATCACAAATGATCCTAGTCAAGCTTCCCTAGCTCAACCATCCGGAGTACCAAACTCCTAGCTAAGACTTTTACTTAGTTATCCGGATCCTCTTGATCCTAACTAAGACTTCGTGCTTGGCTATCCAGAACACTTTCCTAGCCAAGTCTTCTTGATCAAATTAAGACTTCACTCACATTAGTAAGAGACATCAACCTTTCCACAAAGGCAATGATCTAAGTGATGCAAATGATACAAACACAAGTCAAATAAAGCAAGATGATCAATCAAACTCTATGAACATGCTTAGATATATTCTAGGATATGCTTTCAACAAAAAATCACAAATGTACCTAGAAATCAAGGCATGCATATCAATAAGAACAAGATGAGAATATTTAATATATCACAAAAAAAATCTTAGTTCTTTGATTATTAAAATAAACCTAGAAAATATCATGAGGCACATCATATATATCATTTCTAGAATCAATTTCAAGTTAAATAAAGTTTAGCAAATATATGTTCAAGAGAAATCACAAAGCTAAAACTCAACAAACAATCAATCAAACAAACCTAGCATGTGATCTAACATTCTTCTTAATACATTTCATCAATCAAATAGGAAGATTAAAAGAGATGATCAAAAGAGAAAGTAAGAAGAAGATGTTTCACATACAAAGATTAATGCTCGGACTGAAATCTGCTCACTGCGAAAAGTCACAAACTCAAATGACTCTAAAAATGCTTAGGGTTTGTAGCTCTCGTCAAGACTAACATTTTTGCCTTTTGGATCACTCGATTTCGAGTTCGTATAAGAGAGTTATAATCGAAATAAGAAAACTAAAATCATGAAGAATTCTGTATAAATTTTCTTTTCAAATTTTCTTAAAGTTATGTTTGGAGGGAAAGAGGAGAGCTTTTAAAAGAATTCAAAGGTGGGAAAAACAATCAATCAAGAGCAGCAACATCAGCCTCCACATGTGGACCGCATATGGCACATGTGGGCCGAGGGCTATCTTGTCCGTGTGTCACACGTGGACATAGTTGATTGGCCTTTGGTCGAGCAACCTCCTATTGTGCTCCTCTCATATTCTTCGACCGTATTCAGGACTCTAAACTCCAATTTTGAATCCATCTTTGGATTACAAATCATGACTCCCTCACACACAATGAAGACTACAAAACTTTGACAAAAGGTTGAGAATTCATCTAGGAAAATGACAACGAAAACAACTCAATGAATGAGAATGTAAAGTAGCGTAGCTACATCGTTTGGACTCGAAACTTAATAAATGAGTAGCGGAAATGACCGGGACTCTCAATAAGGAATCATAAGAGATCATGTTCAAGTCCAAAATATAGGAAACACAAATAAATAAACACAGTATCACACAAGTATGCCAAATTCAAGTGATAGTCACGAAACATGCAATTCTACAATTTTTGTCTATATAAGGTCAATGCATGAGCATACTTAAATGTGTGTGAATGTGTTATACCAAATGTTGCACAATGATGTAGGGACACACATGAATGAATTGTGTGTGCATGCACTTACACCTTGCAAGAGGAAGAAGAAACTTGATACTTTAGCATCCAAGTATACGATTGTCCTCTTGAAAATGATATTTGCATAAGACATCACTTTTAACCTTTGAAGCTTCTTTTCACCAAGAACCACCTAAGCAATACTTATTACAAATATAGAGAGTTTTGCAATGGAATCAAACCAATACAAATCAAGGATCTTACATCATCCAATATATATAGTACCCAATGGTTGTAATTCAACCCGTGGATGTTTCCTCCTTGAAGGTTTTGCCACGTTAAAAAATCTCTTGTATCAATTCTTTCTATCTCTCTCTTTTATATTTGTATATGTGTATGTTTCTATCTTGTTGCAAAATATTCACTTGTGATATATTTTTAGACAAGATTTTGTTAAGTGTGATTTATAAGCAATCCATTTGATCATAGTTGTATATATATATATATATATATATATCTTTGTTCATTGATTCTTTTGTAATTTGTATAGTTATATTTTGATTGATACTTGTAACACATTGAACATTATTGGAAATACAAGTATTCTTTGTTATTGAGTTTTAATGTTATTCTTCCTCTTGTTATATGTTGATATATAGACAATGTTTTAATGATAACATGCTTATCTTATCTATACATGTATGTATGTTTTATGTGTTGTAATGTAAGCTATCTTGAGGGACAAACTTGTGTTTGTTTCAAGGGATTGAAAAAGGTGTAAAAGCCTATTCACCCCCCTCCCCCTCTCCCTCTAGGTATGCTTTAGGCAATTTAACTACGATTGTATATTTCAATTGGTATCAGAGCGGGTTGTCAGACGGCACTTGATGAGATTCGATTTATACTCTCATGTGAATTGCTTAGGATTTTGAAGCATGGTTATACAAGATGATGTTATGACCGAAGGGACTTCCAACTCTAGGCCTTCTCTTCTCAAGGGTCACAACTACGGGTTTTGGAAATTGAGGATGAAGGTTTACATTCGCTCTATTGATGAGAGAGCTTGGATGACCGTGGAAGAAGGTTACCTCTCTCCCAATAAGAGACTTGAGAATGGAACCATCATTTCCAAGCCTAGGAATGAGTGGTCCACTAATGAGTTTGAGTTAGCAAAATGGCATCATCGGGCGGTGAATGCTATTTTCGGAGGTGTGGATAGTAGGCAATTCTCCTACATCCAAAACCTAAAGACCGCAAAGAAGGTGTAAGATGCTCTCTAAGTCACCAATGATGGGAATAAAGCGGTGAGGAAGTATAGGCTTCAAATGCTCCCAATTCAATTTGAGACTTTACAAATGTGTGAGGAAGATAAGATCGATGACTTTCAATTCAAGCTACTAGACATCGCCAACCAAGGTCAAGCACTTGGCATTCCTATCTCCGATGAGAGGCTAAATTGGAAGATTCTAAAGTCTCTACCAAAAAGGTTCAAAGACAAGGTAACGGCCTTTGAAGAGAGCAAAGACATATACGTCATGAGCATAGATGAGTTACTAAGGTCTCTTCAAACCTTTGAGGCGTGCATGAATCCTAATGCTAAGAATAAGGGTTTAGCTCTCAAAGTCATCAAAAAAGCTAGTAGCAGTGATGATGACGAGGAGATGGCTTTATTGGTTAGGATGTTTAGGAAGTTTAGGAAGTTTATAAGGAAAGGTGCCAAGCCAAGTGGCAAGTACTCAAAGGATGTGGAAGTCAAGAAGTCATTTACTCCTACTCTTGAGATGAATGGTCATGCTAAGAGCAATAGAAAGGTTCAAGTTCAAGAAGTTTGGACATTATGCTTCGGATTGTCCTCGTGATAAGACTAAGAAGGACAAGAAGGGAAAAACTATGACGGCCACATGGAGTGAAAATGATGACTCTAGTGAGGATGAGAGCTCAAGTGATAAGTCTTCTAGTGAAGAAGAGTTGGTGAGCAACTTTGTTGCTTTCATGGTTTTTCACTCTACGCTAGAGGATGTATGTAAAGATTCATTAGACAAAGAAGTTAATCCGAATTATCAAGAGTGCTTAAGTGAGAATCCAACCTACATAGATCTTTAAGGTGAAATGTCTTGAAGAGAATTTGAAGAAAGCCTTAAAGGAAGTTGATGAGAAAGATGATTTGATCAAGTTACAAGTGGATGAGTTTGTGTCAACAACTCGAAGGCTCTTGGGTGAAAAGAAATGTTCTTGCCAAGAAGCTTAGAGAAGTTGAAGGGATTGTTCTTGAGAGAGATAGGATCATCTCTAGTTTGTCTCTAGGAGGATCAAGTGACTCGGTAGTTGAAGAGAAGCTCATAGAAGCATCACTTCCTACAAGCGAGGAATTGTCATTGTTGAAAAGAAAGCTCCTAAGAAGAGACTTTCCAAGACCAAGAACAAGTTGAAGAACAAGGTACCCCTTGAAACTCCCATTTGTGCTTCTCTAACTCCGAAAGGTAAATCTCTCATTTTATTCTAGTATGTCATTTTTGCAATACCGTAGACCATATCAAGCCTAAGTGCTTTAAATACATTAAATATTGCGAAATAGAAAATGCATCTAGGAATAAAGAGATTGTGACTCATTTTAAGCATGCTAAAGCTTTCGAATATGGAAAGCATGAAAATGTCAAAAGCATGTTAAGAATATTCGATTTGAAAAGAAAGCAAACCTTGCTAAAATTGATAAAGCATGTGTTGCTAGCAATGTTGAAGCTAAGAATATCAATGATATTCTTGTTGAGCAAGTCATATAAAGTCTTCATTCTAAATACAACATTGTTGTCAATAAGAATCTTTATAATGTTTGTGTAGGTTCACCCAAGACAAAGTTTGTCAAGGGTGAGTGCTCTTACCAATAAGTGTAAGTTGCACATGTGAGTTAGCTTTAAGATTAGTGTCTAGTTGTTAAGAAACTTAGCTTTCTTGCTTTGTATCTCTATAACTTGACATGAACTTAGCTATCTCACATTCTTGTTATGATTGTCAAAATCTATTGATTAACTTTTAAGAAGTTGTTTTTATGAAATCTATATGGTGACAATCATGTTAAGACTTTTGGAGAAAGTCATTTTTTTTGTTGTTTAAGTTGAAATGCTAAGTCTTTATTCTCTTGGATCGACACACCAACAACTTGCTGTCATGAGGAAAAACAAGCCAAGAGGACTTATAAAAAAGGTGAAGACTTTACATTTGATGAAAATAGCTTGCGATGGTATCTCTATATCACATTACTTGCTTACTTGAATTTTCATCTCCCAACTCATTGTTTGTATCACTTCATGAAGCATGTCATATTAGAAAACTAGTATAGTGTTTATATGGTCCTCTTTGACATTTGCTCTTTTAAGATTTTTTGGTGATAATTGTTCACATTGATCTTAATCATGATGCATGTTATTGTAAGTATAATTGTTGAATGGCATGTTTTGAAAAAAAAATATGAGCTTCATATTCTTTGAAAGATACTCTCTTGAGAGGTAAGTTGAGTTTGATTGATGTAAGTTTTGGATACACCTTGACATCCTAGTGATCGTGCCTAACTCATTTCCATTCCTTTGTCTCATTCTTGTGTGTATTTTCTACATATTTTATGTCTAATAGGCTCGTTGGTGCTAATTGCAGGCAATAGATGTAATTCTGGTGTTAGAAGTGTGTTGCGGGAGTTCTAGCTAAAAAGAGGCCAAAAGTGGTTGAAGGAAAGACAAACGGTCATCAGTAACTCTAAGAGTGCGGGTCAAGTGTGGGTCCCAACCGCACTCCACCCACACTCCAAACCAAAGTCGAGACTTGATACCTACAGAGAAGATAAAGTGCGGGTCAAGTGTGGGTCATTCAACCGCACTCTCACCTGCACTATTGCCAAGACCAGAGAGCTAGAAATCTGAAGAAATGATCAAGTGTGGGTGAGTGCGGGTCCTTGAACTGCACTCCGCCCGCACTTACTAAGGGGCTGAAACTGTAAATTCTTATACAGAACATCCAACTTTGAAGGGTCATATCTCTCTCCTCAGATCAAACCACGTGTCAGATTACCTATATTCGAAAAGCCCTGGAATTCTACTTTCCAGCGGTTTTTACGGATTGCAATCTCGAGTCTCCTAGAGAAAGTTATGACCATTTCAGTATTAAAGTGCGGGTGAGTGCGGGTGAGTGCGGGTCATCCAACCGTACTCCACCCGCACTCTGCACGCGACAGCTTCTGTTTTCAAGCGTGGGAACGAACCATTCATCCCCCGCATCCCACCACACTTAGGTTTTCTTATTTTCATATAACTTAGCTCTTAAATACACTCTCCCTCTCATCCAAACCATCTTTACTCAACTCAAAGGCAACTAGGAGACTTGGATTCAAGCTTCAAGGAAAGAGAGCTCTTCAAGGGTTTCCTCTCAATCTCTCTCTTAGTTTTGTATTTGTTGTAATGAACATGAGTAGCTAAAATACCCCACTATGGGGTTGATGTTATTTGTTTGATGGTACATAAACTCTATGTTTTATATTTAATCTATCGATTCTCTATTCCATTGCTTGATTGATTTCCAGTATTGATTTGCTTGGATACACCCTCTTAGCATGTTAATTTGGATTACTTGAGTAGGCAATTAGGTTGTCTAATGCTCTACTGAATGGAAGGATTTTCGAAAATCAGGCTCTACAAACCATGCCCTTAATCTAACCTCAAACGGGTGTCCAGCTCTATACACCCTAGGTTGGCACTTGTGAGAGGATTAGAAGCCTTCTCTATACACCATAGGTTGGCTACTTTAGTGGTTTTGCAAGAATCAACTTTCATATAGAATCCGGTTGAATAACCTCAAGCCTCATCTGAGCTCAAACGGGTGGCCTTCACTATACACCCTAGGTTAGCCACTTGTGAGGGAATTGGAAGTCATCACTTTACACCCTAGGATGGCTACGTTAGAAATAGGTTGAGACATAGTTAGATAGATGAGCTTTCATGGTAAAAGTCCCAATTGAGCAACTAGTCATTGTTGGTTGCTTAGGAGGGATTAATCTGTAGTAATAGGTCTTCATTATACACCCTAGGTTGACCGCTTGCTAGTGATACATGGCCAACACTATACACCCTAGGTTGGTTACATTTGTCATTACATGCTTAATTGAGAGTTTGTTGCAATTGCCCCAATATTCGTTTACGAGTCCATCAACTCCATAGTTCCATCATCATACATTCATCACTCCATTACCATTCCATTTAGATTGCATTCATATTTTACTTTTACTTTTATGCACACTAGTTTTATTGATCCTAATCTTATCACCGCTACCCCGATCTTAGTGGACAACACCCATGCTTACCGCTTTACTCGTATTTATTCTTATGAACGCATCACAAAGGTTTTATAAATTGTTTTGATGGATGGTTTTCTAACAGTGAAAATCTTTCCCATCACCTAGGACTAGTAAGTTTAAAGATGACCTACAGTTGGTATCCATTTGCTTCAGCAACATAGAACTCAACGAGCACCTTCATGAAAAGTGCTACACACCTTGGTTGTGCAGCCGCCTAATATAGGAAAGGCATATGCCATTGTGATGAGTAAAAGCCACCATGAAGCGTATATGTTTATGTTAGAAATATTAAAGAAGTGTTAAAAAGAATCATTTTTAAAATAAAATAAAAAAATCTTTGATTCAAGCCTAAAACAAAACAAAAAGGCTTTATGGAGTATAGTTGAATAATCAAATTAGCTCGGGTTGTCAAACAGAAATGAAATGACGAGCCACATGCACACATACGTTCAAATGTTGAAATCTATTCTCTTTAAAAGTAAAATTCCAGATGATAATCGGTTTGACAATTTTTATGGAAAGACTTAAAATGAATAGATGTTAAGATTGTTTGCATGCTTGATTATCAATTTACTTCTTTTCATATACTTATAGCAAAATCTACACACACTTACATTTGCTTATGAAATTCCTTTAAGCAATATAGTGAAATATATACCTAGAGGTGGCGAAGGAATCAAGTTAAAAAGGACCTAAAGTTAGGGATTTATCAATAGGTAATGTTGCTCCAATACCCAAGAACAAGGCCGCTACGGTACCAATCAAAAAGACGGTTGTCGCTACTAGGCGACGAAATGGATTTTGGAATTTATTAAAAAGGGGGGGGGGGTGCGAGGTGAATATGTGTAGGCCTAAATTCTTCCTAAATCCTTTTTGTAGAATAATGATGTGCACACACTTGGTGTGTCTAACAAATAAATTGCTTCAAACAACACAATATTAAAATACAATTCACAAGTGATACAATCAATGAAAGATATGGAAATTAGTGAAAAGTAAAATAAAACTTGACACAAAGATTTTTTACGTGGTAAAACCTCCTAAGAGGAAATGTCCACGAGTTGATACCATAACCACCGGCAAGCAATTAACTATGACGAAAAAGGAGATACATACACAAGGCAATCAACACATGACATCCACCATAAGCTATCAACTCCTAGTCTACCCTCGAGCCTAGTGAATCACCTAGCCTAATTCCTATCCGAGATGTATCCTACACCTCTAGGAAGCAACTTCCTATCTAAGAGGCTCACGTCTCTAGGAAGCTTTCTTGCTTATCTATCTGGATCCCCTTAATCCTAGATAAGACTTCTTGCTTAGTTATCCAGATCACCTTGATCCTAACTAAGACTTCACGCTTGACTATTAGAACCACATGTTCTAGCCAAGTCTTCTTGCTCTAAACAAAGCTTCACTCACTTTGAAAGAGACTTCAACCATTTACAAGGCAAAATGATCTAAGTGATGCAAATGATACAAACACAATCAAATAGAGAAAGTTGATCACACAAACTCTATGAACATGCAAGTGATACCTAGATTATGCTATCAACACACAATCACAAAGTTATCTAGAAATCAAAGCCTGTGAACAATAAGAACTAGATTAGGATATTCAAAAATCACACTAAAAAATCCTAGTTCTTAGATCATGAAATCAAACCTAGAAATCATCATGAAGCACATCATACAAGTCATTTCTAGAATCAATTTCAAGTTCATCAAGTTTAGCTAAAATATATTCAAAAAATGATCAAAAAGCTAAAACTCAACAATCAATCAAACAAACAAACCCAGAATGTGAATTAACATCATCTTTAACACATTTCATTTATCAAGTACGAAGATTAAATGAGAAGATCAAAAGAGAAAGTGAGAAGAAAGGGTTTCACTTATAAATGATGAACCTCGAACTGAAACCTGCTCACTATGAAAAATCATGGCATCATTTGGTTCTGAAAATGCTTAGGGTTTGTTCCTCTCTTCAATACCAAACATTTTTAGCTTTTGAATCACTTGATTCAGAGTTCAAATGAGAGAGATATGATCAAAACAAAAAATCAAAAACTTGAAGAAATTTCTGCACTATTTCTTTTTCAATTTTTTATTCACACAAATTTGGAAGAAAGGAGGAAAATGTTTAAAAGAGAGAATGAGGGAGATTCGGTGGCCAATCAAAAGAGGCCATACCACCAATCCCTATGAAATGCATGTAAGCCTCACGGGGCAGAGGGGTGTTGAGGCTGTGAGCCTCACGCGCCCCTCACAAGAGGTTCCTCCAATGGCTTTTGGCCATTGCTCACCTCTCTCGCGCTTCTCTCGCATTCTTTAGCTGTATTCGGGCATCCGAACTCCGAATTTGAATCCATTTTCGGATTATGAATCATGATTCCCTCATGCATAAGGATAAATACAAAAATTTGAAAAATGGTTATGAATTCGACTCGATACACGATGACAAAGACAACACAACGTACAAGAACGTAAAGTAGCGTAGCTTCCTAGTTTGGACTCGAAGCCTAATGAGTGAGTAACCGAAACTACCGAAAATCAATAAGGAATCATATGAGATCATGTTCAAGTTAAAAATCAATAAAAACAAAAACAAATAAACACAAAGTCACACAAGTATGTTATTTCCTAGAGATAGTCCTAGAACATGCAATTTCATAATGTTTGTTAATATGAGTTCAATGCATGTGCTTACTTCAATGAGTGTGTGAAAGTGTTATAACAAATGTAGCACAACGATGCAGGGACACACATGAAAAAATTGTGTGTGTGCGCTTACGTCTTGCAAGAGAAAGAAGTGTCTTGATACCTTAGCATCCAAGAAAGCAATTTTCCTCTTGAAGATGATATTTGCATGAGAAATTGCTTTTCTCCTTTGAAGCTTCATTTCACCAAGAATCACCTTATCAACTAACCAATACAAACAAAGAGTTTTGCAATGAAATCAAGCCAACACAAATCTAAATCCTAACAGCTTATTTGGTATTTTGATACTTTAGCAATTTTTGAAGAAATATGAGAGTGATTGAAAATCTTAGTGTAACTCTCATTGTTATGTGGAGCTTATTTGAAAATCTATTAAAATTGCTTGGTGATATGATTGTGTGGCTATTTTTGTGAACAATTGTCTATCTAAATCTTAGATAGGGCATTTATTAAGGGGGGCATTATATGCTAAACTTTTGTTCTCTTTTATGATATGTTCACATGTTCTTCAAGATTGTTGTTTGTTGGCATTATTCTTATTTTTGATCAATCTTACAGATGCTATGATAATACTTGATTTGCATATTGATTTGTTCAAAAAAAAATGATGTTTTGTCATTGTATATATTTAATGTCACTGGCTTGCTTTGATATTTCCACTCACGTTTGTTTTTGTGTTTTAGTGATACACTACACAAGGTCATGAGGAAATCCAAAAAAGTTGGGGTTAGTAGTCCCTCTAAACCCATAGACAAGTCTAAACCCTCTTCTTATTCCAAGATTGCCAAAGCCAACAAGATTAAGCTTTTGGAAATCTTTTGGTACAAAAAGATTATTCAAGAAAAAGGTATGGATTTGGATTCTTGTAGTGGCTCTTAAATTCATAAGGTCATTGTTGAGAGAAATTGGAGTACATGGATTAATATGCTAGGAATAGTGAATGATACCATGTTTAGAGAATTCAATCATAAGTACAAGAAACGTACTACTTTTGAAAATGCCTTGTTGGATGTTAGAGGTATTGTCTTTAGAGTCAATTCAAAGAACTTAAATGAATTCCTAGAATTGCTCAATGATATTGAGTCGGATTTCCTTGATGTTGATGTCTTGGAGAACCTCAATGAGATGGATAGAACTCTTTGTGACAATGATGATTTTGAGTAAGGAAAGCGAGCCTTTATTAGGCAAAGTGGGTTAACTAAGGTTGGTGCCTTTTGGCGATCTTCTAATGCTGCTGAACTAAACAAAGAGAAGATCAAGATTATGTATGCCTTAGTGACTAACAAACCCATAAACCTTGGTGAAATCTTTATAGAACATATTGATATTTCGGGTTGTTCAACTCGTTTAGACAAAAAGTTGGCATTTCCTGGGTTTATTTCTCATTTGTGTTTAGCTAAAGGTGTGAAGCAACAAGTTGATGATGTCCTACTTCCTCCCTTAGAGAATTTTAGTGACAAACGTATGGCTACCATGTCATATAAGGAAAAGGGAAAGTTTTGTGATACTTTTAGGCTCTTTGATGAATCTCATGATTCAAACCTTGTAGCTAGCACAATCATTCTTCCAAATTGGGCTATGCAATTGAAGAGTGAGGTTGTCAAGTCAAGAAGGTTGATTAAGGAGTCACAAAGGAAGATTGAAGGCCTCAACGCTACGGTAATGCTACAAGATGTGAAGATCAAAGAATTGGAAAGCAAATCATCTACTCCAAAGCATTATGTGAAATCATCCAATTGCACAACATTCCTTGGTGGTACTAGTGGCTAGAAATGGTATTGAGATATATTTTTATTATTCTTTCCTTTTGGCTTCATATAATGTCACAAAGGGAGAGAAATATAGGGAGATATATGAGAGTTTCTAGCTTGCTTATTCTCATTTATTTTTTATTTATTTTTTTTTTTGGTGTATTTTGGTATCAAGTTGAACTTTATGGCATGTAATATCTTTTTGTTGATCTTGGCTAGAATATTTTGTTGGATAACATGTATTTGGGGGAGCATACATGATCAATTTGAACTTTAATGTTTTATTTTCTTGCCAAATAATGTACATTGCCATATATGTTGTCTCTTAGATATTCTTGTGCTTTCAAGTTGATTTTAGGTGATATCAAGAGAAGACCAAGATGAAGTTTAAGACTTGAGGTTGAAAATTTGTCTAGAAGTGTGTAACTCATTGTGACAATTTTCCTTGTAATCGTTTTTAGTATATGTATAGGGGTTTTGACATGCAATATGCCAAAAGGGGAGATTGTTAGGATTTTGGTTTGTGTTGGCATGAATTCCATATCAAAAATGTTGTTTCTATTGTAACGCTTAGTTGTCTTAGTTTGACGATGATTAAATCTTCAAGGAGTACTTTGCAACTTATCATGCAAGATGGTTTCTTCAAGGACGAATGAACTACATTGCTTATCAAAGGTATATTAGACCTCATTCCTCTTACAAGGAAATAAGCATACACACACATGGCATTCATTTGTGTCCCTACATAGTTGTACACCATTGGTATAAAACTTTCACACACTTGGTAATGTATGCACATGCATTAGATTTAATTTGATAATCTTTGTGATTTGCATGTTCTAGGACTATGTCTAAGAAATGGCATACGTGTGTGACTTTGTGTTTATTTGTTTTAGTTTTATTATTTTTAGACTTGAACATGATCTTATTTGATTCTTTATTGAGTCCCGGTCATTTCGATTACTCACTCATTAGATTTCAAGTCCAAACTAGGAAGTTACGTTACTTTACATTATCATTCATTGAGTTGTTTTCGATGTTGTATTCCGAGTCAAATTCTAAACTAATTGTCAAATTTTTTTAGTTTTCCTCATGCATTAGGGAGTCATGGTTCGTAATCTGAAGACGGATTCAAATTCGGAGTTCAAAAGCCCGAATACGGCCGAAGAACGAGAGAGGAGCGCGAGAGAGGCATGAAATGGCCAAATGCCATTTAAAGGTGTGGTCGTGAGAGGCGCGTAAGCCTCATGGGCTAGCAGCCTCTCTGCCCCATGAGGCTCACATGCCTTTCACAAGGTGGTGACATGTCACCTCCTGATTTGCCACTTATTTCCCTCTCTTTAATCTTTTTTAAGTTTCTCCTTTCCCTCCCATTCATTTCAAGAACGAAAGTTTGAAAAACATAAGTGCAGAATTTTCCTCTCCAATTTTCTTATCGTCCAAACATCATAACTTTCTCATTCAGACTTCGAATTGAGTGATTCAAGTTGAAGAATCTTTGTAATCAAGTCCTATACCTTTTCCAAGAGAGTTTGCAGTGTTTTGGTTGAGTTTTCCAGTGGCTCTACCCAAAAAAACCAAACCAGCTCGTGATTCTTAGGTATTTGACTTATCTATGTGTTTTCTTCCATTTAAACCTTCAATTACCTTGGGTTTTCTTCTTCTATATGTATATGTATTTATGATGAATGCTATTAAGATAGTGTAATAATCAAATCTAATAAAGTCTAATTAGAGACAAATGTGAACTAGTTTTCTAGGATTCTAGTTTCTCACATGTTTGAGTGTTGTATTGTGATTAGTTTGATATCTAGGGTATTTTGTGATTTGATTGATTCATTTTATGATCAATAACCTTAGCATGTGCTTGGATCCTTAATTGAACAAATTTAGGATTAGCACATTTTTTATTTTATTTTTTTGTATTTAGAGCCTATTAGGATTTAATTGATTATTCATTATATCCTTGCTCTAAAAGTTTGGCTAGAATATTCATTGAATACATTTTGTGTTTCTAGCATCTTTTTTATGTATGTTTTAATATCTTAAATATGTACTTCATGAATATGATTTATTCAAGTATTAGATTTGTGAATAAAACTAAAAGCCACACGTGTTAGGTGTTTTTACATGCTCTAGGTTTTAACTCAATTTGTATGACTAGACTATTTTGACTTGTGTTCTTACATGACTAAGTCTAGCTTCCATGGAATGTATTGATCACATGTTCTATGTTGAATTCACTTGTTTGCATCATTTGCATTCATTGATCATACTAGGAAGTCTTTGTAAAAGGCAAGAAGTCTTGACTAGGACAAGAGGTCCGGATAGTCAAGCGAGGAAGTCTTGGTTAGGACAAGAGGTCCGGATAACCAAGTAAGAAGTCATAGATAGGATCAGGAAGGTCCGGATAGATATGCATGGGAGGCTCTCTAGAGGCATTAGTACTTTGGATAGGGAGTTGGCTACAATATTTGTAGGCCCGGGTGTTTGGTTAGACATAGACTCCAATATATAGTATTGCATGGGATGTGCATTGGCTCTTGAGGAATTTCTAATCTTCCAACAATGTTGGTTAGAGATGGACTCTAATATATGGTGGCTCCGCATCATTAAAGGATTTCGTATCTACCAATAGGGATTGGGTAGACATAGACTCCAATAGGAAGTAAATCATAGGATTGGTCACTTTTGAGGAATTTCTAATCTATCATCCAATATATATAGTACCCATGATTGTAGTTCAACCTGTGGATGTTTTATCCTTAGAGGTTTTACCATGTTAAAAAATCTCGTGTCAATTATTTCTATCTCTTTCTTTTATATTTGTATATGTGAATGTTTCTATCTTGCATAATATTCACTTGTGATATATTTTGAGACAAGATTTTGTTAAGTGTGATTTATAAGCAATTCAAATGATCATAGTTGTATATATATATATATATATATATATTTCTTTATTTTGTTCATTGATTCTTTTGTATAGTTATATTTTGATTGATACTTGTAACACATTAAACATTATTGGAAATACAAGTTTTCTTTGTTATTGAGTTTCAATGTTATTCTTCCTCTTGTTACATATTGATATTTAGACAGTGCTTTAATGATCACATGTTTATCTTATCTATACATGTATGTATGGTTTATATGTTGTAATGTAAGCTATCTTGAGGGACAAACTTGTGTTTGATTCAAGGGATTGAAAAAGGTGTAAAAACCTATTCACCCCCCCCCCCTCCCCTTCTCTAGGTATGCTTTAGACAATTTAACTAAGACTGTATATTTCAACTTAATTGGCGAGAAGGTCTCATCAAAATCGACCCCCTCCTTTTGGGTATAACCAGTTGCCACTAGCCTCGCTTTGAAGGTCTCTACCTTCCTATATACTCTTCCCTTTCTCTTGTAGATCCACTTACATCCTATGGGTTTTATTCCACCAGGTATGTCTACAAGTTCCCAGACTGAGTTATAGTACATGGACTCCATCTCGAGATTCATGGCTTGAAGCCATTCCTCTTTGTCAGAGTCTTCCATTGCATGTTTAAATGACAATGGATCATCCACACTATCAGCAAAGACGACACCATGTGCCTCTCCAATACCTAAATAGTGATCAAGCTGTCGTACACCCTTCCACTACGTTTAGGTGGTAGTGTGATCTGACTAGGAACTGTCTGACTATCCGACGAAAATGGAACAACAACATTGTCAACAACTCTTGCTGATTGTTTACTGGTCGAACCAGCTTTTAAATCATTTAATACAATCTTACTTCCATGCTTATAACCATTCATATAGTCTTCCTCAAGAAACGTTGCGTTTATTGACACAAACACTTTGTTTTCTTGTGGACTATAGAAGTATCCTCCTCTAGTCTCTTTTGAATATCCTACAAATAGGCATACTTGTGAACGAGGTTCCAACTTTCTATATTTGTACTTCATTACATGTACTAGGCACCCCTCATATGTGAAAATGTCACAAACTAGCTTTACGACCATTCCATAACTCTAAAGGAGTCTTAGGAACATATTTGGATGGAACCACATTCAATATGTAGGCCACCGTTTGTAGTGCATATCCCCAAAAAGAGTTTGGTAATGATGAAAAACTAATCGTAGATCTCACCGTTTTCATCAGAGTACTATTTTCCTCTCCGCTACACCATTCTATTGTGGTGTTCCAGGAGTTGTGAGTTGGGACACAATCCCATGCTTAACCAATTAGTCCTCAAACTCTTGGTCGAGATACTCACCTCCACGATATGATAGTAGAGCTTTGATAGTTTTACCTAATTGGTTCTCAACTTCAGGTCGGAATTCTTTTAACTTTTCAAATGTTTTTTACTTACGTTGCATTAGGTAAACATATATGTATCTTGAGTAATCATCACTAAAAGTGACATAATACTCATAACCACCCCTAGATTTAATATTCATAGGTCCATAGACGTCTAAATGTATATGCTCTAGTGGTTGTGTAGCTCTAAGCCCTTTTCCAGTAAAAAGTCTCTTGGTCATTTTACCTTCTAATTACAGACAGGTAAAGTGCCGATCTCTAACTGACTTAAAGATCCGTCTTTTACTAGTCTATATATTCTGTCAAGGTTGATGTGGCCAAGTCTTAGATGCCACAGATACGTTTCATTATTTGGAGAAATCTTTTTGTCTTTTCGTTTTAGGTTTTTCAACTTTAGACAATTCAGTGTTAAGGAGTGATGTATGAATTAACGGTCTTAAAACATACAAATTGTTTTCAATTAAACCAGAACAAATATTCATTTCTAGAAATAATAACCGATTTATTACTTAAAGAAACTGAATACAATTGTTCTAATAATCTGGATACCGAAATCAAATTTTTGGTAAACCCAGGAATGTAATAAACATTATCTAATGAAATAAAAAAAAATATTAAAAGCTAGTCTAATTGCTCACACTGCTTGCTGAAACGACATTCTCTATTCCAATGCGCAATGAGAAGGCCCCCTCCTCAAGTTTTATCTTGCCAACAGACCTCTTCCTTTTCTTAAATCCATAGGAATATGGTTCATCAACATTTGCTTCACTAGTCTTACTTTTATTGTCCTTAAACATGGACTCAAAAGTTGTGAGCTCATTAAGCAATTTAAATAGATTGAACTTCAACTTGTTCATCCCATAGTGGCTTTTGAACTGATCAAAGCTTTTTGGATGAGTTTTTAGTATGATGCTCACCTAGCAAGCCTCATCTATGGTCCCACCATTGACTTTATTAGAATTTAAATGGGACATCATGTTAGGATTATACTTAATAGCAAGAGTGTAATAATGTATTTAACAATCTTTTCATATTAATAAAGTGATTTCTGGTTTAACAAATCTTATAGCATTTATAGTTTAATTGTTGTAATTGTCAAAGTAAATAATCATAAGGTCAAAAGATTATGAGAAATGAAGAATTGTTCGTACATCTGGATATGTATGAGGTAGACACAATTCTTTAGTTAGTCTTGAATAATGTTCACAACTTAAGATAAAGGTTACGCACATTTACCTTGTTAAAGTTGTATATTCTTTTGCTAGCATTTGAGTTGGATCAAATATGTTATGATAAGTCTAAAATCATCAAAGTGTAGTGTCTTTGAGTAAGAGAATATAGTGCACTAGGTGCATTGAATAGGATCACAATGAAATACGTTATCCAGAACTGTCAGTGGATAAAAGTTTTCATTATAAGGACAATCGGAGAGTCTATCTTAATCCTGAGATAAATGATGAACTTATGGTTACAAGTGTTATCATTTGAGCTATCAATGAGTACGATTATATAGCATAGTCTATCCTCGATAGTTTGGTGGTATTCATTTATTAATCGATAGAGGATTTAATTTATAGAAATAGACAGCGTGGCTCCATTTATTAAATGAGAGTAGAATGTCGTCATATGGATATTTTGAGATACTGGATATTGAATCTTAACGTTAAGTTTTCGATAGTGTCTATTGAAACATGGCTTATGAACAAGTCAGAATATTCAAGTTCAAAATGTGGTCATATGAGTAAATATGGTAAATAAAAGAGCTATAGGTGGTCTATGAGCTCTTGGCGATTACTGATATTTTTCACGAGGATATACTATCTCCAATAATATTGTATAGGGTATGAATGAGAAACATTTACTTATTCTATCTTTATTTAAGAGTTCAATTTTAGTTCTTTAGTGGAATTAGCTAAAATAAATAAATCAAACCTAAGTGAATCATTTGTTGATTGTGATTGGGTTATGTATATTAAAGTTTAAATTTAGATAGCCTGCCAAGAACCCCCAATCCACACGAACTTGCATGGATCACTTGATATATTCTACCGGACTAATTTATGGGTCCATCTAGAATTGTAATTAATAAATTAAGAATACAATTTGCACATTTATTATATAATGTGCTGTTAAATTATATAAATGTATTAATTTAAAGGCATGTGAACTTATTTTCTGTTAGTAAGAATGGGTCTAGTTTACATGTGAGCTTTTTATTAAGGTCCAGTAGATTTAATAAAATGGAAAAACAATATAATGCACATGTTGTAAGAATATTAGCCTAAAATATTGTTTTATTATATTATTTAATTAAATGGAAGTTAATTACTTTATTTATTAATTAATTATTTAATTAAAAAATCAAATTCTTTTACTAACAAGGAAATAGGTTTCGTAGTGTTATACTATTGTTGATAGTATAATAAGAATCATAGACTTTATTTGATAAGTAGATAAATAAAAGGAATTTATTTATCTAATCAAATTAGGAAGTCTTTGATATAGTCACAATTTAATAATACACTAAAGAGTTGGATTTAGGTTGAATTCTAAAGATAGAAAGGAGTCTTTGGTGAAAATACAAACCCTACTTGGGAGAGGATTTCGGCAAAAGACAAGAAATCTACCTAAGATTAGGATTTAGGCCACAAGGCATAAATCCACCTTAGGAGAGGATTTCGGCCAACACCATATATACCTATTGCAGAATTCGGCCAACCCTAGTAATATTGAGCAAGGATTTCGGCCACCCTAAAACAAAGTATGGTGTGTTCACTATTAATCTAGAAGTGGGGTGAATAGATTTTAACCAATTTTACCCAATTTTCGTGATTAGTCAAGATTACGAAAATGCCCATAACTAGTAAATTTATATAGCAAGTGTAAAATGTGCGGAAATATAAAAGACACTTGATATTTACGTGGAAACCTTCAACAAGTAAAAACCACGGGCTGTTATGTGCGCCACACACGAACCTCGAATCCACTAATTGCAATGACGTTTACAACCTAGGTTGACCTCAACCTCTCACGGTCTATAACCCGTCACTACTACCCGCAGGACTATAAAAGTGGACCTAATCCAATTTGCTTGCACCACTCATCGGTAGTCACAAGCCTTACTTCTCAATAAAGAGAATTAACAACATAATGTGAATAATATGATATTCAAAGAGCAAGTAATGCTAGGTTACACTAAATGCCTATCTCGGATGAAAGATGACAATAATCACAATCCTAGATATCAATCTTTGCTATATGACATGTTATAAAGCTTAGCTATTAAAGATTAAGCAATCCTAAAAATAGCTATCAAAATAAAACTCTCAAACAATCAACACAATTATCTCAATCTTGTCAATAGAATATGTTCTATAAGCATACAAATAATAAATGAGATTGCTTGTTAAGAAAGACACAAAATATATGTGATATTAGTGACCAACTTACAAAGCTAAAAGTGTTTAATAAAAACCAAGCATAGATGACACCTAGATGATCATGGATGATGCTAGCTGATGATTTGATGCACTTGGATATGTGTTTGAGTAAACAAAGGAGAGTACTTTAGTGATTTTTTCTCTTGGAAAAATTGCTAAGTAAAAATATGATTTGGACTCCCTCTTAAAACTGACCTAAAGTCAAAGTAGCATATATATATGGTGACAAATTGATGCTATGTCGTTTTGTAAATTTTTCAAAAATTTTACCTTGACCGCCTTACATCCACTATACGTAAGGCGGTTGTAAGGCGGTTCACCTGGGAAATGAAGAATATGTTCTTCATGACCGCTCTACGCGTAGGGTAGTTTTCAAGCGAAATAGGGGCAATTGCTCTCGGGATTTTGAGAACCATCTTACACCCGCTCTACGTAGGGTGGTTGTAGGCCGGTTTATGGGCGATCAAAAAATCCACCAGTGGCACCGCTCTACGAGGGGCAGTCGTAGAGCGGTCAAGAGCAATTTGCTCTAACCGCCTTACGTAGGGCGGTTGTAGGGCAGTTTGACAGCACCCCTAAACAAATATGATGCATTACAAACATAACATTTAACACACAAGATGCAATCAAGTTAAACATGCAAGAAGAGAAATTAAAGAACATTAAAGCACACATAATAAAGAACCACAACAAACAAAATAAGAATTATGCATGTGTTGTGATTGTGTGCAACTACATCTCTTCAAATCAAGTAAGCACTTTGAAATTTACCTTTGAAGTGCTTGATCTCTTGAGGTCTTGAGAGGGCATTGGTTGTGTAAAACACCAACCATCAAATGCCTAAACTACCCTTACAACAAAACCCACTTGTGGTTTGTCACTGAAATATGCCAATCAACCTTGAGGAACTTACACACCCTATATATTCCATGATATAGAATTCGGCCAACCCTAGTTTTTGGAAGAGAGTTCTTTCTTTTGCTTAAAAATAAATCCAACTCTAAGACATAGTGTGTAGAATTTGGCCAAAAGGAAAAAGAGAGAAGAAACGTTTCATTTTTGATAGTGCACTACTAGCTTTTACATCAAAAGGCTTTGCACACAACTTCAAATAAGGTTCACGCGAGTTTCGATTAAAAGAATGAGAATTCACAAGTGACCGAACATTCTTCGTTTTCTCTAGGAAGATTATTGTGACTAACAAAAGAAAAAGTTTTTTGTTATCCATCCTCAGGTACACAATTCAAAGAAAGGGAGCCCACACTCCTAGGTGATTCACGTTTGTGATTAGATTGGAAGATCTTGCGGATTACAATTGATGCAACACCATTTGTAACGTTGAAAAATGTACGATATCTATTATTATATGTTAATTAATCAGGGGTTAAGGTTCTCTTTTCAAGGAAAATTTTAAAATATACAAATCAATTTTTCGCTTCCACCGCGTGTATTTTCCCCACAATTGGTATCAGAGCCTTGGTTGTACCCTTGATTAATTGATGTACATACATACGTGGATTTATTTCTTTTTATTATAAATATGCATGTTTTAGAAAGAGATGGCACTCTAGGTATTCTCATATATAATTACATGTGGAATGTATGGATATATATATGCTATTATAATATGATTCGTTATTGCTCAATTTTGGTCCTAGAATTTCAATGTATTTTTTGTTTGGAAGTGTAACAAGAAGGGTGGTCTATTATCGCCATAATTTCCTTTTTGGTAGTTGCTAAGTTTTTTTTTTTTTAATCATTGTAATGTATTTTTAAAAAAAAAAATTCTGCTATAATAATATATTCAAGTATCGAAGAATCGAAGAGTTGAAGAATTTGAAGCAGAAAAAGGAAGCAACCGGTACCAATCTTACACTATGCGCACCAAAGCAACAAGTAAGCGAGCAAACAAGCGTGTAGCTGCCTTTGTTATTGTATGGTGGCGCTCGGCTGCCCAAGGGGGCTGGGTGCATGTGCATGCCCATGGGTGGGGCAACCATGGTACACGCATGAGACAGCCTTGATGACTTGTTCGTCAAGTTCGGGTTTTTTGTATTTCCAACAAATGTAATTTACTTGCTTTTCTAGGATAGACCAAAATTGTGGCTAATTATTTTTCGTAAATATTACAATATTTGCTATTGTTTGATAACATGTCATATAGAATAGAAGTGTCAGTCATATATCTTTTTTGGTATGAACATGCATTCAATGATTTAGGTATCTAATTGGCATCTAGATAACTTGGTAAATCATTCTATGGAATTTAATCACAGACCTTAAACAATTGAGTGGGAGAAGGTGTTTTGAAACACATATGGTCTTCAAGGTTAGTTGAACTTTATGTTTTGTGTGATAACCCCCCAAGGAGTATCCAAGAATGGAATTTAGCAAGATGCTTCCTTACAAGGATAGACAAGACAATTGACTCAAATGATATCTACTCTCAAAGAAGGAATTTTCGTGAGGGAAAATATTGAAGATCAATATCTTGGTAACACACTCAATGTGGTTTTATTGATATCCTCCCAAGAGTTTTTGTCAATAAAATCGCAAGGCTAAAATTGAAAACAATGGTTGTTATGTTAACAATTAGGTGGGACCTAGTCCCCCTAGTAGATGGTGCGAACTCCCAAAGGAAGCGTGACATTTATGGATGTTGGATCACCGTTGAATTTTACGATTGAATTATTTATTTAATTCAAGATGAATATTCGAAAGTGCTTTATCATGATTATTTACTTATATATATATATATATTATTCAGAAATCATGACCACATCCCTAATCAACATCCTAAAAGATAATACTTTAACTGGTGATAATTATGTCACATGGAAAAGGAAAATTGGGTTGTTGCTGCAAGCTAAAAAACATAAGTTTGTTCTGACTACTTTGAAACCACCTGCTCTTACTTATGAATCCACTGTGATGCAAAGAGACGAGTATGAACAGTGGAAGACCTCAAATGAGATGGCCAAATGTTACATTATGGCTACCATCTTTGACGTGATGCAACAGCAGCATGAAGGAATAGGGACTACTGCTGATATAATGATGTCTCTAGAAGAGATGTTTGCTATGAAGTCCAGAATGACTAAGAGAGAGGCAGTGACTGATTTCATGAATCTTAGGATGAAACTTGAACAAGCTGTGAAAGATCACATGATGAAAGTCATTGCACATCTCAACATTTTTGAACTCAATAGTGCTGAGATAGATGGTGAGATGAAAATTGACATGGTTGTCAACTTACTGTCAGATTCCTTTGATCAGTTAAAGTTAGACTACACCTTGAACATAAAGGAATACATCTTGGAGGGCCTGATGCAAGATGTTCAAAGCGCTGAAAAAATCCTTGTGAAAAGCAAAGGTCAAGAAATCCATTTGGTTGGTAAAGTTGCTGTTATTAAGACCCGTAAAAATGTAAAGAAACAACATAAGAAAAAGCAACTTGGGCCTACCAAGAAAGAGACCAAGAAAGTAACTAAGATCAAAGGGAAATGCTTCTTTTGTGGTGAAAAGGGATATTGGAAAAGAAATTGCCCAAAGTCCCAAAACAAGAAGGAATAAGGTAATGTTAATTATCTTGAAACATGTTTTCTGACATATTCTACAAATTCTTGGATCATAACTTTGGATCCACTAATCATGTTTGTTATTCCTTGCAAGAGTTCTAGGAAAGGAAAAGGCTGAATAAGAATGAAATCAACTTGTGCTTGGGCAACGAAGCGCTAGTGTCTAGTAGTATAGTAGGAGATATTATAGTTAATCTAGACTCTAGTATGCATTTAGATTTGATATACGTTTATTATGTACCTCAATTCAAAAGGAATTTAATTACAGTTTCTTGTTTAAATAAATTTGGATATTCGGTTACTTTTAATAAAGTTTTTATTATTAATAAGAATGACAAATTTGTTTGCAAAGGTACATTGGAAAACGGTTTATTCTATTTACATAGAAATATCTCTCACTTGTTAGACACATAATTAACGAAACCTAATCATAATAGAGTAAAATTATCAAAAGATGAAACCTACCTATGGCATTTGCTCCTAGGTCATATTAACCTTAATAGGATTAAAAGATTGGTTAGTGTTGGACCTTTAAGTGACTTAAATGTTGATTATCTACCAACTTGTGAATCTTGTTTGGAAGGTAAAATGACCAAAAAGTCGTTCACGACCAAAGGCATAAGAGCCACTGAATGTTTAGGATTAATACACACTGATGTATGTGATCCTATAAGCATTCAAGCTAGAGGTGGATATGAGTACTTCATCACTTTCACGGATGATTACTCAAGATTTGGCTATGTGTATCTCATGAGACATAAGTCGGATGCTTTTGACATGTTCAAAGCATTTAAAGCTAAAATAGAAAATCAGCTTGAGAAACATATAAAAATCTTGAGATCTGATCGTGGTGGAGAATATATATCTAGTGAGTTTCAGCAATATCTTATTGATAATAGGATAGTTTCTCAGTTGTCTGCACCAGGTACAGCTCAACAAAATAGGGTGGCAGAAAGGAGAAATAGAACTCTTTTGGACATGATTAGGTCTATGTTAAGTTATTCAATGCTTCCTAATTCTTTTTGGGGATATGCTTTACAAACTGCTATGTACATTCTAAATGATGTACCATCCAAATCAGTTCCTCAAACACCACATGAGTTGTGGATTGGGCAAAAGCCTACTTTACAACACTTAAGGATATTTGGTTGTCTTGCGCATGTGTTAAAAGGAAAAACAGAAAAGATAGAGTCTCGTTCAGAAACATGCATATGTGTGGGGTATCCAAAAAGAACTAAAGAATATTATTTCTATAGCCTTTCAGATCTTAAAGTATTTCTTTCAATAAATGCTAAATTTCTAGAAAAGGATTATATGAATGATTTTGTGCCTAAAAGTAGAATTATCCTGAATGAGATGTTAGGAAATACAATTCCACAAGAGGCTTCACAACCTAGCCCAATTGTAAGTTCCGCACCATCACAAGATCAACAACCTACCATTCCTCGTCGTAATGGGAGGGTTAGTAGACAACCCGAGAGATACATCGGTCCACATGCAGTGATAGTGATGTAGTTACATCAATGCGCACTGACCATAATGGGACCGATTATAAAGCATAGGTTAAATTTTAGCATTTACATTAAAGAACTAACCAGACAAATGACTTTATTTTGAAAGGCAAATATAGAGCAATTCCTGTTGGCCCCAAATATTTAATTTTATTTATGAGGAAAGAGGTATTTTTAGTCAAAAATTAAGAGGTATTATTGTTTTTGTCCAACATTATTATTTTTATTGTTTTTGTCATCAAAATAGCTGTGAAGACATAATTGCCTCTATTTTTTTCTTTACCTCTTCTCCCTCTTTTTCTCCCATTTTCTACTGAATCTTTTTTTTTCTCTCTTTCAATCTCTCATGCCTTCTTCTTCTTCTTTCTCTTCTCTCTTCTCTTTCTCTCTTATGTCTTCCTCTCTTCTCCTTTTCTCTCTCACGCCTTCTCTCCTTCTTCTGCTTCTCTTTCTCTCTTCTCTTCTCTTCTCTTCTCTTCTCTTTCTCTTTCTCCTTCTCCTTTTTTTTCAAATTTTAAAAAACAATTTAGATTTTTTTTTTCAAAAAATTTTTCTATATTTGAGGGTTGGAGTTGTGTTTGGGTTTGAGTTTGAGTTTTGTTAAAAAAAAAATACAGATTTGATTTTCTAAATTTTTGTTGTTTGATTTTTCAGATTTTTAAGTTTAGGTTGCGGTTGTGGTTGTTGTTATGGTTGTGTTTATTTTTTTGTTGTGTTTAAGTTTGGATTGTGGATGTGGTTATGTTTAATTTTCAGATTTTTTTTAATTTTTTTTTTCAGATCTCATTTTTTTCCAGGTTGTGGTTGTTTTTATGAATGATGGGAGTTGTATATAGGTTTTAGGTTTGGGTTTTATAAAAAAAAAAAAAAATTTCAAATTTTTTTTAAAACAAAAAATTTCATATTTGATTTTTTTCAAACAAAATTTTTAGATTTCATTTTGTTTAAACACATCAGGCCACCAATTAAACACACCAGACCATCAATTAAACACATTGGATAGTCATGCATGGGAGTCTCTCTAGAGGCATGAGTGCCTTGGATAGAGAGTTAGCTACAATATTGGGAGGCCCGGGCTTTTGGATAGACATAGACTCCAATAGAGAGTGGTACTTGGGATGTGTATGCACTCTTGAGGAATTTCTAATCTACCACTGATGTTAGTTTGGTATGATCTCCAATATATAGTAGCTCCACATCATTGAGGGATTTTGTATCTTCCTATAGGGATTGGATAAACATAGACTCCAATAGGAAATAGATCTAGGTTAGTCGCTTTTGAGGAATTTCTAATCTATCATCCAATATATATAGTACCCAATGGTTGTAGTTCAACCCGTGAATGTTTCCTCCTTGGAGGTTTTACCACGTTAAAAAAACTCATGTGTCAATTCTTTCTATCTCTCTCTTTCTTATTTGTTTGTGTGTACGTTTTAATCTTGTAATACATTCTTCACTTGTGATGTATTTGGAATCAAGATTTGTTACGTGTGAATTGTAAAGAAAAATATATTGATCATACTTGTATATATTATTCTTTTGTATATTGATACTTTTGTGTATAGTTATATTTGTTTATACTTGTAACACATTGAACAAATATTGAAATTCAAGTATTCTTTATTATTGAGTGTTTAATGTTATTCTTCCTCATACAACTTATTGATATATAGACAATGCTAAAAAGATCACATGCTCATCTTGTCTATATATGTATGTTTGATTTATGTTTTGTATGTAAAGCTATCTTGAGGGAAAAACGAATGTTTATTTCAAAGGATTGAAAAAGGTGTAAAAACATATTCACACCCTCCCCTCTAGGTATGTTTTAAGCAATTTAACTACGTTTGTATAATTTCAATTGGTATCAGAGCGGGTCGTTAGACGGCACTTGAGGAGATCTATGTTTATTGCTTAGGTTTTTGAGTCATGATTGTCCTCCTTTATTTGTGGAAAAGGTTATTCTTGTTTGTCATTGAATTTGTCTACTAAAAATTTTGTTGATAAGTTTGAAAAGAGCATTAGTTACAAATTCAAGGAAGAATAAATTTTTGTTCCCCATAAGATGATCAAATTAGACTTGAACACTCACTCATGCAACACAATGAAGAAGTTTGCAAAGAGGAATGATAACTCTAGTGAGGAGGAGAGCTCAAGTGATGAGTCTTTTAGTGAAGAAGAGTTGGTGAGCAACTTTGTTACTTACTTTGTTATCTATAGGATGATCAAATTAAACTTGATCACTTACTCATGCAACACAATGAAGAAGTTTGCAAAGAGGAATGATGACTCTAGTTACGAGGAGAGCTCAAGTGATGAGTCTTCTAGTGTAGAAGAGTTGGTGAGCAACTTTGTTACTTTCACAGCCTCTCACTCTAATTTAGAGGATGTATGTCAAGATTCATTGGACAAGGAGGTTGATCTGAATCATCAAGGATGCTTAAGTGAGAATCCAACCTACATAGATCTTTTGGCTAAGGTGAAATGTCTTGAAGAGAATTTGAAGATAGCCTTAAGAGAGGTTGTTGAGAAGGATGATTTAATCAAACTACAAGCGGGTGAGTTTGTGTCAACTACTTAAAGGCTCTTGGGTGATGCCAAAAAGCTTAGAGAAGTTGAAAGGATTGTTCTTGTGAAGGATATGATCATCTCTAGTTTGTCTTTAGGAGGCTCAAGCGACTTGATAGTTGAGGAGAAGCTTATAGAAGCATCACTTCCTACAAGCGAGGAAAAAGTCATTTTTGATGAGAAAGCTCCTAAGAAATTGAAGAACAAGGTACCCATTGAAACTCTCATTTGTACTTCTTCAACTCTGGAAGGTAAAATTTATTCTTTTGTTACCATATGTCATTTTTGCAATACCGTAGGTCACATCAAGCCCAAGTGCTATAAATACATTGAGTATTGCAATTTAGAAAATGCATCTAGGGATAAAGAGATTGAACTTCATTTTAAGCATGCTAAAGCTTTTGAACATGGAAAGCATGATAATGTCAAAAAGCATGTTAAGAATGTCCGGGTTGTGAGGAAAGCAAACCTTGCTAAAATTGACAAAGCTTGTGTTGCTAGCAATGTTGAAGCTAAGAGTATCAATGATATTCTTGTTGAGCAAGTCATAGAAAGTCTTCATTCTAGATACAACATTGTTATCAATAGGAATCTTGATAATGTTTGTGTAGGTTCACCCAAGACAAAGTTTATCAAGGGTGAGTGCTATTACCATTAGTGTAAATTGTACATGTGAGTTAGCTTTAAGATTAGTGTTATGTTGTTAAGAAACTTAGCTTGTTTGCTTTGTATCTCTATAACATGACATGAACTTAGCTATCTCACATTAGTATTATGATACTCGAAATCCGTTGATTAACTTTTGAGAAGTTGTTTTTATGAAATCTATATGGTGACAATCATGTTAAGACTTTTGGAGAAAATCTATTTTTTTTAGTTGAAATGCTTAGTCTTTAGTTTCTTGGAATCGACACACTTATAACTTGTTGTCATGTGGACAAACAAGCCAAGAGGACTCATAAAAAGGGTGAAGGCCTTGCATTTGATGAAAATAGCTTGCGAAGGTATCTCTTTATCATATTGCTTGCTTACTTAAATTTTCATCTCTCAACTCATCGTGTTATACTACTTCATGGAGCATGTCATATTTGAGAACTTATATAGTGTTTATATGGTCCTCTTTGACATTTGCTCATAAAATTGTTCACATTGATCTTAATAATGATATGTGTTATTGTTTGTATGATAGTTGAGTGGCAAGTTTTGAAAAATATGAGCTTCATATTCTTTTAAAGCTACTCTCTTGAGAAATAGAGATCTTAAGTAAGTCTCTTTACTTGCTTTTCGATAATGTGCTTTTAAGCCTTAAAACTTGGTTTCAAAAAATGCACTTTGCTTCTCTTGTATGTCTTGCTAAGTACATTAAGTTTGATTGATGTAAGTTTTGGATACAACTTGAAGTCCTAAGGACTAGTACGTATAAAGATGACCTATGGTTGGTATCCATTTGCTTCGACAACATAGAATTCAACGAGCACCTTCATGGAAAGGGCTACACACCTTGGTTGTGCAGCCGTCCAATATAGGAAAGGGCTACGCCATTGTGATGAGTGAAAGCTACCATGAAGCGTATATGTTTATGTTTATATTAGAAAAATCAAAGAAGTGTTGAAATGTATCATAAAAAACAAATTTAAAAAATTTAAAAAAAATTTAAAAAAAATTCTTTGATTCAAGCCTAAAACAAAACAAAAGGCTTTAAAGAGTTTAGTTGAATAGCCAAAATGAGTTGGGTTGTCAAATAGAAATGGAATGACGAGCCACATGCACACACACGCTCACATGTTGAAATCTATTCTCTTTATAAGCAAAATATCGAATGATAACCAGTTTGACCTTTTTATAGAAAGGCTTAAGATGAATAGATGTTGAAAATGTTTGCATGCTTGATTATCAACTTCTTTTCATATACTTGAAGCAAAATTTTCACACACTAACTTTTGCTTATTTGGTATTTTGATACCTTAGCAATTTTTGAAGACATATGAGAGTGATTGAAAATCTTGGTGTAACTCTCTTTGCTATGTAGAGCTTATTTGAAATTCTATTGAAATTGCTTAGTGATGTGAATGTGTGACTATTTTCGTGAACAATTGTCTATCTAGATCTTAAATGGGGAATTTATCAAGGGGGAGCATTATATGCTAAATTTATGTTCTCTTTTATGATATGTTCACATGTTCTTAAAAATAGTTGTTTGTTGGCATTATTCTTGTTTTTGAGAAATCATTAAGATGCTATGATAATTCTTGCATGCATATTGATTTGTTCAAAAATGATGTTCTTGTCTTTGTATATGTTTATTGGTTATTAACTTGCTTT
Organism: Acer negundo; assembly: GCA_035582765.1. Taxonomy (NCBI): domain Eukaryota; kingdom Viridiplantae; phylum Streptophyta; class Magnoliopsida; order Sapindales; family Sapindaceae; genus Acer; species Acer negundo. The sequence continues at coordinate 8,270,103 of CM069236.1, read as the reverse complement.
GATGTTTCCAATCATGTTTGTTTTCAGTGTTTTGTGATACAAGGTCATGGGGAAAGCCAAGAAAGTTGAGATTAGCAATCCTACAAACCCATTGACAACTCTAAATCTACCTCTTCTTCCAAGATAACTAATGCTAACAAGCTTAAGCTTTTGGGAATTTTTGGGTGCAAAAAGATTATTTAAGAGAAAGGTATGGATTTAGATTCTTGTGTTGATTCTTATGTCCATAAGGTTATCATTGATAGGAATTGGAGAACTTGGATCAAAATGCAAGGAATAGTGAATGAATCCATGGTTAGAGAATTATATCATGAGTACAAGAAAAGTACTACCCTTGAAGATGTTGTTATAGACATGAGAGGTGTTGTCTTTAGAGTCAACTCTTGGAAATTAAATGAAATTCTAGGCTTACTCGATGATATTGAGTCAGATTTCCTTGATATTGATGTCTTGGAAAACCTTAATGTGATGGGTAGAACTCTTTGTGACAATGTGGATTTTGAGTGGGGTAAACGAGTCTTTATTAGACAAAGTGAGTTGACTAAGATAAGTGTTTTTTTGGCATTTATTTGTATATGCCAATCTTGTTAGATCTTCTAATGCTACCAAAATTAACAAAGAGAAGATCAAGATTGTGTATGTCTTAATGACTAAAAAACCCTGTGCTTATAGAACATATTGAGATTGGGGCTTGTTCAACTCGTTTGGACAAGAAGTTGCCATTTCCGAGGTTTATTTCTCATTTGTGTTTAGCTAAAGGTGTGAAGGAACAAGATGATGATGTGCTACTACCTCTCTTAGAAAATTTTAATGAAAAATGTGGGACTACCATGTCATATAAGGAGAAGGGAAAGTCTAGTGATACATTTAGGTTTTTTGGTGAATCTTATGATTCAAGCCTTGTATCTAGCACAACTATTCTTTTGAATTGGGCTACGCAATTGAAGAATGAGGTTGAAGAGTCAAAAAGGTTGATTGAGGCGTCACAAAGGAAGATTGAAGAGCTCAATGCTAAGGTAGTGCTACAAGATATAAAGATCAAAGAATTGGAAAGCAAAGCATCTACTCCAAAGCATTATGTGAGATCAACCAATCGCACAACTTTCCTTGGTGGCAAAAGTGGCTAAAAATGTTCTTGAGGTATATTTTCTTACTCTTTCCTTTTGACTTCATATCATGTCAAAAAGGGGGAGAAACATGGGAGATGTGGGGAGATATATGATAGTTTCTAGTGTTTAGTCTCATTTTTAGTTTTTGTTTTTGGTGTATTTTGGTATAAGTTTGAACTTTATGGCATATAATATTTTTTGTTGATCTTGACTAGAATACTTTCTTGGATAGCATGTATTAAGGGGGAGCATACATGATCCATTTGAACTTAAACATTTTATTTTCTTGCCTAAGAATGTATATTGCCATCTGTGTTGTCTCTTGGATATTCTTGTGCTTTCAAGTTATTTTTAGGTGATATCAAGAGAAGACCTAGATGAAGTTCAAGACTTGTTGTTCAAAATTAGTCTAAAAATGTGTAACTCATTGTACTCATTGTGACCAAATTTTCTTTGTAATTGTTTTAGTATATGTATAAGGGTTTTGACATGAAATTTGCCAAAGGGGGAGATTGTTAGGTTTTTGGTTTGTCTTGGCATGTATTCCATATCAAAACGATATTTTTCTTGTATTGCTTAGTGGTCTTAGAAATGTTGATTCAAAGCTTCAAAGAAAGACTTGGCCACAATTCTTTTAAGAAGGTGTCTTCAAAGAGGAATGTGCTACATTGCACAATAAAGGTATAATATACCTCATTTCTCTTATAAGGCACAGGCACACACACACATGGCATTCATATGTGTCCTTGCATAGTTGTACACCATTTGTATAACACTCTTACACACTTAGTAATGTATGCACATGCATTAGATTTAATTTGATAAACATTGTTAATTGTATGTACTAGGACTACGTCTAGGAAATGGCATACGTGTGTGACTTTGTGTTTATTTGTTTTTGTTTTATTGTTTTTAGACTTGAACATGATCTCTTATGTTTCCTTATTGAGTCTCAGTCATCTCGGACTTACTCATTAGGTTTCGAGTCCAAACTAGGAAGCTACGCTACTTTACGTTCTGATTCGTTGAGTTTTCATTGTCATCGTATTTTGAGTCCAATTATCAACCATTTGTCAAAGTTTTATAGTCTTCCTTATGCGTGAGGGAGTCACGATTTGTAATAGGAGGACGGATTCAAAATCAGAGTTCGGAGGCTCGGATACAGCTGAAGAACGCGAGTGGTACACGAGGGAAGCTTGCTTGGCCGTAAAGGGCGCGTGAGAAGGCCGTGAGGCTCACGGCCAGGCACCTCCTTTACCCCCGTATGCCTTACGCGCCCCTCACAGGGTGCTAAGGTGGTAGCACGTAATTGGCCTCTATTTTTCCTCTCTCCATTTCATTTAAATCACCTCAATTCCCTCCCATTTCAATTCAAGAAGAAAAAATAGAAAACATAGGTGCAAAATTTTCTCTCAACTTTTTCTCATCTGCCAAACACCATAAATTTCTCATACGAAGTTAGAATTGAGTGATTCAAGTTGGAGATTCTTTGTAATTGAGTCCTCTACCTTTTCCAAGTGGTTTGGTAGCTGTTTGATTGCGTTTTCTAGTGACTTCATCCTCATAACCGAACCAGCTTATGAATCATAGGTAGTATCATATCTTTGTGTTTTCTTCTTTTACAACCTTCAATTATCTTGGGGTTTCTTCTTCTATATGTATTTTTATGTATGGTGAATGCTATTGAGAAAGATAGCTTCATAATCAAACTTAATCAAAAGTCTAATTATAGACAAATGTGAACTACTGTTCTAGGATTCTAGGTTTTCACTTGTTTGAGTGTTGTATTGTGATTAGTTTGATATCTAGGATTATTTGTGACTTGATTGATTCATTTTATGATTAATAACCTTGAAATGTGCTTTGATCCTTTGATTGATAAAATCTAGGATTAGTACATGTTTATGTGTTTTTAGAGCTATCTAGGATTTAATTGATTTACCAATATATCCTTGCTCTAAATCTTTGACTAGAATGTTCATTGAATTCATCTTGTGATTCTAGCATTTATGTGTATGTTTATAACATCTTGAATATGTGCTTCATGTATATGATCTATTCAAGTGTTATTTGTGTTGAATGAAACTAAGAGCTGTATATGTTAGGTGTTTTTCACATGCTCTAGGTTTAATTCAAGCTTTGCATCTAGACTATTTTAACTTGTGTTTTTCACATGTTTTAAGTCTAGTTTCCATGAAATGTCTTGATCACATGTTCTATGTTGAATTGCTTGTTTACATCATTTACATTCACATGATCACATTAGGAAGTCCTTGTAAAAGGCATGAAGTCTTAACTAAAACAAGAGGTCCGAATAGTCAAGCAAAGAAGCCTTGGTTAGGACAAGAGGTCCGGATAACCAAGCAAGGAGTCATGACTAGGATCGGGAAGGTCCGGATAGTCATGCATGGGAGGCTCTCTAGAGGCATGAGTGCCTTGGATTGAGAGTTGGCTACAATCTTGGTAAACCCGAGCGTTTGGATAGACATAGACTCCAATAGAGAGTGATACATGGGATGTGTATGCACTCTTGAGAAATTTATAATCTTCCATCAATTTTGGTTTGGTATGATCTCCAATATATGGTGGCTCCCCATCATTGTGAGATTTTGTATTTTCCAATAGGGATTGGGTAGACATAGACTCCAATAGGAAGTAGATCTAGGTTGGTCGCTTTTGAGGAATTTCTAATCTATCATCCAATATATATAGTACCCAATAGTTGTAGTTCAACCCGTGAATGTTTTCTTCTTGGAGGTTTTACCACATTAAAAAAACTCATGTGTCAATTTTTTCTATCTCTCTCTTTCTTATTTGTTTGTGTGTATGTTTTAATCTTGTAGTACATTCTTCACTTGTGATGTATTTGGAATCAAGATTTGTTAAGTGTGAATTGTAAAGCAAAATATATTGATCAAACTTGTATATATTATTCTTTTGTATATTGATACTTTTGTGTATAGTTATATTTGTTTATACTTATGACTCATTGAACAAATATTGAAATCCAAGTATTCTTTGTTATTGAGTTTTTAATGTTATTCTTCCTCATACAACTTATTGATATATAGATAATGCTAAAAAGATCGCATGTTCATCTTGTCTATGTATGTATGTTTGATTTATGTGTTGTATGTAAAGCTACCTTGAGGGACAAACAAATGTTTGTTTTAAGGAATTGAAAAAGGTGTAAGAACCTATTCACCCCCACTCCACCCCCCCCCCCCCCCCTAAATTCTAGGTATGTTTTAAGCAATTTAACTATGTTTGTATAATTTCAAAGTCTTAACGAAAGCATCTATATGATGCAACCAAAAGAATTCATTGAAAAAGCCAAGAGGAAAGGGTATGCAAGTTGCAAAAGTCCATATATGGACTAAAGCAAGCATTCAGATCCTGGAACATAAGGTTCGATCAAGCTGTGAAAGGTTTTGGATTTATTTAAAACCTTGACGAACCTTGTGTGTACAAAAGGATTAGAGGCAACAAGTTGCTTTGCCTAATTCTTTATGTTAATGATATACTACTCATCGTAAACAATGTAGGTTTATTCACATCAGTAAAAGAATGGTTAGCAAAACAATTTGATATGAAGGGCTTAAGAGAAGCAAGTTATATTCTTGGTATCCAAGTAATAAGCGATAGAAAGAATAGAACAATTGCATTATCCCAAGCTTCATACATAGATAAAATCTTGTCTAAATTCTCCATGCAAGATTCTAAGAAAGGCATGTTACCTTTCAGACATGGAATCAAACTTTCTAAGGAACAAGTTCCTAAGAATGAGCATAAAGAGCAATTCATGAGTAGGGTTCCATATGCCTCGGCATTTGGAAGTCTCATGTATGCAATGCTCTACACTATACCAGATTTGTTTTGTTGTTGGCATAGTTAGCAGGTTTCAATCGAAACATGGTTCTGATCACTAGACGACAGTAAAGCATATTTTCAAGTATCTTAATAGAACGAGAGATTATATTCTTGTATACTCTTTAGGGGATTTAATTCCCATTGGGTATACAGATTCTGATTTCTAGTCGGATTCTGACTCTAGAAAATCCACATCAGGATCTGTGTTTACTCTTGGAGGAGGCGCAGTCATATGCAAGAGTTTAAAGCAATCATGTATTGTTGTTTTCACCATGGAAGCTAAGTATGTTGCTGCATGTGAAGCTGCTAAAAAGGCTGTTTGGTTCCGCCAATTCTTGGTTGACTTGGAAGTGATTCCTAATGCGAATAAGTAGATCACTATTTACTGTGACAACAGTGGAGCAATGGCTAATTCGAGAGAACCAAGAAGTCATAAAAGAGGAAAACACATTGAAAGGAAGTATCATCTTTTAAGGGAAATTGTGCATAGGGGTGACATGACGATCACCAAAATCCCGTCAGCAGAAAATCTAACGGATCCTTTCACAAAGGCTCTACCACAGAAGAGTTTTGATAGGCACCTAGAGAACATGGGAATAAGAGATATGACACACTTGCTATAGCGCAAGTGGGAGATTGTTAGGATTATGATCAATAGCAAGAGTGTAATAATGTATTTGACAATCTTTTCATATTAATAAAGTGATTTATGGTTTAACAAATCTTATAGCATTTATAGTTTAATTATTATAATTATCAAAAGTGAATAATCATAAGGTCAAAAAACTATGAGAAATGAAGAATTGTTCATACATCTGGATATGTATGAGGTAAACACAATTTCTTAGTTAGTTTTTAATAATGTTCACAACTTAAGATAAAAGTTTGGCACATTTACCTTGTTAAAATTGGATATTCTTTTGCTAGCATTTGAGTGGGATCAAATATACTATGATAAGTCTAAATCATCAAAGTGTTGTCTTTGAGTAAAAAAATCTAGTGCGCTAGGTGCATTGAATAGGATCACAATGAAATTCTTTATCCAGAACCGTCAGTGGATAAAAGTTTTCATTATTAGGACAATCGGAGAGTCTATCTTAATCCTGAGATAAATGATGGTCTTATGGTTACAGCTGTTATCATTTGAGCTATCAATTAGTACGATTATATAGCATAGTCTATCCTTGATAGTTTGGTGGTATTCATTTGTTAATCAATAAAGGACTTCATTTATAGATATGGACATCGAGACTCCATTCATTAAATGAGAGTAGAATGTCATCATTTGGATATTTTGAGGTATTGGATATTGAATCTTAACGTTAAGTTTTCGATAGTGTCTATTGACACATGGCTTCTGGAAAAGTTAGAATATCCAAGTTCAAAATGTGGTCTTATGAGTAAATATGGTAACTAGGAGAGCTATAGGTGATCTATGAGCTCTTGGCGATTACTGATATTTTTTACGAGGATACCCTATCTCCAATAAGATTGTCTAGGGTATGAATGAGAAAAATTTACTTATTCTATCTTTATTTAAGAGTTCAATTTTAGTTTTTTAGTGGAATGAGTTAAAATTAATAGATCGAACCTAAGTGAATCATTTGTTGATTGTGATTGGGTTTTGTCTATTGAAGCTTAAATTTAGATAGCCCGCCAAGATCCTCAATCCATACGAACTTGCATGGATCACTTGATATATTCTACCAGACTAATTTATGGGTCCATCTAGAATTGTAATTAATACATTAAGAATATAATTTGCACATTTATTATATAATGGGCTGTTAAATTATATTAATATATTAATTTAAAAGCATGTGAACTTGTTTTCTTTTAGTAAGAATAGATCTAATTCACATGTAGGCTTTTTATTAAGGTCCAATGTATTTAATAAAAGGTCAAATGGATTTAATAAAATGGAAAAATAATATAATGCACATGTTGTATACATGTGCGGCAAGGCTAAGAATATTAGCCTAAAATATTGTTTTATTCTATTATTTAATTAAATGGAATTTAATTATTTAATTATTTAATTAAAAAATCAAAATCTTTTTCTAACTAGGAAATAGGTTTCTTAGTGTTATACTATTGTTGGTAGTATAATAAGAATAAAAGACTTTATTTGATAAGTAGATAAATAAAATGAATTTATTTATCTAGTCAAATTAGGAAGTCTTTGATATAGTCACAATTTAATAATACACTAAAGAGTTGGATTAGGGTTGAATTATAAAGATAGATAGGAGTCTTTGGTGAAAACACAAACACTACTTGGGAGAGGATTTCGGCCAAAGACAAGAAATCTACATAGGGTTAGGATTTAGGCCACAAGGCATAAATCCACCTTAGGAGAGGATTTCGGCCAACACCATATATACCTATTGTACAATTCGGCCAACCCTAGTAATATTGAGCAAGGATTTCGGCCACCCTATATATTCCATGATATAGAATTCGGCCAACCCTAGTTTTTGGAAGAGAGTTCTTTCTTTTGTTTAAAAATAAATCCAACTCTAAGATATAGTGTGTAAAATTCGGCCAAGAAGAAAAAGAGAGAAGAAACGTTTTATTTTCGATAGTGCACTACTAGCTTTTACATCAAAAGGTTTTGCACACAACTTCGAATAAGGTTCACACGAGTTTCGATCAAAAGATTGAGAATTCACAAGTGACCGAACGTTCTTCGTTTTCTCTAGGAAGATTATTGTGACTAACGAAAAAGTTTTTTGTTATCTATCCTCAGGTACACAATTCAAAGAAAGGGAGCACACACTCCTAGGTGATTCACGTTTTTTATTGGATTAGACGATTTTGCGGATTACAATCGACTCAACATCATTCATAACGTTGAAAAAGGTACGATATCTTTTATTATATGTTAATTAATCAAGGGTTAAGGTTCTATTTTAAAGGAAAAATTTTAAAATATACAAATCAATTTTTTGCTTCCGCCACGTGTATTTTCCCTACATATCATACCCAGGACATGTTCACGGACTGATGATCCTTCCTTCATACGAGTAGTCATTGCGGAACGAACAACTTCATACCATTTTTGCTCAGAAGGTTACCCAAACATGGCCTGCAATGACTCCATCATCTCATATGTTGTGGTCATTGCTTCATGTTTTGTATAAAGCACTTCTGTCATGCTAGCTAGCAAATAAATGCGAGCCTTTTCATTTTCTAAAATCCATTTTTCATAAGCCTCACGAACAGTTAATGCTGCATTGGCTGTAGGTTGTGGAGGATATTCCTCCGTAAGCACAAATTTTAGGTCTTTGGTGACCAAGATTGCATTAATTGTAGGGAAAAATAATAAATAAAAGTGTGGTAAACGCGGCGGAAGCGATACTAAAAACGATTTAGTGACTTTTAAAATTTTTCCTTTATGAACCTTAAACCCTTTTAATCAATAAACATGCATATATGTTAACAAAAGTAAATTACCTTTTGTCGCGTGATCCGATTGACTTACGTCGATGGTAATCCGCAACACCTTCAATCCGAGCACGAACGTGGATCACCTAGGAGCGTGGTCTCCCTTTTCTTTGATTTGCAAAACTGTGAATGGACCAAACAAAAAACTTTCTTTTATTTGTTAGTCACAAAAACAATCAAAAGAATGTCAAAAATTATTCCGGTCACTTTTGAGTTCTCAATCTAATGATTGAAACTCGCGTGAACCTAGATCGTTATCGTATACACAAGCTTATTGATGATTAAGCAATAGTATACTATCAAAGAATAATTTCACACTCTCTTTTGTCTTTTTAGAATGAAAACTCTCTCTTGGAATTAAGAAGAAGAAGAAAGAAATAAAAAACTCAAGCACCATAGATTGTGGTGGCCGAACCCTATAAGAACACATATATAGGTTGGCCGAATTTTTTCTTCTCTTTCCTTTAGGGTTGCCGAATTCTATGTAGTCTAAGATTAGGGTTGGCCGAATTCTATAATGTCACTTATATAGGGTGACTTAAATTCAACCCAAATTCTTTTCAACTTAATAGACTTCAAACACTAATCGAACTCCTTGATTTTTATTCTTTTATTTTTGACTAAATAAAAAGACTCTTTATTTGATTAAATAAATAAAACTAATTTATTTATTTCCTTGTCAAACAAGTCTTTTACTTTTAGGAAAGATTTGTTTCTTTAATTAAACAATTAATCAATAAATTAATTAATTCTTATTTAATTAAAACAAATGAAACAAAATAATATTTTAGGTTAAATTTTAACCTTGCCGCCCCACTTGATTAAGATTGGGCCTAACATTATTTTCTTATTTCATTTAATCCATTGGACTTTAAATAAAAAGCCCACATGTGAACCAGACCCATTCTTACTAAATGAAACAAGCCCACATGTCTCTCATTAATATATTAATATAATTGAGCAGCCCATTACTTCAATAATGTGCAAATTATATTCTTAATATATTAAATGCAATTCTAGATGGACCCTTAAATTGGTTCGGTAAAATATATCAAGTGATCCATGCAAGTCCGTGTGGATTGGGGATCTTGGCGGGCCATCTAAATTTAAGCTTCAATAGACATAACCTAATCACAATCAACAAATGATTCACTTAGGTCCGATCCATTAATTTTAACTCATTCCACTAAAGAGCTAAAACTGAACTCTTAAATAAAGATAGAAAAGGAAGATGCTCCTCATTCATACCCTAGACAATCATATTGGAGATAGTGTATCCTCGTGATTAATATCAGTAATCGCCAAGAGTTCATAGACCGCCTATAACTCTCCAAGTTACCATATTTACTCATATGACCACGTTTTGAACTTGGATATTTTGACTTGTCCAGAAGCCATGTTTCAATAGACACTATTGAAAACTCAACGTTGAGATTTAATATCCAATTACCTCAAAACATCCATATGATGATATTATACTCTCATTTAATTAAATGGAGCCACGATGTCCATATCTATAAATGAAGTCCTCTATCGATTAACAAATGAATATCACCAAACTATCGAGGATAGACTATACGATATAATCGTACTCATTGATAACTCAAATGATATCACTTGCAACCATAAGTCCATCATTTATCTCGGGATTAAGATAGACTCTCCGATTGTCCTGATAATGAAAAGACTATTATCTATTAACGGTTCTAGATAAAGCTTTTCATTGTGATCCAGTTCAATGCACCCAGTGCACTAGATCCTTTTGCTCGAAGACACTCCGATGATTTTAGACTCGTCATATCTCATTTGATCCCACTCAAATGCTAGCAAAAGAATTCTACAACTTTAACAAGATAAAGGTGCCCAACCTTTAACTTAAGTTGTGAACATTATTCAAGACTAACTAAAGAATTGTGTCTACCACGTACATATCCAGATGTACGAACAATTCTTCTTTTCCCATAGTCTTTAGACCTTATGATTATTTACTTTGACAATTATAATACAAACTATAAATGCTATACGATTTGTTAAACTAGAAATCACTTTATTAATATGAAAAAGATTGTTAATTACAACATTACACTCTTGCTATTGAGCATAATCCTAACAATCTCCCACTTGCGCTATAGCAAATGTGTCATATCTCTCAAGCCCATATTCTATAGATGCCCATCGAAACTCTTCTGAGGTAGAGCCTTTGTGAAGGGATCCGCTAGATTTTCTGCTGACGCGATTTTGGTAATCGTCACGTCACCTCTTTGAATAATCTCCCTTAAAAGATGATACTTTGGCTCACTCAGTGTTTGTCAAGACGTATCTAACCATACACCAAGTCTTTAAGCATACTATTGGGACGTCTCCTGCTTCTGCTTATATTGTTATTACTGCTAGTTCGTTCAACCCTCGGCACTTCTTTATGTACGTTTTTTAAGCGCAACTTCGGAATGCTTTAACTGCATTTCCATAGGTTATGCTTCGCGTAGCACCAATTGGTCGTATAGTATCTTTCTAGCTCAGGCTGTTTGTGACATATTCGTCTCAGCCTGCTATGCTGGGTGAATACCCTATTTGTCCCTTTTGTTTGTTGTTGGGTTTTTCTTGATCTTTTGTGGTGGCGAATAACATTTACCTTTCTAGGGTAATGTTTTAGTGACGACCTACTCTAGTGAGCATCACAAGTATTTTAGTAATAATTTACTCTTTATTTATTGTCTTGAGTTCTTTGGTAACGGATTACTCCAATGAGTATCGCGAATACTTTAGTAATAAATTACTCTTTATTGAATTTCTCCTGCAACTTTTAACAATGCTTAAAGGAAAAAATAATGAAAGGAAAAATACTGAAAGGAATTCTAAAAAAGTAAAAAATAAACTTTAAAAGATGAGATCTTAGGGATAGTATATCTTCAAATATTGCGCATTGCATGGTTGAGGAAGCTCGCCGGCTCCCACTCGAGCAATGCAATGTGCTCCATGCCCTGCTATACCGGTGACATGATATGGTCCTTCCCACTTATTTGCGAGAGATCCTACAGTTCTATCTTTGGTTCTAAGTGAAACCCTTTTTAGTACCAGGTTGCCGAGTGCAAACCTCCTTAGACACACATATGAGTTGTAATATCTGGCTGCTTTTTGTTGGTATGCCACGTTTCTGATTTGGGCATGTTCTCTTCTCTCCTCTAATTTGTCTAACCCATATTTCATCATGCCAATATTGAGCTGAGGCTAAAAGAGTTGTACTCTTGGGGAAGAGAATGTTGTCTCCACTGGAATGATAGCTTCGGCCCCGAAAGCCATGGAATAAGGCGTCTCGCCTGTTGAATTCCTTTCTGTGGTTCGATAAGCCCATAACACCTGCGGTAACTTCTCTGCCCAATTCCCTTTCTTGACGGCAAGCTTGGCTTTCAGGTTGTGCTTGATTATCTTATTCACTGCTTCCGTTTTCCCATTTGTCTGTGGATGAGCAGAGGATGCATAATAGTTGTTGATCTTGTATTTTTTGCATAACTCCCTAAACTTTCTGTTGTCAAATTGGGTCCCGTTATCGATAATGATGGTGTTTGGTATTCTGAATCTGTACAAGATATTTTTTTTTTACGAAATTGATGGTGTTTGCTTTAGTTACGTGCACCAATGGTTCGGCTTCCACCTATTTAGTAAAATAATCCACAGCCACAATGGCATGTTTCATTCCTCCGACTGCCGCAAGCATTTGAACAATAAGGTCGATTCCCCACACGGCGAATGGCCAAGGGAAAATGATACTCTGCAGGTGTTCAAGTGGTTGTGGGATGTTGTTCGTGACCTTTTGACACACAATGCACCTTGCTGCTATTCTCTTTGCATCGACGAACAATGTTAGCTAGTAAAACCCTTGCCTTAATGTCTTATGGGCCAAACTGACACCCCAGGTGTGGTTCCCGTAATTTCCACTATGTATGTCGTTTAGTATTCCTTCAGCTTCTTATGTTATACACCTCTTCTGTATAGCTTGGCATTGAGGACTGAATACCTTGTAGCTTTATACTTAAGTCGTTTAGCTTATAATGGGTCACTGGGCAGCACATCTTTGATGAGATATTCTTTAATTGGTGTCGTCCAGTCATCTGGCCTGTTCTCGATTACCCCAACTTTGGTCTGTTCGGTTATGCTCGGCTGAGGCAGGTGGGCCATAGGGACTGTTGATGGCCAAATGTTGACTGTTGCTGAGGCTAATTTGGCTAGTGCATCAGCCTGCTCATTCTTTTCTCTGGGATTTGTACGATCCTGAATTCTTTAAATCGCCTCAGTAATTCTTTTGTTAACTCCAAATATGCGATCATGTTTTCATCTCTTGCCTAGTACTTATCAAACACTTGGTTGATAATTACCTGGGAATCACTGAAAATTTCTATCTCATTAGTTCCTAAAGCAGTGCATACTCTCAAACCAGCTATTAATGCTTCATACTCTACTTGATTATTGGTAGCTTTGAAATCAAAATGCAAGGCACATTCTACTGAATCTCCTTCCGGGGTTGACACTATTATCCCTGCCCCACTGCCGTGCGTATTTGATGAACCATCGACATGAAGTTGCCATTGGAAATTCTTCTTGGATTGCTCTACCATCATCCTTACTACCTCCACGTTTGGCTCTGTAAATTCTGTGACAAAGTCTATGATTGCCTGACCTTTGATCGCTGTTCTGGGGAGGTACTTGATGTTGAACTCCCTTAACTCAATGGCTCATTTAGTCAGTGTTTCAGATACCTCTGGTTTTTATAAGATCGGTTTGAGAGGACAGTTCGTGTATACCTCGATCTGAAAGGCTTAGAAGTAAGGTCTCAGTTTCCTTGCTGTTGTTATTAAGGCGAGTGCCATCTTCTCAGCTGGCAAGTACCTTGTCTTGGCGGGCAATAATGACTTGCTTGTGTAGTACACTGGTTTTTGGACTCCATCTTCTCACCTGACTAATACCAAACTTGTAGCTACCTCCGTGACTGACAGGTATAAGTAAAGTGTTTCTCCATGAACTGGCTTTAAAAGTAGTGGTGCCCAGCTAAGGTCGTCTTTTAAAGCTTGGAAGGCTTGTTTGCAATCTTTATTCCATTTGATTCCTTTACCTTTTTTGAGAGCCCTGAAGAATGGCAGACATTTGTCAGTTGATTTGGATATGAATCTATTCAGCGATGCCAAGCACCCTGTGAGTTTCTGAACGTCTTTCAAATTTTTTAGGGAAACCATATCAGCTAACGCACGGATCTTATCGGGGTTCACCTCTATACTTCTCTGATATACTTGATAACCGAGGAATTTGCTGGATGGTACGTAGAATACACACTTAGCGGGGTTCAGCTTCATGCCATATCTTGTTAGTACATCGAAGGTTTTCCACAAATCACTCACATGTTTGTCGATCGTTACACTTTTCGTTAGCATATCGTCGATGTACACCTTCACATTCCTCCCTATTTGTTTGGCGAACATTTGATTGACCAGTCGTTGATAAGTTGCTTATGCGTTCTTCAAGCCAAATGGCATAACCGTGTAGCAACACAGCCCTTGGTCAGTTGTGAATGATGTCTTTTCCTCATCTGGTTTGTGCATCTTGATATGATTGAACCCAGAATACGCATCCATAAAACTTAGGAGTTAGTGTCCAGCTATTGCATATACCAATTGGTCGATTCTTAGCAATAGGAAGCTGTCTTTAGGGTAGGCTTTATTCAGGTCTGTGAAATCTATGCACATTTTCCATTAATGGTTCTTCTTCTTCACCAGCACAACATTCGCTACCCATTCCGGGTATTTTACTTCTCTAATCGACCCCGCTGCTAGCAGTTTGACTATTTCTTCCTTTATAGCGGCACTTCTTTCTGGGTTGAAGCTTCACCTCTTCTGTACCACTGGTTTAACTTTGTAGTCTATTGCCAAATAATGCGAAGTCACATTTGCGTTGATCCCGGGCATATCTTCGTGGCTCAAAGCGAAGATCTCCTTATATTCTTTCAGCAGGTTTATGTTCGTCTTGACTGGCTCGGTCAACTTCGCCCCAATTTCAACAGTTCTGTTGGGCTTCCTTTCGCCTAAAACGACAGCTTTAGTTGGTTCCTCATTTTCCCTCTCTGTCTTATCTCTTGGGCCAAGCTCGAAGGTCTTAGGTACTTCTTTCTCAGATTGGTCAAGTTGGAACACGCTCAGAGCTTCCGCCCTTGCTTTCTCTTTGAAGACTGATAAGTTAGCTCAGAGAGCCTTTTCTCGTGATCCCCTTAGCTCCCTAATCCCGAATTCTGTTGGGAATTTTACTTTCAGCGCGTATGTCGATGTGACTGCTCAAGCCTTGTTTAGGAATGGTCGGCCGAATAGTGCGTTGTACAGCCAGTTATAGATATCGACAACTACAAAGTCTAACAGAATTGTTCTTCGGCAAGGTGCAGTGCCGAATCTCACCGGCAGTTTCATAGTTCCCAGCTATCTAACTTCTGTGCCCCGAATCCCTTCAGTGGCACATAAAATGGTTCCAAGTCTTTTCTGTCAAGCCGCAATTTGACATATACTCTTGCGCTCAGGATGTCAGCTGAGCCACCATTGTCTATCATTACCCACAATACGTCTGTATGAGCTATTTGGACTCCCACAACAATTGCATCATTTGGTTTTGCATCGATTCCTTCTGAGTCCTCGGCGGTGAAGATTATCGGATCCCATCTTTCCTTGCCTCTCTTAGGTTCTCGCAGCATAGAGTTTACTTCCGTACTTCTGCTTTTTTTCATCACTTCTCGGACTTCAGACATTCTTTCCCTGTTGGTGTGACCAATGTGTGGTCCGCCAAATATAGTGTTTATAGCGGCGGGCTATTCTTCCTCGGACTCTTTCTCTCTTGTCTTCCTCCCTGGTTGTCTTGGCGACCTCGGTGCTTGTCTCCTCTTAAGGTGAAATCTTTGAGATGTCTGTCTCTAATCAGACTTTCTATGTGATCTCTTAATTGGAAACATTTGGAAGTGTCATGCCCATGATCTTTGTGAAAACGACAATACTTTATCGTGTCCCTCCTGGTATTAGCAGACTGTTGCCTAGGATATTTGGCGAGCCCCTTATCCTCTACCATTGAGAGTATGTCCTCTTAGTCACCTGTTAAAAGAGTGTAGTTGTTGTACTTACTTCGAAAACCACTATTTCGATTACCCCCTCGGTTTTCCTTGAATCGATCTTTTTGACCTCCCTCATTTCTTTGGCAATCATGCGATTACGTCTTAAATTTTTTACCTTTAGATTCAGACTTGAAGTCCGGTTTATGACCATGTACGTAGCTACCCCCTTGTGCTACCTCTTCTTCTTACGGCTATGTCCATCATCTTTTCATAGGTTTTTGGTCTATCTTTGTACAAATCAAAAGATAATCGTCCACTTGGCAACCTATTGGTGAAAGCGGCTATGACACCTACATTGCTTCCATCTTCAATCTGAGCGACTTCCTTGCCGAATCTAGTTAGATATTTTTTTAGAGACTCATTCTTGTCTTGTCTTAGGTTTGAAAGGTGGGCGAGTGACTTCGTTCTCTGTACGCTGCCTATGAATTGCCTGATGAATGCTTTGATGAAGCCTGAAAAGCTATTGATGCTCATGGGTAGAAGTCTTCCAAACCATTTAGATGCGAGGTCTTCGAAGGTTTGTTGGAAGGTTAAACACAGGAGTTCCTCGTTGGATGCGTACTGTGTCATGATATTACGGAATCGCCTGACATGCTCTTTTTGATCTTTGGTTCCTTTATATTTCTCGATGGTTGGAATCCTGAATCTTTCCGGGAACTGGGTGTGAGCGATTTGTTAAACAAAAGGGTTGTCTGATTCCTCGTTAGATGAAGTGTTGTGTCCATATCTCCAAGCCATTGCTAAGACCTTTTTCAACAATTCTTGAAGTGTGATAGTTGGGCGACGCGTGTGTTCTCCTCATGGGCCGAATTGGCTCTTAATAGTCATTTTTTAGTAGTCATTCTCTCGGCTATCTCCACTTCCTCTGGATTTCTGATCGTCTATGCTTTCGGATCTTCTCTGTCTTCCCCTTTTGGACCGTAAGCTCTTTCTTGGGTGAGGACTTTTATCTTCTGACGAAATAGATCGACGCCTCTGGCGGGTCCTTTGGTATGTACTGTTAGGGACCGTTCCATGCATCCGACGATGGACTTGTCTTTCAGGTGACTCTCTTTCGCCCAGCAAGCCTCTCCTTTGTGTTTGTATTTTGTCTCCAAGATCCTCGAGATGGTTTTGGGGGTTTCTTCTATGGATACTTTTACTTGGGTATCCGAGGTGGTAATGTGAACCTTTGACCGCAACCTTCCTGCCGGGTGGTCCCTTAGTGTGCTTGCTGTCAGATCGTAAGGAGAAGGAATTCCCAAGCCGATGGGGAGTGTAAGTCTCAGCTTATTGGCTTCACTTACCACATTCGCCAAAACAGCTTGTAAGTGTTGTAAGGTTCCTGGATTAACTATCGTTCTGTTTCACCCCTTGCAAGTTCGGTCTCATCCCCTGCAGGTCTGGCAGCTCCAGGAGCTTGGTGAGAGTTTCAGCCAATGGAATTTCCATCTTTACTACTGGCGATGTTTATGTCTGCTGTGCCTGTCTGAGGGTTACTCGAAGTTTTTTTCTGTTCACCCCTTTCTTCTAGCGCCAATTGTTGATGGTCATTTTTGGATTGCCACGCGTCTCAAAATAAGGTTATAATAATGTAAATAGCAATGTAAATGAAAGCATGGAAAACACAGGTTTTACGTGGAAAAACCCCAAAAACAAGAAAAAACCACTGGGCCCCTTGAGGGCAGGAAAAATATTACTATGATCTTCTTTAGGTTACACTTTGGTATTAGTTTCTTCTCTCATACAATAGCTCTCAACTCACTAGAATTTCATCCCTCTTTCCGTAGTTTACATGTTTCTATTTATAATAGGTGAACTAGGGTTCCCTTGTTTTGTTTGCCGTGTAGATGGTGGATTCCTAAACAAAGTCACTTTAGGATTTCAGCTTTTGTTGGCTGATTAGGATTCGTTTCCAGCTTAACGTCTAGTTTCCCGAAAGTCTTAAGTCCTTTCCTCTTTGGACTTCTTTTGTCTCGAGAGGAAATAAAGATATTTCCTTACTGCGATCTATTATGGGATAACCTTATTCTGAATCCAGGAGTCCTCATTTTATGGGATTCTTGCATTGGTAATAAAGTAAGTTGCTTCTATTGGTTGAGTAAACCTTTGGCGTGCAAGGCTTGTGGCGAATACATTGTCTGTTTCGAGGCGAGTATGAGTTATGGTGAACATGGTCTTTGGCTACAAGCTGACTTATCTGGTGAGCATATTTAATTCATTGACTTCTGCTGATGTGACATAACAGTCAATACTCCCTCCGTTGACTGTTTTAAATGTATGATTCGAACCTATTCTCACATGCTTCTTGTATAAATTGTTGATGTGTCCCCAAGCCAAAAACATATATACAATAGTTAAGAACAAATGTTATTTATGTATCAGGTCCAACAGATCTGATAGAAAGCTCTAGAAGAGCCACGATGTTATTATCAAACAATACCAAAATTGTTTATTAATAATACTTTATATCATTCAAGTAAAACATAAAAAAAATCCGCTTAGATCAAAGACATATAACTTTATTAATGTCGTATTAAGAATATGAATAATAAAGAGTGTTGAATATCTGTACATGATTCAGGCCAGAAACTCATTATAGAAAAGCTCTGTGATTTATCATCTGGATTATATCATTGATCAAATAAGGGGTGTATGTAGATATATTCATCCACCAAATAAACCATCTTATTTCTAAAGTTGGTTTTGAATCCCCAACATTCAAGGGGGTATATATGGATATATTCATCCACCAAATGAACCCTTCCATTTTTTTATGGTACTGATTGATGCATCTATGTGATGGTCACATGTTTGTGTATTATTAAACGTCTCCAGTTGAGATCGATGTTCAACATCCAGTTTTTCGCATATACTCATAATCAGAATAGATTAGTAGAATCACTTATCAAACGTCTACAGGTAATTACAAGAACTTTATTATTCCAAAACAGTTACCAATTTCTATATGGGACATTCTATATTACATGTTGATGCATTCATCTATGACCCACTACTTATCATAATTATTTACCATTAGAAATTATGATTGGTCATTGACTTGCTCACTTTTTAAAGATATTTGATTGTGTAGTATATCTCCCTATTGCATCTTTGGCATGATCTAACATAAGAATTCTATATCATTATGAGATTAATATTGAATTTGATTAATTTTCCAATTAGATCATTTAAAATTCCAATAGTTTATATTTCTACTCATAATTTGTATATTATTATATTGATTAATTTCCAAATGAAAAGTTTCTCTAGAAGAAAAAAGTAAATGAAAAGTTACTCTTATATAAATAAAGATACCCATTTGGTTATATATATATATATATAAATGTGTCTCATTTCAATATTCGTATCACTCAAACACGAAAGATAATTGATCATCAGATAATTATTAATCTGTTACCTAATATATTAAAGGTAACAAGATTTTATAAGTTGTCATCTCATAAACCCCAGCCGGGTGATTGTTCCTGAAGAACGATCAAAGATAAGAGCAACAAATAAATCATCTAATGCATATCCTAAGCTTATGAACCTTTGAAAGGTAATATTATCAGGATCCTAATATAAACAAAACTCGAGTTATAAATAAATCCACTCTCTAAATCAACTCAATAAGAGTTTGATATATCTAAAGAGACACAAATCTATGAAATGACTAAATCCATTGAAAATGGGAAGAAATCTCAACAAAGATTCAAGTATATAGAAGTTGAGCAAATTTCTATAAAGTCGGTAAAGGGAGTGAATCCATTGAAATGGAAGAAATCTCAATAAAGATTAAAGTATATTGAAATTGAGAAAATTTATATAAATCATATTAGAGAAATGTGGAATGATAAGGAAACAATTATTGATGATGTATTTTTATACACAGTAGTGCTACTGAAATTATAAATGATAATTATGATATTCATAATATCAATTATTGTATACAAATGGCATGATTGACATAAGTGAAAAGAAGCAATTCAAGAAGAATTGACTTCGTATGCCAAACATAAAGTATTTAGACTAATAGTATTCCAGACACTTGGAGATGTCAAACTAGTTGGATACTAATGGGTCTTTATACGGAAACGTGCTTCATTCTGTAACAAACCATAATTGGGGTTTGAAATGTAAGGGTAGCTTAGGTGTTGATGATCAAGCTCAAGGCTCTTTCAAGACCTCAAGGTGTTAAGCACTCTAAAGGTATATCTCTAGTGCTTAATTTTCTTTGAAGAGATTTAGTTGCACACACACACTTGTCTTGATTGCATGTGTATGCATTGTTCTTGTCTGCATTCTCTTCACATCTCACCTTTCACACTTGCACCTTATTGTTGTATATTGTTGTGTATTAGCGTGTCTAGTAATTCGTTTCACGAACATAGTTCGAAAACATCTGCACATGCATGATGGTATGCTTGGTTTAGCACGAGGATCGCCTTCAGAGAATGTCCTTGGCTTCTCCTTTGGTTTCACCATAATTGGTGAAACAGTGGTTTGATCGGTGGCTATGACTGCAGAATGAAACCGCCGTTTGATGCCAGAAGCCTCTGGACTGATTCTGCGGTTATGATCGGCAGTTTCCAACCGCCGTTTATACCTGATTAATTTCATCTCTCAGGTTTATTTATGCAATTGAATCGGCGGTTTAGAAACCGCCGAATGAAACTGCCGATGATCCCCTATTCTCTCGAGATTTAATTCGGTAGTTGAATCAGTGGTTGGTGGCCGCAGAATGAAACCGCCGTTGATCCCCTGTTCTCTTGGGATTCAATTCGACAATTTTGAAACAGCCGGTTGAAATTGCAGAACTTGCGGCTTCAAGGGCAAACTTGTTTTTCACTTGACCTTTTGTTCCTCTTTATAAATACACCATTATGTCACTCTCTTTCTGTACACTCTTTGATCATCAAAACCCTAAAAGAGAAAGAAAGATTTTTAAGAGAAAAAGCATCAAGATTGCTTCTTTAATTCTCTAAACTCATTTCCTTATGAATCAATCATCATCTAAGCATTATCTAGGATCATCTAGTATGTGCTAGTGCATGGGTCTTCTTCAACACATATAATATGGTAAGTTGTTCACTATTATCTTACATAATTAGTGTTCCTACATAGCAATTTATCTCATTTATTACTTGTATGTTCTTAGAGTAATTTCTACATACAAGACTGAGATTATGTGTTGAATGGTTGAGTATTGTATTTTGATAGCTATACCTAAGATTGACATATCTCATATAGCTATGTTTTATGCCATGTCATACAGCAATTAATATCTATGATTGATTTAATTGACATCTTATAATCCTAGATAAGCATTTAGTGTAACCAAGCATTATTTGCATATTTGCATATTCACTTAGGTTGTTTAATCTCTTCATTGAGAATTGAGACTTGTGGCTAAGATTGCTTAGGCCGCAAGCAAATTAGACTAGTTCCACTTTTATAGGCCTACAGATAGTAGTGGTAGGTTATAGACCGTGAGAGGTTGAGGTCAACCTAGGTTGTAAACATCATTGTAATTAGTGGATTTGAGGTTCGTGTTTGGCTCACATAACAGCCCGTGGTTTTTCCTTGTTGAAGGTTTCCACGTAAAAATCAAGTGTTATTTACATTCTCCACTTTACACTTGATTTATTGCTTTAACTAGATTGGGGTATTTTCGTAACATTGACTAATCACAAAAATTGGTAATAATAGTTTAAAATATATTTACCCCCTCTAGATAGTTTTATACACACCATGCATTATTAGTTTCAATTGGTATCAAAGCGGGTTCTTAGATATACTTAGGTGATCATTTGCTCATTTTGGTGTGTTTTTCATTTTGTGTGATTTTTGATCATTCATACATTTGCATTCATTTCATTCATTTATAAACACTATGAGTGGAAACAGTGGAAATGGTGGTGGCAACGATGGTGTTTCTAGCACTAGACCTCCCCTACTTACCGGGTTGAATTATGCCTCTTTAAAAGGCAAGATAGAGTAATACATTTGCCAAATTCATGATAGGGTATGGATGGCAGTTGAAGATAGCTACACATCACCGATGATGACTCCTACGAGTGGAGGAGATGATGTTCTCAAGCCTAAGGCGCAATGGAACGCACAAGAGTTTGAAGCATCAAAGTGGAATAGGAAGGCAATGCATGCCATCCTATGTGCAATGGATGAGAATCAATATAAATCAATTCAAAACACTAGGATAGCTAGGGAGGCATGGAACATCCTAGAAGTTACACATGAAGGAACCGAAGCGGTTAAGGACTCAAAGCTTCAAGTTCTCCAAACTGAATTCGAGATGCTTAAGATAAAGGAGAATGAGTGCTTCATCGACTTTGAGATCAAGTTGATGGACATAGTCAATCAAAGTCATCAACTTGGTGACCCTTACTCGGATAGAAGGATCAAGCAAAAGATTATGAGATCACTTCTCGAGAGGTTTGAGTCCAAGGTAATGGCTTTAGAGGAGAATAACATCTATAAGGATATGAAACCGAGTGAGGTGATTGGGAGACTTCTAGCTTATGAGTGTAGGAAGGGTCCTACCTCCACACCTTCTAAAAAGCAAAAGGGAATTGCTTTGAAAGCTTCCAAGGTTGAGAAGGAGGAGAAGGATGACTCAGACGAAGACATGGCCTTGTTGATGAGAAGGTTCAAGAAATTTTTCAAGACCGAGAAAAAGGGTTTTGGATCCAAAGGCCAAGACTTGAAGAAAAAAACTCCCTTCAAGAGGTTTGTGCCTAGACAAGAGAGAAGTGAAAGGAAAGGGATCCAATGCTTTGAGTGTGGTGGCATAGGACACATCGCTCCCGATTGTGGAAATTTGAAGAACAAGAAAGAAAGAGTAATGACCGCCATTTGGAGTGGAAGTGATGACTCTGATGAGAAAGATGAGTCTTCGGATGATGAAAAACTTATGGCTAACTTCATAGCCTTTGCCTCCTCCCACAAGAGCAAAGGAGCTAGTGAAGAAGATGATGAGAGTCAATAGGAAAATGGCTCAAGTGATGATGACTCTTCATTAATGGACCTCCAAGATTACATAGTCAAGTTTGAGAGTTCAAGGTTAATGAACAAGAGAGAAATTAGGAGATTGAAGGAAGAAAACCTAGAGCTCTTAACACAAGTTGACCACTTAAGTGAAGAACTGGTGAGAACCATGGAGGATAAAGATAAGCAAAGAAAGGAGTTAGACTTATCTAAGAGGAGTGAAGAAAGGATGAGGAGGGAGCTTGAAGATGCTAGAGATTGATAGCCAAGATGGGCTCTAACACTAAAAAACTTGACCACATATTAGATGTTGGGAAAAGGCCAAGTGACAAGAGGGGTCTTAGGTTTGAAGATGACAAGATGTCTTCCACTCTAAGCAAGACCGTATTTGGTAAGAGCATGAACCTTAAGGAATCACCTCCTCGTCAATTACCTAGTAAGAAAATTGACCTAGGAGAGTGTTCAAGAAGTGCTCAAGTGAAGGTGGCTCCAAGAAGTCCGCCTCAAGCACATCCTACAAGAGCTCCTCAAGCTAACTTCCCTTAACCTAAAGTCCATTAAGGGAAGAGGCCTATCATGCAAGCTCTACTGAGGAAGCAACCAAGTCTTGGTAAATAAAAAAGAAGGAGAGATCATTATCAACAACCAAAACAACCACAAAGACATGGGAAGGCTCCAATGCATCCTCAAAGTTATGGTATGATTCCTAACTTTATTTCTCCATGTCATTTTTGTGGTATTGATGGTCATATTAGACCAAATTATTTTTGTTATATCAAAATGCATAGAGTTGAAAGCATGATAGGAAAAAAAAAAGGCTAAAGCCAGGATGCATGTCTCTAGGAAAAATAGAACTAATTTGCATGATCCTAGAACATCTAGTGCCCACGTGCCATTGACCACTAAGAAAGAAAGTGTTTCACCTAGGTGGATTAAAAGAGATGCTTATTTTTGCCATGTTGCTCAAATTGCCTTCAAGGTAAATTTTCTAATTTTTGGTACTTAGATAGTGGGTGCTTTAGGCACATAACGGGAAACAAGAGTTTCTTCGAGACTCTTGTCATGGAGGAAGGAGGATGTGTCACCTTTGGTGATGGATCTAAAAAAAGAGTTATAGGGAAAGGAACCATTTTCATTCCCGGATTGCCTCCTTGTCCAATGGTTTATATGTTGATGGCTTGAAAGCCAATTTAATAAGCATTTCTCATCTTAGTGATGAAGGATTTTCCGTCTTATTTAGCAAAGATGATTGCTCAATCCAATCGCCGAATGGACAAACCTTATTAAAATGTATGAGATCTAGCGACAATTGCTATTGTCTTGAGGCTAGAGTTGTCTCATGTAATATGTCCAAGAATGAGCAAATAGAGTTGTGGCATGAAAGACTTAGCCATATGAACTATCGGTATTTACGAATCCTAGATACGTTCAATATTATGTGTGGTCTTCCTAAGCTTGGGAAGAAAGTCAATGGTGTTTGTGGACCTTGCCAACAAGGAAAAAAAAAACATAAACATGCAAAAGAAGAGCACGTATCTCTCCACCAAGTAGCCCTTAGAGCTTCTCCATATGAATCTTATGGGTCCCATGCAAACTACGAGTTTAGGTGGAAAGAGACACATTTTTGTTTGTGTAGATGATTTCTTTAGGTTCACATGGACATATTTTCTTAGAGAAAAATCCGAAACTTTTGATTAGTTTAAAATGCTTTGCAATAAACTTGAAAAATGAAAAAGACTCTAACATTAAAAGCATTAAACAAATTAGAAGTGATCATGGGAGGGAGTTGAGAATGCCACATTTTAAAGCTATTGCAATAGCTTAGGCATCTCCTATGAGTTTTCGGTTTCTATGACACCTCAATAAAATGGAGTTGTTGAGAGGAAGAATAGGGTTCTTCAAAAGATGGCATGTGTGATGTTGCTTAGTAACAATATTCCTAGGAACATATGGGCCGAAGCCGTCAATATAGCTTGCTATATAAGAAATAGAGTCTTTCTAAAGCCTGGTACTAGGCAAACCTCTTATGAGTTATGGAGAGGTAGAAAGCCAAATGTTAGCTACTGTAGGGAAAAATAAACAAATAAAAGTGTTACACATAGCGGAAGCGATACTAAAGACGATTTAGTGACTTTTAAAATTTTTCCTTTATGAACCTTAAACCTTTTTAATCAATAAACATGCATATATATCAACAAAAGTAAATTACCTCTTGTCGCGTGATCCGATTGACTTACGTCGATGGTAATCCGCAAGACCTTCAATCCGAGCACGAACGTGGATCACCTAGGAGCGTGGTCTCCCTTTCCTTTGAATTGCAAACCTGTGAATGGACCAAACAAATACTTTCTTTTCTTTGTTAGTCACAAAACAATCAAAAGAATGTCAAAATTATTCCTGTCACTTTTGAGTTCACAATCTTATGATCGAAACTCGCGTGAACCTAGATCGATATCGTATACACAAGCTTATTGATGTTTAAGCAATTGTATACTATCAAAGAATAATTTTTCACTCCTTTTTGTCTCTCTAGAATAAAAACTCTCTTAGAATTAAGAAGAAGAAGAAAGAAAATAAAAACTCAAGCACCAATTCATTGATGTGGCCGAACCCTATAAGAACATATATATAGGTTGGCCGAATTTTTCTTCTTTTTCCTTTAGGGTTGCCGAATTCTATGTAGTATCTAATTAGGGTTGGCCGAATTTCATCATGTCACTTATATAGGGTGACTGAAATTCAACCCTAATTCTTTTTAACTTTATAGACTTCAAACCCTAATCCAACTCTTTTATTTTTATTCTTTTATTTGACTAAATAAAAATAAGACTCCTTATTTGATTAAATAAATAATACTAATTTATTTATTTACTTATCAAACAAGTCTTTTACTTTTAGGAAAGATTTGATTCTTTAATTAAACAATTAATCAATAAATCAATTAATTCTTATTTAATTAAAACAAATGAAACAAAATAATATTTTTAGGTCAAAACCTTAACCTAGCCGCCCCACTTATATATAAGATGGGCCTAATATTATTTTCTTATTTCATTTAATCCATTGGACTTTAAATAAAAAAGCCCACATGTGAACCCGACCCATTCTTACTAAAAGAAACAAGCCCACATGTCTTTCATTAATATATTAATATAATTGAGCAGCCTATTACTTAAATAATGTGCAAATTATATTCTTAATATATTAAATGCAATTCTAGATGGACCCTTAAATTGGTCCGGTAGAATATATCAAGTGATCCATGCAAGTCCGTGTGGATTGGGGATCTTGGCGGGCCATCTAAATTTAAGCTTCAATAGACATAACCTAATCACAATCAACAAATGATTCACTTAGGTCCGATCCATTAATTTTAACTCATTCCACTAAAGAGCTAAAACTGAACTCTTAAATAAAGATAGAAAAGGAAGATGCTCCTCATTCATACCCTAGACAATCATATTGGAGATAGTGTATCCTCGTGATTAATATCAGTAATCGCCAAGAGTTCATATACCGCCTATAACTCTCCAAGTTACCATATTTACTCATATGACCACGTTTTGAACTTGGATATTTTGACTTGTCCAGAAGCCATGTTTTCAATAGACACTATTGAAAACTCAACGTTGAGATTTAATATCCAATTACCTCAAAACATCCATATGATGATATTATACTCTCATTTAATTAAATGGAGCCACGATGTCCATATCTATAAATGAAGTCCTCTATTGATTAACAAATGAATATCACCAAACTATCGAGGATAGACTATGCGATATAATCGTACTCATTGATAACTCAAATGATATCACTTGCAACCATAAGTCCATCATTTATCTCAGGATTAAGATAGACTCTCCGATTGTCCTGATAATGAAAAGACTTTTATCTACCGACGGTTATAGATAAAGTATTTCATTATGATCCAGTTCAATGCACCCAGTGCACTAGATCCTTTTGCTCGAAGACACTCCGATGATTTTAGACTCATCATATCTCATTTGATCCCACTCAAATGCTAGCAAAAGAATTCTACAACTTTAACAAGATAAAGGTGCCCAACCTTTAACTTAAGTTGTGAACAATATTCAAGACTAACTAAAGAATTGTGTCTACCACATACATATCCAGATGTACGAACAATTCTTCTTTTCCCATAGTCTTTAGACCTTATGATTATTTACTTTGACAATTATAATACAAACTATAAATGCTATACGATTTGTTAAACCAGAAATCACTTTATTAATATGAAAAAGATTGTTAATTACAACATTACACTCTTGCTATTGAGCATAATCCTAACAATCTCCCACTTGCGCTATAGCAAATGTGTCATATCTCTCAAGCCCATATTCTCTAGATGCCCATCGAAACTCTTCTGAGGTAGAGCCTTTGTGAAGGGATCCGCTAGATTTTCTGCTGATGCGATTTTGGTAATCGTCACGTCACCTCTTTGAACAATCTCCCTTAAAAGATGATACTTTCTTTCAATGTGTTTACCTCTCATGTGACTTCTTGGTTCTTTCGAATTAGCCACTGCTCCACTGTTGTCACAGTAGATAGTGATCTGCTTATTCGCACTAGGAACCACTTCTAAGTCAATCAAGAATTGGCGGAGCCAAACAGCCTCTTTGGCAGCTTCGCATGCAGCAACATACTCAGCTTCCATGGTGGAATCAGCAATACAAGATTGCTTGATACTCCTCCATATAACTGCTCCTCCTCCAATAGTAAACACAGCCCCTGATGTGGATTTTCTGGAGTCAGAATCTGATTGGAAATCAGAATCTGTATACCCAACGGGAACCAAATCCCCTCCAGAGTATACAAGCATATTATCTCTCGTTCTCTTAAGATACTTGAAAATATGCTTGACTGCCGTCCAGTGATCAGGTCCAGGTTTCGATTGAAACCTGCTAACTATGCCAACAGCAAAACAAATATCTGGTCTAGTACAGAGCATTGCATACATGAGACTTCCAACTGCCGAGGCATATGGAACTCTACTCATGAATTGCTCTTCATGCTCATTCTTAGGAACTTGTTCCTTAGAAAGCTTGATTCCATGTCTGAAAGGTAACATACCTTTCTTGGAATCCTGCATGGAAAACCTAGACAAGATTTTGTCTATGTATGAAGCTTGGGATAATGCAATCGTTCTATTCTTTCTATCCCTTATTACTTGGATACCTAGAATAAAACTTGCTTCTCCTAAGTCCTTCATATCAAATTGTTTTGCTAACCATTCTTTTACTGATGTTAATACACCTACATCGTTTCCAATGAGTAGTATATCATCAACATAAAGAATCAGGAAAACCAACTTGTCGCCTTTAATCCTTTTGTATACACAAGGTTCGTCAGGATTCTGAATAAATCCAAAACCTTTGACAGCTTGATCAAACCTTATGTTCCAGGATCTGGATGCTTGCTTTAATCCATATATGGATTTCTGCAACTTGCATACCTTATCCACTTGGCCCTTTTCAATGAATCCCTCCGGTTGCATCATGTAGATGCTTTCGTCAAGACTTCTATTTAGGAAAGTTGTCTTGACGTCCATTTGCCAAATCTCTAGATCTAAAGATGCTGCAATGGATAAGAGTATCCTAATGGATTTAAGCATGGCCACGGGAGAGAAGGTTTCCTCGTAATCGATACCTTCTTTCTGTGTATACCCTTTAGCTACCAATCTAGCTTTAAAGGTTTCCACCTTTCCATCCATACCTCTTTTCCTCTTGTATACCCACTTGCACCCAATGGGTTTTATCCCTTTAGGCAAGTCTACAAGGGACCAGACTTTGTTATCGAACATAGATTCAATCTCGGATTGCATTGCCTTTTGCCAATGGCGACTATCAACATCCTCCATAGCTTCCTTGTACGTATAGGGATCATCGTCGTCCGGGAGATTCTCCACTGATTCTCCCAGACCGATGTATCTTTCGGGTTGTGTTCTAACCCTCCCACTACGACGAGGAATGGTAGGTTGTTGATCTTGTGTTGATCGAAACTTACAATTGGGTTAGGTTGTGCAACCTCTCGTGGAATTGTATCTCCTGACATCTCATTCAGGACAATTCTACTTCTAGGCACAAAATCATTCATATAGTCCTTTTCCAGAAATTTAGCATTTGTCGAAACAAATACTTTAAGATCTGAAGGACTATAGAAATAATATCCTTTAGTTTCTTTTGGATACCCTACAAATATACATGTTTCTGAACGGGACTCCATCTTTTCTGTCTTTCCTTTTAACACATGCGCAGGACAACCAAATATCCTTAAGTGTTGTAAACTAGGCTTGCGCCCAGTCCACAACTCATGCGGTGTTTTAGGAACAGACTTAGATGGTACATCATTTAGAATGTATATAGCAGTTTGTAAAGCATATCCCCAAAAAGAAATAGGAAGCGTTGAATAACTCAACATAGACCTAACCATATCCAAAAGAGTTCTATTTCTCCTTTCTGCTACCCCATTCTGTTGAGGTGTACCTGGTGCAGAAAACTGAGAAACTATCCCATTATCAATAAGATATTGCTGAAACTCACCAGATAGATATTCTCCACCACGATCAGATCTCAAGATTTTTATGTGTTTCTCAAGCCGATTTTCCACTTCAGCTTTGAATGCTTTGAACATGTCAAAAGCATCCGACTTATGTCTCATGAGATACACATAACCAAATCTCGAGTAATCATCCGTGAAGGTGATGAAGTACTCATATCCACCTCTAGCTTGAATGCTCATAGGTCCACATACATCAGTGTGTATCAATCCTAAACATTCAGTGGCTCTTGCACCTTTGGCAGAGAACGTCCTTTTGGTCATTTTACCTTCCAAACAAGATTCACAAGTTGGTAGATCATCAACCTTTAAGTCACTTAAAGGTCCGTCACTTACCAATCTTTTAATCCTATTAAGGTTAATATGACCTAAGCGTAAATGCCAAAGGTAGGTTTCATCTGTTGATAATTTTACTCTTTTATGATTAGGTTCCGTTATTTCTGTGTCTAACGAGTGAGAGATATTTCTATGCAAAAAGTATAGACCGTTTTCCAATGTACCTTGGCAAATAATTTTGTCATTCTTACTAATAATAAAAACTTTATTAAAAGTAACCGAATATCCAAATTTATTCAAACAAGAAACTGAAATTAAATTCCTCTTGAATTGAGGTACATAATAAACGTCTATTAAATCTAAATGCCTTCTAGAATCCAAATAAACTCTAATATCTCCCACTGCACTTGCAGACACTAACGTTCCGTTGCCCAAGCGCAAATTGATTTCATTCTTACTCATCTTTCTCCTTTCTTGAAACCCCTGCAAGGAATAACAAACATGATTAGTGGCTCCTGAGTCTATGATCCAAGAATCTGTAGAATCAGCCAAAAAACATGTTTCTAGATAATTCAAATTACCTTCTTCCTTCTTGTTCTGGGACTTTGGGCAATTTCTCTTCCAATGTCCCTTTTCACCACAAAGGAAGCATTTCCCTTTGATCTTGGTTACTTTCTTGGTCTCCTTCTTGATAGGCCCAAGTTGCTTTTTCTTCTGTTGTTTCTTGACCTTTTGACGGCCTTAACAGTAGCAACTTTACCAACCATATGAATCTCTTGACCTTTGCCTTTCACAAGGATCTTTTCAGCACTTTGAACATCTTGCATCAGGCCTTGTAAGGTGTATTCCTTTTTGTTCAAAGTGTAGTCCAATTTGAACTGATCAAAGGAATCTGACAATGAATTGACAACCATATCAATCTTTGTCTCACCATCTATCTCAGCGCCATGCAGTTCAGCAATGTTGAGATGTGCTATGACTTTCATCATGTGATCTTTCACAGCCTGTCCAGGTTTCATCCTAAGATTCATAAAAGCAGTCACTGCCTCTCTCTTAGTCGTCCTAGACTTCATAGCAAACATCTCCTCTAGAGACATCATTATATCAGCAGCGGACTCCATTCTTTCATGCTGCTGTTGCAACACGTCGGAGATAGTGGCCATAATGTAACATTTTGCCATATCATCTGAAGTCTTCCACTGCTCATACTCATCTCTACACATTATGCTAGATTCATTATTAGGAGCAGGTGGTTTAGGAGTAGTTAGAACAAACTTATGTTTTTCACTTTGCAGTAACAACCCAATTTTCCTTTTCCATGTGACATAATTATCTCCAGTTAAAGTGTTATCTTTCAGGATGTTCATAAGTGATGGGGTCATGATTTCTGAATAAAACAAAACATATATAAGCAAATAATCATGATAAAGCACTTTTAATTATTTATCTTGAATTAAATAAATAACTCAATCATAAAATTCAACGGTGATCTAACACCCATAAATGTTACGCCTCCTTTGGGAGTTCGCACCATTTACTAGTTAGACTAGGTCCCACCTAATTGTTAACATAACAACCAGCGTTTTCAATTTTAGCCTTGCAATTTTACTGACAAGAACTCTTGGGAGGATATCAATAAAATTACATTGAGTGTGTTACCAAGATATCGACCCTCAATTTTCTCTCACGAAAATCCCTCCTTGGGGAGTAGATCTCGTTTGAGTCCATTGTCTAGTCTATCCTTGTAAGGAAGTATGTTGCTAAATTCCATTCATGGATGCCCCTTGGGGGGATTACCAATAAATAATAAAGCTCAACTAACCTTGGAGGCCATAGGTGTTACCAAAACACCTTCTCCCACTCAATTATTTAAGGCGTGTGATTAAATCCCATAGAATGATTTACCGAGTTATCTAGATGCCAATTTAGATACCTAAATCATTCAATGCATGTTCATACCAAAAGAGATATATGCGTGGCACTCCTATTCTATATGTCATGTTATCATACAATAACAAATATTGTAATATTTAAGCATAAATTAAATAGCAACAATTTTGGCCCATCCTAGAAAAACAAGTAAATTACAATTTGTCAGGAATACAAGATCTTCAGGTGGCCCATCAACCATACGCTCATCCTTCGTCCTTCTCCCATGGGCGTGCGCAGCCCACAACCCCACAAAGGGGCTGCCTTGCGCAGCCCATAAGGCCACACAAGGCTGCCATGCGCAGCCCACCAAAGTTTGGGCTTGTCATGTGCAGCCCAATCCACTCCTAGGGTGCGCACGGTGCTCGTACTTGGTTCCGGTTGCTTCATTTTGCTTCGTGTCTTCGAATCTCCAAGACCTAAATATATTACGGCAGTATATATATAATAAATACTGCAGTATTAATTTTTTTTTTTTTTTTTATTCACTGCAGTATTTTTACAAACCAAAAACTGCACATACTAAAAATAAAAAAAAAAAACTGCAGTAACCCTAAAAAAATACTGCACATATATATAAAAAAATAAAACCTAGCAATCTACCAAGAAGGAATTATGGCGATAATAGACCACCCTTCTTGTTACAACTCCGAAACAAAAATTACATTGAAAATCTAGGGCCAAAATCGAGCAATAACAAACCACATAAAATATATATAAATCCATACATCACATGTAATTATATATTTAAATACCTAGAGTGCCATCTCTTTCTAAACATGCATAATCACAATAAAAAGAAATAGATCCACGTATATATACGTTAATTAATTAAAAGGGTTCAACCTAGGCTCTGATACCAATTGTAGGGAAAAATAAACAAATAAAAGTGTTACACGCAGCGGAAGCGATACTAAAGACGATTTAGTGACTTTTAAAATTTTTCCTTTATGAACCTTAAACCCTTTTAATCAATAAACATGCATATATATCAACAAAAGTAAATTACCTCTTGTCGCGTGATCCGATTGACTTACGTCGATGGTAATCCGCAAGACCTTCAATCCGAGCACGAACGTGGATCACCTAGGAGCGTGGTCTCCCTTTCCTTTGAATTGCAAACCTGTGAATGGACCAAACAAATACTTTCTTTTCTTTGTTAGTCACAAAACAATCAAAAGAATGTCAAAATTATTCCGGTCACTTTTGAGTTCACAATCTTATGATCGAAACTCGCGTGAACCTAGATCGATATCGTATACACAAGCTTATTGATGTTTAAGCAATTGCATACTATCAAAGAATAATTTTTCACTCCTTTTTGTCTCTCTAGAATAAAAACTCTCTTAGAATTAAGAAGAAGAAGAAAGAAAATAAAAACTCAAGCACCAATTCATTGATGTGGCCGAACCCTATAAGAACATATATATAGGTTGGCCGAATTTTTCTTCTTTTTCCTTTAGGGTTGCCGAATTCTATGTAGTATCTAATTAGGGTTGGCCGAATTTCATCATGTCACTTATATAGGGTGACTGAAATTCAACCCTAATTCTTTTTAACTTTATAGACTTCAAACTCTAATCCAACTCTTTTATTTTTATTCTTTTATTTGACTAAATAAAAAAAGACTCCTTATTTGGTTAAATAAATAATACTAATTTATTTATTTACTTATCAAACAAGTCTTTTACTTTTAGGAAAGATTTGTTTCTTTAATTAAACAATTAATCAATAAATCAATTAATTCTTATTTAATTAAAACAAATGAAACAAAATAATATTTTTAGGTCAAAACCTTAACCTAGCCGCCCCACTTATATATAAGATGGGCCTAATATTATTTTCCTATTTCATTTAATCCATTGGACTTTAAATAAAAAAAGCCCACATGTGAACCAGACCCATTCTTACTAAAAGAAACAAGCCCACATGTCTTTCATTAATATATTAATATAATTGAGCAGCCCATTACTTAAATAATGTGCAAATTATATTCTTAATATATTAAATGCAATTCTAGATGGACCCTTAAATTGGTCCGGTAGAATATATCAAGTGATCCATGCAAGTCCGTGTGGATTGGGGATCTTGGCGGGCCATCTAAATTTAAGCTTCAATAGACATAACCTAATCACAATCAACAAATGATTCACTTAGGTCCGATCCATTAATTTTAACTCATTCCACTAAAGAGCTAAAACTGAACTCTTAAATAAAGATAGAAAAGGAAGATGCTCCTCATTCATACCCTAGACAATCATATTGGAGATAGTGTATCCTCGTGATTAATATCAGTAATCGCCAAGAGTTCATAGACCGCCTATAACTCTCCAAGTTACCATATTTACTCATATGACCACGTTTTGAACTTGGATATTTTGACTTGTCCAGAAGCCATGTTTTCAATAGACACTATTGAAAACTCAACGTTGAGATTTAATATCCAATTACCTCAAAACATCCATATGATGATATTATACTCTCATTTAATTAAATGGAGCCACGATGTCCATATCTATAAATGAAGTCCTCTATCGATTAACAAATGAATATCACCAAATTATCGAGGATAGACTATGCGATATAATCGTACTCATTGATAACTCAAATGATATCACTTGCAACCATAAGTCCATCATTTATCTCAGGATTAAGATAGACCCTCCGATTGTCCCGATAATGAAAAGACTATTATCTATTGACGGTTCTAGATAAAGCTTTTCATTGTGATCCAGTTCAATGCACCCAGTGCACTAGATCCTTTTGCTCGAAGACACTCCGATGATTTTAGACTCATCATATCTCATTTGATCCCACTCAAATGCTAGCAAAAGAATTCTACAACTTTAACAAGATAAAGGTGCCCAACCTTTAACTTAAGTTGTGAACAATATTCAAGACTAACTAAAGAATTGTGTCTACCACATACATATCCAGATGTACGAACAATTCTTCTTTTCCCATAGTCTTTAGACCTTATGATTATTTACTTTGACAATTATAATACAAACTATAAATGCTATACGATTTGTTAAACCAGAAATCACTTTATTAATATGAAAAAGATTGTTAATTACAACATTACACTCTTGCTACTTCCACACTTTTTGAAGCAAATACTATATTTTAAATGACTGTGATCAACTTGACAAATTTGATGCTAAGAGTGATGAGAGTAGCTTTATTGGCTATGCCTTGAATAGTAGAGCCTATAGAGTTTTTAACTTGAAGACTCTAAGCATCATGGAATCATCAATGGTTGTCTTTGATGATAATAGGCTTAAGTCTAGTGACCATGAGGGGGAGGTTGTTGTAGTAGATAATTCTCCCTTGGAGAAAGTTGTAGAGACTCTCATTGTTGGGACATCCAACCTTGATGAAGAGGATATACAACCTCTTGATAAAGTTCCTCTCTTGGACTCTAATGAACCTGCTCCATGGGTTAGAAGACTCCATAACAAAGATGATGTTATTAGAGATATGAATGAGGGTGTTAGGACTAGGCGTCAAATAGCTAATCTTATTAGCTACACATGCGACACCTATAGAATTAAACCAAAATACGTTAATGAAGCCTTAAATGATGAATTTTGGGTTTTTGCCCTGCAAGAAGAGCTAAACCAATTCAAAAGGAATGAGGTTTGGACTTTAGTTCCTAGGCCTAAGAATACTAATATCATAGGCACTGAATGGATATATAGGAACAAATCCGACGATGATGGTAACATAGTGCGTAACGAGGCTAGACATGTTGTATAAGGGTACTCTTAAGTTGAGGGTATTGACTTTGAGGAGACATTTTCTCCCATTGCCCGCTTAGAGTCCATTAGGCTTCTTTTATCCATTTCTTGTGTGCACAATTTCAAATTGCACCAAATGGATGTGAAAAATGCCTTCCTTAATGGCTTCTTACAAGAGGAAGTGTTTGTTGAGCAACCCAAGGGGTTTGTGGATGCACACCACCCCAACCATGTTTATCACCTCAATAAGGCTCTATTGTTAGGATTATGCTCAATAGCAAGAGTGTAATAATGTTATTGACAATCTTTTCATATAAATAAAATGATTTGTGATTTAACTAATCTTATAGCATTTATAGTTTAAATATTATAACTGTTAAAAGTAAATAATCATAAGGTAAAAAAACTATGAGAAATAAAGAATTATTCCTACATCTAAATATGTATGAAGTAGACACAATTCTTTAGTTAGTCTTGAATAATGTTCACTACTTAAGATAAAGGTTAGGCACCTTTACCTTGTTAAAGTTGTAGATTCTTTTGCTTGCATTTGAGTGGGATCAAATGTGATATGATGAGTCTAAAATCATCAAAGTGTCTTTGAGTAAAAAAATCTAGTGCACTATGTGCATTGAATAGGATCACAATGAAATACTTTATCTACAACCATCAGTGGATAAAAGTTTTCATTATAAGGGCAATCGGAGAGTCTATCTTAATCCTAAGATAAATGATGGACTTATAGTTACAAGTGCTATCAATTAAGCTATCAACAAGTACGATTATATAGCATAGTCTATCCTCGATAGTTTGGTGGTATTCATTTGCTAATCAATAGAGGACTTCATTTATAGATATAGGCATCGTGGCTCCATTTATTAAAATGAGAGTATAATATTATCATATGGATATTTTGAGGTATTGGATAATAAATCTTATCGTTGAGTTTTCGATAGCGTCTATTGAAACATGGCTTCTGGACAAGTCAGAATATCCAAGAGTAAAATTTTAGCTCTTTAGTGGTATGAGCTAAAATTAATAAATCGAACCTAAGTGAATCATTCGTTGATTGTGATTGGGTTATGTCTATTGAAACTTAAATTTAGATAGCTGCCAAGATCCCTAATCTACACGGACTTGCATGGATCACTTGATATATTCTACCAGACTAATTTATGGGTCCATCTAGAATTGTAATTAATGCATTAAAAATATAATTTCCATATTATTTATTTAATGGGCTGTTAAATTATATTAATGTATTAATTTAAGGTATGTGGGTTTGTTTCTTTTCGTAATAATGGGTCTAGTTCACATGTGGGCTTTTTATTAAATTCCAATGATTTAAATAAAATAGGAAAAACAATATATTGCCCGTATAATAAACATGGGCGGCAAGGCTATAATAATTGGCCTATTATATTGTTTTATTTTATTATTTAATTAAATGGAAATTAATTAATTTATTAATTAATTATTTAATTAAGAATCAAATTCTTTTTCTAACTAGGAAATATTTTTCTTAGTATTATACTATAACAAATATTAAAGACTTTATTTGGTAAGTAGATAAATTAAAGGAATTTATTAATCTAGTCAAATAAGGAAGTCTTTGATATAGTCACAAATACACTAAAGAGTTGGATTAGGGTTTGGAATTCTAGAAAAATCTACCCAGGGTTAGGGTTTAGGTCAAAAGGCATAAATCCTATATGGTAGAAGATTTCAGCCACCAAATGATTGACACATGTAGAATTCGGCAAACCCTAAATATTTTTAAAGAAGGAATTTAGCCACCCTATATATACAATGGAATTGATTTCGGCCACCATAATTTTAAGAGAGAATTATTTCTTCTGCTTGAAAAAATAATCCCAACTCTAAGTATAGTGTGAGATTTCGGCCAAGAGAGAAAAAGAGAGAAGAAACGTTTTAATTTTGATAGTGCACTATGTTAGGTTTTTGTTTTGTCTTCCATATCAAATCGATGTTTTTCTTGTATTGATTAGTGATCTTAGGATTGATGATTTGAAGCTTCAAAGAAGACTCGGCCACATTTCATGCGAGTTGGTGTTCTTCAAGGAGGAATGTGCTTCGTTGCACAATAAAGGTAAAATAAACCTCATTCCTCTTACAAGGCTAGGCACACACACACATGGCATTCATTTGTGTCCCTACATAGTTGAACAACATTTATTTAACACTTTCACACACTTGGCAATATATGCTCATGCATTAGATTTTAATTGATACTCATTGGAAAATGCATGTTATAGGACTAAGTCTATGAAATGGCATATGTGTGTGACTTGGTGTCTATTTGTTTTTGTTTTATTTTTTTTGGACTTGAACATGATCTCTTATCATTCCTTATTGAGTCCCGGTCATTTCGGTTACTCATTCATTAGGTTTCGAGTCCAAACAATGTAGCTACACTATTTTACGTTCTCATTTGTTGAGTTGTTTTCGTCATCTTTTTCCGAGATGAATTCTCAACCTTTTTGCAAATTTTTATATTCATCATTGTGTGTGAAGGAGTCATGATTTGTAATATGAAGAATGATTCAAAATTTGAGTTCGGAGGCCCAAATACGGTCGAAGAATGCGAGAGGTGCGCGAGAGGAGCAAGCATGGCAAAAGGCCATGACTTAGAAGCCACGTGTGCCACACGGTTGAGATGCCTCTCTACCATGCAGCTGCTTGTGGTTGGTCCATATTTTCCCTCTTTTGAATCCTTTCAAATGTTCTCCTTTCCCTCCCCATTTATTCCAAGAAGAAAAATTATAATTTCTCATGTGCAGAATTTTTTCTCAACTTTTTCTCACCTTCCGAACACCATAACTTTCTCATATGAAGTTGGAATTGAGTGATTTAAGTTGGAGATTATTTGAATTTGAGTCCTCTACCTTTTACAAGTTTTCTTGAAGCAGTTTGTGTAGGGAAAAATAAACAAATAAAAGTGTTACACGCAGCGGAAGCGATACTAAAGACGATTTAGTGACTTTTAAAATTTTTCCTTTATGAACCTTAAACCCTTTTAATCAATAAACATGCATATATATCAACAAAAGTAAATTACCTCTTGTCGCATGATCCGATTGACTTACGTCGATGGTAATCCGCAAGACCTTCAATCCGAGCACGAACGTGGATCACCTAGGAGCGTGGTCTCCCTTTCCTTTGAATTGCAAACCTGTGAATGGACCAAACAAATACTTTCTTTTCTTTGTTAGTCACAAAACAATCAAAAGAATGTCAAAATTATTCCGGTCACTTTTGAGTTCACAATCTTATGATCGAAACTCGCGTGAACCTAGATCGATATCGTATACACAAGCTTATTGATGTTTAAGCAATTGTATACTATCAAAGAATAATTTTTCACTCCTTTTTGTCTCTCTAGAATAAAAACTCTCTTAGAATTAAGAAGAAGAAGAAAGAAAATAAAAACTCAAGCACCAATTCATTGATGTGGCCGAACCCTATAAGAACATATATATAGGTTGGCCGAATTTTTCTTCTTTTTCCTTTAGGGTTGCCGAATTCTATATAGTATCTAATTAGGGTTGGCCGAATTTCATCATGTCACTTATATAGGGTGACTAAAATTCAACCCTAATTCTTTTTAACTTTATAGACTTCAAACCCTAATCCAACTCTTTTATTTTTATTCTTTTATTTGACTAAATAAAAAAAATAAAAAAAAATAAAAAAACTCCTTATTTGATTAAAATAAATAATACTAATTTATTTATTTACTTATCAAACAAGTCTTTTACTTTTAGGAAAGATGTGTTTCTTTAATTAAACAATTAATCAATAAATCAATTAATTCTTATTTAATTAAAACAAATGAAACAAAATAATATTTTTAGGTCAAAACCTTAACCTAGCCGCCCCACTTATATATAAGATGGGCCTAATATTATTTTCCTATTTCATTTAATCCATTGGACTTTAAATAAAAAAAAAGCCCACATGTGAACCAGACCCATTCTTACTAAAAGAAACAAGCCCACATGTCTTTCATTAATATATTAATATAATTGAGCAGCCCATTACTTAAATAATGTGCAAATTATATTCTTAATATATTAAATGCAATTCTAGATGGACCCTTAAATTGGTCCGGTAGAATATATCAAGTGATCCATGCAAGTCCGTGTGGATTGGGGATCTTGGCGGGCCATCTAAATTTAAGCTTCAATAGACATAACCTAATCACAATCAACAAATGATTCACTTAGGTCCGATCCATTAATTTTAACTCATTCCACTAAAGAGCTAAAACTGAACTCTTAAATAAAGATAGAAAAGGAAGATGCTCCTCATTCATACCCTAGACAATCATATTGGAGATAGTGTATCCTCGTGATTAATATCAGTAATCGCCAAGAGTTCATAGACCGCCTATAACTCTCCAAGTTACCATATTTACTCATATGACCACGTTTTGAACTTGGATATTTTGACTTGTCCAGAAGCCATGTTTTCAATAGACACTATTGAAAACTCAACGTTGAGATTTAATATCCAATTACCTCAAAACATCCATATGATGATATTATACTCTCATTTAATTAAATGGAGCCACGATGTCCATATCTATAAATGAAGTCCTCTATCGATTAACAAATGAATATCACCAAACTATCGAGGATAGACTATGCGATATAATCGTACTCATTGATAACTCAAATGATATCACTTGCAACCATAAGTCCATCATTTATCTCGGGATTAAGATAGACCCTCCGATTGTCCTGATAATGAAAAGACTATTATCTATTGACGGTTCTAGATAAAGCTTTTCATTGTGATCCAGTTCAATGCACCCAGTGCACTAGATCCTTTTGCTCGAAGACACTCCGATGATTTTAGACTCATCATATCTCATTTGATCCCACTCAAATGCTAGCAAAAGAATTCTACAACTTTAACAAGATAAAGGTGCCCAACCTTTAACTTAAGTTGTGAACAATATTCAAGACTAACTAAAGAATTGTGTCTACCACATACATATCCAGATGTACGAACAATTCTTCTTTTCCCATAGTCTTTAGACCTTATGATTATTTACTTTGACAATTATAATACAAACTATAAATGCTATACGATTTGTTAAACCAGAAATCACTTTATTAATATGAAAAAGATTGTTAATTACAACATTACACTCTTGCTATTGAGCATAATCCTAACAGTTTGATCAAGTTTTCAGTGGTTCTACCCAGAAAACCGTGACATCTCATGATTTGGAGGTATTGGTCTTATCTTTGAGATTCTTCTTTTATAATCTTCAATTTGCTTGGGGTTTCTTATTCTACATGTATGTTTATGTATGATGAATTCTATTGAGAAAGACAACTTCATAATCAAACCTAATCAAAAGTCTAATTAGAGACATATGTGAACTAGTTTATTTGATTCTGTGATTTTCACATGTTTGAGAGTTGTATTATGATTAGTTTGATATCTAAGGTTGTTTGAGACTTGATTGAATCATTTTGATGATGAATAACCTTGAATTTTATTTTGATCCTATGATTGATGTAATATATGATTACTGTTTGTGTATGTGTTTTTAGAAAAATCTAGGATTTAATTGAGTAATCATTTTATCCTTTCTCTAATTCTTTGGCTAGAATATTCGTTGAAATCATTTTATGATTCTAGCATTTTATATGACATCTTGAATATGTGCTTCATGAATATGATCTATTCAAGTGTTGTTTGTTTGAATGAAACTAGGAGTTTTTGTGTTAGGTGTTTTAACTTGCTCTAGGTTTAATTCATGTTTTTGCATCTAGACTATTAGACTTGTGTTTCACATGTTTAGGTCTATTTGTGCCATGGAATGTATTGATCACATGTTCTACGTTAAATTGCTTGATTGCAACATTTTGCATTCACATGATCACACAAGGAAATCCTTGTGAAAGGCATGAAGTCTTGGTTAGGACGGGATGTCCGGATGGCCAAGCAAGAAGTCTTGTTTAGAGTTGGGATGACTCGGATAGGCAAGCAAGAAGTCATGGCTAGGATCGGGAAGGATCAGATAGTTATGTAAGATAGGCTCTCTAGAGGTATGAGTGCCTTGGATAGAGAGTTGGCTACATTATTGGTAGGCTTAGGTGTATGGATAGACATAGACTCCAATAAAGCAGGGTACACGGGATATGTATGCACTCTTGAGGAATTTCTAATCTTCTATCGATGTTGGTTTGGTATGTTGTCCAATATATGGTGGCTCCGTATCATTGAGGGGTTTTGTACTTTCAAATAGGGTCGGGTAGACATAGACTCTACATGGGTAGGTGATATGGGATTGGTCACTTTGTGGAATTTCTAATTTACCATCTAATATATATAGTACCCAATGGTTGTAGTTCAACCCGTGGATGTTTCCTCCTTGGATGTCTTACCACATTAAAAAATCCCATGTGTTAATTCTTCTTATCTCTCTTTATTACTTGTATATATATGCTTGCTCTTAATCTTGTAGTACATTCATCACTTGTAAAGTTTTTGGAATCAAGATTTGTTAAGTGTGATTTGTAAAGCAATATATATTCGATCATTCTTATATTCTTTTGTATATTGTTACTTTGATGTATAGCTATATTTGTCAACACTTGTTATTCCTTGAACAATATCATAATACAAGTATTCTTTGTTGTTGAGATTTTTGTGTTTTATACCTCATACAACTCCTTATATATGTAGATATTGCCTAAATGATCACATGATTATATTTTTTATGTATGGATGTTTTTGGATTATGTGTTGTATGTAAAGCTACCTTAAAGGACAAACGAATGTTTGTTTCAAGGGATTGAAAAAGGTGTAAAAACCTATTCACCCCCTGTAGGTATGCTTTAAGCAATTTAACTACGTTTGTATTATTTCAATTGGTATCAGAGCGGGTCGGCAGACGTCACTCGACGAGATTTGAGTTATACTTATTAGTGAATTGCTTAGGTTTTTGAAGTATGGTCTTGCAAGAAGATGTGATGACTGAAGTGGCTTCAAACTCTAGGCCTCCTCTTCTCAAGGGTCACAACTACGGGTTTTGGAAATTGAGGATGAAGGTTTATATTCGTTCAACTGATAAGAGAGCTTTGATAACCGTGGAAGAAGGTTACCTCTCTCCCAATAAGAGTGAAAATGGAGTGACCGTTTCCAAGCCTATAAGTGAATGGTCGACCAATGAGTTTGTGTTAGCAAACATGAAGGGAAAATATAGGCCAACTATAAGGTGACACATCACCTCTACGTGTGGGGCGCGTGTGCCATACGTTGGCAGAGAGGCATCTCAGCCGTGTGGCACAAATGGCTTCCAAGTCATGGCATTTGGCCATGCTTGGTCTTCTCGCGCAGCACTCAAGTTCTTTGACCGTATTCGGGCCTCTGAACTCCGATTTTGAATCCATCTTTGGATTACGAATCATGACTCCTTCATGCATAATGACGACTACCAAACTTTGTAAAAAAGTTGAGAATTCATCTCGGAAAATGACGACAAAGACAACTCAACGAATGAGAAAGCAAAGTAACGTAGCTATATCGTTTGGACTCGAAACCTAATGAATGAGTAACTGAAATGACCGAGACTCAATAAAGAATCATGAGAGATCATGTTCAAGTTAAAAAACAATAAAACGAAAACAAATAGACACCAAGTCATACACATATGCCGTTTCCTAGAATTAGTCTTAGAACATGCATTTTCCAATGAGTATCAATTTAAATCTAATGCATGAGCATATATTGCCAAGTGTGTGAAAGTGTTAAACAAATGTTGTTCAACTATGCAGGGACACAAATGAATGCCAAATGTGTGTGTGCCTAGCCTTATAAGAGGAATGAGGTCTATTTTACCTTTATTGTGCAATGAAGCATATTCCCTCTTTGAACATCACCAACTTGCATGAAATGTGGCCGAGTCTTTCTTTGAAGCTTCAAATCATCAATCCTAAGACCACTAATCAATACAAGAAAAATATCGCTTTGATATGGAATATATGCCAAGACAAACCAAAAACCTAACAATCTCCTCCTTTGGCAAATTCCATGTCAAAACACCTATACATATACTAAAACAATTACAAAGAAAATTTGGTCTCAATGAGTACAATGGGTTACACATTTCTAGACAAAATTTCTAACAACAAGTCTTGAACTTCATCTTGGTCTTCTCTTGATATCACCTAAAAATAACTTGAAAGCACAAGAATATCCCAGTGACAACACATATGGCAATATTCATTCTTAGGTGACATGGGAGTATCCCATTGCATGACCTCAATTCAAGACACAAAGGGATTTCAAATTCTCACTATGGTTTGTTAAACATCAGATTCAACTCGCAGGGGTATTTTTGAGACTTCATAACTTTTGATTCCGGAAGAGTTAGCTGATGTGCTTTATCTCATTAGAAAATCCAATGTCTTAACTTCAATTTACACTATTAAATTGCATCGTTTGAGGTTTCCTAGAAGAAGTTATCACTCTTT
The DNA here is from genome assembly GCA_035582765.1 of Acer negundo. Taxonomy (NCBI): domain Eukaryota; kingdom Viridiplantae; phylum Streptophyta; class Magnoliopsida; order Sapindales; family Sapindaceae; genus Acer; species Acer negundo. The sequence continues at coordinate 8,226,515 of CM069236.1, read as the reverse complement.
TTACTTTCAAGATTCAGCAGATAACAATTGCAGAATTTGAAAAGTCCAGCTTTAATATCTTTAATTTCTTTGTTTAAAATGCTTTGAATTGTGTTGTTATCTTTTATTTTCGTTCCTTTTCTATGCATGGAGGGTTGTTCCATGTTTAGGCTATATAATGAGCCTTTATCCTTGTAAAAAGAAGTTAATTAATATTTGAATTTCAGTATATTATCTCTTGGAGATTTTATCTTTCAACTCTTTATCTCTTTGGTGGATTTCCATTGAGTTATGAGTTTTCCCTTTGGTTCTGTATCTTTGGTTAGTTGAAAGGGTGGTGTTTCTGTATCCCTTTTGATTAGTCATGGTGGTGAGCCGTTTCTACTAATTTACTAAGGGTGGTGATACATGTATCCCTTGAAAAAAATTAGTTAATCTATCTTTATTTGTTCTTGTGTGAGACGAGCTGGTTTGTGTGTTTCTTTTGCTTATGGGCTGTCTGGCACCAGATTGGTATCAGAGCTCAAGGTTGCTCATTGTTTGATTTTGTAATTGCAATGGTCGGTCGTCGTCGTATGCCAACTATTGATGAAGAATCAGCTCCTCAAGTGAATCAACGAAATATTATTATGGATGATTTGAGGCAGCAAATCCTTTAACTCCTGCAACGAAGAAAAGGAGTGAATCAATAAAGAAAAGTTGTTATTGATGATTTAAAACAGCAAATCCATCAACTCCAGCAGCGTTTGGATCAATTTGTGATTGATGAATTAAAGCAGCAAATCCAACAACTCCAGCATCAATTGCAACTCATCGAGAATCAATCGATTCATTCGGTGGATCAAAAAGGTCTATTTCATAAAGGTATGGATTTCTATTATTTTACATCAAAAATTCCTACATTTGATAATGATAGTTCTTATGGTGATTCATATGATGATTCATTTGACAAACTCGAGCCTATTTGGGATGAATACAAATATGGTGGCTTGAGTGATTCATTTGATGAGAATGAAGAGATTGCAGAAGATGTGACTTATGGAGATAAATGTGCTTCTCTAGTCGTTCAATGGAGTTTGAATGTGGTTCGAGAAGAGGAAAAGGAAGATTGGGTGAGAAAAAATGTGTTCCATACAAAGTGCACTTCTCATGGCAAGGTGTGTGTCTTGATTATTGATAGTGGCAGTTTTGAGAATGTAATGTCTTTTTATATGGTTGATAAATTAGACCTTAAAGCTGTGCAGTACCAACATCCCTACAAACTTTCATGGCTTCAAAAGGATAACGAGATTAAGGTGAATAAATGTTGCCTTGTTTCTTTTTCAATTGGTAGAAATTATAGAGATAAAGTTTGGTGTGATGTACCTCATATGGATGCATGTCATTTACAACTAGGGAGACCTCAGCATTATGATAGATGTGTGTTGTATGATGGTTTTAAACACATGTACTCTTTTGTTAAAAATGGTGTTAAGATTGTGTTAGGTCCTAGTCGGCCAGAAGAGGTTTCCAACCCTTCTAAAGGAGATTATAGGAGAAAGTTGATGCAAGGGGGTGAAGTGTATGTGTTGTTTGTGGTGGAAGAAAATTAGGGGAACAATGATCCTCCACTAATTATGAAGACTATTCTTGAAGAATTCTTTGATGTGGTTCTGGATGAGCTACCACCTGGTTTACCACTATTGAGAGACATACAACATTGAATTGACTTTGTTCTAGGTGCAACCCTTCCGAACAAATCAGCTAATTGAATGAGTCCTAAAGAGCATGAAGAGTTGCAACGTCAAGTGGATGAATTGTTAGCCAAGGGAATGGTGAGGGAAAGCATGAGTCCATGTGCAGTACCAGCTCTTTTGGTGCCTAAGAAAGATTTTTCGTGGCGTATGTGTATTGATAGCAGAGCTGTGAATAAGATAATGATTAATTATCCCTTTCCGATTTTGATGCTTGATGATTTACTTGATCAACTTCATAGGGCAGTAATTTTTTCGAAGATTGATTTACGGAGTGGTTACCATCAGATCAGAATGAGACTAGGGGACGAGTGGAAGACATCCTTCAAGACTAGAGATGGCCTATATGAATGGATGGTGATGCCATTTGGGTTATCTAACGCTCCTAGCACTTTTATGAGATTCATGAACCATATCCTTAAACCTTGTATTGGGCACTTTGTTGTTGTTTACTTTGATGATATTTTGGTGTATAACAAAGATAAAGAAGAACATCTGAATCATCTTGAGCAGATTTTTCGCATATTGAGGGAGCAAAAGCATTATACTAATTGGAAGAAGTGTAAGTTCTTTACTAGCAGCCTTATTTTCTTAGGCTATGTAGTGTTTAAAGATGGAATCAAAATGGATCCTTGCAAGGTGGAAGCAATTCTTAACAGGTTTGAACCAAAGTCACTTCATGACATTCGAAGTTTTCATGGACTTGCTTTATTTTATCTACGTTTTATCAAGGGGTTCAGTTCCATTGTGTCTCCTATCACTGAGTGCTTGAAAGGGAATGGTTTCAAGTGGATGGAAGAGGTTAAAAGAAGCTTTGAGCTGATCAAAAGAAAGGTGACAAAAGCTCCAATCATATCTCTTCCAAAATTTACAAAGGTGTTTGAGGTTGAGTGCGATGCTTCAAATGAGGGTATTGGTGATGTTCTAAGTCAAGAAGGGAAGCCAATTGCATTTTTTAGTGACAAGCTGAATGGTTCTCGTAAGAAATACTTTATTTATGACAAGTAGTTCTACGCGATCTATAGAGCTTTGAGTCATTAGAGTCAATATCTTCTGGCTAAACCATTTGTTCTTTATTCAGATCATGCAGCTTTAAAGTTCATTAATAGCCAACACAAGCTCAATCAAAGACATGCTGTATGGGTGGAATTTCTTCAAGTTTACAACTTCACAATTAAGCACAAAGCGGGTGTTCAAAATGTGGTGGCTGATGCTTTGAGTAGAAAACATTCATTGCTATCTACAATGGAAGTTAAAGTGGTGGGGTTTGAGATCTTGAAAGAATTAAATGCATCTAATCCATACTTTGGTAGCATTTGGCAAAAGTGTGAAAAGGGTCCGTTTGAGCAGTTTTTGAAGCATGACGGGTATTTATTCAAGGCCAATCGTTTGTGTGTGCCTCAATGTTCACTTCGGTAATCCATCAATATGGAAGCTCATGACAGTGGGATAGGTGGTCATTTTAAGAGAGACAAGACTCTTGCTCTTGTGGAAGAAAAGTTTTATTAGCCTAAGATGATGAGAGATATAGCTAGACATGTGCAGCAGTGTATGATATGTTATGTGCCGAAAACTCATGGACAAAATACGGGGTTGTACACACCGCTACCAGTATCTCATGCCTCTTGGGAAGATGTTAGTTTAGATTTTGTGATGGGTTTACCTAGAACTCAAAGGAACAAAGACTCTATCATGGTGGTTGTTGATCGATTTTCGAAGATGGCTCATTTTGTTCCTTGTAACAAGACTAATGATGCTTCTTATATTTCAGATTTGTACTTCAAAGAGATTGTGAATCTTTATAGTGTTCCAAAGACAATTGTTTCAGATCGCGATTCAAAGTTTTTGAGTCATTTTTGGCGTACACTTTGGAAGAAGCTTGGTACTAGCCTCAATTTTAGCTCATCGTATCATCCACAATCTAATGAGCAAACAGAGGTTGTTAATTGTAGAGGCAATGGGATTTGATCTTACCTCAAATCGAGTTTGCTTACAATTGCTCAAGAAGCCAAAGCACCAACCATAGCCCATTTGAGGTGGTGTATGGTAGGAATCCTATCAGCCCTTTGGATTTGGTTCCCATTAGTTTTAACAAAGATTTCAATGGAGATGCTGATGCTAGAGCTGGTGAGATCAAGAAGTTGCATGCTCAAGTTCGATAAAAGATTGTGAAGCAGAATGAGAAGTACAAGAAGACTAAGAACAAGCGCCGCAAGTAAGCTAAAGCCTAGAGCTAATGGTCCCTTCAAAGTACTACAATGCATTGGAGAGAATGCATACAAGATCAAGCTACCAGATTCTTATGGTGTGTCACCAACTTTCAATTTAGCTGATTTGTCTCCTTATCATGGTGATGCTAATATTTCAGACTTGAGGTCAAGTCTTTTCCAACCTAGGGAGATTCACACGGGAGTGTCCCATTGCATGACCTCGATTCAAGACACAAAGGGATTTCAAATTCTCACTATGGTTTGTTAAACATCAGATTCAACTCACAGAGGTATTTTTGAGACTTCATAACTTTTGATTCAAAGAGTTAGCTGATGTGCTTTATCTCATTGGAAAGTTCAACGTCTTAACTACAATTTACACTATTAAATTGCATTGTTTGAGGTTTCCTAGAAGAAGTTATCACCTTTTTTACTTTCAAGGTTCAGCAGTCAACAATTGCGGGATTTGAAGAGTCCAGCTTTAATATCTTTAATTTCTTTGTTTAAAATGCTCTGAATTGTGTTGTTATCTTTTATTTTCATTCCTTTTCTATGCATGGAGGGTTGTTCTATGTTTAGGCTATATAATGAGCCTTTATCCTTGTAAAAAGAAGTTAATGAATATTTGCATTTCAGAGTATTATCTCTTAGAGATTTTATCTTTCAACTCTGTATCTCTTTGGTGGATTTCCATTGAGTGGTGAGTTTTCCCTTTGGTTCTGTATCCTTGGTTAGTTGAGAGGGTGGTGTTTCTATATCCCTTTTGATTAGTCTTGGTGGTGAGCTGTTTCTACTAATTTACTAAGGGTGGTGATATCTGTATCCCTTGGAGAAATTAGTTAATCTATCTTTATTTGTTCTTGTGTGAGGTGACCTAGTTTGTGTGTGGGCTGTCCGACACCATTAGGCAAGAAATATAAACATTTAAGTTCGAATGGATCATGTATGCTCCCCCTTAATACATGCTATCCAACAAAATATTCTAGCCAAGATCACCAAAAAATATTACATGCCATAAAGTTCAAACTTGATACCAAAATACACCAAAAACAAAGAAACTACAAAAGAGACTAAGCAAGCTAGAAACAATCATATATCTCCTTATATCTCCCTATATTTCTCCCTCTTTTTGATATGATATGAAGCCAAAGAGAAAAAGTAAGAAAATATACCTCACGACCATTTCTAGCCACTTTTGCCACCAAGAAAAGTTGGGCGATTGGTTGATCTCACATATTGCTTTGAAGTAGATGCTTTGTTTTCCAACTCTTTGATCTTCACATCTTATAGCACTACCTTAGCATTGAGCTTTTCAATATTCCTTTGTGACGCCTCAATCATCCTACGTGACTCTTCAACCTCATTCTTCAATTGTAGCCCAACTTGGAAGAATATGTGTGCTAGATACATGACTTGAATCATAAGATTCACCAAAGAGCCTAAATGTATCACTTGACTTTCCCTTTTCCTTATTTGACATGGTAGCAACACGTCTATTACTAAACTTCTCTAAGGGAGGTAGTAGAGCATCATCATCTTGTTTTTTCAACCCTTTAGCTAAACACAAATGAGAGATAAACCCCGGAAATGTCAACTTCTTTTCCAAACGAGTTGAACAAGCCGCAATCTCAATATGTTATATAAGCACTTCACCAAGATTTATGGGTTTGTTAGTCACTAAGGCATATTCAATCTTGATCTTCTCTCTATTAAGTTCGTTAAAATTAGTAGATACAACAAAATTTGTACAAACAAATAAATGCCAAAAAACATTTATCTTAGTCAACTCACTTTGCCTAATAAAGCACGCTTTCCCCACTCAAAATCAACATTATCACATAGAGTTTTTCCCATCAAATCAAGGTTCTCCAAGACACCAACATCAAGGAAATCCGACTCAATATCATTTGATAATCATAGAAACTCATTGAATGTCCAAGTGTTAACTTTAAAGACAGTACCTCTCATATCCATAAGAGCATTTTGAAAGGTAGTACTATTCTCGAATATAGTTTCATTAACCAATCCTAGAATTTTGATCCAAGAACTCCAATTCCTATCATTAATAATCTTATGGACATAAGAATCAACACAAGAATATAAATCAATACCTTTCTATTGAATAAGCTTTTTGTCCCCAAAAATTCCCAATTGTTTTGACTTGTCGGCTTTGGACTTCTTGGAAGAGAAGGAAGGTTTTGACTTGTTAACAGGCTTTGTAGGATTGCTAGTCCTAAATTTCTTAGCATTTCCCATGACCTTGTATTAAACGAACACTAAAAACAAATATGATTGGAAACATCAAGCACGTTAGTGACCAATAAACATATATCAAAGACAAAACATCATCATCATTATTTTTGAATAAATCAATATGCATATCAAGAATTAGCATAAAATCATAAAGATTTATCAAAAACAAGAATAACGCCAACAAACAACTATCCTGAAGCACATGTGAACATATCATAAAAAAGAACACAAATTTAGCATATTATGCTCACCCTTGATAAATGCCCCATCTAAGATCTAGATAGACAGTTGTTCACAAAAAAATAGCCATACATTCACATCACCAAGCAATTTCAATATATTTTTTCAAATAAGCTCCACATATCAAAGAGAGTTACAATAAGATTTTCAATTACTCTCATATGTCATCAAAAATTGCTAAGGTATCAAAATACGAAATAAGCAAAAGTGAGTGTGTGAATATTTTGCTTAAAGTATATGAAAAGAAGTAATTTGATAATCAAACATGCAAACAATTTCAACAACTATTCATCTTAAGACATTTTATAAAAAGGTCAAACCTATTATCATCCTGAATTTTGCTTTAAAAAATAATAGATATCAATTTGTGAGTGTTGTGTGTGCATGTGGCTCGTTATTTTGTTTCTATTAGACAACCCGAGCTAATTTGATTATTCAACTATACTCCATAAAACCTTTTGTTTTGTTTTAGGCTTGAATCAAAGATTTTTTTTTTAATTGATTCTTTTCAACACTTCCTTGATTTTTTCTAACATAAACATATACACTTCATGGCGAATTTCACTCATCACAATGGCATAGCCCTTTCCTACATCGGGCGGCTTCAAAACTAAGGTATGTAGCCCTTTCCATGAAGGTCCTCGTTGAGTTCTATGTTGCTGAAGCAAATGGATACCAACCATTAGGTCATCTTTAAATGTACTAGTCCTAGGACTTCAAGGTGTTTCAACAACTTACATATATCAAACTCAACTTACTCAACCAAGCATACAAGAGAAGCAAAGTGCATTTTTTGAAACTAAGTTTTTCGGCTTAAAAGCCCATGATCAAAAATGCAAGTAAAGAGACTTACTTAAGATTCTCAAGAGAGTAGCTTTCAAAGAATATGAAGCTCTTATTTTTCAAAACATGCCACTAAACAATCATACAAACAACAACACACATCATGATTAAGATCAATGTGAACAATTATCACCCAAAGATCTTAAATAAGCAAATGTCAAGAAAGTCCATATAAATACTATATTAGTTCTCAAATATGACATGCTTCATAAAGTGGTATAAACAATGAGCTGAGAGACGAAAAATAAGAAAGCAAGCAATATGATATGGAGAAACCTTTGCAAACTATTTTTATCAAATGCAAGGCCTTCACCCATTTTATGAGTCCTCTTGGCTTGTTTGTCCTCATGACAACAAGTTATAGGTGTGTCGATTCCAAGAGACTAAAACAACAAAAAAATTGACTTTCTCCAAAAGACATAACATGATTGTCACCATATAGATTTCATAAAAACAACTTCTCAAAAGTTAATCAACGTATTTCGACCATTATAACACAAATGTCAGATAGCTAAGTTTATGTCATGTTATAGAGACACAAAGCAAACAAGCTAAGTGTGTTAACAACATAACACTAATCATAAAGCTAACTCACATGTGCAACTTACACTAATGGTAAGAGCACTCACCCTTGACAAACATTGTCTTGGCTGAACCTACACAAACACTATCAAGATTCCTATTGACAACAATGTTGTATCTAGAATGAAGACTTTTTATGACTTGTTCAACAAGAATATCATTGATACTCATAGCTTTAACATTGCTAGCAACACAATTGCCAATATTAGCAAGGTTTGCTTTATTCTCAAACCGGACATTATTAACATGCTTTTTGACATTTGCATGCTTTCCATATTCAAAAGCTTTAGCATGCTTAAAATGAGGCACAATCTCTTTATTTCTAATTGCATTTTCTATTTCGCAATATTCTATGAATTTTTAGCACTTGGGCTTAATATGACCTACGGTATTGCAAAAATGACATATGGGAACAAAAGAAGAGATTTTACCTTCCGGAGTTGGAGAAGCACAAATGGGAGTTTTAAGAGGTAACTTGTTCTTCAATTTGTCCTTGGTCTTGGAACGTCTCTTCTTGGGAGCTTTCTTGTCAACAATGACATTGTCCTCACTTATAGGAAGTGATGCTTCTATGAGCTTGTCCTTAACTACCAAATCGCTTAAGCCTCCTAATGATAAACTAGAGATGTTCCTGTCCCTCTCAAGAACAACCCCTTCAACTTCTCTAAGCTTCTTGGCAAGAGCATTCTTTTCACCCAAGAGCGTTCGAGTTGTTGAAACAAACTCATCCACAAGTAGCTTGATCAAATCGTCCTTCTCAACAATCTCTCTTAAGGCTACCTTCAAATCTTCTTCAAGGCATTTCGCCTTAGCCAAAAGATCAACATAGGTTGGATTATCACTTAAGCACTCTTAATGATTTGGATCAACTTCCTTGTCCAATGAATCTTGACAAACATCCTCTAGGATAGAGTGAAAGGCCGTGGTTGCAACAAAGTTGCACACCAACTCTTATTCACTAGAAGACTCATCATTAGAGCTATTCTCATCACTAGTGTCATCATCTTCTTGTCCATGTAGTTGCCATAGGAAAATTGCTTACTAACCACACCTCCGAAAATAGCATTCATCGCCCGATGATGCCACTTTGCTAACTCAATCTCATTAGTCAACCATTCACTTCTAGGCTTGGAAACAGTCACTCCATTTTCACTCTTATTGGGAGAGAGGTAACCTTCTTCCATAGTCATCCAAGCTTTCTCATCAATAGAACGATTGTAAGCCTTCATCCTCAATTTTCAAAACTCGTAGTTATGACCATTGAGAAGAAGAGGCCTAGAGTTTGAAGCCTCTTCGGTCATCACATCTTCTTGCAAGACCATACTTCAAAAACCTAAGCAATTCACTAGTAAGTATAACCTGGATCTCGTCGAGTGACATCTGACGACCCTCTTTGATACCAATTGAAATAATACAAATGTTGTTAAATTGCTTAAAGCATACCTAGATGGGGGTGAATAGGTTTTTACACCTTTTTCAATCCCTTGAAACAAACATTCGTTTGTCCCTCAAGCTAACATTACATACATCATGTAAATCATGTGATCATTTAAGCAAAGTCTACATATATAAAGAGTTGCATGAGGTATAAAACACAAAAAAATATCAACAACAAAGAATACTTGTTTTATGATATTGTTCAAAGAATTACAAGTGTTAACAAATATAGCTATACATCAAAGTAACAATATACAAAAGAACAAAGAATATAAGAATGATCGAATATGTATTGCTTTACAAATCACACTTAACAAATCTTGATTCCAAAAACTTCACAAGTGATGAATGTACTACAAGATTAAGATCAAACATATATATACAAGTAATAAAGAGAGATAGGAAGAATTAACACATGAGATTTTTTAACGTGGTAAAATCTCCAAGGAGGAAAGATCTACGGGTTGAACTACAACCTTTGGGTACTATATAAATTGGATGGTAAATTAGAAATTCTACAAAGTGACCAATCCTAGATCACCTACCCATGTAGAGTCTATGTCTACCCAACCCTATTGGAAAGTATGAAATACCTCAATGATGCAGAGCCACCATATATTGGACAACATACCAAACCAATATCGATGGAAGATTCCTCAAGAATGCATACATATCCCGTGTACCCTGCTCTATTGGAGTCTATGTCTATCCATACACCTGGGCTTACCAATAATGTAGCCAACTCTCTATCGAAGGCACTCATGCCTTTAGAGAGCCTCCGTTGCATAGCTATCTGGACCTTCCCAATCCTAGCTATGACTTTTTGCTTGCCTATCCGAGTCATCCACACTCTAAACAAGACTTTTTACTTGGCTATCCGGACATCTCGTCCTAACCCAGACTTCATGCCTTTCACAATGACTTCATACTGTGATCATGTAAATGCAAAATGATACAATCAAGCAATTCAACATAGAACATGTGATCAATACATTCCATGGCACAAATAGACCTAAACATGTGAAACACAAGTCTAATAGTCTAGATGCAAAACATGAATTAAACCTAGAGCAAGTGAAAACACCTGACACAAAAACTCCTAGTTTCATTCAAATAATTAACACTTGAATAGATCATATTCATGAAGCACATATTCAACATGTCTTATACATACACAATAAAATGCTAGAATCATAAAATTATTTCTATAAATATTCTAGCCAAAGAAGTAAAGAAGGATAAAATGATTACTCAATTAAATACTAGATTTTTCTAAAAACACATACACATACAATAATCCTAGATTACATCAATCATAGGAACAAAACAAAATTCAAGGTCATTTATCATCAAAATGATTCAATCAAGTCTCAAACAACCTTAGATATCAAACTAATCACAATACAACTCTCAAACATGTGGAAATCATAGAATCAAAGAAACTAGTTCACATATGTCTCTAATTAGACTTTTGGTTAGGTTAGATTATGAAGCTATCTTTCTCAATAGCATTCATCATACATATACATACATATAGAAGAAGAAACCCCAAGCATATTGAAGGTTATAAAAGAAGAAATCTCAAATATATGACAACTATCTCACAATCACGAGCTGATTCAGTTTTCTGTGTAGAACCACTAAGAAAATCAATCTAACAGCTACAGGACCACTTGGAAAAGGTAGAGGAATCGATTATGAACAATCTCCAACTTGAATCACTCAATTCTTACTTTGTATAAGAAATTTATGGTGTTTGGAAGGTAAGAATAAGTTGAGAGAAAATTCTGCAGATAAGAAATTATAATTTTTCTTCTTGAAATGAATGCAAGGGTAAGGAGAACATTTGAAAGGATTCAAGAGAAGGAAAAGACGCGCCAACCACAAGCAGCCATGTTACCTCTACGTGAGGGGCGTGTGTGCCACACGTGGGCAGAGAGGCATCTCAGTCGTGTGGCACACGTGGCCCACGCGTCATGGCCTTTGGCCATGCTTGCTCCTCTCGCACACCTCTCGCGTTCTGTGATCGTTTTCGAACCTCCAAACTCCGATTTTAAATCTGTCTTCAGATTACAAATTGTGATTCCTTCATGCACAACAATGACTACAAAACTTTGAAAAAAATTTGAGAATTCATCTCGGAAAACAACGACAAAGACAACTAAATGAATGAGAACGCAAAGTAGCGTAACTAAATCGTTTGGACTCAAAACCTAATAAATGAGTAACCAAAATGATCGGGATTCAATTAGGAATCATAAGAGATCATGTTCAAGTTTAAAAAAAAACAAAAACAAAAACAAAAACAAATAGACACCAAGTCACACACATATGTCGTTTCCTAGACTTATTACTAGAACATGCATTTTCCAATGAGTATCAATTTAAATCTAATGCATGAGCATATATTGCCAAGTGTGTGAAAGTGTTAAATAAATGTTGCTTAACTATGCAAAGACACAAATGTATGCCAAGCGTATTTGCGCCTAGCCTTGTAAGAGGAATGAGGTCTATTTTACCTTTATTGTGCAATGAAGCACATTCCTTCTTGAACAACACCAACTTGCATGAAATGTGGCAGAGTCTTCTTCGAAGCTTCAAATCATCAATCCTAAGACCACTAATCAATACAAGAAAAACATCGCTATGATATGGAATATATGCCAAGACAAACCAAAAACCTAACAATCTCCCCCTTTGGCAAATTCCATGTCAAAACACCTATACATATACTAAAACAATTACTAAGAAAATTTAGTCACAATGAGTACAATGCGTTACATATTTCTAGATAAAATTTCCAACAACAAGTCTTGAACTTCATCTTGGTCTTCTCTTGATATCACCTAAAAATAACTTCAAAGCATAAGAATATCCAAGAGACAAAACATATTGCAATATTCATTCTTAGGCAAGAAATATAAAGAATTTAAGTTCAAATGGATCATGTATGTTCCCCCTTAATACATGCTATCTAACAAAATATTCTAGCCAAGATCACCAAAAAATATTTCATGCCAGAAAGTTCAAACTTGATACCAAAATACACCAAAAACAAAGAAACTAAAAATGAGACTAATATTTCCACATATCTCCCCATATTTCTCCCCCTTTTTGACATCATATGAAGCCAAAAGGAAAGAGTAAGAAAATATACCTCATGACCATTTCTAGCCACTTTTGTCACTAATGAAAGTTGTGTGATTGGTTGATATCATATTATGCTTTGAAGTAGATGCTTTACTTTCCAACTCTTTGATCTTCACATCTTGTAGCACTATCTTAGGATTTAGCTCTTCAAAATTCCTTTGTGATGTCTCAATCATCATACGTGACTCTTCAACCTGATCGTACCTAAATTGTTGTATATTTTGGCCCTCATTTCCTATTCCTTTGTCTCGTTCTTGTGTGTATTTTCTATATATTTTATTTCTAACAGGCTCGTAGGTGCTAATTGCAAGCAAAAGATGTAATTTTGGTTCAAAAACGTGTTGCGGGAGTTCTGGCCAAAAAGGGGCCAAATGTGGCTGAAGGAAAGACAAAGGGTCATCAGCAACTCTAAGAGTGCAGGACAAGTGCGGGTCCCAACCGCATTCCACCCGCACTCTAAGCCAAAGCCGGGACCTGATACCTACAGAGAAGATAAAGTGCAGGTAAAATGCAGGTCATCCAACCGCACTCCACTTGCACTGTTGCCAAGAACAGAAAGTTTGAATTGCACCTGATAGTTAAAGTGCAGGTCAAGTGCGGGTCATTCAATCGCACTTCACCTGCACTTTTGACAAGACCCGAGAGCTAAAATGTTGAAGAAAAGATAAAGTACGAGTACAGTGCTGTTCAGTTCACCCCCACTGGACCCACACTCTGCGCGCGACAGCTTCTGTTTTCAAGCTTAAGTGACCTAATTTTGTATCCCCTATAAATAGAACCTTATGCCATTTGACCCATAAAAGCTACCACATATATATTTCTTGTAACTTAGAGTTATAAACACTTCTCCCTCTCATCCAAACCATCTTTACTCATCAAAGGCAACTTGGAGGATTGGAATCAAGCTTCAAGGAAGGAGACACTCTTCAAGGGTTTTCTCTCAATCTCTTCTCTTAATTTTGTATTTGTTGTAATAGAACATGAGTAGCTAAAATACCCCACTATGGGGTTGATGTTATTTGTTTAATGGATTTTGGGCATTTGTAAATAAACTCTATGTTTTGTTCTTTGCTTTGAATAATTTCATTATTGATTTGTTTGGATAAACCATCTTAGCATGTTAATTTGGAATCTTTATTCCTTATTGAATGGATGGGATTTCCGGAATCCCAGCTCAACAATTGCGTTTTTAATCTAACCTTGAACGGGTGACCGGTACTATACACCCTAGATCGGCATTTGAGAGAGGATTAGAAGCCTTCACTATACACCTTAGGTTGGCTACTTTAGCGATTTTACGAGAACTAACCTTCGAGTAATATCTGGTTGAATAACCTCGAGCTTCATCCAATCTCAAATGGGCGGCCTCCGCTATACACCCTAGGGTGGCCACTTGTGAGGGAATTAGAAGTCATCGCTATACACCCTAGGATGGCTACATTAGAAATAGGTCGAGCCATAGTTAGATAGATGAGCTTCATGTTTAGAATCCCAATTGAGCAACTAGCCACTATTGGTTGTTTAGAAGGGATTAATCGCTAGTAGAGGGTTTTCGCTATACACCCTAGGTTGACCCCTTACTACAAATACATAGCCAACACTATACACCCTAGGTTGGTTACATTTGTCATTACATGCTTAATTGAGAGTTTGTTGCAATTGCCCCAATATTCGCTTACGAGTCCATCAACTCCATAGTTCCATCATCATACATTCATCACTCCATTACCATTCCATTTAGATTGCATTCTTAGTTTAGTTTATATTATATTTTCACCTACCATATACTTTACTTTTATGCTCACTAGTTCTATTAATCCTAATCCTATCACCACTACCCTGATAGCAGTTGACAACACCCATGCTTACTGCTTTACTCGTATTTATACTTATGAACGCATCGCATAGGTTTTATAAATTGTTTTGACGGACGGTTTTTTAATGGCAAAAAATTTTTCCATCAAATGGCGCCATTGCCGGGGATTGGTGTGTGTTGTAGTGATTAGATTAGTTTTAATACTATTAGTTCTTAGTTGTTTTTAGTTTTGATTGTTTCTTTTTTATTGCTTTGGTAGTTATTGTTTTTGTTTGTTTCAGGACTCTATGGATTCCTATTGGCAAAACTCAGGGCCAAGTTACTCGCCAACATGCTTGGCTAATGATGAGGAAATGAAGATTCTACAAGAACGTTAGGGAGCCAAACCGTTGGGATCATCCAATAGCTTAGATGGAGACATTGATAAACTCTGGATAGAGTTTGAAGTGGAGCAAAGCTAGAAAATGGATGAGACGGAAAAGTAGATCAACATGAACCAGGAGCTTATGAAGGTGACCAAAGAGCTATTGTTGGCGAGGGATGTGTCACAGAAAGAGAATGAAGCACTTCAAGAGATAGTTGAGGTAGTTTCTCGAGAAAAAGAAGAAATGAGGGAAGACTATGAAAAGAAGATAAAACTCTTAAAGAATAAGCTAGAAGGCAAGGATACTTTAAGAGCTAAAAACGAAATTGATGCTTGAAGTGCAGAGGCTCAGAGTTGAAAACGACACACTTAAGAAGGCCAATGGTGAAGTCTCCAACAAGAGCAAAGAGCTTGAAGAACAAATGGAGAGACTTGAAACCGAAATGAGTACAACATTAAAGAAGTTCGAGAACTTGGCGAGGGTATCAAAGGAGTTCGAAGAAGAGATATCTCGCAAGTCAAGAACAATGCAAGATGAAGTTGTACAAAAAGCCAATGCTCTAGAATAAGCAAAAGGAGCACTTAGCAAAAAGGAGGAGGAGGTCAAGGTGTTACAAGTGAAGCAAATCCAACGTCCTCAAAGCCACACATCAAAGGGGTGTTCCTCTAATTCCAATATTTTTTGCTATGTGTGTTCTAGGATAGAGCATTTTAAGACTAAGAATTACAAGCCAAATCAACATAGGAAAACTAGAGGTCCTAGGAATAGGTGGAGTCCACCTAGGGTTAAATAAGTTTGGGTAAGGAAAGATCAAGTGCACTTATTTAGAAACCTAGGAAAGGAAAAGATGAAACAGACACCTAAATTTGTTTGGGTTGTGAAAAATAGAGAATTTCCTAACTTGGTTAAACCACCCTTAGAGGACTCTAGCCTATCATAGAATGCATCTCATTGAATAATTTTGATGCATGTAGTTATTTTTATGTTTTCTGTTGTTTAAATTCAATAATTGTGATTTTGGGATGTTTTTGTTCGAAAGGTATATTTGGTGGATAATTGCACTTTGTTTATATTGATTATCCTTATTGATGGATGAGCCGGAGGCTCTTATGCAAGTATGAATGCATGTGCTTATAGTTAGATTCGGTTTGGGGATTGTTATACCTCAATTTCGTCAATATTGTTGAAAATGCTTGTCAATGATTGTGAGCTTAAATTGATGCCCTTATGCTTATTGAAATATTGCATGAATTTCCTTTATATATGTAAGCCCTAGTTTGAGCCATTTTTATTTTGTTGGGGCATTGATTGTGCATGATTAGTGCCTAGGTTTGTGTTTTGAGTCTTTTTAGTGTGAACTTTTTCTTTGACCTTTGCAAAAGTCCCTGTTTTGAAATTTCGGAGAAAAATGTTTCATAAAAACTTTACTTTTTGGTGAGGAAATAAATTATTTTGCTCATGTTGCATTCTTCGATATTTTGACATGGTTCTAACAGTATAAAGAGCGTAAAATTCAGTATGAAGAACATAAAATTCTGGATGGGGGTTCAAAAGTTATGAAAGTTTCTTCGACCAAAAGTCATGGGCGATGCCCTGTTTTGAAATTCCGCACGTGAACCATCTTTGACGTCAATTTACAAACTTTTCCAATTTTAATTTTGAAATGTTTTCTAAATAAAAAGTGTAGAGTTGCATGTATATTTTTTTATGCCAAAATTTGAAAAAGTTTTATTAAGTATTTTTGAAAATATATAGTGAAGAGCAGACATGTGGTTGGACTGTATTGCTGACCTTGAATATCTCATGACTTGTGTTGAGCCTGGGAACTTTTCTTGCGTGGTTCTTCCTCGAATTGTTGGAAGTTCCAGCCAAGGTGGGGCCTCCATTAATGGTATGAATCACCTAGATCTGCTGCATCAGATCCTTCTCTCCATCCCCCCTTCTTTTTGCCGCCTCCCTCATCTCGCTTTGTACTTGTTTCCCTTCATTGATGCTATCTCGTACCTGCTGTAGAAATTCCGCCAGCAGGCCTCCCCTTACCAATCCTTCGATCTAATTGCGGAGGCTATAACATTCTGAAGTGTTGTGTCCGACATCCTCGTGAAAATTGCAATACTTGTACTGGTTCCTCCCATTAACTGGGACTTTCATGGGACCCGGCTTCTTGAGTAGGCCTTTGTCCCGGATGGCGCGGTAAATAGTTTATCTTGAAGCATTGAGGGGGGTATAGTGATTATATCCATCTTCCTCCCTTGTTACCAGGGCAACTTCTTTCCGAGGGCCACCTTGGGAGGCGATCTTCTAGCCGGGTACCTTTCCTGGTACGAGGGAATAGGAGGTGGCATATAGGTTGACCAGTTTGGGGGTTGATTTTGGAATCTCTTGACTGATACGGGCTTTGGAGCATCCTTCTTAGGATGCGAGGCTAGTCGAGCTTCATCATGTTCAACCTTGATTCGGAGTTGCTTTTCTATGTCTACTTGTTCTAAAGCGCGATTGTAGCCTTCTTGGTAAGTTTCTGGTGGATGCTTAGCGAAAGAGTGGAATAGTTTGCCCGCCCACAAGTTTCTTTGGAAATTAGCCAAGGTCTCTTTTTCGACGAATACTCCCATCTGGATCACTTCCTTGTGGAATTTCTCCACATAAGACCTCAATGTTTCACCGTACTCCTGGATCACGTACTAAAGCTAGATAGGGTCCTTGGGTCGAGACTTGATTCCCTGAAACTGTGCACAGAACGTTGTGGTAAGTTTAGAAAAAGAATCAACACTACCTGGTGGTAATTTCTTGAACCATGTTTTGGCACAGTCAACCAAGGTCGAAGGGAACATCCTGTACATGGCTAACCGTGTTACATTCTGGACTTCCATCTGATGGACAAAACATTCCAAGTGACTGATGGGATCCTCTATTCCGAATACTTCTCGGAGAGCATCCTGAATTTGGGGGGTAGTCGTACCTCCCCGATCCTTTTGGAGAATGGTGCATTCATCCCACATAGGGGGTTCTTCCGGATTCCCTGATGCTTTCCCTTCTTTAACTCCTCCAGCTCCTTAGCCATTTTGGCCATCTGATCTTTCGGGCACTGAGATTTAGGGTTTCCGGATCGGGCCACTGAACCTTCTTCATTCGAGGTCTCTGAATCATTAACCACTTCCTTCCGCTTGGCTTTCTAGTGCCTGTTTCTAGGGCTTTTTTGGGATATGGGGCTTCCTTCTAAGTCTTGCTGTGGATCTTTCTTCTCTCCTTTTCGCCTCACAAGGGGTTGGACTCTCCTAGGTGGAATCTCAATAGCAGATTTCACCAGTCGGGGTCTGAGATTAACTTGACGGATCGGGGTTGGTGGAGATGGACCTAGCCAGTCAAACACTAGTACCCGGATACTTGGGCCAATGTCTCATGTGATCCCGGCTGCTTCAAAGGTATTCATTGAGCTATCATTCTGAGTTAAATGACTTCTATGTAGGCAGCAGCTTGTTGCTCTAGAATATCCCAATTCATCTCCTGCCTAGTCGGATCTCGAGGTAGGGGGCCTACAGTTGTGATAGGAGGAGGTATTGGTGCCGGGTTGTCATTCCTAGATCCTTCACCCAGCCTTTGAGCTCTTTTGGTGGAAGCGAGTGACAAGGGTCCTGATGGAGCCAGATGAGCTTGAGAGGATCGGAGTCTCATCTTTCTGCTTTGCTGGCTAGAACTAGGTCAGCTTCTTTGTAAATGTTAGGAAGATAGTTCCCACAGACGGCGCCAAAAGTGTTAATGGAAAATTATCACTAAGGTGAATCTCCAAATAACAACTTTAAGGACCAAGATCGAGATAGATCCCGGTCGGAGGGGTATCACGTAGTTCGATACCAACAAGATTCCTATCAAACCAAACTGAAACTGATACAAGAAAAGATTAACAGGTGCGATTTTATTGATGAAAACATGTATACAACTAATAAGATTAGGGCTATGGCGATATGTGGCGGTATTCAAAGTTTTTGTTAGGTGATGGAGATGGCGTGCTCATGCCCGTCGATAAGTAGAACTGAATACGAGTGTAGGGTTTGAAGAGGTGAATTTTCGACCCTTTTTCTGGTGAATATAGTGTCGTATATATAGGTCACATTGCTTGCCATGCACTCCTATAATTTCGGTCTAGGGTTTTGGCGATCACAAGACTTTCTTTTCTTCTATGAGACAATCTTGTAGGAGTTTTAATTATATGAATCAATTCATTCCTTTTTGAGAGGATTCTAATAAAAGTGGACTCCTTATTCGAATGGAATTCTTAAGTGGCAGGAAGAAGTCTACCTTTTTATTGGGACTTGAACATTGACGTTTCAACCCCCTTGCTTTGGAGCTTCAAGACTTGACTATCTGAACATATGGATTTGTAATTCTGTGAGTGTTTCTTATGGTTATCTAGCGAGAAGATCCCAAGAGGCATTTGGGTTCTTGCGTACCCCGCCTTTTGCTAGTTTTATGCTTTCCTTGTTAGGTGTTTGGTCGACGGGGTATCCTGATATCAGCTGTTCTTGCAGCGGGGTACCTTGCTGAGTGTAAAAGTAGTATACTTAGTTGATGTAGTATATGGATGCCTGTATGATGGTCCAGTAGGGTACCCTGCTGATGTAGGAGCGGGGTATCCGGTTGATATAGTAGCGGGATACTTGTCTGATTCAGTAGCGGGGTACCTCACTGAGCTCTGTGACAGGATTCTGAGTAGAAATCTGTGTCGGGATACTTATGGGTTATCGAGATTGCTAGGCTTGTTTGCTTGATCTGAATGAGGAGGTAGGTATCCATATTTGATCCAGCATTCTTCTTTCTAGAAGTAGCTAGATGATATCTTGGCATGTGTCTCTTCCTCGTATCTGGGTGGAAAATTCTTCATTGGTCCTTAGCCAATTTTGGCGGTTAACAAGTTAAGGCTTCTTTTATCCTTTTAGCTTTAGCTCGTGTCATTGGTCCTCCATGAATGGTTAAAGGATCTGGATCTTTTCCAACCTTAGCCGAATGGTGATCAACTTGCTGGTCCTCATCATTCCCCTTTTCCTCGGAAGGATTCATCCTCCAATCAGCACCTTCATCACCTATATCAAACAAAGACAAATCAGAAACATTAAAGGTTGCACTAACGATGCCATACTCACTTGGTAGTTCCAGCTTGTATGCATTTTCATTGATTCTTTGAAGCACTCGAAATGGTCTATCCTCTCTTGGCATAAGTTTAGACTTCCTTTGGCTAGGAAATCTTTCTTCCTCAAGTGTACCCAAACCCAATCACCAAGTTCAAATACTACTTGCTTTCGGCCCTTGTTATGTTGCTTCTCATATTGTAGAGTTTTCTTTTCAATTTGTGTGTGCACCCTTACATGTAAGGCTTTGACAAAATCAGTTTTTTGCTTACCATCCAAATTAGCTTTTTCAAAAGGTAAAGGTAGTAAATCCATAGGAGATAATGGATTGAACCTGTACACAACTTCAAATGGTGAATGGTTTGTTGTAGCATGCACGCTTCTGTTATAAGTAAACTCCACTTGTGGCAAACATTCCTTCTAATTCATCAAATTCCTTCGAATTATGACCCTCAAAAGTGTTGATAAAGTTCTATTTACCACCTCCGTTTGTCCATCTGTTTGTGGATGACAAGTGGTTGAGTACAACAGCCTTGTACCCATCTTGGTCCAAAGCGTTTTCCAAAAGTGGTTATGGAACTTCACATCTCTATCACTCACAATTGTCTTTGGAATACCATGTAACCTCAGAATTTCTTTGAAGAACAGCCTCGCAACATGTGCTGCGTCATTTGTCTTGTGGCAAGGAATGAAATGCGCCATCTTGCTGAACCTGTCAACAACAACAAAAATAAAATCTCTCCTCCCTTTTGACCTAGGTAATCCTAAGACAAAGTCCATAGATATATCAATCCAAGGCTCACTATGTATAAGAAGAGGAGTATACAGCCCATGAGGCATTACTTTAGATTTAGCTCGTTTGCAATTAATACAATTCTCACATATTCTCTCAACATCTCTTTTCATGTGTGGGCAAAAGAAATGATCACTTAACACACCTAAAGTCTTTTTAACTCCAAAATTCCCCATTAACCTGCCACTATGTGCCTCTCTCATAAGCAATTCTCTCATTGAACATTGAGGAACACACAGCTTGTTTTCTTAGAAAAGAAAACCATCATGCCTAAAGAACTTGTCAAACCCCCCTTTCTCACATGCCCACTTCTCCCCGTATATAGTTTCTTTCTCCTTGCTCATTCCTACTTATTAACCTTCCTGCCTAGTATACTAACTTTTTTGATAGTTTTTGTAGCAGTTCTGCCTACTTCTTCTCCTGCTTCTTCTATACTAGAGCATCAAGGGACCTCTCCAGTCATACCTCCAGTTCTTTCTCTTACTACCGATACTAGTGCTCCATCTAGGTCTAACCAGCCTGCTATATTCCTACCTTCAGCCTCAACGTGGTTTCCTCTTCGTCCTCTTACTCCACTTTCTACCCTACCTTCATATCACCCCAATATGACCGAGATGGCCACGAGAGCTGCAAGAGCTCGGGGTTCTCCTGGTCAAGTTCAGAAGCAGGCTCAAGTTCTTCCTATCGTTAGACCTTAACAAACAATCTCTCATCTTCCTCTTCCTCCTCCTCCTCCTCCTCCTCCTCCTCCTCCACTAAATATACCTACCAGAAGTTATCTCGAGGTAGACAGAGAGAGAGAGATGCTGATATAGTGACCACTTCTTCTGCTAATCGCTATCGAGATCACAATTGTGGGATAGCAACTAGGATGAAGTACTATTCCAATTTACAGCTGCATGCCCTTGTGGTGGTCTGCAGGCTATGACTTCCATGCCTGTAGACCTCATGGTCACAAGGGGGGCTTCCTTTATTGCCAAGGTATAACTCTTGGTTTTCCTTTTCGCTTGGAGTAATTTCTATGAGGGGTACTCACTTTTCTCTTTTTTGTAAGTTTAAATTTGTTCTTGCAATGGGGCAGCATGTGACAACTCTGAAGGAGGCTAATATTGTAGCCAGGACTAAGTTGGAGGATGTCAAGAAGGACATGGTTCAATTTAAGAAAAGCATAGTCTTTTTGAGCAGGTATTTGACTGAAGCTTGGAGAGGTAGGGAAGAGGCTATGGTAGACTTGGAGCAGTTGAAGCATGCCCTAGATACAGAGACACCCATGTCACTACGCTACCGTGATAATAGGGATGGTCTGAGAGGGGAGAAGACCCTGCTTCAAGAGGAAAACCATCTCCTACGTGGTATGGTGCAAGCTTTTGAGGCCAGAGTAGATGCCTCATTTAGGGATTTGTATTTCTTTGCCTCCTATGAGGTTACTCAAGCCCTTCCTCCTTATTTCGACCTGCAAGCTACCTTTGGGTGGAACCGGGAGTAGATCATGGCCAGGGTTGCCCAGCTCTAAGATCCTACCCCTGTCCTAGTGTATCCTCCTCAAGTAGTAACTATACTGGATCCGTCCCTCCTTAGAAGCCTAATGTGCGTGCTCATTTTGACCCATAAGGAGCAACTGGAAAGGTGGTTCCTAATCCTGTTGTCTAACAAAATGACCAAATAAGGGATGCAAAGGATCCTGCGGAGCCTAAATTTGAGCCGGTAAAAGAGGTGGAGGCTCGGCGCCATTTAATGGGAAAGATTTTTGCCATTAGAAAACCGTCTGTCAAAACAATTTATAAAACTTATGCGATGCGTTCACAAGTATAAATACGAGTAAAGCGGTAAGCATGGGTGTCGTCCACTGAGATCAGGGTAGCGGTGATAAGATTAGGATTAATAGAACTAGTGAGTATAAAATTAAAGGTAAATGATTGGTATGGTAAACTGTGAATTAACTAAAGTAAACTAATAAATGCAATAACTAAAAATGGATACGAATGAAGTGATATGGACTAAAGAGTTGATGGACTTGTAAACGAACACTAAGGCAATGCAACAAACTCTAAATTAAGCACGTTATGACAAATGTAACCAACCTAGGATGTATAGTGTTGGCTATGTACCACTAGCAAGGGGTCAACCTAGGGTGTATAGCGAAAACCCCCTACTAGCGATTAATCCCTCCTAAGCGACCAATAGTGGCTAGTTGCTCAATTGGGATTCTAACCATGAAGCTCATCTATCTAACTATGGCTCAACCTATTTCTAATGTAGTCATCCTAAGGTGAATAGCGATGACTTCCAATTCCCTCACAAGTGGCCGACCTAGGGTGTATAGTGAAGGCCACCTGTTTAAGATCAAATGAGCCTCGAGGTTATTCAACCGGATTCTACGCGAATGTTAATTCTTATAAAATCACTAAAGTAGCCAACCTAGTGTGTATAGTGAAGGCTTCTAATCCTCTCACAAGTGCCGACCTAGGGTGTATAGTGCCAGACACCCGTTCGAGGTCAGATTAAGATCGCGGTTGTTGAGCTGGAATTTCAAAAATCCCTTTCATTCAATAAAGTAATAAAGACTCCAAATCAACATGCTAAGAGGGTGTATCTAAGGCAACTCAATATTGGAAATCATTTGAAGCAAGAGAATAAAACATAGAGATAGATTGAATATAATACAATAGAGTTTAATTACAAAAACCCAACATCCATCAACTAATCACATCAACCCCTTAGTGGGGGATTTAGCTATTCATGTTCTATTACAACAAATGAAAACTAAGAGAAGAGATTGAGAGAAAACCAATGAAGATGAACTCCTTCCTTGAAGCTTGATTCCAATTCTCCTAATTACCTTTGGATGAGTAGAGATGGGTTTGGATGAGAGGGAGAATGTTCTAAGAGCTAAGTTACACTAAGACCTAAGTGTTGTATGGTGTGGTGTGGAGGATGTGTGGATGATATTTGGAGGATGTCATAAGGTTCTATTTATAGGGGATGCAAAAAGAGGTCACTGAAGCTTGAAAACAAAAGCTGTCACGCGCAAATTGCGAGTAGAGTGTGGTTGAATGACCCGCACTTTAACTTCAGATGCAAATTCCACTTCTCTATTCTAGCTTGGAGTGCGGGTGGAGTGCTGTTGGATTACCCGCACTTGACCCGCACTTGACCCGTAGTTTAATGTCAAGTGCACTTTCTGCTTCTCTGTTCTTGGAAATAGTACGGGTTTAGTGCAGTTGGATGACCCGCACTTGACCCACACTTTATCTTAGCTACAGATAATAGGTCTCGATTTTGGCTATGAGTGCGGTTGGAGTGTGGTTGCGACCCGCACTGACCTGCACTCTAGAGTTGCTGATGACCCTTTGTCTTTCCCTCAGCCACCTTTGGCCACTTTTCAACCAGAACACCCGCAACATGCTTCTAACACCAGAATTACATCAATTGCCTGCAATTAGCACCAGTGAGCCTATTAGACATAAAATATATAGAAAATACACATGAGAATAAGACAAAGGAATAGAGAATAAGGGCCTAAATATACTACATATTTGGCACGATCACCCTGCTTCAAGAGGAAAACCATCTCCTACATGGTATGGTGTAGGCTTTTGAGGCCAAGGTGGATGCCTCATTTAGGGATTTGTATTTCTTTGACTCCTACAAGGTTGCTCAAGCCCTTCCTCCTTCTTTCGACGTACAGGACAATTCTACTTCTAAGCACAAAATCATTCATATAGTCCTTTTCCAGAAATTTAGCATTTGTCGAAACAAATACTTTAAGATCTGAAGAACTATAGAAATAATATCCTTTAGTTTCTTTTGGATACCCTACAAATATACATGTTTCTGAACGGGACTCCATCTTTTCTGTCTTTCCTTTTAACACATGCGCAGGACAACCAAATATCCTTAAGTGTTGTAAACTAGGCTTGCGCCCAGTCCACAACTCATGCGGTGTTTTAGGAACAGACTTAGATGGTACATCGTTTAGAATGTATATAGCAGTTTGTAAAGCATATCCCCAAAAAGAAATAGGAAGCGTTGAATAACTCAACATAGACCTAACCATATCCAAAAGAGTTCTATTTCTCCTTTTTGCTACCCCATTCTGTTGAGGTGTACCTGGTGCAGAAAACTGAGAAACTATCCCATTATCAATAAGATATTGCTGAAACTCACCAGATAGATATTCTCCACCACGATCAGATCTCAAGATTTTTATGTGTTTCTCAAGCTGATTTTCCACTTCAGCTTTGAATGCTTTGAACATGTCAAAAGCATCCGACTTATGTCTCATGAGATACACATAACCAAATCTTGAGTAATCATCCGTGAAGGTGATGAAGTACTCATATCCACCTCTAGCTTGAATGCTCATAGGTCCACATACATCAGTGTGTATCAATCCTAAACATTCAGTGGCTCTTGCACCTTTGGCAGAGAACGTCCTTTTGGTCATTTTACCTTCCAAACAAGATTCACAAGTTGGTAGATCATCAACCTTTAAGTCACTTAAAGGTCCGTCACTTACCAATCTTTTAATCCTATTAAGGTTAATATGACCTAAGCGTAAATGCCAAAGGTAGGTTTCATCTGTTGATAATTTTACTCTTTTATGATTAGGTTCCGTTATTTCTGTGTCTAACGAGTGAGAGATATTTCTATGCAAAAAGTATAGACCGTTTTCCAATGTACCTTGGCAAATAATTTTGTCATTCTTACTAATAATAAAAACTTTATTAAAAGTAACCGAATATCCAAATTTATTCAAACAAGAAACTGAAATTAAATTCCTCTTGAATTGAGGTACATAATAAACGTCTATTAAATCTAAATGCCTTCTAGAATCCAAATAAACTCTAATATCTCCCACTGCACTTGCAGACACTAACGTTCCGTTGCCCAAGCGCAAATTGATTTCATTCTTACTCGGCTTTCTCCTTTCTTGAAACCCCTGCAAGGAATAACAAACATGATTAGTGGCTCCTGAGTCTATGATCCAAGAATCTGTAGAATCAGCCAAAAAACATGTTTCTAGATAATTCAAATTACCTTCTTCCTTCTTGTTCTGGGACTTTGGGCAATTTCTCTTCCAATGTCCCTTTTCACCACAAAGGAAGCATTTCCCTTTGATCTTGGTTACTTTCTTGGTCTCCTTCTTGATAGGCCCAAGTTGCTTTTTCTTCTGTTGTTTCTTGACCTTTTGACGGGCCTTAACAGTAGCAACTTTACCAACTATATGAATCTCTTGACCTTTGCCTTTCACAAGGATCTTTTCAGCACTTTGAACATCTTGCATCAGGCCTTGTAAGGTGTATTCCTTTTTGTTCAAAGTGTAGTCCAATTTGAACTGATCAAAGGAATCTGACAATGAATTGACAACCATATCAATCTTTGTCTCACCATCTATCTCAGCGCCATGCAGTTCAGCAATGTTGAGATGTGCTATGACTTTCATCATGTGATCTTTCACAGCCTGTCCAGGTTTCATCCTAAGATTCATAAAAGCAGTCACTGCCTCTCTCTTAGTCGTCCTAGACTTCATAGCAAACATCTCCTCTAGAGACATCATTATATCAGCAGCGGACTCCATTCCTTCATGCTGCTGTTGCAACACGTCGGAGATAGTGGCCATAATGTAACATTTTGCCATATCATCTGAAGTCTTCCACTGCTCATACTCATCTCTACACATTATGCTAGATTCATTATTAGGAGCAGGTGGTTTAGGAGTAATTAGAACAAACTTATGTTTTTCACTTTGCAGTAACAACCCAATTTTCCTTTTCCATGTGACATAATTATCTCCAGTTAAAGTGTTATCTTTCAGGATGTTCATAAGTGATGGGGTCATGATTTCTGAATAAAACAAAACATATATAAGTAAATAATCATGATAAAGCACTTTTAAATATTTATCTTGAATTAAATAAATAACTCAATCATAAAATTCAACGGTGATCTAACACCCATAAATGTTATGCCTCCTTTGGGAGTTCGCACCATTTACTAGTTAGACTAGGTCCCACCTAATTGTTAACATAACAACCAGCGTTTTCAATTTTAGCCTTGCAATTTTACTGACAAGAACTCTTGGGAGGATATCAATAAAATTACATTGAGTGTGTTACCAAGATATCGACCCTCAATTTTCTCTCACGAAAATCCCTCCTTGGGGAGTAGATCTCGTTTGAGTCCATTGTCTAGTCTATCCTTGTAAGGAAGTATGTTGCTAAATTCCATTCATGGACGCCCCTTGGGGGGATTACCAATAAATAATAAAGCTCAACTAACCTTGGAGGCCATAGGTGTTACCAAAACACCTTCTCCCACTCAATTATTTAAGGCGTGTGATTAAATCCCATAGAATGATTTACCGAGTTATCTAGATGCCAATTTAGATACCTAAATCATTCAATGCATGTTCATACCAAAAGAGATATATGTGTGGCACTCCTATTCTATATGTCATGTTATCATACAATAACAAATATTGTAATATTTAAGCATAAATTAAATAGCAACAATTTTGGCCCATCTTAGAAAAACAAGTAAATTACAATTTGTCAGGAATACAAGATCTTCAGGTGGCCCAATCCACTCCTAGGGTGCGCACGATGCTCGTACTTGGTTCCGGTTGCTTCGTTTTGCTTCGTGTCTTCGAATCTCCAAGACCTAAATATATTACGGCAGTATATATATAATAAATACTGCAATATTAATTTTTTTTTTTTTTATTCACTGCAGTATTTTTACAAACCAAAAACTGCACATACTAAAAACAAAAATAAAAAAAACTGCAGTAACCCTAAAAAAATACTGCACATATATATAAAAAAAAAAAATTAAAACCTAGCAATCTACCAAGAAGGAATTATGGCGATAATAGACCACCCTTCTTGTTACAACTCCGAAACAAAAATTACATTGAAAATCTAGGGCCAAAATCGAGCAATAACAAACCACATAAAATATATATAAATCCATACATCACATGTAATTATATATTTGAATACCTAGAGTGTCATCTCTTTCTAAACATGCATAATCACAATAAAAAGAAATAGATCCACGTATATATACGTTAATTAATTAAAAGGGTTCAACCTAGGCTCTGATACCAATTGTAGGGAAAAATAAACAAATAAAAGTGTTACACGCAGCGGAAGCGATACTAAAGACGATTTAGTGACTTTTAAAATTTTTCCTTTATGAACCTTAAACCCTTTTAATCAATAAACATGCATATATATCAACAAAAGTAAATTACCTCTTGTCGCGTGATCCGATTGACTTACGTCGATGGTAATCCGCAAGACCTTCAATCCGAGCACGAACGTGGATCACCTAGGAGCGTGGTCTCCCTTTCCTTTGAATTGCAAACCTGTGAATGGACCAAACAAATACTTTCTTTTCTTTGTTAGTCACAAAACAATCAAAAGAATGTCAAAATTATTCCGGTCACTTTTGAGTTCACAATCTTATGATCGAAACTCGCGTGAACCTAGATCGATATCGTATACACAAGCTTATTGATGTTTAAGCAATTGTATACTATCAAAGAATAATTTTTCACTCCTTTTTGTCTCTCTAGAATAAAAACTCTCTTAGAATTAAGAAGAAGAAGAAAGAAAATAAAAACTCAAGCACCAATTAATTGATGTGGCCGAACCCTATAAGAACATATATATAGGTTGGCCGAATTTTTCTTCTTTTTCCTTTAGGGTTGCCGAATTCTATGTAGTATCTAATTAGGGTTGGCCGAATTTCATCATATCACTTATATAGGGTGACTCAATTCAACCCTAATTCTTTTTAACTTTATAGACTTCAAACCCTAATCCAACTCTTTTATTTTTATTCTTTTATTTGACTAAATAAAAAAAAAACTCCTTATTTGATTAAATAAATAATACTAATTTATTTATTTACTTATCAAACAAGTCTTTTACTTTTAGGAAAGATTTGTTTCTTTAATTAAACAATTAATCAATAAATCAATTAATTCTTATTTAATTAAAACAAATGAAACAAAATAATATTTTTAGGTCAAAACCTTAACCTAGCCGCCCCACTTATATATAAGATGGGCCTAATATTATTTTCCTATTTCATTTAATCCATTGGACTTTAAATAAAAAAGCCCACATGTGAACCAGACCCATTCTTACTAAAAGAAACAAGCCCACATGTCTTTCATTAATATATTAATATAATTGAGCAGCCCATTACTTAAATAATGTGCAAATTATATTCTTAATATATTAAATGCAATTCTAGATGGACCCTTAAATTGGTCCGGTAGAATATATCAAGTGATCCATGCAAGTCCGTGTGGATTGGGGATCTTGGCGGGCCATCTAAATTTAAGCTTCAATAGACATAACCTAATCACAATCAACAAATGATTCACTTAGG
Organism: Acer negundo; assembly: GCA_035582765.1. Lineage (NCBI taxonomy): Eukaryota > Viridiplantae > Streptophyta > Magnoliopsida > Sapindales > Sapindaceae > Acer > Acer negundo. The sequence goes on along the minus strand of CM069236.1, from coordinate 8,197,585 downwards.
TCCGATCCATTAATTTTAACTCATTCCACTAAAGAGCTAAAACTGAACTCTTAAATAAAGATAGAAAAGGAAGATGCTCCTCATTCATACCCTAGACAATCATATTGGAGATAGTGTATCCTCGTGATTAATATCAGTAATCGCCAAGAGTTCATAGACCGCCTATAACTCTCCAATTACCATATTTACTCATATGACCACGTTTTGAACTTGGATATTTTGACTTGTCCAGAAGCCATGTTTTCAATAGACACTATTGAAAACTCAACGTTGAGATTTAATATCCAATTACCTCAAAACATCCATATGATGATATTATACTCTCATTTAATTAAATGGAGCCACGATGTCCATATCTATAAATGAAGTCCTCTATCGATTAACAAATGAATATCACCAAACTATCGAGGATAGACTATGCGATATAATCGTACTCATTGATAACTCAAATGATATCACTTGCAACCATAAGTCCATCATTTATCTCAGGATTAAGATAGACCCTCCGATTGTCCTGATAATGAAAAGACTATTATCTATTGACGGTTCTAGATAAAGCTTTTCATTGTGATCCAGTTCAATGCACCCAGTGCACTAGATCCTTTTGCTCGAAGACACTCCGATGATTTTAGACTCATCATATCTCATTTGATCCCACTCAAATGCTAGCAAAAGAATTCTACAACTTTAACAAGATAAAGGTGCCCAACCTTTAACTTAAGTTGTGAACAATATTCAAGACTAACTAAAGAATTGTGTCTACCACATACATATCCAGATGTACGAACAATTCTTCTTTTCCCATAGTCTTTAGACCTTATGATTATTTACTTTGACAATTATAATACAAACTATAAATGCTATACGATTTGTTAAACCAGAAATCACTTTATTAATATGAAAAAGATTGTTAATTACAGCATTACATTCTTGCTATTGAGCATAATCCTAACATTAAAAACCCATTTCAACCAGGTCTCAGTTGGGCGTTACACGTATAGCGCTTTGTATAGCGCCCTTTGCAAATTTTGCATCCTAAATGCCTATATGTCATGGCATTCTAATCCTAAGATGCAATCAATAAAAAACATGCATGAAGAGATATAAATGATCATGAATTAGCACATATAAAAGTACACATAACATACAAGAATAAGAATTATGAATGTGTTATGAGTGTGTGCAACTAATCTCTTCAATTGCAAGTAAGCACTTAGAAATTTTTCCTTTGGTGCTTATCAACCTTGAGGTCTTGAACAATGGCCTTTAAGCTTGGTCCTTAATCACCTAAACTACCCTTACAATTCAAACCCCAATTGTGGTTTGTTCACGAAATAAGCCAATCACAATATGGGAATCCTTACAATCTCCCCTTTTGGTTATTTCGTGACAAAACCACCTCTCACATTGATTCCTCATAAAAAAATAGAAACTATGGGACTACAATGATATTCTACATTACAAAGAGATGTTACAAAGATAAAACTTCAAGTCTTCAATCTCTTGTAGAACAACCAACCCTTAAAAACAAAGTTTCTACACTTTCCAATACAAGTAAATGTGAGATTTATCATGTGAGAACAAAAACAAGCATTTTCATTTAAGAACTTAAGCACAACATCATGCAATGTATGTGAAATGCAATGCTCCCCCTCAACGGGTTACTCCCTCTCAGTGTGTATTCTCCCCAAAATGCAATTTTGCTACGCCTAAGATGTACAATAAGTAAACTCCCCTTACCACCAAACTACTCCCCCTTTTTGTCATGAGATGGACAAAAGAGTATTCCCCAAACGGGTCACTTAAGGCAAAGAGAGATAGAAGCATACATGTCATTTGCATAATCATATAAGGCACTTTATGCAACTCAATTAAAAAGAGAGATACAAGGAGATTTATTTTCAAAGAAAATGTGTGATTAGAAATGCTTTGCATGCATGACATATTGCATTTATGTTCAAAAATCAATGGTATTTGGAAAAGCAAATCACAAAGGTTTCTTATAGGAATTCAAACCAATTTCACCATTTGTCATGAATTAAAGCTAGGATATAGAAAATTTATTAAATTCAATTTTAGAGGACTATATCCAACTTTACAAGGGAAACATGTCATGAGCAACTTTACACCCTACTTGATTTTTCCGGATAAGATATATGTATTATAGTAGACATGTTCAACAAATAAAGAAGGAGAGACATTTGGATTTTAAAATCCTTAGAGTGGACACAAGATCCTTTTTCATTTTCAGTCTCATAAGCTTTTCACACATTGTTTTGCATTTGAGAATTGCAATCATCAAATCATGCTTTTTCATTTTTAGCATGTCATTAAGAATCATCATGTTATGGAGATCATTATGGGTCATTCAATACGTACTTCCTAAGTTAATCTCCATGTCCAAAATTGCATGTTTGAACATAAAAATAACATGGATTGCATTCAAAGCATGGTTCACACTTATTCAGATAAAAACATATATACATATGTGCAACCAAGATACTCAAGTAATTAATAAAGAAGCATAAAATTTTCAAATTTTTGCATTCAACAAATATGCAATTGCTCTCTTTGCTTGGGTTCCCCAAAAGGGGCCAATCACCAAAACTCATCACTCTATAAGACATATCCCAATAGATCTACTAAGTGTTTTAAATCGAGTAGCATATAAGGGTTTGGTAAGTAAGTCCGCTAGTTGATCATTAGTGCCTACATGTTCAAACACTATGTATTTATTTTCAACAAGCTCTCCAATGAAGTGATGACGGATGTCAATATGCTTAGTCCTAGAGTGTTGTACCAGATTCTTGGAAATATTAATAGCACTCATGTTATCATAAAGAAGAGTGAGTGTACCTTGGTTGAATTCGTATTCGACTAGCATTTGCTTCATTCATAAGAGTTGTGTGCATCCACTCCCTGCGGCTATGTACTCGGCCTCGGTCGTGGATAAAGAAATCGAGTTTTGCTTCTTGCAAAACCAAGACACCAAGTTGTTGCCTAGAAAGAAGCAACCGTCCGATATGCTCTTCCTATCATCACAATTTCCTGCCCAATCTGCATCACTAAAGCCAACTAAACTAGCATTAGTGTCAAAAGAGTACCAAATCCCATAGTTGGATGTCCCATTCACAAAGCTAATGATTCTCTTAACGGAAGAGAGATGGGACTCCTTAGGATCGGCTTGGTACCTAGCACACACAGCCACAATAAAAGATATATCGAGCCTACTTGAAGTCAAGTAAAGCAAGCTACCTATCATACCCTGATATAGTGTTTGTTCCACACTTTTTCCACTAGCATCCTTGCTTAGCTTCAAAGTGGTACTCATAGGTGTATTACAATGTTTGGCATTTTCAAGACCAAACTTCTTCACTAGGTTTTTGGCATACTTGGCTTGGGTGATGAAAATCCCATCATTTAATTGCCTAATTTGCAAAACTAAGAAGTAACTTAACTCACCAACTAGACTCATCGCAAACTCATAAGACATAACCTCAACAAATTTTTGGACCTTGGAGTTGTTGGTGGAGCCGAAAACAATGTCATCAACATAGATTTGAGCTATAAATAACTCATCTTTTTTTCTCTTGATGAACAAGGTCTTGTCAACACTACCCCTTATGTAGTTATTGTCAGCAAGAAATTGAGTGAGGCACTCATACCAAGCCCTCAGTGCTTGTTTAAACCCATATAGAGCCTTTTTGAGGCGATAGACATGGTTGGGGTGGTGTGCATCCATAAACCCCTTGGGTTGCTCAACAAACACTTCCTCTTGCAAGAAGCCATTGAAGAAGGCACTCTTGACATCCATTTGGTGCTATTTGAACTTGTGCACACAAGAAATTGACAAGAGAAGCCTAATGGACTCTAACCGGGCAACAGGAGCAAATGTCTCCTTAAAGTCAATACCTTCAATTGTAGAGTACCCTTGTGCAACAAGTCTAGCCTTGTTACGCACTATGTTGCCATCCTCATCGGATTTGTTCCTATAAATCCACTTGGTGCCTATCACATTAGTGTTCTTAGGCCTAGGAACTAGAGTCCAAACCTCATTTCTTTCTAATTGGTTTAGCTCTACTTGCATGGCAAAAACCCAAAATTCATAAACCTTTTAGGTTCTATTTGAGAGGTGTATCATGTATATCTAATTAGATTAGCTAATTGACGCCTAGTCCTAACACCCTCATTAACTTCTCCAATGACGTCATCTTTATCATTGAGTTTTCTAACCCATGAAGCGGGTTCATTAGAGTTCAAGAGAGGAATTCTATCAATAGGTTGTGTCTCATTTACAATAGGAGTCTCCACAACATTCTCCAATGGAGAGTTATCATCTATAGCAACTTCCTCTTCATGGTCAATAGACTTGAGCCTTGTATCTTCAATGATAACATTGGATGATTCCATAACGGTTCGAGTCTTTAAATTGAAAACTCTATAGGCTTTACTATTTAAGGCGTAGCCAATAAAGATACCCTCATCACTGTTAGCATCAAATTTGCCAAGGTGATCACGGTCATTTAAAATGTAGCATTTGCTTCCAAAGGTGTGGAAATAGCTAACATTTGGCTTCTTACCTTTCCATATCTCATAGAAGGTGTTTCTAGTTTTGGGCCTTAGGAAAACTCTATTTCCTATATAGCAAGCCGTATTGACGGCTTCGGCCCATAAGTTCCTACGGACATTATTGCTAAGCAACATCACATGGGTCATCTCTTGAAGAACCCTATTTTTTCTCTCAACAACTCCATTTTGTTGAGCTGTTCTAGGAGCCGAAAACTCATGGGAGATGCCAACACTATCATAATAGGTTTCAAAAGAGGCATTCTCCAATTCCCTCCCATGGTCACTTCTAATCCGTTTTATGCTTTTAATCTTTGAGTTCATTTCATTTTGAATTTTAGTGCAAAGCATTTTAAACTTATCAAAAGTTTCAGATTTTTCTCTAAGAAAATATATCCATGTAAACCTAAAGAAATCATCAACACAAACAAAAATGTATCTCTTTCCACCTAAACTCTAGGTTTGCATAGGATCCATGAGATCCATGTGGAAAAGCTCTAGGGGCTCCTTGGTGGAGAGATACTTGCCCTTTTTATGCATGTTTTTGGTTTGTTTTCCTTGTTGGCAAGGTCCACAAACTCTATTAGCTTTCTTCCCAAGCTTAGGGAGGCCACGCACACAATCGAACATTCCAAGGGTTTGTAAATCCCGAAAGTTCATGTGGCCAAGTCTTTCATGCCACAACTCAATTTGCTCATCCATGGACACATTGTTTAAGACTATTCTGGCTTCAAGACAATAGCAATTGTCGCTAGATCTCATACCTTTTAACAAGGTTTGTCCATTGGGCAATAGGATAGAGCAATCATCTTTACTAAATAAGACGGAAAGCCCTTCATCACTTAAAAGTGAAATGCATATCAAATTGGCTTTTAAGCCATCAACAAATAAAACATTGGACAAGAAGGGTAGACCGGGAATGGAAATGGTTCCTTTCCTTACAACTCTCTTTTTGGATCCATCACCAAAGGTGACACATCCTCCTTCCTCCATGACAAGAGTCTCGAAGAAACTCTTGTTTCCCGTCATGTGCCTAAAGCACCCACTAACAAGATATCAAAAATTAGAAGAATTTGCTCTTAAAGCAATTTGTGCAACATGGCAAACATTTTCATTCTTTTTAATCCACTTAGATACTATCTTTTCTTTTCTAGTGGTTTTTGGTACATGGGCTCTAGATGTTCTAGGATTATACAAATCAATTTTCTCATTTCCTAGGAACATGCATTATGGCTCTACTCTTTCTCTTTTCAATCATGCTTCTAGTTCTACACATTTTTATGTATCGAAAGCAATTTGGTCTAATATGACCATCAAATCCCCAAAAATGACATGTATGAATGAAATAAGGAATCATACCATGTCTTTGTGCACGCATGGGAGCTTATCCATGTCTTTGTGGTTGAAAGGGTTCAATCCATCTTCGTTGTTGAACTAGTCTAGCTTGCTTCCTAGCTTAAGGTTGCATGATTGGTCTATTTCCCTTGTGAGCCATTTATTGAGGAATGTTGACTTGAGGGACCCTTGTGGGTTGAGCTTGAGGTTGCCTCCTTGGCACCACTTTCACTTGTGCATTATGAGAACATTGTCCTAGTTCTAACTTCTTCCTAGGAGTTTGCACATATGAAGCTTCTTGGTTCCCCAAACTCTTGACAAATATAGTCTTCATAGAAGTGGAGGTCTCCTTACCATCTTCAAAACCAAGACCTCTCTTGTCATATGGACTCTTTCCAACACCAAGTATATGGTAAAGCTTCTTGGTGCTATAATCCATCTTAGCCAAAGACACTTTAACTTTTTCAAGTTCCCTTTTCAAGTCTTTTTCATTCCTCTTAGACAAGACTAACTTCTCTCTTAGCTTATCTTCAATTTTCTTGGAACTTTCCACTTGTTTACTTAAGTTGTCATTAAGAGATGTAAGCTCAAGAATTTCCTCTCTCAACATTTTAATCTTTTTAGAGGTCTTCTTCTCTAAGCTTTTGAATTCGGCGTAATGTTCAATAAGAACCTCTTTCTCCACATATCCACTTGTGGAGTGAGTTGAGGAGCCATCTTCACTTTCATTTTCCTCTTGACTCTTTTCCTCTTCTTCACTTCTACTTTTGTTTTTATGAGAGGAGGCAAAAGCTATGAAGTTAACCACTTCATCATCCGAAGATTCTTCTCCTTCTATGGATTCATCACTACTACCACTCCATGTGGCGGCCATCACTTTACCCTTCTTCTGGACCAAGTGATTTGCACATTCGGGGGCAAAATGACCTATACCACCACACTCAAAACATCGGACCCCTTTTTTCGGTATTCTCTTGCTTCAGCTCAAACTTCTTGTAGGAACCCTTTTTCTTGTAGTTTTGACCTTTGGATCCAAAATCCTTTATCCCGAACTTTATAACCTTCTTAAACCTCTTCACAAATAAGGCAAGGTCTTCGTTCGAGTCATTCTTTTCCTCTTTTTCCTCCTTAAAGGCTTTCAAAGCAATTCCCATTTTCTTTTTAGAAGGAGTATGGCTAGGAGCCTTCCTAGACTCATAGGCGAGGAGTCTTCTAATCACCTCGCTCGGCGTCATGTCCTTATATCCACTATTTTCTTCTAACGCCATCACTTTTGATTCGAACCTATCGGAGGGAGAGACCTCATGATTTTTTGCTTGACTCTCCTATCCGAATACAGGTCTCCAAGTTGGTGACTTTGATTGACGATATCCATCAACTTGATTTCGAAATCATTAAAGCACTCGTCCTCTCCTATCCTAAGGAACTCGAATTGAGTTTGAAGGACTTGAAGCTTGGATTCCTTCACCACATCGGTTCCTTCATGTGCAATTTGCAAGATGTCCCAAGCCACTTCTGAACTAACTTGTACTGATTTTCGTCTATTGCACAAATAATGGCATGTATAGCCTTCCTATTCCACCTCGAAGCCTCAAATTCTTGTGGACTCTATTGAGCCTTTGGCTTCAACACTTCTTGTTCTCCACCCGCGGGAATCATCATAGGTAGATAATATCCATCTTCAACTGCCATCCATGCACGATCATGAATTTAACATATGTAGGATTCCATCTTCCTTTTCCATTAGGAATAGTTCAAACCGGTGAGGGGATGAGGTCTCGTGCTAGAAGCTCCCTCGTTGTTGCCACCGTTTCCAATCATTGTGTATAATGAATGAAATGAAATGTATGCAAAATGTATGAATGACCAAAAACACACAAATGCAAAACACACCAAAATGAGCAAGGATCACCTAAGTATATCTAGGAACCCGCTCTGATATCAATTGAAACAAATTAAGGTGTGCCTAATATTAATCCAGAGGGGGTGAATAGATTTTACCCGATTTTACCCAATTTTTGTTATTAGTCAAATTGACGAAAATACCCCAAACTAGTCACAATAATATATCAAGTGTATAAAGTGCGGAATTGTAAAAGACATAAGATATTTACGTGGGAACCCTCACGGGAAAAACCACGGGCTAATAAGTGCGCCACACTTAAACCTCGAATCCACTAAATGTGATAACGATTACAACCTAATCCTGGTCAATAATCACACAGCTACCTAATCTCGGTATAAGTGAACCTAGTCCAATTTGCTTGTTATTTACACCTATAGAATCCCGGTAACAACACAAGACTTACTTCTCAATGAAGAGATAATAAAACCTAAGTGAATATATGATGATATACAAATAGCAAATAAAGCTAGGTAAACTTATATGCTTATCTAGGATGATGAATAACAATTAATGCAATCTTAGATATCAATAGCTAGATGACATGTCAAAAAACTTAGCTAAACATAGATTATGAAAACCTAGATAGCTATCACAATACAACACTCAATCAATTTATCACAAACAATCTCTATCTTGTATTTAGCATATGATCTAAAAACATATAAGTGAATAAAGAGATGACTTGTTAAGAAAGACACTAAAATTAGATAAAGTTAGTGAGAATCTTACCAAGCAAGTTGTGATGATGCAAAACCATGCATGGATGCACTCTATATGAGCATAGATGATGCAATATGAAGTTTGATGCAAAAAGGATTAGCTTTGAGTGTTTAAAGGTGAGTTCTTGATTATTTTTCTCTTGAAATATGTTCTAAGGGAAAATATGCTTTTTGGACTCTTAAAAAATGACCTAAGATGAAAGAGACAAATATATAGGGTGTCAAGATGAAGTGACAACGTTTTGAATAAGTTCCCCTATTTTTGCCTTGGGCGTTGTACGTACGACACTTCTGCAGAGCGCCTGTACAGCGCCAATGTTATGTTCTCTCGGGTTTTTGATAAGTGCTGTACGTACAGCGCTCATACAGCGCCTTCAATAAAAATGCACAAAATGCATCAGACTTATGCATTTAAAAGCACATGTCAACCAGGTCTCAGTTGGGTGTTATACGTACAGCGCTTTGTACAGCGCCCTTTGCAAATTCTACATCCTAAATGCCTAAATGTCATGGCATTCTTACATGAAGAAATATAAATGATCATGAATTAGCACATATAAAAGTACATACAACATACAAGAATAAGAATTATGCATGTGTTGTGAGTGTGTGCAACTAATCTCTTCAATTGCAAGTAAGCACATAGAAATTTTACCTTTGGTGCTTATCAACCTTGAGGTCTTGAACAAGGGCCTTTAAGCTTGGTCCTCAATCACCTAAACTACCCTTACAATTCAAACCCCAATTGTGTTTAGTCCACGAAATAAGCCAATCACAATATGGGAAATCTTACAATGCATTCATGTAAATAATGATAAGTAAAATAAGGATGTGATAAAAGTGAATTAACACACTAATAAACTAAACTAATAAAGCAACCTAGAGTAAAAGGGAAATGGAATGAAAGATATATAGATGATGGAAACTAAAGAGTTAACGGATTCGAAAGTGAATACTAGGCATGCAACAAACTCGTAAATAAGCACGTCTATTCAAAGGTAACCGACCTAGGATGTATAGAGTCGGTTATTTATCCCTAGAAGGTGGTCAACCTATAATGTATAGCGAGAACCACCTATTTGGGATTAATTCGTCGTAAACCACCAACCTAGGATGTAAAGTGTTGGTTGTTCGTTCGGATTCTAGAAATGAAGCTCGTCTACCTATCAAAGACTTAACCGATTAAACGTAGCCAACCTAGGATGTATATTGTTGACTTCTAATCCTCTCAAGAGAGCCAACCTAGAATGTATAGTGTCGGGTACCCGTTCGAGGTTAGATTACGACCACGGTTCAAAAGTCGAAATTCATGACATTCCGTCCATTCATTTGAGCAAGAAACAACTAAATAGGATGTATATCTAGATGCAATGCTCATACATAATCCAAAGAGATCTTGCTAAGAGGATGTATCTAAACAAGAAATCAATGATAATCATTCACAACAAGAATAGAACAATGAAAGATAGACATGAATATATATAGAATCAAGTTTATGTGCAAGCCCAATATCTAACTAACTACTCCATCAACCCCTTAAAGGGGATTTAACTACTCATTACAACTAGGAAAATAAGAGAAAGGGAAGAGAAAGAACCCTTAGAGAACATCTCTTTCCTTGAAGTTAAGTAGAGAATGTATGTGAGAGAGAGGGAGAGATTCTAAATCTAGGTTGTGTAAAAGAAACTAAGTAAAAACTCCCTAAAATGAATTCTATAACATTCTATTTATATTACAAACAAAAATAGGTCACTTAAGCTTCAAAATGAGATCTGGCGCTTGGAGTGCGGGTGGAGTATGGCTGGATTACCACTTCACCCGTACTATAATGATCAGGTGCAAATTCAGCTCTCTGGATTGGGATACAGTGCGGGTGGAGTGTGGTTGGATTACTCGCACTTTAATGTCAGGTGCGAATTCCACTTCTCTGGTTTTGTTTAGAGTGCGGGTGGAGTGCAGTTGGTTTACCCGCACTTGACCCGCACTTTAATGTCAGGTGCAAATCGGCTTCTCTGGATTTGGCAATAGTGCGGGTGGAGTGCGGTTGGATGACCCGTACTATACCCGCACTTTAACTCTTCTTCAAGCATCAGGTCCCGGCTGTGGAAAGAGTGCAGTTGAGACCCGCACTGTAGAGCTGCTCATGATCATTTGTCATTTTTTTGCCCCTTTTTTGTCGGAATCACTGTAACACACTTCCAAACTCATCATTGCACCATTTCCTACAATTACGCACATAACAACCTATTAGAGACGCCAAAACGCACGAAAACAGAACACAAGATACGGATTTGAGGGCATAAATATACTGCATATTTGGCACGATCAATTCTCCTTAGGTTCCGAATAGCTTATTTTTCCTGATAAGTATATTTTATATAATATGAACCTGGGGTTTAGTAATCCAAGTTAAAATAGGATTCCAAATCCCTTTTTAATTATTATTTCAGTAAGGTTTGAACCTTTGACCTATTTAGAGTAAATAAAAATAATCACATATTATTTTATTGCTCTTGTCAATGTTAGAAACTGAAACCTCCATATGACAATTAATAATTCTTAATTATTACTATGTCAATTAAATAATCATATTATTTAATAATATTTAATTCAACAATTAAATAATATATTAATTAAATAATCACATCATTTAATTAATTCCCAAAATATATTTTAAGTTACTTTCATAACACATGTAATTAGACCATCCAATTCTCCATGAGTCTTGTTACTATCAATCGTATAGGGCTAGCAAGGGGACATAATGAACCCACAGTTTTGAACTCCAATAATACTTAGAAACAATTAATTAAACTCTTTAATTAATATTTCACAATTATTAACCTTGGAGTTATTCCACTAAAAACCTATGGTTGTACTCTTATAACCGTATATGTTTTACAAAATCAATTTATCAGTGTCCATTGATATAGCTATTACATATGGTATGATCCTCCACAAGTAGTTCACAATTAGAGCTAGGTCATAAAGTCCATTTAAGCACCATTGATTCTCTTGAATGATTTTTTTTATTATTATTTTTTTTTTTTTAATAAAATTGGACTGATCTAAGGGGAAAATGCATCACAAGCGATCATATGCTAAAAAACCCTTAGACAGTATCCATATATAAAAAAGATAAAAGAAAAGTAAATAGTGACAAAAAGCAACAAAGCACAAAGAACCAAGGGGAAAACAACCCCAAACAAAAAAGAGGCACGCAGGCCACACAAAAAAGAAAAAGAAAACATCAAGAAAAACGAAAAGACTCTCGACCCATGCAGTCGTTGCCAACTAAAGAAGAACAGAACGGTGGGGTAAAGAACCACCAAGAATCACCCTGAAGCTCCAAAGCATGCTTAGAAAGCGTATCTGCTACTTGATTCCCCTCCCTGAAAATATGGGAAACCTGAAAATCCATCTGCGAGATCTGGAAGATACAGCGCTGCCACATTTGACGAACCCTCCAAGGAACCATCTCAGAACAATAAGAAAGAAGTTGAACCACATAAGAAGAATCGCACTCAAGCTAGATTCAATGCCACCCATACTTCCATGCAAAATTAATGGTCAAAGAGGCCGCCAGAAGCTCGAACTCAAATGCAAAAACCTGACCAAGAGGAATAGCAAAACAACCATTCACAAAGGCTCTGTAGTTCCGAAAGATACCACCACAACCACCAACCCCCGGAGAGCACATAGCAGCGTCATCTATATGCACTTTGATCCAACCAGGAGCCAAAGGTGACCAAATCACACTCTTGATCATCGAGGCTTTAGAAAGGCGACCTTGAAGACCGAATCGATGAAGAATCAAAAGGTCGTCCATACAATTACGCATATAACCAATATCCAGTCAATTAGCCTCTGAAACTGCATACCAAACCAAAGAAAGGATGGATCTAAAGTCCACCGACTTTCCTTCAAAGATCCACTGATTATGGGCAGTCCACACCCTCCATATCACTACATGGATAGCCGATTTCCATAAAATCATGATCTGCTCACTAAAGGAAACTGACATGGCATGCAAGTATAAGGATTGCCAAGTTTCGGTAGAGACACGTCACTGGAAAGCTGGGAAAACCACCTCCCAAAGAGCAACCGCCAGGGATAATGAAGAAAAAGGTGATCTACAGATTCACTACTAACCCCATAAATACTGCAACGAGAAGCCAACTAGAACCCAGATCTGCAAAGACGATCCTCAGTAGGAAGCTTGTTCAACATAAGACACCAAGTCAAGGTTGAGTGGGGGAGGGGGGATAAAATAGGACCAAACATCTCTCGACCAAACAACCTAAGGAATATCAAGGAGAAACTGGGAATAAGCAACCTTGCAAGAAACACGACCATCCCGAGAATTAGACCAAACTAGAGAATCCACAACAAGAGAAATCGCAATTCGTTCAATCCAAAAACACAGATCAGGGAAGCACGCTAGAAAAAAATCGTCCAGTACCCATCTACCCTCATGAATAAAATCTGAGACCCTCTCCCAGAGTGGATTAGTTAAATAATATGAAATCCCTAAAAGCTCCAAAATGGGGACCCCTAACCAATTATTCCATTAAAAGTCCCGCTGAGAGTTCTCTCCAATTAGCCAAATACCTTCCTTAAGAAGGGAACTACAATTTGTCTGAAGAGAAGACCAAATCGAGGAGGTGACATACCCTCCATGAGGCTTCTGTAAATGCCTGAGATACCTCTTTTGTAGAAATGAGAAAGCAAAACCATCAGAGTGTAGGGAAAAATAAACAAATAAAAGTGTTACACGCAGCGGAAGCGATACTAAAGACGATTTAGTGACTTTTAAAATTTTTCCTTTATGAACCTTAAACCCTTTTAATCAATAAACATGCATATATATCAACAAAAGTAAATTACCTCTTGTCGCGTGATCCGATTGACTTACGTCGATGGTAATCCACAAGACCTTCAATCCGAGCACGAACGTGGATCACCTAGGAGCGTGGTCTCCCTTTCCTTTGAATTGCAAACCTGTGAATGGACCAAACAAATACTTTCTTTTCTTTGTTAGTCACAAAACAATCAAAAGAATGTCAAAATTATTCCGGTCACTTTTGAGTTCACAATCTTATGATCGAAACTCGCGTGAACCTAGATCGATATCGTATACACAAGCTTATTGATGTTTAAGCAATTGTATACTATCAAAGAATAATTTTTCACTCCTTTTTGTCTCTCCAGAATAAAAACTCTCTTAGAATTAAGAAGAAGAAGAAAGAAAATAAAAACTCAAGCACCAATTAATCGATGTGGCCGAACCCTATAAGAACATATATATAGGTTGGCCGAATTTTTCTTCTTTTTCCTTTAGGGTTACCGAATTCTATGTAGTATCTAATTAGGGTTGGCCGAATTTCATCATGTCACTTATATAGGGTGACTGAAATTCAACCCTAATTCTTTTTAACTTTATAGACTTCAAAACCCTAATCCAACTCTTTTATTTTTATTCTTTTATTTGACTAAATAAAAAAAAAAAAAAGACTCCTTATTTGATTAAATAAATAATACTAATTTATTTATTTACTTATCAAACAAGTCTTTTACTTTTAGGAAGATTTGTTTCTTTAATTAAACAATTAATCAATAAATCAATTAATTCTTATTTTAATTAAAACAAATGAAACAAAATAATATTTTTAGGTCAAAACTTTAACCTAGCCGCCCCACTTATATATAAGATGGGCCTAATATTATTTTCCTATTTCATTTAATCCGTTGGACTTTAAATAAAAAAAAAAGCCCACATGTGAACCAGACCCATTCTTACTAAAAGAAACAAGCCCACATGTCTTTCATTAATATATTAACATAATTGAGCAGCCCATTACTTAAATAATGTGTAAATTATATTCTTAATATATTAAATGCAATTCTAGATGGACCCTTAAATTGGTCCGGTAGAATATATCAAGCGATCCATGCAAGTCCGTGTGGATTGGGGATCTTGGCGGGCCATCTAAATTTAAGCTTCAATAGACATAACCTAATCACAATCAACAAATGATTCACTTAGGTCCGATCCATTAATTTTAACTCATTCCACTAAAGAGCTAAAACTGAACTCTTAAATAAAGATAGAAAAGGAAGATGCTCCTCATTCATACCCTAGACAATCATATTGGAGATAGTGTATCCTCGTGATTAATATCAGTAATCGCCAAGAGTTCATAGACCGCCTATAACTCTCCAAGTTACCATATTTACTCATATGACCACGTTTTGAACTTGGATATTTTGACTTGTCCAGAAGCCATGTTTTCAATAGACACTATCGATCTAGGTATTCCCCAAACGGGTCACTTAAGGCAAAGAGAGATAGAAGCATACATGTCATTTGCATAATCATATAAGGCACTTTATGCAACTGTTGGGAAAAAATACCAAAGAAGTACACGCAGCGGAAGCGATACTAAAAATTAGATTTAGTGACTTTTAAAAAATTTTCCTTTATGAACCTTAAACCCTTTAATTAATTAAACATACATATACAATAACAAAAAGTAGAATACCTTTTGTCGCGTGATCCGATTGACTTACGTCAATGGTAATCCGCAAGATCTTCAATCCTAGCACGAACGTGGATCACCTAGGAGCGTGGTCTCCCTTTTCTTTGAATTGCAAACCTGTGAATGGACAAAACAAACTTTTCTTTTCTTTGTTAGTCACAAAAACAATCAAAAGAATGACTAAGATTATTCCGGTCACTTTTGAGTTCTCAATCTAATGATCGAAACTCGCGTGAACCTAGATCGATATCGTTTACACAAGCTTATTGATGAATAAGCAAATATTATACTATCAAAGAATAATCTAACACTCCTTTTTATTTTAGTAGAATAAAAAGCTTTCTATGAATTGAGAAGAAGAAGAAATTTGTATCATGAACCATATCTTATTTTTTTATTTTTTTATTTTTTTTTTGTGGCCGAATTCTATACTTGTCAATATATAGGTGGCCTAAGTTTGCTTCTTCTTTTCTATTATTATTAGGGTTGCCGAAATCCTAACCTAGAAATAACTAGGGTTGCCGAAATCACATGCCCACCATAGGCTTATGTTGCACCCTAATTTCCATCTAGTTTTTAAGACATCAAACCCTAATCCAACTCATAGATCTTTTATTCTTTTATTTTGACTAAATAAAAAAGACTTCTTATTTGATTAAATAAATAAAACTAATTATTTATTTCCTTATCAAACAAGTCTTTTAATTTTACTTTTAGGAAATATATTTCTTGATTAGAAAAGATTTGTTTCTTTAATTAAACAATTAATTAATAAATTAATTAATTCTTATTTAATTAAAAAAATGAAACAAAATAATATATTAGGTTAAACTAACCCTTGCCGCCCCACTTAGAGTAAATGGGCCAAAATATTATTTTCTTATTTCATTTAATCCATTGGACTTTAAATAAAAAATCCCACATGTGAACCAGACCCATTCTTACTAAAAGAAACAAGCCCACATGTCTTTCATTAATATATTAATATAATTGAGCAGTTCATTACTTAAATAATGTGCAAATTATATTCTTAATATATTAAATGCAATTCTAGATGGACCTTTAAATTGGTCCGGTAGAATATATCAAGTGATCCATGCAAGTCCGTGTGGATTGGGGATCTTGGCGGGCTATCTAAATTTAAGCTTCAATAGACATAACCTAATCACAATCAACAAACGATTCACTTAGGTCCGATCCATTAATTTTAACTCATTCCACTAAAGAGCTAAAACTGAACTCTTAAATAAAGATAGAAAAGGAAGATGCTCCTCATTCATACCCTGCACAATCATATTGGAGATAGTGTATCCTCGTGATTAATATCAGTACTCTCCAAGAGTTCATAGACCGCCTATAACTCTCCAAGTTACCATATTTACTCATATGACCACGTTTTGAACTTGGATATTTGACTTGTCCAGAAGCCATGTTTTCAATAGACACTATTGAAAACTCAACGTTGAGATTTAATATCCAATTACCTCAAAACATCCATATGATGATATTATACTCTCATTTAATTAAATGGAGCCACGATGCCCATATCTATAAATGAAGTCCTCTATCGATTAACAAATGAATATCACTAAACTATCGAGGATAGACTATGCGATATAATCGTACTCATTGATAACTCAAATGATATCACTTGCATCCATAAGTCCATCATTTATCTCAGGATTAAGATAGACTCTCCGATTGTCCCGATAATGAAAAGACTATTATCTATTGACGGTTCTAGATAAAGCTTTTCATTGTGATCCAGTTCAATGCACCCAGTGCACTAGATCCTTTTGCTCGAAGACACTCCCATGATTTTAGACTCATCATATCTCATTTGATCCCACTCAAATGCTAGCAAAAGAATTCTACAACTTTAACAAGATAAAGGTGCTCAACCTTTAACTTAAGTTGTGAACATTATTCAAGACTAACTAAAGAATTGTGTCTACCACATACATATCCAGATATACGAACAATTCTTCTTTTCCCATAGTCTTTAGACCTTACGATTATTTACTTTGACAATTATAATATTAAACTATAAATGCTATACGATTTGTTAAACCAGAAATCACTTTATTAATATGAAAAAGATTGTCAATTACAACATTACACTCTTGCTATTGAGCATAATCCTAACAATCTCCCACTTGCGCTATAGCAAATGTGTCATATCTCTCAAGCCCATATTCTCTAGATGCCCATCGAAACTCTTCTGAGGTAGAGCCTTGGTGAAGGGATCCGCTAGATTTTCTGCTGACCCGATTTTGGTAATCGTCACGTCACCTCTTTGAACAATCTCCCTTAAAAGATGATACTTTCTTTCAATGTGTTTACCTCTCTTGTGACTTCTTGGTTCTTTCGAATTAGCCACTGCTCCACTGTTGTCACAGTAGATAGTGATCTGCTTATTCGCATTAGGAACCACTTCTAAGTCAATCAAGAATTGGCGGAGCCAAACAGCCTCTTCGGCAGCTTCGCATGCAGCAACATACTCAGCTTCCATGGTGGAATCAGCAATACAAGATTGCTCGATACTCCTCCATATAACTGCTCCTCCTCCAATAGTAAACACAGCCCCTGATGTGGATTTTCTGGAGTCAAAATCTGATTGGAAATCAGAATCTGTATACCCAACGGGAACCAAATCCCCTCCAGAGTATACAAGCATATTATCTCTCGTTCTCTTAAGATACTTGAAAATATGCTTGACCGCCGTCCAGTGATCAGGTCCAGGTTTCGATTGAAACCTGCTAACTATGCCAACAGCAAAACAAATATCTGGTCTAGTACAGAGCATTGCATACATGAGACTTCCAACTGCCGAGGCATATGGAACTCTACTCATGAATTGCTCTTCATGCTCATTCTTAGGAACTTGTTCCTTAGAAAGCTTGATTCCATGTCTGAAAGGTAACATACCTTTCTTGGAATCCTGCATGGAAAACCTAGACAAGATTTTGTCTATGTATGAAGCTTGGGATAATGCAATCGTTCTATTCTTTCTATCCCTTATTACTTGGATACCTAGAATAAAACTTGCTTCTCCTAAGTCCTTCATATCAAATTGTTTTGCTAACCATTCTTTTACCGATGTCAATACACCTACATCGTTTCCAATGAGTAGTATATCATCAACATAAAGAATCAAGAAAACCAACTTGTCGCCTTTAATCCTTTTGTATACACAAGGTTCGTCAGGATTTTGAATAAATCCAAAACCTTTGACAGCTTGATCAAACCTTATGTTCCAAGATCTGGATGCTTGCTTTAATCCATATATGGATTTCTACAACTTGCATACCTTATCCACTTGGCCCTTTTCAATGAATCCCTCTGGTTGCATCATGTAGATGCTTTCGTCAAGACTTCCATTTAGGAAAGCTGTCTTGACGTCCATTTGCCAAATCTCTAAATCTAAAGATGATGCAATGGATAAGAGTATCCTAATGGATTTAAGCATGGCCACAGGAGAGAAGGTTTCCTCGTAATCGATACCTTCTTTCTGTGTATACCCTTTAGCTACCAATCTAGCTTTAAAGGTTTCCACCTTTCCATCCATACCTCTTTTCCTCTTGTATA
Organism: Acer negundo; assembly: GCA_035582765.1. NCBI lineage: Eukaryota > Viridiplantae > Streptophyta > Magnoliopsida > Sapindales > Sapindaceae > Acer > Acer negundo. The sequence continues at coordinate 8,178,932 of CM069236.1, read as the reverse complement.
CCCACTTGCACCCAATGGGTTTTATCCCTTTAGGCAAGTCAACAAGGACCAGACTTTGTTATCGAACATAGATTCAATCTCGGATTGCATTGCCTTTTGCCAATGGCGACTATCAACATCCTCCATAGCTTCCTTGTACGTAGGGATCATCGTCGTCCGGGAGATTCTCCATTGATTCTCCCAGACCGATGTATCTTTCGGGTTGTGTTCTAACCCTCCCACTACGACGAGGAATGGTAGGTTGTTGATCTTGTGTTGGATCGGAACTTACAATTGGGTTAGGTTGTGCAACCTCTCGTGGAATTGTATCTCCTGACATCTCATTCAGGACAATTCTACTTCTAGGCACAAAATCATTCATATAGTCATTTTCCAGAAATTTAGCATTTGTCGAAACAAATACTTTAAGGTCTGAAGGACTATAGAAATAATATCCTTTAGTTTCTTTTCGATACCCTACAAATATACATGTTTCTGAACGGGACTCCATCTTTTCTGTCTTTCCCTTTAACACATGCGCAGGACAACCAAATATCCTTAAGTGTTGTAAACTAGGCTTGCGCCCAGTCCACAACTCATGCGGTGTTTTAGGAACAGACTTAGATGGTACATCGTTTAGAATGTATATAGCAGTTTGTAAAGCATATCCTCAAAAAGAAATAGGAAGCGTTGAATAACTCAACATAGACCTAACCATATCCAAAAGAATTCTATTTCTCCTTTCTGCTACCCCATTCTGTTGAGGTGTACCTGGTGCAGAAAAACCGAGAAACTATCCCATTATCAATAAGATATTGCTGAAACTCACCAGATAGATATTCTCCACCACGATCAGATCTCAAGATTTTTATGTGTTTCTCAAGCTGATTTTCCACTTCAGCTTTGAATGCTTTGAACATGTCAAAAGCATCCGACTTATGTCTCATGAGATACACATAACCAAATCTTGAGTAATCATCCGTGAAGGTGATGAAGTACTCACATCCACCTCTAGCTTGAATGCTCATAGGTCCACATACATCAGTGTGTATCAATCCTAAACATTCAGTGGCTCTTGCACCTTTGGCAGAGAACGTCCTTTTGGTCATTTTACCTTCCAAACAAGATTCACAAGTTGGTAGATCATCAACCTTTAAGTCACTCAAAGGTCCGTCACATACCAATCTTTTAATCCTATTAAGGTTAATATGACCTAAGCTTAAATGCCAAAGGTAGGTTTCATCTGTTGATAATTTTACTCTTTTATGATTAGGTTCCGTTATTTCTGTGTCTAACGAGTGAGAGATATTTCTATGCAAAAAGTATAGACCGTTTTCCAATGTACCTTGGCAAATAATTTTGTCATTCTTACTAATAATAAAAACTTTATTAAAAGTAACCGAATATCCAAATTTATTTAAACAAGAAACCGAAATTAAATTCCTCTTGAATTGAGGTACATAATAAACGTCTATTAAATCTAAATGCCTTCTAGAATCCAAATAAACTCTAATATCTCCCACTGCACTTGCAGACACTAACGTTCCGTTGCCCAAGCGCAAATTGATTTCATTCTTACTCAGCTTTCTCCTTTCTTGAAACCCCTGCAAGGAATAACAAACATGATTAGTGGCTCCTGAGTCTATGATCCAAGAATCTGTAGAATCAGCCAAAAAACATGTTTCTAGATAATTCAAATTACCTTCTTCCTTCTTGTTCTGGGACTTTGGGCAATTTTTCTTCCAATGTCCCTTTTCACCACAAAGGAAGCATTTCCCTTTGATCTTGGTTACTTTCTTGGTCTCCTTCTTGATAGGCCCAAGTTGCTTTTTCTTCTGTTGTTTCTTGACCTTTTGACGGGCCTTAACAGTAGCAACTTTACCAACCATATGAATCTCTTTGAACTTTGCCTTTCACAAGGATCTTTTCAGCACTTTGAACATCTTGCATCAGGCCTTGTAAGGTGTATTCCTTTTTGTTCAAAGTGTAGTCCAATTTGAACTGATCAAAGGAATCTGACAATGAATTGACAACCATATCAACCTTTGTCTCACCATCTATCTCAGCACCATGCAGTTCAGCAATGTTGAGATGTGCTATGACTTTCATCATGTGATCTTTCACAGCCTGTCCAGGTTTCATCCTAAGATTCATAAAAGCAGTCACTGCCTCTCTCTTAGTCGTCCTAGACTTCATAGCAAACATCTCCTCTAGAGACATCATTATATCAGCAGCGGACTCCATTCCTTCATGCTGTTGTTGCAACACGTCGGAGATAGTGGCCATAATGTAACATTTTGCCATATCATTCGAAGTCTTCCACTGCTCATACTCATCTCTACACATTATGCTAGATTCATTATTAGGAGCAGGTGGTTTAGGAGTAGTTAGAACAAACTTATGTTTTTCACTTTGCAGTAACAACCCAATTTTCCTTTTCCATGTGACATAATTATCTCCAGTTAAAGTGTTATCTTTCAAGATGTTCATAAGTGATGGGGTCATGATTTCTGAATAAAACAAAACATATATAAGTAAATAATCATGATAAAGCATTTTAAATATTTATCTTGAATTAAATAAATAACTCAATCATAAAATTCAACGGTGATCTAACACCCATAAATGTTACGCCTCCTTTGGGAGTTCGCACCATTTACTAGTTAGACTAGGTCCCACCTAATTGTTAACATAACAACCAGCGTTTTCAATTTTAGCCTTGCAATTTTACTGACAAGAACTCTTGGGAGGATATCAATAAAATTACATTGAGTGTGTTACCAAGATATCGACCCTCAATTTTCTCTCACGAAAATCCCTCCTTGGGGAGTAGATCTCGTTTGAGTCCATTGTCTAGTCTATCCTTGTAAGGAAGTATGTTGCTAAATTCCATTCATGGACGCCCCTTGGGGCGATTACCAATAAATAATAAAGCTCAACTAACCTTGGGGCCTTCTCCCATGGGCGTGCGCAGCCCACAACCCCACAAAGGGGCTGCCTTGCGCAGCCCATAAGGCCACACAAGGCTGCCATGCGCAGCCCACCAAAGTTTGGGCTTGTCATGCGCAGCCCAATCCACTCCTAGGGTGCGCACGGTGCTCGTACTTGGTTCCGGTTGCTTCGTTTTGCTTCGTGTCTTCGAATCTCCAAGACCTAAATATATTACGGCAGTATATATATAATAAATACTGCAGTATTAATTTTTTTTTTTTTTATTCACTGCAGTATTTTTACAAACCAAAAACTGCACATACTAAAAATAAATAAATAAAAAACTGCAGTAACCCTAAAAAAATACTGCACATATATATAAAAAAAATAAAACCTAGCAATCTACCAAGAAGGAATTATGGCGATAATAGACCACCCTTCTTGTTACAACTCCGAAACAAAAATTACATTGAAAATCTAGGGCCAAATCGAGCAATAACAAACCACATAAAATATATATAAATCCATACATCACATGTAATTATATATTTGAATACCTAGAGTGCCATCTCTTTCAAAACATGCATAATCACAATAAAAAGAAATAGATCCACGTATATATACGTTAATTAATTAAAAGGGTTCAACCTAGGCTCTGATACCAATTGTATGGAAAAAATAAACAAATAAAAGTGTTACACGCAGCGGAAGCGATACTAAAGACGATTTAGTGACTTTTAAAATTTTTTCCGTTATGAACCTTAAACCCTTTTAATCAATAAACATGTATATATATCAACAAAAGTAAATTACCTCTTGTCGCGTGATCCGATTGACTTACGTCGATGGTAATCCGCAAGACCTTCAATCCGAGCACGAACGTGGATCACCTAGGAGCGTGGTCTCCCTTTCCTTTGAATTGCAAACCTGTGAATGGACCAAACAAATACTTTCTTTTCTTTGTTAGTCACAAAACAATCAAAAGAATGTCAAAATTATTCCGGTCACTTTTGAGTTCACAATCTTATGATCGAACTCGCGTGAACCTAGATCGATATCGTATACACAAGCTTATTGATGTTTAAGCAATTGTATACTATAAAAGAATAATTTTTCACTCCTTTTTGTCTCTCTAGAATAAAAACTCTCTTAGAATTAAGAAGAAGAAGAAAGAAAATAAAAACTCAAGCACCAATTGTTGATCTGGCCGAACCCTATAAGAACATATATATAGGTTGGCCGAATTTTCTTCTTTTTCCTTTAGGGTTGCCGAATTCTATGTAGTATCTAATTAGAGTTGGCCGAATTTCATCATGTCACTTATATAGGGTGACTAAAATTCAACCCTAATTCTTTTTTAACTTTATAGACTTCAAACCCTAATCCAACTCTTTTATTTTTATCCTTTTATTTGACTAAATAAAAAAAGACTCCTTATTTGATTAAATAAATAATACTAATTTATTTATTTACTTATCAAACAAGTCTTTTACTTTTAGGAAAGATTTGTTTCTTTAATTAAACAATTAATCAATAAATCAATTAATTCTTATTTAATTAAAACAAATGAAACAAAATAATATTTTTAGGTCAAAACCTTAACCTAGCCGCCCCACTTATATATAAGATGGGCCTAATATTATTTTCCTTATTTCATTTAATCCATTGGACTTTAAATAAAAAAGCCCACATGTGAACCAGACTCATTCTTACTAAAAGAAACAAGCCCACATGTCTTTCATTAATATATTAATATAATTGAGCAGCCCATTACTTAAATAACGTGCAAATTATATTCTTAATATATTAAATGCAATTCTAGATGGACCCTTAAATTGGTCCGGTAGAATATATCAAGTGATCCATGCAAGTCCGTGTGGATTGGGGATCTTGGCGGGCCATCTAAATTTAAGCTTCAATAGACATAACCTAATCACAATCAACAAATGATTCACTTAGGTCCGATCCATTAATTTTAACTCATTCCACTAAAGAGCTAAAACCGAACTCTTAAATAAAGATAGAAAAGGAAGATGGTCCTCATTCATACTCTAGACAATCATATTGGAGATAGTGTATCCTCGTGATTAATATCAGTAATCGCCAAGAGTTCATAGACCGCCTATAACTCTCCAAGTTACCATATTTACTCATATGACCATGTTTTGAACTTGGATATTTTGACTTGTCCAGAAGCCATGTTTTCAATAGACACTATCAAAAACTCAACGTTGAGATTTAATATCCAATTACCTCAAAACATCCATATGATGATATTATACTCTCATTTAATTAAATGGAGCTACGATGTCCATATCTATAAATGAAGTCCTCTATCGATTAACAAATGAATATCACCAAACTATCGAGGATAGACTATGCGATATAATCGTACTCATTGATAACTCAAATGATATCACTTGCAACCATAAGTCCATCATTTATCTCAGGATTAAAATAGACTCTCCGATTGTCCTGATAATGAAAAGACTATTATCTATTGACGGTTCTAGATAAAGCTTTTCATTGTGATCCAGTTCAATGCACCCAGTGCACTAGATCCTTTTGCTCGAAGACACTCCGATGATTTTAGACTCATCATATCTCATTTGATCCCACTCAAATGCTAGCAAAAGAATTCTACAACTTTAACAAGATAAAGGTGCCCAACCTTTAACTTAAGTTGTGAACAATATGCAAGACTAACTAAAGAATTGTGTCTACCACATACATATCCAGATGTACGAACAATTCTTCCTTTCCCATAGTCTTTAGACCTTATGATTATTTACTTTGACAATTATAATACAAACTATAAATGCTATACGATTTGTTAAACCAGAAATCACTTTATTAATATGAAAAAGATTGTTAATTACAACATTACACTCTTGCTATTGAGCATAATCCTAACATCACATCCAACCCAATTAAAGCACGAAATTTTTGGTCAAACGACAAAATTTGAAAAAATTGGACACTAAAAAGACTAAAAGATACAAGAAAAAGACTCAAGACTCTTAAAAAGATGACTCAAAAAGGCATCTACATCCCTAAACCAAAACTCAACAATGTCCCCATTGTTGGAAATCAAAAGAATAAGCCCTAGCGGGGGAAAACACCATACAAGACTCAAACAAGCTTTACTGAAACAAGGCAATTCATACAACATGTCATAAAGCAAATTTCGACCTAACAAATGTATATTCTCAAAATTGGTGGAACGGGGGCACAACAACCCCCAAACCAGATCTTGTCATAAAATTAAAAACATGTACACGTGTGTAATCCATATGCAACAGAAAGTGTGTTCATCCCTATCAACAAAATATTTTAAATCAACATTTAACAAGAATTAAAATCAATTAAGTGCAAATTCAAAAAGTAGAAACTCCCTTAGAAGAAAGATTGGTTCTTTGTCTGTGTAAGCTGTCATGCAATTCCCAAAAAGATGAAGAACCTAGCTTAAACACAACACCTCTACCAAATGAAAGTCAAATGCAAATCAAAACATAGGCATTAAGGTCCATAGAAACTTAAAACAAAAAGAAAATTGAAAAAGTAATAAAGAAAGTTTAAGAAATAGGACCAAGGCAGGTTGCCTCCCACAAGCACTCTATTTACAGTCTAGGCAAGACGTGATGAGAGTTCTATGGCTCAATAAGATCCACAGAAACAACACCCTTGCAGCTCACTTCAAATCCCAAATATGGCTTGAGCCTATGTCCATTCACCTTAAATGTTCCATCATCCTTCAAACTCTGAATTTCAATTGCTCCATTAGGTGAGACATCAATCACACGGTATGGACCTGACCATCTTGATTTTAACTTCCCTGGAAATAGCCTCAGACGGGAATCATAAAGCAGCACGAGCATCCCAGTTCAGAGCTCCTTTTTTCACCAATTGCATGTCATGAATGATTTTGGTTTTTTCTTTGTAAATCCATAAACCCTCATAGGCTTCTAACCTAAATTCTTCTAACTCATTCAATTGATGGCATCTTTCTTCACCCGCCTTATCATATTCCCAGTTCAGCTTCTTGATTGCCCACCAAGCTCTATGTTTTAGTTCTACAGGAAGGTGGCAAGCTTTACCGAAAACCAACCTATAAGGGCTTATCCTAATAGAAGGCCGTTCAGTATGCCCATAATTGTTGGATAGTTTCATTGCCCAGTCCTTCCTAGTGGAGGAGACAGTTTTCTCCAAAATCTGCTTAATGTGCCTATTGCTCACTTCAACCTGTCCCGAAGTCTGAGGGTGGTATGGTGTTGCTACTTTGTGACGAACTCCATACTTCTTCAATAGGTTACCTAATATCTTATTACAGAACTGGCTTCCTCCATCACTGATTATCACCCGAGGAATCCCAAATCGAGCCAAAATATTCTCCTTTATGAACTTTACCACAACACTATTGTCATTAATTCTTGTGGCGATTGCCTCCACCCATTTCGAGACATAGTCAACTCCTACTAAAATGTAGCTATTTCCACCTGATAGTGGGAATGGTCCCATGAAGTCAAGCCTCTAGGTATAGAATATCTCTACCACCAAGATCCCCGTTTGTGGCATTTCATTTCGCTTACCAATGTTTCCCATTCGCTGACATCGGTCGCATGCTAAACAGAACAGATACGCGTCCTTAAAGAGCGATACCCAAAAGAAACCCGATTGAAGTAATTTGAGGGATGTCTTTCATACACTAAAATGGCCCCCACACTACAACTCATGACAGAATCTCAATACGTCACACTGCTCTGCCTCTGGCACACACCTCCTAATTACCTGATCAGGCCCGTGTTTGAATAAGTAAGGTTCATTCTAGAAATATTCTCTTGTCCTTCTGACGAACATCTTTTTGCCCTGTGAATCTAGATCCGAGGGAAACACTATATGAGTTAGGTAGTTGGCCAGATCTGTGTACCAAGGCTCCTCAACCTGTACTGCCCACAAATACTCGTCAGGAAAACTCTCTCTCAAAGGAATCTCATCTTCACCTATTAGGCCTTCCTGAACAAACCTACTGAGGTGGTCTGCTACCACATTCTCACAACCCTTCTTGTTTTAGATTTCTAAATCAAACTCTTGAAGTTGTTAGGATTATGCTCAATAGCAAGAGTGTAATGTTGTAATTAACAATCTTTTTCATATTAATAAAAAGATTTCTGGTTTAACAAATCGTATAGCATTTATAGTTTATATTATAATTGTCAAAGTAAATAATCATAAGGTCTAAAGACTATGGGAAAAGAAGAATTGTTCGTACATCTGGATATGTATGTGGTAGACACAATTCTTTAGTTAGTCTTGAATAATGTTCACAACTTAAGTTAAAGGTTGGGCACTTTTATCTTGTTAAAGTTGTAGAATTCTTTTGCAAGCATTTGAGTGGGATCAAATGAGATATGATGAGTCTAAAATCATCGAAGTGTCTTCGAGCAAAAGGATCTAGTGCACTGGGTGCATTGAACTGGATCACAATGAAAAGCTTTATCAAGAACCGTCAATAGATAATAGTCTTTTCATTATCAGGACAATCGGAGGGTCTGTCTTAATCCTGAGATAAATGATGGACTTATGGTTGCAAGTAATACCATTTGAGTTATCAATGAGTACGATTATATCGCATAGTCTATCCTCGATAGTTTGGTGATATTCATTTGTTAATCGATAGAGGACTTCATTTATAGATATGGACATCGTGGCTCCATTTAATTAAATGAGAGTATAATATCATCATATGGATGTTTTGAGGTAATTGGATATTAAATCTCAACGTTGAGTTTTCGATAGTGTCTATTGAAAACATGGCTTCTGGACAAGTCAAAATATCCAAGTTCAAAACATGGTCATATGAGTAAATATGGTAACTTGGAGAGTTATAGGCGGTCTATGAACTCTTGGCGATTACTGATATTAATCACGAGGATACACTATCTCCAATATGATTGTCTAGGGTATGAATGAGGAGCATCTTCCTTTTCTATCTTTATTTAAGAGTTCAGTTTTAGCTCTTTAGTGGAATGAGTTAAAATTAATGGATCGGACCTAAGTGAATCATTTGTTGATTGTGATTAGGTTATGTCTATTGAAGCTTAAATTTAGATGGCCCGCCAAGATCCCCAATCCACACGGACTTGCATGGATCACTTGATATATTCTACCGGACCAATTTAAGGGTCCATCTAGAATTGCATTTAATATATTAAGAATATAATTTGCACATTATTTAAGTAATGGGCTGCTCAATTATATTAATATATTAATGAAAGACATGTGGGCTTGTTTCTTTTAGTAAGAATGGGTCTGGTTCACATGTGGGCTTTTTATTTAAAGTCCAATGGATTAAATGAAATAAGAAAATAATGTTAGGCCCAATCTTAATCAAGTGGGGCGGCAAGGTTAAAATTTTAACCTAAAATATTATTTTGTTTCATTTGTTTTAATTAAATAAGAATTAATTAATTTATTGATTAATTGTTTAATTAAAGAAACAAATCTTTCCTAAAAGTAAAAGACTTGTTTGACAAGGAAATAAATAAATTAGTTTTTTTTATTTAATCAAATAAGGAATCTTTTTATTTAGTCAAAATAAATGAATAAAAATCAAGGAGTTCGATTAGGGTTTGAAGTCTATTAAGTTGAAAAGAATTAGGGTTGAATTTAAGTCACCCTATATAAGTGACATTATAGAATTCGGCCAACCCTAATCTTAGACTACATAGAATTCGGCAACCCTAAAGGAAAAAGAAGAAAAAATTCGGCCAACCTATATATGTGTTCTTATAGGGTTCGGCCACCACAATCGATTGGTGCTTGAGTTTTTTATTTCTTTCTTCTTCTTCTTCTTAATTCCAAGAGAGAGTTTTTATTCTAAAAAGACAAAAGAGAGTGTGAAATTATTCTTTGATAGTATACTATTGCTTAATCATCAATAAGCTTGTGTATACGATATCGATCTAGGTTCACGCGAGTTTCGATCATTAGATTGAGAACTCAAAAGTGACCGGAATAATTTTTGACATTCTTTTGATTGTTTTGTGACTAACAAAGAAAAGAAAGTTTTTTGTTTGGTCCATTCACAGGTTTGCAATTCAAAGAAAAGGGAGACCACGCTCCTAGGTGATCCACGTTCGTGCTCGGATTGAAGGTCTTGCGGATTACCATCGACGTAAATCAATCGGATCACGCGACAAAAGGTAATTTACTTTTGTTAACATATATGCATGTTTATTGATTAAAGGGGTTTAAGGTTCATAAAGGAAAAATTTTAAAAGTCACTAAATCGTTTTTAGTATCGCTTCCGCTGCGTTTACCACTTTTATTTATTATTTTTCCCTACAATTGGTATCAAAGCCTAGGTTGAACCCTTTTAATTAATTAACGTATATATACGTGGATCTATTTCTTTTTATTGTGATTATGCATGTTTAGAAAGAGATGGCACTCTAGGTATTCAAATATATAATTACATGTGATGTATGGATTTATATATGTTTTATGTGGTTTGTTATTGCTCGATTTTGGCCCTAGATTTTCAATGTAATTTTTGTTTCGGAGTTGTAACAAGAAGGGTGGTCTATTATCACCATAGTTCCTTCTTGGTAGATTGCTAGGTTTTATTTTTTTTTTATATGTGCAGTATTTTTTTAGGGTTATTGCAGTTTTTTTTATTTTTTTTTTAGTATGTGCAGTTTTTTGTTTGTAAAATACTGCAGTGAATAAAAAAAAAAAAAATTAATACTGCAGTATTTATTATATATATACTGCCGTAATATGTTTAGGTCTTGAAGATTCAAAGACACGAAGCAAAACGAAGCAACCGGAACCATGAACGAGCACCGTGCACACCCTAGGAGTGGATTGGGTTGCGCATGGCAAGCCCAAGCTTGGTGGGCTGCGCACGGCAGCCCTGGAGTCCTCATGGGCTGCACACGGCAGCCCCTTAGTGGGGTTGTGAGTTGTGCTCGCCCGTGGGTTGGGCCGAAGGATGAGCGTATGGTTGATGGGCCACCTGAAGATCTTGTATTCCTGACAAATTGTAATTTACTTGTTTTTCTAGGATGGGCCAAAGTTGTTGCTATTTAATTTATGCTTAAATATTACAATATTTGTTATTGTATGATAACATGACATATAGAATAGGAGTGCCACGCATTTATCTCTTTTTGGTATGAACATGCATTGAATGATTTAGGTATCTAAATTGGCATCTAGATAACTCGGTAAATCATTCTATGGGATTTAATCACACGTCTTAAATAATTGAGTGGGGGAAGGTGTTTTGGTAACACCTATGGCCTCCAAGGTTAGTTGAGCTTTATTATTTATTGGTAATCGACCCAAGGGGCGTCCATGAATGGAATTTAGCAACATACTTCCTTACAAGGATAGACTAGACAATGGACTCAAACGAGATCTACTCCCCAAGGAGGGATTTTCGTGAGAGAAAATTGAGGGTCGATATCTTGGTAACACACTCAATGTAATTTTATTGATATCCTCCCAAGAGTTCTTGTTAATAAAATTGCAAGGCTAAAATTGAAAACGCTGGTTGTTATGTTAACAATTAGGTGGGACCTAGTCTAACTAATAAATGGTGCGAACTCCCAAAGGAGGCGTAACATTTATGGGTGGTAGATCACCGTTGAATTTTATGATTGAGTTATTTATTTAATTCAAGATAAATATTTAAAAGTGCTTTATCATGATTATTTACTTATATATGTTTTGTTCAGAAATCATGACCCCATCACTTATGAACATCCTGAAAGATAACACTTTAACTGGAGATAATTATGTCACATGGAAAAGGAAAATTGGGTTGTTGCTGCAAAGTGAAAAACATAAGTTTGTTCTAACTACTCCTAAACCACCTGCTCCTAATAATGAATCTAGCATAATGTATAGAGATGAGTATGAGCAGTGGAAGACTTCAGATGATATGGCAAAATGTTACATTATGGCCACTATCTCCGACGTGTTGCAACAGCAGCATGAAGGAATGGAGTCCGCTGCTGATATAATGATGTCTCTAGAGGAGATGTTTGCTATGAAGTCTAGGACGACTAAGAGAGAGGCAGTGACTGCTTTTATGAATCTTAGGATGAAACCTGGACAGGCTGTGAAAGATCACATGATGAAAGTCATAGCACATCTCAACATTGCTGAACTGCATGGCGCTGAGATAGATGGTGAGACAAAGATTGATATGGTTGTCAATTCATTGTCAGATTCCTTTGATCAGTTCAAATTGGACTACACTTTGAACAAAAAGGAATACACCTTACAAGGCCTGATGCAAGATGTTCAAAGTGCTGAAAAGATCCTTGTGAAAGGCAAAAGTCAAGAGATTCATATGGTTGGTAAAGTTGCTACTGTTAAGGCCCGTCAAAAGGTCAAGAAACAACAGAAGAAAAAGCAACTTGGGCCTATCAAGAAGGAGACCAAGAAAGTAACCAAGATCAAAGGGAAATGCTTCCTTTGTGGTGAAAAGGGACATTGGAAGAGAAATTGCCCAAAGTCCCAGAACAAGAAGGAAGAAGGTAATTTGAATTATCTAGAAACATGTTTTTTGGCTGATTCTACAGATTCTTGGATCATAGACTCAGGAGCCACTAATCATGTTTGTTATTCCTTGCAGGGGTTTCAAGAAAGGAGAAAGCTGAGTAAGAATGAAATCAATTTGCGCTTGGGCAACGGAACGTTAGTGTCTGCAAGTGCAGTGGGAGATATTAGAGTTTATTTGGATTCTAGAAGGCATTTAGATTTAATAGACGTTTATTATGTACCTCAATTCAAGAGGAATTTAATTTCAGTTTCTTGTTTGAATAAATTTGGATATTCGGTTACTTTTAATAAAGTTTTTTTTATTAGTAAGAATGACAAAATTATTTGCCAAGGTACATTGGAAAACGGTCTATACTTTTTGCATAGAAATATCTCTCACTCGTTAGACACAGAAATAACGGAACCTAATCATAAAAGAGTAAAATTATCAACAGATGAAACCTACCTTTGGCATTTACGCTTAGGTCATATTAACCTTAATAGGATTAAAAGATTGGTATGTGACGGACCTTTGAGTGACTTAAAGGTTGATGATCTACCAACTTGTGAGTCTTGTTTGGAAGGTAAAATGACCAAAAGGACGTTCTCTGCCAAATGTGCAAGAGCCACTGAATGTTTAGGATTGATACACACTGATGTATGTGGACCTATGAGCATTCAAGCTAGAGGTGGATATGAGTACTTCATCACCTTCACGGATGATTACTCGAGATTTGGTTATGTGTATCTCATGAGACATAAGTCGGATGCTTTTGACATGTTCAAAACATTCAAAGCTGAAGTGGAAAATCAGCTTGAGAAACACATAAAAATCTTGAGATCTGATCGTGGTGGAGAATATCTATCTGGTGAGTTTCAGCAATATCTTATTGATAATGGGATAGTTTCTCAGTTTTCTGCACCAGGTACACCTCAACAGAATGGGGTAGCAGAAAGGAGAAATAGAACTCTTTTGGATATGGTTAGGTCTATGTTGAGTTATTCAACGCTTCCTATTTCTTTTTGGGGATATGCTTTACAAACTGCTATATACATTCTAAACGATGTACCATCTAAGTCTGTTCCTAAAACACCGCATGAGTTGTGGACTGGGCGCAAGCCTAGTTTACAACACTTAAGGATATTTGGTTGTCCTGCGCATGTGTTAAAAGGAAAGACAGAAAAGATGGAGTCCCGTTCAGAAACATGTATATTTGTAGGGTATCCAAAAGAAACTAAAGGATATTATTTCTATAGTCCTTCAGATCTTAAAGTATTTGTTTCGACAAATGCTAAATTTCCGGAAAAGGACTATATGAATGATTTTGTGCCTAGAAGTAGAATTGTCCTGAATGAGATGTCAGAAGATACAATTCCACGAGAGGTTGCACAACCTAACCCAATTGTAAGTTCCGATCCAACACAAGATCAACAACCTACCATTCCTCGTCGTAGTGGGAGGGTTAGAACACAACACGAAAGATACATCGGTCTGGGAGAATCAGTGGAGAATCTCCCGGACGACGATGATCCCTATACGTACAAGGAAGCTATGGAGGATGTTGATAGTCGCCATTGGCAAAAGGCAATGCAATCCGAGATTGAATCTATGTTCGATAACAAAGTCTGGTCCCTTGTAGACTTGCCTAAAGGGATAAAACCCATTGGGTGCAAGTGGGTATACAAGAGGAAAAGAGGTATGGATGGAAAGATGGAAACCTTTAAAGCTAGATTGGTAGCTAAAGGGTATACACAGAAAGAAGGTATCGATTACGAGGAAACCTTCTCTCCTGTGGCCATGCTTAAATCCATTAGGATACTCTTATCCATTGCAGCATCTTTAGATTTAGAGATTTGGCAAATGGACGTCAAGACAGCTTTCCTAAATGGAAGTCTTGACGAAAGCATCTACATGATGCAACCAGAGGGATTCATTGAAAAGGGCCAAGTGGATAAGGTATGCAAGTTGCAGAAATCCATATATGGATTAAAGCAAGCATCCAGATCCTGGAACATAAGGTTTGATCAAGTTGTCAAAGGTTTTGGATTTATTCAGAATCCTGACGAACCTTGTGTATACAAAAGGATTAAAGGCGACAAGTTGGTTTTCCTGATTCTTTATGTTGATGATATACTACTCATTGAAAACGATGTAGGTGTATTAACATCAGTAAAAGAATGGTTAGCAAAACAATTTGATATGAAGGACTTAGGAGAAGCAAGTTTTATTCTAGGTATCCAAGTAATAAGGGATAGAAAGAATAGAACGATTGCATTATCCCAAGCTTCATACATAGACAAAATCTTGTCTAGGTTTTCCATGCAGGATTCCAAGAAAGGTATGTTACCTTTCAGACATGGAATCAAGCTTTCTAAGGAACAAGTTCCTAAGAATGAGCATGAAGAGCAATTCATGAGTAGAGTTCCATATGCCTCGGCAGTTGGAAGTCTCATGTATGCAATGCTCTGTACTAGACCAGATATTTGTTTTGCTGTTGGCATAGTTAGCAGGTTTCAATCGAAACATGGTCCTGATCACTGGACGGCAGTCAAGCATATTTTCAAGTATCTCAAGAGAACGAGATATAATATGCTTGTATACTCTGGAGGGGATTTGGTTCCCGTTGGGTATACAGATTCTGATTTCCAATCAGATTCTGACTCCAGAAAATCCACATCAGGGGCTGTGTTTACTATTGAAGGAGGAGCAGTTATATGGAGGAGTATCAAGCAATCTTGTATTGCTGATTCCACCATGGAAGCTGAGTATGTTACTGCATGCGAAGCTGCCAAAGAGGCTGTTTGGCTCCGCCAATTCTTGATTGACTTAAAAGTGGTTCCTAGTGCGAATAAGCAGATCACTATCTACTGTGACAACAGTGGAGCAGTGGCTAATTCGAAAGAACCAAGAAGTCACAAGAGAGGTAAACACATTGAAAGAAAGTATCATCTTTTAAGGGAGATTGTTCAAAGAGGTGACGTGGTGATTACCAAAATCGCTTTAGCAGAAAATCTAGCGGATCCCTTCACAAAGGCTCTACCTCAGAAGAGTTTCGATGGGCATCTAGAGAATATGGGCTTGAGAGATATGACACATTTGCTATAGCGCAAGTGGGAGATTGTTAGGATTATGCTCAATAGCAAGAGTGTAATGTTGTAATTAACAATCTTTTTCATATTAATAAAGAGATTTCTTGTTTAACAAATCGTATAGCATTTATAGTTTATATTATAATTGTCAAAGTAAATAATCATAAGGTCTAAAGACTATGGGAAAAGAAGAATTGTTCGTACATCTGGATATGTATGTGGTAGACACAATTCTTTAGTTAGTCTTGAATAATGTTCACAACTTAAGTTAAAGGTTGGGCACCTTTATCTTGTTAAAGTTGTAGAATTCTTTTGCTAGCATTTGAGTGGGATCAAATGAGATATGATGAGTCTAAAATCATCGGAGTGTCTTCGAGCAAAAGGATCTAGTGCACTGGGTGCATTGAACTGGATCACAATGAAAAGCTTTATCTAGAACCGTCAATAGATAATAGTCTTTTCATTATCAGGACAATCGGAGGGTCTATCTTAATCCTGAGATAAATGATGGACTTATGGTTGCAAGTGATATCATTTGAGTTATCAATGAGTACGATTATATCGCATAGTCTATCCTCGATAGTTTGGTGATATTCATTTGTTAATCGATAGAGGACTTCATTTATAGATATGGACATCGTGGCTCCATTTAATTAAATGAGAGTATAATATCATCATATGGATGTTTTGAGGTAATTGGATATTAAATCTCAACGTTGAGTTTTCGATAGTGTCTATTGAAAACATGGCTTCTGGACAAGTCAAAATATCCAAGTTCAAAACGTGGTCATATGAGTAAATATGGTAACTTGGAGAGTTATAGGCGGTCTATGAACTCTTGGCGATTACTGATATTAATCACGAGGATACACTATCTCCAATATGATTGTCTAGGGTATGAATGAGGAGCATCTTCCTTTTCTATCTTTATTTAAGAGTTCAGTTTTAGCTCTTTAGTGGAATGAGTTAAAATTAATGGATCGGACCTAAGTGAATCATTTGTTGATTGTGATTAGGTTATGTCTATTGAAGCTTAAATTTAGATGGCCCGCCAAGATCCCCAATCCACACGGACTTGCATGGATCACTTGATATATTCTACCGGACCAATTTAAGGGTCCATCTAGAATTGCATTTAATATATTAAGAATATAATTTGCACATTATTTAAGTAATGGGCTGCTCAATTATATTAATATATTAATGAAAGACATGTGGGCTTGTTTCTTTTAGTAAGAATGGGTCTGGTTCACATGTGGGCTTTTTTATTTAAAGTCCAATGGATTAAATGAAATAGGAAAATAATATTAGGCCCAATCTTAATCAAGTGGGGCGGCAAGGTTAAAATTTTAACCTAAAATATTATTTTGTTTCATTTGTTTTAATTAAATAAGAATTAATTAATTTATTGATTAATTGTTTAATTAAAGAAACAAATCTTTCCTAAAAGTAAAAGACTTGTTTGACAAGGAAATAAATAAATTAGTTTTATTTATTTAATCAAATAAGGAGTCTTTTTATTTAGTCAAAATAAATGAATAAAAATCAAGGAGTTCGATTAGGGTTTGAAATCTATTAAGTTGAAAAGAATTAGGGTTGAATTTAAGTCACCCTATATAAGTGACATTATAGAATTCGGCCAACCCTAATCTTAGACTACATAGAATTCGGCAACCCTAAAGGAAAAAGAAGAAAAAATTCGGCCAACCTATATATGTGTTCTTATAGGGTTCGGCCACCACAATCCATTGTGCTTGAGTTTTTTATTTCTTTCTTCTTCTTCTTAATTCCAAGAGAGAGTTTTTATTCTAAAAAGACAAAAGAGAGTGTGAAATTATTCTTTGATAGTATACTATTGCTTAATCATCAATAAGCTTGTGTATACGATATCGATCTAGGTTCACGCGAGTTTCGATCATTAGATTGAGAACTCAAAAGTGACCGGAATAATTTTTGACATTCTTTTGATTGTTTTGTGACTAACAAAGAAAAGAAAGTTTTTTGTTTGGTCCATTCACAGGTTTGCAATTCAAAGAAAAGGGAGACCACGCTCCTAGGTGATCCACGTTCGTGCTCGGATTGAAGGTCTTGCGGATTACCATCGACGTAAGTCAATCGGATCACGCGACAAAAGGTAATTTACTTTTGTTAACATATATGCATGTTTATTGATTAAAAGGGTTTAAGGTTCATAAAGGAAAAATTTTAAAAGTCACTAAATCGTTTTTAGTATCGCTTCCGCTGCGTTTTCCACTTTTATTTATTATTTTTCCCTACAGAAGTAACATAGTATCAGTTATCAATTAATCTCCTTTGGATTTAAGGATTAACAGATAACGATCACTGTTGCCCACATGCTCTTTCAAATAATAATTATGCAAGAGACACCCCAGCCCGAAATTTATTCCATGTCTCTCGTATAAAACAGTCAAACTCAGTAGTATCCTCCAACCATTTGGAATCAACTGGTCTGGAGCAATGTCGTATTATTGCAGTAGTCGTCTAGCCAATAGAGGGACTGGAAATCTAAAACCCAAACGAAAGTTATACTCGTAGAAACATGACCACCCAGGTATATCCCAGTCAGCCTTCTCATTCTCCCTCGGTGCACGTAGTTCGACAGAGTCTAAAATACCGTAAGTCGTCTGTATACTAGGCAAGTTACTATCTATAAGCCCACTTGTCGGACTCTCTCCTAAGACACCTAGCGCGGGACCAGAAGTAGATGCCTTTGCGACATCTACGTGATCTGGAGAATCGACCAACCCAGCAATAGCGCGGACGACACCTTGATCTAACATACCCTTCGTGTTTATCGAAACTACTTTCAACAAATCTTCTATTGATACTAGTCGATCGTCGCTTGCTAATCTACTATCAATTTCGTCATCCTCTCCCTCATCGCTAGGAGTCCAATCAAAACACGGTTCTAAGACTGTTTGGTCGCTCGACATATCTCTAAAAGCTAACATGCAAAAAATGCACAAGTCAGGCAAAAACTAAACGCTACAATCACAACCTAAGGCTCAAAGCTCAAAGATCAAAACCTAGGGTTTTCTATGAAAAGTCAAGAACTAAGATTTTTCTTCATGAGATCAATAGAGAAAAATCAATCAATCCTGGAAGATCTTTACCTATCCTAAATCGAGCGTCGACTGAAATCCAATGTCTACTCACGACTTGAAGACATACAAGAAAACCAGAAACTTACGACACCTCATATGAACAAATTCAACATGCAAATGAATCAAGCATTTCAAATATGCTCAAGAACAAAATGAAGAAAATCAAGAACAACGAAGATACACATACTTTCCCAGAAAAAGAGCGTCAAAACACTTTTATCTATTCCCTATATAGATTCATAAAGGTAAATCTCATACAAACACAAAACGTATAAATATCTTTTTTCTTTACTAACCTTGAAAGAAATACTGGAAAAATCGACGAAGCTCTGCAAACACTTTGTTAGAAGAAGAAGGTTTTTGGTTGCTGAAAAATTCTAACTTAAGTGAAGAAGTGAAAGCACTAGAAAGGAGAATTTGTTGATTTATATAAACCAAGAACTTAACTACAAGCGCCTAACCCTAGTTGCCACGCGTCACTTCCCCTTCGTTTGCCAACCAACTAAGGTAAACTCAAAATTTAAATTTCAAAATTAAAAATATGTCAAAAGTTGTACCCGCATTAAAAGCCCTTGACATCAGCATAGAGAAATTAAATGTCTCAAGTCCCATCAATTGGATTCCTTATCCTTATAAGATACAAAACGTTTCTTCACCCTATGTCTAAAATATCGATCAACTCGACAACAAGATCGACCAGCCAGATGGCATCCAGAAGAAATTTGAGTCGACTTGACTAAAAAATCATTCAATATTTTGTCGATTCACCGCTCAACATAAATAATCTATCAAGCAGCATATATGGTACTATCGAATCGACATGAAGTCAATCGCATGCGACAACTCGACGGAGCCTATGGTTAAGGCAGTAGAAATCACTCTCCAAATCATTGAAACCTTCATTAGAGAGTGGGGGATAAACTGTGGTAACTGAAAATGGCTCATAGGCCCAATATGATAAAGCTTAGGTTTTCTTAAGCGTTGGGTCATACTTAGGCCCATTATCGGGTCGATCCGAGTCTGGCATCACTTAAAGACTTGGCCATTTTCAAGACAAAGTCAATCTTCAATTACGAGAAGTGGTAACCGCTGATTCAAAGGAGAGGAAATCTCTCCTTGAAACATGCCCACAATCAAACTCACGATCAAGTGAACGTTGGAGGTGACTCATTGCCCTATAAATAACAGAGTTCCCCCACAGTAAGCACTCTTTGAAAAATTCCCGTATATAATTTATTGAAACTCTGAACATATTATTTTCGATGACCAGAACTCAATCTGAGACACGATCAACGTTCTCCGTTAACCACTGCTCAGCCCAAGCATACCTAAGGCTAAGAATCTTACCTCTCTAACCCCCCCCCCCCCCAATCTACATTGTTTTCTTTATATTGTGTGTTCTTATTCTTTTGCAGGCTCAATGAAGAAGACAGCAACCTCTGGTCGATAGACTAGCCATTCTTATAGGTTTGACGAGGAAACGACATCCAATATTTGACAGGCTTAACCAAGTTGCATTAGGCCTAACACAACCCAACCCGTTACAGACTTCACATCAACCGTTGTTCGACCATCTACAACCACCCGTTACAGACTTCTCATCATTTGAATAATTGAATTTTCTTTTTTATCATTAATAACATTTAAGGTCTCCCCATCTGAAACCGTTTTCCCCTTTCCATAGTTAATGTTCCATCTCATTCTGATTTCCCTAGACATTAGATGATATGAGCACGATTTGATAACCAAAAATAAAATGTTGGTTTGCTTTGAGGGAAACCAGAACCTCCCAAAATGTTAGAAATACTAACATATATTTGATAGATTTTAACTCATACTTTAATTCATTGACAGCAGATCCTATTTATATGACAGGCACATGAAATTCAAATAATAACAGTAGAGATTAAATAGGATAAGAATCCTATCAGCTAACAACTTATTCAAATTTAAACTAAAAATAAACTAATTTTATTTTCTTAAAAACGTGCTCATTAGACTCCACCGCGCCGACATCCCTACCTCCGGCCACACCCATCCCACTGTCATCCTTAGTAAAAGGATATTTGGTAGCCTCGATATCCCCTTCTGTTGTCAGCCATCTCCATCACACCGGTGATTCAAGGTCCCCCCGCAAACTTTGGTTTCCGATAAAAACGGTTGTCCCGATTTTATAAAATTGTTTTGTTTAATTTGATCAAAACTTCTATATCTTCAAATTCTCTCAATTTAAAATAGTTTATATATATATATATATATATATACAG
This sequence comes from Acer negundo, assembly GCA_035582765.1. NCBI lineage: Eukaryota > Viridiplantae > Streptophyta > Magnoliopsida > Sapindales > Sapindaceae > Acer > Acer negundo. The sequence continues at coordinate 8,157,988 of CM069236.1, read as the reverse complement.
TTTTTCTATTGTCAGTTCGTTCTGATATAAATACATCAAGACGAAGAATATGGACCATTAGATTTACATACTTTGATTCAAAGTGTATACACTTATCAAAACTTTTCCATAATCTATGGTCCACATTCTTCGTCCTGATATATTATATATCATGATGAACTGAAAATAGAAATACTATATATATATATATATATATACACATAATTTTCCTATGAGGATACCCTGATAGAATTATATAAGGATATTGAATGTGAATCATTCGTTTTACATACTTTGACTTGGTATGTATGCACTTGTCAAATCACTTTTATAAATGAGTGGCTCACATTCAATATCCTGATAAAGTTATATAAGGATGCCCTGATAGGAACGGGACCGTATATATATACAGATTTTCTATTATCAATTCATTATGATAATAAATATATCATGACGAAGAATGTAGACCACTAGATACTTTGACTCAGAGTGTATGCACTTATCAAAACTTCTCCAGAATCTGCAATCCATATTTTTCGTCCTGGTATATTTATCTTCTCCATAATCTGCAATCCATATTCTTCGTCCTGGTATATTTATTGTCATAGCTAACTGACAATAGAAAAACTATATATATATATATATATATATACTTTTTGGTAAAATTAATAGTAAAACAGGCAAAAAGAATCAAGTACAAAAATGGGGCAAATGAAAAATAGAAGTCATGAAACCTAATAATCTTGTGAATCGATGAGATGATGATTCACATAAATGGTGAAGACAATAGTACAGTATTCTACTCTTCTACCCAGAATGCAGCAGGGATGCACCCAAGATATTCTATTCTTTCTGACTAAGCGAATCGTAATATAACGACATAACTTGACATTTTCGATTTTTTTTTTCTACAGTATGGGAATTTATGCAATTTATCTTTTAGCACCATGTAACATTATTTGAGTAGAATATTATTTTCAATGTATAACTTAAATTCCAGTTTCAATGTTAAGATGAAAATTTTAAATTTAGAAAAATGTTTAAAAAATATACCAAACAAACAAAATAATATATCTAAATTTGCAATCAAATATGTGTAAGATGGGTAGATGAAATTATATAAACTAATAATTCCAACATAAAATCATTAATTTACTCTTAATTTAGAGGACAAGAAAGAAGAGTAAGTTAATGAATATCCACTCAACCGACGATGTTGCAAGTCAAATTTTAAGACAAATTTAAGCTGATATAACTAATACATATTTAAATTGCAAATTAAGTAGATTGTTATTAATTCATTTTAGGGTATAATCATATTAGCTTCAACTAATTATTAACTTAATTTTATTCCAAAGGCAAATGAAACTAAAAAAACAAAAACCAATTTGGAGCTTAATTATAAAGAGTAATATTATATAACCCAAAACAATTAACCCAAATGATGTGGCAAGTGAATTGTCATCACCACACACACAACATGGGATGTGGAATTGGCCTAAATTTTTAGATTGTCATAACATTAGTGGATTATAAAACTTACTCTCAAAGACTACAAAAAGGTTGTTATCAGTAATTTATCAACTTAATAGAAACACAAAATTGAAAATGATTAACAAGAAGGACATTTACACTATTACAATCACTCACTTTCCAACAAAAAAACAATACAAGAAAAGATGCATCAATGACACTAATTTGAGTAAGTTTCTAATTACAATGATTCTGAGATTACAATTTTCTCACTTCGGAGATGAGGGCAAAATCTTTTAATACAAAACTTGCAAAATTTTTGCGTAGAAGTCTAGCTTCAGGAACAAGTATTAACTTCCAAATAATCATAGAACTATAGTCATGTTAGCCTAGTATTCAGCATTGTCAGAATGAGACTTCAGAAATCAACTTTCAATCCACTTGAGCAATATAACTTGGGCAAATAATATCCGATCAGTTCATAATCTTCTCGCATAAGACCTGGCTACCTCTAGGGGACATAGAAAGGCATCCTTGGTTCGGCTTTGACATTCATTTGTTAATATAAGTCGACTGGTTTTGCTCATCCACTGTAACGAAACATGTGGACAATCCTATTAAGCTGCATAAATATAAGAATGAGAATGTGACATAATTAAATATATATAAACTATCACTTCTACGCCTTGCATTTTCTTTTTTAAGGAAAGAGAAACCAAGATTGAAAGAAATAGAGGACTGAGGAGCAGTATACTCACTTAAAGGTTTTGTTGACAACGCTAGTGGAATACTCTTTGGTTTTAAGGAACAAGAAGAAAGCGTCAAACCTGAATTCATGTGATACCATTAATGAGAAATATCACATAAAACTCCTTTTAGTACTTCACGAATCCAGAACCTTGCGCTTTCCCCAAAACTGACTCAATGTCACAGGAAAACAAATCAAGATTTTTTGCCACAGCAAAACCAGCATACATTCCATCGACTGCTGCACTTACAATCCCACCAGCATAGCCTGCTCCTTCGCCAACTGGGTAAAGCCCTTTTAAGGATGTGCTCTCGTAAGTGTCATTACAGCGGGGTATCTGAAGAGGAGAGCTGGTCCTAGTCTGGAAGCAAGAATGGAAATTTAAGTGCAACTGTATAAGATGTTTCGATAGGAAGAATTACAACCCATTTGTAATTTACTATTTTACATCATTGTCATACCAATTACTAGATTGGATCATAAATGGGACACAAAACCTTAAAATCAGTACCCAATTCCATTTAATATAAAATGCAAAAAACAAAGAAAAGAAGCAACATAACAGGATACCTCTACACCATGAAGAAGAGCAGCCTTGGAGATAAATCCGGGTAACTGAAATGTAGGAAAATTAGGAAGCAAAGAAAACTTATTAGATAACATTTTAGAAATTTGTCATGAAGAGGAATTCAATAAATATGAAAAATAAATTAGAAGGGAAAGCTAAGACCTCTTTGTCAAACATTGAGATCGAGTGCTTCAAAGTATCTGTTATATGTGTGGGAAACAGCTCATGAAGATTTGCTGCCTTCACTCCTAACCGATAGCTTGATGGTGGCACAGGTGTGGCTGACAAAACAAGTCAAGTCAAGATAGATAAACATTTTGTCAGGTCAAGATAGATGAACATTGAAATTGAAACAACTCTGAAAAGAAACAAAAAATTCTACCTGATAACTTATTCTCTAGAAAATCAGTAACTGTCTGTACAGGAACCACAAAATTTCCACCTCCCATCGTAGCTGCTCTCCGCTCAAATTCCCTCTAAATAGTAAAGAGACCGTAAATCAATCTAAACAGTGATTTTGAAGAGAGTATCACCTTTCGAAGCAATGCTAATGCAAATTAGATAAGATCCCAAAGGTCATTTGATGGAATGTAGAATTATTTGATATATTTGTCTATTATAATTATTTGATACATCTTTTATGGAGAGAAAATTACCACTGAGACATAGCCTAGTCTATATAGTAAATACTTTTCTTTCTTTCTTTTTTTCCTTTTATGTTTATTCAAAAGAAATATTATACACAAATGAAGGGAGTTCTATGGTCAATCCTGAACTTGGGAGGAAATATTTTACAATGAAAGAGAAAATATATACATAAACAAACGTGAAGGTAAAGTTCAAAAGGTAAAAAAGGAAAGGCAACCTGAAACTCAACCCCAGCAAGTGGTCCACGGAAGTTCAATGCATCAAAATCGTTTGTTGAGACATTGACAACAAGTGCTGCATTCGCCCATCTAGATGAACGGCGAGAAAATGACATGCCATTGATACAGAGTTCTGATGGATTAGTACTTGTGAGAACAACCTACAATGAAAAGTTATTCTAGCAATATTATTGAAGAGAAGCTTCTTATCATTTAAAATGAATTCTTGTAACTTAAAAAATCCAACTATTTCAGAAAGCGCCTCCAAATCCAGAACTGAATCTTTGGTACAGATTAACCACATAATTATTGCAACTAATTCAATAGCAATGCTAAAGAAAATAAATAATCAGGAAGTCAAAAAATTTCTGATTCATATAAGTCCAATAACCCAAATATTCCAGAAATCCCCCAGCATTTCTTTGTTCATCAGGCTCAGGCTAGGGACTATTGTCAAACCCTATAACCTTGCTAGTTAGGGAACTTATTAGACATTATACATTTCCATGTAACTGTTCCTAAAGGGATGTGCACCCATGACCTCTTGGTTGGGAAAGAGGTCTTTTATCACTCTACCCATCCCTTGGGCTTAGAAAATCCATTAACTAATATCTATGAAACAATGCAAATTCTTGTGAAACAAAAAAAAAAAAATTCAGAACATAGCGGCTATAAGCAAAGTTTACTACACATTACAAGGTCAACAAAATAGGAGAAGCACACAGACCTGTCCACCAGGACACATACAGAAGGAATAGCAACTACGACTTGTAGCCCCTAATTTGACGAGAGCATCCCCATCCTCACTACTAACATACTTGACGACTTTGTAATCTGCAACCGGAACTTTTCCGCGTCCATTGTGAACCTCAGAGGCCAATCCAGAATACTACACATCCATAGAAATTAGATAGTTTGGTTCTCGATCACAATTATCATTCAACAACAAATTTCTAAGCAAAAGTCAGCAGTTCATATTTAATCTTAAGATTTAGGTGCTTAAAACTTAAAAGGCACCAACGAGATAAAATAAAATTATATAATGTCACATTGAATGTTAAGAATAAAAAAACGAGGAAAAACAAAAAAGGAAGAGTCGAGCTCTAAACCCTTCTTCCTGAATATGCCATCAAAGTCCAACATATCTGCAGCCATGGGACAACCATCACGGTAATGTGCAAATTTATATGTAGTAGAGAAGTTGTAAATGATATTCAACAGATGATTATTTTTCAACTAACTAACTGTGAACAACAGTATTTCCACTATTGACAGAATGGAATGTCCTTGTAAACAAGCTTCAATTCATACATACTATGAATCATTCAAGCTGCATAAAAACATAAAAAGTTGACACTTTAATTAATTTAACCAAAAGGAAATGGAATACAGCCAACCTGTATGCTGTTTATTAGTTCTTGAGGATGCTCAATCCGCAAGCCAACCTGATAAGCCAGATAAATTGTTGTAAATAGCAATAAATTCTAAAGCTTAAGCTTAAACAACACTAAAAAGAAAAAAGAAAGAAAGATACAAAATTGAATGGAAGAAATAAACCTAGTTACCAATGCCAGCACTCTACATGGTACTCCACTCAAAACTCAATAAAGCATTAACCACTTAAACTTCTTTTTGAAAGATATAAAGCTTTATGCAATTTAGTCAGCACAAAGCCTTTGTTGGGAAAGTAGATAATAAGTAAATATAAGTCATCAATATTGAAAAAAAAGTAACAATAATAAAGCAACTCACAGCAAAATCTTTTGGGACCAAGTTCATATTATGAGAAAGAAGCATCTGATATATATCACGTGCAGAGTGCCCAACAGCCAGAATAACTGCATCATATCCCAATTTCTGGAAATCTTGGTGCGATTTGTCTTTCGAATCAGAAACTTTGACCCCCACAACATGTGCATTCTCGATCAGTAAATCATCTACCCTTGTCCCGAACTTGATAGTAACCTAAGCATGTTGAAACAAGTCATATCAGAAGCAATATAGAAACATGTATTAAGTAGGAAAAAGTTTCTATTTGAAGAGGCAACTCACACCCAGTCTTTGTAAATGTTGGCGAAAGTTGCGGAGCAATGGAATCAATTTATCTGTTCCCAAATGAGGCTTCCCATTGACCAAGATATTTTTTGGAGCCCCAAAATGAACTAAAGTATTCATAACCTATGATGGAAAATAAATGAGTCAACCCTTGCCTCAGGTAGCAAGTAATGATATAATAACACTCGAAAAGTACATTACACGGTAAAAATATGGTAACATAATGTCACTCCTACTCTGTTTATTTTAGTTTAATTTTTAATTTTTTAAACTTTCTAGTATTGTTCCGATTGGTTAACTCAATTGTCTTAAGCATGATATATCCCCAAGTTTGAAATTTAATATCTGGTGGCAGAGAAAATTCTCCAAACAATTAACAAAATAATTAATGTTTTCATTTCTTTCAATCCTGTGGATGTAAACAGTCTGTTAGACACCAAGCCATGTATCTCCATAATTGCTGTAACTTTCTGTAAGTACAACATGCTATAGTTAATCATAGATCCAACTGTTAAAAGAAAAGAACACCAAGCTGGAAAGCACAAGCAACAATGTAATTGTGTGATGGAGAATTAGATAAGCATTATTGGATGATATTAGTAGTTATTATATTTACCTTGAGAATAATTATCTCCTTCAGAAATTAGTTAGGTTTTGTTTTATTTTTATCGGGAGTTTGGTGTTTATCTTTTTTCATTTTGTCAGCTATAAATAGGCCCCTTCAGAGCCTATCGTAATCATACTTGATTAATGAATTGAATGATTATTGTGTTCTTCTAGTCTCATATGTTGTTCTGCGTTTCTCCCCTTTCGCTTCAATCTCTGTTTCCAAACCCTATTTCTTTAATTCTATATGTTTATTTCTTAATTCTGTATTTGTATTAGTCTCTCTATTCGGAGCCAACTCTCAATATATACAAACTTTCGCAACTCTGCATACACCGTTCCGCATCCCTATAGACAGATCATTTTCACAACTCAAACCACCAAATACACGGTTTGCCGCTTCAAAAAATAAAAAAATAAAAAAAATAACTGGCCCTAACCACCCGAGTAAGCATCTCTAACAATCAGCCCACACGCCACATCCAGCCGCCGAACGTGACCACCACCAACCACATCACCAGAATCGGAAACCACAAGCCATCAACTTTTCCTTCATCACTGACCTTTAGTTCTACCTCTATCGCCGTAGATCAAGACTAGAAGACCAGTAGCCGCATCCTGCTTTGGCACTAAACGCCGACAATTGACAACTCACCGCCAGCTTCACGACACTCAGAAGACACCGGCAACCAACACCCACGTGTCCTTGGCGTCATTTGGCTTGTCGTTGTTCCTCTCGCGATTCCGCTACCTTGGTAAGACACTATCTTCTGTTTCCAACGTAGTTGCTAACATTTTAGACATACCAGACACTAGACATACCAGACACCAGAAACGCAACCCCACCATCTGTGTTGCTCATCTCTGCTGCCGTTGACATCGATTCACCGCCTGCCAAGACCCCACGCATTACCAGGTTCATCTGCTTCTTACTCATTGATCAATTGTTAATTTGTAGGATTTAAGTAATCTGCATTGATCTTTTTATAACCCTCATGTCAACATAGTGAACAAACAAGAGTTCAAATAGTCCAACAAAGCCCAAAATGAAAGAATGACTGCCCTAGAAAATGAGTTTAGAATCCTTTGACACTCGGTTTGCAAATATTGAAACCATGATGAAACAAATCCTCAAAAGTGTAGGTAAACGACCAATGTTAAGACTCTAAGGAACCTGAACCCAAGTTTACCATGGGTCCAACCTCTACCCCAATAGGACATAAACAATTTAAGGCTCTTTTACCAATACCTAGAATGCACCCTACTCTAGGACCAAACAAACATGTTCAACCTATTGAGCAAACTCGTCCTTTAGACCCTAGAAGGCTTCAAAGTGAGGATCATGTCCACTGGTTTAATGGTAGTGACAATGAAGTTTGCAACCCTTACTGACCTACAAAAGCTTACCCTAGGCTACCTGAAAAAGACGAATTCCCTAGAGACTTTAGGCGTCAACAAATGGCAAACCCTCATTACAACTTTGATCAACCTCGAGCACATGATGATACGGAAGCTTTAACCAAGAGAGTTAAGGTAGAAGCACTTGAATTTGATGGTAGAATAGACCATAATGTGTTTTTAGATTGGATAGATGCTCTGGAAGATTATTTTCACTAGTACCACATGAGTGAAGGACAAAAAGTTTGTTTTTCTAAACTCAAATTGGTAAGAAATATTGACAAAGTATTTAGAAGCAATTAGAGCATTTAGGACGAACCAATTACCTTGTGAGCTGAGATAAAGCTTAGGTTGAAAGAAAAATATCTCCCTCTCTCAAACAAGAATCTCATGCTAGATCAATTGCTAAACCTTAAGCAAGCCTCATCTAGTGTTACCGAGTATCTTACTCAATTTGAAGATCTTAGTGTGAGATGTGAGATAAAAGAAGAGCCTTGTGTTGCCACCGCTAGATTTATCAATGGCTTAAAGCTCGAAATATGGAGAGAAGTCAGCGTGCACTCTGTTACGACCTTAAAGGATGCCTATCGTAAGGCCTTAGAGTTTGAGACATACTTTAGCTTCCCCTCCACTCCTAGACAAAGGCCTAACCCATTTGAAAATTCTTAACCACCTCGGTCGACATCTTTGGAATCTGCTAGTTCTCAACCTAGGACTCAAGGAATTAAGAGTTTCAAGCCTGGTAGTAATCTTAGTTCACATACTAGCTCTAATTCTCAGATTGAGTATTTCAATTATCATGCTAAGGGTCATATAGCTTCTCGTTGTCCTACCCGTACCCTAGCTTTGACTAAAGAAATTGATAAAACTCCCATAGACGAACAAGGTGGAGAAATTGTTGAACCTTTAGAGGACTATGATGATTTAGGCTTAGATGATCTTGTTGGTGATGGTATTGGACTCTTGGGTGTCATACGATGTATCCCAACATGTGAGTCCGATAGTGAATCCTTGTGTCAAATACCTTCTAGGAGTAGCTTGACCATTTCCATGTCTAGGTCTCTTGGGCACAATAGTTCTTATACAATTGCTCGCATTTGTCTTGAGCCTTTGCCTACTCCCTAACGCAGGAGGAAGCTTCAAGTCAAGCCAAATCCATGGCCAAAAGAAAGAAGAGAGCTCTACTCTCGTTTTCAATATCAGAAAATGAACCAAATATTCTTCTGTTCCCCAGCATACAGACCAAACAAACATATATATACATTCTACAACCCAAAATAAGCCCAAGTCTAATTGCCCAAGCCCAAAACAATTAGACTATAACTCCTACATCAGTCGCCCCTTCTTCGAAAAGAACTTGACCTCGAGTTCGGTTAAAGCACGCGGGAAATGGACTAGTAGAACGTCAATGAGGCGAAGTCCCCTATTTGGCCTGTGGAAGCGGTAGACCCCAACGGAAAAGTCTCTCCGAAGCGTGTCCCAAACCCACAATAGTACCAAAACAATCATCCAACGGTATGCCGAAAAGGCCCATGCTATTTTCCATTGGCGTCGCCTTGCCAATTTGATCTTGAATTCCATGCCTAATGTACCAATAATTTTACAAACAACAGAAAAGGCTGGACCAGCTGGACTGTAAAAACCAATTCCACCCTCTGCTTTCAAAGCACCCAAATGCCGGCAAGAGACAAGCACACTAAAAAGAGAATTCGAATTAGCCAAAGCCCCACAATTCATCATATCCCTAAAAATACTTAGTGACACTTCATGCTTCCCAATTCTCAAATAACCCGATATCAATATAGTCCATGAGATTATAGAGGACTCTTTAATATGTTCAAAAATTTTCCAAGCCTCATCACAGAGCCCTATTCTACAATAAGCATCCATAACAATGCTCCAAGTGACAACATCAAGCTCAAAGCCATCCAATCTCATAGAATTCAACATTTCCACAACCAAATCAAGCACCCCATTAGATACATACCCTGATATCATTGAATTTCATGTCCACAAATCTATCTCAATTTTGGCAATATTTCCACTCTCATTAATTTCATCCACCGAAATTTCTTCACAATCAAACCAATTAGACACTATCATATCAATGAGGGTTGTGAGTTTACCTTTAGGCAAGCTTGGGTCAGCATATTGTTGGGCCAGATTTAGGTCAAAACAAACTTGGCCCAATTCTTTTTCAAGGGTCACTTCTTGGAAAATTTTGATTTCTTTCCTCATTGGTGTTGATCAGAGCTCACGGCCGAATGTTCCTCTGTCGCCCGCAGAAGCCTCTTGGTCGACCTTCGTCTCTCCGGAATCAGAGGAGTGGTCGACTTCATCATCACCCTTGTAGTCATTGGATTTGGTGGGCGGGTTATTGCAGGGAACCAAGCACACGGATTCGAATGTTTTGTTCGATTGAAAACTTGGCTGGAACACATGTCGAGTCTGCGATTTCAATCCATACACGTCGAAAGTCAAGGTTGCTTCGTTGGTGTTCGCGTTGTGGTGGTATTTCTAGGGTGAATCGGAGATTGGGTCTAGGTGTTGGTCACCAGAAAGATTTATTTTTGTGAATTGGGTTTCACGGGACTTGCGATTTGTGGGTTGGGTTTCATAGGTAGGATCGATTGAATTTTGGTGGTCATGAAATTGATTTTGGTGAAATTGATTTTGGTGAGATTGATTATGGGTTTCAAATTGATAAGAGAATTGGTGGTTGAGGTATGTGTTTGACATTGAAGGAGATAGAGGTTGATGGTGATAGAGATGGATTGGTGATGGGTTTGAGAAGTATTTGGGTCCGTGTTTGCTGCAGAGAATGGAGGCCAATGGTTTGGTGGGTACATGATTGAGTGAATCGGTGTGGGATGATGAGGTTTGGTGGGAATACGGTGAAGAAGATGAAGATGTAGGTGAGTTATAATGAAGATACCTTGGTTGAGCAGCAAACCTGGGTTCCCCCAAAATCCATTGTTCAACTTCTTCATCTGTACTTGAATCGCAATCACGATACCTCCGATGACGAATTCCTCCTTCATCGGACTCAGAAAACTCAGGCGGAGCTGGTTGAACATGTCGTCAGGCTCTCCTCTGACCACGCGCACCCATCGGAGAAACATAAGCACGACGAACAGGTGGTGCTCTGTTTTCCCAAATTCTGAGATTCTGTCACAACTCTCAAGAGTGTCAATGGCTCGACGCAAATCGTTTGAGATTGAGTCAACCTTTCGCTCAAAGATTGTATGAGAAATTCGAAATTCCTCCAAGCTGCGATTTCCACAGCCGGCCGGGAGTCCACCGTCATCATCGTTGGCCATAACCTCAGAGCTAACCGAAGCTCTAATACCACTTGACACAGGAGGAAGCTTCAAGTCAAGCCAAATCCATGGCCAAAAGAAAGAAGAGAGCTCTGCTCTCATTTTCAATATTAGAAAATGAACCAAATATTCTTCCGTTCCCCAACATACAGACCAAACAAACATATATATACATTCTACAACCCAAAATAAGCCCAAGTTTAATTGCCCAAGCCCAAAACAATTAGACTATAACTCCTACATCACTCCCTCTTTCTAGACATTTTCTACCCATTCTATTAGATTTGGTTTGTCTAGCCTTACCTAGATCAATTGATTATTTACTTTAACATTCCTTCAAATTTAACTATTGCTTTAATGACTATGGCAGATTTCTATCTTATTCGAGGCACTTTCGAGCCTCCGTGGGTTGTTCGTGATGTTTCTACAAGTTGTGCATTCTCAACTTTAGCACGAGCTCTTCAAATGTGGTTGGTTTTCTTGAAGACCCTATTTGATGGGGAATTAGATATGCATTATTAGATGATATTAGTAGTTATTATATTTATCTTGAGAATAATTATCTCCTTCAGAGATTAGTTAGGTTTTGTTTTATCTTTATCAGGGGTATGGTGTTTATCTTTTTTCATTTTCTCAGCTATAAATGATTAGTGAATTGAATGATTATTGTGTTCTTCTAGTCTCATATGTTGTTCTGAGTTTCTCCCCTTTTAGTTCAATCTCTGTTTCCAAACCCTAATTCTCTATTTCTATCTTAATTCTGTATTAGTCTCCCTATTTCTATTATTCGTCCTACATCATTGTGTCTCCAAGTGAGATGAAAGGGCTGTCGCAATCAAAACAATCAAGAATGTGAGTTGCCTGAGCGGACAAAAGCTAAAAATTTGTCCGTTTAATAAGTATTTTCATGGCAGAAAAATGTCACTCCCAGAGCTACAAAAAATATAGCAATGACAATATGACATGAATGCAAAACACAAAAAGACCACTTAACAATGCAATCTTCAAACATTGAGGAGATACAAATCAAAAAGAAAAAGGAATTGAACTGACCGCCAAAACACTGTCACTGTTTCTTCCAATTCTAGTTACCAGCTTTCCATCACTCCAGGTACCTGCACCACCCTGCCATGGATAAGTCCTTAATATAAATTGGCAGCCAGAAATATTTGCTGAGAGATATAATGCCAAAAAAACCTAACAAATAAAATTCAATTCAGTAGGAGCAATAGACTTAAAAACAGATATCGGCAAGTCCACTTTAACAAATTTCTGGTCATTACAAATGACATAAACTCAACATATAATTCATATAACACATTTTTCTAATGCATTTAACAAAAAAACAGTATTAATAGGAAAGCCAAACACCAGTGGACATCAGTAACTCTATCCAGTATGCATTGAGAAAATGAAATTTTCCATAAACATCATACTAATCTACATTCTAGCCTCTGGACCTATTTCTAGTATATATCAAGTTATGTTAATACCAGAACTTATTATGAGACTCAAGAAAACAAGCCATATTTCATGCAACGAGCTGGCTTTTCAGCATTCCACCAAGTAAACTTGCTTCCAGCACAAATCATTCCTATCATTATTGAGTACTCGGTCTGTCAACACCCAATCAGCCTAAATAGAAATGTACAGAGTCATTTGAAAAGAGCGAGGGGAAAAAAAGAAGAAACAACAGTATAATTAGCCAAGAGTTTATGAATATTTCATTTTAAGATGCTAGTCAACATTTGAGTATTGCAACGGCACAAAACAGCATTTGAGATACTAAACAATCTTTGAAAAAGTGCTAAAACAATCAAGATATAACCTCCCCAAAGCAAAAATTGCTCTCCAGTTCTAGAATGCGACGAACTACAAGAGCACCAATGTCACAGCCCCTCTGTTCAACTGCTTGGCCTCTTTCCATTAAGGTAACATCTGCACCAAGTTCTGCAAGAACAAGAGAAGCAAACAAGCCAGATGGACCACTACCCACAACTGCGACTTTAGGTTTTCTGATTGTTGGGTACTTATACGATCCCTCAGACCCATGAGAAATGTTTTTCAATGGCAACGCACCATCACTGGCATTTTTACAATCATGCACTATGCTGATCAAGTCACCAGAAGCTCTGACATGAGGCATTTGTTCTACAAGCCCAACTTTAGGCTCCAAGCGCGAAATGAAGTCCCAAGTACGAGGCTCTAGACTCAAAAGTTTACTAACATCAATGTCCACTGTATATACAAACTTGGGCTCCTTGAGAACCTGAAAATCATCAGTAACCCAAATTAGTACAGACATACTTATATGTAACAAAAACTCTGTTATTTATGGCGTTTCTTCCTTTTACAAATTTTATTAAAACTGACACAACAAATGAAAATTTCATCACTATAAAGATTTTGTCTATAATGTTAGTAAAAGAACTTACACTCAAGTTTTTCACTAAATTTTAATTCATTTAAAACAAGTACAATGAACTAAAACTCAAATTAGTAGGACATATCTAACAGGAGCTCTAGAATCGATGGTGTTTCTCCCTTTGAGAAAAACTTCATTTCACACATCAAACAGTGTACCTTCTATTCATATCACATTATCACACCATGTATCATGAGTAGTCAATCACGTATAACCTCATGCTACATGGCACGGTGCTTCTGGCTTCTCTATTCTTCCTTTACAATATCTATCAAAAAAGACATCGCCTTCCCTAAGGAAGTAAATATCTGTTTCGATGGATATATCAAGGTCTAAATTTATAGAAAATTCGAAATAAATTGCCAGATAATTTTGATATTGATCCCCCAAAAAAGATGGATAATTACTTCCTTCTTCCCCTCAGTTTAGACTAATCAATGGCCATACATTTAGAACAAGATAATGTGAAACAGAAGAGCGTTTTGACCTTTCTCGCATCAAACGATTTCCGTACAACCGAAAACGCCTCTGGTGGTAGCATCGAAGCAACCTGCCCCAGCAAAGAAACAACAATAATCAAGAACAAAATTGTTGACATTTCATCACTCATTTTCAAAAAGAAAAGAATTCAAGTATGTACCGGAAACTCTAGGACTTTAGCGATTTGTTGGAGCAGACCGTCGGAAACGCCGAGGAAGTCCTTGCCAGGGTCTGTGTGGACCGAAACGGAGAGCTTGGAGAGTCTCCAGAAGCCTTCGAACTTGTCCTTGACATCGCCGAGGGCTTGTTTGTGTATCAGCTTGAGCTTCTTCTTCTCCGACGGATATCGCTTCTTGCCGGTTCGCTTAGCGCAGCGGATTGGGGGGACAGTTTGGGTGCGAGAGTGGAAAGGTCTGGGGGCGGAATTGGGGAGTCTCAGGTTGGAGTTTGGCGGGTTGAGAGTTAAGGAGCGGAGGAGAGACGTTGCCATCATCACAACTCACAAGTCACAACTGGACTAGTTTCTGCACTCTCCAGTCCACACTGAAGAGATAAGGAAACCTTTTATTTCGGGGTTCTTTTCGTAAATAGCCATATAATTACAGCTTACCAAGGAAAAAAATTGGTAAAAAATCAAAAAAATAATGGATATTTTCATCTAAAGTTAGAATTTTTTTTGTGAAACTTTAAGATAAGTTTAAACAAGTAATTATACATCACATTAATCATAAATCAACAATAAATTAGCATAGTTATAAGTTTAATATAAATTATAATATAGATAGAGTTTATATATAACTTTTAAAATAGAGTATTTAATAGAATAATATTTTGTTTCACTTTTAGAATATTATATACAATATAAAGAGATTAAATATTTAATAAATAAAATTATCATTAAAAAAAATATGTAATTTCATACTTCTAAGATTATATCATAAATCATAATTCATACATAATAATACATTGTATGTCTGAAATTTAAAACCAAAATGAATTCATTACTGATTCAAATACATAAGATACATTTCTATCTTGATTCGAACAACAATTTTCCCAAGAAAACGTGTTAGCATAGTTTTAAAGATAATTATTAATATGTCACACGTATGTTGCTTAATCTCTTCCAACTGATCCATGAATTAGGTAGTTTGGATTTACCCAACTTAGTGGATATTGTTGATCTGCATGTATAGGTATTGCATATAACATTTGTGGAGAAAAATAATCAAATATACTACAGCCACTATAACTACCATAATATGGTACATGAGAACCTGACCTTGTCTGCGAATCACCCAAAGAACTATTTTTGGTGTCCATACTCATTAAGGAGAGAGTCATATTCAAAGAATATTCATCAATTTGACTTGTTCCTCCATGTTGTCTACCACGATTTTGATCAAAATTACCTGCATGAGCATCCCAACCTACCACACTAGCATTCCAACCTATTGCACTAGCATCCTAATCTCCGGCACTAACATCTCAACCTCTTGTACCAGAATCTCAACCTCCTTCATCATCTCCATCATCTTTTCCTCCACTATTTTCATTAGAGGTATGTTGGTCATCGGAAGAGCTGCTAACAGTAACTCCACGATCTACACCAACTTCTTCTCTAATCACTTGTTCAACATTTATTACCATGTCTCGAGCATGAGAAGCAATTTGTGGATCATGATTTCCCTCATCATCATCCAAATAAACATGTCTAACCCAATTAAGAAAAGGATTCTCATTATCGTCCCTTGCTTCAGCAGTTACTTAAAGTAGATCCATAAAATCAGTTTCATCTACTTTATCTTTTTCAGTTGTCATATCCTTAAGTTTCAATTTCATATTATAATAACAATAAACAAGTTGTTCAAGCTTAGAATAGGCAAGACGGATTCTTTGTTTTGTGTGGATTAAAGTAAATGTGGAACAATTTCTTTCGCATGCAAAAATATGATGTTGTTTATGACAGTATGTGAACTACTATTACTCGCAATGATAAAACATAATTTTCATACATTACCCACCAATCAGCTGCGATAAAAATTATTAAGTATTATAAATATGAAAACTATTTCAATGATATTATTATTTATTATTATTACATAGATTTTTGTAATAAAAGTTATATAAATTGTTGCATTTTGCTTCTAACTGCCATGGCTGCTCATTCACCAAAACTTTTCTTTCCATCTTTAAAGTATGTAAACTACATTCATGACTCATGAGATTAGTATGTAAATAATATATATAAATATGAGTATATGACACAATACTCCAATGTAAAGAAGTTATAATATTGGAATTATAAAATTGATTGTAAGTTGTAACTTTTTACCTCATTTCCAAAATTAGTAATCCCTACAATTTCAGGGTCTAATTGCGTATAAACAATATATACGGATTTCAAAAGATCTGAATTATCTGCAATATTGTCTCTATATTGGTACTTTGGGTTCAAATGGTAAGTTAGAAGAATAAAAAATATTAATTTTAGTATAAATAATAAAATAATTTTCAATATAGATTATTTGAACAATAATTTAAGTGTTTAAGATTAATTTTTTTAAAAAAAAAATTTGTAAAATATCCTTGGATTTCGGGATGAAATTCACAATATTTCAGGAATATCGGGAGATTTTTATGGATATTTCAAAAATTGACCAGATATTTGCTAGATATTGGATATTACCCCTGTTTCGATATCAGTCCCTCCAAAATATGGATATGTCGGTGGATATATCGATGGATATGTCGATTTTAAGTTCCTTGCAGCTTACTACATTAGTACATTTGGAGATTAAGCAGTGCCATTGACACCGCTCCATTGACCTATTAATACCTCATTTTTAAAACTATTTAGTAAGGGTGTTCATTTACAGTTTAGTTTGGGCTGAAGCTCAATATCAAGCCAAATCAATATGAATCGGTTTGACTATATTTCAACTCAAACAAAGCCAATGTGATTTTTCAAAGTGATTCAAACAAAACCAAAATAAGTCGGGTTGGTTTGGATAGGTTTATCAGTTTAGATTTGAACTCAATTTTTTTGGTATTATATTATCAAAAATATTTAAATAAAAAATCATAACATAAAATATTAATTATATATATAAAGGAAATACAAAAAAGTCAAATGAGTAATTACTATATGTATGTAGGGCCGGTCCACCCAAGGCGGACTATAAAAGTGAGGCCCTCGATCCTCTATGTATATTTACTTAATTTTTTTTTTTTTTCTAAAGTAAATAGTAAATACTTATTAAAATCAATATAATAACTAAAAATAAAGACCGCAACACAACAAAATAGCAAATAAAAAGTCACCGAAATAAAAAAATTTATAATTACATCAAATAATGTATCGCTTAAACATTATCCGTCTCACATTTTTAGAAGTAAAAATATTAATTAAGTATTATAATTGTGTTTCTTTCAAGAACCCTAGAACTAATTTCAATTTTTTCAAATTTAGATATTTGTACCCTGTCAAAGTAAGTGCTTCTCCAACAGCCTCCCTTGAAAACATCCATTAGCTTAATTAAGAGAGTAAGTGTATTTTTACAGCTCCAACGGGTCCCTAAATTGCTCCCTTAATTGTGTTCTGGTAGAGTTCATTCTTTTAATTAAGAAGTATTTTCAGACTCCCTTAAAGTGGACTCCACCTATTTAATATTATTTTAAGTGGGTTTCACCTATCATAATTGACAAACAATATTTAATATTTATTAAACACAATATCTAACATTTAATAAATAAAGAAGTCTTTAAGGAAAATTGTTGGAGATGCTCTAAGAAACCATGGCATATATGTTTGGAATAGATTCCATTTTGAGAGAGTTGAAAAAGCACTGAATCGTTGAAATGTTCTATACATCTGCCATTTCTCAGCGCATTTCTTTAGACAAGGACTCCGTTTTTCCTCTTTTCGGATGGTAAATATTTCTCAGAAAATATAGTGTGAATCAAACCCATGTTTGAATTGAAATTGAGATACTGATTCAAGTTCTTCTCCTTTGAATCAGATAGATTCATATCTAAAAGAGGTTGACAATAAGTTCTTTCAAAATTGACTATTTGTCCCTTTGTTAGAGATTCCAGAAACGAATGTCTGATAGATTGATACACTATTTGATTTATTGTGGATGTGGTTACGTATTATAATTGTATTTCTTTGGTGGGCCTTAAAAAAAGCATATATATATATATAAGGTAGGTCTCCATACTTTTATGTGGTTAGGTATATATTAGTTGTTTTTAAAAAAATTTTAAAAAAATTGTAAATAGGCCTCCGAACTTATATTTGGTTAAGTGATATGTGGGTTAATTATTTTTTTTTTTTAAGAAAAACTAACACATGGGCTTTTAGACTTATTTAAAAACTGAATACACAAAGTATATTTTCAACCTTAAATTTGGGGCACTTGAAAAACGGGGGCCCTAAGCGGTTGCCTCATGGGTTTGGAAAGCTTTGTCCACCAGATAAGAGTCTAGAATGCAACCCGGTCAGCCATGTGCATGATGTTCCCTTCGACCTTGACCGATTGTGCCAAAACATGGTTCAGGAAATTGCCACCAAGTAGTGTTGATTCTTTCTCTAAACTTACCACAGCTTTCTACGCACAATTTCAGGGAATCAAGTCTCGTCCCAAGGACTCTATCTTGCTTCAGTATGTGATCCAGGAGCGGGGTGAAACCTTGAGGTCTTATATGGAGAAATTCCATGAAGAAGTGATCCAAATGGGAGTATTCGAAAAAAAAAAAAAAAAACCTTGGCTAATTTCCGAAGAAACTTGTGGGCAGGTAGACTATTTCGCTCTTTTGCTAAGCATCCATCAGAAACTTACCAGGAAGCTTACAATCGAGCTTTAGAACAAGTAGACATAGAAGAGCAACTCCGGATTAAGGTTAAGCACGATGAAGCCTGGTTGACCCCGCATCCTGAGAAGGAGGCTCCAAAGCTCGCACCAGTCAAGAAATTCCAGAATCAACCCCCAAACAGGTCAACCTATAGGCCGCCTCCTATTCCCTAGTACCATGAAAGGAACCCGGCTAGAAGATCCCCCCTCAAGAGATCGCCCTACAGGGCGGCCCCCCTAAAAGAAGTTGCTCGGGTAGCAAGGGAGAATGATGGATATAATCACTACACCTCCCTCAATGCTTCAAGAGAATCCATCTACCTTGCCATCTGGGATGAAGGCCTGCTCGGGAAACTGGGTCTCATGAAAGTCCCAACTGATAGAAGGAACTAGTACAAGTATTACGATTTCCACAAGGATGTCGGACACAACACTTCTGAATGTTATAGCCTCCGTAATCAGATCAAAGGATTGGTAAGTGGAGGCCTGTTGACAGAATTTCTACAACAGGTACGAGATAGCATCAAGGAATGGAAACAGGTACAAAACTAGATGCGGGAGGCGACAGAAAGAATGAGGGATGGAGAGAAGGATCTGATGCAGCAGATCCAGATGATTCATACCATTAGTGAATGCCCCACATTGGCTGGAACTTCCAACAATTCAAGTAAGAACCACACAAGAAAGATTCTCAATCTCAACACAGGTCATGAGATATTCAAAGTCAGCAATGGATCCCGAGATCTATCCTACTCCACCAAGATTATCTTCATAGAGGAAGATGTCTACAATACAGTCCAACCACATGACGATCCCATGGTAATCTCGGTACAGATTGCCAACTGCCGGGTTCACCGTGTCTTGATCGATACTAGAAGCAGTGTTGACATCCTATTCAAGGAAGCTCATGAGCAACTTAACTTGAAGAATTCCTACTACAACAATTGCACCTCGCTTTTGTGTGGATTCACAGGGGACTCTGTAATGCCAATGGGATCCAAAATCCTGCCGATGATAGTCGGAGAAGCTCCACTTCAGCAAAACGTGATAACGGAGTTCATCGTGGTGGATACCTCGTCTACCTACAATACCATTTTAGGTAGGCCATTCCTCTCAGGGATTGGGGGGTACTATCCATCTACCACAACGTCTTAAAGTTTCCAGTAGGAACAGAAGTGGGAGAAGTCTAAGGAGATCAACAGGCAACGTGCAATTGTTATGCGGTATCTACCAATCCCGCCGCGCTTGCTAGACAATGCGCGTATGTGGCTAGTGAAGTGAACCCGGGTACGCTAGAACAGGGTCATTATGTCATGGAAGAATGAGAGGTACCAGATATAATCATAGAAGAGCAACAAGATGAAAAACGGGGTTGGACCAATGGCCACCCTACAGATCAGTTAGAAGAAGTACCTATCAAGGGGGAAGATCTCTCTAAGGTGGTAAAAGTTGGGGGGGATTGGATCCCGTAGTCAAGGAAGACCTGATAAAACTCCTCAGAGAAGATAACGATATTTTTGCTTGGAACCATGAGGAAATGCCTGGCATTCCTCTTAGCCTGGCCACGCATAGGTTGGTAGTAGACGAAACCTTCAAGTCAGTGAAACAGAAACAAAGATATTCAACTCCGAACGGAACACCGAAGTTTAGGAAGAAATTGACAAACTCCTAAAGGTCGAGTTCATTAGAGAGTCCCGATATCTCGAATGGATTGACAATGTGGTTATGGTAACCAAATCTAACAAAAAATGGCGAATGTGTGTGGACTACACCGACCTCAATCGAGCTTGCCCCAAAGATAGCTTCCCACTGCCCAAAATTGACCAGCTCATTGATTATACCGTGGGAAACAAGCTTTTAAGCTTCATGGATGCCTTCTCGGGATATAATCAGATCATGATGCATCCCTTAGATCAAGACAAGACTAGCTTCATCATTGGGCAAGGCCTCTACTGCTATAAGGTAATGTCATTCGGACTTAAAAATGCAGGTGCTACATACCAGCGTATGGTGAACAAATTGCTCAAGCAGTAGATAGGAAGATCTATGGAGGTGTACATAGATAATATGATTACAAAATCTCTGGAGGCCGGATAACACCCAAGAGATTTACTCCAAACTTTCCAGGTAATAAGAAAGAATCAGATGAGACTGAACCCCGCAAAGTGTGCCTTCAGGGTAACGGCAGGAAAGTTCCTGGGGTTCATGCTACATGGAAGAGGAATCGAGGCCAATCCCGAGAAGATCAAGGCCATCAAAGACCTCAAGTCTCCCATAACACTCAAGCAGGCACAAGGATTGACAGGCCGAATATCAGTATTTAACTGATTCATATCTTGCTCCACAGATAAGTGCCTCTCGTTCTTCAAGATTATCAAGCAGGGAAAGAAGCTGAAGTGGGATGAGCAAAGCGAACTGGCTTTCCAAGCCTTGAAGGAGTACTTGGCCAGTCCCCCGCTATTGGTCTAGCCCTTTTCAAGAGAAGAACTCCAACTCTACCTAGCAGTCTAAGAAGCTGCCACTAGTGGGGTCTTAGTGAAGGAATGCAGTGACGGGGTACAGAGACCGGTGTACTACGTGAGCCGTGCTTTCACCAAGTTTGAAAAAAATTACACCCTTTTGGAGAAGCTCGCACATGCCTTGGTAACTACAACCAGAAAGCTCCGACCTTATTTTTAGGCACACACTAATGTGGTAGTCACCGATCAACACTTACGACAATTCCTCCAGAGGCCAGATGTATGAGGCAGGTTGGTTCTATGGGCCTTAGAGCTCACCCAATTTGACATCAAATACAAGGCAAGAACCACGATCAAAGCACAGGCCCTAGCCGATTTCATAATGGAGTTCAGCATGAATCCAGACTCGGTCACCAAGCCCAACCCCAGTCTGGATCAGACCGGTATGAACTAGCCTGAAGATAACAAGACCTGGATTTTATACACAGATGGGGCATCAAGTCAATCGGGATGCGAAGCAAGAATCATCGTGATAGACCTAGAAGGAGGTTGAATGCAGTCACTGCTTTAGGTTTGAGTTCAGAGCTACTAATAATGAAGCAGAATATGAAGCCTTACTAGCAAGAATGTGAGTAGTAGAAGCCTTAAGGGCCAATTTCCTCATAGTCAATAGTGATTCCCAATTGGTGGTCAACCAGGTGTTGGGGTTTTACATGGCAAAAGGTGACAATATGGTCACGTATCTGGCTAAAGTCCGAGAAGCAATGACGAGATTCAAATGCGTGAGGATGGAATAGGTACCATGAGAGAAAAATCACTAGGCGGATGTTCTGGCCAAAATCGCAGCAGGTGAGGGGCATACCTTACCAAGAGGGGTACCCCTCCAACTGATACCCCGCTCCAGCATAACCAAAGGGGTGGAGATCCTCCCAATCAATCGACTCCCTTGTTGGATGGATCCAATAGCGGACTACCTCCAAAGTGACACTCTTGTTGCATTGATCCAATAGCGGACTACCTCCAAAGTGACACTCTCTCTGTAAATCCAGATCAAGCACGCAAGTTGAAGAGAATCGCTACTAGGAACTGCCTTGTAAATAGATACCTTTACCGCAAAGGGAAATCCCTCCCCCTACTCAGATGCCTTCACCCAGATGATGCTACTAGGGCACTTGACGAGGTACATTCAAGGGACTGTGGTAATCATGCAACAGGTGAGACACTAGCCTACCAGATACTTAGAATGGGCTATTTCTGGCCGACTATACATAAGGATGCAAAACAATTTATGCAATCATGCAAGGCTTGCCAAAAGACAGCAAACCTCCTTTACCTCCCTCGGGAAAGGCTCTCTCAATCAATGCACCTTACCCCTTTCCTATCTGGGGACTAGATCTAATTGGCTCGCCTCCTACTACACCCAGCCATGCCAAACATGCGGTAGTAGCAATAGACTACTTCACCCATTGGGTGGAAGCTAAGGCACTTGTCCGGATAACTGAAGAAAAGACCACTAGCTTTGTCAAAGAGAATATTGTTTACCGTTTCGGTACCCCGATGGCCATCATAACTGATCTGTGAAAGCAATTTGATAACGCCAACTTCAGAGAATTTGAGCTAAGTTACTTCCTAGGCTTACAAATTAAGCAATTAAATAATGGGATTTTTATAACCCAAGCTAAATATGCTAAAAACTCAGTGAAGAAGTTTGGTCTTGAAAATGCCAAACATTGTGATACACCCTTGAGTACCACTTTAAAGCTAAGCAAGGATGCTAGTGGAAAAAATGTGGAACTAACTCTATATCGGGGCATGATTGGTAGCTTGCTTTATTTGACCGCAAGTACACCTGATATCTCTTTTAGTGTGGGTGTGTATGCTAGGTGCCAAGCGGATCCTAAGGAGTCCCATCTCTCTTCCGTTAAGAGGATCATTCGTTATGTGAATGGGACATCCAACTATGGGATTTGGTACTCTTTTGACATTAATACTAGTTTAGTTGGCTTTAGTGATGCGGATTGGGCAGGAAATTGTGATGATAGGAAGAGCATATCGGGTGGTTGCTTCTTTCTTGGCAACAACTTGGTGTCTTGGTTTTACAAGAAGAAAAACTCAATTTCCTTGTCCATGGCCGAGGCCAAGTACATAGCCGCGGGGAGTGAATGCACATAACTCCTATGGATGAAGCAAATGCTGGTCAACTACGGATTCAATCAAGGTGCTCTAACTCTCGTTTGTGATAACATGAGTGCTAATAATATTTCCAAGAATCCGGTACAACATTCTAGGACTAAGCATATTGACATCCGCCATCATTTTATAAGAGAACTAATTGAGAACAAATACATTGTACTTGAACATGTAGGTACAAATGATCAACTAGCGGACTTATTTACTAAACCCTTAGATGCAACTAGGTTTAAAACATTTAGCAGATCTATCGGGATATGTCTTGTGGACTGATGTGTTTTAGTGATTGACCCTATATGGGGAACTCAAGCAAAGAGAGCATTGCATACTTGTCACATTCAAAGATTCGATAAACATTATGCTTATTTATTAATTGCTTAAGTAGCTTGGTTGCATATATGCTTATGATATTTTCTTCAATAAGTGTGAACCATTACATTGTTTGCAATCCATGTCATATTCTTGTTCAAACATACATTTTTGGACTAGGAGATATACTTCGGAATTTCTCTTTGAATGACCTATGATTATCTCCATGACATGATGATTGATTAAATGACATGTTAAATATGAAAAGCTTGAAATTCAAATGACATGCTCAAATGAAAAAGCTTGAATTGATGATTGTATATTCTTAAATGCAAAACTTGTGTGAAAAGCTAATGAAACTCAAATGAATAAAAGATCTATTATCTATTCAAAGGACTTTAAAATCATATGTCTCTCTTTCTTTACTTGTCGAACATGGCTACTATCATATGGGTATCTTACCCAGAAAAATCAAATAGGGTGCAAAAAGTCGCTCATGCCATGTTTTACTTTTAAAGTTGGATATAGATGCTCATTAAAATTAAATGATTGTTAACTCTATATCTTTGCCTAGATTCATGACAATTAGTGAAATTGATTTGAATTCTTTAGGAAACCTTTGTCATTTGCTTTGCCAAATACCATTGAATGCAACATGTCTTACTTGCAAAGCATCTTAATCACACATTTTCTTAAACTAAATTCTCCTTGTTTCTCTCCAATTAATTGACTTGCATAAAGTGGCTTATATGATTATGCAAATGTGCTTGTATGTTACTATCTCTCTTTGCTACAAGTGACCCAGTTGAGGAATACTCCTTTGCCCATCTCATGACAAAAAGGGGGAGTAGTAGTGGTAAGAGAGAATGCTTATTTTAGTAGCAAAATTCGCATGTTGGGGAGATTGCATATTAAAGGGGAGTAACCCATTGAGGGGGAGCATTACATTGCACATTTATTGCATGATGTTGCATGTTTTCTTAATGCGAAAAATTCTTTAATGCAAATGCTTGTTTTAATTTCACATGATTACCTTACAATACACTTGCTTTGGAAAGTGTAATCTTTTTGTTTTGAAGGATTGATAGTTCTATAAGAGATTGAAGACTTGAAGTGTTTATTTATTTTATATCTCTTTGTAATGTAGAATATCATTATTGACCTTTAATTTCAATTATGTTATGAGGATCAATGTGAGTGGTGGTTTTGTCACGAAATAGCCAAAAGGCGAGATTGTAAGTTCCTCAAGTTTGATTGGCTTATTTCGGTGACAAACCACATGTGGGGTTTGATATAAGGGTAGCTTAGGCTTTTGATGGTTGGTGCCTTGCACAACTAAGGCCCTCACAAGACCTCAAGAGAAGAAGCATCAAAGGTAAATTTCTAAGTGCTTACTTGCTTTGAAGAGATCTAGTTGCACACACTCACAACTCATGCATATCTAATTCTTGTATGTTGTGTGTTTTATTTGTGTGCATTTATGTTCTTAAATATCTTTTCATGCTTGTTTAATTGTTTGCATCTTGCTAGTTAAATGCCATAATTATCACTCTAAATATGTATATGTTTTGAGTGCCTTAATCCATCCCTTTTTGTTGTGTTTTCTGAGCATTTGAATGATATAATGGCACTTTTGAGCTAGTTTCAAGAATAATAAGATTCAAGGGATGAAATGAACACTTGGTGAGAAAACGTGAAGAAATGGAGGTTGAAGTAACAAATTCAACAAATACGCGAGTACATACTCGCAGGTCCAAAGTCGGAGATCGCTCCCAGAAAGAATTGCGAGTTCAGCTCAAAGAACCAAGTAGCAAAAGATTCTTCAGAATGCACTGTGAGATCAGGCTGTGAGTACATTCTTGCATATCATAACTCGCAGCCCAAACCACAGACTATATAGCGAAGACCATCCTGCGAGTCAGATCCAGCAGAAGGAAGTGCGACATACAGCCTGCGAGAACAAAGTCGCAGGACACAACTCGTAAATCACACCCAGAATGAAGTGCGACCATGAACTATGAGTACAGTCTCGTAGAATGACCTAGCAGCCGAACAAGATATATTTCTGCGAAGTCAGCCCTACGAGATCGTTTTAGCAGTTCAACCTAGAAAAGAAGAAGTGCAACTTCAGGTTGCGAGTACATGTTTGTAGTTCCCAAGTCGTAGGGGCCAATTTTGTACCAGCTTAAAGTGACTGACTCCAATTTTATTCTTCCATTATATATATATATTACTTTAGTAAAAAGGGTGGTGTAATTTTTTAGAAGTAGAAAAAGTACACGTTAGGAAGTATATTTTTTTACACAACCATTACTCTTTTAAATAAGAATCATTAGACTAAACACTTTAGTTTTTAAGGATATTTTTAGATCAATCTTGAAAATTCAAGGAAGGTTTTGTTAAGCAAGTCAAGCAGAAGCATCAAGAACACCATGGGCTTTCTTTCTCTTTCTCTTTCCTCTCATTGTCTTTATTGTATCATGAGTAGCTAAATCCTTTGTTGGGATTCAATGATTGTACATATGTGAACACTCCTTTGAATGATTCTATCTATCTGTCTTTTATATCCATTGCGTTTGCACTTATGCTTAAATTAGCTTCATGTTGTATGTGAAGTAGGAACATTACTCTAATTTACACTCATGATATTTGTGCATGAATAGTAGATCTACATCTTTTGTTGAACAAACTTGGTTGGATTTGCTTGAAACTCTATGAGAGGTTAATTAAGTTGATAAACCTAGACCTAGGTTTGAGCTTATTGACAAAAAGGGCATTAGATGCTTTTGACCTTTCCTCTTAATATGGATTTAAATTGATAGAGATTGAATATTGAGGTTGTTAGTAACATGTTACATCATTGATCCCTTAACATCTTTCTATAACATTTACATCTAGACATCTTTTAGTTTAATCATTAGTGAAGTAGTTTAAAAAGATTTACAGCGCACTACCCTGTTTCCTCGTGGGAACGATAACCCTTTCTTGTGTCCGCTATACTTGACAGCGATCCGTACAGTTGTAGATGGTTGTAGATTCGCGCACTCGTCTCACATTTTATTTGTGTGTACTGTTACTAGTTAATCAGTAGCTTTTTCTTAAGAGGTACACCAAGAGTGCATCAAAATTTTGGTGTCGTTGCCGGGGATTATACCGTAGCATTTTAACTTTTTTTTTTTTTAGAAAAAAAATATATTTTTTCATCATTTGTAATTATAGTGTTAGTTAAAGCTGTTGAATCATTAATTGATTAGTTTACTTGACAATTTTTCAGGATACCACTTACAATGGGAAGTTGCGATCTATCACGCACTCGATCTCAGGATAGAGCAAGACATGTATCACCGGTTAGACAACCACAAGCGGATAAGCGTCAGTTTATGAAGGACTTCAATTTGACAAAAATAGAAGAGCAACCATCGGCAATATTGTTGAACGATGCACAAAGAAATTATGAATTGAAGAATTAACATTACAATACTCTCCCGCTTTACTTTGGTAAACCAAATGAAGATGCTTTTCAATTCATGAAGAAATATTATAATGTGATGACAACAATACGGTTAGGAGTGTTGTCGGAAAATCAATTGAGAGTGCGATGTTTTTCGTATTACATGAAGAGTGACGCCAAAACATGTCTTATGGCTTTGAATGTCGAATCGCTCACCACTTGGCAAAAGGTGGAGCGAAAATTTTTTGACAAGTTCTTTCCATCGTGGAAGACCAAGGAGATCTGAGGAAGATAGCCACGTTTGTTGAAGAAAAGGGAGACCTTTTCCATGAGGCATAGGGAAGATTTAAGTTACTCTTGGCCCAATGCCCTCATCATAAATTCACGCTAGTTAGTCGGGTTCAGTCATTTTATGATGGACTTTTGGGACTCACCCAAGTGATAGTTGACAACGTTTGTGGGGTAGCGATAAGAGAAAAGACTGCGGAAGAAGTGTTTGAGAGATATGAGATGTTAGGGCAAAATTCCCAACAACGAAGCTCAAAGGGGCAAGAAATGGAAGGGAAAAAACAATCGGAGATGGCCAAGCAGTTGGAGAACCTCATAAGAGAAATGAAGGGGTTGACTAGCAATTCTGAGAAAAAACAACAACAACAACAACAAGTTATGGTTTGCCAACAGTGTGGGCAAAATGGCCATTGGGCGGACATGTGCCCCTATCAAGGCTTGGCACCTTAAGAAGAGGAAGCTCAAGCATTCTACCAATACAATCAGAATCTCCAAAGGAATGGCCAAGGATATAGTGGGACTAATTACAACCCGAATTAGAGGAACAATCAGTGGGGTGGTAATTACAACCAAGGGCATTCACAAGGTGGAAATCAGCATAATTGGAACAATCATAACAACCAGAGCCAGTATAGTGGAAATTAGTGGGGATACCAGAACAAATACCAAACAAGCCAAAACAATCTGGAGCTAGACTAGAGGATAGTGAGTATAGAGGCATCCATGAAGAAACTCGTAATTCAAATAGGACAATTGAGTAAGAGCAATAGGAGGCAGGAAAAAAGGAAGGCACCTAGTGACCACACAGATTGTATTAACATGATAACCGTGGGAGGGGGTGCAAAGCAAAAAGGAAAGAAGGTATCAAAGGGAAATGAGCAACTAAGCCGTCACAAGTCAAAGAATCCCTATAGGCCGCCAATCCTCCATAAAAGGATGAAAGAATAGTTAAGCAAAATAGAGCTTGAGATGAGACCCAACTACCAAGAGAGGCTTTGAGGGAATGTGAGCACCGTGATCAAGAAAGGTCTACCACCTAAACTAAAGGATCTGAGAAGCTTTACCGTGGATATATCAGTGGGAGGCAAAACTAAGGAAAAAGCTATGCTAGATTTGGGATCGGGTATCAACTTAATGCTGTTCTCCATCTACAAGAGGTTGAGGTTGAGCAATTTGAAGCACACCTCAATGTCACTAGTTCTAGTGGATCAATCCTCATGACACCCTCTTGGGATAGTAGAAGATGTGCTCCTTCAAGTTAACAAGCTTACCATTCCAACGAACTTCGTAGTGCTAGATGTTAGTGAGAATCATACAATAAAAGATCATCTTATATCAAGGCGAAGTGCTCCTTCGAGTCAAGGTGAATTGTATCCTTGCACTCTAGCACTTGATATCTGAAGCTGAACATTTAGGGTGTGGGATTTACCTTGTGCACATTTGGTATTGATTGGCATCTTGTTATTCCCAACTCAATAGTTTTCATATGAACCTCCTCGTTGTACATATCACAAAGAAAGTTTCATCAAAACTTTTGGCTTTCGCAACATATTTAGAGTTTGTAGTTTAGTTAGTTAACTTTCTTTTAGATGTTTTTGCTAGAGGACGAACAAAAGATAGGTTTGGGGGTTGTAAGGTCTCATAAATTGATTGGTTTATTTCGTGGACAAACCACATGTGGGGTTTGATGTAAGGGCAGCTTAGGCTTGTGATGGTTGGTGCTTTGCACAACCAAGGCCCTCTCCAGACCTCAAGAGAAGAAACACCAAAGTTAAATTTCTAAGTGCTTAATTGCTTTGAAGAGATGTAGTTGCACACACTCACACACATGCGTAACTCTTATTCTTGTATGTTGTGTGTCTTCATTATGTGTGCATTAATGTTCATTAATCTCTCTTCTTGCATGTTTAATTTGATTGCATCTTGTGTGTTAAATGCCATGTCATGATTAGGCTTAGGATGCATCATTTTTGCAGGGGGTGTTGTACAACCGCCCTTCAGGCGCCATACGTACAACACCCGTAAGGCAGTTTGAGCAAATTTGCTCTTGATTGCTCTACTACTGCCCTACGTAGAGTGGTGCCACTGGTTGATTTTATTGTCGCCTGTAAACGGCCCTACACCCGCCCTACGTAGAGCGGGAGTAGGGCGGCACTCAAAATCCTAAGAGCAACTGCCCCTAGTTCGCCTGATTTCTGCTCCTTAGCGTAGAGCGGTCACGAAGAACTTGTTCTTCGTTTCCCAGATGAACCACCCAACAACCGCCCTACGTTGAGCGGGTGTAAGGCGATCAAGGCATAAATTTTGGAAAAATTATCAAAACGATGTCACTTCATTTTGACACACTATATATATATGCCTCTTTTGTTTTAGGTCAGTTTTAAGAGTTAAAAAAACATATTTTTCCCTTAGAACATAATTCAAGAGAAAAATTCACAAGAACTCACATTTAAACACTCAAAGTCATTCTTTTGTGCATCAAAGTTCATATAGCATCATCTATGACCATATAGGATGCGTCCATGCATGGTTTAACATCATCACATCTTGCTTGGTAAGATTTTCACTAATTTCATCTAATTTTAGTGTCTTTCTTACCAAGTCATCTTTTTATTCACTTGTATGTTTTTAGATCATATGCTAGGTACAAGATAGAGATTGTTTGTGATGAATTGATTGAGTGTTGTATTGTGATAGCTATCTAGGTTTACTTAATCTATGATTAGCTAAGCTTTATGACATGCCATTTTGCTATTGATATCTAGGATTGTATTAATTGTTAATTCATCGTCCTAGATAAGCATCTAAGGTTACCTAGCTTTATTTGCACTTTGGATATCATCATATATTCACTTAGGTTTTATTATCTCTTCATTGAGAAGTAAGTCTTGTGTTGCTTCTGGGATTAGGTAGCTTAAATCACAAGCAATTAGGCTAGGTTCACTCATACCGGGATTAGGTAGGTGTGTGATTATTGACCAGGATTAGGTTGTAATCGTTATCACATTTAGTGGATTCGAGGTTCGAGTGTGGCGCATTTACTAGCCCGTGGTTTTTCCCGTGAGGGTTTCCACGTAAATATCTTGTGTCATTTAAGATTCTGCACCTTATACACTTGATATATTATTGTGACTAGTTAGGGGTATTTTCGTCAATTTGACTAATAACGAAAATTGGGTAAAATTGGATAAAATCTATTCACCTCCCTCTAGATTAATATCAGGCACACCTTAATTTGTTTCAATTGGTATCAGAGCAGGTTCCTAGATATACTTAAGTGATCCTTTGTTCATTTTGGTGTGTTTTGCATTTTGTGTGATTTTTGATCATTTATACATTTGCATTCATTTCAGTCATTCATAAACAATATGAGTGGAAACGGTGGCAACGAGGGTGTTTCTAGCACGAGACCTCTCCTACTCACCGGGTTGAATTATGCCTCTTGGAATGGCAAGATAGAGTTGTATATTTGTCAAATCCATGATATGGCATGGATGGCGGTTGAAGACGGCTACACATCACCGATGATAACTCCTACAGATGGAGGAGAGGATGTCCTTAAGCCTAAGGCACAATGGAATGCATAAGAGTTTGAGGCATCAAAATGGAATAGGATGGCGATGCATGCCATCCTATGTGCAATGGATGAGAATCAATATAAATTGATTCAAAACACTAGGATTGCTAAGGAGGTGTAGGACATCCTAAAAGTTGCATATGAAGGTACCGAAGTAGTCAAGGACTCTAAGCTTCAAGTTCTCCAAACATAATCTGAGATAATTAGGATGGAGGAAGATGAACACTTCAATGACTTCGAGATCAAGTTGATGGATATTGTCAATCAAAGCCATCAACTTGGTGACCCGTATTTGGATAAGAGAATCAAGCAGAAAATTATGAGATCTCTCCCCGATAGGTTTGAATCTAAGGTGATGAATTTAGAGGAAAATAGCTTCTATAAGGACATGAAGCCGAGTGAGGTGATAGGGAGACTTCTCGCCTATGAGTCTAGGAAGGCTCCTAACTCCACACCTCCTAAAAAGCAAAAAGGAATTGCTTTGAAAGTCTCCAAAGTTGAGAAGGAGGAAAAGAATGACTTAGACGAAGACCTTGCCTTATTTGTGAAAAGGTTCAAGAAGGTTATGAAGTTCAGGAAAAAGAACTTTGGATCCAAAGGCCAAAACTTCAAGAAAAAGGGTCCTTTCAAGAAGTTTGAGCCTAGGCAAGAGAAGACCAAAAGGAAAGGGGTTCGATGCTATAAGTGTGGTGGGATAGGTCATTTTGCTCCTAAATGTGCTAATCACAATGACAAGAAGAAGGGAAAAGTGATGGCCACCACTTGGAGTGGAAGTAGTGATGACTCTAGTAAAGGAGATGAGTCTTCGGATGATGAAGAACTCATGGCCAACTTCCTAGCCTTTGCCTCCTCCCACAAGAGCAAGAGTGCTAGTGAAGAAGAGGAAGAGAGTCAAAAGGAATATGACTCAAGTGAAGATGACTCATCATCTCACTCCACAAATGGATATGTGGAGAGAAAGGTTCTTGTTAAACACTACGCTGAGTTTAAAAGCTTAGAGATGAAAACCACAAGAGAGATTCAAAGATTGAGAGAAGAGAATCTAAAACTTTCATCTCATAATGACCACTTAAGTGAACAAGTGGAAAGAGCAAAGAAGATTGAAGATAAGCCAAAAGAGGAGTTAGACTTATCTAAGAGGAATGAAGAAGGCTTGAAGAAGGAGCTTGAAGAAACTAAAAAGTCAATGACTAGGATGACTACTAGCATAGAAAAACTTGACCACATCCTTACTGTTGGAAAGAGTCCTCGTGACAAGAGAGGTCTTGGGTTTGAAGATTGCAAGAAGACCTCCACTCCCAACAAGAATGTGTTTGTCAAGTCTTTGAGCAACAAAGAAGCCTCACCGGTGCAAACTCCTAGGGAGAAGATTGATCTAGGACAATGCTCACATAGTGCACAAGTGAATGTGGCTTTAAGAAGACAACTACAAGCTTAACCCTTAAGAGCTCCTCAAGTTAACTTTCCTCAACAAATTGCTCACAACAAAGGAAAGAGACCAATCATGTAACTTCAAGCAAAGAAGCAAGTTAGACTGGTTCAACAACGAAGATATATTAAACTAATTCAACCACAACGACATGTGAAGACTCCAATGAAACCAAGATTTTTGCAATTGGTTTTGATAATGCTTCTAGCAATACTGTTGCTATTCCATCTTTAATTGATCTATGCAAACCATTTGTTAGTGGTGCTTTTTTTCATCAAAGATGTGTATGCTATGTTTTAAATTTATGTGTTCAAAAAGGATTAGAAACTCTTGAACAGTTTATTTTACCTATTAAACAAGCCCTTCAGTTTTTTTGGAAACATTCTTCTACAATGAATGCATGGGAAAAATATTATAAACAACATGGTAGACATCCCATTAGATTTCCTCGTGATGTTCTAACACGTTGGAATTCTACTTATAATTTGCTTGCTCAAAGTTATGAGTATATGGATTTATTAGTTTCTTTTATTCAATTTCATGTTACCCACATTGAACTTTATCAAACTCATTGGGATTCTTGTTATAAAGTTTTCAATTTGTTAAAAGTCTATTATACTACTACAACAAATTTATCTGGTGTTTATTATCCTACAACTCATTTATTTATTATTGAGAGTCTAAATATTGCTAGTGCATTTGCTTATTGTGAATCTAACATAGAAATAGCGGAAGCCGTTAATGGTATGAAGGAAAAATGGTTACATTATTATCGTGAGTTGCCAGATATTTATTTGATTACCATGGTTTTTGATCCACGTTGTAAATTAGAACATTTTTGTTATTATCTCAATGGTTATTATAGTATTCAAGGTTTAAAAATGGTATATAATGTTGATGCATGTTATGATAGAATTAAGAAATTATTGTATACTTTATATGATCAATATCTTACAGTTTATTGATCCTCACTGAACTTAGATGCTATACAAACACAAACTGCACAGCCCTCATCATCATCCTCCGGATTCTTGAATTTAGGATATAGTCTATTATCAAAAAAAAAAAAAAAAAAAAAACCTAGATCTTCTTCTTCATCAAGCACCGATAAGTATTTTGAGCTTGAATCTTATCTAAATACTTCTTATGAGTTTATAGAAGATACACTAGAGAAAAAAATTTGATATATTACAATATTGGAAAGAGTACGAAAAGTACTATCCAATCATGGCTATGATAGCCAAAAATTTATTTTCAACACTAGTTTCAACGGTGGTGGTGGAACAAGAGTTCAGCGCCGGGAGGAATATCCTAGATGAAAGGCATTCGTGCTTGACTCCGTAAGCACTCCAGATACAGGTGTGTGTAGATGACTGGATGAAGGTGCATTACAGACAACAAGAAATCGAACAACAGGTAACATATGATTTCTTCCAAGACAACGAACATGAAAGTGGAGCAACAAGTGCAATGGGGCCAGAATAGAAGATCTGGATCACGTCATCAACAAACCTAGAATAAAAGGTAAGAGAACTACGTGGCCTTTAATTCCTCTAAACCCCACAAGAGGATACATAGACAACTTAATTGTGGTAAAAATTAAGTGCAAGGCTAATAACTTTACATTTTTTTAGTTTTATTTTAATTTAATTTTTTTAATTTCTCATTTATTTATTTTATGTTATTTTTGAATTTCGGGTGATCCAATTCCTAAATATCCAATGAAATATAATTTGTAATTTTACATTTTGTTTAGTTTTATTTTAATTTAATTTTGTAATTTGTACTTTTTTCATTTGTTTATTTTATTTTATTTTCAGGTGGCCCAATGTCCCAATACAATCACCTAACTCTCAAACCAATGAATTTCATTTTATTTTGTAATTTTAAGGAGAAAAAAAAAGGTTCTAAACCGCCGGTTCTAGAAAAATCGAAACCGGAACCGGCCCAGTCAGGTTTATGTTCAGGTTCAAGTTCCAGTCCCGATTCTGATTTCGGTTCCACCTAAACCTGGAACCGGAACAGGAATCGGAATCGGAATCGGAATCGAAATCGAAATCGAAACCGAAATCGAAATCGAAACTGAAACCGAAATCGAAACCGGAACCGAAACCGGAACCGAAATCGAAACAAGAACCGGAACTAGAACCAAATCGGAACCGTGCCAGGTCTAGTCAGAAAATCCCCCATCAGGAGATCGCCCCCCAAGAACCGGAACCGTGCCAAGTCTAGTTAGAAGATCCCCACTCAGGAGATCACCCCCAGGGTGGCCCCTCTGAAAAAAGTAGCCCGGGTAGCAAGGGAGGAAGATGGATATAATTACTACACCCCTCTCAATGCTTCCCGAGAAACCATCTACCTCCCAATCCGGGATAAAGGCCTACTTAGGAAGCCGGGTCCCATGAAAGTCCCAATTGATAGAATGAACCAGTACAAGTATTGCGATTTCCATAAGGATGTCGGACACACCACTTCTGAATGCTATAGCCTCTACAACTAGATTGAAGGATTGGTAAGGGAAGGTCTGTTGACAGAATTTCTACAACAAATATGAGATAGCATCAAGGAAGGGAAACAGATACAAAGCGGGATGCAGAAGGTGGCAGAAAGAATGAGGGATGGAGAGAAGGATCTGATGCAGCAGATTCAAGTGATTCACACCATTAGTTGATGCCCCACCTTAGCCGGAACCTCCAACAATTCGAGAAAGAATCACGCAAGGAAAATCCCCAGGCTCAACACAGGTCATGAGATACTCAGAGTCAGCAATGGATCCCAAGCTCCATCCTGCTCTACCAAGATTATCTTCACAGAGGAAGATGTCTACAATATAGTCCAACCACATAACGATCCCATGGTAATCTCGGTACAGATTGCCAACTGCCGGGTTCACCATGTCTTGATCGATACTCGAAGCAGTGTTGACATCCTATTCAAGGGAGCCCATGAACAACTTAACTTGAAGAACAACTTAACTTAAAGAACAACTTAACTTGAAGAACTCATGTTACAGCAACTGAACCTCACTTTTGTATGGATTCACAGGGGACTCTGTAATTCCAATGGGATCCAAAATCATGCCAGTGATAGTCGGAGAAGTGCCACTTCAGCAGAACGTGATGACGGAGTTCATCGTGATGGATACTTGATCGGACTATTTTATACCTATTTGAGGTCCCCCAATTCCGATCGTTTGTCTTATTTTCGAGCGTATTTTTGTATATAATGTTTTTTTTTTTTTTAGCCATGTGTAGGTATATATTCCCTACAATAAGGTTTTGAGCTTAAAAATTAGTTTGGGAGGCAAAATGAGCCAAAAAGGGCTGAAATTGGACATGCTCGTGCAGAACACTAAACTTTGGAAGGTCATATCTTCCTCCTCAGATCGAACCATGATGATATCTTTATATATTCGGAAAGCCCCAGAGGTCTAGTTTCCATAACATTTTACGGATTATGATTCTGAGATTTTTACAGGAAGTTATGCCCATTTCCGTAACAATACGCGATGCTGAAACGCTGAAATGCTGTCAGGTCAAAACGGCTACATCAATCGGTGGCCAGGCCGCCGATTGAAACCGCCGATTGCCTTCAAAGAGTCGTTTTTTGCCCGAAAATTGAAGGGTAATCTTGTCCTTTCACCCATCTTTTAGCCCTAGCCTCCCAACACTATATAAACACCATTTTGCCTCTTTTCTCAACAGAATCCACACCCCACACATTTCCTTTTTCATTTTCTTCACCTAAAAGAGAGAGAGAAGCTTCCAAGAGCATCCATGGAGGTTTTTCCTCCATGGATGCTCCCCATTTCACATTCTACCCATCATCCACCCATTTAGGAGTAGATTGCAAGGAGAAAAAAGGGTCTTTTAACCAATTTCAGATCAAGTAAGCAGGAGCTCTTGGAGGAGGTTTTCTTCAAGGGTTGTATCTCTATTTTCTCTTCTCTTTGTATGTCTTGTTTTCTTAAATGTGTAATCCCCACTTGGGAATAATTGTAAACCTAATTTGTGCTCAATATATATTGGTTGTTTTTATATCTAATTTATATTTTGATTCACTCTTGTTTTTATTGAATATATCTCTATCTTGAAATGCTTGTGTATGGAGATTGGAGATTGGAAATTAATATGTATTCATGTATAGGATTAGGAGTAGTTGTAATCAAATATCCCATTTTGTGTTTGTATGTTGATGGAAGATCAAAATCAACTTGTATGAATGGGTTTAAGTGACTTAGAGTTAGGATTGTGCCTTTGGAAGGACTCTCCGGGCATAGTCTTGGCTAATTAGCTAGGAAGAGTGGGTGAACCAATAAATTGCCATATAAGAAGGGTTTGGTTCATTGTTCTTGTTAACAATTGGACTTTAGTTATTTCTCACTCTAGGGACTTTAAGTGAGTCATGGTTAGAGTTACAATTATTCGTCTTAGGTTATTTCTCACGCTAGAGACTCTAGGTGAGTTATGGTTAGAGATACAATCACTCTTTCCACATTCATTATACCTAACGTTGCCATTTTACATTACCGTGTTAATATTGGGACTCAATTTAGCATCGGTTTGTAGAATGTGTTCACAAATGTTGGTTGCGGTTTCGTGTTTGAGAGGCTCTTAACACAATCTTCAACCGTTATCTTTGTGAATGGGTATAAATCAGATTGAGGAAAAAACGAACCCTTAACTAAAATTGGATATGCTTAATGCCTAACAACAACTATTTGTGCACTTATGTATGTTGAACTTATTGAACCTTGTGTGACCATTTTCATGCATCTCTCCTATCCACCATTTTATTTATCATTTTAAACACCATTCTCACGCTTCCATATTCTCTTTATTTTTATTTATTTTCATTTCCATTCTCAACACACACACACACACACCGCATTGTAAATACATTTCACACACACCATTCTCACCCTTCCGTGTTCTATTTACATGCTTACAATAAACACTAGAACTTGAAACGGTTGACGAATCACACCTCCCAGGGGAACGATACCCTCGCTTGTCGCTTTACTAGTCTTTTGCTAGTTTAGAGCACATTGCGTAGGAAACCCTTTTTTACATAGAAACAATCTTTTGATCCTTGAGATTTCTTAACGACGGAAAAAATGGAGTATCAATACCCCGTCTTCCTATAATGCTATTCTGGGTAGGCCCTTCCTCTTAGGGATTAAGGGGGTACTATCCATCTACCACAACGTCCTAAAGTTTCCAGTGGGAGCAGAAGTGGGAGAAGTCAGAGGGGATTAACAGGTAGCCCACAATTGCTATGCAGTATCTACCAATCCCGCCGTGCTTTCTAGACAGTGCGCGCATGTGGCTAGTGAAATGAACCCGGGTACACCAGAACATAGTCATTATGTCATGAAAGAAGGAGAGATACAAGACATAATCATAGAAGAGTAGGAGGATGAAGAGCAAGGTTGGACCAGTGGTTATCCTACGGATCAGTTAGAAGAAATACCTGTCAGGGGAGAAGATCTCACTAAGGTGGTGAAAGTTGGAGGGGGATTAGATCCTGAAGTCAATGAAGACTTGATAAAGCTCCTCAGGGAATACAACGATATTTTTGCTTGGAGCCATGAGGAAATGCCCAGCATTCCTTTTAGCCTGGCTACTCATAGGTTGGTAGTAGACGCAACTTTCAAGCCAGTAAAACAGAAACAAAGACATTTCAACACCGAACGGAATGCCGCAGTCCATGAAGAAGTTGACAAGCTCCTAAAAGCCGGATTCATCAGGGAATCTCGGTACCCCGAATGGATCGCCAATGTGGTCATGGTAACCAAATCTAACGAAAAATGGCGAATATGTGTGGACTACACCGACCTCAATCGGGCTTGCCTCAAAGATAGCTTCCCACTGCCCAAGATCGACCAGCTCATCGATTCTACCGCGGGAAACAAGCTCATAAGCTTCATAGATGCCTTCTCGGGATACAATCAGATCATGATGCATCCCTCAGATCAAGACAAGACCAGCTTCATCACCGGACAAGGCTTCTACTGCTATAAGGTAATGCCATTCGGACTTAAAAATGTAGGTGCTACATACCAGCGTATGGTGAACAAATTGTTCAAGCAACAGATAGGAAGATCCATAGAGGTGTATATAGATGATATGATTACAAAATCTCTTGAGGTCGGACAGCACCCAGGAGATTTACTACAAACTTTCTAGGTAATAAGAAAGAATCAAATAAGATTGAACCCGTAAAGTGTGCTTTCGGGGTGGTGGTAGGAAAGTTTCTAGGGTTCATGGTACATGAAAGAGGAATCGAGGCCAATCCCGAGAAGATCAAAGCCATCCTAGACCTCAAGTCCCCCACAACTCTCAAGCAGGCACAGGGATTGACAAGCCGGATAGTAACATTGAACCAATTCATATCCCGTTCCACAGATAAGTGCCTCCCATTCTTCAAGATTATCAAGCATGGAAAGAAGCTGAAGCGGGATGTGTTAGGATTATGCTCAATAGCAAGAGTGTAATGTTGTAATTAACAATCTTTTTCATATTAATAAAGTGATTTCTGGTTTAACAAATCGTATAGCATTTATAGTTTGTATTATAATTGTCAAAGTAAATAATCATAAGGTCTAAAGACTATGGGAAAAGAAGAATTGTTCGTACATCTGGATATGTATGTGGTAGACACAATTCTTTAGTTAGTCTTGAATATTGTTCACAACTTAAGTTAAAGGTTGGGCACCTTTATCTTGTTAAAGTTGTAGAATTCTTTTGCTAGCATTTGAGTGGGATCAAATGAGATATGATGAGTCTAAAATCATCGGAGTGTCTTCGAGCAAAAGGATCTAGTGCACTGGGTGCATTGAACTGGATCACAATGAAAAGCTTTATCTAGAACCGTCAATAGATAATAGTCTTTTCATTATCAGGACAATCGGAGGGTCTATCTTAATCCTGAGATAAATGATGGACTTATGGTTGCAAGTGATATCATTTGAGTTATCAATGAGTACGATTATATCGCATAGTCTATCCTCGATAGTTTGGTGATATTCATTTGTTAATCGATAGAGGACTTCATTTATAGATATGGACATCGTGGCTCCATTTAATTAAATGAGAGTATAATATCATCATATGGATGTTTTGAGGTAATTGGATATTAAATCTCAACGTTGAGTTTTCGATAGTGTCTATTGAAAACATGGCTTCTGGACAAGTCAAAATATCCAAGTTCAAAACATGGTCATATGAGTAAATATGGTAACTTGGAGAGTTATAGGCGGTCTATGAACTCTTGGCGATTACTGATATTAATCACGAGGATACACTATCTCCAATATGATTGTCTAGGGTATGAATGAGGAGCATCTTCCTTTTCTATCTTTATTTAAGAGTTCAGTTTTAGCTCTTTAGTGGAATGAGTTAAAATTAATGGATCGGACCTAAGTGAATCATTTGTTGATTGTGATTAGTTTATGTCTATTGAAGCTTAAATTTAGATGGCCCCCCAAGATCCCCAATCCACACGGACTTGCATGGATCACTTGATATATTCTACCGGACCAATTTAAGGGTCCATCTAGAATTGCATTTAATATATTAAGAATATAATTTGCACATTATTTAAGTAATGGGCTGCTCAATTATATTAATATATTAATGAAAGACATGTGGGCTTGTTTCTTTTAGTAAGAATGGGTCTGGTTCACATGTGGGCTTTTTTATTTAAAGTCCAATGGATTAAATGAAATAGGAAAATAATATTAGGCCCATCTTATATATAAGTGGGGCGGCTAGGTTAAGGTTTTGACCTAAAAATATTATTTTATTTCATTTGTTTTAATTAAATAAGAATTAATTGATTTATTGATTAATTGTTTAATTAATGAAACAAATCTTTCCTAAAAGTAAAAGACTTGTTTGATAAGTAAATAAATAAATTAGTATTATTTATTTAATCAAATAAGGAGTCTTTTTTTTTTAGTCAAATAAAAGAATAAAAATAAAAGAGTTGGATTAGGGTTTGAAGTCTATAAAGTTAAAAAGAATTAGGGTTGAATTTCAGTCACCCTATATAAGTGACATGATGAAATTCGGCCAACCCTAATTAGATACTACATAGAATTCGGCAACCCTAAAGGAAAAAGAAGAAAAATTCGGCCAACCTATATATATGTTCTTATAGGGTTCGGCCACATCAATTGATTGGTGCTTGAGTTTTTATTTTCTTTCTTCTTCTTCTTAATTCTAAGAGAGTTTTTATTCTAGAGAGACAAAAAGGAGTGAAAAATTATTCTTTGATAGTATACAATTGCTTAAACATCAATAAGCTTGTGTATACGATATCGATCTAGGTTCACGCGAGTTTCGATCATAAGATTGTGAACTCAAAAGTGACCGGAATAATTTTGACATTCTTTTGATTGTTTTGTGACTAACAAAGAAAAGAAAGTATTTGTTTGGTCCATTCACAGGTTTGCAATTCAAAGGAAAGGGAGACCACGCTCCTAGGTGATCCACGTTCGTGCTCGGATTGAAGGTCTTGCGGATTACCATCGACGTAAGTCAATCGGATCACGCGACAAGAGGTAATTTACTTTTATTGATATATATGCATGTTTATTGATTAAAAGGGTTTAAGGTTCATAAAGGAAAAATTTTAAAAGTCACTAAATCGTCTTTAGTATCGCTTTCACTGTGTGTAACACTTTTCTTTGTTTATTTTTCCCTACAGGATGAGCAAAGCGAACAGGCTTTCCAAGCCTTGAATGAGTACTTGGTTAATCCCCCTTTACTGGTGAAGCCCCTTGTAGCAGAAGAACTCCAACTCTACCTGGTGGTCTCAGAAGCTGCCACTGTGGGGCCTTAGTGAAGGAATGCAGTGACGGGGTACAAAGACCAGTGTATTATGTAAGCCGTGCTTTCACCAAGTCTGAAAAAAACTACACCCTCCTAGAAAAGCTCGCCTATTCCTTGGTAACTACAGCCAGAAAGCTCCGGCCTTATTTTAAAGCACAAACTATCGTGGTAGTCACCAATCGACCCTTACAACAATTCCTCCAGAGGCCAGATGTATTAGGCAGGTTGGTTCTATTGGCCATGGAGCTCACCTAGTTTGACATCGAGTACAAGGCAAGAACCACAATCAAAGCACAGGCGCTAGTCGACTTCATAATGGAGTTTTGCGTGAATCTGGACCTAGTCACTGCCGATCTAGACTGGCTTGAAGATAACAAGACCTGGGTTCTATACATGGATGGGGCATCAAGTCAATCGGGATATAGAGTAGGAATCGTCGTGATAGACCTAGAAGGGGTTGAATGCAGTCACTGCTTCAGGTTTGAGTTCAGAGCTACTAATAACGAAGCAGAATATGAAGCCTTACTAGCAGAAATGGTAGTAACAGAAGCCTTAGGGGCTGATTTCCTCATAGTCAAGAATGATTCCCAATTGGTGGTCAACCAATTGTAGGGGTTGTACCAGGAAAAAGGTGACAATATGGTAGCGTATCTGGCTAAAGTCTGAGAAGCAATGACGGGATTCAAAGGCGTGAGGATGGAACAGGTACCCTGAGAGAAAAATCACCGGGCAGATGTTTTGGCCAAGATCACAGCAGGTGAGGGGCATACCAAAGGGTACCCCTCCAACTGATACCCCGCTCCAACATAATCAAAGGGGTGGAGATCCTCCCAATCAACCGACTCCTTTGTTGGATGGATCCAATAGCAGACTACCTCTAAAGTAACATTCTCCCTGTAGACCCAGATCAAGCATGCAAGCTAAAGAGAATCGCTACCCAGTACTGCCTTGTAAACGGATACCTTTACCGCAAAGGGAAATCCCTCCCTCTACTCAGATGCCTTCACCCAGATGATGCTAAATAGGCACTTGACGAGGTACATTCAGGGGACTATGGTAATCATGCATCAGGCGAGACACTAGCCTACCAGATACTTAGAATGGCCTACTTCTGCCCAACTATACATCAAGATGCAAAACAGTTTGCGCAATCATGTGAGGCTTACCAGAAGACAGCAAACCGCCATCATAACTGATCTGGGAAAGCAATTTAATAACGCCAACTTCAGAGAATTCTGTTAATACCGAAATATTGATCTCCGATTTGCATCAATAGCTCATCCTCAAACTAATGGGTTGGTAGAGACTACCAACAAAACTATTAAGAAGCTCCTGAAGAAAAAGCTCCAACAGAAGAAAGGATTATGGGTTGAATAATTACCCAATATGCTATGGGCATACAGGATAACCAGGAGGACTGCAACAGGGGAGACCTCTTACTCATTGGTATTTGGAACTGAAGCAATCTTACCCATCGAGCACAAGCTTATATCTTTCCGGGTCCAAAATTACGAATCGAAAGATAATAAGGCTAAGTTGAGAGCCAATCTGAATCTTAAGGAGAAATAATGCAGGATCGTCGAAAGAGTAGCAGTGTACCAGAGTAAGATAGCCCGACACTTCAACAAGAGAGTAAGGATCCGTAATTTCAAAGAAGGAGACTTGGTTCTTAGGAAGGTAACCCAGAACACACGAAAAAGGTCCGACGGGGTACTAGCCCCCAATTAGGAAGGCCCCTACCTGATTAATGCAATGCTCCGGGGTGGCGCCTACAAGTTAGAAGACATGGAGGGATACCCGGTAGATCACACATGGAATGCTGATCACCTCAGGAAGTTCTACCCTTAGAAATTCAATTTATATTGGCTGGAATACATGCCCTGATTTTATGTTGTACTACTTGAGAAATTCAATAAAATTAGTTATCTCTTCTACATGATTCTCCAATGTTCACTATGCGAGCTCCCCCACATGATTCTTTTATAACTCATCATGCTACCTTGGTCGGGGTATACCCTCCTCCAAGAAGCCTGATGCTAAAGTGGCCTAAGTTGCCTACCAGGACAAATCATTTTCGCCATTACTAAATCGCCTCAAGACCAGGAAATAGCCTTATGGCGCTCCTATTGCCTTGGTCAGGGTATATCCTCCTCCAAGAAGATTCTATATTATCAGACTAAGGACCCGGACTCGTGGCCTTAATTGCCCACCGTATCCTCAAGATCAGGAAATAGCCTTAAGGCACTCCTACTGCCTTGATCGGGGTATACCCTCCTCCAAGAAGGAT
This sequence comes from Acer negundo, assembly GCA_035582765.1. NCBI lineage: Eukaryota > Viridiplantae > Streptophyta > Magnoliopsida > Sapindales > Sapindaceae > Acer > Acer negundo. Next base: position 8,114,387 of record CM069236.1, on the reverse strand, counting down.
TTGATACACCAGACTAAGGATCCGGACTCGCGACCTTAGTTGCCCGCTGCATCCTCAAGACCAGGAAATAGCCTTAGGGCGCTCCTGCTGCCTTGGCCAGGGTATACCCTCTGCAGAAAACCTGGTGCTAAAATGGCCTAAGTTGCCTACTAGGATAGACCATTAGAAGGATCGGGATACCTCATCGGGGTACCCGGTGAGTTACTTCTCCATCTCTCCAAGAAGAAATAGCCTTAGGGCACTCCTGCAGCCTTGGCTGGGGTATACCCTCCGCCAGGAAGCCCGGTTCTAAAGTGGCCTAAGTTGCCTACCAGAACAGACCATCAGAAGGATCAGGATACCTCATCGGGGTACCTGATGCCTTACTTCTCCATCTCTCCTAGAAGGAATGACCTTAGGGCACTCTAGCTACCTGAGTCGGGGTATACCCACCTCGGAGAAGCCTGATGTTAAAGCAATCTAAACTGCCTATCATGATAGAATATCAGAAGAAACAGGATACTTTACCAAGGTACCTGATGTCTTGCTTATTCAAATAACACTTATAGCTAAAGCAGGCTTAATTATCAATCGGTGTAACTAAAACCTCAAACTAGTACATGCTCATTAAAAGCTGATTAAAGAAAGGGACGTGCTCACTTGCTAGATCTTGCTGAAGTTTACAATAACAAGGCATAAGATTGTTATATGGCTATCAAGTATCCCGATCAAGGAACAGGTTTCCAAATTTAGTTTCATTCGTTCACAAGTGTGCAAGCTGTAAGATTTCCCCTAAGTCAAGATTTTTTCTAAGTTAATTTCTTTTCAAATCAGAAGAGCAAGCAAGATACTATTTGTATCAACAAATGAAGAATTTTCATTGAACCGGCGGGGTGCCTAACTCCTCTTTTTTAGGCTATAAAAAAGAAAGAAAAGAGAATACACAAATGCCAAGTTAGGTGTTCTCTTCCTCCTCCAAGTTTACTCCTTGACCGGCTACTTCTGCCTTTGTCACATCAGCTGCAGTACTAGTCCAGGTCTCCTCGACTACTGGAACCTTGGATCCAACTAGAGCATTTTCCTCTTCCTCAGTTGTCGTACCATCCTAGGTTGCCTCAACTTCTGAACCCCGGTTCCAGCTGGATCATCCTCTTCTTCCTCTACTAGAATAACCTTTGAAGAAGGCACGGGGTCCTGTGCTTGTTTTTCTTGAGTAGAAGAAGGGTCAATTTGGGCTCCAACAAGAAGGTTAAACCCCTGATATGGATGTGTATCATCTTATGATAGATCCTCACGAGCCTGATCCTCGCCTGCAAACTGGGCAGCCTTAGCCATAATTTGTTCTCGATCCTAGTTCAAGGTCGCCTGAAGGTCAAATGGAAGAGGTAGAGCTGTGGCCACCTCGTAGCAGGTCGTGAAGTACCCATCCTCAAAGGAAGGACCCTCATGGGCCTCCAAGTTCTGCACCGTCTCCCTTAAAAGATGATTCTCATCTTGCAACAACTTCTTCTCCCTATTCAAGCATTCCCTCTCCTCCTACCGGCGCAGTGACCTGATTGTCTCAATGTCTAGGCATAGTAGATAGCGCTGGGCCTCCACCATGGTAGCATGCCTACCTTCTTCAGATGTTGCAGCAGCTTGGACCAAAGGGGCCACACTTTGCTGGGCTTGAGCCAGCTCCTACTGGGTATCCTCCAACCTAGCTTGAAACCCTATGTAGGCTTCCTTCAGAGTTAGCAACTGCTTTTCCATGGCCAAGGCAAATTTAAAACCATGCAAGAAGAAGAAGAGTCAACACTTGTAGAAAAAAGAGAATAGCAGCAAGATGAAGGGTATAAAGTTACCTCAGCCAAGACAGAATCCCCCTTGGCTGCCAAAATTTCAGTAGGAAGCTTCGTCATGCTCATTAAGCTTCCTCCGAGGCAGGATGCTATGAACCGGGATACCACCTCATCGTGGGTGGCACCCCATAACCTGAATCCTGAAGGAATATCAACGGCGGGGTAAGAAACAGGAGCAGCTTCCTTCTCTGTAATTTCAGGCTGCTACTTGGAAAGCATTACTACTGGAGGAGGAATATGAGTAGTGCTCATAGCAGGAGGAGCAACGACTTTTTTGTTTTTCCTTTGAGATTGTTTTGAAGAGCCCCAGACTTTGGCTGCTCTAGCCAGCATTGCCTTTATTGATGGGCATGCCGGGGTACAAGTAGAGGGACTAGCAGGAGTCTTGGCAAGCGATCCCACAGAAGCAGGAGAAGGTGTAGGAATCTTGGCAGGAGACTTAGCTGGAACAGGAGGAGGGATAGGGTCTATGTCAGGTTGAGTAGACCCGGTTGTAACCTTGGTAGTGTTGGAGGGAGAAAGAGGAGGAGAAGGAGGCAAAGCCAAACCCTCTATCTGAGAGGAAATGGGAAAACCAGTCACTAGCAGGGTAGCAGAAAATACTAAGAGGAAGATAACATAGTAAGAAAAAGGAGAGTAGGAGATGCGTATACATAAACAAAGAAGACAGATGAAGTTTTAATACCTGGAAGCGCGGAAGAGATCCTCAAGTACCTCTCCAGACGGGCTCCTTTAAAAAGGTCCAGAGTAGAATACTGCATGTTGGTGTACCTCCTCTTCATAATCCTTCCCAGGATATCCTGGGATTCTGGTGGGAGTACCCCCTTTACCCACTTGTCATTAGCTATGAATTGGGTTAGGATGAGGTACTTAAATCCTCCAATGTAGGCCGTATTCCCCCATTCTCCTTCAACGATGTGCCTGTTAGGATTATGCTCAATAGCAAGAGTGTAATGTTGTAATTGACAATCTTTTTCATATTAATAAAGTGATTTCTGGTTTAACAAATCGTATAGCATTTATAGTTTAATATTATAATTGTCAAAGTAAATAATCATAAGGTCTAAAGACTATGGGAAAAAAAGAATTGTTCGTACATCTGGATATGTATGTGGTAGACACAATTCTTTAGTTAGTCTTGAATAATGTTCACAACTTAAGTTAAAGGTTGGGCACCTTTATCTTGTTAAAGTTGTAGAATTCTTTTGCTAGCATTTGAGTGGGATCAAATGAGATATGATGAGTCTAAAATCATCGGAGTGTCTTCGAGCAAAAGGATCTAGTGCACTGGGTGCATTGAACTGGATCACAATGAAATACTTTATCTATAACCGTCAATAGATAAAAGTCTTTTCATTATCAGGACAATCGGAGAGTCTATCTTAATCCTGAGATAAATGATGGACTTATGGTTGCAAGTGATATCATTTGAGTTATCAATGAGTACGATTATATTGCATAGTCTATCCTCGATAGTTTGGTGATATTCATTTGTTAATCGATAGAGGACTTCATTTATAGATATGGACATCGTGGCTCCATTTAATTAAATGAGAGTATAATATCATCATATGGATGTTTTGAGGTAATTGGATATTAAATCTCAACGTTGAGTTTTCGATAGTGTCTATTGAAAACATGGCTTCTGGACAAGTCAAAATATCCAAGTTCAAAACGTGGTCATATGAGTAAATATGGTAACTTGGAGAGTTATAGGCGGTCTATGAACTCTTGGCGATTACTGATATTAATCACGAGGATACACTATCTCCAATATGATTGTCTAAGGTATGAATGAGGAGCATCTTCCTTTTCTATCTTTATTTGAGAGTTCAGTTTTAGCTCTTTAGTGGAATGAGTTAAAATTAATGGATCGGACCTAAGTGAATCATTTGTTGATTGTGATTAGGTTATGTCTATTGAAGCTTAAATTTAGATGGCCCGCCAAGATCCCCAATCCACACGGACTTGCATGGATCACTTGATATATTCTACCGGACCAATTTAAGGGTCCATCTAGAATTGCATTTAATATATTAAGAATATAATTTGCACATTATTTAAGTAATGGGCTGCTCAATTATATTAATATATTAATGAAAGACATGTGGGCTTGTTTCTTTTAGTAAGAATGGGTCTGGTTCACATGTGGGCTTTTTATTTAAAGTCCAATGGATTAAATGAAATAAGAAAATAATATTTTGGCCCATTTACTCTAAGTGGGGCGGCAAGGGTTAGTTTAACCTAATATATTATTTTGTTTCATTGTTTTAATTAAATAAGAATTAATTAATTTATTAATTAATTGTTTAATTAAAGAAACAAATCTTTTCTAATCAGGAAATATATTTCCTAAAAGTAAAATTAAAAGACTTGTTTGATAAGGAAATAAATAATTAGTTTTATTTATTTAATCAAATAAGAAGTCTTTTTTATTTAGTCAAAATAAAAGAATAAAAGATCTATGAGTTGGATTAGGGTTTGATGTCTTAAAAACTAGATGGAAATTAGGGTGCAACATAAGCCTATGGTAGGCATGTGATTTCGGCAACCCTAGTTATTTCTAGGTTAGGATTTCGGCAACCCTAATAATAATAGAAAAGAAGAAGCAAACTTAGGCCACATATATATTGACAAGTATAGAATTCGGCCACAAAATGATATGGGTTCATGATACAAATTTCTTCTTCTTCTCAATTCATAGAAAGCTTTTTATTCTACTAAAACAAAAAGGTGTTAGATTATTCTTTGATAGTATACTATTTGCTTATTCATCAATAAGCTTGTGTATACGATATCGATCTGGGTTCACGCGAGTTTCGATCATTAGATTGAGAACTCAAAAGTGACCGGAATAATCTTAGTCATTCTTTTGATTGTTTTTGTGACTAACAAAGAAAAGAAAAGTTTGTTTTGTCCATTCACAGGTTTGCAATTCAAAGAAAAGGGAGACCACGCTCCTAGGTGATCCACGTTCGTGCTAGGATTGAAGATCTTGCAGATTACCATCGACGTAAGTCAATCGGATCACGCGACAAAAGGTATTCTACTTTTTGTTATTGTATATGTATGTTTAATTAATTAAAGGGTTTAAGGTTCATAAAGGAAAATTTTTTAAAAGTCACTAAATCTAATTTTTAGTATCGCTTCCGCTGCGTGTACTTCTTTGGTATTTTTCCCAACAGTGCCACTCTTCCTTCCAGGGTGCAGCATGTTTCACATTCGCACTAGGAACGACGAACTTCTTTTCATTGGAAACCTTTAAATAGAACTGACCCCAGGGTACTAAGTTCGCTATCTAGAATAAGTCACGGAGCTCGTCGAAGCCCAGTTCTCTATCTATGTTGTCTTTATCACACTACTCCCTTCAAAGCACTAATAGGCCCATCAAATGCTTCCAGAAGCCCGGTAAGATCTGGAGGGGTGCTAATTCTAGAGAGACCAAAGCCCGGTGTAGAGTAGGATGAAGGGGGAACCGGACTCCACATTCAAAAGCCGCATTGTGGATGAGGAAGACATCCCGCGGCGGGGTATAGACGTCATACCCCCGATGAGGGAGGAAAAGATTGATGTCATCTGGGATTTGATACTCCTCCCGTAGCTTAGCTAGGGTTTCCACAGTGCACACTGAATCAGGAACGATTCTGCAGTCATGGAAAGATGCGAAGGATCCAGTTTGGACCCCGGCCAGGGTAACTTCAAGCTTACCACTCTCTATATTGCTACCAACATCTACAACACCCTTCTCATCAGCAATCTGGACTGGGTCCTCAGGTCTGTTGTTAAAACCCGATATGATTCGGGGATTTCTAGTAGAACGATGGCATTGGGTCTGCGGGGTATCACTAGCCACGTCACCACCATTTCAACCCCGTTTCTTCCCTTTCAAAGATAGGGAATCCTCCTCTAAATCGGCCTTGTCCATGTTAAATAAGGCATCAAGACTGTTGGAGGGGATGGGAGAAGCTGGAGTGGGGTGTAAAAAGGCGAGGTCAGGGAGAGTTATGTCGAGGGTTTGTTCATGAGTACCAGCGGGAAGTTTTGAAGGAGATGTCAATGAAGAAAGAAGAAGAAAGCTTGAAAGATCGCTGGTAAGAAGAGGAGATAAAGGAAAGGCTATGGCTCTTTTCTTTTTTCTGCTTTTGAATTTTTGAAAGTGATGAAGAAAAAAATCAGGAATTCCGGTTTACTTCTAGACAGAGACTGGCGGTTACACACAAGGAAACCGGAATTGATGAGGAGTTGATGACCGGCAACGTTCTTAGAAGACGTGCCAGTGGCAGTTTAGCATTAATCGTGCCAAAACGGCTCGTTTTTGAAATCCATAAGCCAATCACCATCTGATAGGTGGCTAATATAATGATTATCAGCATATCTGGGGGGGATTTTCTTCCCAGCAGTGGTACCCAACTAGACAATGAATAGGCAGACAAACGAGGTAGAAAATCCTTCAAGCGAAAGTGGAATCCTAACTCTAACCCCGACAAGACATTGGTGTTCAAGTCAGAGGGGACTTCTGTTAACCGCCAAAATTAACGAAGGACCAAAGAAGAATTTTCCACCCAGATACAAGGAAGAGACACATGCCAAGATACCATCTAGCTACTCCTAGAAAAAAGAATGCTGGATCAAATCTGGATACCTACCTTCTCTCTCGGATCAAGCCAGCAAGCCCAGCAATCCCGATAATCCATAAGTATCCCGACATGTAGTTCTACTCAGAATCCTGTTGGGTTACCCCGCTTCTACATCAGCAAGGTACCCCACTACCGCATCAAACATGTATCCAGATACTATATCAGCTAAGTACCCCGCTTCTACATCTAGCCAGGTACCCCACTGGAAGAACAGCTGATATCAAGATACCCCGTCTACCAAGCACCTAACAAGGAAAGCATAAAACTAGCAAGAGGCGAGGTACACGAGAACCCAGATACCTCATGGGATCCTCTCGCTAGATAACCATAAGAAACACTCACAGAATTTCAAATCCATATGTCCAGTCAAACAAGTCTTGAAGCTCCAAAGCAAGGGGGTTGAAATGCTGTCGTTCAAGTCCCGATAAAAAGGTAGACTCCTCCCCGTCACTTAAGAATTCCATTCAAATAAGGAGTCCACTTTTACTAGAATCCTCTCCAAAAGGAATCACTTGATTCGGATAATTAAAGCTCCTACAAGATTGTCTCCTAGTAGGAAAGAAAGTTATGTGATCGTCAAAACCCTAAACCGAAATTATAGGAGTGCATGGCAAGCAACAGGACCTATATATACGACACTACATTCACTAGAATAGAGATCGAAGATTCGCCTCCTAAAACCCTACACTCACGTTCGATTCTACTTATTGATAGGCACGAGCACGCCATCTCCATCGCCTACTGAAACCTTGAATATTGTCATATATCGCCATAGTTCTAAGTTCATTGATTGTACACATGTTCTCATTAATAAAATCATGCCTATTAGTCTTTTCTTGTGTAAGCTCTTATTTGGTTTGACAAGAGCCTTGTTGGTATCAAACTACGTGATACCCCTCCGACTAGGATATATCTCGATCTTAGTCCTTAAAGTTGTTGTTAATGGAAAATTATCATTGGGTGAATCTCCAAATAACAACTTTAAGGACCAAGATCAAGATAGATCTCGGACGGAAGGGTATCATGTAGTTTGATACCAACAATATTCCTGTCAAATCAAACTAAAACTCATACAACAAAAGATTAACATGTGGGATTTTATTGATGAAAACATGTATACAACTAATGAAATTAGGGCTGTGACGATAAGTAGCGGTATTCAAGGTTTTTGTTAGATGATGGAGATGGCGTGTTCGTGCTTGTTAATAAGTAGAACTTAATGCGAGTGTAGGGTTTGCGGAGGTGAATTTTCGATCCTCATTCTTGATATAGTGTCGTATATATAGGTTTGTTGCTTGCCTTGCACTCCTACAATTTCGGTCTAGGGTTTTGGCGATCCTAAGACTTTCTTTCCTTCTAGGAGACAATTTTATAGGAGCTTTAATTATCCGAATAAAGTGATTCCTTTTGGAGAGGATTCTAGTAAAAATGGACTCCTTATTCGAATGAAATTCTTAAATGGCGGGAAGGAGTCTACCTTTTTATCGGGACTTGAACGACCGCGTTTCAGCCCCTTACTTTGGAGCTTCAAGACTTGTCTGTCGGGATATATGGATTTGAAACTTTGTGAGTGTTTTTTTATGGTTATTTGGCAAGAGGATCCCATAAGGTATTTGGGTTCTCGTGTACCCCGCCTCATGCTATTTTTTATGCTTTCCTTGTTAGGTGCTTAGTTGACGGGGTATCTTGATAGCAGTTGTTCTTGCAGCGGGGTACCTAGTTGGATGTAGAACCTAGTTGTTTGTCTGATGCAGCAGCGGGGTACCCTGCTGATGTAGGGGCGAGGTATCCGATTAATCTAGTAGTGGGATAGCCTGTTGATCTAGTAGGGGTACCCGTCGGATGCAGTAGCAGGGTACCTTACTAAGCTCTATGATAGAATTTTGAGTAGAACTCCGTGTCGGGATTACTGAGCTTGCTAGTTTGATCTGAGAGAGGAGGTAGGTATCCAGATTTGATCCAGTGTTCTTTTTTCTAGGAGTAGCTAAATGGTATCTTAGCATGTGTCTCTTCCTTGTATTTGGGTGAAAAATTCTTCTTTGGTCCTTCGCCAATTTTGGCGGTTAACAGTTGTTATTTGGAGATTCACCCTAGTGATAATTTTCCGGTAACAATAGCTATTATTAGGATTGTTTAATCTTTAATAGATATGCTTTATGACATGTCATATAGCAAAGATTGATATCTAGGATTGTGATTATTGTCATCTTTCATCCTAGATAAGCATTTAGTGTAACCTAGCATTACTTGCTCTTTGAATATTATATTATTCACATTAGGTTGTTTATTCTCTTCATTGAGAAGTAAATCTTGTGATTACCGGTGAGTGGTGCAAGCAAATTGGACTAGGTCCACTTTTATAGGCTTACAGGTAGTAGTGGCGGGTTATAGACCGTGAGAGGTTGAGGTCAACCTAGGTTGTAAACGTCATTACAATTAGTGGATTCGAGGTTCGTGTGTGGTGCACATAACAGCTCGTGGTTTTTCCTTTTTGAAGGTTTCCACGTAAAAATCAAGTGTTATTTAAATTTCGCACTTTACACTTAATTTATTCCTTTACCTAGTTTGAGGTATTTTCATAATATTGACTAATCGTGAAAATTGGTAATAATCATTTAAAATCTATTCACTCCCCTCTAGATAGTTTTATACACACTATGAATTATTAGTTTCAACCAACATCGAACAAAGACGAACTCAACCTTTCGTCAATCGTAGTCGAACAAAGCGATTCGTAAAAACCTTCATGTAACTAATTTGCTCGACTATCAACATTGACCAAATATTCGATTGACTATCGCTCGATTCGATCATATCAAACTAATACGGTTTGCTATTCTCTATCCCCCGTTTTATTGATATCGAACAAATTACCGACTTGAGCGTCGGAGAGTCCCCCCAAAGGGAACACCCTCACCTATGGCTCGACATCGCTCTTTTTGTTTGCAGTTTTACAAGTTGTCAGTACCCACATCGAAGATCAGAATTAATTGTAGATCCGATCGACTACAACGACAATCAGATGGCAAAAGTCACAAATGAACTAAACATGCATTATTTTACCGTCAACTTAACATTTCATTTTATGAAACTAAATTGACAATTCAACTTAAATACCTAGCATTATTCCCATTGAATATGCAATTTTCAATTAATTCCATGAAAATAAAATAAAATAAACCCCATTATAAACAATGCAATAACGAAATTGATTTGTTTTTATTATTTATAGAATCGGAAAAATAATTTTTTTTCATAAGCGTATGGATCACGAATCAAACATATCCGAATTAGGAAAAATTTAATATTTATTGATAATTCTAAATATATATTAATTAAACATTTATTAATCATAGATTAATTAGATTTAGCAGGAGGAATGTCTAAACAATATGAAAAAAAAAAAAAAAAAGATTAAAGGACAACGTTTGGGTACTGACCAACCAGTGGGGTTTTGACATGTGGTCCATTTCTGAAAAATGTAAGAAGATAAATATAAAAAGTTAAAAGAAAAAAGTCACGTGGTAACACCCCATTAGTGGGGTCTATACCCTAGGTCCTGACCAGTCAGTACCTTGGGTACTGACTAGTCAGTACCCAAGCAATTTTCTAGATTAAATACAAGGAATACCAAAAGACCATGTTGCAAACTAATTTAAGAAAACCTAAATATTTATTGACAATATTAAATATATCTATCAATCATAAATTAGATAGATTAAATATGAGGAATTTTAATAAGAATTTGGAAAATGGTTTGGCTCATAAGTCACCAAGTCATTGGTTCATCTTCAAGACACATGAAGCACTCCATATCTAGAAGAAATATTCGAAGATAACATATGGGATTAACATGAGAAAGTTTCAGAATATTTCAAATATAAAAATAGTGGTAGGCTTCTCTTTTTGCAAGGGGTTCATATGCTTAAATTTGTAGTCAAATTGTTTTTTTAGTGGTTTTTTTCTTTCTAATATTTGCTAATGCCAATTGTAAAAATTATTTCATGTGTTTTATTCCTTTTGTTTATTCCCTTTCACAAAATCAAATAGTTTACAACCTAAATTGAAAACCAAATTATTTAAATATGTCTGAATTCGGGTTAAAATCTTGATATAAGAGACAATCGAAGAGATTTGAGCATTGAAAGCTATAGTGGTCAAAATATGGACCATTGGCCCACTAAGCAAGCCCATGATCAAATGTCTCAATATGACAAACCCAAACCAAGCCCGTCAGACTCAAAAGTCGAAAAACGTGATCAAATACAATTTGAATTGTATTTAATACATACGTTGCACAAAACCCCAAAACATCTAACAAAAGACCTTTATTGTCAGATTCAATTAAATCATAACGGACAAATAAAGGCCCTTAATCTACGCTCACTTGAATTATCGAGACGTTGAAGACCCCTAATCTTCACTATAAATAAGAGGACTCTTCACAAAGAAGGGGGTCCTGATTTTCCTACTACTACACGAAAGCTCTCTAAATCTCTCAAGTCTCTTCTAAACTCATTTCTAGCATTAATTGCAGTGGTGCTCCTTCGACATTGATCGTTGGTCCATCACTTGGTCGATTCGAGATCACTAACATCGAACAAAGATGACCTCAACCCTTTATCGATCCTAGTCGAACAAAGGATTCATGAACTCATTCAAGCTACCAAATTGCTCGACTATCAACATCAACCAAATCCTTGATCGACCAATTGCATGATTCGACTATATCAAACAAATCCGGTTTGCTATGCTCTACCCCTTTATTTTATACATATTGAACAAGGTACTAACTTGAGTGTCGGAGAGTCCCCCAAAGGGAACTCCCCTTCCTATGGTTCACTACCGCTCCGTTTATTTGTTTTTTTTACAGGTTGTCAATGCCCACCCCGACGAACAAAATTAATTGTAGATCTGATCGACTACAACAGCGAAAATAGAAAAATAAGAAAACAAGTTAAATGCTAAAGGCGGTAATCCATATATACAACAAAGTAACTCAACCTCTATATTATTCCATCTACCTTCATAAATACATTCCAATTTATTTACTCAAACTATAATGGATTGTAGAATTTCTTTTTCCTTTCCTTTGTTATATAATTAAACTTGGCTCATTTTATTCCGATTGTATGCTTTATATTATATAGATGTGAATATACTCTCAAAAATTTAAAAAAAGTTGGAGTATGAGCATTCCTACCATCTAGCAACAAATTATAACTTATTGAGGTTAACATGACTTAGGTAACTAAAGGAAAAACAACATGTTCATTATGTTTAAATATTTTTGCAACAAAAATTTTGGTATAAACAACACAATGTTTACAAGCAGTTTTTAATACAATACCTGTGCAAAGCTCGGGTTGGAAAACTAGTATATATAATAATAAACTTTTTTTCTACTTTTGATGTAGATGCGACATGTGGCAATCATAAATGCTATTAATTTTTTTAATTTTTTTTTAATATTACATATATAATATAATCATATATATCATATATCATATATAATATAATAATATCATATATCATATATATATATATATATATATATATCATAGATCATATCATATATAATCATATAATAACAATCTTATTTAATCGGAGGATGTCATGTGTCACCTGATTAATGTTCATATAATAATATTATAATCATATAATAATAACTATTTTTTATGTCGGAGTGATATGTCTTATTATTTAATGTTTTAATTAATTTTTTTTGTTTTTTGAAATATATAATTCAACAGTCTCAAGACGGTGGTTGTGGTGATTTTCCAAGCTTCACAAGTTCAAGCATCAACAATGCGAAAAATTGAGCAATCGATTTGGGTGAATATATTAAAGGGGGGGGAGTACTTGATTTTTTTCTTAACTATAAATTTTATTGGTGTTATTCTAAGTATTTGTTTGAGTATGATTTTTCTATTTATTTATTTTATTAATTTTACGATTGAACTTTTAAGTATGTACTCATCCACTTTTCGGTAATTTGATTATATATGCTAAATATGTATGTAGTCCCATATGACCATTATGTCAATGACAATCAAGCCTTTCTATTAGAAACACATTGCTCTTTTGTGGATATTACTATATGTAATAGTGTCTCCAACCTGTACACTATTATGGGTTTTCTTTAAGCTTTCTGATATAGTTCTCAATAAGAGCCCCAAGGCATGTATCATATAATCATCCTATATTTCAATTTTTGTATTTTTGTTTTCAGATAGGACGTGGATGAATCTCTCATCTTGAGGAGATTTGAGATCTTCATATATAGATGTACTATATATAATACATTTTTTGTTTCAATATATGTATATATATATATATATATATATATGTCAACTATTTTTTACACAAGCTATCTTAAAATTCCAAAACTTTTCATAAAATTGTCAAAAAAAAATTTCTTAAAATATTATTAATTTTATAAATTTTTTAGCCTGAAAAAACTCATTATAGATCTGGTTTTGCAAAAGTGAATTATAAAAGCATAAGATTAGTTTTTTTAACAAAGTCCGTACATCGTACGGGTTGACACACTAGTATATATATTTTATTATTATATTTTTTTAACAAAATTGGACTGATCTAAGGGGAAAAAGCATCACAAACGATAATACACTGAAAAACCCTTAGACAGTTGCACACTAGTATATAATAATAATAATAATAATAATAATACCAATAGTAGTAGTTTTTTTTCTACTTTTGATACGGATTATTATTATTTTGATTTTTATTATATCATATATATATATATATTATATCATATATAATCGTATCATATATCATATATAATAAATAATTATATAATAATAGTCTTTTTTAATCAGAGATGACATGTTTACTCTTTATTTAATGTTTATAAAATAGTCATAATATTTATATATCTATATAATATATAAAAGTTTATCCTCACGGTGCCACGTGTCGCCGTGAGGGAGCTTTGGTATTAACTTCTCATATTATTCTCTTTTTTCAATTTTATATTAATACCTATTTAATCGAAGTTTAATTGAATTACAATGAAAGGTCACTCTAAATCTATGTACATATTGAACTCTTTAATTCTCGATGACTTATTTAATTAAAGTAAAATGAAAAGTCACTCTATATATACATTGAATTCTTTTAGGGATAATTACACTGGTGACCATCAATTTGATGATAAACTATTAAAATTGCCACTAGAATGAGAATTGGTGTCAAAATGGTCATTTTTAGAGAAAAGTGTGACATTAATGGTCATTCCATCCAATTCTATCAAATGAGTGGCATTTTGGTATATAAGGAGATGCCATTAATTTATTTTAGATTTTTTTTGGAAATCAATTTTTTCTTTTGTTTTTTTTAAAACAAATAATTATATTTAGTGTGTGTATATACGTATAGCATATCTCAAACATATATATATATATATATATAGTTTTTTTCTTCTCAGTACGTCCTGATATAACTCCATCAGTGCGTTGCATGTGAGTTATAAATTATGGAGAAGTTTTGACAAGTGCATACACTTTGAGTCAAAGCATGTAAATCTAATGGTTCACATTCAACGCACTGATGGAGTTATATCATGACGCACTAACTTGAAAATTTTCATATATATATATATACACATACATTTATATATATATATATATATATATATACATATGATCATTTTGACACCGATTAATCAAATGGATGGCCAATAGATTAGTTCTAGTATTTAATGAACTCAACATCTACAAAAAATTCAGATCAAAATTCATTAAAATCAATGTATTATCATCAAGGTCCTTACCGAAATTAAAATAAGGAATCTCTCTTGAAAGACTCACTATATATATATATATATATGTTTGAGATATGTTATACATATATACACACACTAAATATAATTATTCATTTCAAAAAACAAATAAAAAAAACTTATTTCAAAAAAATATCTAAAATAAATTAATGAGATCCTCTTATTTACTAAAATGTCACTCATTGAATAGAATTGGATGGAATGACCATTAGTGTCACACTTTTTACCAAAAATGGCCATTTTGAAATCAATTCATCATCTAATGGTCATTTTGATAGTGTGTGATCAACCCAAAATTGGCATGATTTTGGCCTTCGTTCCAGACTCTTTATGCTTGATTCTCGGGAATTTCCCTGTGTTTTAATATGGATAATTAAGTATTTTCAGGAATTTACAAGTTCAAGGGCATTGAAGGAATTTGGTGAAAATAGAGGTGAAATTGTAAGTATTGAAGGAAGATTGAAGATATCATAAATATGGAAGAGATGATGGGACCGTTTTGTAATTCACCACGCAAATCACAGCAGCGCGCCACCTCATTAAGTAAAACAGTGTGTGAGGTGGGATAGGACTTTGAGTGAGCCCCTGTCCATTTCTAAAGCGCACCACAAATGAGACAAACCATATTGTACCTGTGTGCACCCTAGACGAGTGCTAAATCCACCCCAAAGAAGGCAAGCAACCTGCGCCACGTCAGTTAAGTTAAACGGCGCTTTTTGGGGTTTGGGCCTCTAAACGTGCCCTAGCCCAATTCTGATTAGACCCCAAAAGAAGACTAAAGAGGAACGCATGTGCGCACACTAGCCTTCTCCTAAGCGTCCCCTAGATTTGTCAAGGGACCAAGCCCGTGTGCACCCCGGCCTGCTGCTAAGTTCACCCCCTTCATCTTCTTCCTCCAGCCGTGAACCAGACCAGCAAACCCTAGCTGGTCCAGTCACCGTTCCGGCAATCCGCCTCTTTATCCCGGTCGATTTTATGCCCAAAATGACGGTGACGATGACGCAAGCTTGATCGGTGACCTTTCGGCTCCCTAAAGCCGCCAGAATCCAAGCCATAAATCCGGTCATGTCGCCCTTTCCAATCCGCGAATCTTGTCCTGCAATTGTCGCCATTTAGGCTTTCGATGTCGCCACAGTGACCCCATGGCGACAGAGATGAATTTTTAGACTTGATTGCGTAGCCACTTGCGTAGCCAAAATGTATCGCCATGAACCAAAAGAGCGATCTCATTGTGTTCAACTCTGATTGGCTAGTTTTGGTGGGAAAATTACAAGATGACCCTTGAGGGGTCAAAATGGTATTTAGACAAGTTAAGGTATATTTTGGTAATTAACCATTCGTGACCTAATTTGAAAACACTATAAATTCATCCTATTTTTCCTTTGAAAATGCACTTGTTCAACAAAGAAATTCCTTTATCCACTGAAAATATATATACAATGAGCCTAATTAATCTGGGTTAGGGGGTGTGTGAATAGATTAAACACAAATTAATTACCAAATTTTCGTGATTTTGTCAATATTAAAAAACAACCTCTAGCTAGTCAAAACAACTATCAATAGAAAGATGCGGAAAATAAATAACACGTGAATTTTTATGTGGAAACCCACACGAGAAAAACCACGGGTTGTTATGTGCGCCACATAAGAACCTCGAATCCACTATTTGCAAATACGATTACAATCTAGGTTGACCACATCACACCTAAGTTTACTAATCCGTCTTTGCTATCCGCTGGCCTTTAATAGTGACTCTAGTCCCTTGCTTGCAAACTATCAAATGGTAGATACAAGATTAGTCTTTAAAGAGAAAAGATAAAACAACCTAAGGTGAATATATGCAATATTCAAGATGTTAAAATACAAGGTTAGACATTTAAGCTTATCTAGGTATGGATGAACATGTTAGACATTCTTAGATATCATTTTGCTAGATGACATGCATAAAACATAGCTAAATAAGCAAACAAAATCCTATATGCAATATTTACCACAACCAACACACAAAACACAATAAAGAAATTATTTTGAAACTATTCAAGTCATAAATAAGCAATCTTGAGACTAGTCAAGTAATAAAAATGCAATCTTGTATAGCAAGAACATGTGAAGAGATGCAAAAATGATGTTCTAGCTACAAGTCATGTGAGCAAAGAAAAGAAACCAAGAGAAATCATACCTAACTCATGCTAGATGATGTTAGGAAGATGCTAGATGCACATGGGAAGGTGTTTGGTTAAGTAAAGATGAGTTCTTAGGAGCTTCTCTCTCTAGAGTTTGAGTTTCTCTCACTTGAATATGATTTTGAGCTCTCAAAAATGAGCTAGGAAGAAGAAGATGTATATATAGTAGCCTTAAATGAAGTGACGACGTTTTGGAAGTTTTTAAAAAAATTTCTGGGCAATCAAGGCGACTAATCAAGGTGACTGAATTTGGTTGCCATGAATGGTCGTAATGATTTCTGATCATAAAACAAAAGTTGTGGCGACTTGGTGATGCAAGATGATTTGGTCGTCACAAAGGTCGCTATGAATTCTGGTCAGAGACTCAAATTTTCAAAACATGATCAAACGACATTGAAACATTTCAAATAATATATCGTTAGAAAGGTATGGAAGACTACTTTCTATAATGGAATGATGTTTCTGTTAGGATTATGCTCAATAGCAAGAGTGTAATGTTGTAATTAACAATCTTTTTCATATTAATAAAGTGATTTCTGGTTTAACAAATCGTATAGCATTTATAGTTTGTATTATAATTGTCAAAGTAAATAATCATAAGGTCTAAAGACTATGGGAAAAGAAGAATTGTTCGTACATCTGGATATGTATGTGGTAGACACAATTCTTTAGTTAGTCTTGAATATTGTTCACAACTTAAGTTAAAGGTTAGGCACCTTTATCTTGTTAAAGTTGTAGAATTCTTTTGCTAGCATTTGAGTGGGATCAAATGAGATATGATGAGTCTAAAATCATCGGAGTGTCTTCGAGCAAAAGGATCTAGTGCACTGGGTGCATTGAACTGGATCACAATGAAAAGCTTTATCTAGAACCGTCAATAGATAATAGTCTTTTCATTATCAGGACAATCGGAGGGTCTATCTTAATCCTGAGATAAATGATGGACTTATGGTTGCAAGTGATATCATTTGAGTTATCAATGAGTACGATTATATCGCATAGTCTATCCTCGATAGTTTGGTGATATTCATTTGTTAATCGATAGAGGACTTCATTTATAGATATGGACATCGTGGCTCCATTTAATTAAATGAGAGTATAATATCATCATATGGATGTTTTGAGGTAATTGGATATTAAATCTCAACGTTGAGTTTTCAATAGTGTCTATTGAAAACATGGCTTCTGGACAAGTCAAAATATCCAAGTTCAAAACGTGGTCATATGAGTAAATATGGTAACTTGGAGAGTTATAGGCGGTCTATGAACTCTTGGCGATTACTGATATTAATCACGAGGATACACTATCTCCAATATGATTGTCTAGGGTATGAATGAGGAGCATCTTCCTTTTCTATCTTTATTTAAGAGTTCAGTTTTAGCTCTTTAGTGGAATGAGTTAAAATTAATGGATCGGACCTAAGTGAATCATTTGTTGATTGTGATTAGGTTATGTCTATTGAAGCTTAAATTTAGATGGCCCGCCAAGATCCCCAATCCACACGGACTTGCATGGATCACTTGATATATTCTACCGGACCAATTTAAGGGTCCATCTAGAATTGCATTTAATATATTAAGAATATAATTTGCACATTATTTAAGTAATGGGCTGCTCAATTATATTAATATATTAATGAAAGACATGTGGGCTTGTTTCTTTTAGTAAGAATGGGTCTGGTTCACATGTGGGCTTTTTTATTTAAAGTCCAATGGATTAAATGAAATAGGAAAATAATATTAGGCCCATCTTATATATAAGTGGGGCGGCTAGGTTAAGGTTTTGACCTAAAAATATTATTTTGTTTCATTTGTTTTAATTAAATAAGAATTAATTGATTTATTGATTAATTGTGTAATTAAAGAAACAAATCATTCCTAAAAGTAAAAGACTTGTTTGATAAGTAAATAAATAAATTAGTATTATTTATTTAATCAAATAAGGAGTCTTTTTTATTTAGTCAAATAAAAGAGTTGGATTAGGGTTTGAAGTCTATAAAGTTAAAAAGAATTAGGGTTGAATTTTAGTCACCCTATATAAGTGACATGATGAAATTCGGCCAACCCTAATTACATACTACATAGAATTCGGCAACCCTAAAGGAAAAAGAAGAAAAATTCGGCCAATCTATATATATATTTTTTTAGGGTTCGGCCACATCAATTTAATTGGTGCTTGAGTTTTTATTTTCTTTCTTCTTCTTCTTAATTCTAAGAGAGTTTTTATTCTAGAGAGACAAAAAGGAGTGAAAAATTATTCTTTGATAGTATACAATTGCTTAAACATCAATAAGCTTGTGTATACGATATCGATCTAGGTTCACGCGAGTTTCGATCATAAGATTGTGAACTCAAAAGTGACCGGAATAATTTTGACATTCTTTTGATTGTTTTGTGACTAACAAAGAAAAGAAAGTATTTGTTTGCTCCATTCACAGGTTTGCAATTCAAAGGAAAGGGAGACCACGCTCCTAGGTGATCCACGTTCGTGCTCGGATTGAAGGTCTTGCGGATTACCATCGACGTAAGTCAATCGGATCACGCGACAAGAGGTAATTTACTTTTGTTGATATATATGCATGTTTATTGATTAAAAGGGTTTAAGGTTCATAAAGGAAAAATTTTAAAAGTCACTAAATCGTCTTTAGTATCGCTTCCGCTGCGTGTAACACTTTTATTTGTTTATTTTTCCCTACAGTTTCATTCAGAGGTTTCAAAACCGCCGATTCAATCTCAGAAATAAACCAAGAGATTAAATCAATATGGTCTAAACGGAGGTTTGGAAACCGCCGATCATAATCACAAAAACAGTCCAGGACCTCTGGAGCCAAACAACGGTTTCATTCGGTGGTCATGGCCGCCAATCAAACCGCCGTTTCACCAAAATTGGTGAAACTAAAGGAGAAGTTAAGGGCATTCTTTGAAGGCGATCCTCGCGCTAACCAAACACACTATCGTGCATGCACGGACGTTTTTGAACAATGTTAGTGAAATGAATTACTAGACACACTAACACACAACACAACACAACAATAAAGTGCAAGTGTGATAGGTGACATATGAAGAGAATGTACACAATATCAATGCATACATATGCAATCAAGACAAGTGTATGTGTGCAACTAAATCTTTTCAAAGAAAACTAAGCACTAGAGATATACCTTTGGAATGCTGATCACCTTAAGGTCTTAAAAGGCCCTTGAGATTGATCATCAATTCTAAGTTACCCTTATATTTCAAACCCCAATTGTGGTTTGTCACTGAAATAAGCCAAACAAACTTTGAGAAACTTACAGCTCCAAGGGAAAGTTTATGAAGAATAAGACTCGTTTCAAGAAAGTGGAGCAAACTCAAGAGAAAGATCACAAGAAAGGTGTCAAATGCTATGAGTGTAGTGGCTTTGGACATATTGCTCCGTGATCGAACCAAAATTGGTATGATTTTAACCCTCATTTCCTTCTCTTTATGCTTGATTCTCGGGCATTATCCCGTGATTTAATTGTGTGAATTAAGTATTTCTAGGTAATTATTGAGGTTAGGGGCATTGGAGTAATTTGGTCAGTTAGGGGCAAAAATGCATTTATTGACGGAAGATTAAAGATACTGTGCTTTTAGAAGAATACAGGGGTCTTCCCGTAATGTTCCAAACAAAGCAGCCAAGCAGGCGCCACGTCACTTAATTAAACGGTGCGTTTAGGCGATGAATTGGGCCTATAAATACACCCCAGCCATGTTCTAATCACGCCCCAAAGAGAACAAAAGTCAATAAAGGCTGCATACACCTCATGCCTCTTCTGCGTTCACCCCCATGTCCTCCCGTTTAATTAAACGGTGCGTTTCGACTAAAATGAGCACATCAGAAAGTTGGCCTAATGCGTGGCCCAAAATGCAACCCAAATACATGATCAGTTCACAAATGATTACACCCCACTTTAGTGCTAATTGCGCCCTTTAGAAGACAAAAGAGAACCAGCTGCATGCACCCCCTGCCCTTGCTAAATACACCCGTCTTCAACCTTTGCCCCAGCTTCTTGCGGCCGCCGGAAATCGAGTTACCGACGGCCATTTTCTGGCCTAAAATGACGGCAATGATGACGCAAGACCGATCGCACCTTTTCCAGTCACCCAAAACCGCCGAATCTCCAAGCCTCAACACGCCTCCATCACCCCCCCTATGTCGCCACTTCTGAAACCGCGACCACACCGCGAAAGCTATTGTCGCCATTTTGTCTTTCGATGTCGCCACAACGACACCATGACGACAGAGATGATTTTTTGGCTCCTGATTGAGTCGCCACTTCGTCTCCAAATGCGTCGCCATTGAACAAAAGAGCGACACCATCTGTGTACAATTTTAATTGGTGGGGAAAATTATGGAAAAGTCCCTTGAGGGCCAAATGGAAATTTGACAAGTTTAGGCTGTTTAGGTAACTGACCATCCACGACCTAAATTGAAAACCCTGTAAATTCATCACTATTTTTTCTCTTTTAAACAACTCTTGGAAACCAAGAAACCTCCTTTCTTCAACCATTTCTAATCCCACCATTCTCCTCTCCAATAAACATTTAGATTCCTCCACCTAAATCAATCCTCTCCATCCATTTTCTCCACACCTTTCCTTAGTCACTTACCATACGACTTCACCTATCTAGACACCTCCTCAACTTCCTATCTTTGCACTAGCAACAACAAGGAAGCTCAAGGGAGGATCAAGCCTACAGGAGAGACCCATGAGTGATTTCTCTACATTTTACTTCATTTTCTTGTTTATGATTATGTGTAATTAAACCCCCTTTCTAGGGGGTGATTTGATAGACTATTTGGACATTGTGCATTTATTTAAGCTTTAAATATTATGTTTATGCAATTAATGTTTTATTTACTTTTTACTTATATTTTGCACTTATGTGATTAAATGGGTATTGACACACTTAGTTGATTACAATATGTTGTAGGATTATTTGTGATAAAATTGATTAAGCATTGACACACTTGATTGATTGTAGCACATAGTAAATAGGATAGGCTTTTATAGGGTAGGCCTACCACGATTGCCTAGGCTATTCGATCGTCACCAACCGATCCCACCTTGACCCCCTTTCCTTAATCGGGTAGGCATTTTGGTGGGAAGTTGTTTAGGTTTGTAGTGACGACCTAAACAACACTTTCGAATGAGATCGGTCCTTTATTGTGTAGATTGCACGTTAATGAAGTTTTGAATGAATTGCTCAATTGTCCATTAGCTATTCTATCGTTTCCCTAGAATTCCTTTTAATTGTTTATCCACTTTCGCATCTAGATTGTTACATTGGATTCCTATCTAATCTTATTCTCTTTACATTTTATTGCTGTTATTTTCCATGTATGTTTGATGGTTTCTTAAACCATACACCATTCAAACTACCATGATTTATTTTATTTGCATTTTTAGATTAGTTAAATAATTCAACTAATTACTCTAATTCCCTGTGGAATAAATCCTACTTACCACTTTACTAATTTTTACATCCTAGGTGGTGAAATTGGTTTTCAAAACGAACACATTTAAAACATTTTTTTGTTGTGCAAAACGACCTCATCAAAATTGGCGCCGCTGCCGGGGAATTAAAGCGATAGTTGAATCAATTAACTTTTCTTAGTAGTGTTTGGTTTAGTTTATATTAATTTTTTGCCTCTTAGTTGTTTTTAGTCTTTTTAGTTTCTTTTTACTTCTTTGGTAGTTTTTGTTTATTTTTGTTTCAGGATTTTATGGATTTCCTCACGGATTATCAAGGGCCGAGCAACGAAACTCATGCGTGGCCGAATCAATCACTAAAATTAGTCTATCCCAAGCAAAGGAGGACAAGGAGCCGTGTACATGCTCTCCAAAGGAAGGAAGAATTGGAGAGAAAGTTACAACTCGTGATGAAGGAGTTGGAAGAAAGGGAGGCCTTTGGAAAGGTGATGATTGAAGAGCTTGAAGTGCAAAATGAGAAGCTCACTCTTAAAGCAAACTTGCTCATAGAAGAGAATGCTACCTTTCGGAGGAAAGTAGGAGAAGTCTCCAATAAGAACAAGGAGTTGAAAATACAAGTTGGGAGACTTGAAGTTGAGAGGAATTCCACATCAAAGGAATTCGAAGACCTTGCAAAGCTATGTGAAGAATTTGAAGAAGAATATGAAAGGAAGACAAGGAAGTTGCTTATGGAAGCGGAGCAAAAAGAAAAAGCTTTGGAAGAAATGAAGGAAGCACTTGGGAGGAAGGATGAAGCCCTTAAGATAGCCAAGGTCAAAGAATGTGACTACATAGTCAATCTAGACAAGGTGGAGAAGGAGTTCAAAGCACTACAAATGAGACGACACCATGGACCTCATAATCACCTACCAAGAGGGAGTTTTCTTAACCATCCTCCTACTTGCTATTTTCTCTTGCAAAAGGGGCACTTAAAAGCTCATTGTTTTAAATTCCATAAACACAAAAAAAAAAAATGAGAGAGACTAGGAATAAGAAAATTCCACTTAGAGTTAGGAAAATTTGGGTGAGAAAAGACTTGGTTAACCAAGTTAGACCCAATGGAAAAGAAAAGGGGAAATCAACTCAACTTGTTTGGTTTGCAAAAAAAAAAAAAACAATTTCCAAACTTGGTAAAACCTCCTTTAGTTGATGTCACCTCTAGCACAAGTACATAATTTAGAAAAATTCTTTTGTGCATTTTTTTATTTTTATTTTTATGCTTTATGTTGTTTGAAAATTGCACAATCTATTTTCCTTCTTTAATCTAGTATTTCTCTCTTAACGTTAAATTGTATATATGTTAGGATTATGCTCAATAGCAAGAGTGTAATGTTGTAATTAACAATCTTTTTCATATTAATAAAGAGATTTTTGGTTTAACAAATCGTATAGCATTTATAGTTTATATTATAATTGTCAAAGTAAATAATTATAAGGTCTAAAGACTATGGGAAAAGAAGAATTGTTCGTACATCTGGATATGTATGTGGTAGACACAATTCTTTAGTTAGTCTTGAATAATGTTCACAACTTAAGTTAAAGGTTGGGCACCTTTATCTTGTTAAAGTTGTAGAATTCTTTTGCTAGCATTTGAGTGGGATCAAATGAGATATGATGAGTCTAAAATCATCGGAGTGTCTTCGAGCAAAAGGATCTAGTGCACTGGGTGCATTGAACTGGATCACAATGAAAAGCTTTATCTAGAACCGTCAATAGATAATAGTCTTTTCATTATCAGGACAATCGGAGGGTCTATCTTAATCCTGAGATAAATGATGGACTTATGGTTGCAAGTGATATCATTTGAGTTATCAATGAGTACGATTATATCGCATAGTCTATCCTCGATAGTTTGGTGATATTCATTTGTTAATCGATAGAGGACTTCATTTATAGATATGGACATCGTGTCTCCATTTAATTAAATGAGAGTATAATATCATCATATGGATGTTTTGAGGTAATTGGATATTAAATCTCAACGTTGAGTTTTCGATAGTGTCTATTGAAAACATGGCTTCTGGACAAGTCAAAATATCCAAGTTCAAAACGTGGTCATATGAGTAAATATGGTAACTTGGAGAGTTATAGGCGGTCTATGAACTCTTGGCGATTACTGATATTAATCACGAGGATACACTATCTCCAATATGATTGTCTAGGGTATGAATGAGGAGCATCTTCCTTTTCTATCTTTATTTAAGAGTTCAGTTTTAGCTCTTTAGTGGAATGAGTTAAAATTAATGGATCGGACCTAAGTGAATCATTTGTTGATTGTGATTAGGTTATGTCTATTGAAGCTTAAATTTAGATGGCCCGCCAAGATCCCCAATCCACACGGACTTGCATGGATCACTTGATATATTCTACCGGACCAATTTAAGGGTCCATCTAGAATTGCATTTAAGATATTAAGAATATAATTTGCACATTATTTAAGTAATGAGCTGCTCAATTATATTAATATATTAATGAAAGACATGTGGGCTTGTTTCTTTTAGTAAGAATGGGTCTGGTTCACATGTGGGTTTTTTATTTAAAGTCCAATGGATTAAATGAAATAAGAAAATAATGTTAGGCCCAATCTTAATCAAGTGGGGCGGCAAGGTTAAAATTTTAACCTAAAATATTATTTTGTTTCATTTGTTTTAATTAAATAAGAATTAATTAATTTATTGATTAATTGTTTAATTAAAGAAACAAATCTTTCCTAAAAGTAAAAGACTTGTTTGACATGGAAATAAATAAATTAGTTTTATTTATTTAATCAAATAAGGAGTCTTTTTATTTAGTCAAAATAAAAGAATAAAAATCAAGGAGTTCGATTAGGGTTTGAAGTCTATTAAGTTTAAAAGAATTAGGGTTGAATTTAAGTCACCCTATATAAGTGACATTATAGAATTCGGCCAACCCTAATCTTAGACTACATAGAATTCGGCAATCCTAAAGGAAAAAGAAGAAAAAATTCGGCCAACCTATATATGTGTTCTTATAGGGTTCGGCCACCACAATCTATGGTGCTTGAGTTTTTTATTTCTTTCTTCTTCTTCTTAATTCCAAGAGAGAGTTTTTATTCTAAAAAGACAAAAGAGAGTGTGAAATTATTCTTTGATAGTATACTATTGCTTAATCATCAATAAGCTTGTGTATACGATATCGATCTAGGTTCACGCGAGTTTCGATCATTAGATTGAGAACTCAAAAGTGACCGGAATAATTTTTGACATTCTTTTGATTGTTTTTGTGACTAACAAAGAAAAGAAAGTTTTTTGTTTGGTCCATTCACAGTTTTGCAATTCAAAGAAAAGGGAGACCACGCTCCTAGGTGATCCACGTTCGTGCTCGGATTGAAGGTCTTGCGGATTACCATCGACGTAAGTCAATCGGATCACGCGACAAAAGGTAATTTACTTTTGTTAACATATATGCATGTTTATTGATTAAAAGGGTTTAAGGTTCATAAAGGAAAAATTTTAAAAGTCACTAAATCGTTTTTAGTATCGATTCCGCTGCGTTTACCACTTTTATTTATTATTTTTCCCTACACCTTCAACTTCTCTAAGCTTCTTGGCAAGAGTATTCTTTTCACCTAAGAGCCTCCAAGTTGTTGAAACAAACTTATCCACTTGTAGCTTGATCAAATCATCCTTCTCAACAACCTCTCTTAAGGCTACCTTCAAATCTTCTTCAAGGCATTTCACCTTAGCCAAAAGATCAACATAGGTTAGATTATCACTTAAGCACTCTTGATGATTTGGATCAACCTCCTTGTGCAATGAATCTTGACATACATCCTCTAGGATAGAGTGAGAGGCCGTGAATGCAACAAAGTTGCTCACCAACTCTTCTTCACTAGAAGACTCATCACTAGAGCTCTCCTCATCACTAGAGTCATCATCTTCACTCCATGTAGCCGCCATAACTTTTCCCTTCTTGTCCTTCTTAGTATCACCAATAGGACAATCTGAAGCATAATGCCCTAGCTTCTTGCACTTAAAGCATTGGACCTTTCTATTGCTCTTAGCATGACCACTCCTCTCATGGGGTGGAGTAAAGGATTTCTTGACATCCTTTTCTCTTGAGTACTTGCCACTTGGCTTGGCACCTTTCCTCAAGAACTTCATAAACTTCCTAACCAATAAAGCTATCTCCTCGTCATCTTCACTATTCTAGCTTCTTTGACAACTTTGAGAGCTAAACCCTTGTCCTTAGCCTTAGGCTTCAAGCACGCCTAAAAGGTTTGATGAGATCCTAGCAACTCATCTAAGCCCATGACATCAACGTCCTTGCTCTCTTCAATGGCCGTTACCTTGGCTTTGAACCTCTTTGGTAGAGATCTTAGAATCTTCCAATTTAGCCTCTTACCAGAGGTAGGAGTATCAAGAGCTTGGCATTGGTTGGTAATATCTAGAAGCTTGTCTTGGAAGTCAACAAACTTGTCTTCCTCACACATTTGCAAAGACTCAAATTTAGTTGTGAGCAATTAAAGATGAGACTTCTTTACCGCCTTAGTTCCCTTATTGGTGACTTGAAGAGCTTCCCATGTCTTCTTTGCGTTCTCTAGATTTTGGATGTAAGAAAATTGCCTACTATCCATTCCTCCGAAAATAGCATTCACCGCCTGATGATGCCACTTTGCTAACTCAAACTCATTGGTCGACTATTCACTTCTAGGCTTGGAAACGGTCACTCCAATTTCACTCTTATTGGGAGAGAGGTAACCATCTTCCATGATCATCCAAGCTCTCTCTTCAATAGAGCGAATGTAAGCCTTCATTCTCAATTTCCAAAACCCGTAGTTGTGACCCTTGAGAAGATGAGGCCTAGAGTTTGAAGCCCCTTCGGTCATCACATCTTCTTGCAAGACAATACTTCAAAAACCTAAGCAATTCACAAGTAAGTATAGCCTGGATCTCGTAGAATGACGTTCGACGACCTGCTTCAATAGCAATTGAAAATAATACAAACGTAGTTAAATTGTTTAAAGCATACCTAGAAGGGGGGATGAATAGGTTTTTATGCCTTTTTCAATTCTGAAACAAACATTCGTTTGTCCCTCAAGGTAGCTTTATATATAACACATAATCCAAAATATCCATACATAGAAAATATAATCTGAAATTCCCTAGACAGATGTAGTGTATGTTATACCTAGAGGGGGGTTGAATAGGTATAGTCCCAATTTCTTCCAACTTCAAAATTTACTGATTATAATAATGAAATGTACACTTGATATGATTTAACAATTGTATAGTATGAGTCAATACATGTA
This sequence comes from Acer negundo, assembly GCA_035582765.1. Lineage (NCBI taxonomy): Eukaryota > Viridiplantae > Streptophyta > Magnoliopsida > Sapindales > Sapindaceae > Acer > Acer negundo. The sequence continues at coordinate 8,087,173 of CM069236.1, read as the reverse complement.
AAAATCAATATACAAGAGATACAATCAATATATGATATGGAAGATAATAAAAAGTAAGGCAAAAAAGAACACACATATTTTTATGTGGTAAACCTCAAAGAGGAAACATCCACGGGTTGAATAACCACAACCACCGGTAAAGCAATCCACTATATAAAAATGACTTACACACTCAAGGCTATCAAAAAATGATATCCACCCTAAGCTATCAACTCCTATTCTACCCTCAAGGCCAAGTGAACCAGCTAGCCTACTCTCTATCCAAGGCTCTCAAGCCTTTAGGAAGATTTCCTTGCTTAGCTATCTAGATCACAAATGATCCTAGTCAAGCTTCCCTAGCTCAACCATCAGGAGTACCAAACTCCTAGCTAAGACTTTTGCTTAGTTATCCGGATCCTCTTGATCCTAACTTAGTCTTCGTGCTTGGCCATCCAGAACACTTTCCTAGCCAAGTCTTCTTACTCAAATTAAGGCTTCAGTCACCTTAACAAGAGACTTCAACCTTTCCACAAGGCAATGATCTAAGTGATGCAAATGATGCAAACACAAGACAAATAAAACAAGATGACCAATCAAAATCTATGAACATGCTTAGATATATTCTAGGATATGCTTTCAACAAACAATCACAAATGTACTTAGAAATCAAGACATGCATATAAATAAGAACAAGATGATAATATTCAATATATCACAAAAACCTTAGTTCTTAGATCATGAAATTAAACCTAGAAATTATCATGAAGCACATCACATATAACATTTCTAGAATCAATTTCAAGTTAAATCAAGTTTAGCAAATATATGTTCAAGAGAAATCACAAAGCTAAAACTCAACTAACAAGTGTCGAAACACCCGTACGATATGATCTAACATCATTCTTACCACAAATCATCTATCAAATAAGAAGATTAATAGAGATGATCAAAGAGAAAGTGACAAGAAGAAGTTTCACATACAAAGTTGAAATTAGGACTGAAGAACAGCTTGCTGGGAAAAATCACGAATTCATTTCACTCTAAAAATTCTTGGGTTTTGTAGCTCTCTTAAAGACTAACAATTTTGGCTTTTGGATTACTCGATTTCGAGTTCGTATGAGAGAGTTATGATCAGAATAATAAAACTAAAATTGAGAGAAAATTTCTGATTTCATCTTTTTCAAAATTTCTACACTTAATGTTTAGAGGGAAGGAGGAGAGCTTTTGAAAGAATTCAAGGGAAGGAAAAACGGACAAATCACAGGCTGCCATGTCACCTCCACGTGTGAGGTGTGTGTGCCACACGTAGGCAGAGAGGCATCGCAGCCATGTGGCACACAAAGGTTGGCCTTTTGCCAATCTCGCTCCTCTCGCGCACCTCTCACGTTCTTCAGCCGTATTCGGGCTTTCGAACTTCGATTTTGAATCCATTTTTGGATTACGAATTGTCACTCCCTCACGCACAACAAAGAATACAAAATTTGAACCGAATTTTTCTTGGTTTACAAAATTTGCTTGTTTTGCTTGGTTTTAAAATTTTAACCGAATTTTTTAAATTCTTACGATAATGCCATGTTTGAGCATACCTTGCTTGTTGAGATTGATCTTTACATGAGTAGTGAGGAATTAGGCATCTTTGCCATTGTTTGGTTTAGATTAACATCATGCCATTTAGGGTGTCATTGAACAAATTACGTTAATCTTTTTCTTAAAATGTTAGAGTGAATAATCAAGTTGCTTGAAGGCTAGGAATTAATAATGGAGATTCCCGTGAGGATCACAAACATGGCCTTCAAAAGTGTATTTTAAGTTTGCAAATATTCACTCTTTAAACACTCACTCTCAAACACTAATTCAAGCATGTATAAGTCTCATTTGCACTAAATATTGCTTATCATAGAATCTAATGGATTGCTTGTGGATGCTTTAATTTGTATAGTGGACAAGCCTTTAGAAATGATTTTAGGCAATGCATGTGAAAACACCACTAAATTAGCCTAAATACTTCCAACCGATATAATGTGTGTGCTCCCAAGCCCCTTTGAAGCCAAACTCATTTGAAGTTTTTCATTCATGAACTACATCTACATGAACCTTATAGCCTACATAATTTTCTTACCTTGACCAATTGATTTACTAAGGCTTAGGAAATCAATGTAAGATTTTATACTTGAAAGTGTATAAGTGTGTACATGTGCAAAACGAAAGAAAAGAAAACTTGAAAAGAAAATGAAAAGCAAAAAGAAAAAGAAAATGAAAAGCAAAAGAAAAAAGAAAATGAAAAGCAAAATGGAAAAGAAAATGAGGAAAAAAGAACCAAGATTTAGGCACATTGTCCTAGAGAGAGAATTGAAAGTGGTATGTGCTACTCAAATGAAAAGATCATAGTATCATGCTCATGTAAATTGAAAGTGCAGGATTGGACGCCTTATATATGAATTATATGTGAAAAGCAAAATGAACTCATAATTAGAATGTATGCCTTAGTGTAATCATTTAGTCCTATGTATGATTGCCCCATTCTTTGTCTCACCATTCACTTAAGGCCCCATTATAACCAAAAAGAAGACCTTTATGATCTTTAGAAATGTCCATTTTGTAAATATTGGTTGATACATGTTCTTTCTGATTCATGGTTTGCAATTCCATTCATGATACTTACTTTTCAAAAATTACGTTTTAAATGTCATCATGTTCAATCAATTAGATATCCATGACATAAATTCATATTGCACAAGATTTTTATTGAAACCTAGGAATCTCAAGAGAAGAAAAGAGAGAATCCGGTGAGGAGTACTTATCGAGGCAAATTACATTCTAAACTGAAGCGCACCTTTGCTTTTAAGCTTAGGCATGTTGAATGTAAGGTCGCATTGCGTACAATCGTATCTAGAGTGACATGCTCTTAATCTTTACTTAACATTCGCTTACATGTACAAATCCTCACTAGTGCATCATCTTTTTAATCTCCTCATTTTGGTTTCACATCTTTCATCATGAGAAGTAAAACCTTGCTCGGATAAGTTAGTGTTTGATGGAAAAAACTTCATGGGATGGTCAGCATTCCAGGTGTGGTCTATTGGGTAGCCATCCATGTCTTCTAGCTTGTAAGCTCTCCATGGACTACCATTTTTATCAGGTAGGGTCCTTCCGAGTTTAAGGCTAGTACCCCGTCTGACCTCTTCTGGGTATTCTGGATAACATTTATGAGGACTAAGTCCCCTTCTTTAAAATTTTGGGTCTTCACCCTCTTGTTAAAGTACCTGGCGATCCTGCTCTGATAGGCTACAACCCGTTCTGTGGCCTTGTCTTGCTTCTCCTCGAGGAGGTCCAGGCTGGCTCTCAGTTTTGTTTCGTTATTTTCAGGTTCAAAGTGTTAGATCCTGAAGAATGTCAATCTGTGCTCAATAGGTAGGACTGTTTTTGTACTAAAAGCCAGCGAATAGGGGGTTTGCCTAGTAGCAATCCTATATGCCCACAATGCGTTTGGGAGCTCTTCAACCCATTTCCTTATTTTGTTAGAGCTTCTTTTTTAGGAGTTTCTTGATAGTCTGGTTGGTAGCCTCCACCAACCCATTGGTCTGAGGATGGGCTACTGTTGCAAAGCAGAGGTTGATACCCCGTTCCTCACAAAACTCTTTGAACTTGGCGTTGTAGAACTGCTTACCCAGATCAGTTATTATGTCCATTGGGGTTTAGAACCGGCATACAATGTTCTCTTTGATGAAGCTCATGGTGTTTGCCTCAGTTATCCGGGTAAGGGATTCTGCTCCACCCACCGGGTAAAGTAGTAAATTGCTACTATGGCATGTTTAGCTTGATCAGGCGCGGTCAAGAGTGGCCCGATGAGATCTACCCCAATATAGCGAATAGGCAAGGTGTACTGATTGAAGAGAGTCTTTCTAGAGGAAAGTGGTTGAGGTTCACTGTCTTTTGGCAAGGTTCATAAGACCATGCAAACTGTTTTGCATCCTGATGTAGAATAGGCCAAAAATAGCCCATTCTAAGTACCTAGTAGATTAGGGTCTCCCCTGATACGTGGTTGACACAATCCCATATTTATACATTTCTGAGTTCCCATTCTGCATCATCCGGGTGCAAACATCTTAATAGTGGAAGGGACTTGCCTTTGTGGTATAGGTACCTATCAACTAGGCAGTATCGGGTGGCCATTCTCTTGATCTTGCGAGCTTGATTCGATGTTTTGTAGGTAGTCAATTATAGGATCCATCCAGCAAGGAAGTCGATTGACCGAGTTAACTTCTCCTCCTTTTGCTATGCTGGAACGAGGGATCAGTTGTAATGGTACCCCTCTTGGGTAATGCTTGTCCTCCGGTTGCAGCAATCTTGGCCAAAACGTCAACCCTGTGGTTCTCATCTTAGGGGATTGGTTCCATCTTCATTCCCTTGAATCTAGTCATAGCTTTTTGAACCTTCTCGAGGTACGCCACCATGTTTTCACCATTTGCTTGGTACAGTCTAGATACTTGGTTAATTACCAGTTGTGAATCACTCATAACTAGGAGGAAGTCTGCACCAAACCTCCCGGCTACCTTTATCCCTTCTAGCAAGGCTTCATACTTTGCTTCATTGTTAGTGGCTTTGAACTTAAACCTAAAATAGTGGTTGCATTCGACCCCTTCAAGGTCGGTTAGGATGATCCCTACTCCGTAGCCTGACTGGTTTGACGCTTCATCAGGTCTTGCAGTTAACGGGACATTCCATAGGTCCTTCTTCAGGTTTCAGGTCCGCGATTGTAGTAGCATCCGGATTGGAGGTCATGCTAAAAATTCGACCAAAGCTTGGGCCTTGATTCTTGTTCTCACCTTGTACATAATGTCATACTAGGTAAGCTCTAAAGCCCGTAGGACTAATCTGCCCGATACATTCGGCCTTTGAAGAAATTATCTTAATGGCTGGTATGTAATTACTGCGACTGTTTGGGCTTGGAAATACAGTTGAAGCTTCCTAGCAGTGGTTACAAGTGCATATGTGAGTTTCTCTAAGAGGGTGTAATTCTTCTCCGACTTGGTTAAGGCACGGCTTACGTAGTAGACTAGTCTCTGGACCCCGTCACTACATTCTTTCACTAAGGCCCTGCTTGTTGCGGTTTTTGACACGACAAGGTAAAGTTATAGTTCTTCTCCTGGTATGGGTTTCACTAGTAGTGGTGGGCTAGCTAGGTACTTTTTCAAAGAATGAAAGCTTGCTCACTTTCCTGGTCCTAATTCATATTTTTTCCTTGCTTAATATCTTTGAAGAAAGGAAGACACTTGTCTATAGATCGGGATATGAAACGGTTCAATGCTGATACCTTACCAGTCAGTCCCTATGCCTACTTGAGTGTAGTAGGAGACTCGAGATTCATGATAGCCTTAATCTTCTCGGGGATTGGCCTCAATCCCCTTCTCATGTACCATGAATCCAAGGAACTTTCCAGTTGCTACACCGAAAGCACACTTGGCGGGGTTCAATCTCATCTGGTTCTTTCTTATCACTTGAAAGGTCTAGCATAAATCTTCTGGATGTTGGTCGGCCAACTGAGACTTAGTAATCATGTCATCCATGTATACTTCCATGGACCTTCCTATCTGATCCTTCAATAACTTGTTCACCAAACGCTGATAGGTGGCACCTACATTTTTAGGACCAAATGGCATTACCTTGTAGTAATAAAGGCCTTGGCCGGTGATAAAACTGGTTTTGTCTTGATCGGCAGGGTGAATCATGAACTGGTTATACCCCGAGAATGCATCCATGAAGCTTATGAGTTTGTTTCTAGTAGTTGAGTCAACTAGTTGGTTTATCTTGGGTATAAGGAAGCTGTCCTTTGGATAGGCCCAGTTGAGGTTAGTGTAATCCACGTACATACGCCACTTTCTATTAGATTTGACTTCCATGACCATAATGACTATCCATTTGGGGTATAGAGATCCCTAATGAAATTGGCCTTCAGGAGCTTGTCTACCTCTTCCTGTAAGATGTTGAAGTGCCTCAAATCCGGCTTAACTAGTTTGAAGGTTGCATTTACTACCAACCCGTGGGTGGCTAAGGTGAAGGGAATACTTGGCATTTTGTCATGACTCCAGGCAAAGATCTTGTTGTACTCTTTGAGGAGTTCTACCAAGCTCTCCCTGACCTTTCTTTCTAGCATTCCTCATAATTTCACTACCTTGGTGGGGTCATCTTCCCTGATAGATATTTCTTCCAATTCTTTTACGGGGTGGCCACAGGCCTATCCTATATCTTCTTCCTTTAGCTCTTCCACATTCATGTCTGGCATCTCTCATTCTTCTAGGATATCGTGATCCCTTTCTGGTACATCCCTACTTGGTTCATTGGTCACATGCGTGCACTGCTTGGCTAGTGCGGTAGGGTTGGTGGACAGTGCGTAACATCTGCGGGCTACTTATTAATCTCATCGAACCTCTCCTACCCCAGTTTCGACCGAAAAATTCAACATATTGTGGTAGATGGACAACACTCCTCTAATCTCTGATAGGAAAGGTCTTTCTAGGATTACGTTATAGGTGGACAGGGTATCAACCATGACAAAGTCTGTCATTATATTCTGCTGGAGAGAAGCTTCCCAGATTATTACAGGTAGGATCTTGGACACGATTGGCTTGAGTGAGTCCCCTGTGAACCTATACAAAGGCATGGTATAACTGTTGTAGCATGAGTTTTTCAAGTTGAATTTCTCGAGTGCTCCTTTGAATAGGATGTCAACACTGCTTTCGGTATTAAATAAGACTCGGTGGACCTTGCAATTGGCTATTTGTACCGTGATTACCATCAAGTCATCATATGGTTGCAATGTGTTATAGACATCCTCCTTTTATGAAAATGATCTAGGCAGCACAAAAAGGGTCATGGGATCCCCTTGTGACCTAGAGTACATCATAACAGGTAGTGAATTGAGGGATCTTCCTAGCATGGTTCTTTCTTAAGTTGTTGGAAGTTCCATCTAATGTAGGGCCCCACTGATTTTGTGAATGATCTGGATCTGTTGCATCAAATCCTTCCCCTTATCCTTCCTTCTCTCTTCTACTTCCCCCATCTCTCCCTGTACCTTCTTCCCATCTTGATACTATCCCGTACCTGTTACAAAAATTCAATTAAGAGCCCTCCCCTTACCGGTTCTTCAATCTGGTTACTGAGGTTGTAGCATTCTAATGTGTTATGTCCTACATCCTCATGGAAGTCACAGTATTTGTATCGGTTCCTCTAGTCAGCCGGGATCTTTATAGGATCGGGCTTTCTGAGTAAACCCTTGTCACGTATGGCTAGGTATATGGTCTCCCAGGATGCGTTGAGAGGGCTGTAATGGTTGTACCTAACAAAGGTCATTTGTGTATGTAAATTAACTTGTCAAATAATATTTATAAACCTAGCAATGCCTTAAAAGGTTTTCAAAAACACAAGTATGGTGGCAAGTAAGGGTCGTCCATAAAGATCAGAGGTAGCTATGATTAGATTAGGATTAATAAAATCAGTATGCATAAAAGTAAAAGTAAATGATTGGGGTTGTGAAACGTGAATGAGAATATAATAAAAACTAAACTAGGAATGCAAACTAAATGGAATGTGAATGGAGTGAAAGATATGATATGGGAACTAAGGAGTTAATCGACTCATAAGTGAACATTGGGAAAATGCGACAAACTCGTAATTAAGCAAATTTTATCAAATGTAACCAACCTAGGGTGTATAGTGTTGGTTATTTATCTCTAGCAATGGGTCAACCTAAGGTGTGTAGTGAAGATCTCATACTAGAGATTAATTCCTTATAAGCAACCAACCTAGGGTGTATAGTGCTAGTTGCTCATTTGAGATTCTAACCATGAATTCTCATCTATCTATTAAGGGCTCAACCTCTTACTAATGTAGCCATCCTAGGGTGTATAGTGACGACTTCCAATTATCTCACAAGTGGCCAACCTAGGGCGTATAGTGAAGGCTACCCATTAAAGATTAGATAAGGCTAGAGGTTATTTAACCAGATTCTACTCGAATGTTAGTTCTTGCAAAATCACTAATGTAGCCAACCTAGGGTGTATAGTAAATGCTTCTAATTTCTCACAAGTGGCCGACCTAGGGTGTATAGTAAAAGCCACTCATTCCAGATTAGATTAAGACCATGGTTATTAAGCTGGATTTTCGGAAATCCTTCAATTCTATAGAGCATTAGAAAACAAAATAGGGTGAATACCACGTTGCCTACTCAAGTAAATTCCAAATCAACATGCTAAGAGGGTGTATCCAATACAAGCCAATATTGGAAATCAATTAAAGCAAGAGAATATAACATAGAGATAGATATGATATAGAATATAGAGTTTATTTACAAAAGCCCAACATCCATCAAACTAATCACATTAACCCCTTAGTGGGGGATTTAACTACTCATGTTCATTACAACATATAAACTAAGAAAAGAGATTGAGAGAAAACCCTTGAAGAGCATCTCCTTCCTTGAAGCTTTAATCCAATCCTCCTAGTTACCTTTGGTGAGTAAAGAATGGGTTTGGATGAGAGGGAAAGTATTCCTTGCTCTAGTGAAAGTAAATGATCAGAAAATATCTAAGTGTGGAACTCTCTTTTTAATCTACAAACACTTTCTGTTTATAGGATTACAAAAATAGGTCACATAAGCTTTAAAACCAAAATCTGGCACGCGTGGAGTGCTGTTGGGGCCCGCACCCTAACCCACACTTTATCAAGTGTTCACAATTTCATCTCCCGAGCTTTGGCAAGAGTGCTAGTGAGAGTGCGGTTGAAAGTGCTGTTTGGACCCACACTTTATCAGTAGCGCTGGTGGAGTGCTGTTGGCTGACCCGCACTTTATCAACAATGCTAGTGGAGTGCTGTTGGCTGACCCACACTCTTGGAGCTTCTAATGGTTTTTGTCCTTTTTTATGCATCGTTTGGTTCCTTTTCGCCCAAAAGTCCCGCATTACGCTTCTAACACCTGAAATGTACGAATGCCTTCAATTACGAACAAAGAGCCCATAAGTGAGTGTTTCTTATGGTCAACTGGTGAAAGGATCCTTAGAGGTATTTGGGTTCATCTGGTTTCTCGTGTACTCCGCCTTTTTCTAGTTCAACGCTTTTTTGGTTAGGTGCTTGGTCGGTGAGGTATCCTGATATCAGTTGTTCTCGCAGCGGGATCCGGTTGGATGTAGAAGCGGGATATTTCAGCTGAAGTTATATCTGGATGTCCGTCTAATGTGACAGCGGGGTACCCTGCTGAAACAGTAGCGGGGTATCCTATTGATCTAGTAACGGGATACTTGTCGGGTACAGTAGCGGGGTACCCCATTCAGCTCTGTGATATGATTCTGAGTTGAACTCCGCGTTGGAACATTTTAGGGGTCATCGGGATTGCTAGGCTTTGTTGGGGTTACTTAGAGAAAGGAGGTAGGTATTCGATCCGATCCAGTATTCTTATTTTTAGGAGTACCTAGATGGTATCTCGGCTTGTGGTTCTTCCTTGTATCCGGGTGGAAAATTTTTCTTTGGTCCTTTGCCAATTTTGGTGGTTAACACTTTGGTAGCATCCCTGTCCGGTATTTTTGCTGCTTGGCGAGCTAGTTCCAGGCGGTGTCAGGGTATCCAGGTACTCTTTCTCTTGCTGGATCATGATTTCCAGTGATCTCTTAGTCATCTAGGTTTCAGGATACCGGCTGATGTTGTGACAGGGTGCCGAGGTGACATAATAGCAGGGTACCCGGTCCACGTAGAAGTGGGATACCTAGTCTATATAGAAGCGGAGTACTAGGACAATATATTGTGGTTTGTAGGATCTCGATTTCTGTTCCTTCTGATACTTTGGAGTCTTCGTGCTTCTGACCATGCTTTGGCTTAATTGGATATGTAACCCAATATACAGGTATGGATTCTCTCCAAGAGGTAGCCGGATGCTGTCCACTGAAGCCTTTCCTCCTTGATCCTAGATGGAAAATTCTTCTTTGGTCCTCGGCCAATTTTGGCGGTTAACAATGCTAAAACGCAAGAAAACGAAACAAAGGATACGGAAATGAGAGCCGCAATATATAACATATTTGACACGATCAAACACCTCCAAACCAAACCTTTGCTCGTCCTCGAGCAAATAGACAAAATAAAACAAATAAGACATAACAATAAAATGGCTCAATCTAAAATTTTCCTAGATACTAACAAACAAATCAAAAGTCGCATTTCCAACTAGTGGTGAGATATAATGGACCGTGATAGACTGAAGTAGACTCATGCAAAATTTTTCTAAGGCAACTTGAAGGAACTCAAGGGAACTCTCACAATGACAAATCCCACACCTAAAAGCACTCTCATAACGGAAACTACTTGCTCTCACACCTCAATTATAATTCGCTTTGATTCTAAGCCTCACATGGATACTTTATTTTCTTTCGCTCAGAGTCATAAGTTCACACATGCAAGGTATGTAAAGATGGAGTTTATGCATAGGAGTTTAAAGCATTGCATACAATATAACTTTGAAAGACCACTAATATCTTGTGAACTAGCCTAAGAAAGGAATCAAATGCCATGGACATGGAAGATCATGCTTCAACAAACATTCCCAGTCTAGATTCATCAAAGATCACTTAGGTCTTCCCTCTTGGTTGTAATAGGGCCATGGGGTGATATGTGGTTAACAAAAGAATAGGAAAATTTTGAGTTCATAGGTCACCAACCATGCTACACACAACACATTACACTGTAGGGAAAAATAAACAAATAAAAGTGTTACACGCAGCGGAAGCGATACTAAAGACGATTTAGTGACTTTTAAAAATTTTCCTTTATGAACCTTAAACCCTTTTAATCAATAAACATGCATATATATCAACAAAAGTAAATTACCTCTTGTCGCGTGATCCGATTGACTTACGTCGATGGTAATCTGCAAGACCTTCAATCCGAGCACGAACGTGGATCACCTAGGAGCGTGGTTTCCCTTTCCTTTGAATTGCAAACCTGTGAATGGACCAAACAAATACTTTCTTTTCTTTGTTAGTCACAAAACAATCAAAAGAATATCAAAATTATTCCGGTCACTTTTGAGTTCACAATCTTATGATCGAAACTCGCGTGAACCTAGATCGATATCGTATACACAAGCTTATTGATGTTTAAGTAATTGTATACTATCAAAGAATAATTTTTCACTCCTTTTTGTCTCTCTAGAATAAAAACTCTCTTAGAATTAAGAAGAAGAAGAAAGAAAATAAAAACTCAAGCACCAATTCATTGATGTGGCCGAACCCTATAAGAACATATATATAGGTTGGCCGAATTTTTCTTCTTTTTCCTTTAGGGTTGCCGAATTCTATGTAGTATCTAATTAGGGTTGGCCGAATTTCATCATGTCACTTATATAGGGTGACTGAAATTCAACCCTAATTCTTTTTAACTTTATAGACTTCAAACCCTAATCCAACTCTTTTATTTTTATTCTTTTATTTGACTAAATAAAAAAAAAGACTCCTTATTTGATTAAATAAATAATACTAATTTATTTATTTATTTATCAAACAAGTCTTTTACTTTTAGGAAAGATTTGTTTCTTTAATTAAACAATTAATCAATAAATCAATTAATTCTTATTTAATTAAAACAAATGAAACAAAATAATATTTTTAGGTCAAAACCTTAACCTAGCCGCCCCACTTATATATAAGATGGGCCTAATATTATTTTACTATTTCATTTAATCCATTGGACTTTAAATAAAAAAGCCCACATGTGAACCAGACCCATTCTTACTAAAAGAAACAAGCCCACATGTCTTTCATTAATATATTAATATAATTGAGCAGCCCATTACTTAAATAATGTGCAAATTATATTCTTAATATATTAAATGCAATTCTAGATGGACCCTTAAATTGGTCCGGTAGAATATATCAAGTGATCCATGCAAGTCCGTGTGGATTGGGGATCTTGGCGGGCCATCTAAATTTAAGCTTCAATAGACATAACCTAATCACAATCAACAAATGATTCACTTAGGTCCGATCCATTAATTTTAACTCATTCCACTAAAGAGCTAAAACTGAACTCTTAAATAAAGATAGAAAAGGAATATGCTCCTCATTCATACCCTAGACAATCATATTGGAGATAGTGTATCCTCGTGATTAATATCAGTAATCGCCAAGAGTTCATAGACCGCCTATAACTCTCCAAGTTACCATATTTACTCATATGACCACGTTTTGAACTTGGATATTTTGACTTGTCCAGAAGCCATGTTTTCAATAGACACTATTGAAAACTCAACGTTGAGATTTAATATCCAATTACCTCAAAACATCCATATGATGATATTATACTCTCATTTAATTAAATGGAGCCACGATGTCCATATCTATAAATGAAGTCCTCTATCGATTAACAAATGAATATCACCAAACTATCGAGGATAGACTATGCGATATAATCGTACTCATTGATAACTCAAATGATATCACTTGCAACCATAAGTCCATCATTTATCTCAGGATTAAGATAGACTCTCCGATTGTCCTGATAATGAAAAGACTATTATCTATTGACGGTTCTAGATAAAGCTTTTCATTGTGATCCAGTTCAATGCACCCAGTGCACTAGATCCTTTTGCTCGAAGACACTCCGATGATTTTAGACTCATCATATCTCATTTGATCCCACTCAAATGCTAGCAAAAGAATTCTACAACTTTAACAAGATAAAGGTGCCCAACCTTTAACTTAAGTTGTGAACAATATTCAAGACTAACTAAAGAATTGTGTCTACCACATACATATCCAGATGTACGAACAATTCTTCTTTTCCCATAGTCTTTAGACCTTATGATTATTTACTTTGACAATTATAATACAAACTATAAATGCTATACGATTTGTTAAACCAGAAATCACTTTATTAATATGAAAAAGATTGTTAATTACAACATTACACTCTTGCTATTGAGCATAATCCTCACAACACCCTCTACTTAAGCTTTACTTTCTTCCCATTTATGAACACTAGCGTTTAGGCTCAAACTTTCAATTACATTGTGCTTTCACATATTGTACTCTACATTGTGTGAGTACTTTATATTAAGAAAATTCAAGGCTCTTTTGTTCTTTTCTTTTGTTGTTCATTTTTTTTTTCTTTTGCACATTTAACATTTAGCAATTTGGCTCTAAGTGCAAATTTTGGCACCTTTACAATTGTCAGCCTATGCCTTGCACACTTACAAATATTGCTTAAGTACACGTTATCTTTACATATTAGAGTTTTACACCTTTCAACCACACAACACTACACACCCTAACATGATTGGTAACAAGGGTAGGTATGTGTTTAGGCTTATGGCTATCTGGTTATATGCAGTACCAAATGAAAGGGTATGTGTTTGGCCTCAAGTTTGGATTTGGAGCACACATAATGGACATAAAATGTGTTTAGGCTTGTTTTAGTAGTTAAATGCACTCACATTGCCTAATATCATTTCCACAATCCATCTATCAAGGGAATGAACGCATCCATCAAGGAATACACTATATGATATGCATGTCCTATGGCATGCTACGCATATGTTGAGAGAAGTGTTTAAGAATAATCAATAATAACACTCAAAATGCGTAGTTTGAAGGCTTGTGTTTATGATCTCATGGAAATCTCTACTATTAGAATAAGGCATGAAAACGTTGAGTCCCCTTTACTTAACACAAAAAGGATGGGACAAACCCATAAAGGTGCAAGCGAAACCTTAAAGTGGCAACAAGCTACATCACAAGTTCAATATGCATACTGATGGCGCACAGACCGGTTTGTTATAAACTACGGTAAATGATAGGGCGCGCGTGTGTTTTCACCCTTCGCAAGTATACGAATCGTTAGACGCATATAGCGGTTATGAGTATGGGTTTCGTTCCCACGAGGATGTATGGTACACTTAAGTCGGTTCTACGTCTTATGTTATAAAGAAACTATATACACTAATTACATGCAAAAAGTAAGGGAGTTGGTTGCATGGAAATCAAATTACACTAATGTGGAGAATAAAAGCTATGCTAAACCTACGGTAAAGGATACGCGATCTCTATACTACAATTACAACTAAAGAGGAGTGATCACAAGACAAACATACTTAATCTAAACTAACTAGATTAGCACCGAAGTAAGCAAGTAAATTAAGAACTAAAACAACTATAATTAAGTTACACTAAATGAACTACAATTAACTAACTTAACTAAAACTCTTGCAAGGTTATGCAAGAGTGAAGATGCAAATGATGATGGATATATTAATTGATCACAATTAAGCACCTTTGTTCTATGGCATACTCAATACAATCCTACCACTCAAATTACCATCAACTGATGGTTATAGAATGACAATAATAGAGGGGTTTACCACCTAGAACATGAGAACTAGCTAGTTAATAAGCGTGAACATGCAATTACTAGCCAAATCCTCTCCACTAGAGTTAATCAATGTTGTAAACAAAGTTACATGTTACTAATGATCAATCAACAACATGTATCAATACAATTAAACTCAAATCAACATTTAATAACTCAAGATGGATATAGTAAAGTAAGGATCAATTGATTACAAGATGAATTCATATAAAATCCATCCCTTAACATTGAGGGTATTTTAGACATACATATTCATGGAAAACAAATAAATGGAAGAGAAGTAAAATAATAAGAAGAAACCACAAGTTGGTAAGCTTCTTGTTCTTCAATTGAGCACCAATCCTTTTTCTTCCAAGCTATGAATTTCACATGAACTATGTAGTGTGAGTTGGGTTATCTAAGCTATTCTAAGCTATTTAGTGTAATTCTAGGCTTAACTAAGGTATGTAGAGTAAATATTGGATATTAGGGATTTTCTAGTGTAAGGAATCCAATTTATTGATTGGCTTATTTCGTGGACAAACCACATATTGAGGCTTGATGTAAGGGTAGCTTAGGCATTTGATGATTGGTGTTTTACACAACCAAGGCCCGCTCAAGATCTCAAGAGAAGAATCACCAAAGTTATATTCTAGTACTTTCTTGCTTTGAAGAGATCTAGTTGCACACACACACAACTCATGCATATATCTTATTATTGTATGTTGTGTGATTTATATGAGTGCATGAATGTTCTTGGACATCTCTTCTTGCATATTTTAATCGATTGCATCTAGTTTATTAAAATGCCATAACATGTTTAGGCATTAGGATGCAAAGCCATGAAGTCTCTTCATTCATGTTTAAATGATTGCATCTTGTTCATTGAAATGCCATAACATGTTAAGGCATTAGGATGCAAAGCCATGAAGTCTCTTCATGCATGTTTAAATGATTGCATCTTGTTCATTGAAATGCCATGACATGTTTAGGCATTAGGATGCAAAGCCATGAATTCTATTCATGCATGTTTTAATTAAGTGCATCTTGTTCAATGACAATGCCATGACATGTTAGGCATTAGGATGCATTCACTTCCCACACTTGCACTTCATGTTTGTTAGCTTTAAGTGTGGTGTAATTCGTTTCCGTATGTGTGATCGGAATCGTCCGCGCTTGCACGATGGTGTGCAAGTCTTAGCGTAATGGTTGACCACTTGAGAAGGTCGCATTCTTCTCTTGGATAAGTGTTAGTTTTGGTTTGGTTGTTTGGAGTAAAGTGTCTAGTTTCAAAGATTGGATTTCAATGTTTTAAATGTTTTTCAAAACTGACCTTTGTAGGGTCTTGTGACCATAACTTTTTATGAAAAGATTTAAATTGAGTTTTGTAAAATTTTGGACAAACTAGACACCCATACCTTTCCAATGGTATATTATTCGTAATATTTCATAACCATTTGGATTGGTTTTGAAATCTCCAAAGTGACCACCAAAACAGGGCAACTATGTTGTTGTCTGTTTCTGACCTTTGGTCACTCAATTGACCATAACGTTTTCTACAGACATTGAAATGTCATTCTATAAAACGAATAAAAACTAGACATCTATACCTTTTCAATTATATATCATATGAAAGGTTTCGATATCGTTTGGTCATGTTTTAGAGCACTCGAATCTTGAGATACTGCACTGACGTGTGTACTGCGGAAATGCCCATAATTTTTCTAATTCTTCCAAAACGACATAGTTTCACTTGGACACTATAAATACATATCTTTCTCCTCAGTTTGAGGGTAGAGCCACAAAATCAAACCCTAGAGAGAAAGGCTCCATATTCTTAGAGAGAAAGCACCAAGCTTGCTTCTTTAACTCTCCAAACCCAAAACCCATCTCCATCTTGCATCATTCAATATCATTTGAGTATGGGTCTTCATTGTTTCATGAATAGGTAACTTAGAACTTCATTGAATATAATTTAATGTTCTTCTTACTCTAGATTAGGTATTTATTGCTTGATTAAATACATAGACTCTATTTATTGCATATATTTATTAGTCTTGATAATATGATTGAGTTTGTATTTTGATAGCTTAATTGATTAGGTCATTTTTGCCTAAAAGCTAAGTCATAAACATTCTTGTGTGATTTATTGATAACCAGGTTGATAGATTATCTTTTAATCAACTAGTTAAGCCTTTGAATGTTTATGTGGTGTTTTGTTGACAATCAGGTTGTTAGAAATCTCTACATCTAATTGAGACCTATATATATTGTGATTTCTTTAGGTCGTTTCCAATGACTCAAAAACCCATATTTTTTATTGAGAGGATTTTCAAAGAGAGATTTACCCAAGAACTCATCTTTGATCATCCAAACCCATATCCATATGCATATATCATCATCTAAGCATCATCTAGGATCATCTAGGATCATCTAGCATGTGCTAATGCATAGGTCTTCTTCAACACACATGGTATGATATGTTGAACACTATTATCTTACAAAATTAGTGTTTTTACTTATCAATTTATCTCATTTATTATTTGTATGTTCTTAAAGTAATTTTTACATACAAGATTGAGATTATGTGTTGATTAGGTTATTTTATGATAGCTAGGTTTTATTGTTTATATACCATCTAGCTAATTAATCTCATTGCATGATTTAGATTATTTTTTGATAGCTAGGATTTCATGATTGATATATACATCTAGCTAATTAATCTCATTGAAATGTTTGAGATTGTTTTTGATAGCTATTGTATCTAGGATTGGTTATCCTCTACATAGCTAAGCTTTATGACATGACATTTAGCTTTTGATATCTAGGATTGTGTAAATTGCCATATTACCATCCTAGATAAGCATATAGTGTACCTTAGCTCTATTTGCATATTTGGATATCTTTGCATATTCACTTAGGGTGTATGATCTCTTCGGAGAATTAAGTCTTGATCTAGGATTGCTATTACAGGCCTGCGGGTAGTAGTTGTGGGTTACAGTCCGAGCATGGTTGAGGTCAACCTAGGATGTGAACATCATTACAAGTAGTGATTGCGAGGATTGAGCAATTGGACTAGGTCCACTTTTACAGGCCTGTGGGTAGTGGTAGTGAGTTACGTACCGGGATTAGGTTGTAAACGTTGTCACAATTAGTGGATTCGAGGTTCGAGTGTGGCACACTTACTAGCCCGTGGTTTTTCCCTATTGAGGGTTTCCATGTAAATATCAAGTGTTATTTCAATTCCGCACATATTACACTTGTTGTATTGTATTGACTAGTTGCGGTGTTTTCTTAAATCGACTAAACGTGAAAATTTGGTACTAAAGGTTAAAATCTATTCACCCCCCCTCTAGATTAATATTAGAACACACTGTGCATTATTAGTTTCATTTAGGTTTTACTTGGATGTTAGAGATTGTGTTTAAGGTTAGGAAAGTTGTATATTTATATGGGGAGTGAATAGGGCATGGTTTAGACGAAATATCTTCCAAGTCGGTCAAGCTCGCGGGTTCGTAACTCCAGGCTCACGGGTTATGTCTCTCCAGCGGAAGTTGCAAGTTAGAAATGGAAGTTTCTCACGAGTTGTAGCGTTCTGGTCAGCAGGAATGTTCCCTCAACATAAAACCATGGATTTCCAGTGTGTTTGGACGCATTTGAGCGAGCAAGAGGCCACTGGAAGTGAGTTTGAAAGTTGGTAGCCATGGAAACTTGGAGGACTTGGAGGAGAGAGAAAATGTGTGCATGAGAGGTCTAAAGTGGCTCCATTGGGACCGGAGGAAGATGGGCTACCGATCTAGGGCCAAAAAAACAACCAGAATTGGCACGAAAAGTCATCAGGAATGTTCGGGTCAAAGTCGGGTCAACGGGTCTGAAAACCGGTTATGAATTGGGTTGGGTTGACGCGGTTGGAGCTTGAAGACGACGTTACATCACGCTGATGCACGTCCCTTCAAAACGAAACTGTTCTGCTTGCTGACGTGGCGTTGACGCTGTGTCTTACTGGTAATTTACAATCAGCTCCCCTGATCTTCACCTTATTCACAAAATCTTCAATAAAGTTTCGAATATTACAATATAGCCCTTGATTTGTCCAAAATTACCAAACTGTCCCTCAACTTCCCCATTTACCTGAAACACTTATTTGAAACCATTAAAATCCCTATTTTACCTAAGAAACGAACACAAAAGATAGGAAAAGGGAGCGCTAAATGTGAACATTTGGAGCGCGATCAAACCCTCAAACCTAACTTTTGCTTGTCCTTGAGTAAAACTACAAAAATTATATAAACAAAACATATTAAGCATAAATAAACATAAACTAAGCTAGTCCACTGTCATTGGAGAAACGATGGCACTTAGCACGTGCCACAAGCCTTTTAAACCCCTAGGTGTCCCTAGTAGAAGGAGTGTAGTCTCTTGAGGGTTTACCGCTACGATACCCACAAACGTAAAACTAAAAATTAAAACTACAATTAAAAACAAATTGCAAAAGCCATTCAAAATGAGATATCAAAAAGTTGTGCATTTGAGGAGTAACACATGTGAGAACCGTTGAGTGGAGGGTAACATAAAGTCATTCAATTGATTGAAACACATAATGCAAATCCCACACTCTAAATGGCAAAGCATCAAATTCAACACACTCAAATGTTTCGGATGTAATTCGCCTCGACTCAAATCTCACTGGATTTCACTCTAATTTTCTCTTAGAATCATAGGCACACTCTTTATCACACACATGCGATTTGGAAGTTATGTAGATGTCAATCAAATATATAACGCATGTGAGTATTCGAAATAACGCACATTATAAGTGAATTGATCTCATGAAAGAATTGAATGCCATGAACGTGGTAGAGCATATAAAAACTTGTATTCCCGAAATAGACTCCTTAAAAGATCAATCGGACTCTCCCTAATTCATTATTTGGCCAAGGGTGATATGTGGTGTATGGAATGGTAGGGATGGGATATGGAAAGTATATGGAAAGTTACTAATCAAGCTAAGGTGTTTATACATTAGACTTTAGAATCTTAAGCTCTATATAACTTTAAATTTTACAATTTCAAACAAGCGTCTAGGCTACAATTTTTATTTTGATTTGTGCTAAATGGTTACTCTAATTTTGAGTAACATTGCATTGAAGTATAAAGGCTTTAAGCGTTTTATTTTTAATACTTAATTTTTGAAAGCCTTTCTTTTAGCATAAATATAAAATACGCCTCAGTACACGCTTTTACAGATTTTAGAGCTTATCAAAAGAATCTTCTAATTTGTACACCTTAACAAGATTAATAACTAGGGTAAGGCTAAGTGTTTAGGTAATATAGCTGATGTCGGAAGGTTAATGTGTGTTGGTTATGTGTTTTGGTCGTATTTTCAATGAAACATACATAATAGGGACACTGACGTGTTTAGGCTATTTTGGTCGTGAAACACTAACAAAGTCCTAATATCATTTCTAGAAGTCCGTCTATAATGGGAATTAAAATCCAACATGTTATCCACATTTATGAATGTTCTATGGCAAACAATGCAAATGATACAATGAGATCACAATGAAAAACATATTCGAAGAGTGTTTAAGAATAGAAACATATTCCCTCATAAATGAAAGTTAAGGCATAAAACTCATGGGTAGTCTCCATTATTAATCCTAACAATCGAGTATGGAGTCTCGTCCACTTAGACACTAAGAGAAAGGGAGTAAATTCACATCATGCGAAGCAATCCTAGACTGACAAGAGTTATCCAAGACTCATCAATTAACACATGTGAAAAACTTCTCAACGGTACAACTCAAAACATCTCATTCAAACAATTTGTTCAACAAAGATGGCTCATTTCTCAACAATTTTCAAAATTTTCATAGAAAATAATATTAACACACAAAAATGACATATATGTGTCCACACCCCCAAACCTAAACTCGACATTGTCCTCAATGTTGAAAAATTGAAGCACATGGACAAGGAGTTCATGATTTGGAAATCCGGACACAAACATACTAACACTTATATACAATTAAACATACACCTGCGCAAAAGGCGGGAAAATTACCACTATACTACAAGGACACACATACAAAATATATATAAGAAAACACAAATTAACAACAAACAAAAACACCATGTGAAAGAAGCAACTAAATATGGAGGACAACATTTCAACAAAAACTTTCAACTTTTGAATTCGAGCAATGTCTGATCTTCAATGCATATTTTCAAAGATACTTCATAAAACTTGTTCAAATTTTGACACAAGAATATAGACATTCAGTTGAACACTTTTCCTATAGAAACCATTTCAAAATTCAATTCATAAAAGTATGAAAACAGATGTTGAAAACATGTCACGTGCAGAATTTTGAGAACAGGGTGGCACGTTCATGACCTTCGGTCGAAGAAATACTCATAACTTTTAAACCACTGTCCAGAACTTTAGGTTCTTTATACCGTTGGAACCATATTGAAAAAAAAGATGAACGCAACTTGTGCTGAAAAATTTATTTCTTCACCAATCAGTACAGTTTTTAAGAAATATTTCACCTTAAAATTTTAAAATAGGGCTTTTCACAAGGTTTTAAAATAAAACTCGAAAAACAAAAACAAAAATACAATCCTAATATCTACAACTAACATGTAAACATATATATACAATCCTAAATATCCATCACTAATCACATCACTCAACCAACCCTAATCACTAGGCAAAAACTATCAATCCACACTCTTAAGCTAAACAAAAGATAAACATGGATGAAGTAAAAGATTAAAAGTGGAAGATTGGACCTGAGATATAGCGTTACTAAGTTGGTGCGGCTTCGTGGTTTGGTGTGTTCCCGTGGACTTGAAGTCACGGAGGTGTGCGGGCTTTGCTCCCCTGTTCCCGTGGTTATTTTCCAGCGGCTTGAAGTTGGGCACAATCTAGAGCTTCGCGTGAGTTCATGCATGCAGCAGCGCAGGAAAGAACCTGTGGACTTGAACTCACGAGAATTCCTCTAGAGAATGCCGCGGCTTTGTGTCTTCTATCTGGCGGGCATTTTCCTACAGATATTAAGTCACAACGAACTCCGTGTATTCCTTCCTTCTGGTTCGCTGGTTCTTTCCCACGGCTATATCTCGTAAGGTTCCAAGAGAACCCCGTAGCTTTGTTGAGCGGGCATTATTCGGCGGACACATCCCTCGGTAGGCACTTCTTCTTGATTCCATCCCCTGCACAAAGAAAAATCACACCAAAAACTACCACAAGCACATGCTATACAAATAAATAAGTAAGGAGTATGAACCAGCAAACCTATCTATTTCCATGCATCTTGTCATATATATGGATAAATGAGAGACTTTAGACTCTAAACACTAAGTAGTTATTGTTCAAAATAATTACAAACAAAAAACAACAAATATAAATATAATACTTGGCTCAAATGAGCCATAAAGCGAGTATTGTGCTAAAACGCCATCCGCCTCAAAATGAGCTTCCTCTAGAAGCTATAGCACCTGCACATGCAAGCGCACATTAAAAGGTTTATATGTTCAAAGATATTCGCAAGTCACTTGAAAAATCATCATGCAATTCATGGAAGTCTGAAGGTGTTTCTAATGGAATAAGCGGTTTACTACTTTTTATAACCCACACCATATCACTTGGTGTGATTGTTCCATTAATAAAGGGAGTCTTTCTCTCATGTACAAGTTGATTTTTTCGGACCCAAACTTGTCTAGCTTCTCTTACTAGCAAAAATATCATATAGGAGAATGAGTTGGAAGATTACCTTTGTTCTTGCTAAAAACTTCATTTTGAAGGGCCTTTGGATGTTATGCATCACCATGGGAACTACAAGGCTTCCTTGGTTCTTCTTCTTGATTGGTCCCTGTCTTAGTCAAGGTTTGGAGAGTGTTTTTGGCATTGTCGATCTTTACAATCATTGCATTCTCCTTAACCTTTGAGATCTCCAAGGTATTGTCTCTCATGTTGACCTCTTCTTGCATCTCTACTAATGCCATGTCCCTCTTCCTCTACTTCCAATTGCATTCCATGCAATTTCCTAGCGAACTCTTCCTCTTGTTCTTCCATCAATTTAGAGAGAGCTTGTGATTTTTGAATTTCCGAGTTTCTCTCTCTCTCAAGTGAGCCAACCTTCCCAATCAAGTACATATGTTTATTTGTCAATTCTATGTTCCCCTTGATCACATATGTTACATTTATCCCTTTTTCTTCCTCCTCCTTTAGCTCATCTTCAAAATTTTGGAAAATTGCATATGCGTCATCTTCCGAGCTTTTAGGAGTTTGTACCGATTTAGGCACCTCTTCATATGAACATAAAGGATAGGTTGATTAAGGGAGTCTTGGAGGCTCCTCCTTCTCTTCTTCGACCTCTTGTAAAAAGTTGGTTGGAGATTTCTTCTTGTCTTGCTCTTGTGAGATTTCTCTCAACTGAATTCCAACCCTATTTACAACATTCTTTGTTCGGTCGATGAGAAGTTGTTGTGGTTGCTCCATTGATGGTCTTGCCATTCTTGTTCATAACTTTCTTGATTGTTGTAATCTTGATAAAGGTACATGAGAGGTATTTCTTCTTTATATTCTAGCCATTGCTCTCCTTGCAAACTCAAGTCTATCTTGTGTCCATTCCATCCATAAGGCGGATAAACTATAGCCGACGGTTGCCCATATTGTGCTAAGAGAGTCTTCACTTTTTTTCCTAAGTTGGCCAATTGCACGGCTAACATCAAGTTGCCCCTCTCCATGTCAATTTAAAATCTGAAACAATCAAACAAACTAAACACGAATCAAATCAAACAAGATTGAATATGAACAATTAAAACAAAAACTAAAAATAACTAAAATGACAAAAATGACTAAAACAAAGACTAGACCTACAAAAATGTACACAATGCCTTCCCCGGCAGCGGCGCCATGACAGCGCACAGACCGGTTTCTAATAAACTACGGTAAATGATAGGGCACATGTGTGTTTTTACCCTTCACAAGTATACGAATCGTTAGTCGCGTATAACGGTTACGAGTACGAATTTCGTTCCCACGAGGAAGTATGGTACATGTAAATCGGTTCTTCGTCTTATGTTATAAAGAAGCTATATACACTAATTACATGCAATAAAAGGAAGGGAGATGGTCGCATGGAAATCAAATTACACTAATGCGGAGAATAAAAGCTATGCTAATCCTACAGTAAAGGATACGTGATCTCTATACTACAATTACAACTAAAGAGGAGTGATCACAAGACAAATATACTTAATCTAAACTAACTAGATTAGCAACTAAGTAAGCAAGTAAATTAACAACTAAAGCAACTATAATTAAGTTACACTAAATGAACTACAATTAACTAACGAACTTAACTAAAACTCTTGCAAGGTTATGCAAGAGTGAAGATGCAAATGATGAGGGATATATTAATTGATCACAATTAAGCACCTTTGTTCTATGGCATACTCAATACAATCCTACCACTCAAATTACCATCAACTAATGGTTATAGAATGACAATAATAGAGGGGTTTACCACCTAGAACATGAGAACTAGCTAGTTAATAAGCATGGACATGCACTTACTAATCAAATCCTCTCCACTAGAGCTAATCAATGTTGTAAACAAAGTTACATGTTACTAATGGTCAATCAACAACATGTATCAATACAATTAAACTCAAATCAACATTTAATAACTCAAGATGGATATAGTAAAGTAAGGATCAATTAATTACAAGATGAATTCATTTAAAATCCATCCCTCAACATTGAGGGTATTTTACACATACATATTCATGAACAACAAATAAATGGAAGAGAAGTAAAAGAGTAAGAAGAAACCACAAGTTGGTAAGCTTCTTGTTCTTCAATTGAGCACTAAGCCTTTTTCTTCCAAGCTATGAATTTCACATGAACTATGTAGTGTGAGTTGGGTTATGTAAGCTATTCTAAGCGATTTAGTGTAATTCTAGGCTTAACTAAGGTATGTAGTGTAATATTGGATATTAGGGATTTTCTAGGTTTTACTTGGATGTTAGGGATTGTGTTTAAGGTCAGGAAAGTTGTATATTTATATAGGGAGTGAATAGGGCATGGTTTGGATGAAATATCTTCCAAGTCGGTTAAGCTTACGGGTTCACAACTACAGGCTCATAGGTTGTCTCTCCGGCGGAAGGCGGAAGTTGCAAGTTGGAAATGGAGGTTTCCCGCAATTTGTGGCATTCTGGTAGACAGGAATGTTCCCTCGGCATAAAGCCGCTAATTTCCAAGCGATCTGGACGGATTTGAGAGGGCAAGAGGCCGCTGGAAGTGAGCTTAAAGGTTGGTAGCCATAGAAACTTGGAGGACTTGGAAGACTTGGAGGAGAGTAAAAATATGTGCATGGG
Organism: Acer negundo; assembly: GCA_035582765.1. Classification (NCBI taxonomy): domain Eukaryota; kingdom Viridiplantae; phylum Streptophyta; class Magnoliopsida; order Sapindales; family Sapindaceae; genus Acer; species Acer negundo. The sequence continues at coordinate 8,062,423 of CM069236.1, read as the reverse complement.
AGGTCCGAAGTGGCTCTATAGGGATCGGAGTAAGATGGGCTACCGATTTGGGAGAAAAAAGGCTGAAAATGCTTGAATCAACGGGTCTGAAAACCAGGTATGAACCGGGTCTGGTTGACCCCGTTGGAGCTTGAAGACGACGTGACGTCATCATGACGTCACACTGACATGTGCCCCTTAAAAACAACACCGTTCTGCTTGCTGACGTGGCGTTAGCGCCGTGTCTTGCTGGTAAATTACAATCAGCTCCCTTGATCTTCTTCTTATTCGCAGAATCTTCAATAAAGTTCTGAATATTGCATTTAACCCTTGATTTGTCCAAAATTACCAAACTGTCCCTGAATTTCCCTATTTACTTGAAACACTTATTTAAACCATTAAAATCCCTATTTTACCCTAGAAACGAACACAAAAGATAGGAAAAGGGAGCACTAAATGTGAATATTTGGAGCACGATCACATACAAAAACTCGCCAAAAGTACATGCTAAAGGCATCACAACCAAGCTAATAAAAGCTCGAATTTTTTTTGCCATGCGACAATTCGAAAAACTTGACACTAAAAAAAAACGACTCAAGACTTAAAAAGATGACTCACAAAGGCGTCTGCACCCCTAAACCAAAACTCAACATTGTTCTCAATATTAAAGACAAAAGATTATTGCCTAGCGGCGCGCACCTAATACGACTTAAAACAAACCTAGGCACTAATCATGCACAATCAATGCCCCAACAAAATAAAAATGACTCAAACTAGGGCTCAACTAATAAAATGAGGCAAACCATGCAATATGCATTTAAGCACAAGCACTCATAAAACACCAACATCAAGCATTTTCACAAAATTGACGGAATGGGTTGTGATAACCCCCAAACCGCTTTTCAATATATCTAAGCAAAAACTTGTACAAGTTGTGATCATTCAATAACCCCCAAACCAAATGGGGCTATATATTTGCAAATAAAACCTGTATACTCACATACATTCATTCTCAAGAGCCTTCAGCTCATTCATCATCAAAACTAATACATCAATCAAAAATATCTTTACTACATATCCATCCACACAATCATCCTAATCATTATTCAATGAAAACAAAAATTGAAAAGCATAATAAAACTTACAAGAGATTCCACAATATAATTTCTCCCCCAAACCTAAATCTACCCAACATTTACATGCTTAAGATAGTCAAAATTAAAAAGGGCTAAGACTTAGTCTAAAAGAGGAATTGAATTGGGCAATCTAATCATGCAATGAAGATGTTCAACACGATGCACTAAATGAGGGGCTAGGTTCCTCTAAGGGTGGTTTGATTAGATTTGGAAATGTACCCCTCTTCACTACCCAAATTAATGTGTGTGACTATAGCTTCCTATTCATGCACACTTCCCTTACTGGTTCCTTCCTCACCTAAATTTTATTTAATTTTGTCGGGTGCTTCCTAGACCTAGACTCTTTAGTCTTTCTAAACTTGAATATATAGCAATGAGCTTGAATGTGCCCTTTTTTGGAACAAAAATAAAAACTTATAGGGATATGAGAAAGACTCCCTTTTGCTTGGTGGCCTTGAGGCCTTTGAAGTTGCCTTACTTGGAGTGTCTTGACTTCTTTTTCCACTTTGTCAAGCTGGACAATATAGTCACAATCCTTCACTTTTGCAATCTTCAAAGCCTCCCCTTTCTTCTTAAGTGCTTCATTCACCTCTTCCAAATCACTTGTTTTCCTTTCTACCTTTGAAAGCATCTTCCTTGCTTTCCTTGTACGTACCTTTTCGCACTCTTCGGAAATCTTGGTTAGTTCTTCAATGTTCCTTGAAGCTACATTCTTTTCCTTCTTGAGCACCTCAATTTTCTCTCCTAACTGTTTATTAACCGCCGAGAAATCTTGCACTTTCTTCCTTAAGAACCCATTCTCGATTTTGAGAAGCCCCACTTCAATTTATAGTTTATTGTTCTTTTTTCCAATTTCCTCATTCTTTTTAAGTGTTTGTTAATCAATAATCTCCTCTTCAAGCTTCATGGCTTCTTGCTCCTTGAAACGATATTATTTCCCTTCTTCCATTTCAATAGCCTTCTCAAATACTTGCACAAGGTCACAAACACATCTCTTCTTCTTTCTTCTCTTGGGCACTTCTAACTTGATGGGAACACTCTCCTTCTCAATATTATCAACTTCTTCCACTTGCTTCATCATTTCCTTCTTGACTTGGTTGTACTCGATTCTATCCTATTCAACTACTTTAATCAACTCCGATGATGTCTCCTCTTTCTCCTCTTTCTCATCTTTCTGAAGCTCATCATAGCTTGCTTCAAATGCCTTTACATGCTCGTTGTTTCGCAGAGACTTTCCATTATCTTGCTTCTGAAGAGCATCATTGATTTGATTCAGTAGTGTCTCTAGCTTTCTGAAAGAAGCATCCATGCCATTGGACCTTTGGTTATTCGACTGTATGTACTTTTGTAAATTTTCTATTGTTGCTTGCTACGAAGCTTGGGCCTCTTGTATCATTTGTTGTTCTGATTGTATGAAATTTCTCATTTTTTCATCAAGTGATCCACTATCCAGCTGAAAGGAGTCAAAACAACCTTGGTTATTAAGACATTCATCATGTGTTCGTTGTGATGTTTGTAAGGTTCTCTACTGGGATGACATGAAACTATTTCTCATGAAATTCTTCATCTCTTCTTTGAATGAAATAACTCCTTCCTTATTATAATTTCATTGGGAATCTTGGCCATTTCCCCATTTTAAATTGTAGGAGTTGTCATATGGACCATAGTTTAGCCGTGAATCTTAACAAGAATAATCCATAAGAACCTGAAATGAAAGAAAAACAAAAATACCAAATGAAATAAAAAAGAAACAAAATAAACTAGATAAACTAACTAACTAATAATATTAAAACTAATCTAACCACTACTGCACACACCGATCCTTAGCAACGGCTCCATTTTGACAAAGGTCGTTTGTGTATGTAAATTCACTTGTCAAACAATATTTATAAACCTAGCAAAGCCTCAAAAGGTTTTCAAAAACACAATATGGTAGCAAGCAAGCGTCGTCCATAGAGATCGGAGGTAGCTATGATTAGATTAGGATTAATAAAACCAGTATGCATAAAAGTAAAAGTAAATGATTGGTGTCGTGAAAAGTGAATGAGAATATAATACAAACTAAACTAGGAATGAAAACTAAATGGAATGCAAATGGAGTGAAAGATATGATATGGGAACTAATGAGTTAATGGACTCGTAATTGAACATTGGGCAAATGCAACAAACTTGTAATCAAGCACATTTTATCAAATGTAACCAACCTAGGGTGTATAGTGTTGGTTATTTATCTCTAGCTCCTACCAGAGATTAATCTATCCTAAGCAGCCAACCTAGGGTGTATAGTGCTAGTTGCTCACTTGGAATTCTAACCATAAATGCTCATCTATTTATTAAAGGCTCAACCTCTTACTAATGTAGCCATCCTAGGGTGTATAGTGATGACTTCCAATTCTTTAAAAAGTCGCCAACCTAGGGTGTATAGTGAAGGCCACCCATTAAAGATTAGATAAGGCAAAAGATTATTTAACCAGATTCTACTCGAAGGTTAGTTCTTGCAAAATCACTAATGTAGACAACCTAGGGTGTATAGTGAAGGCTTCTAATTCTCTCACAAGTGGCCGACCTAGGGTGTATAGTGAAAGCCACTCATTCGAGATTAGATTAAGACCATGGTTATTAAGCCGAATTTCCAGAAATCCTTCCATTCAATAGAACATTAGACAACCAAATAGGGTGAATATAAAGTTGCCTACTCAAGTAGATTCTAAATCAACATGCTAAGAGGGTGTATCCAAGATAAGCCAATATTGGAAATCAATTAAAGTAAGAGAATAGAACATAGAGATAGATATGAATATAGAATATATAGTTTATTTACAAAAGCCCAACATCTATCAAACTAAGCACATCAACCCCTAAGTGGGGGATTTAACTACTCATGTTCATTAAAACATATAAAATAAGAGAAATGGTTGAGAGAAAACCCTTGAAGAGCATCTCCTTCCTTGAAGCTTTAATCCAATCCTCCTAGTTGCCTTTGGTGAGTAGAGAATGGGTTTGGATGAGAGGGAAAGTATTCCTAGCTCTAGAGAATGTAAATGATCAAAAAATATCTAAGTGTGGAGCTCCCTTTTCGATCTACAAACATTTTGTATTGATAGGATTACAAAAATAGGTCACAAAAGCTTAAAAACTGAAATCTAGTGCGCGTGGAGTGTAGTTGGGACTCGTACTCTGACCCCCACTTTATCAAGTTTTAAGAATTTCAACTCCCATGTTTTGGCAAGAGTGCTGGTGAGAGTGCGGTTAGGACCCGCAATCTGACCCACACTTTATCATTTGTTCACAATTTCAGATCCCGGGTTTTGGCAAAAGTGTTGGTGAGAGTACGGTTGAGAGTGTTGTTAGGACCCGCACTTTATCAATAGTGTTGGTGGAGTGTTGTTGGTTGATGCACATATCAATAGTGTTGGTGAAGTGCTGTTGGGTGACTAGCACTTTATCAACAGTGCTGGTGTAGTGCCATTGGCTGACCCACACTCTTTAAGCTTCTGATGGCTTTTATCCTTCTTCTTGCATCGTTTGGTTCCTTTTTGCCCAAAAGTCCCCCATTACACTTCTAACACTATAAATGTATGAATGCCTACAATTACGAAGAAAGAGCCCATAAGTGAAACTAAAACACAAGAAAACAAAACAAAGGATAGAGAAATGAGGGCCGCAATATACAGTATATTTGACACGATTAGTACCCATCTTCCTCTTCTGCTATCTAGGGTACCTCCCTTGGTGGGGGTGTTGTTCTAGGAGGGGTCCTTCTTATGGGGTACCTCTCCTAATGTTGAAGGAAAGGAGGTAGCCGGTAGGTGGACCGGTTTAGAGGTTAATTATGGAACTTCTTGATTGGTGCGGGCTTTGGAGCCTCTTTATTTAGGCTCTTGGATGATCGGGCTTCATCATGCTCGACCTTGATCTGGAGCTGCTCATCTATCTCCACCTGCTCCAATGCCCTATCATAGGCCTCATTGTAAGTTTTAGGTAGATGCTTGATGTGTAAAATCGTGTTATATAAACCTAACTCGCAAGTGCACGAATCGTGAGATAAGTACAACGATAGGTAGGGATTGTTCCCACGAGGAAAAGTGATTTATCAATTATAACTAATTCTAATTAAATCTAAGAAATTAAAAGTAACCAAGAGATTTGAGATTGATTGATTGATTTAGAACTAAATTAAACTAAGAAAGCAATTTAACAAAGAATTGGTGAATGTGATCAAGAAATGGAAAACTAGGTAACCGATGCTTCTTATATACAATCCTCAATGTTCATCAACTAATTCTATGAAATAGATTCAATCTAGATTCAGAATTCATTCTTATCTTAATTATGGTATTACATTAATTCCTCGGGAGTTAACCACGTGTTCTTAATCACAACTCACCCACGTCAAAGGTGTAAGCCATCACCAAGAACCCATTACGTGTAAGAATTATTGAACCAAAATTGTCTCGCAATAATTCCTATGTCGAGAACAATCATACTCATTCAATTGAAAAGTAATTAAGACAACCTAAATTCCTTTAGCGCAATCTCAATTTATAAATTATCGAAACCTTAGACAAATATCAATTAATTTCCATTAGATTAATGCAAGTCAAGAGTAAGACATATAATGAATTGAACAAAGCTAAATCCGAATTGATTAATAAAGATATGGAGTTTGAATCATAACATGAGCATTACATAGGTTCACATCGATCCCCTAGTATGGAGTTAGTTACACATGAAAAGATAAAAATAAGAGGAGAAAGAGTTGATAAAACCCATGAATGTCTTCTTCAAGCTTCTAAGTGCAACAATGGTGGTGGTGTGATGGGGGACGGCCCCCTTAGTGGCTTGGAACCTCCTTTCGATTCCCCAATTGAAAAGAATATGAAGTATTTATAGGTGACTTTTCCTTGTGAACCTCTAATTCTTCTTAGGTTTAGGAAATCCACAAAGTGGGAACGTAGAAGAAAACAAGGAATTAGAATCCTTTCCTAACTTTGATTTCCTCTCTTGATGATTGACTCCTAATTTGAGTTTAGGAAGTTTCCCAAACATGTATTGGTCTTCTAGAGTCATTAGAATTTTATTTGGGAAGTTTTGGAACAGTTCTGAAACAATTCGGAGTTGAAATCCGCCAAAATTACTCACGATCGCTCCCTAGAACACTTAGGAGGCAAGTTACCTCGGTGGCTGCATAGCAAGTGGAATTCTTCTGCTATTTTCCACTGCCAAGGACTGCTCCCTAGACACGTGCACGCGGGGTGGTTTGGGCGGCGGTAGACTTTCTAGCTCCGACCTTTGGTTACTAAATCAGTCATAACTTCTTCTAAGAATATCAGAATTGTGATCTGTAAAGTGCGCTGGAAACTAGACTTCCGGGGCTTTCAATCCATAGGTAGTAGGACATATAATTAAATCGGAGCTGAGAGATATGGGCCTCGAAACATGACTATTCTGCACAAGCCGAAAATCCTCTTTTCATGGTTTCTTCCAATTTGTTCTTTTTCTCCATCTTTTGACTTCTTTTCTCCAAAAACGAGATTTAACACCACGTGAATGGAATGAACCTACACATGCTCAACAAACACATTAAACAACCTATTTTACTCGTGAACAAAACATAAATAAAAAGAAATAGGGGCCTAAAACATGTATAGAAATGGACCGATCAATGCCTAGCAAATGATCGGAATAGCCTGTCGGCCCATAGGTTCCTTTAGAAGTTGGCCAAGGACTCCTTCTCGGTGAACATTCCTATCTGGATTACTTTCTTGTGGAAATTCTGCAAGTAAGACCTCAGCGTCATGTATTGGAGAAGGACGGGGTCCTTGGGACGAGGCTTGATTCCCTGAAATTGAGCATAGAAATCCTTAGTAAGCTGTGTAAAAGAGTCTACACTATTTGGTGGTAACTTTCTAAACCAAGTCCTAACATAGTCTATCAGGGTCGAAGGGAACATCCTGCACATTGCTGATCGGGTAGCGTTCTCTATCTCCATCTGGTGCATGAAAATTTCCATGTGGCACACGGGGTCCTCTAATCCGGAATACTTTTCAAACGGCATTTTGAACTTGAGGGGTAGCTCTGCCTCCTTGATCCTTCTTGAAAAGGGTGCATTCATCTCTCCTAAGGGGTTCTTCTTCGTTCCCCGATACTTCCCCTTCCTCTACTCCTTAAGCTCCTTTGCCATCTTGGCCATCTGGTCTTCAAGGCGTCTGGTGTAGGGAAAAATAGTTTATAGGTTTAGTATAAAACAAAAAATTTTTCTTTTTAAAGATGAACCTTAACCCTTTAATTAATTAACATATAATAAAAGTACCGTACCTTTGTCACATGATCTGATTGACGTTGTATCGATGGTATTCCAGAATAATTTCCAATCCAATCACGAACATGGATCACCTAGCAGTGTGGGCTCCCTTTCTTTGACCTGAAGATGGATAACAACAAACTTTTTCTTTTGTTAGTCACTTTAAACTTCTTAGAACAAAAACGAAGAATGTCTGATCACTTGTGAATTATCAATCTATTGATTGAAACTCACGTGAACCTAATTCAAAGTTATGCATAAAGCCTTTTGATGTAAAAGCTTATTAGTGCACTATCGAAATAAAATAATTCTTCTCACTTTTGCTCTTAGTCGAATTCTCACAGTTAGTCTAGAGTTGGAATTTTTTTTTAAGCCAAAGAAAATAATCTCTCTCAAAGCATTAGGGTGGTCGAATTCCATGATCAATATAATATATAATATATACCGAATTCCTTGCTCAATATAATATCTATATAGGACGAACTCCTTGCACAATATCATATCTATATAGGACGAATTCTTTGCACAATATCATATATAATGTTGGAGGAATTCCTTGTCATATATAATATCTATATATTGAACGAATTCTTGCTGCCATGGTAACCGACCTAGGATGTATAGAGTTGGTTATTTATCTCTAAAAAGTGGTCAACCTAGGATATATAGCGAGGACCACCTATTCGGGATTAATTCATCGTAAACCACCAACCTAGGATGCATAGTGTTGGTTGTTCATTCGGATTTTGAAAATGAAGCACGTCTACCTATCAAAGACTCAACCGATTGTAAACGTAGCCAACATAGGATGTATAGTGTTAACTTCTAATCCTCTCACGAGAGCCGACCTAGGATGTATAGTGTCGGGAACCCATTCGAGGTTAGATTAAGACCGCGGTTTAAGAGTCGTAATTCATGACGTTCCGTCCATTCATTCGAGCAAGAAACAACTAAATAAGATGTATATCTAGATGCAGTACTCATACATAATCCAAAGAGAACTTGCTAAGAGAATGTATCTAAACAAGAAATCAATGATAACCATTCATAACAAGAATAGAACAATGAAAGATAGACATGAATATATATAGAATCAAGTTTATGTACAAGCCCAATATCCAACTGACTACTCCATCAACCCCTTAGAGGGGATTTAACTACTCATTGCAACTATGAAAATAAGAGAAAGGAAAGAGAAAGAACCCTTGGAGAACATTTCCTTCCTTAAAGTTGCTTCAATCTACTACTTTCCTTGAAGTTGAGTAGAGAATGTAAGTGTGAGAGAGGGAGAGAGATTTTAGATCTATGTTGTGTAAAGAACTAAGTAAAAGCTGCCTAAAACGTTTTCTATCACATTCTATTTATACTACATACAAAAATAGGTCACTTAAGCTTAAAAAGACAAACTGGTGCGAGCGAAGTGCGGGTGCAGTGCGGTTGGATTACCCGCACATTACGTGCACTATAATGATCAGGTACAAATTCAACTCTCTGGTTTGGGCCACGGTACGGGTGGAGTGCGGTTGAATGACCCATACTTTAAAGTCAGGTGCGAATTCCACTTCTCTATTCCAACTTGGAATGTGGTTGGAGTGTAGTTGGATTACCCGCACTTGACCCACACTTTAATGTCAGTGGCAAATCAACTTTTCTGGTTTTGCATAGAGTGCAGTTGGATTACCCACACTTGACCTGCACTTTAATGTCAAGTGCACATCAGCTTCTCTGGTTTTGGCAATAGTGTGGGTGGAGTGCAGTTGGATGACCCGCACTAGACCTGCACTTTAACTCTTCTTCAAGCATCAGGTCCCGGCTGTGGGTAGGAGTGCAGTTGGAGTGTGGTTACGACCTGCACTGGACTCGCACTTAAAAGCTGCTTATGATCATTTGTCTTTCCTTTTACCACTTTTCTACCGAAACCACCGCAATACGCTTCCAAACCCATCATTGCACCATTCCCTACAATTACGCGTATAACAACCCATCAGAGATGCAAAAATGCACAAAAACGGATAAAGGATATGGAATTGAAGGCTGAAATATACTACAATTTAGGCACGATCAGTAACTAGACAATTTTTTGACTTATGTGCTCACATGACTAAGTTTAGTTTCCATAGGATATACTGATCATATATTCTATGTTGCATGTGTTTGCATCATTTGCATCACTTAGATCATTTTCCTTGCAAAAGGTGGAAGTCTCTTGTTAAGGTGAGTGAAGCCTTAATTTGAGCAAGCAAACTTGGCTAGGAAAGTGTTCTGGATAGCCAAGCAGGAAGTCTTAGTTATGATCAAAGGGATCCGGATAACTAAGAAAAAGTTTTACCTAGGAGTGTGATACTCCAGATAGTTGAGCTAGGAAAGCTTGACTAGGATCTTTGTGATCTAGATAGCTAAGCAAGGAAATCTTCCTAGAGATGTGAGCATCTTGGGTAGGAAGTTGCTTTCTAGAGGTGTAGGACACATATTTGATAGGGAGTAGGCTAGGTGGTTCACTAGGCCCGAGGGTAGATTAGAAGTTGATAGCTTAGGGTGGATATCATGTGTTGATAGCCTTGAGTGTTTAAGTCCTTTCATCATAGTGAATTGCTTTGCCGTTGTTGTGGATTCAACCCGTGTATGTTTCCTCTTCGGAGGTTTTTACCACGTAAAAATCAATGTGACAAATGTCTCTATCACTATCTCTTTATTTTTGTATGTATGATTAATATATCTTGAACAAGCAAAGAGGTGATGCGCAAATATACCCCCAAACCTAAATTGGACATTGTCCTCAATGTTCATAGGAGGTAAAAATTGGTAAAAAGCGCAACCCAATAAATCCCGAGCAAAGAATTCATATATAAAATAAATATTCAATGAATGTCACAAATTTGGCAAAATTCCCTCTCAACCTAATATGCACAACTCATCCAAAAAGAGTATTCAATCATAATTGCATATTCTCAATAATCCATTCAATTAAAAATCATCAATCAAGCATATTCATCCTAATTCCTCTACCAAAATCCAAATCACACCCTTTTTCTAAGCAAAAACGATACAAAATGGCTAAAATTAACATTCTCCAAAATAAAGTCAAACAAGAAAGAGAAAGATCAATAGTTACCCAAGTGGATCGGTCAATTTCTCATTCGAAATAGACTCTCGCATTGGGTCTCCTCCCCTATATAGTTTCAACTGGAGACCATTCACTTTAAACCTCTCGCCCTTTTTCAAACTTTTGATCACAATAGCACTATGAGCGAAAACTTGTACAACCCGATAAGGTCCCATCCATCTAGATTTAAGCATTCCTGGAAACAATTTCAAACGGGACTCAAATGGTAGAACAAACATTACCAGGTGGAATTCTTTTCTTCTAAGTTTTTTATCATGGTAGAACTTGGTCTTCTCCTTGTAGAGCCTTGCACTTTCATATGCCTCCAACCGAAATTCTTCTAGTTCACTGAGTTAGAGCTTCATTTCCTCACCCACCCTTTCATGGTCTAAATTTAACTTTCGAATGGCCCATAAGGCGTTGTACTCTAGTTCTACCAGTAAATGGCAAGCTTTTCGAAAGACAATCTGGAAAAGGCTCAATCCTATAGGAGTTTTAAAAGCCATCCTATACACCCACAGTGCGTCACTAAATTTGAAAGCCCAATCCTTTCTACTCCCATTGACAGTTTTTTCCAAAATTTGTTTGATGTGTCAGTTACTCACCTCTACTTGCCCCGAAGTTTGAGGATGGTATGGGGTAGCCACCTTGTGTCTAACCCCATATTTCTTTAACAAGGCTCTAAAAGACTTATTACAAAAGCGACTTCCACCATCACTTATTATTGCCCTAGTGATTAGGCAGTTTTCGCAGTTAAAAAACCGTCCGTCAAAACAATTTGTAAAACCTCACAAGCCCTAATTGGTTTGAAAACACAAGTATATGGTAAGTGGGGTGTCATCCACAGGGAAATGAGATTAGGAATGACTAGCTATTACTAAAGTAACATTCATGTAATTAATGATGAGTAAATGAGGATGTTGTAAATGTGAATTAACACGATAATAAATTTAAACTAACAATGCAACCTAGATGAAGATATATGGGATGAAAGATATATATATGATGGAAACTAAGGGGTTAACGGATTCGAAAGTAAACATTGAGCAATGCAATAAACTAGGAAATAAGTATGTCTATTAAAGGTTAACAGATCTAGGAAGCAGTCAACCTAGGATGTATAGTGAGGACCACCTACTAGGGATTAATCCGTCATGAACCACCAACCTAGGATGTATAGTGTTGGTAGTTCGTTCAGGATTCTTGGAAATGAAGTTTATATGCCTATCAAAGACTCAACCGATTGTGAACGTAGCCAACCTAGGATGTATAGTGTTGGCTTATAATCCTCTCACAAGTACCGACCAAGGATGTATAGTGCTGGAAACCTGTTAGAGGTTAGATTAAAACCGCGGTTTAAGAGTCGGAATTCATGACGTTCCTTCCATTCATTTAAGCTATAAACTGCTAGATAGGATGTATATCTAGATGCAATACTCATACATAATCCAAAAAGAACTTGCTAAGAGGATGTATCTAAACAAGTAATCAATGATAACCATTCACAACAAGAATAGAACAATGAAAGATAGACATGAATATATATGGAACAAAGTTTATGTACAAGCCCAATATTCAACTATCTAGTCCATCAACCCCTTAGAAGGGATTTAGTTACTCATTACAACTAGGAAAATAAGAGAAAGAAAAGAGAAAGAACCCTTGGAGAACATCTCTTTCCTTGAAGTTGAGTAAAGAATGTAAGTGAGAGAGTGAGAGAGTGTTTCTAGATCTAGGTTGTGAAAAAACTACTTGCTAATCGAGTTTTTCTCCCATTGAAACTAATTAACATATTACATTTATACTACATACAAAATTAGGTCACTTAAGCTTCAAAATGCAAATTGGCACGCATGAAGTGTGGGTGGAGTGCGGTTGGATCACCTGCATTTTACCCGCGCTTTATTAGTTTTCTTCCATTTCAATTCTCGGATCTGGGAAATAGTGCAGGTGGAGTGCGGTTGGATAACCCGCACTTTACCCGCACTTTAAATGTCAGGTGCAAAGTAGCTTCTTTGGTTTTGGCAATAGTGCGGGTGGAGTGCAGTTGGATGATCCAAACTTTACCCGCACTTTAACTATTAGGTGCAAATCAGCTTCTCTGATTTTGGCAATAGTGCGGGTGGAGTGCGGGTGGAGTGCGGTTGGATGACTCGCACTTTACCCGCACTTTAACTGTCAGGTGCAAATCAACTTCTTTGGTTTTGGCAACAGTGTGGGTGGAGTGCGGTTGGATGTCACGCACTTTACCCGCACTTTAACTGTTCTTCAAGCATCAGGTCCCAGCTGTAGGAATGAGTGCGGTTGGAGTGCGGTTGCGACCCACACTGACCCACACATAGAGCTGCTGAAGATAATCTATCTTTCCTTTTTGCCCCTTTTTTTGGCCGGAACAACCGTAACATACTTCCAAACCCATCATTGAACCTTTTCCTACAATTGCGCATATAACAAGCCATCAGAGAAGCAAAAACGCATGAAAACAGGACAAATGATACAAAATTGAGGGCCTAAATAAACTACATATTTGGCACGATCACATAGGAAACCCAAACCTAGAAAAGACGTGTTCTTTAATGAACCCAATGACCATATGGCTATCATTTGTCCTTGTAAGGATTGTTAGGATTATGCTCAATAGCAAGAGTGTAATGTTGTAATTAACAATCTTTTTCATATTAATAAAGTGATTTCTGGTTTAACAAATCGTATAGCATTTATAGTTTGTATTATAATTGTCAAAGTAAATAATCATAAGGTCTAAAGACTATGGGAAAAGAAGAATTGTTCGTACATCTGGATATGTATGTGGTAGACACAATTCTTTAGTTAGTCTTGAATATTGTTCACAACTTAAGTTAAAGGTTGGGCACCTTTATCTTGTTAAAGTTGTAGAATTCTTTTGCTAGCATTTGAGTGGGATCAAATGAGATATGATGAGTCTAAAATCATCGGAGTGTCTTCGAGCAAAAGGATCTAGTGCACTGGGTGCATTGAACTGGATCACAATGAAAAGCTTTATCTAGAACCGTCAATAGATAATAGTCTTTTCATTATCAGGACAATCGGAGAGTCTATCTTAATCCTGAGATAAATGATGGACTTATGGTTGCAAGTGATATCATTTGAGTTATCAAAGAGTACAATTATATCGCATAGTCTATCCTCGATAGTTTGGTGATATTCATTTGTTAATCGATAGAGGACTTCATTTATAGATATGGACATCGTGGCTCCATTTAATTAAATGAGAGTATAATATCATCATATGGATGTTTTGAGGTAATTGGATATTAAATCTCAACGTTGAGTTTTCAATAGTGTCTATTGAAAACATGGCTTCTGGACAAGTCAAAATATCCAAGTTCAAAACGTGGTCATATGAGTAAATATGGTAACTTGGAGAGTTATAGGCGGTCTATGAACTCTTGGCGATTACTGATATTAATCACGAGGATACACTATCTCCAATATGATTGTCTAGGGTATGAATGAGGAGCATCTTCCTTTTCTATCTTTATTTAAGAGTTCAGTTTTAGCTCTTTAGTGGAATGAGTTAAAATTAATGGATCGGACCTAAGTGAATCATTTGTTGATTGTGATTAGGTTATGTCTATTGAAGCTTAAATTTAGATGGCCCGCCAAGATCCCCAATCCACACGGACTTGCATGGATCACTTGATATATTCTACCGGACCAATTTAAGGGTCCATCTAGAATTGCATTTAATATATTAAGAATATAATTTGCACATTATTTAAGTAATGGGCTGCTCAATTATATTAATATATTAATGAAAGACATGTGGGCTTATTTCTTTTAGTAAGAATGGGTCTGGTTCACATGTGGGCTTTTTTTATTTAAAGTCCAATGGATTAAATGAAATAGGAAAATAATATTAGGCCCATCTTATATATAAGTGGGGCGGCTAGGTTAAAGTTTTGACCTAAAAATATTATTTTGTTTCATTTGTTTTAATTAAATAATAATTAATTGATTTATTGATTAATTGTTTAATTAAAGAAACAAATCTTTCCTAAAAGTAAAAGACTTGTTTGATAAGTAAATAAATAAATTAGTATTATTTATTTAATCAAATAAGGAGTCTTTTTTTTTTATTTAGTCAAATAAAAGAATAAAAATAAAAGAGTTGGATTAGGGTTTGAAGTCTATAAAGTTAAAAAGAATTAGGGTTGAATTTCAGTCACCCTATATAAGTGACATGATGAAATTCGGCCAACCCTAATTAGATACTACATAGAATTCGGCAACCCTAAAGGAAAAAGAAGAAAAATTCGGCCAACCTATATATATGTTCTTATAGGGTTCGGCCACATCAATTAATTGGTGCTTGAGTTTTTATTTTCTTTCTTCTTCTTCTTAATTCTAAGAGAGTTTTTATTCTAGAGAGACAAAAAGGAGTGAAAAATTATTCTTTGATAGTATACAATTGCTTAAACATCAATAAGCTTGTGTATACGATATCGATCTAGGTTCACGCGAGTTTCGATCATAAGATTGTGAACTCAAAAGTGACCGGAATAATTTTGACATTCTTTTGATTGTTTTGTGACTAACAAAGAAAAGAAAGTATTTGTTTGGTCCATTCACAGGTTTGCAATTCAAAGGAAAGGGAGACCACGCTCCTAGGTGATCCACGTTCGTGCTCGGATTGAAGGTCTTGCGGATTACCATCGACGTAAGTCAATCGGATCACGCGACAAGAGGTAATTTACTTTTGTTGATATATATGGATGTTTATTGATTAAAAGGGTTTAAGGTTCATAAAGGAAAAATTTTAAAAGTCACTAAATCGTCTTTAGTATCGCTTCCGCTGCGTGTAACACTTTTATTTGTTTTTTTTTTCCCTACAATTGGTATCAGAGCCTAGGTTGAACCCTTTTAATTAATTAACGTATATATACGTGGATCTATTTCTTTTTATTGTGATTATGCATGTTTAGAAAGAGATGACACTCTAGGTATTCAAATATATAATTACATGTGATGTATGGATTTATATATATTTTATGTGGTTTGTTATTGCTCGATTTTGGCCCTAGATTTTCAATGTAATTTTTGTTTCGGAGTTGTAACAAGAAGGGTGGTCTATTATCGCCATAATTCCTTCTTGGTAGATTGCTAGGTTTTATTTTTTTTATATCTATGTGCAGTATTTTTTTAGGGTTACTGCAGTTTTTTTTATTTATTTTTAGTATGTGCAGTTTTTGGTTTGTAAAAATACTGCAGTGAATAAAAAAAAAAAAAAAAATTAATGCTGCAGTATTTATTATATATATACTGCCGTAATATATTTAGGTCTTGGAGATTCGAAGACACGAAGCAAAACGAAGCAACCGGAACCAAGTACGAGCACCGTGCGCACCCTAGGAGTGGATTGGGCTGCACATGACAAGCCCAAACTTTGGTGGGCTGCGCATGGCAGCCTTGTGTGGCCTTATGGGCTGCGCAAGGCAGCCCCTTTGTGGGGTTGTGGGCTGCGCACGCCCATGGGAGAAGGCCGAAGGATGAGCGTATGGTTGATGGGCCACCTGAAGATCTTGTATTCCTGACAAATTGTAATTTACTTGTTTTTCTAGGATGGGCCAAAATTGTTGCTATTTAATTTATGCTTAAATATTACAATATTTGTTATTGTATGATAACATGACATATAAAATAGGAGTGCCACGCATATATCTTTTTTGGTATGAACATGCATTGAATGATTTAGGTATCTAAATTGGCATCTAGATAACTCGGTAAATCATTCTATGGGATTTAATCACACGCCTTAAATAATTGAGTGGGAGAAGGTGTTTTGGTAACACCTATGGCCTCCAAGGTTAGTTGAGCTTTATTATTTATTGGTAATCCCCCCAAGGGGCATCCATGAATGGAATTTAGCAACATACTTCCTTACAAGGATAGACTAGACAATGGACTCAAACGAGATCTACTCCCCAAGGAGGGATTTTCGTGAGAGAAAATTGAGGGTCGATATCTTGGTAACACACTCAATGTAATTTTATTGATATCCTCCCAAGAGTTCTTGTCAATAAAATTGCAAGGCTAAAATTGAAAACGCTGGTTGTTATGTTAACAATTAGGTGGGACCTAGTCTAACTAGTAAATGGTGCAAACTCCCAAAGGAGGCGTAACATTTATGGGTGTTAGATCACCGTTGAATTTTATGATTGAGTTATTTATTTAATTCAAGATAAATATTTAAAAGTGCTTTATCATGATTATTTACTTATATATGTTTTGTTTTATTCAGAAATCATGACCCCATCACTTATGAACATCCTGAAAGATAACACTTTAACTGGAGATAATTATGTCACATGGAAAAGGAAAATTGGGTTGTTACTGCAAAGTGAAAAACATAAGTTTGTTCTAACTACTCCTAAACCACCTGCTCCTAATAATGAATCTAGCATAATGTGTAGAGATGAGTATGAGCAGTGGAAGACTTCAGATGATATGGCAAAATGTTACATTATGGCCACTATCTCCGACGTGTTGCAACAGCAGCATGAAGGAATGGAGTCCGCTGCTGATATAATGATGTCTCTAGAGGAGATGTTTGCTATGAAGTCTAGGACGACTAAGAGAGAGGCAGTGACTGCTTTTATGAATCTTAGGATGAAACCTGGACAGGCTGTGAAAGATCACATGATGAAAGTCATAGCACATCTCAACATTGCTGAACTGCATGGCGCTGAGATAGATGGTGAGACAAAGATTGATATGGTTATCAATTCATTGTCAGATTCCTTTGATCAGTTCAAATTGGACTACACTTTGAACAAAAAGGAATACACCTTACAAGGCCTGATGCAAGATGTTCAAAGTGCTGAAAAGATCCTTGTGAAAGGCAAAGGTCAAGAGATTCATATGGTTGGTAAAGTTGCTACTGTTAAGGCCCGTCAAAAGGTCAAGAAACAACAGAAGAAAAAGCAACTTGGGCCTATCAAGAAGGAGACCAAGAAAGTAACCAAGATCAAAGGGAAATGCTTCCTTTGTGGTGAAAAGGGACATTGGAAGAGAAATTGCCCAAAGTCCCAGAACAAGAAGGAAGAAGGTAATTTGAATTATCTAGAAACATGTTTTTTGGCTGATTCTACAGATTCTTGGATCATAGACTCAGGAGCCACTAATCATGTTTGTTATTCCTTGCAGGGGTTTCAAGAAAGGAGAAAGCTGAGTAAGAATGAAATCAATTTGCGCTTGGGCAACGAAACGTTAGTGTCTGCAAGTGCAGTGGGAGATATTAGAGTTTATTTGGATTCTAGAAGGCATTTAGATTTAATAGACGTTTATTATGTACCTCAATTCAAGAGGAATTTAATTTCAGTTTCTTGTTTAAATAAATTTGGATATTCGGTTACTTTTAATAAAGTTTTTATTATTAGTAAGAATGACAAAATTATTTGCCAAGGTACATTGGAAAACGGTCTATACTTTTTGCATAGAAATATCTCTCACTCGTTAGACACAGAAATAACGGAACCTAATCATAAAAGAGTAAAATTATCAACAGATGAAACCTACCTTTGGCATTTACGTTTAGGTCATATTAACCTTAATAGGATTAAAAGATTGGTAAGTGACGGACCTTTAAGTGACTTAAAGGTTGATGATCTACCAACTTGTGAATCTTGTTTGGAAGGTAAAATGACCAAAAGGACGTTCTCTGCCAAAGGTGCAAGAGCCACTGAATGTTTAGGATTGATACACACTGATGTATGTGGACCTATGAGCATTCAAGCTAGAGGTGGATATGAGTACTTCATCACCTTCACGGATGATTACTCAAGATTTGGTTATGTGTATCTCATGAGACATAAGTCGGATGCTTTTGACATGTTCAAAGCATTCAAAGCTGAAGTGGAAAATCAGCTTGAGAAACACATAAAAATCTTGAGATCTGATCGTGGTGGAGAATATCTATCTGGTGAGTTTCAGCAATATCTTATTGATAATGGGATAGTTTCTCGGTTTTCTGCACCAGGTACACCTCAACAGAATGGGGTAGCAGAAAGGAGAAATAGAACTCTTTTGGATATGGTTAGGTCTATGTTGAGTTATTCAACGCTTCCTATTTCTTTTTGGGGATATGCTTTACAAACTGCTATATACATTCTAAACGATGTACCATCTAAGTCTGTTCCTAAAACACCGCATGAGTTGTGGACTGGGCGCAAGCCTAGTTTACAACACTTAAGGATATTTGGTTGTCCTGCGCATGTGTTAAAAGGAAAGACAGAAAAGATGGAGTCCCGTTCAGAAACATGTATATTTGTAGGGTATCCAAAAGAAACTAAAGGATATTATTTCTATAGTCCTTCAGATCTTAAAGTATTTGTTTCGACAAATGCTAAATTTCTGGAAAAGGACTATATGAATGATTTTGTGCCTAGAAGTAGAATTGTCCTGAATGAGATGTCAGGAGATACAATTCCACGAGAGGTTGCACAACCTAACCCAATTGTAAGTTCCGATCCAACACAAGATCAACAACCTACCATTCCTCGTCGTAGTGGGAGGGTTAGAAAACAACCCGAAAGATACATCGGTCTGGGAGAATCAGTGGAGAATCTCCCGGACGACGATGATCCCTATACGTACAAGGAAGCTATGGAGGATGTTGATAGTCGCCATTGGCAAAAGGCAATGCAATCCGAGATTGAATCTATGTTCGATAACAAAGTCTGGTCCCTTGTAGACTTGCCTAAAGGGATAAAACCCATTGGGTGCAAGTGGGTATACAAGAGGAAAAGAGGTATGGATGGAAAGGTGGAAACCTTTAAAGCTAGATTGGTAGCTAAAGGGTATACACAGAAAGAAGGTATCGATTACGAGGAAACCTTCTCTCCTGTGGCCATGCTTAAATCCATTAGGATACTCTTATCCATTGCAGCATCTTTAGATTTAGAGATTTGGCAAATGGACGTCAAGACAGCTTTCCTAAATGGAAGTCTTGACGAAAGCATCTACATGATGCAACCAGAGGGATTCATTGAAAAGGGCCAAGTGGATAAGGTATGCAAGTTGCAGAAATCCATATATGGATTAAAGCAAGCATCCAGATCCTGGAACATAAGGTTTGATCAAGCTGTCAAAGGTTTTGGATTTATTCAGAATCCTGACGAACCTTGTGTATAAAAAAGGATTAAAGGCGACAAGTTGGTTTTCCTGATTCTTTATGTTGATGATATACTACTCATTGGAAACGATGTAGGTGTATTAACATCAGTAAAAGAATGGTTAGCAAAACAATTTGATATGAAGGACTTAGGAGAAGCAAGTTTTATTCTAGGTATCCAAGTAATAAGGGATAGAAAGAATAGAACGATTGCATTATCCCAAGCTTCATACATAGACAAAATCTTGTCTAGGTTTTCCATGCAGGATTCCAAGAAAGGTATGTTACCTTTCAGACATGGAATCAAGCTTTCTAAGGAACAAGTTCCTAAGAATGAGCATGAAGAGCAATTCATGAGTAGAGTTCCATATGCCTCGGCAGTTGGAAGTCTCATGTATGCAATGCTCTGTACTAGACCAGATATTTGTTTTGCTGTTGGCATAGTTAGCAGGTTTCAATCGAAACCTGGACCTGATCACTGGACGGCAGTCAAGCATATTTTCAAGTATCTTAAGAGAACGAGAGATAATATGCTTGTATACTCTGGAGGGGATTTGGTTCCCGTTGGGTATACAGATTCTGATTTCCAATCAGATTCTGACTCCAGAAAATCCACATCAGGGGCTGTGTTTACTATTGGAGGAGGAGCAGTTATATGGAGGAGTATCAAGCAATCTTGTATTGCTGATTCCACCATGGAAGCTGAGTATGTTGCTGCATGCGAAGCTGCCAAAGAGGCTGTTTGGCTCCGCCAATTCTTGATTGACTTAGAAGTGGTTCCTAGTGCGAATAAGCAGATCACTATCTACTGTGACAACAGTGGAGCAGTGGCTAATTCGAAAGAACCAAGAAGTCACAAGAGAGGTAAACACATTGAAAGAAAGTATCATCTTTTAAGGGAGATTGTTCAAAGAGGTGACGTGACGATTACCAAAATCGCGTCAGCAGAAAATCTAGCGGATCCCTTCACAAAGGCTCTACCTCAGAAGAGTTTCGATGGGCATCTAGAGAATATGGGCTTGAGAGATATGACACATTTGCTATAGCGCAAGTGGGAGATTGTTAGGATTATGCTCAATAGCAAGAGTGTAATGTTGTAATTAACAATCTTTTTCATATTAATAAAGTGATTTCTGGTTTAACAAATCGTATAGCATTTATAGTTTGTATTATAATTGTCAAAGTAAATAATCATAAGGTCTAAAGACTATGGGAAAAGAAGAATTGTTCGTACATCTGGATATGTATGTGGTAGACACAATTCTTTAGTTAGTCTTGAATATTGTTCACAACTTAAGTTAAAGGTTGGGCACCTTTATCTTGTTAAAGTTGTAGAATTCTTTTGCTAGCATTTGAGTGGGATCAAATGAGATATGATGAGTCTAAAATCATCGGAGTGTCTTCGAGCAAAAGGATCTAGTGCACTGGGTGCATTGAACTGGATCACAATGAAAAGCTTTATCTAGAACCGTCAATAGATAATAGTCTTTTCATTATCAGGACAATCGGAGAGTCTATCTTAATCCTGAGATAAATGATGGACTTATGGTTGCAAGTGATATCATTTGAGTTATCAATGAGTACGATTATATCGCATAGTCTATCCTCGATAGTTTGGTGATATTCATTTGTTAATCGATAGAGGACTTCATTTATAGATATGGACATCGTGGCTCCATTTAATTAAATGAGAGTATAATATCATCATATGGATGTTTTGAGGTAATTGGATATTAAATCTCAACGTTGAGTTTTCGATAGTGTCTATTGAAAACATGGCTTCTGGACAAGTCAAAATATCCAAGTTCAAAACGTGGTCATATGAGTAAATATGGTAACTTGGAGAGTTATAGGCGGTCTATGAACTCTTGGCGATTACTGATATTAATCACGAGGATACACTATCTCCAATATGATTGTCTAGGGTATGAATGAGGAGCATCTTCCTTTTCTATCTTTATTTAAGAGTTCAGTTTTAGCTCTTTAGTGGAATGAGTTAAAATTAATGGATCGGACCTAAGTGAATCATTTGTTGATTGTGATTAGGTTATGTCTATTGAAGCTTAAATTTAGATGGCCCGCCAAGATCCCCAATCCACACGGACTTGCATGGATCACTTGATATATTCTACCGGACCAATTTAAGGGTCCATCTAGAATTGCATTTAATATATTAAGAATATAATTTCCACATTATTTAAGTAATGGGCTGCTCAATTATATTAATATATTAATGAAAGACATGTGGGCTTGTTTCTTTTAGTAAGAATGGGTCTGGTTCACATGTGGGCTTTTTTATTTAAAGTCCAATGGATTAAATGAAATAGGAAAATAATATTAGGCCCATCTTATATATAAGTGGGGCGGCTAGGTTAAAGTTTTGACCTAAAAATATTATTTTGTTTCATTTGTTTTAATTAAAATAAGAATTAATTGATTTATTGATTAATTGTTTAATTAAAGAAACAAATCTTTCCTAAAAGTAAAAGACTTGTTTGATAAGTAAATAAATAAATTAGTATTACTTATTTAATCAAATAAGGAGTCTTTTTTTTTTATTTAGTCAAATAAAAGAATAAAAATAAAAGAGTTGGATTAGGGTTTGAAGTCTATAAAGTTAAAAAGAATTAGGGTTGAATTTCAGTCACCCTATATAAGTGACATGATGAAATTCGGCCAACCCTAATTAGATACTACATAGAATTCGGCAACCCTAAAGGAAAAAGAAGAAAAATTCGGCCAACCTATATATATGTTCTTATAGGGTTCGGCCACATCAATTAATTGGTGCTTGAGTTTTTATTTTCTTTCTTCTTCTTCTTAATTCTAAGAGAGTTTTTATTCTAGAGAGACAAAAAGGAGTGAAAAATTATTCTTTGATAGTATACAATTGCTTAAACATCAATAAGCTTGTGTATACGATATCGATCTAGGTTCACGCGAGTTTCGATCATAAGATTGTGAATTCAAAAGTGACCGGAATAATTTTGACATTCTTTTGATTGTTTTGTGACTAACAAAGAAAAGAAAGTATTTGTTTGGTCCATTCACAGGTTTGCAATTCAAAGGAAAGGGAGACCACGCTCCTAGGTGATCCACGTTCGTGCTCGGATTGAAGGTCTTGCGGATTACCATCGACGTAAGTCAATCGGATCACGCGACAAGAGGTAATTTACTTTTGTTGATATATATGCATGTTTATTGATTAAAAGGGTTTAAGGTTCATAAAGGAAAAATTTTAAAAGTCACTAAATCGTCTTTAGTATCGCTTCCGCTGCGTGTAACACTTTTATTTGTTTTTTTTTTTCCCTACAAGGATCGCCTCAACCCACTTAGACATATAATCTACGACCACCAAAATGAAATTGTAACCTTCAGATGTAACGAATGGTCCCATGAAGTCTATTCCCCATACGTCAAATAATTCAATAACTTGCTCACTATTTTATGGCATTTCGTCCCCGCTTTCCAATATTCCTTGACTTTTGGCACCTATCACACTTCAGACAGAATTCATAGGCATCATTTGCCAAAGTTGTCCAATGGAACCCGCATTGGAGGATCTTCATAATTTTTTATTTCTACTATAATGACATCTACACTCGCACTCATGACAAAATTTTAGCATTTCTCCTTGCTCATTTTCCGGGACGCATCTTTTAATCACTTGATCCGAGCCACGCTTAAAAAGGTAAGGCTCATCCCAAAAATAGAATCTAGCAGTAGCAATGAACCTTTTCTTTGCTTGCGGATTCAATTCTGAAGGAGTCACGTTTGATGCCAAATAATTCACTATGTCCGTATACCATGGGTCCCTCTCTTGCACCACCCATAATTGCTTATCGGGGAAGTTTTCTCTTAATGGTAGTGCATCTTCCTCCTCAATGGTCCCTTGAGTCAACCTACTCAAATGATCCGTCACCACATTCTCACACTCATTTTTGCCTCTAATTTCAAGGTCAAATTCTTACAAGAGTAATATCCATCTAATCAACCTAGGCTTTGCATCCTTCTTATTTAATAGATGACGGATTGCGGCATGATCCGTGTCTACCACAACCTTCACACCAACCAAGTATTGCCTGAATTTCTCCAAGTTAAATACAATAGCTAAGAACTCCTTCTCAGTAGTTGAGTAGTTCAACTGAGCATCGTTGAGAGTACGTGATATGTAATAGATGACATGTAGGAGCTTCTTTACTCGCTTCCCAAAAACCACTCCTATTACATAATCTGAAGCATCACACATAAGCTTAAAAAGGAGACTCCGATTTAGTGGCATGATAATGGGAGCCGTAGTTAGTGCCTCCTTCATCCTAAAGGCTATGGCACCCTCATCATTGAACTTAAATTCCACTTCATTTTGAAGGAGAGTGCATAAGGGTCTTTTTCGAGAAATCCTTAATGAAATGCCTATAGAACCCCGCATGACCAAGGAATGATTTAATATCTTTCACTGTCCTAGGAGAAGGTAAACTCTTCATTAACACTATTTTTGCTTTATCGACCTCAATACCCTTTTCTGATATGACATGTCCTAAAACTATACCACTTTTCACCATGAAGTGGCACTTCTCCTAGTTATCACAAGGCTTGTCTCTTCACATCGTTTGAGCACCAAGGACAAATTCTTCAAACATAAGTCCAATGAAGCCCCAAATACCAAAAAATCGTCCATAAAAATCTCAATAATGTCTTCCACCATATCTGGGAAAATTGAAGTCATGCACCGTTGAAAGGTGGCCGGCGCATTGTAAAGCCCGAAGGGCATTCTTTTACAGGCTTAAGTTCCAAACAGGCAAATAAATGTGGTGTTCTCTTGATCTTCGGGAGTTATAGCAATTTGGTTGTAACCGGAGTAGCTATCAAGAAAGTAATAGTGGCTACGTGCAGCGAGGCGTTCCAACATTTTGTCTATGAAAGGAAATGGGAAATGGTCTTTTCGAGTGCTTGTGTTCAACCTCCTATAGTCGATACACACTCTTCACCTTGTTTGTAGCTGTTGTGGAATAAACTCGTTCTTCTCATTCTTCACCACCGTTATTTCGGATTTCTTGGGCACCACATGTATAGGGCTCACCCACTTGCTATCCGAATTATATAGATGATTCCTACATCTATAAGCTTCAATACCTCATGTTTGACTACCTCTAGCATGATACGGTTTAACCTATGTTGTGCCTCTCTAGTTGGTTTTGTGTCATCTTCCAATAAGATCTTACGCATGAACAATGTCGGACTAATTCCCTTGATGTCACCAAGAGTCCATCCTATTGCCATTTTGTATCTTCTCAACACTTTAAGTAATCTCTGTTCCTCTCTTTGGTCAAGGTTCGCTGCAATGATAACCGAAAAGTTTCCACCATCATTTAGGAATGCATACTTTAGGTTTGAAGGGAGTTCTTTCAATTCTATTTTTTGAAGGATAGGGTCTTCCTTGTTGTTCTTCTCCCTTTCAATCAACTCATCCATTGAATCTTTTAAATCATTCTCTATATTACCATCTTCGAAAGTCAATGAATCCACTCCATCTTGATAGAAAACCATCTCATTAGCCTCATTTTCTAAACTATCTGTGATGTCCACACTATAACTATCATGTGCTCCATTTGGGTAGACTAAGTACTCGAAAACCTTGTACTCCACAACCTAATCAAGGACCTTCAAGGTAAACTTCCCCCCATGTACATTTATCACTACCTTTGTAGTGGCCATGAAAGGACGTCCCAAAAGAATCACGGAATCTTTCTCATCATGATTCACTTCCATGTCGAGTACTACAAAGTCCGCTGGGATGATTAGCTTATCTACTTGGATATGGACATCTTCAAATATCCGTCTAGGTTGTCTAGCCGATTAGTCCACCAAAATAAGAGACATCTTTGTTGGCCTTAGCTCATTCAATCCCAACTTCTTGTAAATTGTGAAAGGCATCAAGTTAATACTTGCTCCTAGGTCAAGCATAGCCCTTACTTGTCCCTCTCCACCATTGGTTATGCTAATGATAAAACTTCTCGGATCTTTCAACTTGGGATGAAGTCTATTTTGAATAACTGCAGTTGTGTTCTCATCAAGCCTTTCTTGATTTGTTGGTCTAAACCAATATTTCTCCTTATTCAATTCCTTGAAAAATTTTCCATATGCCGTCATCTTCTGAATTGTGTCTAGAATGGGTAAGTCGATAGTCACCTTAGAGAGCATATCGCAAATATCCTTGAATGATTGCTCCATTTTTTCCTTTCTCAACCTTCTCGGATATGGCACTTTAGGAAAACTGGGGTTAGGAAGCCTGTTGTTGTTAGGATTTGGAGTCGATGTTTCTACCTCATCCAGAATTTGAATTCTTCCACCTTCGATGCCTTCCTGAACCGGGATCCCCTTTTCTTCATCGTTTCTCTCCCTAGGTGAGTTGTTGCTCTTGTCCATGATTTTCTCATTTCTTTCATTGTTCACTATTCTTCCACTTCTTAAAATGGCTCTAGCACTTCCTAGATTGAGCGAATCCTTTAAGCTTCCAATCTCAATGTTTAATACCTTGTCCGCAATCCTTCCTATGTGCCCTTCAATTCTATTTATTGATTTCTCTAGCCTTGAAAACCTATCTTGACTTGCTTCTATAAACCCATTCAATAGCTTCTCATACGTTGCATGTGTAACTTGAAGGTTCCCCTTTATCTCATCCTTTATGTCTCCTTCTTGCAATCTCATCCCCTTGCCCTTTCTAACTTGACTTTCCATTACCCTTGGGGCTCTTGAGGCAAATGATGCCATTCCCTTGTTAAAATTCACCATTTGTGCCTCGAGAAGATCCATCTCCTGAAATTTGAACAAAACCACACACCTCAACGTAAAGAATTCTAATGAAACTTAAAATTTAGCAAATTCTAACAAAGTAACTATCTAAGGAAATGGTAAAATACAAAGAAAAGTCAATCAATTTAATAATTGCTACCAAATCCCTAACAGTGGTGCCAATTTGGATGAGCTCATTTTGTGCTCAACAAAATACGTTTTTATGTTCTTTTGAAAACCATGTTTTAGCCATTTAAAAATCCTTTAAGATGATAATTCTTAGCAAGTGGTAAGCAAGATTCGTTCCATAAGGAGATGGAGTAATATGTTAGATTGATTGACTAATCTATAGTGCAATAAAATAAATCATTATGAATGGATAGTTGTGTGGTTTGATAAACCACCAAACATAAAAAAAAAATAAACATACAAAAATGATAGGACAAAGAGAAGACTCAACAATCTTGATAAGAGAGATGGTGTAAGCAAATAAGGTAGATACTAGGGAATTGATGGAGTTACAAGTGGGTATGGTAATGCTCTCAAAGCTTCAATAATGACCAATCTCTTAGATGCTAACCATTTGTTTTCTAGGGTGTGTTTAGGTCAATACTATGAGCACTAAACATCTTCCCACCTCAATGCCAAACCGATTAAGGAGAGGGGGTCAAGGTGGGATCAATTAAGTACAAATCAAGGTTTAGATTAGTGTGGTTGATATACCCACCACTAATCTATCCTATTCACTAAGTTCCTTAATCAATCAAGGGTGTCAATCCAAGATTGATTTCACAACAATTTATCCCACACAATAATATGATCTACTAGTGATATATAATGCAAATCACATAATGTATAGAATCTAAAGATGAAGTGAATAGAAAACAAGTAGAGATTTAATTACAAATAGCTTAAGCAATAACCCACAACCACATGTTCTTCACATCTATCCCCTAGATTAGGGGTTTAGTTACACATAGTTACAATCAAATGAATAGGAAGTAACAGTTAAGGAAATCACCCTTAGGCCTCATTCTTTAGTGCTTGCTCCTTCCTTTCCCTTGATGCTCCTAATGTTAAGAGTGGTAGAAGAGGATGTGTCTAGATATGTACGTGTCTAATGGTGAGTGACAAAGGTATTGAAATGGAGAGAATGGAAAGAAAGGAATGGTTAGGTGAAGTAATTAAGACATTGTGTTGAGGTTTCGGATGGAAAAGATAGTACAAGTTTAGAGAATAGAGGAAGTTGAAAGGGTGAAGTATGAAGGAGAAATTAGATCTAGCTCACTGTAATTTTCATGTTCTTCAAATGCTTGGATCCCTTTCAATTTGGAAGAGTGGAATATATATAGTCACACTCATAATTGTACTAATAACTGCTTGAAAATATGATGTGGCAAGTTGTCGCCATTTGTTTGGCCATGGCAACACCATGGCGACAAATGGTTATAAAATCTGAGATTCACTTGTCGCCACATTTCTCATTTTTTTCGCCATTATGAAAGTGGCGACAATGAAGGAATATTGCATTGTCACGACTTGTGCCTTAATGTCGCCATGGTGACAACGTCTTCACCAAAGTGGCGACAATGCCCTGTTTTGCCAACTTGTGCTCCTTTTTACACCAAAGTCCTCACCTCTTCACAAATTCCTTTGAGGCCTAAGTAAACCTGAAATACTTGATTTAACAACATTAAATACGGGGAAACGCCGAAGAATCAAGCACAAAGAGACAAGAATGAGGGCCAAAATCATACCAATTTTGGCTTAATCAAATACCCCCAAACTTATTTTTTGCTAGTCCTCGAGCAAAGCAATCACAAATCAACCCCAAATACAAACATCAAGACATTTCAAAGATTTTCAATCAAACACTAACTCATCCGAGCAAGGTTTTACTTCTCATGATCAAAAATGCGAAACCAAAATTCTTGGATTTGAGGATCCATGGATCAAAATTCTTGATTCGAACCTCCATGGTTCTTCAACCCTCGACCTACCTGTTATTAACTAAAAAATTCACTTTAAATTGTAATCCCGAAAGAAGTTTAGTGGAGATTGGAATCCTACTATTTTTTGTTTTGATTTTACAGAAACAAGGGGTTTGAGTGGTTGTGATGGTGCTATGAGGTGGACGGTGGGGATAATATTTTGGGTTTTGTATGTATGTTTTCAAGTGTTCTTATATTTTGATTATAAAAAGTTTTGTTATAACAAAGTTAATTACTAACCAGGGACAAGGGTAATGCTCAACCCCCTTAGATAGAGGGTGACTGGGTGAGCAAAAGTGAGCTCAACGTCGAAGGTTTTGTAAGAAAAAAAAATGTGACACGGTAATAAATTGTATTGTGTATAATTATAGTCCGTCAAACGTTGTTAGTTACGTTTTACATGGTAGATTTTACATCCCCTACAACCGTGTTATCTACAACAAATTTTTTTAATCGTGTAAAATAGGTATTAGATGTTAGTGCTTGTGTTAGGTTGTGGTGTGGACCATATCGTGTCAATATTGCAACACATGTGATGGTGTTTTCCGCTAGGGTGAGGGTGAGTAAATAAGAACTCAATGTTAATATTTGCTTGTTCTATAGGGAATGTTTTAATACATGTAAGTAACATCGCTTGCAAGCTGTAATCTATTACGGAAAACAATTTTTTGTCTGTGTAACATGTGTACAATATTTTTAATTGGAAGAGATACATGGCCAAGGGGATTGCCAAAGGAATCGTCAAATCGTTTGTAAAGTTTAATTGCTTATTACTTTAAAGTAACATAATGAATATGATGCAACTGTTTCTATTTAGTTAGGTATTAATAAAAATAATATTAATACAAAGATTAATCCGACCGCTGTGTATCCATGGACCATTTAATTTGTTAGCTTGTGGTGTGGACCTTATCGTGTAATTATTGTAACACATGTTATATCGTGTTAGGTTAGAGTGATAGTTGTCATCGTGTTATAATGATGTGTTGCGTTAAACGTGTAGTTGACAATGTTTTGAAAATGTACATGTTACACACAAGTGCATTGTCCAGTGATCCGGAGATTGGGGAAGGACAAAGGAATGTACAAATGGTAAATAATGATTATTGGTCGGTTATGCTACTGACTCACTCCGTTGTTACGTTCATGAAAACCTCATGTGCCATCCATGCCCAAATCAATGGCATGTGCGAAATGTGGATATTCCAAGGTTCTATCTTTCTTTCTAATATAAATTTGGGAAACTAGCACATATAAACGCCGCAGTGGATACTGAAAAGTGAAAACATATATAGAAAGTATGAAAATAAATACATACATGAAGACTGAAGACAAAATCAACGGTTGCAGAAGGATATGCGAGAAATGACTATTAATTACGTACCTATCATTCTGGGTTGGAAGATGTCTTTTGACGTATTACAAAGCCCTGAATGGCTTCATAAGTACTTATATCCCCTTATGCTTATAGTAACCTGACTGGTGGAGAAGGGAGGGCATTAGGTAGCTAATACAGTCCATTTCCCTTACCCTCTACTATGATGTAGTTTTGGCACGCAGTGAGTCATACAAAGTGAACGCCCCATCTTTAGGGAATAGATGGCAAAGAACCCAGTGGGTACCCGCATTATAGGGGATTATAACCTATGTAGGTGAGAAAAAGATAACAAATGGGTTTAACAATTGATGTAATGAAACGTTAGTGATAAGGAAAAATAGTACAGGAAAGATAACCCACAGATTTCATATTCCACCACTTGGGTCGAACTAGAATTGACCCATCGCCTCTCTCAACATCCATACACTGTTCATTGTGGACAAAGGACATGACATTAATGTCCAAAAAATAAATCTAAGAATCCTCATTTGCTTTATCCCTCTTTCCTACTGGTGTGGTCTCCGGTTGCAAGTTTGCAAAGATCGAGTCCCATTTTATAGCAAGCAAACGCTGTTTAAAGGATTGGTGTTAGTTTGTTCAAGACAGGGATGTGTTATACTCATTAAATGACTATTGGATACGCAATAACTCAGATATACTTACGCAGAATGAACAGTCAACCATTGTGATGTCCTACACATGCTTGGCATCTTTGGACCAACGCCACCTCCATAAAACATCCATAAAGTTGTCGACATGCTGATAGAATTTTGGTTTGTATCAAAAAAGGCTTGTTTAAGGTGTTCGACAAAACATAAAGAGATAAATAGCATATACAAAAACAATTATACTTACCAGGTTAGTGAACCGCACCGACGGGTCCTTCAATTCGAGAAAATTTTGGCAAGAAAATCACTGTTCTTGACCCAAGTAAAGACTGTGGTAGTTCCCGAAACGTATTACATGCAAGTAAAAAAGATAAAAACTGTAGTAGTACACTAAACATATTAGATGCAAGTAAAAAAGATATATAATAAGAGGATGAAGAGGCTACAAAAATAAAATTTTTAATTTACATTGTTAGGATTATGCTCAATAGCAAGAGTGTAATGTTGTAATTAACAATCCTTTTCATATTAATAAAGTGATTTCTGGTTTAACAAATCGTATAGCATTTATAGTTTGTATTATAATTGTCAAAGTAAATAATCATAAGGTCTAAAGACTATGGGAAAAGAAGAATTGTTCGTACATCTGGATATGTATGTGGTAGACACAATTCTTTAGTTAGTCTTGAATATTGTTCACAACTTAAGTTAAAGGTTGGGCACCTTTATCTTGTTAAAGTTGTAGAATTCTTTTGCTAGCATTTGAGTGGGATCAAATGAGATATGATGAGTCTAAAATCATCGGAGTGTCTTCGAGCAAAAGGATCTAGTGCACTGGGTGCATTGAACTGGATCACAATGAAAAGCTTTATCTAGAACCGTCAATAGATAATAGTCTTTTCATTATCAGGACAATCGGAGAGTCTATCTTAATCCTGAGATAAATGATGGACTTATGGTTGCAAGTGATATCATTTGAGTTATCAATGAGTACGATTATATCGCATAGTCTATCCTCGATAGTTTGGTGATATTCATTTGTTAATCGATAAAGGACTTCATTTATAGATATGGACATCGTGGCTCCATTTAATTAAATGAGAGTATAATATCATCATATGGATGTTTTGAGGTAATTGGATATTAAATCTCAACGTTGAGTTTTCAATAGTGTCTATTGAAAACATGGCTTCTGGACAAGTCAAAATATCCAAGTTCAAAACGTGGTAATATGAGTAAATATGGTAACTTGGAGAGTTATAGGCGGTCTATGAACTCTTGGCGATTACTGATATTAATCACGAGGATACACTATCTCCAATATGATTGTCTAGGGTATGAATGAGGAGCATCTTCCTTTTCTATCTTTATTTAAGAGTTCAGTTTTAGCTCTTTAGTGGAATGAGTTAAAATTAATGGATCGGACCTAAGTGAATCATTTGTTGATTGTGATTAGGTTATGTCTATTGAAGCTTAAATTTAGATGGCCCGCCAAGATCCCCAATCCACACGGACTTGCATGGATCACTTGATATATTCTACCGGACCAATTTAAGGGTCCATCTAGAATTGCATTTAATATATTAAGAATATAATTTGCACATTATTTAAGTAATGGGCTGCTCAATTATATTAATATATTAATGAAAGACATGTGGGCTTGTTTCTTTTAGTAAGAATGGGTCTGGTTCACATGTGGGCTTTTTTATTTAAAGTCCAATGGATTAAATGAAATAGGAAAATAATATTAGGCCCATCTTATATATAAGTGGGGCGGCTAGGTTAAGGTTTTGACCTAAAAATATTATTTTGTTTCATTTGTTTTAATTAAATAAGAATTAATTGATTTATTGATTAATTGTTTAATTAAAGAAACAAATCTTTCCTAAAAGTAAAAGACTTGTTTGATAAGTAAATAAATAAATTAGTATTATTTATTTAATCAAATAAGGAGTCTTTTTTTTTTTATTTAGTCAAATAAAAGAATAAAAATAAAAGAGTTGGATTAGGGTTTGAAGTCTATAAAGTTAAAAAGAATTAGGGTTGAATTTCAGTCACCCTATATAAGTGACATGATGAAATTCGGCCAACCCTAATTAGATACTACATAGAATTCGGCAACCCTAAAGGAAAAAGAAGAAAAATTCGGCCAACCTATATATATGTTCTTATAGGGTTCGGCCACATCAATTAATTGGTGCTTGAGTTTTTATTTTCTTTCTTCTTCTTCTTAATTCTAAGAGAGTTTTTATTCTAGAGAGACAAAAAGGAGTGAAAAATTATTCTTTGATAGTATACAATTGCTTAAACATCAATAAGCTTGTGTATACGATATCGATCTAGGTTCACGCGAGTTTCGATCATAAGATTGTGAACTCAAAAGTGACCGGAATAATTTTGACATTCTTTTGATTGTTTTGTGACTAACAAAGAAAAGAAAGTATTTGTTTGGTCCATTCACAGGTTTGCAATTCAAAGGAAAGGGAGACCACGCTCCTAGGTGATCCACGTTCGTGCTCGGATTGAAGGTCTTGCGGATTACCATCGACGTAAGTCAATCGGATCACGCGACAAGAGGTAATTTACTTTTGTTGATATATATGCATGTTTATTGATTAAAG
Organism: Acer negundo; assembly: GCA_035582765.1. Classification (NCBI taxonomy): domain Eukaryota; kingdom Viridiplantae; phylum Streptophyta; class Magnoliopsida; order Sapindales; family Sapindaceae; genus Acer; species Acer negundo. The sequence continues at coordinate 8,029,360 of CM069236.1, read as the reverse complement.
GGTTTAAGGTTCATAAAGGAAAAATTTTAAAAGTCACTAAATCGTCTTTAGTATCGCTTCCGCTGCGTGTAACACTTTTATTTGTTTATTTTCCCTACAATTGGTATCAGAGCCTAGGTTGAACCCTTTTAATTAATTAACGTATATATACGTGGATCTATTTCTTTTTATTGTGATTATGCATGTTTAGAAAGAGATGGCACTCTAGGTATTCAAATATATAATTACATGTGATGTATGGATTTATATATATTTTATGTGTTTTGTTATTGCTCGATTTTGGCCCTAGATTTTCAATGTAATTTTTGTTTCGGAGTTGTAACAAGAAGGGTGGTCTATTATCGCCATAATTCCTTCTTGGTAGATTGCTAGGTTTTATTTTTTTTATATATATATGTGCAGTATTTTTTTAGGGTTACTGCAGTTTTTTTTATTTTTTTTAGTATGTGCAGTTTTTGGTTTGTAAAAATACTGCAGTGAATAAAAAAAAAAAAAATAAATAATACTGCAGTATTTATTATATATATACTGCCGTAATATATTTAGGTCTTGGAGATTCGAAGACACGAAGCAAAACGAAGCAACCGGAACCAAGTACGAGCACCGTGCGCACCCTAGGAGTGGATTGGGCTGCGCATGACAAGCCCAAACTTTGGTGGGCTGCGCATGGCAGCCTTGTGTGGCCTTATGGGCTGCGCAAGGCAGCCCCTTTGTGGGGTTGTGGGCTGCGCACGCCCATGGGAGAAGGGCGAAGGATGAGCGTATGGTTGATGGGCCACCTGAAGATCTTGTATTCCTGACAAATTGTAATTTACTTGTTTTTCTAGGATGGGCCAAAATTGTTGCTATTTAATTTATGCTTAAATATTACAATATTTGTTATTGTATGATAACATGACATATAGAATAGGAGTGCCACGCATATATCTCTTTTGGTATGAACATGCATTGAATGATTTAGGTATCTAAATTGGCATCTAGATAACTCGGTAAATCATTCTATGGGATTTAATCACACGCCTTAAATAATTGAGTGGGAGAAAGGTGTTTTGGTAACACCTATGGCCTCCAAGGTTAGTTGAGCTTTATTATTTATTGGTAATCCCCCCAAAGGGCGTCCATGAATGGAATTTAGCAACATACTTCCTTACAAGGATAGACTAGACAATGGACTCAAACGAGATCTACTCCCCAAGGAGGGATTTTCGTGAGAGAAAATTGAGGGTCGATATCTTGGTAACACACTCAATGTAATTTTATTGATATCCTCCCAAGAGTTCTTGTCAGTAAAATTGCAAGGCTAAAATTGAAAACGTTGGTTGTTATGTTAACAATTAGGTGGGACCTAGTCTAACTAGTAAATGGTGCGAACTCCCAAAGGAGGCGTAACATTTATGGGTGTTAGATCACCGTTGAATTTTATGATTGAGTTATTTATTTAATTCAAGATAAATATTTAAAGTGCTTTATCATGATTATTTACTTATATATGTTTTGTTTTATTCAGAAATCATGACCCATCACTTATGAACATCCTGAAAGATAACACTTTAACTGGAGATAATTATGTCACATGGAAAAGGAAAATTGGGTTGTTACTGCAAAGTGAAAAACATAAGTTTGTTCTAACTACTCCTAAACCACCTGCTCCTAATAATGAATCTAGCATAATGTGTAGAGATGAGTATGAGCAGTGGAAGACTTCAGATGATATGGAAAAATGTTACATTATGGCCACTATCTACGACGTGTTGCAACAGCAGCATGAAGGAATGGAGTCCGCTGCTGATATAATGATGTCTCTAGAGGAGATGTTTGCTATGAAGTCTAGGACGACTAAGAGAGAGGCAGTGACTGCTTTTATGAATCTTAGGATGAACCTGGACAGGCTGTGAAAGATCACATGATGAAAGTCATAGCACATCTCAACATTGCTGAACTGCATGGCGCTGAGATAGATGGTGAGACAAAGATTGATATGGTTGTCAATTCATTGTCAGATTCCTTTGATCAGTTCAAATTGGACTACACTTTGAACAAAAAGGAATACACCTTACAAGGCCTGATGCAAGATGTTCAAAGTGCTGAAAAGATCCTTGTGAAAGGCAAAGGTCAAGAGATTCATATGGTTGGTAAAGTTGCTACTGTTAAGGCCCGTCAAAAGGTCAAGAAACAACAGAAGAAAAAGCAACTTGGGCCTATCAAGAAGGAGACCAAGAAAGTAACCAAGATCAAAAGGAAATGCTTCCTTTGTGGTGAAAAGGGACATTGGAAGAGAAATTGCCCAAAGTCCCAGAACAAGAAGGAAGAAGGTAATTTGAATTATCTAGAAACGTGTTTTTTGGCTGATTCTACAGATTCTTGGATCATAGACTCAGGAGCCACTAATCATGTTTGTTATTCCTTGCAGGGGTTCCAAGAAAGGAGAAAGCTGAGTAAGAATGAAATCAATTTGCGCTTGGGCAACGGAACGTTAGTGTCTGCAAGTGCAGTGGGAGATATTAGAGTTTATTTGGATTCTAGAAGGCATTTAGATTTAATAGACGTTTATTATGTACCTCAATTCAAGAGGAATTTAATTTCAGTTTCTTGTTTGAATAAATTTGGATATTCGGTTACTTTTAATAAAGTTTTTATTATTAGTAAGAATGACAAAATTATTTGCCAAGGTACATTGGAAAACGGTCTATACTTTTTGCATAGAAATATCTCTCACTCGTTAGACACAGAAATAACGGAACCTAATCATAAAAGAGTAAAATTATCAACAGATGAAACCTACCTTTGGCATTTACGCTTAGGTCATATTAACCTTAATAGGATTAAAAGATTGGTAAGTGACGGACCTTTAAGTGACTTAAAGGTTGATGATCTACCAACTTGTGAATCTTGTTTGGAAGGTAAAATGACCAAAAGGACGTTCTTTGCCAAAGGTGCAAGAGCCACTGAATGTTTAGGATTGATACACACTGATGTATGTGGACCTATGAGCATTCAAGCTAGAGGTGGATATGAGTACTTCATCACCTTCACGGATGATTACTCAAGATTTGGTTATGTGTATCTCATGAGACATAAGTCGGATGCTTTTGACATGTTCAAAGCATTCAAAGCTGAAGTGGAAAATCAGCTTGAGAAACACATAAAAATCTTGAGATCTGATCGTGGTGGAGAATATCTATCTGGTGAGTTTCAGCAATATCTTATTGATAATGGGATAGTTTCTCAGTTTTCTGCACCAGGTACACCTCAACAGAATGGGGTAGCAGAAAGGAGAAATAGAACTCTTTTGGATATGGTTAGGTCTATGTTGAGTTATTCAACGCTTCCTATTTCTTTTTGGGGATATGCTTTACAAACTGCTATATACATTCTAAACGATGTACCATCTAAGTCTGTTCCTAAAACACCGCATGAGTTGTGGACTGGGCGCAAGCCTAGTTTACAACACTTAAGGATATTTGGTTGTCCTGCGCATGTGTTAAAAGGAAAGACAGAAAAGATGGAGTCCCGTTCAGAAACATGTATATTTGTAGGGTATCCAAAAGAAACTAAAGGATATTATTTCTATAGTCCTTCAGATCTTAAAGTATTTGTTTCGACAAATGCTAAATTTCTGGAAAAGGACTATATGAATGATTCTGTGCCTAGAAGTAGAATTGTCCTGAATGAGATATCGGGAGATACAATTCCACGAGAGGTTACACAACCTAACCCAATTGTAAGTTCCGATCCAACACAAGATCAACAACCTACCATTCCTCGTCGTAGTGGGAGGGTTAGAACACAACCCGAAAGATACATCGGTCTGGGAGAATCAGTGGAGAATCTCCCGGACGACGATGATCCCTATACGTACAAGGAAGCTATGGAGGATGTTGATAGTCGCCATTGGCAAAAGGCAATGCAATCCGAGATTGAATCTATGTTCGATAACAAAGTCTGGTCCCTTGTAGACTTGCCTAAAGGGATAAAACCCATTGGGTGCAAGTGGGTATACAAGAGGAAAAGAGGTATGGATGGAAAGGTGGAAACCTTTAAAGCTAGATTGGTAGCTAAAGGGTATACACAGAAAGAAGGTATCGATTACGAGGAAACCTTCTCTCCTGTGGCCATGCTTAAATCCATTAGGATACTCTTATCCATTGCAGCATCTTTAGATTTAGAGATTTGGCAAATGGACGTCAAGACAGCTTTCCTAAATGGAAGTCTTGACGAAAGCATCTACATGATGCAACCAGAGGGATTCATTGAAAAGGGCCAAGTGGATAAGGTATGCAAGTTGCAGAAATCCATATATGGATTAAAGCAAGCATCCAGATCCTGGAACATAAGGTTTGATCAAGCTGTCAAAGGTTTTGGATTTATTCAGAATCCTGACGAACCTTGTGAATACAAAAGGATTAAAGGCGACAAGTTGGTTTTTCTGATTCTTTATGTTGATGATATACTACTCATTGGAAACGATGTAGGTGTATTAACATCGGTAAAAGAATGGTTAGCAAAACAATTTGATATGAAGGACTTAGGAGAAGCAAGTTTTATTCTAGGTATCCAAGTAATAAGGGATAGAAAGAATAGAACGATTGCATTATCCCAAGCTTCATACATAGACAAAATCTTGTCTAGGTTTTCCATGCAGGATTCCAAGAAAGGTATGTTACCTTTCAGACATGGAATCAAGCTTTCTAAGGAACAAGTTCCTAAGAATGAGCATGAAGAGCAATTCATGAGTAGAGTTCCATATGCCTCGGCAGTTGGAAGTCTCATGTATGCAATGCTCTGTACTAGACCAGATATTTGTTTTGCTGTTGGCATAGTTAGCAGGTTTCAATCGAAACCTGGACCTGATCACTGGACGGCAGTCAAGCATATTTTCAAGTATCTTAAGAGAACGAGAGATAATATGCTTGTATACTCTGGAGGGGATTTGGTTCCCGTTGGGTATACAGATTCTGATTTCCAATCAGATTCTGACTCCAGAAAATCCACATCAGGGGCTGTGTTTACTATTGGAGGAGGAGCGGTTATATGGAGGAGTATCAAGCAATCTTGTATTGCTGATTCCACCATGGAAGCTGAGTATGTTGCTGCATGCGAAGCTGCCAAAGAGGCTGTTTGGCTCCGCCAATTCTTGATTGACTTAGAAGTGGTTCCTAGTGCGAATAAGCAGATCACTATCTACTGTGACAACAGTGGAGCAGTGGCTAATTCGAAAGAACCAAGAAGTCACAAGAGAGGTAAACACATTGAAAGAAAGTATCATCTTTTAAGGGAGATTGTTCAAAGAGGTGACGTGACGATTACCAAAATCGCGTCAGCAGAAAATCTAGCGGATCCTTCACAAAGGCTCTACCTCAGAAGAGTTTCGATGGGCATCTAGAGAATATGGGCTTGAGAGATATGACACATTTGCTATAGCGCAAGTGGGAGATTGTTAGGATTATGCTCAATAGCAAGAGTGTAATGTTGTAATTAACAATCTTTTTCATATTAATAAAGTGATTTCTTGTTTAACAAATCGTATAGCATTTATAGTTTGTATTATAATTGTCAAAGTAAATAATCATAAGGTCTAAAGACTATGGGAAAAGAAGAATTGTTCGTACATCTGGATATGTATGTGGTAGACACAATTCTTTAGTTAGTCTTGAATAATGTTCACAACTTAAGTTAAAGGTTGGGCACCTTTATCTTGTTAAAGTTGTAGAATTCTTTTGCTAGCATTTGAGTGGGATCAAATGAGATATGATGAGTCTAAAATCATCGGAGTGTCTTCGAGCAAAAGGATCTAGTGCACTGGGTGCATTGAACTGGATCACAATGAAAAGCTTTATCTAGAACCGTCAATAGATAATAGTCTTTTCATTATCAGGACAATCGGAGAGTCTATCTTAATCTTGAGATAAATGATGGACTTATGGTTGCAAGTGATATCATTTGAGTTATCAATGAGTACGATTATATCGCATAGTCTATCCTCGATAGTTTGGTGATATTCATTTGTTAATCGATAGAGGACTTCATTTTTAGATATGGACATCGTGGCTCCATTTAATTAAATGAGAGTATAATATCATCATATGGATGTTTTGAGGTAATTGGATATTAAATCTCAACGTTGAGTTTTCGATAGTGTCTATTGAAAACATGGCTTCTGGACAAGTCAAAATATCCAAGTTCAAAACGTGGTCATATGAGTAAATATGGTAACTTGGAGAGTTATAGGCGGTCTATGAACTCTTGGCGATTACTGATATTAATCACGAGGATACACTATCTCCAATATGATTGTCTAGGGTATGAATGAGGAGCATCTTCCTTTTCTATCTTTATTTAAGAGTTCAGTTTTAGCTCTTTAGTGGAATGAGTTAAAATTAATGGATCGAACCTAAGTGAATCATTTGTTGATTGTGATTAGGTTATGTCTATTGAAGCTTAAATTTAGATGGCCCGCCAAGATCCCCAATCCACACGGACTTGCATGGATCACTTGATATATTCTACCGGACCAATTTAAGGGTCCATCTAGAATTGCATTTAATATATTAAGAATATAATTTGCACATTATTTAAGTAATGGGCTGCTCAATTATATTAATATATTAATGAAAGACATGTGGGCTTGTTTCTTTTAGTAAGAATGGGTCTGGTTCACATGTGGGCTTTTTTATTTAAAGTCCAATGGATTAAATGAAATAGGAAAATAATATTAGGCCCATCTTATATATAAGTGGGGCGGCTAGGTTAAGGTTTTGACCTAAAAATATTATTTTGTTTCATTTGTTTTAATTAAATAAGAATTAATTGATTTATTGATTAATTGTTTAATTAAAGAAACAAATCTTTCCTAAAAGTAAAAGACTTGTTTGATAAGTAAATAAATTAATTAGCATTATTTATTTAATCAAATAAGGAGTTTTTTTATTTTTTTTTATTTTTTAGTCAAATAAAAGAATAAAAATAAAAGAGTTGGATTAGGGTTTGAAGTCTATAAAGTTAAAAAGAATTAGGGTTGAATTTTAGTCACCCTATATAAGTGACATGATGAAATTCGGCCAACCCTAATTAGATACTACATAGAATTCGGCAACCCTAAAGGAAAAAGAAGAAAAATTCGGCCAACCTATATATATGTTCTTATAGGGTTCGGCCACATCAATGAATTGGTGCTTGAGTTTTTATTTTCTTTCTTCTATTTCTTAATTCTAAGAGAGTTTTTATTCTAGAGAGACAAAAAGGAGTGAAAAATTATTCTTTGATAGTATACAATTGCTTAAACATCAATAAGCTTGTGTATACGATATCGATCTAGGTTCACGCGAGTTTCGATCATAAGATTGTGAACTCAAAAGTGACCGGAATAATTTTGACATTCTTTTGATTGTTTTGTGACTAACAAAGAAAAGAAAGTATTTGTTTGGTCCATTCACAGGTTTGCAATTCAAAGGAAAGGGAGACCACGCTCCTAGGTGATCCACGTTCGTGCTCGGATTGAAGGTCTTGCGGATTACCATCGACGTAAGTCAATCGGATCACGCGACAAGAGGTAATTTACTTTTGTTGATATATATGCATGTTTATTGATTAAAAGGGTTTAAGGTTCATAAAGGAAAAATTTTAAAAGTCACTAAATCGTCTTTAGTATCGCTTCCGCTGCGTGTAACACTTTTATTTGTTTATTTTTCCCTACATACATAACATCAGCTCCGGTGGTTTTCAAGAAATGGTTATATTGGGGGTCCAATAAATCTTCATCATCAGTAATATCATGGATCTGTCTGGATTTTAGTCGCTTTCGATGCTTCCTTTTCTCGGGATCGTTCTAAAGGTTGTTCAGAATTTTTGATCTCTTCCACTTCCTCACAGTTTCTAAATCCCTTTTTGGGTAGTTTTCTGGCTCTTTATCTAAGAGAATTATACTTTGTTCCACTGTAGGGACCATCAAGTTGGGAACTGGAGATCTGTAAGGTTCGAGATCGATGGTACTTTTACAGCCTATAGGGGACCATGTACGAGCATGTGTTACAGCTAATGCAATTAAAAATATTGCTATATGATCAAAGAAACTCAAAGAGTGACTAAACCATAACTTGTACCCATTTGGATAACGCGAAATAGGTAATAAGAAAGCCAAAAAATATTAAATGGGTAACGTGGAATAGGTAATGAGAAAGCCAAATAATATTGTACTATGTAAGGACTTATATCAGAATATGTGTACCTCAACGGCAACTTCAAATTCATCGACTTTAGGAGCATGTTCATCCAGTTTTATGGCCTCAGAGTCCTTATTATCAACTTCCTCAGGTTTGTCTTTTTTGTTGGTAGGGTTGGAGGCAGTCCCATGAACATTGTATAGATTCACTTCAAATTCATTGACTTTAGGAGCATGTTCATTCGGTTTTACGGCCTCGGAGTCCTTATTATCAACTTCCTCAGGTTTATCTTTTTTATTGGCAGAGTCGGAGGCAGTCCTATGCATATTGTATAGATTCTCGTGCATTGCCTTCTATAGAAAAGTAGGTATCACCTTGGGAAGAATGTCATTCAGTGCCTGAGGGAGAAGCTTAGGGAGCACGTCATTAAGTGCATGAGGAAGCACATTGGAAAGAACGTTATACACACATTTGTTATCAATTCATAAATATTTTTTTTTCTGTAATCTCATTAGGAAACACATCCTTCAGTGCTACCTGGGGAAACAACTTCGGAAGAACGTTAAATAAAACCTTTGTCATCATCCCACACATACTTTTATATGTAACCTCCTTTGGGTCAGGGTCATCCATGTCGTTTGGATTGGGTGAATTCTCAAGAGATTCGTTGTTGGGAAATGGATTCCTCTGAACCGAAGGTGGACACGATTTGTGATAGGAATCGATTTGTTCCTTTTTCTCTTTGGTTTACTGGTTGTCCAAACCTGGAATACCACCCGACAATTCACACCTTACTTGATTATTAGTAATAAACTCAGTTCCATACGCCTGAGCAGGGCATCCCCTATAAATCAAACTAGAACAAACGAAGTCCATGTTGATTGATTTGTAGTAGGTTTACTGTTTGTAAGGTCCTCATTTATTGATTGGCTTATTTAGTGAATAAACCACATTTTGGGGTTTAAATTGTAAGGGTAGTTTAGGTGATTGAGGATCAAGCTCAAAGGCCCTTTTAAGACCTCAAAGTGACAAGCACTCCGAAGGTATATCTCTAGTGCTTAGTTGCACACACACACTTAGCATATTTTCATATGTGTGCATTCTCTTCATATGTCACATTTTACACTTGCATTTTGTTGTTGTATATTATTGTGTGTTTATGTGTCGTGTAATTCGTTTCCCGAAGATTGTTTAGAAATGTCTGCGCTTGCACGTTAGTATGCTTGTCTTACGCGAAGATGACATTTGGAGAATGCCCTTGGCTTCTCCTTTAGTTTCACCACTCATAGTGGAAAACAGGGTATTGTCGCCATTTGACATTGTCGCTGTGGCGACCATGTAGCGACAATGAAATTTATTCCTGAAAATCAATCAGGTATGGTGTCGCTATAGCAACAAAATGGCAACATAAAAGAAAATTTGGTGTCGTCAGGCGTCGCCACTTTGTGTCACCATAGCGACAAAGTGGCGATGAAAAAGAAATTTTGGTTTCATTAGGCGTTGCCACTTTGTGTCGCCATAGCAACAAAGAAGAAAATATGGTGTCGTTAGGAGTCGCCATTTGTGTTGCCATAGCGAAAAAGTAGTGACAGAGAAGAAAATAAGGGTCATTTTTTTTCAAAACGATTTCACTTCATTTTGACAACCTATATATAAGCCTTTTTGTTCTTAGGTCGTTTTTAAGTGTTCAAAAATCATATTTTTCCCTTAGAACACATTTCAAGAGAAAAATTCACAAGAACTCACCTTTATAAACTCAAAGTCATTCCTTTATGCATCAAAAATCATATAGCATCATCTATGACCATAGAGGATGCATCCATGTATGGTTTTGCATCATCACATCTTGGTTGGTAAGTTTTTCACTAACTTCGTCTAATTTTAGTGTCTTTCTTAGCAAGCCATCTCTTTCATTACTTGTATGCTTTTAGAATATTATTCTAGTTACAAGATAGAGATTTTATGTGGTGTATTGATTGAGTGTTGTATTGTGATAGCTTTCTAGGTTTTCATAATCTATGTTTAGCTAAGCTTTATGACATGTCATTTAGCTATTGATATCTAGGAGTCAATTAATTGTCATATTATCATTCTAGATAAGCATATAAGGTTCCGTAGCATTGTTTGCTATTTGAATATCATTATATATTCACATAAGACATTTATCTCTTCATTGAGAAGTAAGACTTGTGTACCTTCCAGGATTAGGTAGCTTAAATCACAAGCAATTGGACTAGGTTCACTCATACCGGGATTAGGTAGTGGTTGTGAGTTACATACCGGGATTAGGTTGTAATCACTTCACCATTAGTGGATTCGAGGTTCGTGTGTGGCGCACATAATAGCCTGTGGTTTTTCCTGTGAGGGTTTCCACGTAAATATCTTGTGTCATTTATAATTCTGCACTTATTACACTTGATATTTTATATTGACTAGATAGGGATATTTTCGGAATATTAACTTATAGCGAAAATTGGATAAAATCGGATAAATTCTATTCACCCCCCCTAAGATAGTTTTAGACACACCGTGCATTATTAGTTTCACTGTTTTTCAGTTGGAGTAGGTATCATGTCGACTGTTACCAACTGCACATATCAGAGGATTACCGCTAATATTAAAGTAGGATAAAAATCTAACATAACAATTAAAGGTTACAAGTGACATGGGTATATATATACACACACATACACTGCGTTTGTTGAAATTTTTTTTATCGAAGATAGTCGAAGTGTTGAAAAACTGCCAGTTTTTCAACCTTGGATAACTCGAACCAAGGCAAATGCTAATTACACTAGTCAAAAAAGGAAATCTTTCAGGGGCCCAAACCTATTAACGTTTTCAATAGGTAACGTTATAAACATGTGTTGGTAAATGGATCCAGTCAATCGGTATTTAAGGTATAGTGGTCGGTGTACATACCTGAAAACAAAGAAGAAACCAGGAAAGGTTATAAGTGAAGGTAGGTTTTGGTTGGGGTTTGCCTATAGTTTTTTTTCTTCCTCTTTTTATTGCATTTCCTTTTGAAGGACCTACATTTTGTGATTCTTGTTTACCTTCACCTTCAACAACTGATTCGATTGTTTTGGAGGTTGACTCATTCTTGTCTGCTTCGTTTGATGATTTGAGGTTGTCAAGATTTTTAGGTATAACATTTTTAATCTAGTGCAAAGTCAAACTATACACATATGAACCCCATGGAAAACCTTTGAAAGCTTCGTCGTTATCCACTAATGCAAACATCCATAGCGGTACACGCTCATGCGTGTCGATAGTGGATAAGATATAGCTTATGACCAATAAATTTGCCATCTTCAAGCCATCTTCACCTTGCTTGTCGGTCGGTTGTTTAAAAGTTTCGAACAACGATGCATACGTAGGTTGGTTCTCAAAATGTCTTGCATATAGGTTGTTCTTCGTTGGAGTATACTTCACCCTTACTAATCCTTTTGGCAATTTACCCATTTTGAGCCCAAAACATAGGCAAACCTCAACTTGATCGAAACGATATTGTCATGTACCCAGCCCAAACCACATTTCTTCATCTCGATGTGGTGATGCATTGGTAGACCTAGTGGTATATCGTGATCCGCCTTATGAGAATAGAATGCAAAACCTTTCCATGTATAGTGATAGGCAAACGCAGACCTAAGTAGTGGCCGAAAGGTCCTTGCTTAAATCCCTCTAAAACATGTAATCTGCCTAAAACTTCATCAATGTCACTAAGAATCTCAGAGTGATGTTGACTTTTTTAGTTTATCCTTGCATTGATTCATCCCTTATGATCCGAATATAAGAAGGTTTTTGCGTTTGGGTCCAAATCCATTTGAAAATAACAATAATTAGAAGCAAGTGTCATGGAACTTTTCATTGGATGGAATATATGAAATAATGCGGTTGGATCCCAAAAGTAAGGAAATAGCATTTTTAATAACAAAGCCATACAACTGTCTGACATGGTTGTCATGAATAGTCCTAGAAAATCAAGGAAAATCAGGAAAATCATGGCACGTCGTGTAAAACCATAGGCAATTCATGATAAATCATAGGAAGGGAACTCATGGAATGTCATAGAAAAGGATGGGAGATAGGAAAAGGAAAAGGAAACTTAAAGCATGGAAATCAAAATAAGAGGCTAACATGTTTTGTGATGAAAAGTCAAGGAAAGTCATAGGAGATGATTGTAACTGATGGGTGACCTTGGTCATGGCATCATGGAAAGTCATGTCAACATCATGGAAAGCATCATGGAAATCATGAGCGCATCATGGAATGTTAGCCTTGGTCATGGCATCATGGAAAGAAAGTCATGGCAACTTCACGGAAAGTCATGTCAATATCATGGAAAAGATTCATTTAAAGTGATGAGGCATATCATGAAAACTGGAAAGCATCATGGGCAATAATGGAATGTTAATCCTGGTCATGGCATTATGGAAAGTCATGTAAACACCATGGCTACATCATGGCAAGTCATGGAATGTTAATCTTGGTCATGGCATCATGGAAAGTCTTGGAAAACAACATCATGGAAATTGATATGGCAACATCATGGAAAGATTCATGTAAAGTCATAGGGCATATCATGGAATGTTAACCTTGGTCATGGCATCATGGATGAAAGTCATACAGTAAAATCATGGAAAGGCTACATGTAAAGTCATGGGGCACATCATGGGCACATCATGTTAAGTAAACCTTGGTCATGGCATCCATGGGGCGCATCATGGCATGTTAGCCTTGGTTATGGTATCCATGGGGCACATCATGGAAAGCTTAATGTAAAGTCATGGGCACGTCATGGAAAGTCATAAGAACATGGTAAGTCATAGGAACATCATGGAAAGTCATATGCACATCATGTAAAGTTATGGCATCATGGAAATTCATTGGCACATCATGGAAATTCATGGGCACATCATGGAAAGTCATAGGGACATCATGGAAAGTCATGGGAACATGAAAATTCAGGGCACGTCATAGAAAGCATCATGGAAAGTCGGGGCACATCAGGGAAAGCATCATGGATGGAAAGTCATGGCACAGGGAAGGATATCGGAAAAACAAGAAGGAATTAGAATTGGTCTAATTAGATCTTCAAAGGACAAAAAATCCCCAAAATCATCACAACCCTAAATAAAATTAGGATTACATTCACAATAATGAAATGGGGAAACAAATTCTAATTGGGAACAACAATGATAACGACTAAATTGATATAAAATAAACCCAATATACATCCCAATGGGGGACTTCAGAAAATTGGATTCAAATACCTAAATTAACTAAGATTGATAAAAGTATTTACAAAAAACAAAAAAAAAAAAAACATTTTTCAATTGGGAATTCCATACAAATAAGGCCTCATAACAAAATTGTTTAATCCGTCATAACAGCAATGGTAATCGTACCTAAGCCAGCGTCGACGTTTTAATTATTTGTAACTCGAACACGGTGTCTTTTACTAATGTTTGTAAGAAATATAATCGTCAGCGCTGATAAGCTCATCTTCTTCGAAGTCAGAATGTACCACTGGGCTTAGAAAAATGCAAAGTGTATTTGGAGAGTTACAAGTCGTCATTGTGATTCACTTACAGGAAGCCTTGTTTTCCCAATTTGTAACTTTTCTGGTGTTGACTCTTAATGGTTGTGATTCACTTTATGGAAGACTTGTTTTCCCAATTTGTAACTTTTCTGGTGTTGACTCTTTATGGGGATTTTGTTTGAAACAAGGCGAAGGATAATTAGGGTAAGGGTAATACCATAACTTAGTCATTCTAAGTATGTCAGAATAGAAAACCTTAATGAAGGGTATATTCGTAAGAACAGCTTTTTAAAAACTAGAAAGTAGTCAAAATTGATATTTTACTGATTTATGGCTATATGTGGTTTTTACATCTTCCAAGTGGCTATATATGAAAACCCCCCTTTTATATTTTATTATTATTATCTATAATATATCATGTTAATATAAATGTTTTGTAATTAGGGGTATTTTTGTCATAATACAGCTAACTTCATTCCAATCAGTTGTTAACCAAACAAAATAATACTGATTCAGAATCTAATTCTAAAGTTTCAACCAAACAAAAAATTCAGTTTTCCTTTCCATTCTATTCTCATTCTCATTCTCATTCCCATTACCATTCCACCACGGTAACCAAACTTTACCTAAAGATCAAAACACAAAGAATAGATCAATACCTTGGAAATTCGTGCAGTCCTAAATTTAGGTGTAGAACCACCATAAAACTTGAACAAAAAACTTCAAACCTACTTGGAGAAGATAGAGAACTCCAATACAAACATTCTCCAACTTGAATCACTCAAATTGGATCAGAAATGAGAGAGATATGGTGTTTGGAAGTTGGAAAATGTGGATAGAAAATTCTGCACTCTTTTCTTTCTTTTCTTCTTCAAATGAAAATGGTAGGGAAAAGAGATATTTAAAGAGAGGGAAAAGGAAGCATTTGAGAGCACCAATATGGGGTTGCCAACTCATCCTCATGCGCGTGAGCCTCGTGGGGGCATAGGTCATCCCTTCCCACGAGGCTCACGTGCCTCCATAGGAATGGGTGCAAATGTCCTTTGGCCTTTCTTCTCTTCCCTCGTGCTCATCTCGCGTTCTTCGATTGTATTTCAGTCTCCGAACTCCAAATTTGAACCAGTTTTTGGATTACGAACCGGTACTCTCTTACACATATGGACAACAATAAAAATTTCAAAAATGATATGGAAATTGACTCGATAAACAAAGAAAAAAATCATCTACGATAAATGTACGGAAAGTTTCATAACTTCCAACTTAGAACTTGAAAACTAATGTATGAGTAACCGAAATGACTGAAACTCAATAGGAAATAATATGAGAACATATTCAAGTTTGATATCACAAAAACATAAATAAACAAACACACAAACACACAAGTATGCTATTTTCTAGATATAGTCCCAGAACATGCATTTCACAAGATTTGTCAATTTAAATCTAATGCATGTGCATACAATGATAAGTGTGAGAATATGTTATACCAATTGAGCACAATGATGCAGGGACACATATGTATGCAATGTGTGTGTGTGCCTAAACGCCTTGCAAGAGGAATGATGTCTTATTATGCCTTTGATATGCAACAATGCTTACTCCTCTTGAAGGCTTCACTTTGTTTGATAAGTTGCCCAATTTCCTTGAAGCTTGATAAACCATGAATCCTAGACAACTAATCAATACAAAGGAAATATTGTTTTGATATAGAATAATGCCAACATAACTCAAAATCCTAACATTAAGGCTAAGGAATTGTCGATGTTCAAGTGTCGCTGTGAAGAATACTATGACAGAGATGTAAGAACCTGATAAATCAATCAAGTGTGGTGTTGCAGTGTATTATCGTTGTGAAGCCAAACCATGACAGAGAGATGTAAATCCTGATAACAATACAAGAAAATTGACCTACAGTGACAAAAAATATTTGTCACTATAAGTGAAGAAATTGTCACAAATTAAATATTGTGACAAAACAAAGTGTCACTAACAATTCGTCACTTTTGCCCCCATCACTAAAAGTATTTGTGACAGTTTTTTAGCACTTGTCACATATCATAACTTTTAGTGACACATTATTACTTAACCTTAATTAGTGTCAAAACAAAAATTGTGTCACTAGATTAGTATTTAGTGACAATTAACCGTTTGAAGATTTTGTCACTGTACATATCCTTAGTAACAATTTATTGTTTAAAAAGTGTCACTATTCACAAATCTAGTGACAAATAATCATCTTAAAATTATGTCACTACAGACAAACTTAATGACAATTAAGTTAACCATATAATAACTGTCACTACAACGCAGAATTAGTGACAATTAACATTATTAATATTAAGTTACTATATATATACTTAGTGACAATTTAATCAATTGTCAAAATTTAATATAAATTTAAATTGTACAAAAACAAAATAAAAGATATAAAAATATAACCAAATAAATCAGGTCACTCATTGAATGACATTGTATTTCATAAATAATCATTCCATTTAAAAATATCCAAAAATTAACATAATGCTGAATTGATACAAAAGTAATCTAACATCTTTCAAAGTCTACTACTAAGTAACACATGTAAGTAGGCTAGTCTAAGTTAACGTAAGTGTTAAGTCACACACAATAACTTCCAACTACATAACCAAAAACTTTAAACTTCCGAAGTCTTGATTGTGAAATATAAGAAGCCAATGATACACTGTCAGTTGTTAGGTGGCTAAAAAATCTTTAGGTTTTGAAAGAGAAACCTATATACATGAAGACATGAAGAAAAAAAATTAATGAGAACAAATTAAAGTCACCAAAATAAAACCGATGAAAAATGCAACAATATTTACAAAACTTATTACAAGTATAAAATAAATTCTATAAGTTAGATATCCAAGTATAAAACTTATTGGAACTGTTAATCAATTCATATTCATATAAAGTCCTCCATAATGTCAATATATTCATCTAACCAAATATCAAATATCTTATTGAGTGTTTGAACTCTTTTATCAAACAATTGGTATGCATATAAAAAGGTTGTTCTATAAGAATCATTTCATCATACAGTTAGTATGCATATAAACTAAATTAGCATATACTGTAAAAATTTAAAAACAAAAAACTATAAATCATGAAATAATAATAATGAGTTCCTTAAAAAATTTGAAAACAAATTAAAGTTAAAAAACATCCCTAAACAAGTATATAATTTTGCATATCAAAAAAAAAAAAAAAAAAGTCATACTTTATTTGAAGACACTTTCAATATATAAAACTCGAATTTGAGATTCCAACCTTGAAAAAACAAGTACTAGAAAACAAACCATAAAAAATGAAATCAAGAGAAAGAGAAGCTTAATAGTTTTCTTTCAATGTTACATCAAACAATTGGTTGTTCTATAAAAATCATTTTATCAAACAGTTAGTAAGCACATAAACTAATATTGACATATACTGTGGAAATCTAAGAATAAAAAACTAAAAATTATGAAATAATAATAACGGGTACCTTAAAAAAAAAATGAAAACAAATTAAAGTTAAAAAAACATCTCTAAAAAGATATATACAATTCTACATTATATACATATATAAAAAATAAAAAAAATAAAAAAAACAAAATCAAACCTTATTCAATGACATTTTCAATATATGAAACTCGAATTTGAGATTCTGACCCTGAAAAAGAAGTATAAGAAAACAAACCCTAAAAAGAGAAGCTTACATTTTTATCCTAGCAAAAGTTTCTCTATAAGCTTGGTACTTCTTCGGATGAAACATTGTTTCAAACCTAAAAGTGTTTTTAGGGTAAAGAAAAAAAAAAAAAGGGAAAAATAAAAAATACAGCATGATTGTTGTATTTTTTTGGTGTGGCTTTTTGTTTTTATTTTATTTTTTTAAAAGGAAATATTAATTGATTTTTATTAATGTAAATATTAATCGATTCTGATGCCTTTTAAAAACCTAATTATTTATAAATAAAATCTTTCCTTTTAAAAAGGTAATTTTGTGACTAATTATATTATTTGTCACAAATTAACAAGTTTTGTAACTAATTGTGACAATTAATTTTACAAAGTTTCAATTGAACAAAACATAATAACAAATCATAAAATTTGTCACAAAATAATGCCAACAGTGACAATCAAAATTTGTCACAAGGAAATATGCCGCTATAGGTCACTTTTTTTGTAGTGTAAATCAATCAGGTGTGTTGTCGTGGTGTAATGTTGCTATGAAGTCATAGTCGCGTTATAGAGAAGAAGAAAACCGAGACTTTAATCAATTCCAGCATTGCTGCCTAGTGTCGTTGTGTGATCAAAAAGCAACAACTCATAAGATCTTAGATCCCATTGTCACACTTTAGGTGTCATTGTCTCTAAGACCACGAATAAGATGAAAACAGACCATGACAACCAGATCGAAGACCGTATAATCTTCTGCCGTGGTAGTGTCATTGTCTCCAAAACTGTGAAAACATGACCGTGACACATGCCACATCAGCATTTCTAACAGTTACAGGACAGATCCGTGAGTCATTATAAATAGTCTTCTTCTCCAATTTGAAACAATATTCCATACACAAAATTCTAAGATTTAGAAGATCATTCTCTCCTCCATTTTACACTAACTCACCTTCATCCATCACTACACTTGAACTTATCTTTTCCATCCTAAACTTAGCACCTAATCTAGATTACTTTCACCCAACCATTCATCTCTTCCCATTCTCTACATTCCCTACCTTTGTCACTACCCATTTGACATCCATACATCTAGACACATCCTTATCTACCATTCTTTACATAAGGAGCAACAAGAAAAGGAACGTTAAAGCATTAAAGAAGGTGGCCCAAGGGTGATTTAATATTCTTTTGCTTCATTTTTCCTTTGATAGTAACAATGTTGTTAGGATTTTGGTTTATGTTGGCATCATTCTACATCAAAACGTCATTTCCTTTGTATTTTTTAGTTGTCTAGGATTCGATTTATCAAGCTTCAAAGAAGGTGGACAACTGTTCAAGAAAAGTGAAGCCTTTGTTCGAGGAAAAACGTCATTGTCTTCAAAGGAATTAAGACCTCTTTCCATTTACAAGGCTTAGGCGCACACACACATAATTCATTCATAAGTGTCTCTGTATAGTTGTGCCAATTTAGTATAACACATTCACATGTTTTGAGTATGCTCATGCATTAAACTCATATTGACATACATTGTGGAAATGCATGTACTAGGACTATGTCTAGGAAATTGCATACTCATGTGACCAAGTGTTTATTTGTTTGAGTGTAAGTGATTTGAACTTTAACATGTTCTTAAATGATTCCTTGTTGAATTTTGATTATTTCAGATACTCACTCATTTGATTTCGAGTTCAAACGAGTAAGTTACGCAACTTTACGTTCCTTTACAATCCATTATTTTCGTCATCGTATATCGACTCGAGTACATATTCAATTGTCAAAGTTTCATAGTCGTCCTTATGTGTAAGTGTGTCATCATTTGTAATCCAGAAAGGAATTCGAATTCTAATTTTAGAGGCCAAAGATCGGTCGAAGAACGAGAGAGTTTGCGAGGAGAAGATCGAAAGAGCGAAGGCCTAAACTTGGGAGCTTTCCCGTGGAGGCGCGTGGCCACCATGGGAAGGAGGCCTCTCGGCCTCCCCATTGTGGCCACGCGCCTCCACAAGGATAGCCAAGATGGCCCATCCTAAGTGGGTCCCTCATCTTTTGAATTTCCCTCATAATCTCTTTTAAATACTCCCTCTCTCTCACTGGTTCTTTTTCTCCCAACTTCCAAACACCATATCTATCTAATCATTCATCCGATTTGAGTGATTCAAGTTAGAGAATCTTCATATTGGATTCCTCTAAAAACGATGCCAATTAATTAACTAACGTGATCAAACATTAACTAAGCTAAGATGAGAATTGATTAAGATTAACAACTACAATTACTTGATTCAAACTCTAGATTAAAAGATTGCTAGGGGAAAGATTCATTCAAGTAAAACCCTATTAGATAATCAATCATTCATTAAACATATTCACCATGACCCTTATATGCATATATTCATGTTAAATTATAAAGCACTAAATCCTTCACTTTAATCACAAACTAAGATTATAGGAGTGAATCAAGGGAGGTTTACTCAATGGTGGTGGTAGAGATTATCAAGGTTAATAATTCTCTACAAAGTAGATGGCATAAGTGTCAAAATCATTAATAGTCTTTAATGCATATTGAATCCTAAAACATGTTTTGCTTTCTATGATAGAAAGGTGGTTTCTACCACCATCATTCATATTAGAGTAGTAAGCACACATACAATCTTGAGGAGTGAAATACATATATATTGATTATATAAGAAGGTTGAATACAAGAATTACATATATCCCTTAGCAAAAAGGGTTTTAGTTACATATAGAATCAAAGCACAAACGGAATACAATTGAAGAAAACATCGCTGCCGGGACGTGCCTGAACCAGTTCTAGAAATACTACTACGAATTATGCTACACTACCTTGTTTATACTAAAGGGGTGTGCGAGTGTTTCACCCTTCACAAGAGCACGAGTCGTTCAACTCGTATAGGGTGCACGAGTATGGGTTATGGTTCCCACTAGACAACGGATTATGCTGACAAAACTACAAACTATGAACTCTTGTAACTAAGCTAAAAACGATGCCAATTAATTAACTAAGGTGATCAAACATTAACTAAGCTAAGATGAGAATTGTTTAAGATTAACAACTACAATTACTTTATTCAAATTCTAGAATAAAAGATTGCTAGGGGAAAGATTCATTCATGTAATACCCTATTAGATAATCAATCATTCATTAAACATATTAACCATGGCCCTTACATGCATCTATTCATGTTAAATTATGAAGCACTTAATCCTTCACTTTCATCACAACCTAAGATTCTGGGAGTGAATCAAGAGAGGTTTACTTAATGGTGGTAGTAGAGATTATCAAGGTTAATAATTCTCTACAAAGTAGATGGCATCATTGTCACAAGCATTAATGGTCTTCAATGCATATTGAATCTAAAAGCATGTTTTTCATTCAATGAGAGAAAGGTGGTTGCTACCACCATCATTCAGACTAGAGTAGTAAGCACACATACAATCCTTAGGAGTGAAACACATATAATTTGATAATATAATAAGGCTGCATACAAGAATATCTATCCAATAGAAAAAAGGTTTTTAGTTACATATTGAATCAAAGCACAAACAAAATACAATTGAAGAAAACATCGTTGCCGAGACATGCCAGAATTAGTTCTACTAATACTACTACGAATTATGATACTCTTCCTCGGTTATACTAAAGGGATGCGAGAGTGTTTCACCCTTCGCAAGTGCACGAGTTGTTCAACTCGTATAGGGTGCACGAGTACGGGTTATGGTTCCCACTAGACAACAGATTATGCTAATAAAACTAGAAAGTATGAACTCTTGTAACTAAGCTAGAAACGATGCCAATTAATTAACTAAGGTGATCAAACATTAACTAAGCTAAGATGAGAATTGTTTAAGATTAACAACTACAATTACTTTATTCAAATTCTATTATAAAAGATTGTTAGGGGAAAGATTCATTCAAGTAATACCGTATTAGATATTCAATCATTCATTAAACATATTCACCATGGCCCTTACATGCATCTATTCATGTTAAATTATGAAGCCCTAAATCCTTCACTTTAATCACAACCTAAGATTATTGGAGTGAATCAATGGAGGTTTACTCAATAATGGTAGTAGAGATTATCAAGGTTAATAATTCTCTATAAAGTAGACAGCATAAGTGTCACAAGCATTAATGGTCTTTAATGCATATTAATTCCTAAAGCATGTTTTGCTTTCTATGATAGAAAGGTGGTTTCTACCACCATCATTCATATTAGAGTAGTAAGCACATATACAATCTTGAGGAGTGAAATACATATATATTGATTATATAAGAAGGTTGAATACAAGAATTACAAATATCCCTTAGCAAAAAGGGTTTTAGTTACATATAGAATCAAAGCACAAACGGAATACAATTGAAGAAAACATCGCTGCTGGGACGTGCCTGAACCGGTTCTACAAATACTACTACGAATTATGCTACACTACCTTGTTTATACTAAAGGGGTGTGCGAGTGTTTCACCCTTCACAAGTGCACGAGTCGTTCAACTCGTATAGGGTGCACGAGTATGGGTTATGGTTCCCACTAGACAATGGATTATGCTGACAAAACTACAAACTATGAACTCTTGTAAATAAGCTAAAAACGATGCCAATTAATTAACTAAGGTGATCAAACATTAACTAAGCTAAGATGAGAATTGTTTAAGATTAACAACTACAATTACTTTATTCAAATTCTAGAATCAAAGATTGCTAGGGGAAAGATTCATTCATGTAATACCCTATTAGATAATCAATCATTCATTTAACATATTAACCATGACCCTTACATGCTTCTATTCTGTTAAATTATGAAGCACTTAATCCTTCACTTTCATTACAACCTAAGATTCTAGGAGTGAATCAAGAGAGGTTTACTCAATGGTGGTAGTAGAGATTATCAAGGTTAATAATTCTCTACAAAGTAGATGGCATCAGTGTCACAAGCGTTAATGGTCTTCAATGCATATTGAATCCAAAAGCATGTTTTTCATTCAATGAGAGAAAGGTGGTTTCTACCACCATTATTCAGATTAGAGTAATAAGCACACATACAATCTTGAGGAGTAAAATACATGTTAATTGATTATATAATAAGGTTGAATACAAGAATTACATCTATCCACTAGAGAACAGGGTTTTAGTTACATATAGAATAAAAGCACAAACGAAATAAAATTGAAGAAAACATCGCTGCCGAGAAGTGCCTGAATCGGTTCTACTAATACTACTACGAATTATTATACTCTACCACAATTATAATAAAGCGACGCGCGAGTGTTTCATCCTTCGCAAGTGCACGAGTCGTTCAACTCGTATAGGGTGCACGAGTACGTGTAATGGTTACCACTAGACAACGAATTATGCTAACAAAACTAGAAAGTATGTGTTAGGATTATGCTCAATAGCAAGAGTGTAATGTTGTAATTAACAATCTTTTTCATATTAATAAAGTGATTTCTGGTTTAACAAATCGTATAGCATTTATAGTTTGTATTATAATTGTCAAAGTAAATAATCATAAGGTCTAAAGACTATGGGAAAAGAAGAATTGTTCGTACATCTGGATATGTATGTGGTAGACACAATTCTTTAGTTAGTCTTGAATATTGTTCACAACTTAAGTTAAAGGTTGGGCACCTTTATCTTGTTAAAGTTGTAGAATTCTTTTGCTAGCATTTGAGTGGGATCAAATGAGATATGATGAGTCTAAAATCATCGGAGTGTCTTCGAGCAAAAGGATCTAGTGCACTGGGTGCATTGAACTGGATCACAATGAAAAGCTTTATCTAGAACCGTCAATAGATAATAGTCTTTTCATTATCAGGACAATCGGAGAGTCTATCTTAATCCTGAGATAAATGATGGACTTATGGTTGCAAGTGATATCATTTGAGTTATCAATGAGCACGATTATATCGCATAGTCTATCCTCGATAGTTTGGTGATATTCATTTGTTAATCGATAGAGGACTTCATTTATAGATATGGACATCGTGGCTCTATTTAATTAAATGAGAGTATAATATCATCATATGGATGTTTTGAGGTAATTGGATATTAAATCTCAACGTTGAGTTTTCAATAGTGTCTATTGAAAACATGGCTTCTAGACAAGTCAAAATATCCAAGTTCAAAACGTGGTCATATGAGTAAATATGGTAACTTGGAGAGTTATAGGCGGTCTATGAACTCTTGGCGATTACTGATATTAATCACGAGGATACACTATCTCCAATATGATTGTCTAGGGTATGAATGAGGAGCATCTTCCTTTTCTATCTTTATTTAAGAGTTCAGTTTTAGCTCTTTAGTGGAATGAGTTAAAATTAATGGATCGGACCTAAGTGAATCATTTGTTGATTGTGATTAGGTTATGTCTATTGAAGCTTAAATTTAGATGGCCCGCCAAGATCCCCAATCCACACGGACTTGCATGGATCACTTGATATATTCTACCGGACCAATTTAAGGGTCCATCTAGAATTGCATTTAATATATTAAGAATATAATTTGCACATTATTTAAGTAATGGGCTGCTCAATTATATTAATATATTAATGAAAGACATGTGGGCTTGTTTCTTTTAGTAAGAATGGGTCTGGTTCACATGTGGGCTTTTTTATTTAAAGTCCAATGGATTAAATGAAATAGGAAAATAATATTAGGCCCATCTTATATATAAGTGGGGCGGCTAGGTTAAGGTTTTGACCTAAAAATATTATTTTGTTTCATTTGTTTTAATTAAATAAGAATTAATTGATTTATTGATTAATTGTTTAATTAAAGAAACAAATCTTTCCTAAAAGTAAAAGACTTGTTTGATAAGTAAATAAATAAATTAGTATTATTTATTTAATCAAATAAGGAGTCTTTTTTTTTATTTAGTCAAATAAAAGAATAAAAATAAAAGAGTTGGATTAGGGTTTGAAGTCTATAAAGTTAAAAAGAATTAGGGTTGAATTTCAGTCACCCTATATAAGTGACATGATGAAATTCGGCCAACCATAATTAGATACTACATAGAATTCGGCAACCCTAAAGGAAAAAGAAGAAAAATTCGGCCAACCTATATATATGTTCTTATAGGGTTCGGCCACATCAATGAATTGGTGCTTGAGTTTTTATTTTCTTTCTTCTTCTTCTTAATTCTAAGAGAGATTTTATTCTAGAGAGACAAAAAGGAGTGAAAAATTATTCTTTGATAGTATACAATTGCTTAAACATCAATAAGCTTGTGTATACGATATCGATCTAGGTTCACGCGAGTTTCGATCATAAGATTGTGAACTCAAAAGTGACCGGAATAATTTTGACATTCTTTTGATTGTTTTGTGACTAACAAAGAAAAGAAAGTATTTGTTTGGTCCATTCACAGGTTTGCAATTCAAAGGAAAGGGAGACCACGCTCCTAGGTGATCCACGTTCGTGCTCGGATTGAAGGTCTTGCGGATTACCATCGACGTAAGTCAATCGGATCACGCGACAAGAGGTAATTTACTTTTGTTGATATATATGCATGTTTATTGATTAAAAGGGTTTAAGGTTCATAAAGGAAAAATTTTAAAAGTCACTAAATCGTCTTTAGTATCGCTTCCGCTGCGTGTAACACTTTTATTTGTTTATTTTTCCCTACAGTATGAACTCTTGTAACTAAGCTAAAAACGATGCCAATTAATTAACAAAGGTGATCAAACATTAACTAAGCTAAGATGAGAATTGTTTAAGATTAACAACTACAATTACTTTATTCAAATTCTATTATAAAAGATTGCTAGGGGAAAGATTCATTCAAGTAATACCCTATTGGATAATCAATCATTCATTAAACATATTCACCATGACCTTTACATGCATCTATTCATGTTAAATTATGAAGCCCTAAATCCTTCACTTTAATCACAACCTAAGATTATAGGAGTGAATCAAAGGATGTTTACTCAATGGTAGTAGTAGAGATTATCAAGGTTAATAATTCTCTACAAAGTAGATGGCATCAGTGTCATAAGCATTAATGGTTTTCAATGCATATTGAATCCAAAAGCCTGTTTTTCATTCAATGAGAGAAAGGTGGTTGCTACCACCCTCATTCAGATTATAGTAGTAAGCACACATACAATCCTTCGGAGTTAAATACATATAAATTGATTATATAATAAGGTTCCATAAAAGAATTACATTTATCCCCTAGCAAAATGGGTTTTAGTTACATATAGAATCAAAGCAGAAACGAAATATAATTGAAGAAAACATCGATGTTGGGACGTGCCTAAACCGGTTCTACAAATACTAATACGAATTATGCTACTCTACCTCGGTTATACTAAAGGGACGCTCGAGTGTTTCACCCTTCACAAGTGAACGAGTTGTTCAACTCGTATAGGGTGCACGAGTTGTTCAACTCGTATAGGGTGCACGAGTACGAGTTATGGTTCCCACCAGACAATGGATTATGCTCACAAAACTAGAAAGTATGAACTCTTGTAACTATGCTAAAAACGATGCCAATTAATTAACTAAGGTGATCAAACATTAACTAAGCTAAGGTGAGAATTGTTTAAGATTAACAACTACAATTACTTGATTCAAATTCTAGAATAAAAGATTGGTAGAGGAAAGATTCATTCAATTAATACCCAATTAGATAATTGATCGTGCCAAATATGTTGTATATCTTGGCCCTCAAGTCTGTATCCTTTGTCTAGTTCTTGTTTGTTTTTCTGTATATTTTATGTCTAATAGGCTCGTTTGTGCTAATTGCAGGCAATAGACGTAATTTAGGTGTTGGAGATTAAAAGCAGTAAATTCAGATGTGAAACAGCCAGAGTTAGCACAAAGTGCAGGTCAAGTGTGGGTACCAACCGCACTCCACCCACACTCTTGCCAAAATCCGGGACCTGATTCTGCAGAGTTGATAAATTGTGGG
The DNA here is from genome assembly GCA_035582765.1 of Acer negundo. Taxonomy (NCBI): domain Eukaryota; kingdom Viridiplantae; phylum Streptophyta; class Magnoliopsida; order Sapindales; family Sapindaceae; genus Acer; species Acer negundo. The sequence continues at coordinate 8,003,047 of CM069236.1, read as the reverse complement.
TCAAGTGTGGGTCATCCAACCGAACTCCACCCGCACTGTTGCCCAGACCAGAGAAGTGAAGTGCACCTAACATTAAAGTGCGGGTAATGAGTGGGTCATCCAACCGCACTCCACCAGCACTATTGCTAAGAACAGAGAAGTGGAAGTGCACCTGATAGTTAAAGTGCGGGTAATCTAACCGCACTCCACCCGCACTCACTAATGGGCTGAAAATGTATAATCTTGTGCAGGGCATCCAACTTCGAAGGGTCATATCTCTCTCATCAGATCAAACCGCGTGTCGGATTACCTATGTTCGGAAAGCTCCAGAAGTCTTATTTCCAGCGGTTTTTACAGATTGCAATTCCGAGCCTCCTAGGGAAAGTTATGACCATTTCAATAATAAAGCGTGGCTGAGTGTAGGTCAACCAACCACACTCCACCCGCACTCTGCACACGACAGCTTATGTTTTCAAGCTTAAGTGACCTATTTTTGCATCCCTTATAAATAGAAAAACATAGGAACGAACTCAAAAAGCTCCCACACATATATTTTCAACAACTTAGTGTAACTTAGCTTTTAGAACACTCTCCCTATCATCCAAACCATCTTTACTCAACCTAAAGGCAACTAAGGAGATTTGGATTTAAGGCTTCAAGGAAGGAGATTAACTTCAAGGGTTTTCTCTCAATCTCTTTTCTTAGTTTTGTATTTGTTTGTAAAGAACTTGAGTAGCTAAATCCCCCACTATGGGGTTGATGTTGTTTGTTTGATGGATATTGAGCTTGTAAATAAACTCTATGTTTTATATACATATTTATCTCTATGTTTTATTCTTTACTTTGAATGATTTCCTTATTGATTTGTTGGGATACACCTTCTTAGCATGTTAATTTGGAATCTTTATTGATTATTGAATGGATGGGATTTCTGAAATCCAACTCTACGAACCGTGCCCTTAATCTAATCTTGAATAAGTGGTTTTCACTATACACCCTAGTTTAGCCACTTGTGAGAGAATTAGAAGCCTCCATTATACACCCTAGGTTGGCTAGTTTAGTGATTTTGCAAGAATTAACGTTCTCGTAGAATTCAGTTGAATAACCTTGAGCCTTATCCGATCTCAAACGGGTGGCCTTCACTATACACCCTAGGTCGGCCACTTGTGAGGGAATTGGAAGTCATCGCTATACACCCTAGGATGGCAACATTAGAAATAGGTTAAGCCATAGTTAGATAGATGAGCTTCATGGTTAGAATCTCAATTGAGAAACTAGCCACTGTTGGTTACTGAGGAGGGATTAATCGCTAGTAGGGGGTTTTCACTATACACCATAGGTTTACCCCTTTCTAGTGATACATATCCAACACTGTACACCCTAGGTTGGTTACATTTGTCATTACATGCTTAATTGAGAGTTTGTTGCAATTGCCCCAATATTCATTTACGAGTCCATCAACTCCATAGTTCCATCATCATACATTCATCACTCTATTACCATTCCATTTAGATTGCAATCTTAGTTTAGTTTATATTATATTTTCACCTACCATATACTTTACTTTTATGCTCACTAGTTCTATTAATCCTAATCTTGTCACCATTACCTCGATCTCAGTGGATGACACCCGTGCTTACCGTTTTACTTGTGTTTATACTTATGAATTCATCGTATAGGTTTTGTAAATTGTTTTGACGGACGGTTTTCGAACCGTGAAAAATGTCTCATCAAATGGCATCGTTGCCGGGGATCGGTGTGCGTAGTAGTGGTTAGATTAGTTTTTATACTATTAGTTTCTTAGTTGTTTTTAGTTTTGTTAGTTTCTTTTTATTGCTTTGGTAGTTTTGTTTTGTTTGTTACAGGACTCTATGGATTCCTTTTGGCAAAATTCAAAGCTAAGTTACTCGCCAACATGCTTGGCAAATGATGAGAAAATGAAGCTTCTACAAGAATGTTGGGGAACCAACCCGTTGGAATCATCCAATAGCTTAGACGGAGACATTGATAAACTCCTAATGGAGTTTGAAATGGAGCGAAGCAAGAAAATGGATGAGACGGAAATGTGGATCAACATGAACCAGGAGCTTATGAAGGTGACCAAGGAGCTATTGTTGGCGAGGGATGTGTCATAGAAAGAGAATGAAGCACTTTAAGAGAGAGTTGAGGTAGTTTTTCGAGAAAAAGAAGAAATGAGGGAAGACTATAAAAAGAAGATAAATCTCTTGAAGAATGAGCTAGAAGGCAAGGAAGCCTTGGAAATGGAAAAGGCAAGGAAACTTCAAGAGCTAAACAAGAAATTGATGCTTGAAGTGCAGAGGCTCAGAGTTGAAAACGACACACTTAAAAAGGCCAATGGCGAAGTCTCCAACAAGAGCAAAGAGCCTGAACAAATGGAGAGACTTAAAGCCGAAATGAGTACAACATTAAAGAAGTTTGAGAACTTGGCGAGGGTATCAAAGGACTTCGAAGAAGAGATATCTCACAAGTTAAGAACAATGCAAGATGAAGTTGTACAAAAAGCCAAAGCTCTAGAGGAAGAAAAAGAAGCACTTAGCAAAAAGGAGGGGAAGTCAAGACATTACAAGCAAAGCAAATCCAACGTCCTCAAAGCCACTCATCAAAAGGGAGTTCCTCTAACTCTAATATCTTTTGCTATGCATGTTCTAGGTTAGAGCATTTTCATGCTAAAAATTACAAGCCAAATCAACATAGGAAAACTAGAGGTCCTATGAATAGGTGGAGTCCACCTGGGGTTAAACAAGTTTGGGTAAGGAAAGATCAAGTGGACTTATTTAAAAACATAGGAAAGGAAAAGATAAAAAAGACATAAATTTGTTTGGGTTATGAAAAATAGAGAGTTTCCTAACTTGGTCAAACCACCCTTAGAGGAATCTAGCCTCACACTTAATGCATCTCATTGAATAATCTTGATGCATGATTAGATTGCACAATTCAATTCCTCTTTTAGACTAAGTCTTTACCCCTTTTAGTTTTGACAATCATGAGCATGTAAATTTTTGTTAGATTTAGGTTTGGGGGAGAAATTTCATTGTGGAATCTCTTTTAAGTTTTATTATGTTTTTTATTTTTTCTTTCATTCAATAATTTGTGATGTTGGGATGTTTTCATTTGAAAGGTATATTTGGTGGATAGTTACACATTGAATTTATTGATTATATTTGCGGATGAATGAGCCGGAGGCTTTTGTGCAAGTATGAATGCATGTGCTTATAGTTAGATTCGGTTTGGAGGTTGTTATGCCTCAATTCCGTCAATATTGTTGAAAATGCTTGATAATGATTGTGAGCTTAAATTGATGCCTTATGCTTATTGAGATATTGCATGAATTGCCTTTATATGTGAGCCCTAGTTTGAGTCATTTTTATTTTTATTTTGTTGGGACATTGACTGTGCATGATTAGTGCCTAGGTTTGTTTTGAGTCTTTTTAGTGTCAACTTTTTTGTTGACCTTTGCAAAAGTACCCTGTTTTGAAATTTCGGAGGCAAAATTGTTTCATAAAAACTGTACTTTTTGGTGAGGAAATAAATTATTTCGCTCGCGTTGCGTTCTTTGATTTTTCGATACGGTTCTAACGATATAAAGAACGTAAAATTCTGGGTGGAGTTTAAAAGTTATGAACGTTTCTTCGACCAAAGGTCATGGGTGATGCCCTGTTTTGAAATTCTGCATGTGAACCATCTTTGACGTCTGTTTACACACTTCAAATTTTAATTTTGAAATGTTTTCTAAATGAAAAGTGTACATTTGCATGTATATTTTCCTGTGCCAAAATATGAAAAAGTTTTATTGAGTATTTTTGAAAATATACACTGAAGAGCAGACATAGGTCGATTTCAAAAGTCACCAGTTTTTTTTGGAATTTTATTCTCCATGTTGAGTTGGCCTTTTGCATTGTGTTTTTTGTGTTTTGAGTCATGTTAGGTGCACACCGCTAGGCCGGACTCTCGTGTCTTCAACATTGAGGACAGTGTTGGGTTTTGGTTTGGGGGTGTAGACTCCTTTTGGAGTCGTCTTTTTGAGTCTTGAGTCATTTTGTGTCTATTTTTGAAATTTGCTATTTAGCCAAAATTTTGAGCTTATTTAGCTTGGTAAGATACCTTGAGCATAGTGTTTGTGGCGAACATGTGTATGCTTTGTGTGCTTATTCAATAACTATTAGTCATTTTAGGGGTCTCACTTGCACTTCGTGGACTAGTCCCATCTTTTAGTGTCCAAGTTAAGGGGACTCGGTGCTCAAGTGCCTTGTTCTAATAGTGGAGATTTCCCTTGTGAGATCACAAACACAAGTCAAAAGCGTGTATATTTGAGGGAAATTGTTTTTCAAATCTGTAACACTATTCAAACACCATGCATAGTCTCACTACATCAAAAATCATCATTTGTCATTGAACATGCATCATATATGTGGACTGCTTGATGGAAACTTTTATTCCCTTGGTAGATTGATCCTTTGAAGTGATATTAGGCAATGTGTGTTTTAGCCACTCAAAAAGCCTAAATACTTCCCATTCCCGTAATATGTGTGCTCCCAAGCCAATTTTAAAGCCAAACACTTATAGACTTTTTCATTCTACATCCACATGATCCATAAACCAAGCAACCTAAATACTAAGCCAACCCTCACTTAATTGATCTTGTTGAGGCTTATGAATGTAAAGTTGTGCTTTAATTTGATAAATGGTGTGTACCTAGGCAAGAGTAATGAGTTGTGAAAATGTTCATAGTAAAAAGGCATGAAAAGAAAAAAAAGAAAAGAAACAAAAAGTAACAAAAGAAAAATATGCTTCAAATTCCTTGTGTAAATTGTAAATGCTACTCAAATGGGTAACATGAGTAGTTAAAGATTGCATGTAGAGTCTAATTGTATGCCTGGATGCCATATTATATTTGGAAGTGGAGTTGCACAAGAAATTAATGCTTTAGTGTAGAATGTATTACCTTAAGTTGATTGATTAGTGATTGTGCCTAAATTCTCATTCTTCTAATCACCATTCACCGTGGCCACGTTACAACCAAATGGAAAAGACCTAGTTGATCTTAGGGGAAGTCTAGATTGGGATATTAGTTAATGCATGCTCTTTCCACGTTCATGACACGTGATTCTTTCAAGAGACTCACTCACTGAAAACATCGTTTATTTTGTACTAAATGTTTGCAACTAAGTTGATTCAGTTACATAAATTCATTTGCATACATATTGCATGAGTGTGAACCTAGGTTCACAGAGGAAAGATAAGAGAGAATCCATGTGAGAACCTAGCGTCGAAGCGAATTATGATCGAGGCATGAGAGTGAGTAGTTTCTGAGGCGAGGGCGTTTTAAGTGTGGGATTCATGTTGTGTGAGTTTCCCTTGGGGTGCCTTCGAGTTGTTTAGAACATTATGCATATGCTCATTCCTTGCTCCCACTTGTTTTTGGCGTATCTCTCTAAGTTGGTTTTGCAGCAAGTTTTCTTTGCGTCTAGGAATGTTTTTAGGTCAAGTCATTTTTGTTATAGTGTCTTGTTTTGTTTTACGTTTGCTCGAGGACGAGCAAAGGTTTGGTTTAGGGGTGTTAATACCCTATTAGATAATCAATCATTCATTAAACATATTCACCTTGACACTTACATGCATCTATTCATGTTAAATTATGAAGCCCTAAATCCTACACTTTAATCACAACCTAAGATTATAGGAGTGAATCAAGGGAGGTTTACTCAATGGTGGTAGTAGAGATTATCAAGGTTAATAGTTCTCTAAAAAGTAGATGGCATAAGTGTCACAAGCATTATTGGTCTTTAATGCATATTGAATCCTAAAGCATGTTTTGCATTCAATGAGAGAAAGGTGGTTGCTACCGCCATCATTCAAATTAGAGTAGTAAGCACACATACAACCTTGAGGAGTGAAATACATATATATATTGATTATATAATAAGGTTGAATACAAGAATTACACCTATCCCCTAGTAAAAAGGGTTTTCGTTACATATAGAATCAAAGCACAAACGATACACAATTGAAGAAAACATCACTGCCGGGACATGCTTGCACCGGTTCTACTAATACTACTACGAATTATGCTACTCTACCTCAGTTATACTAAAGGAAGAGCGTTTCACCCTTTGCAAATCTATGAGTCGTTCCACTCGTATAGGGTGCACGAGTACAGGTTATGGTTCCCACTAGACAATGGATTATGCTAACAAAACTAGAAAGTATGAACTCTTGTAACTAAGCTAAAAACAATGCCAATTAATAAACTAAGGTGATCAAACATTAACTAAGCTAAGATGAGAATTGTTAAAGATTAACAACTACAATTACTTGATTCAAATACTAGATTAAAGGATTGCTAGGGGAAAGATTCATTCAAGTAATACCCTATTAGATAATCCATCATTCATTAAACATCTTCACCATGACCCTTACATGAATCTATTCATGTTAAATTATATAGCACAAAATCCTTCACTTAAATCACAACCTAAGATTATAGGAGTGAATCAAGGGAGGTTTGATCAATGGTGGTAGTAAAGTTTATCAAGGTTAATAATTCTCTACAAATTAAATGGCATAAGTTTCACAAGTATTAATGGTCTCTAATGTACATTGAATCTTAAAGCATATTTAGCATTCAATGAGAGAAAGGTAAATGCTACCATCATCATTCATATTTGAGTAGTAAGCACACATACAATCTTGAGGATTGAAATACATATATATTGATTATATAATAAGGTTGAAGACAAGAATTACATCTATCCCCAAACAAAAACGGTATTAGTTACATATAGAATCAAAGCAAAAACGAAATACAACTGAAGAAAACATCGTAGTCGAGACGCGCCCGAACCGGATCTACAGATACTACTACAAATTATGCTACTCTACCACATTTATACTAAAGGGACAGACGAGTGTTTCACCATTCGCAAGTGCAGGAGTCATTCAACTTGTATAGGGTGTACGAGTACGGGTTATCATTCCCATTAGACAACGGATTATGCTAACAAAACTAGAAAGTATGAACTCTTGTAACTAACCTAAAAACGATGCCAATTAATTAACTAAGTTGATCAAACATTAACTAAGCTAAGATGAGAATTGATTAAGATTAACAGCTACAATTACTTGCCTCAAATTCTAGAATAAAAGATTGCTAGGGGAAAGATTCATTCAAGTAATACCCTATTAGATAATCAATCATTCATGAAACTTATTAACCATGACCCTTCCATGCATCTACCCATGTTAAATTATAAAGCCCTAAATCCTTCATTTTAATCACAACCTAAGATTATAGGAGTGAATCAAGGGAGGTTTACTCAATGGTGGTAGTAGAGATTATCAAGGTTAATAATTCTCTACAAAGTAGATAGCATAAGTGTCACAAGCATTAATGGTCTTCAATTGATATTGAATCCTAAAGCATGTTTTGCATTCAATGAGAGAAAGGTGGTTGCTACCACCATCATTCATATTAGAGTAGTAAGCACACATACAATCATGAGGAGTGAAATACATATATATTGATCATATAATAAGGTTGAATACTAGAATTACATTTATCCCCTAGCAAAAAGGGTTTTTGTTACATATAGAATCAAAGCACAAACGAAATACCATTGAAGAAAAAATCGATGACGGGACATGCCTGAATTGGTTCTACAAATACTACTACAAATTATGCTACTCTACATCGGTTATACTAATGGGACGCGTGAGTGTTTCACCCTTCGCAAGGGCACGAGTCGGTCAACTCCTATAAGGTGCACGAGTACGGGTTATGGTTCCCACTAGACAACGGATTATGCTAACAAAACTAGAAAGTATGAACTCTTGTAACTAAGCTAAAAATGATGCCAATTAATAAACTAAGGTGATCAAACATTAACTAAGCTAAGATAAGAATTGTTTAATAATAACATCTACAATTACTTGATTCAGATACTAGATTAAAATATTGCTAGGGGAAAGATTCATTCAAGTAATACCATATTAGATAATCGATCATTCATTAAACATATTCACCATGACCCTTACATGCATCTATTCATGTTAAATTATAAAGCACTAAATCCTTCACTTTAATCACAACCTAAGATTATAGGAGTGAATCAGGGGAGGTTTACTCAATGGTGGTTGCAGAGATTATCAAGGTTAATAATTCTCTACAAAGTAGATAGCATAAGTGTCACATGCATTAATGGTCTTTAATGTATATTGAATCCTAAAGCATGTTTTGCATTCAATGAGAGAAAGGTGGTTGCTACCGCTATCATTCAAATTAGAGTAGTAAGCACACATACAACCTTGAGGAGTGAAATACATATATATTGATTATATAATAAGGTTGAATACAAGAATTACACCTATCCCCTAGTAAAAAGGGTTTTCGTTACATATAGAATCAAAGCACAAACGATACACAATTGAAGAAAACATCACCGTCGGGACGTGATTGAACCGGTTCTACTAATACTACTACGAATTATGCTACTCTACCTCAGTTATACTAAAGGGAGGCGCGAGTGTTTCACCCTTTGCAAATCTATGAGTCGTTCCACTCGTATAGGGTGCACGAGTACAAGTTATGGTTCCCACTAGACAACGGATTATGCTAACAAAACTAGAAAGTATGAACTCTTGTAACTAAGCTAAAAACAATGTCAATTAAAAAACTAAGGTGATCAAACATTAACTAAGCTAAGATGAGAATTGTTAAAGATTAACAACTACAATTACTTGATTCAAATACTAGATTAAAAGATTGTGAGGGGAAAGATTCATTCAAGTAATACCATATTAGATAATCGATCATTCATTAAACATATTCACCATGACCCTTACATGCATCTATTCATGTTAAATTATAAAGCACTAAATCCTTCACTTTATTCACAACCTAAGATTATAGGAGTGAATCAAGGGAGGTTTACTCAATGGTGGTTGTAGAGATTATCAAGGTTAATAATTCTCTACAAAGTAGATGGCATAAGTGTCACATGCATTATTGGTCTTTAATGCATATTTAATCCTAAAGCATGTTTTGCATTCAATGAGAGAAAGGTAAATGCTACCACCATTATTCATATTTGAGTAGTAAGCACACATACAATCTTGAGGATTGAAATACATATATATTGATTATATAATAAGGTTAAAGACAAGAATTACATCTATCCCCTAACAAAAATGGTATTAGTTACATATAGAATCAAAGCAAAAACGAAATACAATTGAAGAAAACATCGTAGCCGAGACGCGCCCGAACCGGTTCTACAGATACTACTACAAATTATGCTACTCTACCACATTTATACTAAAGGGACAGATGAGTGTTTCACCATTCGCAAGTGCACGAGTCATTCAACTTGTATAGGGTGTACGAGTACAGCCACTGCTTCAGGTTCGAGTTCAAAGCTACTAGTAACGAAGCAGAATATGAAGCCATACTAGCGGGAATGGGAGTAGCAAAGGCCTTAGGGGCCGAATTCCTCCTAGTCAAGACTGATTCCCAATTGGTGGTCAACCAGGTGTTGGGGTTGTACCAAGCAAAAGGTGACAAGAAGGTAGCATATCTTGCTAAAGTCCAAGAAGTAATGTCGAGATTTAAAGGCGTTAGGATGGAACACATACCCCGAGAGAAATATCACCGGGCAGATTTTCTAGCCACGATCGTGGCAGGTGAGGGGCATACCCTACCAAGGAGGGTACCTCTCCAACTGATACCCTGTTCCAGCATAGCCAGGGGGTGGAGATCCTACCAGTCAACCGATTCCGTTGTTGGATGTATCCAATAGCGGACTACCTCCGAAGTAACACCTTACCTGCAGATCCAGATAAAGCACGCAAACTGAAGAGAATCACTACCCGGTACTACTTTGTGTACGGATACCTTTACCTCAAAGGGAAATCCCTCCCCCTAGTTAGATGCCTTCACCTAGATGATGCTACCTAGGCACTTAAAGAGGTACATTCAGGGGACTATGGTAATCATGCAGCAGGCGAGACACTAGCCTACCAAATACTTAGAATGGGCTATTTCTGGTCGACTATACATCAAGATGCAAAACAATTCGCACAATCATGCGAAGCTTGCCAAAAAACAGCAAACCTCCATCACCTACCCCCGGAAAGGCTCTCCTCGATCAGTACACCCTACCCATTTGCAATCTGGGGAATAGATCTAATCGGCCCGCTTCCTACTACACCCAGCCAAGCCAAACATGCAGTGGTTGTAATAGACTACTTCACCCGATGGGTGGAAGCTAAGGCACTTGTCAGTATAACTGAAGAAAAGACCACCAGTTTTGTTAAAGGAATATCGTTCGCCGCTTCGATACCCTGATGGCATTCATAACTGATCTAGGAAAGCAATTTGATAACGCCAAATTTCTATGAAGATCGAAATATTGATCTCTGATTTGCATCAGTGAAAACCCTCAAACCAATGGGTTGGTAAAAGCTACTAATAAGACAATAAAGAAGCTCCTAAAGAAAAAGCTCGAACAGAAGTGTTGGGAAAAATACCAAAGAAGTACACGCAGCGGAAGCGATACTAAAAATTAGATTTAGTGACTTTTAAAAAATTTTCCTTTATGAACCTTAAACCCTTTAATTAATTAAACATACATATATAATAACAAAAAGTAGAATACCTTTTGTCGCGTGATCCGATTGACTTACGTCGATGGTAATCCGCAAGATCTTCAATCCTAGCACGAACGTGGATCACCTAGGAGCGTGGTCTCCCTTTTCTTTGAATTGCAAACCTGTGAATGGACAAAACAAACTTTTCTTTTCTTTGTTAGTCACAAAAACAATCAAAAGAATGACTAAGATTATTCCGGTCACTTTTGAGTTCTCAATCTAATGATCGAAACTCGCGTGAACCTAGATCGATATCGTATACACAAGCTTATTGATGAATAAGCAAATAGTATACTATCAAAGAATAATCTAACACTCCTTTTTGTTTTAGTAGAATAAAAAGCTTTCTATGAATTGAGAAGAAGAAGAAATTTGTATCATGAACCCATATCCTCTTTTGGCTGAATTCTATACTTGTCAATATATAGGTGGCCTAAGTTTGCTTCTTCTTTTCTATTATTATTAGGGTTGCCGAAATCATAACCTAGAAATAACTAGGGTTGCCGAAATCACATGCCCACCATAGACTTATATTGCACCCTAATTTCCATCTAGTTTTTAAGACATCAAACCCTAATCCAACTCATAGATCTTTTATTCTTTTATTTTGACTAAATAAAAAAGACTTCTTATTTGATTAAATAAATAAAACTAATTATTTATTTCCTTATCAAACAAGTCTTTTAATTTTACTTTTAAGAAATATATTTCCTGATTAAAAAAGATTTGTTTCTTTAATTAAACAATTAATTAATAAATTAATTAATTCTTATTTAATTAAAACAATGAAACAAAATAATATATTAGGTTAAACTAACCCTTGCCGCCCCACTTAGAGTAAATGGGCCAAAATATTATTTTCTTATTTCATTTAATCCATTGGACTTTAAATAAAAAGCCCACATGTGAACCAGACCCATTCTTACTAAAAGAAACAAGCCCACATGTCTTTCATTAATATATTAATATAATTGAGCAGCCCATTACTTAAATAATGTGCAAATTATATTCTTAATATATTAAATGCAATTCTAGATGGACCCTTAAATTGGTCCGGTAGAATATATCAAGTGATCCATGCAAGTCCGTGTGGATTGGGGATCTTGGCGGGCCATCTAAATTTAAGCTTCAATAGACATAACCTAATCACAATCAACAAATGATTCACTTAGGTCCGATCCATTAATTTTAACTCATTCCACTAAAGAGCTAAAACTGAACTCTTAAATAAAGATAGAAAAGGAAGATGCTCCTCATTCATACCCTAGACAATCATATTGGAGATAGTGTATCCTCGTGATTAATATCAGTAATCGCCAAGAGTTCATAGACCGCCTATAACTCTCCAAGTTACCATATTTACTCATATGACCACGTTTTGAACTTGGATATTTTGACTTGTCCAGAAGCCATGTTTTCAATAGACACTATCGAAAACTCAACATTGAGATTTAATATTCAATTACCTCAAAACATCCATATGATGATATTATACTCTCATTTAATTAAATGGAGCCACGATGTCCATATCTATAAATGAAGTCCTCTATCGATTAACAAATGAATATCACCAAACTATCGAGGATAGACTATGCGATATAATCGTACTCATTGATAACTCAAATGATATCACTTGCAACCATAAGTCCATCATTTATCTCAGGATTAAGATAGACTCTCCGATTGTCCTGATAATGAAAAGACTTTTATCTACTGACGGTTATAGATAAAGTTTTCATTGTGATCCAGTTCAATGCACCCAGTGCACTAGATCCTTTTGCTCGAAGACACTCCGATGATTTTAGACTCATCATATCTCATTTGATCCTACTCAAATGCTAGCAAAAGAATTCTACAACTTTAACAAGATAAAAGTGCCCAACCTTTAACTTAAGTTGTGAACATTATTCAAGACTAACTAAAGATTTGTGTCTACCACATACATATCCAGATGTACGAACAATTCTTCTTTTCCCATAGTCTTTAAACCTTATGATTATTTACTTTGACAATTATAATATTAAACTATAAATGCTATACGATTTGTTAAACCAGAAATCACTTTATTAATATGAAAAAGATTGTCAATTACAACATTACACTTTTGCTATTGAGCATAATCCTAACAATCTCCCACTTGCGCTATAGCAAATGTGTCATATCTCTCAAGCCCATGTTCTCTAGATGCCCATCGAAACTCTTCTGAGGTAGAGCCTTTGTGAAGGGATCCGCTAGATTTTCTACTGACACGATTTTGGTAATCGTCACGTCACCTCTTTGAACAATCTCTCTTAAAAGATAATACTTTCTTTCAATGTGTTTACCTCTCTTGTGACTTCTTGGTTCTTTCGAATTAGCCACTGCTCCACTGTTGTCACAGTAGATAGTGATCTGCTTATTCGCACTAGGAACCACTTCCAAGTCAATCAAGAATTGGCGGAGCCAAACAGCCTCTTTGGCAGCCTCGCATGCAGCAACATACTCAGCTTCCATGGTGGAATCAGCAATACAAGATTGCTTGATACTCCTCCATATAACTGCTCCTCCTCCAATAGTAAACACAGCCCCTGATGTGGATTTTCTGGAGTCAGAATCTGATTGGAAATCAGAATCTGTATACCCAACGGGGACCAAATCCCCTCCAGAGTATACAAGCATATTATCTCTCGTTCTCTTAAGATACTTGAAAATAAGCTTGACTGCCGTGGTCAGTTGAAACCTGCAACAACCAAACAAAAAACAATATCCGGTCTAGCACAGACATTGCATACTTCCAACCGCCGAGGGCATGGAACTCTACTCATGAATTGCTCTTCATGCTCATTCTTAGGAACTTGTTCCTTAGAAAGCTTGATTCCATGTCTGAAAGGTAACATACCTATCTTCTGACATCTCATTCAGGACAATTCTACTTCCAGGCACAAAATCATTCATATAGTCCTTTTCCAGAAATTTAGCATTTGTCGAAACAAATACTTTAAGGTCTGAAGGACTATAGAAATAATATCCTTTAGTTTCTTTTGGATACCCTACAAATATACATGTTTCTGAACGGGACTCCTTCTTTTCTGTCTTTCCTTTTAACACATGCGCAGGACAACCAAATATCCTTAAGTGTTGTAAACTAGGCTTGCGCCCAGTCCACAACTCATGCGGTGTTTTAGGAACAGACTTAGATGGTACATCGTTTAGAATGTATATAGCAGTTTGTAAAGCATATCCCCAAAAGGAAATAGGAAGTGTTGAATAACTCAACATAGACCTAACCATTTCCAAAAAAGTTCTATTTCTCCTTTATGCTACCCTATTCTGTTGAGGTGTACCTGGTACAGAAAACTGAGAAACTATCCCATTATCAATAAGATATTGCTGAAACTCACCAGATAGATATTCTCCACCACGATCAGATCTCAAGATTTTTATGTGTTTCTCAAGCTGATTTTCCACTTCATATTTGAATGCTTTGATCATGTCAAAAGCATTCGACTTATGCCGCATGAGATACACATAACCAAATCTCGAGTAATCATCTGTGAAGGTGATGAAGTACTTATATCCACCTCTAGCTTGAATGCTCATAGGTCCACATACATCAGTGTGTATCAATCCTAAACATTCAGTGGCTCTTGCACCTTTGGCAGAGAACGTCCTTTTGGTCATTTTACCTTCCAAACAAGATTCACAAGTTGGTAGATCATCAACCTTTAAGTCACTCAAAAGTCCGTCACATACCAATCTTTTAATCCTATTAAGGTTAATATGACCTAAGCGTAAATGCCAAAGGTAGGTTTCATCTGTTGATAATTTTACTCTTTTATGATTAGGTTCCGTTATTTCTGTGTCTAACGAGTGAGAGATATTTCTATGCAAAAAGTATAGACCGTTTTCCAATGTACCTTGGTAAATAATTTTGTCATTCTTACTAATAATAAAAGCTTTATTAAAAGTAACCGAATATCCAAATTTATTCAAACAAGAAACTGAAATTAAATTCCTCTTGAATTGAGGTACATAATAAACATCTATCAAATCTAAATGCCTTCTAGAATCCAAATAAACTCTAATATCTCCCACTGCACTTGCAGACACTAACGTTCCGTTGCCCAAGCTCAAATTGATTTCATTCTTACTCAGCTTTCTCCTTTCTTGGAACCCCTGCAAGGAATAACAAACATGATTAGTGGCTCCTAAGTCTATGATCCAAAAATCTGTAGAATCAGCCAAAAAACATGTTTCAAGATAATTCATATTACCTTCTTCCTTCTTATTCTGGGACTTTGGGCAATTTCTCTTCCAATGTCCCTTTTCACCACAAAGGAAGCATTTCCCTTTGATCTTGGTTACTTTCTTGGTCTCCTTCTTGATAGGCCCAAGTTGCTTTTTCTTCTGTTGTTTCTTGACCTTTTGACGGGCCTTAACAGTAGCAACTTTACCAACCATATGAATCTCTTGACCTTTGCCTTTCACAAGGATCTTTTCAGCACTTTGAACATCTTGCATCAGGCCTTGTAAGGTGTATTCCTTTTTGTTCAAAGTGTAGTCCAATTTGAACTGATCAAAGGAATCTGACAATGAATTGACAACCATATCAATCTTTGTCTCACCATCTATCTCAGCGCCATGCAGTTCAGCAATGTTGAGATGTGTTATGACTTTCATCATGTGATCTTTCACAGCCTGTCCAGGTTTCATCCTAAGATTCATAAAAGCAGTCACTGCCTCTCTCTTAGTCGTCCTAGACTTCATAGCAAACATCTCCTCTAGAGACATCATTATATCAGCAGCGGACTCCATTCCTTCATGCTGCTGTTGCAACACGTCGGAGATAGTGGCCATAATGTAACATTTTGCCATATCATCTGAAGTCTTCCACTGCTCATACTCATCTCTACATATTATGCTAGATTCATTATTAGGAGCAGGTGGTTTAGGAGTAGCTAGAACAAATTTATGTTTTTCACTTTGCAGCAACAACCCAATTTTCCTTTTCCATGTGACATAATTATCTCCAGTTAAAGTGTTGTCTTTCAGGATGTTTATAAGTGATGGGGTCATGATTTCTAAATAAAACAAAACATATATAAGTAAATAATCATGATAAAGCACTTTTAAATATTTATCTTGAATTAAATAAATAACTCAATCATAAAATTCAACGGTGATCTAACACCCATAAATGTTACGCCTCCTTTGGGAGTTCGCACCATTTACTAGTTAGACTAGGTCCCACCTAATTGTTAACATAACAACCAGCGTTTTCAATTTTAGACTTGCAATTTTATTGACAAGAACTCTTGGGAAGATATCAATAAAATTACATTGAGTGTGTTACCAAGATATCGACCCTCAATTTTCTCTCATGAAAATCTCTCATTGGGGAGTAGATCTCGTTTGAGTCCATTGTCTAGTCTATCCTTGTAAGGAAGTATGTTGCTAAATTCCATTCATGGACGCCCCTTAGGGGGATTACCAATAAATAATAAAGCTCAACTAACCTTAGAGGCCATAGGTGTTACAAAAACACCTTCTCCCACTCAATTATTTAAGGCGTGTGGGGTACATATCCAAACGGGGTGTCAAATCCTTCAAGAAAAATTAAGGATCCTAACTCCAACCTCGACCTAAATACTGATAGTCAGGGGGACTTCTATTAACCATTAAAATTGGTCGAGGATCAAAGAAGAATTTTCCACCCAGAAACCAAGGAATGAGCATTCTTAGCAGGTGGCATCCAGCTACCTCCAGGAGAAAATCCAGACCGAAGCGTCAGGATATATACCCAGAAGAAACCAAAGATGCACAAAACTCTACAAGTTATACCTACAAGTTATACTATACCATCCTGGTATCCCGCCTTCACATGTACCAATTACATCGCTTTTAACTAGATTAGGGACCCGCCACTACGTTACCCCGATACCCTGCCATAGTTGTAACCTGTATTCCAAAATCGGGGTAACTAGGGGGTCGACAGAAACCATGATACAACAAGAAGAAAGACAACGAAGTACCCCAATACCTAGATACCCAGACACCACGAAGAGTCAGCTCGCCAAACGGTCAGTATATCAAGTAAGGAGTCACCAAGGTTTAAAGCTACGAAGAAGAATATTAAAACGCCGTCATTTTTTCTAGGACTTATTCCTGCCATGTAAGAGTCTATTTTAAAGCAGTTTCTACCAGAATCCGTCCAAGAAGGAATCACGTGATTTCAGGGATTGGATTCCACTACGATATCTTCTGGTGCAGCAAGCAAAGATGATGCGGCAAGCACTCGAAATGGTTGAAACGGTTAGAATGATCAGCCTGGTCGGTTTGGTCAGCCTACTCGGAATGGTCGGCTCAATGACTTGGATCAGCCCCTTCTAGAAGGGCAAATTTTGAGGGTCTTTTCAGAGGGCAAACAAACTCGAAATCAACATTATAATATGTTTTCAGAAAGCCCAAGATGAGCCCTACAAATGTCATGAAGACTCCATCCTCCTTAACAGATCACAATAGGCCCAAATTTGGCTATCTATCTTGTTGCGCGAAGACTTGAGCTGGACTAGAGTTGGTCGCTGTGAGCTGGACGAGATGATTCGAGCTGACTTTTGTGGACCTCTACAGAGGGCATATGAGGTCGGATCGTCCATTATAATATATTTTCGAAAAGCCCAAGATGAGAACTACAAATGTTATGAAGACTTCATCTTCAATAATGGGTTGCATCATGTCCGAATTTGGCCATTAAGTTTCGTGCGCGGCAAGACAATTGTTGCTTTAATTATTATTTCCAATTATCTTCATGATTCGATATGAATATTTTATTTCCTTTTAGTTTATATGTAATTAGGTTATTAATTATTTTATGTTTATTAAATCAAATCCAATTTCCTTTTTAGATAGCTTTTAGGATTCTTTTGATTTTTAGGAGATTTGAAATCTTTTCCATTTAGGATTCTTTCCCTTTTGTTTATGATTTTCTTGTTAGTCAAGTTTTGCAATTCTATTTAAGTAGCTTGTATTAGGGTTTGAGAATGAGCTTTTGATTAAATAAAATTCAGAGATGTTTCTCAACTATCCAATTACATTATCCTTCGTGCACGAAGTTGATTATTGTATTTGAAGCCTAATAATCCGGTATTTGTGTGCGAATCAACGGAGCGTTAGTAGGGTTTGTTTCCGGTATTCGTGCGTGAATCAACAGATCCAAATCGATATGTCTAATTGTTTTCTTGCAGGTTTTTCTCGACAGAGCTTCTGCTATATCATCTTCGCATATCGCCAAGGAAAGTCCCATAAGTGCTAAAACCCTAAACCGAATTTATAGGAGTGCATGGCAAGTAATGGGACCCATATATACAACATTATACTCAACTACGGGAGGATCGATTTCCTTTCGAAACCCTAAATACAGTTTTTCTTACTTATCGACATGCACGAGAGCTCTGCCGCCGACTGTGTTAGACTTTCGCCTATAGTAGCCAGTGGAGAAAATTGTTAGAGAAGATATTCATGTTATGCAAAAGCAATCCATTGTACTCTTCCCTTTATGATGTTTATTATAATCGATTTTCCCGTAATTTTAATCATCGTCTCCCTTGAATTGTGCTTACTATGACCATAGGTATTGAACTACATGATACCCCTCCAACCGTGGTCAATCTTGATGGCAGTCCTTTAAAAGTCGTTAATTGTAAATCCACCTCATTGGAAAATTTCGGTTAATAGAATCTAATGCACTAGGTGCATTGAATAGGATCATAATGAAATACTTTATCTAGAACCGTCAGTAGATAAAATTTTTCATTATGAGGACAATAGGAGAGTCTATCTTAATCCTGAGATAAATTATGGACTTATGATTGCAAATGTTATCATTTGAGCTATTAATGAGTACGATTGTATAGCATAGTCTATCCTCGATAGTTTGGTGGTATTCATTTGTTAATCGATAGAGGACTTCATTTATTGATATGGACATCGTGGCTCTATTTATTAAAATGACAGTATAATATTATCATATAGATGTTTTCAGGTATTGGATATTAAATTTTAACGTTAATTTTTCGATAGTGACTATTGAAACATGGCTTCTGGACAAGTTAAAATATCCAAGTTCAAAAATGTGGTCATATAAGTAAATATGGTAACTAGGAGAGCTATAGGCGGTCTATGAGCTCTTGGCGATTACTGATATTATTCACGAGGGTACACTATCTCCTTTAAGAT
The DNA here is from genome assembly GCA_035582765.1 of Acer negundo. NCBI lineage: Eukaryota > Viridiplantae > Streptophyta > Magnoliopsida > Sapindales > Sapindaceae > Acer > Acer negundo. The sequence continues at coordinate 7,984,192 of CM069236.1, read as the reverse complement.
TGTCTAGGGTTTGAATGAAAAACATTTATTTGTTCTATCTTTATTTAAGAGTACAGTTTTAGCTCTTTAGTGGAATGAGCTAAAATTAATAAATCAGACCTAAGTGAATCATTTGTTGATTGTGATTGAGTTATGTCTATTAAAGCTTAAATTTAGATAGCCCGCCAAGATCCTTAATCCACACGGACTTGCATGGATCACTTGATATATTCTACCGTACAAATTTATAGGTCAATCTAGAATTGTACTTAATATATTAAGAATATAATTTGCACATTATTTATTTAATGGGCTATTAAATTATATTAATATATTAATGAAAGGCATGTGGGCTTGTTTCTTTTAGTAAGAATGAGTCTAATTCACATGTGGGCTTTTTATTAAAGTCTAATGGATTAAATAAAATGAAAAAAATAATATATAGCCCATGTATGGTACATGGGCGGCAAGGCTATTATATTAGTCTAATATATTATTTTATTTTATTATTTAATTAAATAGGAATTAATTAATTTTTAATTAATTATTTAATTAAGAATCAAAATCTTTTTCTGACTAGGAAATATGTTTCTTAATATTATACTATTGTCGGTAGTATAATTAATATTAAAGACTTTATTTGGTAAATAGATAAATAAAAGGAATTTATTTATCTAGTCAAATTATGAAGTATTTGATACAGTCACAAATACATTGAAGAGTTGGATTAAGGTTTAGAATTCTAAAAAATTCTACCTAGAATTAGGATTTAGATCAAAAGGCATAAATCATATTTGGTAGAGGAATTCGACAACCTTAATTAGATTTAGGCAAGAATTCGGGCAGCAGAAATATTGACATATACATCTTTAAAGCCGTGCGGACATATGTATGATATATAAATGCAAGTTGAATTCATGCAGATGACATATTATAGATGTGCATGTTAAAGTCGTGTAGATATATATAGATTATAAAATTGTAAGTTGAATTCGGTGCAAATATATATTATTTTTGGCAAACAAGAATTGCGACTAATATATATATATATATATATATATATATATACAAGCTAGAATTTGAATAGCCCTAATTGTTTGATAGAGAATTATTTTTTCTATAGCTTGAAAAATAGAATCCAACTCTTAGATTAGTGTGAGAATTCGGCAAAGAGAAAGAAAAATAGTAGACATTTTGTTTCGATAGTGTACTAGAAGCTTTTACATCAAAAGGCTTTGTGCACAACTTCGATTTAGGTTCACACGAGTTTCGATCAAAAGATTGATAATTCAAAAGTGACCGGAACATTCTTTATGATTTCTTATGAGTCTTTGTGACTAACGAAAAAGAAAAAGTTTTTTGATATCCATCCTTAGGCACTCAATTCAAAGAAAAGGAGACCACGCTCCTAGGTAATCTACGTTCGTGATTGGATTGGAAGATCTTGTGGATTACAATCGACGCAAAGTCAATCGGATCACGCGACAAAAGATATGGTACTTTTGTTTATATATTAATTTAATTAAGGGTTAAAGTTCATCTTTTAAAAGGGAAAAATTTTGTTATATACCAAACCTATTTTTGCATTCCGCTACACGTATAAATCCGTTTTTCCCTACATGGGTAAGATCCTTTCTCTGTGTATTTGAGTCGGGGTTTTTTTTGGACTCAACATCTTCCATGTATTACTGGCTGACCGGTTATCTAACCCGACTGAGTCTCATTATCTCGATCGGTTACTCAACCCCAACCAGTATATCTTTCATCTGATCAGTTATCTCACCCGACAAGACTCTTTGATCCGATCGGTTAGCTGAACCCGACCGAGTCATCTCCACCCAACCGATCTATTGAACATGGTCAGGTTATCTTTATCCAATCAATTGGATAAACACGACCGTGTCTTGTCGGGTCTTTAGATCATTTGTTAGTCAACATGAGTTAGTCTTTTTCTTGCTGACTTTAGTGATATGGCATATCTAATCACCACCTTCTCCGGTAATAATGTTGACCAGTCAGTTCTCCAGAATTTACCGGTAACAAAAAAATAAATGAAAAAGGCGCACCACAACTCTGGTAGGGTTACGAGTAGAAAAGAAAAAGAAAACGAAAGAGAAAAGGAAAGAGAAAAATGGTTTGACCACACCTTTGTCTGTCACCGGTGCACCCTTGACGGTTTGAATTCCTTACTGGTTCAAATACATAAGATACATTTCTATCTTGATTCGAACAACAATTTTCCCAAGAAAACGTGTTAGTATAGTTTTGAAGATAATTATTAATATGTCACACGTATGTTGCTTGATCTCTTCCAACTGATCCATGAATTGGGTAGTTTGGATTTACCCAACTTGGTGGATATTGTTGATCTGCATGTATAAGTATTGCATATGATATTTGTGGAGAAAGATAATCAAATATACTACAGCCACTATAACTACCATAATATGGTACATGAGAACCTGACCTTGTCTGCGAATCACCCAAAGAACTATTTTCTGTGTCCATACTCATTGAGGAGAAAGTCATATTCAAAGAATATTCATCAATTTGACTTGTTCCTCCATGTTGTCTACCACGATTTTGATCAAAATTACCTGCACGAGCATCCCAACCTGCCGCACTAGCATCCCAATCTGTTGCACCAGTATCCTAATCTCCGGCACCAACATCTTAACCTCTTGCACCAGAATCTCAACCTCCTCCATCATCTCCATCATCTTTTTCTCCACTATTTTCATCAGAGATATGTTGGTCATCGGAAGAGCTGCTAACAATAACTCCATGATCTACACCAACTTCTTCTCTAATCACTTGTTCAACATTTATTACCATGTCTCGAGCATGAGAAGCAATTTGTGGATCAGTATTTCCCTCATCATCATCCAAATAAGCAGGTCTAACTCAATCAAAAAAAGGATTCTCATTATCGTCCCTTGCTTCAGCAGCTACTTGAAATAGATCCATAAAATCAGTTTCATCTACTTTATCTTTTTCAGCTGCCATATCCTTAATTTTCAATTTCATATTATAAAAACAATAAACAAGTTATTTAAGCTTAGAATAAATAAGACGGTTTCTTTGTTTTGTGTGGATTAAAGTAAATGTGGAACAATTTCTTTCACATGCAAAATATGATGCTGTTTGTGACGGTATGCGAACTGCTATTACACGCAATGATAGAGCATAATTTTTATACATTACCCACCAATCAGCTGCAATAAAAATTATTAAGTATTATAAGTATGAATACCATTTCAATGATATTATTATTTATTATTATTACATAGATTTTTGTAATAAAAGTTATATACATGGTTGCATTTTGCTTCTAACTGCCATGGTTGCTCGTTTACCAAAACTTTTCTTTCCATCTTTAAAGTATGTAAACTACATTCATGACTCATGAGATTAGCATGTAAATAATATATATATATATGAGTATATGACACAATACTCTAATGTAAAGAAGTTATAATATTGGAATTATAAAATTGATTGTAAGTTGCAACTTCTTACCTCATTTCCAAAATTAGCAATCCCTACAATTTCAGGGTCTAATTGCGAATAGACAATATGTACGGATTTTAAAAGATCTGAATTATCCCCAATATTGTCTCTATATTGGTACTTTGGGTTGAAATAGTAAGCAAGAAGAATAAAAAATATTAATTTTAGTATAAATAATAAAATAATTTTCAATATAGATTATTTGAACAATAATTTAAGTGTTTAAGATTAATTTAAAAATATATATATATTTTGCAAAATATCCTTGGATTTAGGGATAAAATTCACAATATTTCGGGAATATCGGAATATTTCAGGAATATCAGGAGATTTTTATGGATATTTCGAAATCGACCGGATATTTGCTAGATATTGGATATTACCCCTGTTTTGATATCAGTCCCTCCAAAATATGGATATATTAGTGGATATGTCGATTTTAAGTTCCTTGATAATAACAGATTTAGGAGAGAGAATTTTTTTTTTTAATAATTTAATTAGTTTGGAGTGTCTTTAAATTTTGTTGTCTTGTTTAGTAATTTTAATTTAGGTTAAAATTGTCATTAATAAAAAATAAATAAAAAATTTGAGTGAATAGATAATTTGTGAATTGTAAGGAGAAGCTCTCATTTCAAATAAGTAAAGCAAAATAAAGCTATATATATAGTTTTTCTATTGTCAGTTCGAACTGGTATGAAATATATAAGTTCATTACATGTAGGTCATTAGATTTATAAGATGGTTTGACAAGTGCATGCAGCCAAGTCAAAGTATCTAAATCCAATGACTCACATACAAGGAACTGATATATTTTATATCGGTAGTATATATATTTTCAACTAAGAGACACGTCAGCAATATGAGCAGGAAGAATGGAAGAATAAAGTCAAGTCACGTCACTTGTCAACTAGTCAACAAAAGAAGCTTTGACCGTTAGCCACGTCATCGAGATTGACAGAAGCCAAAACTGTATTCGCCAGATAGCTTAAACCAAAGAAACCAGGTTCTTTCTCACCAAAAACCTTCACTCGCCAAGACTTACTCGGCCAACACAGCAAAGTAAAAGGAAAACTTGTCAAGCAAGGATTCATCCAAGTATAAGGTTTCACGAGTTGAACCCCAATAAGGAAATACTCATATTTCCCCTCCAGAAAAGTCTGAATAGGAAAGGACCAAAAGCATCCAAAAAGATAGACATTAAACTGGAAACGAATCCTAACTAACCTGCATGACTGGAATCCTGAAACAATTCTATTTAGGAAGTCTGCCATCTTCACGGCGATGAGAAGAGAGAACCCTAATCTACTTGATATAAATAGGACCATATAGTTAACGAGAGGGGGTTCGAATTCTAGAGAGTTGAGAGATATTGTATGAGGGAAGAAACAAACATAAAAGGGCACCGTGGTTTTTTTCTATTTTTAGGGTTTTCCACGTAAAACCTTTGTTTTGCATGCTTTTACTTACCTTATTGCTTTTATTAACGTGATATTATTGTTAGACGTGTGGCAATTTAGAAATCACTGTTAAAAATTGGTGCTAAAAGAAGGGGGGATAGGATAAGAACTTCGAGGAACCCTTACAAACATAACTAAGAAACATGAGCAACGCCAGCGACAAAGATGGAAACTCCAGCGGTGATAACCAATGTTAGGATCCTGAAATAGCCGGATTTGTTAGGAGCGAAACAATGATGACAGGGGAGCAGTCGATAGTGACACCAGAAGCCAGAGTGGTTGACCCAAGAACCTTGCAGCACTTTCAAACCGCTTTGAACAACCTGGTCAGCGAAGCTAACAAGTTGGGACTCGCGCTCCCCATCAGCTTAGGCATTTCTTCTCCCTACGACCTAACAACAAGTACACTCAGGAATCATCCACCATAAAGGTTGCGATCGGAGGTTCATATCGCAACCCTGGATGCCCAAGTAAGGTTGTCAGTAGAGGGAACCCCCCGAGACCATCTTGAAGCCCTTGAAGGGAGGAGATAAGAGCAAATAAGGGACTTACTGGTCGAAGTAGAATCACCGGAGAGGCGAATCCATGGTCAAACGCATGGAGCAATCCTTAACGATGCACACCAAAAGACTCGCCAGAGGCATCGATCTGTTTCATCTGAAGATAAAAGCCCTCACCTAAAAAAGAGCTTGCGGTCCAAAAGGGAAGACAGAGAAGATCTGAAAACATAGTCGATTAGAAGTCTAGAGGAAGCGGAGACAACTAGGAAAATGGCTACCGAAAGATGACCATTAAGAGCCAGTTCGGCCAAGGAGGAGAAGCCACGAGTCACCGAACCATTACCCTTCAAGAATTATCAAAGAAGGTCTTAACAATGGCTCAGAGATATGGACACAATGCCTCATCGAACGAGGGATCAGACAATCCTTTTATTGATCAGATCGCCCACACCTAATTCCCAAAGAGGTTTAGGATGCCTACCATCGAGCAATACAAGGAAACCAAATACCCGAAGGAGAATGTCAGGCGATTTTTTAACTTCATAGCACAATAGGCGACTAAGGACGGACTCTTATGTCTAACCTTTCCATAAACCTTTGGAGATCTCGCGTTTAAATGGTTTGGACGGCTCCCACCCAGAAGCGTAAACAACTTTTCATGCTTTAGTAAAGCGTTCGTAAGATAATTCATGGGAAGCGTGTAGAGGAGGAAGTCGTTCGCCCACCTTTCAAACCTGAAACAGGAAACAAGTGAGTCCCTTAAAAAGTACCTTACAAGATTTGGCAAGTAAGTCGCTCAAATTAAAGACGCTAGTGATGTAGCTGTCATAGCCGCTTTCACCAATGGGTTGCAAAGCAGTCGATTGCCTTTTAACTTACAGAGGGACCGGCTAAAAACTTACGAGGAGATGATGGACATAGCGGGTGATTATGCTTTAGCTGAGGAAGAAGAGGTGGCGCAAGGGGGTAGCTATGTACATAGCCATAAAACATATGTAAAACCAGAATCTAGAAACGAAAATACAAAACCACGGTTGTGTGACTATCGGAGAGATGAAAAGGGTCAAAAAGATCAATCCAAGGAAAGCCGAGGGAGCAATCAGACTAATCGGACCAGTGGTTTCTGAAGTAGGTATAACAGCTACACCCCCTTGACGAGCGACCAAGAGGACATCCTTTCTATAGTAGAAGATAAATGGCTCGCCAAATAATCTATAAAGACCAAAGACATGACACCTCAAAATGCTTCTAGCTAAGTGACCACATTGAAATTCTGATCAGAGATGGACACCTTAAAGACTTCACCTTGAGAGGAGATAAACATGGTGGTCGCTAAGACAACTACCGGGGGAGCGGGCAAGAGAAAAAGAGTCTGAGAAAGAGCAGCCCGGGTACCGCAATAAATACTATATTTGATGGACCCCATACTGGTTGCAGCATGAGGGAGAGAATGTCAGAAGTCCGAGAACTGATGAACGAAAACAGAAATACGGAAGTAAATTCTGTACAAAGAAGCCCTAAGAAAGGTAAGAAATGATGGGATTCGATATTCTTCACGGTCTAGGATTCAAAAGGAATTGATGTAAAACCTAACGACGCAATCGTAGTGGGAGTCCAAATAGCCCATAGGGACGTACTCCGGGTGATGATTGACAACGGGAGCTCAGCTGACATCTTAAGCGTCAGGGTATATGACAAATTACGGCTGGACAAGAAAGACTTGGAGCCATTCCATGTGCCATTAAAAGGGTTTAGAGGCGCAGAAGTAAGGTCCTTGGGAACTATGAAACTGCCAGTGAGATTCGGTACAGCACCTTGCCGAAGAACGATTCTGTTGGACTTTGTTATCGTCGACATCCATAACTAGCCGTACATTGCATTCTTCGGCCGACCATTCCTGAACAAGGCTGAGCAGTCACATCAACATACGTACTAAAAGTAAAATTTCCAACAGAATTCAGGATTGGAGAGCTCAGGGGATCGCAAGAGATGGCTCACCGAATGAACCTGTTAGTCTTCAGGGACAGAGCTGGGGTGGAAACACTGAGTGTATTCAAACTTAGCCAAACTGAACAAGAAGAGATACCCAGGGAATTCGAACTCGATCCAAGGGACAAGATGGACGGGGAAAAAGAAGAACCAATTGAGTCTGTCATCTTAGATGAAGGAAAACATGGCAGGACCGTTAAGATTAGGGCGAGGCTGGCCGAACCATTCAAGACAGGCATAACAGACCTCTTAAGAGAATATGAAGAAATCTTTGCCTGGAGTCATGAAGATATGCATGGGATTAATACGAATGTGATTTCACACTATTTGGCTATATATGACAAAATCAAACCAGTGATATAGAAGAGGAGGAGCTTCAATCCAGAGAGAAGCACATCCATAAGGGAAGAAGTGGCTAAGTTACTCGCAGCAGGGTCGATCAGAGAAGCCAAGTACCTAGAATGGGTGGCGAACGTTGTCCTGGTAAAAAAGAAGAACAATCAATAAAGGATGTGTGTGGACTTTACTGACCTAAATAAAGCTTGTCCTAAAGATAGCTTCCCATTACCAAGGATCAACCAATTGGTTGACGCAGCTACCGAACATGAGCTTTTGAGCTTCATGGATGCATATTAAAGATACAATCAGATCAAGATGCATGAACTAGATGAAGACAAAACAGCATTCACTACTGATCAAGGATTATACTGCTACACAGACATGCCATTCGGCCTGAAGAATGCTGGGGCAACATATCAACGGCTAGTCAATAAAATGTTCGCCAGCCAATAGAAAGGAATATGGAAGTATGTGTTAATGACATGCTAACAAAGAGTGTCATAGTCAACAGGCATGTAAACGACTTAAGGGAGACTTTCGACGTATTAACCAAGTACGACATGAAGCTGAATCCTGCCAAGTGTGTATTTAGCGTACCATCTGGTAAGTTCCTCGGATATCAAATGCACCAAAGAGGAATAGAAGTGAACCCCGACAAGATCCAAGCGTTAGCTGATATGGTGTCACCAAAAACTTTGAAGGATATCTAAAAACTCACCGGGTGTTTGGTATCACTAAATAGGTTCATATCAAAATCAACCGACAAATGTTTGTCGTTTTTCAAGGTTCTCAAAAAAGGTAAGGGGGTCGATGTTAGGATTATGCTCAATAGCAAGAGTGTAATGTTGTAATTAACAATCTTTTTCATATTAATAAAGTGATTTCTGGTTTAACAAATCGTATAGCATTTATAGTTTGTATTATAATTGTCAAAGTAAATAATCATAAGGTCTAAAGACTATGGGAAAAGAAGAATTGTTCGTACATCTGGATATGTATGTGGTAGACACAATTCTTTAGTTAGTCTTGAATATTGTTCACAACTTAAGTTAAAGGTTGGGCAACTTTATCTTGTTAAAGTTGTAGAATTCTTTTGCTAGCATTTGAGTGGGATCAAATGAGATATGATGAGTCTAAAATCATCGGAGTGTCTTCGAGCAAAAGGATCTAGTGCACTGGGTGCATTGAACTGGATCACAATGAAAAGCTTTATCTAGAACCGTCAATAGATAATAGTCTTTTCATTATCAGGACAATCGGAGAGTCTATCTTAATCCTGAGATAAATGATGGACTTATGGTTGCAAGTGATATCATTTGAGTTATCAATGAGTACGATTATATCGCATAGTCTATCCTCGATAGTTTGGTGATATTCATTTGTTAATCGATAGAGGACTTCATTTATAGATATGGACATCGTGGCTCCATTTAATTAAATGAGAGTATAATATCATCATATGGATGTTTTGAGGTAATTGGATATTAAATCTCAACGTTGAGTTTTCAATAATGTCTATTGAAAACATGGCTTCTGGACAAGTCAAAATATCCAAGTTCAAAACGTGGTCATATGAGTAAATATGGTAACTTGGAGAGTTATAGGCGGTCTATGAACTCTTGGCGATTACTGATATTAATCACGAGGATACACTATCTCCAATATGATTGTCTAGGGTATGAATGAGGAGCATCTTCCTTTTCTATCTTTATTTAAGAGTTCGGTTTTAGCTCTTTAGTGGAATGAGTTAAAATTAATGGATCGGACCTAAGTGAATCATTTGTTGATTGTGATTAGGTTATGTCTATTGAAGCTTAAATTTAGATGGCCCGCCAAGATCCCCAATCCACACGGACTTGCATGGATCACTTGATATATTCTACCGGACCAATTTAAGGGTCCATCTAGAATTGCATTTAATATATTAAGAATATAATTTGCACATTATTTAAGTAATGGGCTGCTCAATTATATTAATATATTAATGAAAGACATGTGGGCTTGTTTCTTTTAGTAAGAATGGGTCTGGTTCACATGTGGGCTTTTTTTTATTTAAAGTCCAATGGATTAAATGAAATAGGAAAATAAAATTAGGCCCATCTTATATATAAGTGGGGCGGCTAGGTTAAGGTTTTGACCTAAAAATATTATTTTGTTTCATTTGTTTTAATTAAATAAGAATTAATTGATTTATTGATTAATTGTTTAATTAAAGAAACAAATCTTTCCTAAAAGTAAAAGACTTGTTTGATAAGTAAATAAATAAATTAGTATTATTTATTTAATCAAATAAGGAGTCTTTTTTTATTTAGTCAAATAAAAGAATAAAAATAAAAGAGTTGGATTAGGGTTTGAAGTCTATAAAGTTAAAAAGAATTAGGGTTGAATTTCAGTCACCCTATATAAGTGACATGATGAAATTCGGCCAACCCTAATTAGATACTACATAGAATTCGGCAACCCTAAAGGAAAAAGAAGAAAAATTCGGCCAACCTATATATATGTTCTTATAGGGTTCGGCCACATCAATTAATTGGTGCTTGAGTTTTTATTTTCTTTCTTCTTCTTCTTAATTCTAAGAGAGTTTTTATTCTAGAGAGACAAAAAGGAGTGAAAAATTATTCTTTGATAGTATACAATTGCTTAAACATCAATAAGCTTGTGTATACGATATCGATCTAGGTTCACGCGAGTTTCGATCATAAGATTGTGAACTCAAAAGTGACCGGAATAATATTGACATTCTTTTGATTGTTTTGTGACTAACAAAGAAAAGAAAGTATTTGTTTGGTCCATTCACAGGTTTGCAATTCAAAGGAAAGGGAGACCACGCTCCTAGGTGATCCACGTTCGTGCTCGGATTGAAGGTCTTGCGGATTACCATCGACGTAAGTCAATCGGATCACGCGACAAGAGGTAATTTACTTTTGTTGATATATATGCATGTTTATTGATTAAAAGGGTTTAAGGTTCATAAAGGAAAATTTTTAAAAGTCACTAAATCGTCTTTAGTATCGCTTCCGCTGCGTGTAACACTTTTATTTGTTTATTTTTCCCTACAGTCGAATGGAACGAAGATTGTGAGAGAGCTTTTCAAGCGTTAAAAGATTATCTTGGCCAAGCAACACTACTGTCAAAACCACTTTGCGTAGAAACACTGTAAATGTACCTATCTATCACAGAGGCAGCCATAAGCTCTATACTAATCAAACAAAAAATCGGAATCCAAAAATCAGTGTACTACACAAGTAAGGCATTGTTACCCACCAAGACTAGGTATTCATCTGCTGAGAAGATGACACTTGCCCTAATAACAGTAGCAAGAAAACTAAGACCTTATTTCCAGGCCCACAAGATCGGAGTATACACAAATTAATCTTATAGAAGCCAGAAGTGTTTGACAGGCTAACTAAATGGGCGATTGAACCGAGTGAATTCAACATCGAATACCTCCTAAGAACATTAATCAAAGGCCAAGCGGTGGCAAACTTTGTCACAACATTCACTGAACCAAACTTAGAAGCAACGAAGATAATAGTAGAGCAAACAAAGAAAATCTTCCGATGGCAACTTCATGTCCACGGTTCATCAAATATGCACAACAGTAGAGCAGGGATAGTGGTCTCAACCCTGAAAGGAGATTCGATGGAATGCGTTTCGATTTCAAAACCACCAACAACCAAGCAGAATACGAAGCACTAATAGTAGGTTTGAGGGTATGCACCGCCTTAGGAGCTGACGAGGTAGAAATTTTCAGCGATTCCTAGGTTATTGTTAATCAACTGCTGGATGAATATCAGGCGAGAGATGAAAGCATGATCGCCTACCTAGAGTTAACAAAGGGATTATTGGGACAGTTTATATAACAGAAGCAAACACCACAGTTTCGTCAAGAAATATATCTTGTACATGTTTGGAATACCAAACACCATTATCACTGACAATGGGATGCAATTTGACAATAGTAAGTTTAGGGAACTATGCAAGAAATACAGGATCAACAATTATTATGTTTCTCCAGCTCACCCATAAAAGAATGGATAGACGGAAGTAGTGAACAAGATAATCAAGCATAATTTGAAAGCCAAACTCGTAAGCCAAACTCGTCGTTGATCACGCCAAATATGTTGTATATTTCGGCCCTCATTTCCATATCCTTTGTTTTGTTTTCTTGGCTTTAGCGTCTCTTATAGGCTTTTTATGTGTAATTGCAGGCATTCTTACATTTTCGTAGTTGGAAACAGTATTCGAGACTTTCGTGTGAATAAGGGGTCAAATAGTGCAAAAAGAGGTTAAGATCCAGCGTAGGAATTCCCGCGTTGGACTCGCACACCAAAGGATTGAAGAAGACAGTAGAAGGCCATAAAGTACAGGTGAGTGCGAGTCCTTGAACCGTACTCCACCCACACTCTACACTTTCCAGCATGGGAATTCCAGCATTGGAGTGCGGGTGAGTATGGGTCTTTGAACCGCACTCCACCCGCACTTTATGAAAAACCCAGGAGCTAAAATTATGAAAATATGATAAAGTGCAGGTCCTTGAACCACACTTGACCTGCACTCTAAACTGTCCTGCGTTGGAGTATGGGTGAGTGCGGGTCATTGAACCGCATTCCACCCGTACTATGCGCACGACAGCTTCTGTTTTCAAGCTTAAGTGACCTATTTTTGCATCCCCTATAAATAGAAAAGCATGGGAACGAACCATTGATCTCCCACATCCTACCACACATATATTTCTTGTAACTTAGAGTTAGAAACACTTATCCTTCTCATCCAAACAATCTTTACTCATCAAAGGCAACTTTGAGGATTCGAATCAAGCTTCAAAGAAGGAAACACTCTTCAAGGGTTTTCTCTCAATCTCTTCTCTTAGTTTTGTATTTGTTGTAATAGAACATGAGTAGCTAAAATACCCCACTATGGGGTTGATGTTGTAAGGATTCCCATATTGTGATTGGCTTATTTCGTAGACAAACCACAATTGGGGTTTGAATTGTAAGGGTAGTTTAGGTGATTGAGGATCAAGCTCAAAAGCCCTTGTTCAATACCTTAAGGTTGATAAGCACCAAAGGCATATTCTTGTTCTTATTTGCTTTGAAGAGATCTAGTTGCACACACTCACAACTCATGCATATCTCTAATAATTGTATGGTGTGTGTTTTTATATGTGTGCATTCATGTTATTGAATATCTCTTCATGCATGTTTATTTGATTGCATCTAGTTCATTGAAATTCCATGACATGTTAGGCATTAGGATGCATTCATTTCCCACACTTACATTTCATGTATGATAGTCTTAAGTGTGGTGCAATTCGTTTCCGTTTGTGTGATCGGAAACGCCTGTGCTTGCACGATGGTGTGCATGTCTTAGCGTGATGGTTGACCACTTGAGAAGGTCTCATTCTTCTCCTGGATAAGTGTTAGATTCGAGTTGGTTATTTGGAGTAAAGTGTCTAGTTTCAGAAGATTGGATTTCAATGATTAAATGTTTTTTCAAAACTGACCTTTGTATGGTCTTGTGTCCATAACTATTTATTAAAAGATTTAAATTGAGTTTTGTAAAATTTTGGAAAAACTAGACACCCATACCTTTCCAACGGTATATTATTCTTAATATTTCATGACCGTTTGGATTGGTTTTGAAATCTCCAAAGTGACCACTAAAACAGGGCATCACAGCTGTTATCCGAATCTAACCTTTGGTCACTCTATTGACCATAACTTTTACTACAAACATCTAAATGTCATTCCAAAAATTGGAGTAGAAAGTAGACTTCTATACCTTTCAAACTACATATCATACGAAGGGATTCGATGTCGCTTGGTCATGTTTTGAGGCGCTTGAAGTTGATGCTGATGAACTGTCGCGCCTATCCGCTGTACGTCCGCCCTACATACAGCGGGGCACCTGATTGAATTTATTTTCATTGTTGTTTCGCCCTACACCCACCTTATGTAGAGTGGGTGAATGGCGGCTCTCAAATCCCGAGAGCAATCGCCTTTGGTTCGCCCATTTCCGTCCTACGTACAACGGCATTAAAGAACTTGTTCTTCAATTTTCCAGGTGAGGCGCCATACACCTGCCTTACGTAGGGCGTGTGTAGGGCGCCCAAGGCATATTTTTGAAAAAAATATCAAAATGACACCACTTCATTTTGACATCCTATATATATTCCACTTTCATTTTAGGTTGTTTTTAAGAGTTCCAAAAGCATATTTTTCACTTAGAAAATATTTCAAGAGAAAAATTCACAAGAACTCACCATTAATCACTCAAAGCTAAACCTTTTTGCATCAAACTTCATATTGCATCATCTATGCTCACATAGAGTGCATCCATGCATGGTTTTGCATTATCACATCTTGCTTGGTAAGATTCTCACTAACTTCATCTAATTTTAGTATCTTTCTTAACAAGTCATCTCTTTATTCACTTTTACGTTTTTAGATCATATGCTAAATACAAGATAGAGATTGTTTGTGATGAATTGATTGAGTGTTGTATTGTGATAGATATCTAGGTTTTTATAATCTATGTTTATCTAAGCTTTTTGACATGTCATCTAGCCATTGATATCTAGGACTGCATTAATTGTCATCTTATCATCCTAGATAAGCATCTAAGGTTCCCTAGCCTTATTTGTTATTTGAATATCATCATATATTCACAAGGACTTATTATCTCTTCATTGAGAAGTAAGATTTGGGGCTAAGGTTGTTTAGGCCTCAAGTAAATTAGAATAGGATCACTTTTAAAGGCTTGTGTGGTAGAAGTGGGGGGTTATTGACCGGAGTGTTAGACGGGGTCTACATAGGTTGTAAACTTCATTTCAATTAGTGATTTCGAGTTTCGAGTGTGGCGCACTATACAGCCCGTGGTTTTTCCTAGTGGTTGGGTTTCCATGTATATATCAAGTGTTATTTAAATTCCGCACCATATTACACTTGCTATATTATATTGACTAGTTAGGGGTACTTTGTAATCTTGACCATACACGAAAATTGGGTAAAATTAATTAAAATCTATTCACCCCCCCCCCCCCTCTAGATAGTTTTATACACATCGTGCATTATTTGTTTCAATTGGTATCAGAACGGGTTCCTAGATATACTTAGGTGATCTTTGCTCATTTTGGTGTGTTTTGAATTTTGTATGATTTCTTGATTTATTCATACATTTTGCATTCTTCTCATTTGCATTCATTTAACTCAAACACTATGAGTGAATTTGAGAGGGAAGAAATTGACTCCGATGAGGAGACGTCTATCTTGCTAGAGAGATTTAGGAGATTTGCGAAATCTCAAAAGAAGATGACCTCCAAAGTGTAGGAGGAGAAAAAGATGACCTCTATGGTGAAAGAGGGGAAAAAGATTACACCTCCTAAGAAGAAGAAAAATATTGCTTTGAAGACTACAAAGCATGACAAGAATGGAGGAGTTGGTATGATCGCTACTAGGAGAGATAGCGAAGTTGAAGTAATTGAAGTATGTTCCACAAGCTCAGTTGAGTGTGAGAACAACTACTTCACATCTCCGGTTTTCTACCAAGAAGAAATTCAAGACTTCACCAAATGTTTGCCTTGTGAAGATTTCAAGATTGGTGACTTGAAGCTTGGAAACCGAATTCAAGCTCCGGGAACTCTTGTGTTAATTTAGTGGACAACCAAGAGTTCATTGACTCCCTTCAAAAGTCTTTAAAGGAGAAAGAGAATGATATCCTTAGATTGAAAAAGGATAATCTTCAACTACATGCCAAGATGACTCACTTGAATGATTAAGTGAGATGTGTAAAAGGCATTGAAGGCAAGTTGAAGATGGAACTTGAAGAGGCAAAAAGTTCACTTGATAAGATGACTTCGAGTTTGGACATGGATGACTCCTTCAAGGTAGACATAGTTGTTGTGTCAAAACACGAAAAGGAGATTGAAGATTGACATCAAAGGATGAAGGCAATGAAGGATGAACTTGCTTGTAAGGAAAATTCCTTAAGAATCTTTAGGGAAAAAGAGAATAGGCACTTTTAAAACTTGAAGAAGGGTAAGATATTGCAACCTCAAGCTCAAGGCAAGGGCAAAGCCATACCTCATCATCATCAAAGGAGGAAGATTGATCTTGGAAAGTCATCTAAGAATGGCCAAGTGAAGATGCCAACAAAGGGCGGTGCTCAATCTCAACACCAAAGAGCTCTATGCCCAAGCCTTCCTCAATCATGGTCTAACCAACCAAGAAGGCATGACATGCTACCTCAACCAAGGAGGCAACCCAATCCGGTTCAACAACAAAGAAGATGTGAGCTGGCTCAACACCAAAGGAGACATCAAATGCATGATGAGTCTCCAACAACTTCACAAGGACATGGTATGAATTCTCACTTTATACCGACTTGTCATTATTGTGGTGTTAATGGGCATATTAGGCCTAGGTTCTTGTATATTAAGCATTGTAGGGTTGAAATCATGAGGGAACGAAAGAGGCTAAGAAGAGCCCATTTGCATATGCCTAGGAAAACAAGAGTAAATAATCCTAGGATCTCATATAACATGCAATCTATGATCACTAGGAATGTAATTGCTACACCTAGGTGGATTAGAAAAGATGAACCCGTTTGCTACGAGAGAAACATGTCTCACATAGGCTCAATTAGGTCCAATGGACTTGGTAGGTCTTTAGGACCTCATACCCTTCATTGAAGCGGTATGGATTTTGACCCCATATGGGGAACTCAAGCAAAGAGAGCTATTTTGCATACTTGTCACATGCAAAAATTTGAAATATCTTATGCTTCTTTATTAATTGCTTGAGTATCTTGGTTGCACATATGTATATATGTTTTAATCTCAATAAGTGTGAACCATGCTTTGAATGTAATCCATGCCATATTTATGTTCAAACATGCATTTTTGGACTAGGAGATTTACATAGGAAGTACTGTTTGAATGACCTATAGTTATCTCCATGACATGATGATTCTTAATTGACATGCTAATGCAATATGTAAAAGCATGAATTTAATATTGCATATTCTTAAATGCAAAACAATGTGTGAAAAAGCTTATGAGACACCAATGATAAAGGGTCTTGTATCCTTTCAAAGGATCTTACAATCTAATGTCTCTCTTTCTTTATATGTTGAACATGGCTATTATCATACGGGTAACAATTCCCGAAAATATCGAATAGGGTGCAAAGTCGCTCATGCCATGTTTTGCTTATAAAGTTGGATATAGTGCTCTAAAATTGAAATCAATAAATTCTCTATATCCTTGCTTCTCTCATGACAAATGGTGAAATTGGTATGCTTTCGATTGGAAACCTTTGTCATTTGCTTTGCCAAATACCATTGTATTTTGGACTTGAATGCTACATGTCTTGTATGCAAAGCATTTTTAATTCACACATTTTTAATTCACACATTTTTTATAAAATAAATCTCCTTGTTTATCTCCATTTGATTGAGTTGTATAAAGTGGCTTATATGATTATACAAATATCTTGTATGCTACTATCTCTCTTTACCTTATGTGACCCGGTTGGGGACTACTCTTTTGCCTATATCATGGCAAAAAAGGGGAGTAGAATGTGGTAAGGGGAGTTGCAAATTGTTGTAGCAACTGTGCATGTTGGAGAGACTTTACATTAAGGGGGAGTAACCCTTTGAGGGGGAGCATTGCATTCACATACATTGCATGATGTTGTGCTTAAATTCTTATTGCAAATGCTTGTTTTATCTCACATGATTAATCTCACACTTACGTGTATTGGAAAGTGTAGAAACTTTGTTTTGAAGGTTTGGTTGTTCTACAAGAGACTGAAGGCTTGAAGTTTTATCGTTGTAACATCTCTTTGTAATGTAGAAAATCATTGTAGTCCCGTAATTTCTATCTTATTGTGAGGAATCAATGTGAGAGGTAGTTTGTCACGAAATAGCCAAACGGGGAGATTGTAACGATTCCCATATTGTGATTGGCTTATTTCGCAGACAAACCACAATTGGGGTTTGAATTGTAAGGGTATTTTAGGTGATTGAGGATCAAGATCAAAGACCCTTGTTCAAGACCTCAAGGTTGATAAGCACCAAAGGCATATTCTTTTGCTTACTTGCTTTGAAGAGATCTAGTTGCACACACTCACAACTCATGCATATCTCTAATAATTGTATGGTGTGTGTTTTTATATGTGTGCATTCATGTTATTGAATATCTCTTCATGCATGTTTATTTGATTGCATCTAGTTCATTGAAATTCCATGACATGTTAGGCATTAGGATGCATTCACTTCCCACACTTACACTTCATGTATGATAGTCTTAAGTGTGGTGCAATTCGTTTCCGTTTATGTGATCGGAAACGTCCGTGCTTGCACGATGGTGTGCATGTCTTAGCGTGATGGTTGACCACTTGAGAAGGTCTCATTCTTCTCTTGGATAAGTGTTAGATTCGAGTTGGTTATTTGGAGTAAAGTGTCTAGTTTCAAAAGATTGGATTTCAATGATTTAAATGTTTTTTCAAAACTGCCCTTTGTATGGTCTTGTGACCATAACTATTTATTAAAAGATTTAAATTGAGTTTTGTAAAATTCTGGAAACACTAGACACCCATACCTTTCCAACGGTATATCATTCTTAATATTTCATGACCGTTTGGATTGGTTTTAAAATCTCCAAAGTGACCACTAAAACAGGGCATCACAGCTGTTATCCGAATCTGACCTTTGGTCACTCTATTGACCATATATTTTACTACAGACATCTAAATGTCATTCCATAAATTGGAGTAGAAATTAGACTTCTATACCTTTCCAACGATATATCATACAAAGGGTTTCGATGTCGTTTGGTCATGTTTTGAGGCGTTTGAAGCTGATGTTGATGCACTGTTGCGCCTATCCGCTGTACGTCCACCTTACGTACAGCGGGGCACCTGAACGAATTTATTTTCGCTGGTGTTTTGCCCTACACCTGCCCTACGTAGAGCGGGTGAATGGAGGCTCTCAAATCCCAAGAGCAATCGCCTTTGGTTCACCCATTTCCGCCCTACGTACAGCGGCATTGAAGAACTTGTTCTTCAATTTTCTAGCTGAGGCGCCATACACTTGCCCTACATAGGGCGTGTGTAAGGCGCCAAAGGCATATTTTTGAAAAAATTATCAAAACGACGCTACTTCATTTTGACATCCTATATATATGCCTCTTTCATTTTAGGTTTTTTTTTAAGAGTTCCAAACGCATATTTTTCACTTAGAAAATAGTTCAAGAGAAAAATTCACAAGAACTCACCTTTAATCACTCAAAGTTAAACCTTTTTGCATCAAACTTCATATTGCATCATTTATGCTCACATAGAGTGCATCCATGTATGGTTTTGCATAATCACATCTTGCTTGGTAAGATTTTCATTGACTTCATCTAATTTCAGTGTCTTTCTTAACAAGTCATCTCTTTATTCACTTGTACGTTTTTAGATCATATGCTCTTCAAATCTTATTCACCAAAGAATTCCATCATTTTCTTACAAGATTTGCTCTTCACATTCTCCTAACCTTGCCAAATGTAAACATCGTTCTAGATCAAATGCGACAAGATCTTAGTGGCTGAGAAATCTGAAATGGAAACAAACTCGGAGGCTTCGCGTACTTCAACTGAGGCAGTAAGAGGCTTTTCACATACACCCCCCTTGACTTGTCGCTGGTGCAAACGGTCCGGGAAAATCTGTGCGAGCAGCACTATCTTGCTCAATAGCACTCGCCGACTGAATGGACGAATCTGATGGAGCGAAAGCAGAGACGTTTGGATCTGGTGGAGCAGAAGTAGAGATGTTTGGATCTGGTGGAGCATAAGTAGAAACGTTTGGATCTGGTGGAGCAGAAGTTGAAACATTTGGATCTTGAGGAACAGAAGTGTAGACAGGTGGGTCACCTAAATTTTCTAAAAAAGGAGTTGAATGGACAACTCCAGACCCAATAGGGGGGATCTTTGAAGTAACTCCTTTTGTCGGAGTAGTCTCAGCCAATGCAGGTTCGCCGTTGCCATCCTCATCTAAGGAAATCACATATTGAACCACCCTCGATGCCCTTTTTATAGGACAAGTGGCGTGCTCATGAATACCTTCTGCCACCCATTTCCCCCGACCAATTCTCGTATTCAGGTCACTCGTAGGATCTTCGGGGGTTTCCGGAACATTAGCATCAAAAATAGGAACATCCTCACTCGCCTTCAAAGTGCTAACCTTTTCTTTGCCTTTTCGGCTGGGTGTACGCCTCACGATGATCTCCTGACTCCCTCGTTGTGGATCAACTTCAATGTGCTGTTCAAGACCATAGCCTACGTCCTCACAGCCGACAAAATCATCGTCGTTCGAGGCCGCAATTCCTTCCTTAACTAGTTCAGCGACGTGCCTTTGGCTAGCAGCCTCGGAATTCTTCACCGCTCGGGCCGCTAAGTCGTAGACCACATCAATATCTCTCACTACAAAGAAGAACAAAGAATTACAAACACAAACCAACGATAAAGAAAACAAAGACAGAAAGATATCAAGGAGGAAACTTGCAGCATTTGAGTCAAGCATGTAGATGGGGGAAAAGCTTTTCTATGATCATCTTCTCTTCATTGAGTAGAAAAGGCTGCCCTCTTTCAGCCAAAGGAAGCATAGTGATAGCCACAAGATGGGAAATCTCATCGTCTAACAGAACAGGTAACGCCTTTGACCAAGCATCCGAAGAATTAAAGTGTCTTGGAACTTTTCTTGCCGAAAAGTTCCGGCGAACACTGGCTGAAGCATCTCTACCCCCAAGCACCACTAACGAAAAACCAACTGTTTTTCCAACGTTTGTTTGAAGTAGGGGAACCCCAAATGAAACCCTTCTTCTTTTCATCATCTGTGACTTCCACTGTACCCTCGCTTACCACGCCTTCGGGAATTCAATTCTCCACAATCGAAGAGAGGAAGAAGTAAGTAGCACCATAGCCCGATTGCCTCAGTGTATACAGATGACAAATCTCATGGGGAGAAGGAGGCCCATAACCTTTCATCTTCCACATCAAACACATACACATCAAAATCCTGTAGCTGTTTAGAGCCAACTGCATGGGTGTAAGTTTGGCATCAGCGAAGAACCTGGTTATAAAAGGCTGAAGGGGAAGAGTAACTTCACAGCTGAGCATTGAACCATAAATGGAGACGGAATTTTGAGGGGGATTCCATATAGCTCACTCGCTAGGAAGCATCAAATTAATGGTATCAGGAATATCACTCCTTTTTTATATTTTTGAAGTTGTTGCTCGCCAACAACATTTACCTCGCAATCAAAAGAGCTCGGACGTTCAAAGGAGAAGTGTAATCTATCACTTTGATAATCTTCAACGTCAGAATCCACTATCGTCTGAGCACCAATCAGGGATTCTCTGGGAACCCCAAATGCTTTTCGTTTACTGCCACTGGCTTTTGAAGATTTCTTCATCTCTGAAGAATCACTATCATGAGAAGAAGCAGAAGATACATTAGGATCACTGGTTTCATGAACATTGAGGATATTAAAAGAAATAGGAACATGAAAGCTTGGATTAAAATTGCGAATCAGCGATTTGATCCTATCCGCAGTGTTTCAATCACCAAGTTTTAGGGCCCGTATCATTTGAATAAAAAGCAAAGAACACTGAAATAGGTCCATGAAAACTCACCAGAATAAAACCCTAACAATGGAGATCACGTAGAGGGTCAAGAAAAGCAGTTGAAAGACAGCAAGTGAAAGCTTCGAAACCGTCTGATAATCGGAGAGTATATGAGCAAGAGAAATGGAATTGCAGGCAGTCTCGATCCAGGGAGATGAGGAATTACGAAGTCTGCAATATGAAGATTTTGAAGATTCTAGAAAAAGAAGAGAGAGAGCCAAGTATCCCAAAGAGTGGAAGTGGGCAAGTGAAATGATACGACTCATTATAAGGGACAAGGTTTTCGAAATTCAAAAATTAAATTCGGGAGTGATAATGTTAACTGCTAAGGCACTGGGCGGTGACCAAGTTACCCACCAAGAGATGAACGCGTGGCATCCTAGGGAACACCCTGCAGTCAGAGTATCACCTCACTATGTCAAGTCAAACACAATCTTTTGAAAAACTTGTGGCTAAGAATTAAAAGCTTGTTGTAGAAGCTTCCGACCATTGAGATCAATACTAAAAAGACACGTGGACAAAGAGGTAATTAGTAGAAAAGGCGGGAAAGAATTCCAAATGGATTTCCCAACACAGTATAGTTATAAATATTGCTCGCAGAAACAAAAGAACAAAGGGGTATGTTTCCTTATTCGGCTTGAAGTATTTATAGGGGTATTGTTATATGTATATTTTCAACAGAAAGACATGTCAACAATGAAACAAATTTAGGTGTGTTCAAATATTAATCTAGAGGGGGAGTGAATAGATTTTATATGATATTACCCAATCTTCGTGACTAATCAATATTCCGAAAATGCCCCTATCTAGTCAATAACATATCAAGTGTACTAAGTGCGGAATTATAAATGACACAAGATATTTACGTTGAAACCCTCACGGGAAAAACCATGGGCTAGTAAGTGCGCCACACTCGAACCTTGAATCCACTAATGGTGAAAGTGATTACAACATAATCCTGGTATATAGCTCACCACCACTACCTAATCACGGTATAAGTGAACCTAGTCCAATTGCTCAATCCTCGCAATCACTACTTGTAATGATGTTTACACCCCTAATCCAGGTATGTAACCCATCATTACTACCCGTAGGCCTGTAATAGCAATCCTAGATCAAGATTTCAATTGCTTGTGTCCAAGGCAACCTAATCCCGGTAGCCACACAATACTTACTTCTCAATGAAGTGATTAAGACCCTAAGTGAATATGTAAAGATATCCAAATATGCAAATAGAGCTAGGGTACACTATATGCTTATCTAGAATGATAATATGACAATTAATTCATTCCTAGATATCAAGAGCTAAATGACAGTCATAAAGCTTAGTTATGTAGAGGATAACCAATCCTAGATACAATAGCTATCAAAAACAATCTCAAACATTTCAATGAGATTAATTATCTAGATGTATATGTCAATCATGAAATCCAAGCTATCAAAAAACAATATCAATCATGCAATGAGATTAATTAGTTAGATGGCTTATAAACAATAAAACCTAACTATCACAAAATAACCCAATCAACACATAATCTCAATTTTGTATGTAGAAATTACTCTAAGAACATACAAATAATAAATGAGATAAATTGATAAGTAAAAACACTAATTATGTAAGATAATAGTGTTCAACATATCATACCATGTGTGTTTGTAAGTTCCTCAAGTTTGATTGGCTTATTTTGGTGACAAACCACTAGTGGGGTTTATGTAAAAGTAGCTTAGGCATTTGATGGTTTGTGTTTTGCACAACCAAGGCCCTCTCAAGACGTCAAGAGATCAAGCACTTCAATGGTAAATTTCTAAGTGCTTACTTGCTTTGAAGAGATGTAGTTGCACACACTCACAACACATGCATAATTCTTATTTTTGTATGTTGTGTGTCTTCATTATGTGTGCTTTAATGTTCATTAATATCTCTTCTTGCATGTTTAATTTGATTGCATCCTATGTGTTAAATGCCATGTCATTGATGCATCATGATTTTTTAAGGGTGATGTAAAACCACCCTACAACCGCTCTACGAACGGCGGTTGAACAGTGGTTAGAGCAAATTGCTCTTGACTACTTTACGGTCGCCCTTCGTAGAGCGGTGCCACTAGTGGATTTTTTAATCGCCTATAAACCGCCCTAAAACCACCCTACGTAGAGCGGGTGTAAGGCGATTCTCAAAATCCCGAGAGCAACCGCCTCTTTTTTGCTTGATTTCCGCTCTACGTGTAGAGCGGTCATGAAGAACTTGTTCTTCATTTCCCAGGCGAACTGCCTTACAACCTCCTTACGTAGAGCGGGTGTAAGGTGGTCAAGGCATATTTTTTGAAAACTTTTCAAAACAATGTCACTTCATTTTGACACCTTATATATATATATATATATATATATATATGCCTCCTTTGTTTTAGGTCAGTTTAAAAAAGTTCCAAAAAACATATTTTTCACTTAGAAAATATTTCAAGAGAAAAATTCACAAGAATTCACCTTTAAACACTCAAAGCTTTTCCCTTGTACATCAAAGATCATCTTGTATCATCTATGAGTCTATGACCATATAGGATGATCCATGCATAGTTTTGCGACATCATAACTTGCTTGGTAAGGTTTTCACTATTATCTTCCAATAATTAATGTCTTTCTTAACAAGTCATCTCTTTTATCATTTGTGTGCTCATAGAATATATTCTAGATACAAAATAAAGATTGATTGTGGTGTATTAATTGAGTGTTGTATTTTGATAGCTTCATAGGATTGCCTAATCTACGTTTAGCTAAGCTTTATGACATGTCATTTAGCTCTTGATATCTAGGAATGTATTAATTGTCATATTCTCATTATAGGTAAGTATCTAAGGTTCCCTAGCCTTGTTTGTTCCTTGAATAGCATCATATATTCACATAGGATATTTTATCTCTTCCAAGAATGGAAGTCTTGTGTGATTGACCGGGATTAGGTCGCTACACCGGGATTAGGTGGTCACTCAAGCAAATTGGACTAGGTCCACTTTTAAAGGCCTACGGGTAGTGGTAGCGGGATATTGGCCGAGATTAGGCTGTTAAATCGGAATTAGGCTGTATACGCTATTGCAATTAGTGGATTCGAGATTCATGTGTGGCGCACATAACAGCCCGTGGTTTTTCCCAGTGGTTGGGTTTCCACATATACTTCAAGTGTTGTTTATATTTCCGCACCATATTACATTTTATTTTATTTTGACTAGTTGGGGTATTTTCATGAATATTGACTAATCGCGAAAATTGGTAATAATCGCTTAAAATCTATTCACCCTCCCCTCCTCCCATCCCCCTCCCCCTCCCCCTCCCCCTCTAGATTAATATTGAACACACCGTAAATTTGTTTCAGTGTTGAAGAAGACTCATGCATTAGCACATGCTAAATTAACCTAGATGATGTTTAGATGATGATTTATGTATATGGAAATGGGTTTGGAGAGTTAAAAAAGCAATCTTGGTGCTTTCTCTCACTAAGGAACTTTTAATCTATCTCTAGGGTTTTGTATTTTTTGTTCCTTGAATAAAAATGAGAGAAAAAGATATATTTATAGTGCTAAGATGATATCCCTATAAATTACGTGACTTGCCCTTCAAAAATGAGCCAAATCGGACTCCAAATGAGTGAGATATGACCAAATTACGAAACAGGGTCGGGACTGTCGCTAGCATGCCGATGTCACCCAAGGGGCGGCACTTGAACCGCGGTGAATTGCTGTCACTAGAATGTTGCTGTCACCCATGGTGCGGCACTTGAACCACGACTAATTGCTATCGCTAGCATGCCACTGTCACCCAAGGCGCAGCACTTGAACCGTGGCAAAGCGTCATAGTATAGAGCTTGATTTTCAAGCGACTCAAAACATGACTAAAAGATATCGAAATCCTTCGTATGTTATATCCTTGGAAAGGTATGGAAGTCTACTTTCTACTACAATTTATGGATTGACATTTTGATGTCTTTAGAAAAAGTTATGGCCAATTGAGTGACCAATGGTCAAATTCGGATAACAGCAGTAATGCCCTATTTTAGTGGTCACTGGAGATTTCAAAACCAATCCAAACAGTCATGAAATATTATGAATAATATACCGTTGGAAAGGTATGGGTGTATAGTTTGTTTAGAATTTTAGAAAACTCAATTTAAATCTTTTTATAAAAATTTATGGTCACAAGACCATACAAAGTTCAGTTTTGAAAAACATTTAAAACATTGAAATTCAATCTTTGTAACTACACACTTTACTCCAAACAACCAAACCAAATCTAACACTTATCTAAGAGAAGAATGACACCTTCTCAAGTGGTCAACCATCACGTTAAGACATGCACACCATCATGTAAGCGCTGACATTTTCGACCATCTTCAGGAAACGAATAACACCACACTTAAAACTAACATGAAGTACAAAGTGTGGAAAGTGAATGCATCCTAATGCCTAACATACTATAGCATTGTCATTGATCAAGGTGCACTCAATTAAAACATGCATGAATAGAATTCATGGCTTTGCATCCTAATACCTAAACATGTTATGACATTTCAATAAACTAGATGCAATCAATTAAAACATGCAAGAAGAGATGTTCAAGAACATGCATGCACTCATATAAAACACACAACATACAAGAATAAGGTATATGCATGAGTTGAGTGTGTATGCTACTAGATCTCTTCAAAGCAAGAAAGCACTAGAATATACCTTTGGTGCTTCTTCTCTTGATGTCTTGAGCGGGCCTTGGTTATGCAACACACCAACCATCAAATACCTAAGCTACCCTTACATCAAGCCCTAATATGTGGTTTGTCCACAAAATAAACCAATCAATAAATGGGAATCTTTACATTCTCCCCCTTTGGCTATTTCGTTACAAAATCATCACTCACATTGATCATCATAACATAAATAGAAACTAAAGGGATTTTTTACATTAAAAAGAGATAATTAAAAGCTATGATCTTCAAGTCTTCAATCTCTTGTAGAACAATCAATCCTTCAAAACAAAGTTTCTATACTTTCCAATACAAGTATATGTGAGATTAATCAAGTGAGATAAAACAAGCTTTTGCAATAAGAATTTAAGCACAACATCATGAAATGTATGTGAAATGCAAATGCTCCCCCTTAACAGGTTACTCTCCCTCAATAGGTAAACTCCCAAATCATGCGAATGCTACAACAATTTAGCAATTTAGCATTCTCCCCCTAACTACATCTACTCCTCCTTTTTGTCATGAGATAGGTAAAGGAGTAGTCCCTGACCGGGTCACTTGTAGCAAAGAGAGATAGTAGCATACATGTCATTTGCATAATCATATAATGCACTTTATGTAACTCAATTAATTGGAGAGAACAAGGAGATTTATTTTATAAAAATGTGTGATTATTATGCTTTGCATGCAAGACATGTTTCATTCAAATCCAAAAGCAATGGTATTTGGCAAAGCAAACGATAAAGGTTTCTTAAAAAAATTCAAACCAATTTCACCATTTGTCATGAAACAAAGTAAGGATATAGAATTTTCAATGAATTCAATTTAATGAGCAACTATATCCAACCTTACAAGCGAAACATGGCATGAGCGACTTTTTGCACCCTATTTGACTTTTCCGGGTAAGATACCCGTATGATAGTAGCCATGTTCCACAAGTAAAGAAAGAGAGACATTTTGATTTTCATTTGAGTCTCATTTGAGTCTCATTTTCTTTTCACACATTATTTTTGCATTTACGAAAATGCAATCAACAATTCATGCTTTTCATTTAGCATGTCATTTGAAATCATGCTTTTCACATTTAGCATGTCATTTAACAATCATCATGTCATGGAGATCATTATAGGTCATTCAAAGAGTATTTCCTATGTATATATCTCCTAGTCCAAAATGCATATTTGAACATAAATATGACATGGATTGCAATACAAGCAAGGTTCACACTTATTGAAGTAAAAAAATATAAGCATATGTGCAACCAAGCTACTCAAGCAATTAATAAAGAAGCATAAAATATTTCAATTTTTTGCGTGTAACAAGTATGCAATTGTTCTCTTTGCTTGAGTTCCCCATATGGGGTCAAATACCACACCGCTTCAATGAAGGGCATGAGGTCCTAAATACCACCAAGTCCATTGGATCTAGTTGAACCTATGTGAGACATGTTAGTCTCGTAGCAAGCTGGTCATCATTTCTAATCCACCTAGGTGTAGCAATTACATTCCTAGTGGTCATAGATTACATGTTATATGAGATCCTAGGATTATTTACTCTTGTTTTCCTAGGCATATGCAAATGGGCTCTTCTTAGCCTCTTTTGTTCCCTCATGCTTTCAACCCTACAATGCTTAATGTACTTAAAGCACTTAGGCCTAATATGCCCATTAACACCACAATAATGACAAGTTAGTATAAAGTGAGAATTCATACCATGTCCTCGTGAAGTTGTTGGAGACTTATCATGCATTTGATGTCTCCTTTGGTGTTGAGCCGGTTCACATCTTCTTTGTGGTTGAACCAGAACGGGTTGCCTATTTGGTTGAGGTAGCATGCCATGCCTTCTTGGTTGGTTAGACCATGATTGAGGAAGGCTTAGGCATGGAGCTCTTTGGTGTTGAGATTGAGCACTACCCTTTGATGGCATCTTCACGTGGCCATTCTTGGATGACTTTCCAAGATCATTCTTCCTCCATGGATGATGAGGAGGTAAGGCTTTGCCCTTACCTTGAGTTTGAGGTTGCAATATCTTACCCTTCTTCAAGTCTTAAAGGTGCCTCTTTTCTTTTTCCCTAAAAATTCTTAAAGAATTTTCCTTGCAAGCAAGTTCTCCTTCATTGCCTTCATCCTTTGATGGCAATCTTCAATCTCCTTCTCATATTTAGACACAACAATTATGTCTATCTTCAAGGAGTCATCCATATCCGAACTCGAATCATCTTAGCAAGTGAACTTCTTGCCTCTTCAAGTTCCATCTTCAACTTGCCTTCAATGCCTTTTACACATCTCACTTCATCATTCAAGTGAGTCATCTTAGCATGTAGTTGAAGATTATCCTTTTCCAATCTAAGGATATCATTCTCTTTCTCCTTCAAAGAATTTTGAAGGGAGTCAATGAACTCTTGGTTGTCCACCAAATTAACACAAGAGTTCTCAGAGCTTGAACTACTATGATCGAAGCATCTCTCACTTGTGCTTGTGAGAGTCATATCATCAAGGCTTGCTTCTCTCAAACTTGCTCCACTTCGGTTTCCAAGCTTCTAGTCACCAATCTTAAAATCTTCACAAGGCAAACATTTGGTAACATCTTGAATTTCTTCTTGGTAGGAAACCGGAGATGTGAAGTAGTTGTTCTCACACTCAACCGAGCGTGTAGAACATAATTCAACTACTTCAACTTTGCTATCTCTCCTAGTAGTGATCATACCAACTCCTCCATTCTTGTCATGCTTCAAAGTTTTGAAAGCAATACTCTTCTTCTTCTTAGGAGGTGTAATCTTCTTCTCCTCTTTCACCATAGAGGTAATCTTTTTCTCCTCCTTCACTTTGGAGGTCATACCCTCATCACTTAAGTTCATAGAACTTTAACTTTCTTCATAGAAGCTTCCACCACTTGTTCTCTCATGGTGATCATCATCCAAACTAGCTTCTTTGTTGTTGACCTTAAGTGATGGGTGTCTCGTGGTCACCTTTAGGTTTTCATTATTTAAGGCAGGAAAAGTTATGTCATTCCAATCACATCATCTTTGAACCCGAAGAGCACTCATTAATCTTACTACAAGAGTAGGCCTTTGATTTGCCTCTTCGACTCTTGGTCTTCAAGCTACCACAATCTGTAGAGATGTGGTCATAGCCGCCACAATCAAAACATTTAAGCTTCATCTTCAAGGTATCTAAGATCTTGTCTTTTTCCTTCATGGTACCTTCGTGAGTGACTATTAGAATCTCCTAAGCTTCTCGAACATCTTGAGTGGTTCGGATGAGTTTGGCTTGAATCTCATCCACTACACAAGATAAGGCATGGATGCCCTTTGAATGCAATTCTGCAGCCTCGAGTTCATCATTTGTCCACTTGGACTTAGGCTTAGGCACAAAAGTCCCATTCTCTAGTGTCTCTGTGAGAGGTGAATATCCTTCTTCCACACACATCCACACATGCTCATCCATGTCTGATAAAAAGAATTCCATTCTAACTTTCCAAGAGGAATAGTTATCCTTGGTAAGCAATGGTGGTTTGAAGATCAACACACCCTCTAATCTCTCTAAGTCACATATAGTGTTTGAGTAAATTGGATGCAAATGCATGAAAGCCAAAAATCACACAAAATGCACAACACACCAAAATGAGCGAAGGATCACTTAAGTATATCTAGGAACCCGCTCTGATACCAATTGAAACAAATTTAGGTGTGTTCAAATATTAATCTAGAGGGGGGTGAATAGATTTTATCTGATATTACCCAATATTCCAAAAATACCCCTATCTAGTCAATAACATATCAAGTGTCCTAAGTGTAGAATTATAAATGACACAAGATATTCACGTGGAAACCCTCACGGGAAAAATCACGGGCTGGTAAGTGCGCCACACTCGAACCTCGAATCCACTAAAGGTGAAAGTGATTACAACATAATCCTGGCATATAACTCACCACCACTACCTAATCACGGTATAAGTCAACCTAGTCCAATTGCTCAATCCTCGCAATCACTACTTGTAACGATGTTTACACCCTAATCCCAGTATGTAACCCACCACTACTACCCGCAAGCCTGCAATAGCAATCCTAGATCAAGACTTCAATTGCTTGTGTCCAAGGCAACCTAATCCCGGTAGCCACATAAGAATTACTTCTCAATGAAGAGATTAACACCCTAAGTGAATATGCAAAGATATCCAAATATGCAAATAGAGCTAGGGTACACTATATGCTTATCTAGAATGATAATATGACAATTAATTCATTCCTAGATATCAAGAGCTAAATGACATGTCATAAAGCTTAGCTATGTAGAGGATAACCAATCCTAGATACAATAGCTATCAAAAACAATCTCAAACATTTCAATGAGATTAATTAGCTAGATGTATATATCAATCATGAAATCCTAGCTATCAAAAAACAATCTCAATCATGCAATGAGATTAATTAGCTAGATGACATATAAACAATAAAACCTAGCTATCACAAAATAACCCAATCAACACATAATCTCAATCCTGTATGTACAAATTACTCTAAGAACATACAAATAAAAAATGAGATAAACTGATAAATAAAAACACTAATTATGTAAGATAATAGTGTTCAACATATCATACCATGTGTGTTGAAGAAGACCCATGCATTAACACATGCTAGATGAACCTAGATGATGCTTGGATGATGATTTATGCATAAGGACATAGGTTTGAGAGTTAAAAAAGCAATCTTGGTGCTTTCTCTCACTAGGGAACTCTTAATCTCTCTCTAGGGTTTTGTATTTTTTGTTCCTTGAATACAAATGAGATAAAAAGATGTACTTATAGTGCTAAGATGATAGCCATATAAATTACATGACTTACCCTTAAAAATGAGTCAAATCGGACTCCAAATGAGTGAGATATGGCTAAATTACGAAACAGGGTCAGGACTTCGCTAGCATGCCGCTGTCACCCAAGGGGCGGCACTTGAACCGCGGTGAATTGCTATCACTAGCATGCTGCTGTCACCCAAGGCGCGGCACTTGAACCACAGTGAATTGTTGTCGCTAGAATGCCACTGTCACCCAAGGCGCGGCACTTGAACCGCGGCGAAGCGTCACAGCACAGAGCTTGATTTTCAAGCGACTCAAAACATGACCAAACGACATCGAAACCTTTTGTGTGATATATCGTTGGAAAGGTATGAAAGAATAATTTCTACTCCAATTTATGGAATGACATTTTGATGTCTGTAGAAAAAGTTATGGCTAATTGAGTGACCAATGGTGAGATTCGGATAACAGCAGTGATGCCCTTTTTTAGTGGTCACTTTGTAGATTTCAAAACCAATCCAAACGATCATGAATATTACGAATAATATACTGTTGGAAAGGTATGGGTGTATAGTTTGTCCAGAATTTTACAAAACTCAATTTAAATCTTTTTATAAAAAGTAAGGGTCATAAGACCATACAATGGTCAGTTTTGAAAAACATTCAAAACATTGAAATTCAATCTTTGAAACTAGACACTTTACTCCAAACAACCAAACCAAATCTAACACTTATCCAAGAGAAGAATGACACCTTCTCAAGTGGTCAACCATCGCGCTAAGACATGCACACTATCGTGCAAGCGTTGACGTTTCCGATCATCTTCAGGAAACGAATTACACCACACTTAAAACTAACATGAAGTGCAAATGTGAGGAGTGAATGCATCCTAATGCCTAACATACTGTATCATTGTCATTGAACAAGGTGTACTCAATTAAAACATGCATGAATAGAATTTATGGCTTTGCATCCTAATGCCTAAACATGTTATGGCATTTCAATAAACTAGATGCAATCAATTAAAACATGCAAGAAGAGATGTTCAAGAACATGCATGCACTCATATAAAACACACAACATACAAGAATAAGATATATGCATGAGTTTTGTGTGTGTGCAACTAGATCTCTTCAAAGCAATAAAGCACTAAAATATACCTTTGTTGCTTCTTCTCTTGAGGTCTTGAGCGGGCCTTGGTTGTGTAACACACCAACCATCAATAAATGAGAATCATTACAAGCAATATGAGCAGGAAGAGTGGGAGAATAAAGCCACGTCACTTGTCAACTAGTCAACAAAAGAAGCTTTGACCGTTTGCTACACCATCGAGATTGACAGAAGCCAAAACTGTATATGCTAGATAGCTTAAACCAAAGAAACCTAGGATCTTGCTCGCTAAAAACCTTCACTTGCTAAGACTTACTTGGCCAACACAGCAAAGTTAAAGTAAAAATTGTCGAGTAAGGATTCATCCAAGTATAAGGTTTCACGAGTTTCACCCCAATAAGGAAATACTCTTATTTCCCCTCTAGAAAAGTCTGAATAGGAAAGGACCGAAAGCGTAAAAAAAGATAGACATTAAACTGGAAACAAATCTTAACCAGCCTGTAAGACTGGAATCCCAAAACGATTCTATTTGGGAAGTCCACCACCTACACAGCGATGACAAGAGAGAACCCTAATCTACTTGATATAAATAGGACCATATAGTTAACGGGTGGGGGGTCCGGATTCTAGAGAGTTAAGAGATATTGTATGAGAGAAGAAACAAACATAAAAAATGTAACCTAAACCAAATCATAGTATTATTTCTCCTGCCGTCAAGGGGGGCTGTGGTTTTTTCCCGTTTTCAGGGTTCTCCACGTAAAACATGTGTTTTGCATGTTTTTACTTACCTTATTGCTTTTATTAACGTGATATTATTGTTGAACGCGTGGCAATCCAGAAATCACCGTCAACAATATCAGTTTGAATTGACAATAGAAAATATATATATATATATATATATGTGTCCCATCTCTTCCTCTTCCTTATTTGGTACTACTATTGTTTGAATTTTTTTGTTTTATGTTAAATTAAAAAAAATAAAAAAATAAAAAAAAATAAAAAAAGACTCATTGGAAAAAATGTTGAAATCACACCACAAAAGAGATCTCTTCTGGTGCGATCCATGGAGATTGCACCACATATCCTCCATCATTTTGGAGGTGATGTTGCAAAGGCGATGGTGATTTACATCTACAATATTAGACCCTGTTTTTATTTTTTATTTTTTTTGAAAAAAAAAAGTTGTTATTTTCGTTTCCAAAAATATTTTGATCTATTAAAAAAAATAAAGTTATTTCTACATTTTTTTTTTTGAAAAAACTATCTATAAAATTATTTTCATTTGGTGATGATGTAGGGATCTAGATTTTGTGTGTTTTATCTTGAAGGGATTTGGGTTTTGTGTGTGTTTTTTTTTTTTTTTTTCATGAATCAGGTTTTGTCTATTTTGTTCATGAATCTGAGTTTTATTTTCTGCTTATGAATTTGGGTTTTGTCTTTGTGTTGTGTTGATGAATCTGAGTTTTGATTTCAGACAATATTTTTTTGGATTTCCGACTGCATTTGTTTTTTATTTCTAACTTTGTTTTTTTTTTTTATTATTATTATTATTTTTTTTGACATTTTAGACTTTTTAATATTCACTAAAAGCATTTGTATTACATATCCAATAAAAGATAAAAATGCTTCTATTGGAGATGACATTAGTATCCAGTCAGATTCTGCAAAGATTATTTCTCACTCTATCGTCGCTATCAGATTCAGGAAGCACAGCCGCAAAGATTATTTCGGAAGTAGTAGAGGCCTCAGAGCATCTCCAACAATCTCCCTTGGAGACCCCTTAAATAAGGGCAGATGTTGTTGTAAGGGGCCATTAAGGGAGGATGTGTTCCAACAATACTCCCTTAAATAGCTCCCTTAATAATTTTTTATTATTATCTTGATTTTACTTTGTAATTATTATTATAAAACAAATCAATCATTGGATAATAAAAGAATTGCTGGAATTGAAAAGTAAAATATCTTGTTTTTAATGTGTAGCCCATTTAAGGGGGTTGAAAACACCCCTTAATTAAGGGAGTGAGCTCCACCAAAACATATTTAAGGGGGTCTTTAAGGGACCTGTTGGAGATGAAAAAAAAAAAAAAAAAAAAAAAACAGCTCCTCCCTTAATTAAGCTAAGGGGATCTTAAGGGACCTGTTGGAGATACTCTCAGATTCTGCAAAGAAGCAGTCAGATATATATCTTATATCATAATGCATTTATTATTTTTTTTATTTATTTACATTATACATAAATAGCTAAACACTATATTCTTTGATTAATAACCCATCAAAGGATTTGAAGTATTTGAACAACAATCATGGTGTTGAGATGTTGTTACTATCAATATTCAATTGTTTGCACTTTGCAGGCAACCTTGATCAAAGTTCTCTAACATTAACATGGCTTCCTTGACAGCACCAACTATACCTTTTGGAAGCCTATCATGATTATCATGTTTGGAACATCGTTGAATTAGGTTACGCACCTCCTACTATAACCCATCAAGATGGCACTATCACCCACAACTGCCGATCATAATCTTGCTACTTTGAATGCCATTTTCTGTGTCAACTCAATCATATTCTAAATTGCGAGGTTGCAAAAGAAGCTTGGGAGATCCTTCAAACTATACATGAAGGAACTCCGGCTGTGAAGAGTTCCAAGATTCAAATGCTGACTACTCTATTTGAAGATGAGACATTTGCTGAATTTCAAACAAAGCTTTTTTAAAGAATGCTAAAGAATGCTCTTTGGAGCAGAAGATCACTTGCATAACTTTTTTAAGTGCTATTTGCAAGTATTGATCTCCATGATGTTTGACAATTCTCTAAAACATCAATCAAATGAGTACAGATAAGCTTTTCATGACACATGGTATGATTCCAGTGGCCTTACATATTCAAATTCCATTGATTAGATCATTAAACAGATTTCAGCACTCATTTCTCAATTGTGAAGCAAATATACATTCACCTCCCACTTAAACAATTAATTTTGTAATGGGTGTTCCTTGTACCAATAAAGAATAAACCATTGTCATTGTCATTGTCAAGAATACAACAAACAGAACAAGACATAACAAACTACATAAACATACAACTTTAAAGGATCAATATAATCTACATACAAATTATAAAAGTAAATTTTTTGTGGGGATACAAGCAACATTGAAGCTACAACATCTACCATTTTTACATGGGACATTCTTTCAGGATTCTTCATCAAAACAAATTTCCGAATCCCCCTACCCCAAAGTTCAAATAAGAGCATTCTCCCTTCTGAACATTCAATAACATATTAAACCAGCAAATCTTCAACCCTCAAGAGACGAAAGAGTGAGCGAAAGAGACTTTCACTTCCGAGCTTAATTGTTTACCGATAAGACTTTGTTATCTACCTTGACCCTCACCATCTTCCTCTGAAATGTTAAATAAGAACTTCGGGAGGGATGCAATTCGAGGCAGATGAAGCAACAACTCCCCAAACGAGTCTTTCCTTGACATGCCAGCTGTTGGCTTGCTACTAGTGACATCCTTTGTATCACATTCAGGGGCCTTTATATCAGCCCTAGTTCGGTTATCAGGCATCAATTCAAAAGTGTTGCTCAGCTGAGCATTACTTCCAATTCCATCATCATTCCTTCCATCAGAAGTTTCCCCATTAACCTGCAAGTTCTGAGTTGTGCCGGGTTCCTTCTGGAGGAGGCAACAGAGAGAATTAACTCTTGACATTAGGGATTTCTCATCGGAAGCCGTTGTTAATTGTGTGTCACTGAGCAGGTACTGTGCAATGTCCTCTAGAATTTCATGGCAGTCTGGTCCTTCTTCAGACAGAGGTTGATTTCCAGAAGTCATCTGTTCCGAAATGCAATGTCCAATGTGGTTCATGAGATCACTCATAGACATAGAGGGGTGAATCCCAGGCAGCTTTATCTGGTCCCAATTCTTTGTCCCCTTCGAATCTACTTCGCAAATCCCACTCCCTTCAATAGCACGAGTGTCCATCACTAGTATTAGAAGGGCAATTAGTGACAAATTAAGAAACAAAATTAAGTATGCAACCACAACAAAAAAACACAGCCTAAAAGAATATAGTTAAGTAGACTGTCACACTGAAGAAAACAATTTTCCAACCAAGTCCTGGAGATAACATGATATAGCAAGCCTAGCACTCATAATAAATAGCAACAAAGAGATGCACTAAATAGACCCATTGGATAACGTACAAATTTTTTCATCACAAACATTGTTCATACACAATAATGCCTTCTGAGAATGTGGGACACAAATTCACAATTATTAGAAATTATAGCACCGATAATAAATAGTAAACTTTTTAGTTTCAAAATCTGCTTGCTACAAACTCTTAAGTTTTCACATAAGCAAATGCAGTTTCCAATTAAAAAGCAAAGCATATGTTAGACACTGTTGGAGAAGATTTTACCTCAAAACCACATAATAGAATAGACAGTGAAAGAATCAAACATCACATGAGTTTAATACATTTACATGCATATACAGAGACTGAATGGCTTAATTGTTTTTATGTGATACATTCATCTCATACCACTATCAACATCATCATACAACATCAAATACTATGAATGTCAATATATACATGTTTCTTTGGGAAAACATTTGCTAAATAGTAAAAATATGAATTTATTAAGAAGACAATGCAACAAATAAACATTGAAAGATGGCAATGTTTGTTCTTGTACCTGAGCTGGGAGAAGGAGCTTCCCTTGACATATGTTCTGATCCGATACCAGAAGGTTCCCCTTTTTCAACTTCAAAGGAAGATGAATGAGCTGCAGCTGGTGATGACATATTCTGTAAGCCAGAGATAGTAGATCCTTTAGCAGTCTCTAGATGATTACCTTTAAATTCATCTGTATCCTCGCATACAGAACCCTGTTGTTCAAAATATGGTGAATCCAAAATTATCTCTGGTTGCCGGCTTAAGAAATTCAAACGCATGTCACATTGGATGAGCTTTTCGAAATGTTTGTTCAACAGCCCTTGTGGACACTGCATAAAATGTTGCCTACAGAATACAATATTAAACGTTGTATCAGTTCTGCAACCAATCATCTTTCAAGTAAAACTTAAAACTAATGTAACCCAAGAAAATCTTAGTCAAATAATAAGATTTTTAGCAACCAATACATTACAAATGCATTTCTCCTCAAATGTTGCATACAACAATCAGTACTCTTACATATATGCATACAAATCAACACAAGATTATATGCAATAGAGGTTCAGACGTGCAGTTGTATAGAACAAACAAAATAACCCCACCCCCATCTTCAATTACATGAATAGAAAACACACATAGGCCAAGTAAGTTTGACTAGCAGAAATTTGACTCGCACATGTTAAACAACCAAGGCAACTTGAATCATCCAAAAAATTGTAATAAAAGAAACATGTGTATTAATATAACAACAAAATAACAACAAACAACCAACCTGTGCATGCTAGCTTGCCCATCAGTAAAATCTGCTGTGGCCTGCCACAAGGTGTGCTTTCTAGGCTGTGGATTAGTCTCCCTAAAGAAAAGGGGCTGTCTAGCAAGCTGTGTCACACAACAATAAAATTCAATAAACGCTCCCCAAAAAAACACACAGACGAGTAAAGTAGGCAATAACATTACCGCAACATTCAATGTCCCGGGTCCATCTTCAGGCATATTTGCCTTTAGAGCCATAATATCCGACCATTGGATCTCTATTTTGCTCTTGAGACCACCTTCAAGAACTTCCCATACAAGCTTGTGCTTAGCAAAGTAACACTTGGCCACCAAATCACCTTCGTACCTTGATTTATACTGCCACCCAAAACAAACAAACTCACTCTTAAGCACCCTAAAACCTTTCCAACACAAACCAAATCAAAACACATTGAAAACTACCTCCCAAAGCCCGATCCTCAGAATCGAAGCAGGAAAATTGGAAGCCTTCAGCTTGTCAGTAGAACTTAAAGCCGCAGTGGCTTTGCTTTCCTTTTTAACCACGGGATTAGGGGTTTCGCTCTGCATAGTAGCAACTCCTCCTTCTCCAGTCAAAGCAGTGCCTCCTTGCGAGAGCCTCATTTGAATCAAATCCAACAATGACGGGCTCTTCCTCAGCCGCAAACCCAACGGACTCGGCTCGTCAAGTGGATTGTATTGCGAAGGTGGGATTGGAAGCTCGGCCCAACCATCACAACCACTCCATTTCTAATTATTCATCATCAACAACAACAATACAAACCAAAATCTATTTAATTCTTCAAACAAAATACATATGTGCAAATAATGAGAATCCAATTGATACACGGCTCTAAAATTTTATAGAGACAATAAAAATTATCGTTTTTCTTTAATATTCCTTCATTTTCTCGGTAGCCAAACAGGGGGAGAAAAGTAAAACCATACCTGGCCCTGTTGTTGTTGTTGAAGAGTAGTTGTTGAAGACAGCTTGGATCGCTTGTTGAGAGGTCCATGCTTCTCCTCCAACGAATCCTCTGCGATCTCCAATTTCACCAGCGGCACCTTGTCTCGGTACGACGTCGCTTCAGGATCCGGCTTCGGATTTCCTGATTTCATCATCAATTGAACCATAAATTTATCAAAATTAAATCTTTATTTTTCCCACTGAAACTCGCGCAAAATCGGATCTAAGAAATTTGCGAGAGAGAAGTTTGCGAGGGAGGAAAAAAAAAATCTCGGCAGATTCTGAAACCCTAAAAAAATGATTAAAAACAAAATTAGACCTGCTCTTTCTCTGTTTTGTTTTTTTTAATTTTTTACTTTTTTATTTTTTCAAGAGAGAGATCTTTAACGGAGTAAAAGTTAACGAGACCAGGGATCTAACGACGACTAGCACGTACAAGATCCCGCGTTGTTCGTTCAAAGACGGAACTACCCCTGTATTGGCTTGGTCTTATGGCGTGTAGGCGGTGGGTGTTTTTTGTATTTCCGCGTCGTTGATGTCGATAGTGCACGTGTTTTTGCAGACACATATAATATGAATTAATGGATATATATGGGGGCCACCAGGGTGTGGCGTCTTTATAAAAAGACGGCGGTAGTTGGTTTGGTCTAATACGTGGCGCGAGATCCAGCGGTTAGCTGCCATGAACGATTCTTCGGGGGTGACACGTGGACTGTTGATGTTGAAATGGACGACACCCCGAGAGAAAGAGAATAAAAGATTGGGTGAGGGAGGCTGTATTCGGCAATCATGAGCCTACCCTTTCCTTTTCAACACAAGTCCAAATGTCAAATCAAATTATTTCCCTAAACTAAATAGTAACAAATCTTTTTCTTCTTTTTTTTTTAGCTAAATAGTAACAAATCTTGGGAAAAAAAAAAGTAATGAATCTAATTAGAGCTTCAAAAAAATAAAAAAATAAAAAAACAAGTCTAATTAGGGATTGTTTGTGATTTAAATATAGAAAGGTTTTTCCTATGGCTAGGTACGGTCCGGTTTGGTCTGGTTTCAACTAGGATTGGGCCAAACCAAAAGTTCGGTATTTTGAAAAATTGGACTTATTTAAACCAATCTTGTTTTCAGACCAAACCAAACCAAATTATATTGATTCAGTTCGGTCTAGTTTTATCTAACAGTTTTGACTTATATAAAAAAAAAAAAAAAAAAAGTTAAAACTTAATGAGAAGTTACATTATTTTTACTAAAATTGGACTAATCTAAAGGGAAAAAAGTATCACAAGCGATCATGAACAGAGGAGGTTGGCCGACTTTTTCCCTACACTTGAATGGGGGGGCTGACCAGCCTCTTCTCAATTAATGGGAAGAGGTACACGGCCTCCTCCCATTCGTTGTAATGGAAGAGGCATGCTGCCTCCTCCAAAATTGAAGACAGAGGCCGCCAGCCTCCTCTCGAGCAATCGGCAAGGAATAAGTCTTCCTTGCCAATTTTTTTTTGGGGGGGGGGGGGGGGGTGTGTTGGGGGGCGCGGAGTGAATAGGTTTTAAAGCCTTTTCAATCCCTTGGAACGAACAAAAATTTGTCCCTCTAGATAGCTTGTATCACACCTAATAAAACACAAATACACATACATAGACTGTTGATAAGCATATTCAATTTGAAAGATCAAACATAGCCTATGATTTGCATGAGGAGGTTATACTAAAAAGAACATAAATTAAAAAGTACTTAAATTCGTTATAAATGTCTCAAATGTTCAAGTACATATTATAGAAACAAAGTCAATCAAAGATCTTATTTTACAAGGATGTAATCAATAACAATTTATACAAGATCAATTTGATTCAATTAAACAAATATCAAAAAGATAAGGAAAGAGAAACTTGACAAATGATATTTTTTAACATGGTAAACCTCCGAAGAGGAAACATCCACGGGTTGAATTCATAACCACCAGAAAAAATGTTTTTCACTAGTTAAATAAGAGTACACCCTCAAAAGTGACCAACTCACATGTGTCACTATCTGTTGGATATCTCTCCTATCTATTCCTACTAGAGAGAAACTTGCCTACTTTCTAACCGAGACAAATCGCATGTCTCTAGAAAGTATCCTTGCTTTGTCTTACTTGAAGCCACATGCTTCTTGACAAGACTTCCTCAATTGCTCGGTCTTACTTGAAGCCTCATGCTTCTTGACAAGAATTCCTCAATTGCTCAGTCTTACTTGAAGCCTCATGCTCCTTGCCAAAACTTCTTCAATTTCTTGGTCTTACTTAAAGTCTCATGCTTCTTTCCAAGACTTCTCTTGCTTAACTAATCCAAGCTCCGAGCTCTTTGCTCTTAGTCAATACTTCCTTTACTTGGTTTTACTTGAAGCCTTAAGCTCCTTACCAAGACTTCCCTTGCTTGATCTGAGCTCTTTGCTCTTAATCAAGACTTCATTTGCTTGGTCTTACTTGAAGCCTCAAGCTCCTTGCCAAGACTTCCGCATTTTACAAGGCAAGTGATCTAAGTGATGCAAATAATACAAGCACAATCAACATAGGACATACGATCAATATGAACTATGGAAACTAGAATTAAACAAGGAGCACACAATGTATGATTTTCTAGTTTGCAATCCAAAAGATGCAATCACAGAAGATGATGCATGAACATATGAAATGCATGGATTATGTAAACTTCATATAGAACTAGACTTAGTCAACAAAGATCACAACAAAAATAGTCTAGGTCATAAACACATGAAATCAAAATCTAGATATGTCAAATCACCAAACATACTTAAATCCTTGATTTGATTCATACAACTAAAGCTTGATATTATATATGTTCATGAAGCACATAAACAAGCCTTTAGTAAAAAAACTAAAATGCTCGAGAAATAAGATTAGATCTACAAACTTCTCTAGAAATCAATTAGAGCATATATTCACAAATCAATTAAGTGTATTTAATCAATGCTCTAAACATACAACAAATTGTGCTATTTCCAAATATGTTAAATCAAAAACATATAGCACAGCTAGGAATTATTAATCATTAGAATTTTCATAATCAATGCATAAATAACCCTAGATTCAAATCTAATCACAATACAACTCATATGCATTTGAAAAACATAGGTTTAGAAAAACATAACTCACTTTCAAGATTATAATTAAGATCTGTTGACGATGATTTCTGGATTGTCACTTGTCTAACAATAATATTATGATAATAAAAGCAGTAATGTAAATAAAGCATGCAAAACACAAGTTTTACATGGAAAACCCTAAAAACGGGAAAAAACCACGGTGCCCCTTGAGGGCAGAAAAATTAATACTATGATCTTCTTTAGGTTACACTTTTGACGTTTGTTTCTTCTCTCATACAATAACACTCAACTATCAAGAATTCAAAACCCTTTCCACTACACTAAGTGGTCTTATTTATACCGAGTTGATTAGGGTTATTTCTTGACCTTGTTGTGTGGGTGGCAGACTTCCTAAACAGAGTTGTTTTGGAAGTGTAATATCATAGATTGTTTAGGATTCGTTTTCTGTTTTTATGTCTATCTTTCAGGAAGTCTTAAATCCTTTCCTTTTTGGACTTCCTTTTTGAAAGGAAATATCACTATTTCCTTTCCTGGATCTGAGTCTTGAAATCTTGAATTCGAGAGTCCTTGTTTAATGATATTGCTTTGGTAACAAATTACTTCGCACGTGCTATTTGGGTGAAGCATGGTCGAGTAAAGCTTCAACAAGTACAATCTTTTGTTTTGAGGTGAGTAGATCGTGGCTGAGTAGAAGTCTCTGGCGAGTACATTCCTTGGCTATAAGTTGAATTACCTGGCGAGTATATTTAATTTGTTGGTTTTGATGACATGGCATGGCAGTCAACTTTTCCCCCGTTGACCGCTTCGACTGAATGATTTGGACTAATTCTTCCGTGTTTCCTGTATAAATTGTTGACGTGTCTCTCGGTTGAAAACATACATGCAACAATACCCTCATAAATACTTCGAGCCGAATAAGAAAATAGACATCTTCATTCCTTTGTTTCTGGTAGTAGTATTTATAACATACTTGGTTTTTTGCTCTGTTGAGAAAATTCTTTAAAAAAGCTCTTTCCCGCCCCTTTTCTATTTATTACTTATATGTCCACGTGTCCCTTTGGTGTTGATCTCGATGGTTAGAAGCTTTCACAGTAAGCTTTCATTTCTAGCCACAAGTTTTTCAAAAGATTACGTCTGACTTGACATAGTAAGGTGACGTTCTGCTTGTGGAATGCTTCCTATGGCGCCACATGTTCACCCTTTGGAGGATGATTTTGTCACTGTCATGTACCTTGGCAGTCACACTATCAAACCCGAATTTAAATTTCAAATTTCAAAACGCTTGCAACTTTTAAGGCAACGAATCACTTCATTTTGCCTACTTCCACCTTTTAGTAAACTTGGCTCTTTCTCTTCTTCTTATAGAATCTTCAAAATCTTCACATTGCAGACTTCGTAATTTTTTATCTCCCTGGATCGAGACTTCCTGCATTTCCATTTCTTTTGCTTCTGCACTCTCGATTATCAGACGGTTCGAAAGCTTTCACTTGCGGTCCTTTGATTGCTTCTCTTGAGCCTCTATGTGACTTCCATTGTTAGGGTTTTATTCTGGTGAGTTTTCATGGACCCATTTCAACGTTCTTTGCTTTTTAATCAAATGATGCGGGCCCTAGAGCTTGGTGATAAAAATATTGCGGATAAGATCGAATCGTTGATTCATAATTTTAATCCAAGCTTTCCTATTCCTGTTTCTTTTTATATCCATACTGTTCATGAAACCAGTGCCCCTAATATCTCTCATGCTTCATCTTTTGATAGTGATTCCTTAGAGATGACAAAATCGTCAAGACCCAGTGGTAGCAAACGAAAAACGCCTAGGGCTCCTAGAACATCTATGTTAGGCGCTCAGATGATAGTTGACTCTGACTTTGAAGATCATCAAAATGATAGGCTGCATTTCTCTTTTGAGCGTCCAAGTGCCTTTGATAGTGAGATAAACATTGTTGGCGAGTAACAACTTCAAAAATATACGATTCGATTCAGCATTCATAATACAGTAAATTTAATGTTGCCTGGTGAGCGAGCTATATGGAATCCTTCCCGAAATGTTGTCACCATTTATGGCTCGATGCTTAGCTATGAGATTACTCTTCCTCTTTAGCCTTTCATAAATAGATTCCTCGCTGATGCTAAGCTTGCTGTTAGAATTATGCTCAATAGCAAGAGTGTAATAGTGTTTTGACAATCTATTCATATTAATAAAGTGATTTCTGGTTTAACAAGTCTTATAGCATTTTTAGTTTAATTATTATAATTGTCAAAAGTAAATAATCATAAGATCAAAAGACTATGAGAAAAGAAGAATTGTTAGTACATCTGGATATGTTTGAGGTTGACACAATTCTTTAGTTAGTCTTGAATATTGTTCAAAACTTAAGATAAAGGCTGGGCACCTTTACCTTGTTAAAGTTGTAGATTCTTTTGCTAGCATTTAAGTCGGATCAAATGAGATATGATGAGTCTAAAATCATCAAAGTGTCTTTGAGTAAAAGAATCTAGTGCACTAGGTGCATTGAACAGGATCACAATGAAATACTTTATCTAGAACCATCAGTAGATAAAAGTTTTTCATTATGAGGACAATCGAAGAGTCTATCTTCATCATGAGATAAAATTATGGAC
Source organism: Acer negundo (assembly GCA_035582765.1). Taxonomy (NCBI): domain Eukaryota; kingdom Viridiplantae; phylum Streptophyta; class Magnoliopsida; order Sapindales; family Sapindaceae; genus Acer; species Acer negundo. The sequence goes on along the minus strand of CM069236.1, from coordinate 7,939,974 downwards.
TTATGGTTGCAAGTGTTATCAATGAGTACGATTATATAGCATAGTCTATCCTCGATAGTTTGATGATATTCATTTATTAATCGATAGAGGACTTCATTTATAGATATGGACATCGTGGCTCCATTTATTAAAATAAGAGTATAATATTATCATATGGATGTTTTGAGGCATTGGATATTAAATCTTAACGTTAAGTTTTCGATAGTGACTATTGAAACATGGCTTCTGAACAAGTCAAAATATCCAAGTTCAAAATGTGGTCATATGAGTAAATATGGTAACTTGGAGAGCTATAGGTGGTCTATGAACTCTTGGCGATTACTGATATTATTCACGAGGATACACTACTCCTATAAGATTGTCTAGGGTTTGAATGAGAAACATTTACTTATTCTATCTTTATTTAAGAGTACAGTTTTAGCTCTTTAGATGAATGAACTTGATGTTGTAAAATTGTGTTATAAAACCTAACTCGCAAATACACGAATCGTGAGATAAGTACAACGACGAGTAGGGATCGTTCCCACGAGGAAAAGTGATTTATCAATTAAAACTAATTCTAATTAAAGCTAAGCAATTAAAAGTATCCAAGAGATTTTGATTAAGTGATTGATTGATTTAGAACTAAATTAAACTAAGAAAGCAATTTTACAAGATTATGTGAATGTGATCAAGAGGTGAAAAACTAGGTAATCGATGCTCCCCATATACAATACTCAATGTTCATCAACTAATTCTATAAAATAGATTCAATCCAGATTCAGAGTTCATTCTCATCTTAATTATGGTATTACCTTAATTCCTTGGGAGTTAACCACGTGTTCTCAATCACAACTCACCCTCGTCAAAGGTGTAAGCCATCACCAAGAACCCATTATGTGCAAGAATTATTGAACCAAAATTGTCTCGCTGTAATTCCTATGTTGAGAACAATCATACTCATTCAATTGAAAAGTAATTAAGACAACCTAAATTCCTCTAGCGCAATCTCAATTTATAAATTATCGAAACCCTAGAGAAGTATCAATTAATTTCCAATAGATTAATGCAAGTCAAGAGTAAGATATATAATGAATTTAACAAATCTAAATCCGAATTTATTAATAAAGATATGGAGTTTGAATCATAACATGAGCATTACATAAGTTCACATCGATCCCCTAGTATGGAGTTAGTTACACATGAAAAGATTAAAAAGAAGAGGAGAAAGAGTTGATAAAACACATGAATGTCTTCTTCAAACTTCCAAGTGCAACAATGGTGGTGGTGTGATAAGGGACGGCCCCCTTGGTGGCTTGGGACCTCTTTTCGATTCTTTTAATTGAAAAGAATATAAAGTATTTATAGGTGACTTTTCCTTATGAACCTTCAATTCTTCTTAGGTTTAGGAAATCCACAAAGTGGGAAAGTAGAAGAAAACAAGGAATTGGAATCCTTTCCCAACTTTGATTTCCTCTCTTGATGAGTGGCTCCTAATTTGAGTTTAGGAAGTTTCCCAAACATGTATTGGTCTTTTAGAGTCATTAGAATTTGATTTGGGAAGTTTTAGAATAGTTCTGGAACAATTCGGAGTTGAAATCCACCAAAATCATGCACAACCGCTCCCTAGAACGCTTGGGAGGCAAGTTACCTCGGTGGCTGCATAGCAAGTGGAATTCTTCTGCTATTTTCCGCTGCCTAGGACCTTTCCCTAGACACGTGCATGCGGGGCGGTTTGGGCGGTGGTAGACTCTCCAACTCTGCCTTTGGTTACTAAATCAGTCATAACTTCTTCTAGGAATATCGAAATTGTGATCCGAAAAGTGTGTCGGAAACTAGACTTTTAGGGCTTTCAATCCATAGGTAGTAGGACACACAATTCAAGAGATTTTGATTGAGTGATTGATTGATTTAGAACTAAATTAAACTAAGAAAGCAATTTAACAAGATTATGTGAATGTGATCAAGAGGTGGAAAACTAGGTAATCGATGCTTCCCATATACAATACTCAATGTTCATAAACTAATTCTATGAAATAGATTCAATCCAGATTCAGAGTTCATTCTTATCTTAATTATGGTATTACCTTAATTCCTCGGGAGTTAACCATGTGTTCTTTCAATCACTACTCACTATTGTCAAAGGTGTAAGCCATCACCAAGAACCCATTACGTGCAAGAATTATTGAACCAAAATTGTCTCGCGGTAATTCCTATGTCGAGAACAATCATACTCATTCAATTGAAAAGTAATTAAGACAACCTAAATTCCTCTAGCGCAATCTCAATTTATAAATTATCGAAACCCTAGACAAGTATCAATTAATTTCCATTAGATTAATGCATGTCAAGAGTAAGACATATAATGAATTTAACAAATCTAAATCCGAATTGATTAATAAAGATATGGAGTTTGAATCATAACATGAGCATTACATAGGTTCACATCGATTCCCTAGTATGGAGTTAGTTACACATGAAAAGATTAAAAGAAGAGGAGAAAGAGTTGATAAAACCCATGAATGTTTTCTTCAAGCTTCCAAGTGCAACAATGGTGGTGGTATGATGGGGGACAGCCCCCTTGGTAGCTTGAGACCTCCTTTTGATTCTTTTAATTGAAAAGAATATAAAGTATTTATAGGTGACTTTTCCTTATGAACCTCCAATTCTTCTTTGGTTTAGGAAATCCACAAAGTGGGAAAGTAGAAGAAAACAAGGAATTGAAATCCTTTCCCAACTTTGATTTCCTCTCTTGATGATTGGCTCCTAATTTGAGTTTAGGAAGTTTCTCAAACATGTATTGGTCTTCTAGAATCATTAGAATTTGATTTGAGATGTTTTGGAATAGTTCTGGAACAATTCGGAGTTGAAATCCGTTAAAATTACGCACGACCACTCCCTATACCGCTTGAGAGGCAAGTTGCCTCGGTGGCTACATAGCAAGCGGAATTATTCTGCTATTTTCCACTGCCCAGGACCACTCTCTAGACATATGCACGCGGGGCGGTTTGGGCAGCGGTAGACTCTCTAGCTCTAACCTTTGGTTACTAAATCAGTCATAACTTCTTCTAGGAGTATCGAAACTGCGATCCGAAAAGTGCGCCGAAAACTAGACTTCTGGGGCTTTTAGTCCATAGGTAGTAAGACACATAATTCAATCAGAGCTGAGAGATATGGGCCCTGAAACATGACTGTTCTGCACAGGCTGAAAATCCTCTTTTCATGGTTTCTTCCAATTTGTTCCTTTTCTCCATCTTTTGATTTCTTTTCTCCCAAAATGAGATTTAACACCACTTTAAAGGAATGAACCTACACATGCTCAACAAACACATTAAACAACTTATTTTACTCGAGAACAAAACATAAATAATAGGAAATATGAGCATAAAACATGTATAGAAATGAACCGATCAGTGGTCATATGAGTAAATATGGTAACTTGGAGAGCTATAGGTGGTCTATGAGCTCTTGGTGGTTATTGATATTATTCACGAGGATACACTACTCATATAAGATTGTCTAGGGTTTGAATGAGAAACATTTACTTATTCTATATTTATTTAAGAGTACGGTTTTAGCTCTTTAGTGGAATGAACTAAAATTAATAGATCGGACCTAAGTGAATCATTTGTTGATTATGATTGGGTTATGTCTATTGAAGCTTAAATTTAGATAGCTCGTCAAGACCTCCAATCAACACGGACTAGCATGGATCACTTGATATATTCTACCAGACTAATTTATGGGTCCATCTAGAATTGTACTTAATATATTAAGAATATAATTTGCGCATTATTTATTTAATGGAATATTAAATTATATTAATATATTAATGAAAGACATGTGAGCTTGTTTCTTTTAGTAAGAATGGGTCTAGTTCACATGTGGGCTTTTTATTTAAAGTATAATGGATTAATTAAAATGGAAAAATAATATATGGCCCATGTATGGTATGTGGGGCAAGGCTAATATATTAGTCTAAAATATTATTTTATTTTATTATTTAATTAAATGGGAATTAATTAATTAATTAATTAATTAATTATTTAATTAAAAATCAAAATCTTTTTCTGACTAGGAAATATGTTTCTTAGTATTATACTATTGTTGGTAGTATAATTAATATTAAAGACTTTATTTGGTAAGTAGATAAATAAAATGAATTTATTTATCTAGCCAAATAAGGAAGTCTTTGATTAAATCACAAATACACTAAAGAGTTGGATTAGTGTTTGGAATTAAAAAGTCTAATTAGAAGAATTAATATAAATAGATATATTTTTATACCGAAAATATATATATATATATATATATATATTTTATATGGCAAGACCGCAAGAAGAAGTCAACGTGATATATACATTATTCTTGCAAAAGAAATATTGGTGCAGTATATATATATATATATATATATATATATATTATTTATTTATAAGGCAGGCAGTAGAGGTCGCCTATATTATATATATTATTTACACTATATGACTAATTTAGATGCGGCTCCATATACATATATTATGGCAAGAGTTTTTTTTTTAGAAAACCCTAATTTCCTTGATAGAGATTTATTTTTCTATAGCTTGAAAAATAGAATCCAACTCTTAGATTAGTGTGAGAAAATTCGGCCAAAGAGAGAAAGTGAGAAGAACGTTTTATTTCGATAGTACACTAGTAGTTTTTACATCAAAAGGTTTTGTGCACAATTTTGAATCAGGTTCACACGAGTTTCGATCAATAGATTGATAATTCAAAAGTGATCGGAACGTTCTTTGTGATCTCTTGTGAGTTTTTGTGACTAACGAAAAAGAAAAAGTTTTTTGTTATCCATCCTTAGGTACTCAATTCAAAGAAAGAGAAACCACGTTCCTAGGTGATCCACGTTCATGATTGGATTGGAAGATTTTACGGATTACCATCAACGCAAAATCAATCAGATCACGCGACAAAAGGTATTTTACTTTTGTTTATACATTAACTTAATTAAGGGTTAAGGTTCATCTTTTATATGGGAAAATTTTTGTTATATACCAAACCTATTTTTGCATTCCGCTGCGTGTATAAAACCGTTTTTCCCTACACTTGCACCTGTCCAATTGGCTCATAATAGCTATAGGATACTGATGTGTTTGTGCTTGATGTGGATGATGAAGGGTTACGGGCCTCTTTCTCCCCGTGAGATTCGCCACTTATATACATTGAGGCAATCGGGCCATGGTGGTACTTACTTTCTCCTCTCATATGCTGTAGAGAACTGGATTCCTGAAGGCGTGGTGAATCTGGGTTAAGTGGAGATCTCAGATGATGAAAAGAAGAAAGATTTTATTTAGGGTCTACCCACTGCAAACAAATGTTGGAAAAACAACTAGTTTTTTATCAACGGTGCATGGGGAAGAGATGCATTAGCCAGTTTTCGCTGAAACCTCTTGGCGATGAGAGTCCCAAGACACTTCACCTCTCCTGATGCTTGGTCTAAAGCATTGCCAGTATTGTTGGATGATGAGGTTTCTCATCTTGCGGCTGCTACTGTTCTTCCTTTGGCTAAAAGGGGGGAGCCTTTCCTTTTAAATGAGGAGAAAATGATTGCTCAGCAGATTTTCCCTTGCTTGTTTGCCTGGCTTAAACGATGTAAGTTTCCTTTGTTCCTTTCTTTCTTTTGACTCTCCACTTGATGTTGTTCGCCTTCAATTGCTAGTTTTGCGTTGTTAATGTTTTATTCTTCTCGCAGTAGATGAATTTGATGTAGTCTGTGACTTGTTGGTCCGAGCGGTGAAGAATTCCACTGCTACTAGCCAAAGGCAAGCTACTGAATTGGCTAAGGAGGGAATTGCTGTTCTGAATTCTTGAGAGTTGAGAGTTATTGTATGAGAGAAGAAACAAATGTCAAAAGTGTAACCTAAAGAAGATCATAGTATTATTTTTCCTGCCCTTAAGGGGTGCCGTGGTTTTTTCCCGGTTTTAGGGTTTTCCACGTAAAACCTGTGTTTTGCATGCTTTATTTACATTACTGCTTTTATTATCATAATATTATTGTTAGACGCATGACAATCCAAAAATCACCGTTAACAAGATCGAATTAGCTTTTAATTGAAGACTACAAACCTAATAACACATGATCAAGAGCATACACATATATAAGAAGAAAGCCCAAGGTAATTGAAGAACATTAAAGCTCAAGAAAATACAAAGGATTTGACAATTACCTTAGAACAAGCAGTGCAGTCCGAATTTGGTGTCAAACTAAATGAAATCTTGATCAAATGACCTCTAGGTTGCTTGGGGTTTGTAAAGGACTCCAATACGAATATTCTCCGACTTGAATCACTCAAATCGGATGAAAGATGAGAGCGATATGATGTTTGGAAGTTGGGAAAATCTTAGAGAAAATTCTACATTTTCTCTCTTAAAAATGGTTGAAATGTGAAAGTGAGAGAGAGGGAATATTTAAAGGATAAAGGGAGGGAAAGTAAAAGAGAGTGGGCCCCACAAGTGAGGTGGCCTCTTTGCCTTCCTGTGAAGGTGAGTGATCACCATGGGGAGGCCGATAGGCCTCCTTCTCGTGATGGCCACGCTCCTTCACGGGAACGCCTCCCATGGTTGTCCTTCTCCCTTCACTCCTCTCCTTGTACATCTCTCGTGTTCTTCGACCGTCCTTCGGCCTACAAACTTGGAATTCAAATCTATTTCGGATTATAAACTTTAACTCATTAATACACGAGGACGACTATTAAACTTTGACAAATGGATATGAACTCAACTTGATACATGTTGACGAAGACAATGCATTATAAGAGAACGTAAAGTTTCGAAACTTCCTAGTTTGAACTCGAAATCTAATGAGTGAATAACTAAAATAACCGGAACTCAACAAGGAATCATATCAGAACATATTCAAGTCCAAATTACTTACACACAAACAAATAAACATAAGATCACATAAGTATTCAATTTCCTAGAGATAGTCCTAGTACATGCATTTCTCCAATATTTGTCAATTTGAGACTAATGCATGAGCATGCTAAAACACGTGTGTGAATGTGTTATACCAATTTAGCACTACGATACAGGGACATAAATGTATGCAATGTGTGTGTGCACGCTTAAGCCTTTTAAGAGGAAAGATGTCTTATTACATTTGTAGTCAATAACACTTTCTTCGCACGAAGGCTTTACTTTGCTTGAAACGTTGTCTATCTTATTTGAAGCTTGATAAACCATAAAATTAGGGCAACTTAACAATACAAAGCAAATAACGTTTTGATATAGAATAATGCCAACTAGACTCAAAATCCTAACAATTTCAATTAACGTAATTAAATTAGAATTATTTATTTTAAATAAAAAATAATATTAAAACCCATTTCAAAATAATAATAATGATAATAATGTTATTAAAATGAAAATACTTAAAATAAGGGGTATAATAGTAAAAATAAAACCACTTAATATTTAAGTGAAAACATACCAAAAAATAAAAAAATAAAAAAAATAAATCAATGTGTCTTAATAATTAAGACTCATTAAGTACTTATGACTTTTAAGATTTAAGTTATAAAAAAAAAAAAAAAAAAAAAAAAAAAAAAAAAAAAAAAAAGACAATTGGCCCCTTAAAGTCGGTCAAACTTAATGGCACCCCAATCCCTCTAACCAAGTCAGAAATAATTTTCGGATCCCAGTATTCCCACGATAGATCAAAGAACCAAACCCAACATGAGAGGTGTTAGGATTTTGGTTTGTGTTGCCATGTATTCCATATCAAAACACTATTTATCTTGTAATGTTTAGTTGTCTTAGTTTGATGATGATTGAAGCTTCAAGGAGTATTTGGCAACTCTTCATGCAAGATGGTGTCTTCAAGAGGAAATGAGCTACATTGCTCATCAAAGGTATTATAGACCTTTTTCATCTTACAAGGCATAGACACACACACACACACACACACACACATGACATTCATTTGTGTCCTTGCATATTTGTACACCATTGGTATAATACTTTTACACACTTGGTAACATATGCACATGCATTAGATTCAATTTGATAAACTTTGTGATTTGCATGTTCTAGGACTATGTCTAGGAAATGGCATACATGTGTGACTTTGTATTTATTTGTTTTAGTTTTATTATTTTTAGACTTGAAGATGATCTCATTTGATTCCTTATTGAGTGTCGTTCATTTTGGTTACTCACTCATTAGGTTTTGAGTCCAAACTAGGAAGTTACGCTACTTTACGTTCTCATTTTTTGAGTTGTCTTCGTCGTGGTGTACAAAGTCGAATTCTCAACCTTTTGTCAAAGTTTCGTAGTCGTCTACATGCGTGAGAGAGTCACAATTAGTGATGGGCGTTTTCCCATCGGGCCCCATCTCCCACGGACCCCTATGGGGTTTTGGGGGCAAATTTTGCCCCCAAATGGATTTTTTTTTTTGGGGGGGGGGGTAGGGCGTAAACTTTGCCCCCGAACATATTTTGGGGGAGGTGGTGGTGGGTATTTTATTTTGGATTTTGTGTTGTATTTTTATTATGTTTTTATTACTTTTTGGTTTGAAAATTTGAAATTTAGAATTGAAAAGGAAATGAAATGGGGGAAATGGGTTTTGGGGATAGAGGTAGAGGAACCTCCCCCCAAAATGTCCCCCCCCCCATTGGTCCCCCCAAATAAATTTTAGGGGAGGTGGTGGGGGAGGTTTGAGGAATGAGGGTGGGGGTGGGGGTACCCTCCCCCACCCCATTAAGCCCCCAAGCCCATCCCTAGTCACAATTATATTCCGAAGACAGATTCAAAATCGAAGTTCGGAGGCCCAAATACAGCTGAAGAACGCAAGAGGAGAGTGAGGGAAGCAAGCATTGGCCAAAGGCCAAGCTTGGTTGGGAGCATGAGGAGGCCATGAGCCTTATGGCCTATCCATCTCTCTGCTCCATGAGGCTCACACACCTCTCATGGGGTGGTAAGGTATCATCCCTTGATTGGTTGCCTCTTTCAATCTCTTCATTTCATTTAAATGTTCTCCTTTTCTCTCCCGTTCATTTTAAGAACAAAAGTTTGAAAACACTAAGTGCAGAATTTTCTCTCCAATCTTTCTCACCTTCCAAACACCACAACTTTCTCATTCGGACTCCGAATTGAGTAATTCAAGTTGGAGAATCTTTGTAATCATGTTTTCTACCTTTTCCTAGAGAGTTTGCAGCTGTTTGATCGAGTTTTACAGTGGCTCTACCAAGAAAACCTAACCAGCTCTTGATTCTATGGCATTTGACTTATCTATGTTTTTTCTTCTTTTAAAACCTTCAATTACCTTGGGGTTTCTTCTTCTATATATGTATGTATGTATGATGAAATCTATTGATAAAGATAGCTTCATAATCAAACTTAATCAAGTCTAATTAGAGACAACTGTGAACTAGTTTTCTATGATTCTAGTTTTTCACATGCTTGAGTGTTGTATTGTGATTAGTTTGATACCTAGGGTTATTTGTGATTGTATTGATTTATTTTATGAATAATAACCTTGAAATTTGCTTTGATCCTTGATTGAAAAAATTTAAGATTAGTACATGTGTATTTATTTTTAGAGCCATCTAGCATTTAATTGATTTATCATTTTATCCTTACTCTAAATCTTTGGCTAGAATATTCATTGAATACATTTTGTGATTCTAGCATTTTTGTGTATGTTTCTAATATCTTGAAGATATGCTTCATGAATATGATTTATTCAAGTATTAGATTTGTGAATGAAACTAGGAGCCATATGTGTTAAGTGTTTTTCACATGCTTTAGGTTTTAATTCAATTTGTATGACTACACTATTTTGACTTGTGTTCTCACATGATTAAGTCTAGTTTCCATGGAATGTATTGATCACATGTTCTATGTTGAATTTGCTTGCTTGCATCATTTGCATTCACTGATCACACTAGGAAGTCGGTAAAAGGCAAGAAGTCTTGACTAGGACAAGAGGTCTAGCTAGTCAAGCGAGGAAGTCTTAGTTAGGACAAGAGGTCTGGATAATCGAGCAAGAAGTCATGGCTAGGATCGGGAATGTCCAGATAGCTATACATGAGAGGCTCTCTAGAGGTATGAGTGCCTTGGATAGGGAGTTGACTACAATATTGGTAGGCCCGGGAGTTTTGTTAGACATAGATTCTAATAGAGAGTGTTGCATGGGATGTGCATTGGCTCTTGAGGAATTTCTAATCTTCCAATGATGTTGGTTAGAGATGGACTCTAATATATGGTGGTTTCGCATCATTGAGGGATTTCATACCTACCAATAAGGATTGGGTAGACATAGACTCCAATAGGAAGTAGATCATAGGATTGGTCACTTTTGAGGAATTTCTAATCTATTATCCAATATATATAGTACCCAATGGTTGTAGTTCAACCCGTGGATGTTTCCTCTTTAGAGGTTTTACCACGTTAAAAAATCTCATGTGTCAATTCTTTCTATCTCTCTCTTTTATATTTGTATATGTGTATGTTTCAATCTTGTTGTATAATATTCACTTGTGATATATTTTGAGACAAGACTTTGTTAAGTGTGATTTGTAAGTAATTCATTTTAATCATAGTTGTATATATAATTCTTTTGTTCATTGATTCTTTTGTATAGTTATATTTTGATTGACACTTGTAGAACATTGAACATTATTGGAAATACAAGTATTCCTTGTTATTATATTTTAATGTTATTCTTCTTCTCGTTACATGTTGATATATAGACAATGGTTTAATGATCACATGCTTATCTTTTCTATACATGTATGTATGGTTTATATGTTGTAATGTAAGCTATCTTGAGGGACAAACTTGCGTTTGTTTCAAGGGATTGAAAAAGGTGTAAAAACCTATTCACCCCCCTCTAAGTATGCTTTAGGCAATTTAACTACGATTGTATATTTCAAGAGGATTTGAAAAGACCCGTAAAAGACTTACCACCCTAGACAAGAGACTCTGAACTCTGAATAGGACTCGTACCCGAATCCAAAACAATCACCGAGACACCCCCCTTAGGTAAAGGAGGTATCAGCTCACTAACCAATGAACACACCCCACCAGATGCGAGAGGAACAACCTGAGAAGAGGAAGTCACTCCACTCACTGTATTAAGACAAACTTGACTAGCCGAGGAGCAAGACACATCTACCGGGCTAGGCACTGCCATTAGAGAGGAAAGAGACAAATCGGCTTCCATGCACATAGGATCCATGGAGCTTAATATCGGCCAAAACCTTAATTTTATAAACCCAAGCAGCTTCGAAAACCCTAGTAGAGCCTGAAGTGGATGCATTGTAGAAGCAGCAGTGAAATTACTGTGGCATCAATGTAGCGGAATTACTATAGCATCAATGTAGCAACGAGTAGAGACATTGTAGCTGTGATGGAGTTATTGTAGCGGCATTGTAGAAAGACAAAATTACTGTAGTAGCGATGGAAAATTGTAGCGGGCAATGTAGCATGACAAAATTACTGTAGTGACACTGTAGCATCGATGAAATTACTGTAGCAGAGATCGCTATTTACCTTTTTTTTTTTTTTTTTAGGGTTCATCTTTTTCCATTCTCATATTTTTAGTATTTTTTTCTCTAGTTGATGTGGATGTGTCATCAGTGCTGCCTACTTCAGTGTTGCTGGAGATGGGTGAAATTCATAGTTCTTTTATGGTTGTTGAGTATGAGAATCTCCCAGCCTTTTGTTCCACTTTATCTTTTATTGGTCATTTGCCTAGTTCTTGTTGTTTGAACAATTAAGGTTCCTCTAACTAGTTTTGTAAAATCGACCCAGGAAAATATGGGGAATTCTAGAGTTTCTAGGGATGATGGTTTTCAGCCTATTCAGACCGGTTCTTCTAAATCGGTTTATCGCCATGTTATTGCACCCTAGGAGGAGGTCCTATTATCTAATTTTTTTTTCATCTATTCACTAGGATCTAGATGTCCAGGATTCAGTGGTTTTCCATACTTCAATAGGGTCTAATTTGATCTTGGGCTCCACTTCATCCACTGGTTTGGTTTTTTCTTTAGATCCTTCTTCGTCGGCTACCTCAACTATTTCAGCCGTGTATTTATGTTTGGTTCCTGTGATGATTTCCTTGACATTATAGATTAGCGAGGGCTTAGGTTTTGATGACAGGGTCACTGATTTAGTTCTGGTTTCTAGTTATTTGGTTGTTGATCCTTCAGTTAGTTAGTCTGGCTGTGGAGGTGGTGCTTGATTCGTGGAATGTTGTTCAAGGCTCTTCGGCGGTCAATCAGGTTCGCCCTATTGTCTCTACCAGTTATCTAGGTTGTAAGTTTCTCATTTTTGATTTGCTTATTTCTGTGACAAACCACAATTGGGGTTTGAATTGTAAGGGTAGCTTAGACGCATAATTGTTGGTGATCAAGCACAACAAATGCCCTATCAAGACCTTAAGATGATAAGCACTTCAAAGGTAAAACACTTGTGCTTACTTGCATTGAAGAGACTTAGTTGTACACACACACAACTCATACATATCTATACTTCTTGTATGTTGTGTGTTTTATATATGTGCATTCATGCTATTGAACTCTCTTCATGCATGTTTTAATTGATTGTATCTTGATTGATAATTGCCATGTAATTTTAGGCATTAGGATGCATTCTCTTCACACTTCACACTTGCACAACACAATTGCCATGTTGTGTTGTGTAGTTAGTGTGTCATGTAAGTCGTTTCCCGAAGATTGTTTGAAAACGTCCACGCTTGCATGTTGGTGTGCTCAGCTCAGCACGAAGATCGCCTTCGAAGAATGCTCTCGGCTTCTCCTTTGGTTTCACCATATTTGGTGAATGGCGATTATGATCGGTGGCCTGGACCGCCGAATGAAACCGCCGTCTGATTCCAGAATGTTCTGGAATGGATCTACAGTTATGATTGGCAGCTAGGCCACCGAATGAAACCGTCGTTTGAGACCTAATTAGTTTTATCTCTCGTGTTCAAATCTATAGTTGTGATCGGCGGTCATGAAACCGCTGACGCTAACTGACGCTGTCGGATTTTATTTCTGCGGTTATGATCGGCTGTTTACAACCGCCAATTGAAACCTCTGATCGGTGCTTTTCAAGGGAAAACTTGTCTTTCACCTAGCCTTTTCTTGCTCTTTATAAATATATCATTATCTCATTCTCTAAACTTAGCTCTTGCGTATTAAGAACCCTAAAGAGAAATATAGAGATACTTGAGAGAAAAGGCACAAAGATTGCTACTTTAATTCTTTAAACTCATTTCCATAAGCATTAAACATCATCTAAACATCATCTAGGATAATTTAGGATGTATATATGCATGGGTCTTCTTCAACACACATGACTTGATAAGTTGAATACCATCTATTGATCTTTGTGTTCTTACTTAGCAAGAAATCTCATTTTTAACTTGTATTCATTAGATTATATTCTATCTACAAGATTGAGATTATTGTGCTGATTGATTGTTAGTTGTATTTTGATAGCTATTGCCTAGGATTGTTTTATCTTATATAGCTAAGTTATATGCCATGACATATAGCAATATGATATCTATAATTGATTTAATTGTCATTATTTAATCTCTAGATAAGCATTTAGTGTTGTCTAGCATTAATTGCATTTTGGATATTTCATAATATTCACATAGGTCATTGATCTCGTTATTAAGAAGTAAGTCTTATGACTAAGGTGGCTTAGTGCGCAAGCAAGTGGTCTAGGTTCACTATTAAAGGCTCGTAAGGTAGTAGTGGTGGGTTAGTGACCGAGAATGGTTGAGGGCAACCTAAGCTGTAAACATCATTACAAGTAGTGGATTTGAGGATCGAGTGTGACTAGCTGAATAGCTCGTGGTTTTTCCTTGTTGAAGGTTTCCACATAAAAATTAAGTGTTCTTTAATTTTCGTATTTTATACTTGATTTTATTAATTGTTGAATTGGGTTATTTTTGCAATATTGACTAATCTGAAAAATTGATAATAATCGGATTAACAACCCATTTACCCCTTCTAGGTTGTTTTAGACACATGTATATTTGTTTCAATTGGTATCAGAGCGAGTTCTTGGACATATTTAAGAGATTCATGAATTTGGTGTGTTTTTGCATTTTGTGTGTTTTTGATTGAGTACATACTTTTGCATTCATTTCATTCATTCATAAACACCATGAGTGATTTTGGGATGAGTAAATAGGGAGCGTCGAGCTTGAGGCCACTGTTGCTCACCGACGATAACTATGCCTCATAGAAAGGCAAGATGGAGGTTAATGTGTGCCAAATACATGACCATGCTTGGATGGCAATAGAAGACGGCTACACTCTACCTACAATGACCCCTACGGGTGATGGAGAGGATGTTCTCAAGCTGAAGGCTCAATGGAACGCTTAAGAGTTTGATAAATGGAACAACAAGGCAATGCATGCCATCCTTTGCTCCACAGACAAAAATCAATAAAAGTTGATCCAAACAACTAAGATTGCAAAGGAGGCTTGGGAGATCCTAGAGACCGCTCATAAAGGAAATGAGGTGGTCAAGGACTCCAAGCTCCAAGTCCTCCAAACTCAATTTAAGACCATTGGAATGGAGGAGCATGAGCGCTTCAATGACTTCCAAGTGAAGCTAATGAACATAGTGAACTAAAGTCATCAACTTGGTGACCCTTACTCGGATAGAAAGATCAAAGAAAAGATTATGAGATCACTTCTCGAGAGGTTCGAGTCCAAAGTAACGGCTTTAGAAGAAAATAACGACTACAAGAATATAAAGCTGAGTGAAGTTATTGGAAAGATTCTTGCCTATGAGTCAAGAAAGTCTACCACCTCCACATCTCCTAAGAAGCAAAAAGGAATTGCTTTGAAGACCTCCAAGCATGACAAGAATGTGGATGACTCGGATGAAGACATGGTTGTAATTGTCAAAAGATTCAAGAAATTATTGAATCTACAAAAGAATGGCTATAAGTCAAAGGGGGATGGCTTCAAGAAGAAGACAATGTTCATAAATGATGAGCCAATCCAAGAGAAGTCTTTAAGAGAAGAGATTCAATACTATGAATGAGGATGATTTGGGCATATCTCTCTGGAATATGGAAACTTGAAGGATAAAAGAAAAGGAAAGGCAATGGCGCCTCATGGAGTTTGAGTGAGAGTGAAGAAAATCCTTCTAGTGATGAAGAGCTAGCCATTAACTACACGACATTTGAAGCCACTTGTGTAGAAGTTGAAAAAGATGGCAAAAATGCCTTGATTTGCGACTTTGAAGAAGGAAAAGATGAAAAAGTAGCAAGAGAGGTAGTTGGTGTAGCTACTTATTGGAATGTTAATAGTATAACATCAAATGACCAAGGTAAAGGTCTTGACGAGGAAGTTGACTCCGTTGGTGAGATGGAAAGTATATAAGATGACTCTAGTGATGAGAATTCTTCATCTCTCTCTAACAATGGATTTGTTGAAGACATGGATGTTGAAGACTACATCAAAAGATTTGAAAGCTCTAGGATAAATAATAAAAAGGAGATTAGAAAATTGAAGGAAGAAAACCTTGAGCTATCAACCAAAGTGACCCACTTAAGTGAGGAAGTGGTAAGATCTAAGAAGATTGAAGATAAGCTAAAAGATAAGCTAGCTTTATCTATGAGGAATGAAGAAAGGTTAAAGAGAGAGCTTGAAGAAGCTAAATCTTCAATGACTAAGATGGCTTTAAGCACCGAAAAGCTTGACCACATGTTGGGAGTTGGAAAAAGGTAAACTGACAAGAGAGGTCTCGACTACATTGATGACAAGGAAGCTTCTTCCTCAAGCAAGATGACCTTTGTCAAGAGCATGGACATCAAGAAGTCTCCTCCTCCTCAACACCCTAGGAAGAAGATTGATCTAGGAGAATGTTCAAGAAGTGCCCAAGTAAATGTGGCACCAAAAGGTCAAGCTCTAGCTCAACCTAATCGATCCAAAATTGGTATGATTTTGGCCCTCATTCCCGTCTCTTTATGCTTGATTCTTGGGCATTTCCCTGTATTTAATATCGTTAAATCGAGTGTTTCAGGTTATTTAGGCCTCAAGAGCATTTGTGAAGAAGAAGAGGAATTTGGTATAAAAAGAAGCACAAGGTGGTGAAACAGGGCATTGTCACCCTTTTATGAAGTTATTGTCTCTATAGTGACATGAAGATGCAATTCAAAGTAAAACGTTGCCATGAGATGTCGCCATGGTGACATAGAAGGACAAATGGCGACAACGTGGGAATTCTAGCATTGGCATTCCTACGTTGTCGCCATTGCGACAAAGAGAAAAACTATCAGGTATGATGTCGCCATGGCTACCCAACGGCGACACTTCCAGCGTGGGAATTCCAAAGTTGGAATTTTAGCCATTCAAGATGGGTATTCTTGTCCTTTCATGCCCATTTCGTGACCTAAATTCAAAACCCTATTAATACATCATAGTTTTACCCTTTAGACAACTCTTGACAACTAAGAAACCTCCTTTCTTCTACCATTCCTAATCCCACCATTTCTCCTCCTTCCTAAACTCATCATTTAATCTAGATTACCATCCCCTAATCATTCCTTTCTTCCCATCTTCTCTACATATGTCCTTAGTCACTTCCCATTTGACTCCACCTATTTAGACACATCCTCATCATCCACTATTTACACAAGGAGCATCAAAGGCAAGGAAATGATCAAGCTCTACAAAAGGAGGCCCAAGGGTGATTTCCTATTCTTTTACTTACCTTTCCTTTAATTGTAATATGTGTAACTAAACTCCCTTTCTAGGGGATTGATGTGAGAACATTTGGATTTGGTTTTGCTTAAGCTTTAATGTATCTTGAATCTCTATTTGTGTTCTATTCATTTTATAATTAGATTCTATTCATTATATAATTGACATGTATATCCACTAGTTGATTATACTCTTGTTTAGGATAATTTTTTATGGAATCTTGATTGGATTGACACCCGTGATGGATAGAGAACATAGTGATTAGGATAGATTGTTGGAGGGTATATCAATCGCAATAATCTAAACCTTTAAATTGTCATAAACCAATCTCCCCTTGACCTCCTCTCCTTAACCGGTTAGGCATTTCGGTAGCAAGTAGTTTAGGGTTCATAGTGATAGTCTAAACAGATTCAAGATTACAATTGGTTAACATTTGTGAGGTTGGTTCACTAAGGTACACTACAAGAAAATATGGTATTGTTTGATAGTTATTTGTTGACAGTTTTTAACTGTCATAAATTCTTGACAGTTTTAAACTGTCAAGAAAGATCTTGACAGTTATTTATTGACGGTTTTTAATTGTTAAGGATTTATGATTGTTAAAAATTGTCAACAAATAACTAACATTTTTTTAATATTATTAATATATAATATAAACATATAAGATATATTATTTAATATATTAATATATAATATATATATAATAATATAATATATATAATACATATATATATTATTTAATATATATAGTACATATAATAATATATATATATATTACAATATATTTGTAATATATATTATATATTACATAAATATTATAAATATAAATTATTATTATATTTTATATGTGATTTGCTATAAATATATATATTATATTATATAAATATTATAAATACATATTATTTAATAAATATATAATATAATATAATAATATATAATATTCGAGGAGAAGGAGGACGCTTGATTTGTCTTTTATATATATAATTTTTTTGGTAGCCTTTAAGAGGGAGTTAGGCACCCCGTCTGTCCAATAAAAGATTTTTATTTGTTGAAACAAATTATATCTTGCTTGCTCTTTTGATTTAGAAAGAAATTGCCGTAGAAAAATATGGACTTTAGGAAAAATCTTGACTTATGAGAGATCCTGATTTAGGGTGGATCCCGCAACTTCCGTACTCGTAAACGAATGAAACTAACTTTGGAGACCTATTTCCTTATTGGGATACTTGATAGCCATATAACGATCTTGTAACTTGTTGTTGTAACTAACAGGTGGACACATCCCTTTCTTTAGTTGGTTTTTAAAGTATGCAGCAGTTTGAGGTTCTGGATATCTCGATTGATAATCAATCCTACTTCAGCTATAAGTATCTTCAGAAAAAGCAAATCATCAGGTATCTTGGCAAGGTATCCTGATTATGTCCTGATAGGCAATTTTAGATTGTTTTAGCATCAGGCCTCTCGGAGGTGGGTATACCTTGACCAATGTAGTTTGAATGCCCTAATGTCATTCCTTCATGGAGAGAGGGAAAAGTAAGGAGCTGAGTATCCTGAAAAGGTGTCCCAATCCTTCTGATGGTCTGTCCTAGTAGGCAACTTAGGCCACTTTAGCATTAGGCTTCCTAGCGGAGGGTATACCCCGGCCAAGGCAGTAAGAGCGCCTTGAGGCTATTTCCTGGTCTTGAGGATGCGGCGGGCAACTAAGGCCGCGAGTCTGGATCTTTAGTCTAGTGTATCAGATCCTTCTTAGAATAGGGTATACCTCGACCAAGGCAGTATGAGCGCCTTAAGGTTATTTCCTAGTCTTGAGGACGCGGTAAGCAACTAAGGCCACGAGTCCGGGTCCTTAGTCTGATATATCAGAATCTTCTTGGAGGAGGGTATTCCCCGACCATGGCAGCAGAAGCACCATAAGGCTATTTCCTGGTCTTGAGGCGAATCAGTATTGGCGAAAATTATCAGTCCTGGTAGGCAATTTAGGCCATTTTAGCACTAGGCTTCTTGAAGGAGGGTATACCCCGACCAAGGCGACAAGGAGAATTATGTATTGGAGCTTGCAAAGTGATTATTGGAGAATCATGTAGGAGAGATAACTGACTTTATTGAATTTTTTCAAATAATACAATGTAAAATCGGGGTGTGTATTCCAACCGACGTAAATTGAATTTTTAAGGGTAGAATTTCCTAAGGTGATCAGCATTCCACGTGTGATCCACCGGGTATCCCTTCATGTCCTCCAGCTTGTAGGCACCACCCCGGACCATTGCTTTAATCAGGTAGGGGCCTTCCCAGTTAGGAGCAAGGTCTATGTCGGATCTTTTTCGTGTGTTCTGGGTTACCTTCCTCACTCTCTTGTTGAAGTGTCGGGCTATCTTACTCTGGTATATGGCTACTCTTTTAGCGATCTTGCTTTGTTTCTCCTTGAGTAGGTCCAAATTGGCTCTTAACTTAGCCTCGTTATCTTCTGGTTCATAGTTTTGAATCCGGAAAGATATAAGCTTGTGTTCGATGGGCAAGACTGCTTCAGTTCCGAATACTAATGAGTAAAGGGTTTCCCCTGTTGTAGTCCTTTTGGTTGTCTTGTACGCCCATAGCACATTGGGCAATTCTTTAACCCATAACCCCTTCTTCTGTTTGAGCTTTTTCTTTAGGAGCTTCTTTATTGTCTTATTGGTAGATTCTACAAACCCATTGGTTTGAGGGTGTGCCACTGATGCAAATTGGAGATTAATGTTTCGATCTTTACAGAATTCTCTGAATTTGGCGTTATCAAATTGCTTTCCCAGATCAGTTATAATGGCCATCGGGGTACCGAAGCGGCAAACGATACTCTCTTTAACAAAACTGGTGGTCTTTTCTTCAGTTATCCTGATAAGTGCCTTAGCTTCAACTTATCGGGTGAAGTAGTCTATTGCTACCACTGCATGTTTGGACTGGCCGAGTGTAGTAGGAAGCGGGCCGATTAGATCTAGTCCCCAGATTGCAAAGGGGCAGGGTGTACTGATTGAGGAGAGCCTTTCCGGGGAGAGGTGATAGAGGTTTGCTGTTTTTTGGCAAGCTTCGCAGGATTGTGCGAATTGTTTTGCATCTTAATGTATAATCGGCCAAAAGTAGCCCATTCTAAGTATTTGGTAGGCTAGTGTCTCACCTGCCGCATGATTACCACAGTCCCCTAAATGTACCTCGTTAAGTTCCCAGATATCATCATCTGGGTGAAGGCATCTAAGTAGAGGGAGGGATTTCCCTTTGCGGTAAAGGTATCCGTTCACAAGGCAGTACTAGGTAGCGATTCTCTTCAGTTTGCGTGCTTGATCTGGATCTGCAGGTAGAGTGTTACTTCGGAGGTAGTCCGCTATTGGATCTATCCAACAGGGGAATCGGATGACTGGTAGGATCTTCACCCCCTAGCTATGCTGGAACAGGGTATCAGTTGAAGAGGTACCCCTCTTGGTAGGCTATGCCCCTCACCTGCCGTGATCTTGGCTAGAACATCTGCCGGGTGATTTTTTTCTCGAGGTATCTGTTCTGTCCTTACGCCTTTGAATCTCGACATTACTTCTCGGACTTTAGCAAGATATGCTACCATATTGTCTCCTTTTGCCTGGTACAATCCCACAACCTGGTTGACCACTAATTGGGAATCACTCTTGACTAAGAAGAATTCGGCCCCTAAGGCTTCTGCTACTCCCATTCCCGCTAGTAAGGCTTCATATTCTGCTTCGTTATTAGTAGCTTTGAACTCGAACCTGAAGTAGTGGCTGCATTTGACTCCCTCTGGGTCTATCACAACTGTTCTAGCTCCGTATCCTGATTGACTTGATGACCCATCTGTGTAAAGAATCCATGTCTTGTTATCTTCAGGCTAGTTCAGATCGGTCTAATTCGGACTAGGGTCGAGCTTGGTAACTGGATCTAGATTTATGCTAAACTCCACTACAAAGTCGGCTAAGGCCTGTGCTTTGATCATGGATCTTGGCTTGTATTTGATGATAACTTGGGTGAGCTCTAGGGCCCATAAAAACAACCTGCCTGACACATCCGGTCTCTGGAGGAATTGTCGTAAGGGTTGATCGATGACTAACATGATAGTGTGTGCCTGAAAATAGGGCCAGAGTTTTCTGGCTGCAGTTACCAAGGCATAGGCGGGTTTTTCCAAGAGGGTATAATTTTTTTTAGACTTGGTGAAAGCAAGGCTTACATAGTACACCGGTCTCTGTATTTCGTCACTGCATTCTTTCACTAAGGCCCCACTAATGGCAGCTTCTGAGACGGTTAGGTAAAGTTAGAGCTCTTTTCCGGTGAGGGGCTTGACCAGTAGAGGGGGACTAGCCAAGTATTCCTTCAAGGCTTGGAAAGCCAACTCGCTTTGTTTATCCCACTTTAACTTCTTTCCCTGTTTGATAATCTTGAAGAATGAGAGACACTTGTCGGTGGAGCGGGATATAAATCGGTTCAATGCTGCTATTTAGCCTGTCAATCCCTGTGCCTGCTTGAGTGTTGTGGCAGACTTGAGGTCTAGTATGGCCTTGATCTTCTCCGGATTAGCCTCAATTCCCCTTTCATGTTCCCCTTTCATGTACCATGAACCCTAGGAACTTTACTGCTGCCACCACGAAAGCACACTTTGTGGGGTTTAGTCTCATCTGGTTCTTCCTAATTACCTGAAAAGTTTGGCGTAAATCTTCTGGCCGTTATCTGGCCTCCAAAGATTTTGTAATCACATTGTCTATGTATACCTCTATGGATCTTTCTATCTGTTGCTTGAACAATTTATTCACTATACACTTGTATGTAGCACTTGCATTTTTAAGTTCGAATGGCATTACCTTATAGCATTAGAGGTCTTGCCCTGTAATGAAGCTGGTTTTGTCTTGATCTGAAGGACGCATCATGATCTGATTGTATCCCGAGAAAGCATCCAAGAAGCTTAGAAGCCTGTTTCCCGCGGTAGAGTCGATGAACTGGTCGATCTTAGGCAGCGGGAAGCTATCTTTGGGGCAAGCCCAATTGAGATCGGTGTAGTCCACACACATACGCCATTTTCTGTTAGATTTGGTTACCATGACCACATTGGTGATCCATTCGGGATATCAAGATTTCCTTATGAACCAGGCTTTTAGAAGTTTATCCACTTCTTCCTAGACTGTAGCGTTCCGTTCGGCGTTGAAGTGTCTTCGTTTCTGTTTCACTGGTTTGACGGTTGCGTCTATTGCTAGCCTGTGAGTGGCTAAGCTAATAGGAATGCCGGACATTTCCTCATCGGTCCAAGCAAAATTATTGTTGTATTCTCTGAGGAGCTTTATCAAGTCTTCCTTGACTTCGGGATCCAACCCCCCTCCGACTTTCACGACCTTAGTGAGATCTTTTCCCCTGATAGGTATTTCTTCTAATTGATTCGTAGGATAACCACTGGTCCAACCCCGTTCTTCATCCTCTTATTCTTTTATGTTTATATCTGGTACCTCTCATTCTTCCATGTCATAATGACATTGTTCCGGCGTATCCGGGTTTACTTCACTGGCCCCGTGTGCGCACTGTCTGGCTAGCGCGGTGGGATTGGTGGATACCGCATAGCAATTGCGCTGTGCTTGTTGATCCCCTCTCAAATCTCCCACTTTTGTTCCCACTAGAAATTTTAGGACGTTGTGATAAATAGATAGTACTCCCCTAATCCCTGAAAGGAAGGGCCTAACCAGAATGGCATTGTAAGCAGACAGGGTATCCACCACGATGAACTCCGTCATCACGTTCTACTGAAGTGGAGCTTCTCCGAATATCACTGGCAGGATTTTTGATCCCATCAGAATTACAGAGTCCCCTGTGAAACCATACAAAAGCGAAGTGCAACTGTTATAGCAAGAATTTGTAGGGAAAAATAAACAAATAAAAGTGTTACACGCAGCGGAAGCGATACTAAAGATGATTTAGTGACTTTTAAAATTTTTCCTTTATGAACCTTAAACCCTTTTAATCAATAAACATGCATATATATCAACAAAAGTAAATTACCTCTTGTCGCGTGATCCGATTGACTTATGTCGATGGTAATCCGCAAGACCTTCAATCCGAGCACGAACGTGGATCACCTAGGAGCGTGGTCTCCCTTTCCTTTGAATTGCAAACCTGTGAATGGACCAAACAAATACTTTCTTTTCTTTGTTAGTCACAAAACAATCAAAAGAATGTCAAAATTATTCCGGTCACTTTTGAGTTCACAATCTTATGATCGAAACTCGCGTGAACCTAGATCGATATCGTATACACAAGCTTATTGATGTTTAAGCAATTGTATACTATCAAAGAATAATTTTTCACTCATTTTTGTCTCTCTAGAATAAAAACTCTCTTAGAATTAAGAAGAAGAAGAAAGAAAATAAAAACTCAAGCACCAATTTTTTTTGATGTGGCCGAACCCTATAAGAACATATATATAGGTTGGCCGAATTTTTCTTCTTTTTCCTTTAGGGTTGCCGAATTCTATGTAGTATCTAATTGGGGTTGGCCGAATTTCATCATGTCACTTATATAGGGTGACTGAAATTCAACCCTAATTCTTTTTAACTTTATAGACTTCAAACCCTAATCCAACTCTTTTATTTTTATTCTTTTATTTGACTAAATAAAAAAAAAAAAAGACTCCTTATTTGATTAAATAAATAATACTAATTTATTTATTTACTTATCAAACAAGTCTTTTACTTTTAGGAAAGATTTGTTTCTTTAATTAAACAATTAATCAATAAATCAATTAATTCTTATTTAATTAAAACAAATGAAACAAAATAATATTTTTAGGTCAAAACTTTAACCTAGCCGCCCCACTTATATATAAGATGGGCCTAATAATATTTTCCTATTTCATTTAATCCATTGGACTTTAAATAAAAAAGCCCACATGTGAACCAGACCCATTCTTACTAAAAGAAATAAGCCCACATGTCTTTCATTTATATATTTATATAATTGAGCAGCCCATTACTTAAATAATGTGCAAATTATATTCTTAATATATTAAATGCAATTCTAGATGGACCCTTAAATTGGTCCGGTAGAATATATCAAGTGATCCATGCAAGTCCGTGTGGATTGGGGATCTTGGCGGGCCATCTAAATTTAAGCTTCAATAGACATAACCTAATCACAATCAACAAATGATTCACTTAGGTTCGATCCATTAATTTTAAATCATTCCACTAAAGAGCTAAAACTGAACTCTTAAATAAAGATAGAAAAGGAAGATGCTCCTCATTCATACCCTAGACAATCATATTGGAGATAGTGTATCCTCGTGATTAATATCAGTAATCGCCAAGAGTTCATAGACCGCCTATAACTCTCCAAGTTACCATATTTACTCATATGACCACGTTTTGAACTTGGATATTTTGACTTGTCCAGAAGCCATGTTTTCAATAGACACTATTGAAAACTCAACGTTGAGATTTAATATCCAATTACCTCAAAACATCCATATGATGATATTATACTCTCATTTAATTAAATGGAGTCACGATGTCCATATCTATAAATGAAGTCCTCTATCGATTAACAAATGAATATCACCAAACTATCGAGGATAGACTATGCGATATAATCGTACTCATTGATAACTCAAATGATATCACTTGCAACCATAAGTCCATCATTTATCTCAGGATTAAGATAGACTCTCCGATTGTCCTGATAATGAAAAGACTATTATCTATTGACGGTTCTAGATAAAGCTTTTCATTGTGATCCAGTTCAATGCACCCAGTGCACTAGATCCTTTTGCTCGAAGACACTCCGATGATTTTAGACTCATCATATCTCATTTGATCCCACTCAAATGCTAGCAAAAGAATTCTACAACTTTAACAAGATAAAGGTGCCCAACCTTTAACTTAAGTTGTGAACAATATTCAAGACTAACTAAAGAATTGTGTCTACCACATACATATCCAGATGTACGAACAATTCTTCTTTTCCTATAGTCTTTAGACCTTATGATTATTTACTTTGACAATTATAATACAAACTATAAATGCTATACGATTTGTTAAACCAGAAATCACTTTATTAATATGAAAAAGATTGTTAATTACAACATTACACTGCTATAGCATAATCCTAACAATCTCCCACTTGCGCTATAGCAAATGTGTCATATCTCTCAAGCCCATATTCTCTAGATGCCCATCGAAACTAGGTAGAGCCTTTGTGAAGGGATCCGCTAGATTTTCTGCTGACGCGATTTTGGTAATCGTCTAGCGTTTTGCCTCGAAGACACTCCGATTGACACCTCTTTCAATGTTTGACCTCACTCAAATGTAAACTTCTCATTCTACACTTAGCGATAAAAGGTGTCATCATCTCTTTAAGTGATTCTCTGAACATGCTCAAACTCAACTTAAAGTCAATCCTCTTTGATAGTGGATCCGCAGGGAACAATTCTTCTGACAGCCTATAGTCTTTAGACCATGTCACCTCAGACAATAATCAAGACTTATAAGATACTCGATGTTTAACCTCCGAATATCAGGACTTCTTGTTCTTAATTACAACCGCTCCTCTAGCAAGTGAATGCAAGTCTAGAATCAGACATGATTCGGAATTAGCAAAACTGTCCTCCTCAGACTCAAGCATTATATCAATCTTCATTATAACTCTCGGTATGAGAAACTTGTCTCTAGAGGTTGAGAGCCGTGTCCATATCTCCTTCGATCAGGATTATAGGCTTCGCGGTTAAGGAATCACTATGAAGATTGCTTCAATGACCCACACTATCCTCCGATCTCATGGCTCTTCTAGTAAAGTTTTACCAGCCTTGTGTCTTACATGAGATGTGGTCTCCTTTGAGGCTATACGACTGCTCACATTGATAATGCGCTATATCATGTATAGATGCCCATCTGAGGAACTTATCGTCACGTTCCAGAATACTACTTCTAAGTCTCCAATCTGCTCGTTTCTCTTTGGCGGAGCCAAACAGCCTCTTTGGCAGCTTCGCATGCAGCAACATACTCAGCTTCCATGGTGGAATCAGCAATACAAGATTGCTTGATACTCCTCCATATAACTGCTCCTCCTCCAATAGTAAACACAGCCCCTGATGTGGATTTTCTGGAGTCAGAATCTGATTGGAAATCAGAATCTGTATACCCAACGGGAACCAAATCCCCTCCAGAGTATACAAGCATATTATCTCTCGTTCTCTTAAGATACTTGAAAATATGCTTGACTGCCGTCCAGTGATCAGGTCCAGGTTTCGATTGAAACCTGCTAACTATGCCAACAGCAAAACAAATATCTGGTCTAGTACAGAGCATTGCATACATGAGACTTCCAACTGCCGAGGCATATGGAACTCTACTCATGAATTGCTCTTCATGCTCATTCTTAGGAACTTGTTCCTTAGAAAGCTTGATTCCATGTCTGAAAGGTAACATACCTTTCTTGGAATCCTGCATGGAAAACCTAGACAAGATTTTGTCTATGTATGAAGCTTGGGATAATGCAATCGTTCTATTCTTTCTATCCCTTATTACTTGGATACCTAGAATAAAACTTGCTTCTCCTAAGTCCTTCATATCAAATTGTTTTGCTAACCATTCTTTTACTGATGTTAATACACCTACATCGTTTCCAATGAGTAGTATATCATCAACATAAAGAATCAGGAAAACCAACTTGTCGCCTTTAATCCTTTTGTATACACAAGGTTCGTTAGGATTCTGAATAAATCCAAAACCTTTGACAGCTTGATCAAACCTTATGTTCCAGGATCTGGATGCTTGCTTTAATCCATATA
Source organism: Acer negundo (assembly GCA_035582765.1). Classification (NCBI taxonomy): domain Eukaryota; kingdom Viridiplantae; phylum Streptophyta; class Magnoliopsida; order Sapindales; family Sapindaceae; genus Acer; species Acer negundo. The sequence continues at coordinate 7,913,494 of CM069236.1, read as the reverse complement.
TGGATTTCTGCAACTTGCATACCTTATCCACTTGGCCCTTTTCAATGAATCCCTCTGGTTGCATCATGTAGATGCTTTCGTCAAGACTTCCATTTAGGAAAGCTGTCTTGACGTCCATTTGCCAAATCTCTAAATCTAAAGATGCTGCAATGGATAAGAGTATCCTAATGGATTTAAGCATGGCCACAGGAGAGAAGGTTTCCTCGTAATCGATACCTTCTTTCTGTGTATACCCTTTAGCTACCAATCTAGCTTTAAAGGTTTCCACCTTTCCATCCATACCTCTTTTCCTCTTGTATACCCACTTGCACCCAATGGGTTTTATCCCTTTAGGCAAGTCTACAAGGGACCAGACTTTGTTATCGAACATAGATTCAATCTCGGATTGCATTGCCTTTTGCCAATGGCGACTATCAACATCCTCCATAGCTTCCTTGTACGTATAGGGATCATCGTCGTCCGGGAGATTCTCCACTGATTCTCCCAGACCGATGTATCTTTCGGGTTGTGTTCTAACCCTCCCACTACGACGAGGAATGGTAGGTTGTTGATCTTGTGTTGGATCGGAACTTACAATTGGGTTAGGTTGTGCAACCTCTCGTGGAATTGTATCTCCTGACATCTCATTCAGGACAATTCTACTTCTAGGCACAAAATCATTCATATAGTCCTTTTCCAGAAATTTAGCATTTGTCGAAATAAATACTTTAAGATCTGAAGGACTATAGAAATAATATCCTTTAGTTTCTTTTGGATACCCTACAAATATACATGTTTCTGAACGGGACTCCATCTTTTCTGTCTTTCCTTTTAACACATGCGCAGGACAACCAAATATCCTTAAGTGTTGTAAACTAGGCTTGCGCCCAGTCCACAACTCATGCGGTGTTTTAGGAACAGACTTAGATGGTACATCGTTTAGAATGTATATAGCAGTTTGTAAAGCATATCCCCAAAAAGAAATAGGAAGCGTTGAATAACTCAACATAGACCTAACCATATCCAAAAGAGTTCTATTTCTCCTTTCTGCTACCCCATTCTGTTGAGGTGTACCTGGTGCAGAAAACTGAGAAACTATCCCATTATCAATAAGATATTGCTGAAACTCACCAGATAGATATTCTCCACCACGATCAGATCTCAAGATTTTTATGTGTTTCTCAAGCTGATTTTCCACTTCAGCTTTGAATGCTTTGAACATGTCAAAAGCATCCGACTTATGTCTCATGAGATACACATAACCAAATCTTGAGTAATCATCCGTGAAGGTGATGAAGTACTCATATCCACCTCTAGCTTAAATGCTCATAGGTCCACATACATCAGTGTGTATCAATCCTAAACATTCAGTGGCTCTTGCACCTTTGGCAGAGAACGTCCTTTTGGTCATTTTACCTTCCAAACAAGATTCACAAGTTGGTAGATCATCAACCTTTAAGTCACTTAAAGGTCCGTCACTTACCAATCTTTTAATCCTATTAAGGTTAATATGACCTAAGCGTAAATGTCAAAGGTAGGTTTCATCTGTTGATAATTTTACTCTTTTATGATTAGGTTCCGTTATTTCTGTGTCTAACGAGTGAGAGATATTTTTATGCAAAAAGTATAGACCGTTTTCCAATGTACCTTGGCAAATAATTTTGTCATTCTTACTAATAATAAAAACTTTATTAAAAGTAACCGAATATCCAAATTTATTCAAACAAGAAACTGAAATTAAATTCCTCTTGAATTGAGGTACATAATAAACGTCTATTAAATCTAAATGCCTTCTAGAATCCAAATAAACTCTAATATCTCCCACTGCACTTGCAGACACTAACGTTCCGTTGCCCAAGCGCAAATTGATTTCATTCTTACTCAGCTTTCTCCTTTCTTGAAACCCCTGCAAGGAATAACAAACATGATTAGTGGCTCCTGAGTCTATGATCCAAGAATCTGTAGAATCAGCCAAAAAACATGTTTCTAGATAATTCAAATTACCTTCTTCCTTCTTGTTCTGGGACTTTGGGCAATTTCTCTTCCAATGTCCCTTTTCACCACAAAGGAAGCATTTCCCTTTGATCTTGGTTACTTTCTTGGTCTCCTTCTTGATAGGCCCAAGTTGCTTTTTCTTCTGTTGTTTCTTGACCTTTTGACGGGCCTTAACAGTAGCAACTTTACCAACCATATGAATCTCTTGACCTTTGCCTTTCACAAGGATCTTTTCAGCACTTTGAACATCTTGCATCAGGCCTTGTAAGGTGTATTCCTTTTTTGTTCAAAGTGTAGTCCAATTTGAACTGATCAAAGGAATCTGACAATGAATTGACAACCATATCAATCTTTGTCTCACCATCTATCTCAGCGCCATGCAGTTCAGCAATGTTGAGATGTGCTATGACTTTCATCATGTGATCTTTCACAGCCTGTCCAGGTTTCATCCTAAGATTCATAAAAGCAGTCACTGCCTCTCTCTTAGTCGTCCTAGACTTCATAGCAAACATCTCCTCTAGAGACATCATTATATCAGCAGCGGACTCCATTCCTTCATGCTGCTGTTGCAACACGTCGGAGATAGTGGCCATAATGTAACATTTTGCCATATCATCTGAAGTCTTCCACTGCTCATACTCATCTCTATACATTATGCTAGATTCATTATTAGGAGCAGGTGGTTTAGGAGTAGTTAGAACAAACTTATGTTTTTCACTTTGCAGTAACAACCCAATTTTCCTTTTCCATGTGACATAATTATCTTCAGTTAAAGTGTTATCTTTCAGGATATTCATAAGTGATCGGGTCATGATTTCTGAATAAAACAAAACATATATAAGTAAATAATCATGATAAAGCACTTTTAAATATTTATCTTGAATTAAATAAATAACTCAATCATAAATAACTCTCCGATTGTCCTGATAATGAAAAGACTATTATCTATTGACGGTTCTAGATAAAGCTTTTCATTGTGATCCAGTTCAATGCACCCAGTGCACTAGATCCTTTTGCTCGAATTGATTTTAGACTCATCATATCTCATTTGATCCCACTCAAATGCTAGCAAAAGAATTCTACAACTTTAACAAGATAAAGGTGCCCAACCTTTAACTTAAGTTGTGAACAATATTCAAGACTAACTAAAGAATTGTGTCTACCACATACATATCCAGATGTACGAACAATTCTTCTTTTCCCATAGTCTTTAGACCTTATGATTATTTACTTTGACAATTATAATACAAACTATAAATGCTATACGATTTGTTAAACCAGAAATCACTTTATTAATATGAAAAAGATTGTTAATTACAACATTACACTCTTGCTATTGAGCATAATCCTAACAGAATTCTTCAAGTTAAGTTGCTCATGAGCTCCCTTAAATAGGATGTCGACGTTACTACCTGTATCGATCAGGACACGGTGAACCCGGCAGTTAGCTATCTGTACCGAGATTACCATGTGATCGTCATATGGTTGGATTGTATTATAGACATCTTCCTCTGCAAAGACAATCTTGGTAGAGCGGGATGGATCACGGGACCCACTACTGACCTTCAATATCTCATGACCTGTGGTGAGTCTGGGAATTTTTCTTGCATGGTTCTTCCTAGAACTGTTGGAAGTTCCAACCAGGGAGGGGCCTTCACTAATGGTATGAATCACTTGAATCTGCTGCATCATATCCTTTTCCCCATCCCTCCTTCTATCTGCAGCCTCATGTATCCCGCTTTGTACCCGTTTCCCCTCCTTGATGCTATCCCGTACCTGTTGTAGAAATTCTGTCAGCAGGCCTCCCCTTACCAATCCTTCGATCTGATTGAGGAGGTTGTAGCATTCTGAGGTGTTGTGTCCGACATCCTCGTGGAAATCGCAATACTTATACTGGTTCCTCTTGTCAGATGAGACTTTCATAGGACCTGGCTTCCTAAGTAGGCCTTTGTCCCAGATTGCGAGGTATATGGTTTCCCTTGAAGCGTTGATGGGGGTGTAGTGATTGCATACATCTTCCTCCCTTGCCACATAGGAAACTTTTTTCAAAGGGGCCGCCTTTGGAGGCAATCTCCTAAGAGGGGATCTCCTAGTCGGGTATCTTTCCTGGTATGAGGGAATAGGAGGCGGCCTGTTGGTTGACCTGTTTGGGGGCTGATTTTGGAATCTCTTGACAGGCACAGGCTTTGGAGCCTCCTTCTTAGGACACGAGGCCAACCGGGCTTCATCATGCTCCACCTTTATCCGGAGTTGCTCTTCTATGTCCACCTGTTATAAAGCTCGATTGTAAGCTTCTTCGTAAGTTTCTGGTGGATGCTTAGCAAAAGAGCATAATAATCTGCCCGCCCATAAGTTTCTTCGGAAATTGGCCAAGGTTTCTTTTTCGTTGAATACTCCCATCTGGATCACTTCCTTATGGAATTTCTCCACATAAGACCTCAATGTTTCACCCCACTCATGGATCACATATTGAAGTAAGATAAGGTCCTTGGGACGAGGCTTGATTCTCTGAAACTGTGCACAGAAAGCTGTGGTGAGCTTAGAAAAAGAATCAACACTACCTGGTGGCAATTTCCTAAACCACGTTTTGGCACAGTCAATCAAGGTCGAGGGGAACATCCTGCACAAGGCTGACCTTGTTGCATTCTGGACTTCTATCTGGTGGACAAAGCTTTCCATGTGATTTATAGGATCCTCTGTTCTGGAGTACTTTTCGGAAGGCATCCTGAATTTAGGGGGTGAGGCCTGCCTCCCTAATTCTTTTGGAGAATAGTGCATTCATCTCACCTAGGGGGTTCTTCTGGATTCCTTGGTGCTTTCCCTTATTTAATTCCACCAACTCCTTAGCCATTTTGGCTATTTGATTCTCCAGGCGCTAGGATTTAGCATTTCCAGATCGGGTCACCGAGCCTTCTTCATCCGAGGTTTCTGAATCAACAACCACCTCCTTCCACTTGGCTTTTTTGGTGCCTAATTCTAGGGCTTTTTTGAGATCTGGCGCTTCCTTCTGAGTTTGGCTGTGGATCTTTCTTCTCTCCCCATGACCTTACCGGAGGTTGAACCCTCCTCGGTGGAATCTCAATCGCGAACTTTACCAGTTAGGGTCTGAGATTAACTTGGCGGACTGGGTTTAGTGGAGATGGTCATAGTCGGTCAAATACTGGTACTCGGATATTTGGGCCGATGTCTCCTGCGATCCCAGCTGCTTCAAAGGGGATTCCTTAAGCTATCATTCTGAGTTGGATGGCTTCTACGTAGGCAGCAGCCTGTTGCTCTAGAATATCCCGATTGATCTCTTGCCCAATCAGATCTCGGGGCAAAGGGCCTGCAGTTGTGACTGGAGAAGGTATTGGTGCCGGATTGTCATTCCTGGATCCTCTACCCCGTCTTTGAGATCGTTCGGTGGAAGCGAGTGACAAGGGTCCAGATAGAGCCGAATGGGCCTAAGAAGATCGTAGTCTCATCTTTCTGCTTCACTGGATAGAGATAAGACAGCTTTTCAATAAATGTTGGGAAAATACCTTCCCACAGACGGTGCCAAAAGTTTTAATGGAAAATTATCATTGGGGTAAATCTCCAAATAACAACTTTAAGAACTAAGATCGAGATAGATCTCGGTCGGAGGGTTATCACGTAGTTCGATACCAATAAGATTCCTATCAAACCGAGCTAAAAAATCATACAAAGAAAGATTAACAAGTACGATTTTATTGATAAAAACCTGTATACAACTGATGAAATTTTGGAGGTATGATGATCTGTGGCGGTATTCAATATTTTTCGTTAGGTAATGGAGATGGCGTGCTCGTGCCTGTCGATAAGTAGAATTGAATGCGAGTGTAGGGTTTGGGGAGCCGAATTTTTCCTATCCCCATTCTGATGAATGTAATGTTGTATATATAGGTCATGTTGCTTGCCATGCACTCTTATAGTTTCGGTCTAGGGTTTTGGTAATCACAGGACTTTCCTTCCTTCTAGGAGACAACCTTGTAGGAGCTTTAATTATCCGAATCAAGCGATTCCTTTTGGAGAGGATTCTGATACTAGTGGACTCCTTATTCGAATGGAATTCTTGAGAGGCGGGAAGGAGTTTACCTTTTCATCGGAAGATGAACGACCTCGTTTCATTCCCCTAGCCTTGGAGCTTCAAGACTTGTCTGTCTAAACATATGGATATATAATTTTGTGAGTATTTCTTATGGTTATCTAGCGAGAGGATCCCATAAGGTATTTGGGTTCATCTGGGTTCTCGTGTACCCCGCCTTTTGCTAGTTTGATGCTTTCCTAGTTAGGTGCTTGGTCGAAAGGGGTATTTTGATATTGGTTGTTTTCGCAGCGGGTACCCGGTTGGATGTAGAAGCGGGATATTTCAGTTGAAGTTGTATCTGGATGTCCATATGATGCGACAACGGGGTACCCTGCTGAAGCAGTAGTGAGGTATCCTGTTGATCAAGTAACGGGATACCTGTCCGATGTAGTAGCGGGGTACCCCATTGAGCTCCGTGATAGGATTTTGAGTTGAACTCCGTGTTGGAACATTTTAGGGGTCATCAGGATTGCTAGGCTTTGTTGGGGTTACTTTGAGGGAGGAGGTAGGTACCCAGATTCGATCTAGTATTCTTTTTTTTAGGAGTACCTAGATGGTATCTTGGCCCGTGCTTCTTCCTTGTATCTGGGTGGAAAATTCTTCTTTGGTCCTTTGCCAATTTTGGTGGTTAACACATCTCTCTAGGGAATTTCACTATTGTTTCTCATTGAGGCAAATTAAATACAGTGATGATGACAAGTTACAAACGATATACCGATAAAATCACACATAACGCTTATTTATTAACGATGAACACATAATAAGAATACAATAGAGATTTTCGATGGGAATATAATGGAGATTTTCAGTGGCTATGATAAGAGGTTGAAACTCAATTGGCGATGGAGCTTTCGTACATGTTGATAAGTGGAAAAGAATACTCTCGGGTTCTTCCATTTTTTTTCCTCCCTAGTATGTATGGTAACATGTTGTATATATAATCCCCAATGCTTGCTCAACACTCCTCTAAATTCGGTCAGTGACCTAGAGATTTTCGAGACGTTCCTTGGCGATTGGTGAGAAGATCGTAGTCTTCCTTTTATGAATCATGTGATCTCTTGTTTGGCGGAATTTGATAGAGTTGACTTTGATTTCAAATGGATCTTTTGAGTGGCGGGAATGAATCAATTTCCTTGTTATTCAAACGTTGTTGTCTCACTGTCCTTCTTAGTAGCTTGATCTTGGCATACATGTTCTTACCTTGATACTTGGTAGCCCTCTAATCTGCTACTGACTGCTTGGTTGGCCGGCTCTAGGAAATGCTAGGAATTTTATGTATCTAGCCTCCTGATGGACCATGGCTATTATTGGTCTCCTAGTTGTCGAGGTACCGGGATACTAGCTGATATTGTAGCGAGGTACCAAGATGGCACAATAGCGGAATACCTGGTGTGAGTAGTAGCGGGGTACTAGGAAGACAAAGTAGTGGGATACTTGTTGCGAGTGGCGGCGGGGTACTAGGACCCTGATCTGTGATGTCCTTCCACCTTGATTCTAGATGGAAAATTCTTCGTTGGTCCTGTACCAGATTTGACGGTTAACAATTTTCTTGATTCTCGATTTTTTAAAATTCAAATAGGCGTGTATGAATGGAGGAGGACAGAGGGATATTTATAGGCAGTAATGGATGGTTATCGGAATAGAAGGGGAAATTATGAATTAATGACCGGAGACGTGCTCGAGGTGGTTTCAAGAAAATTGCGCCAAAAATGGCTCATTTAAACTTAGAAGCAATCCTCATTCGACACGTGTATAGTGTACTAAATACCTGCGTATCCAAGGAAGATTTCCTTCTTGGTATTGGAATCTAGCCAGACAAGATACAAAACCAAACAGGATGTTAAATCCTTCAAGCGAACTAGGAATCCTAACTCAAACCCCAACTAGATACTGGTGTTCAAGTAAGGGGGACTTCTGTTAATCACCAAAATTGGCCAAGGACCAAAGAAGAATTTTACATCTAGGTTCTAGGAGGAAAGGCTTCAATGGGCAGCATCTAGTTACCTCCTGGAAAGAATCCAAGCTAGTACATCGAGGTATATATCTAGTCAAGCCAGAGCAAGATCAAGAGCATGAAGACTCCAGAGTATCAGGAGGAACAGAAATCAGGGTCCTACTAACCACGCTACATTGTCTTGGTACCCCGCTACTACACAGACAAGGTATCCCGCTACTGTGTCATCTTGGTACCCCACTACAGCACCAGCTGGTATCCCAATACCCAGACGACCAAGAAATCAGTGAAGGTCATGATCTAGTAGGAGGTAGGATACCTAGACACCTTGACACCACCTAGAACCAGCTTACTAGGCAGTTAAAATACCAGACAAGGAAGCTACCAAGGTAAAACCAATGCATATAGATACCATAATTAAAGGTTTAAAGAGGAATACTAAAAACGTCGGCGTTTAAGTCAATAAAGAGGTAGACTCATTACGCCACTTAAGAGTCCCATTTGAAAGCAGAGTCTGCCAGAATCCTCCCAAGAAAGAATCACTTGATTCTAGGGATTAGATTTTCCACGACATTCTCGCTTATTGCCAAGAAAAGTCCCATAATTGCCGAAACCATAGACTGAAATAATAGGAGTGCATGGCAAGAAATGGGACCTATATATACGACCATATACTTAACAAAGAAGGATCGACAAATTGGCTCTGAAACCCTAAACCTATGGGTTTATTCTACTTATCGACTCGCACGAGAACTCCATCGCCAACTGTATCAGACTTCGCCTACAGTGATCAATTGAGAGCCATATTTTTTATTAAATTTGTATTGAGATAATCAAAGCATTGTATTTACCTTTTTTACAATATAATATAGTTGTTTATCCTTGTTTTAACTATTATTACACTGAGTTAGCTTTGCTGAAAATCATAGGTATTGAACTATGTGATACTCCTTCGGCCACGGTCAATTTCGATCGTGGTCATTTAAAGTCGTTAATTGTAATTCCACTCTACTGGTAAATTTTGGTTAACACAAGGATATGAAAACATGAGGATCTTAAACAAGATATATTGATCATATGTACAAATATAAAGAGATAGAGATAGAGATAGAGATATAGACATTTGCACATTGAATTTTACGTGGTAAAACCTCCGAAGAGGAAACGTCTACGGGTAAAGCAATACACTATGATGAGAAGGATTTACACACTTAAGTCTATCAACACATGATATCCACCCTAAGCTATCAACTCATAGTCTACCTTTAGGCCTAGTGAACCACCTAGCCTACTCCTTAACCAAGATGTGTCTTACACTTCTAGGAAGCAACTTCTTATCCAAGATGCTCACATCTCTAAGAAGATTTCCTTGCTTCCCTAGCTCAACCACCCGGAGTATCACACTCCTGGCTAAGACTTTTGCTTAGTTATCTAGATTCCCTTGATCTTAACTAAGACAAACACTTTCCTAGCCAAATCTTCTTACTCAAATTAAGGCTTCACTCACCTTAACAAGAGACTTCCACCTTTTTCAAGGCAAATGATCTAAGTGATGCAAATGATGCAAACACATGTAACATAGAATATATGATCAATACATCTTATGGAAACTAGACTTAGTCATGTGAGCACACAAGTCAAAAATTGTCTAGTTACAAAACATGAATTGAAACCTAGAGCATGTGAAACACCTAACACATGCGATTCCTAGTTTCATTCACAAAGCAAACACTTGAATAAACCATATACATGAAGCACATATTCAAGATAATAGAAACATATACCAAAAATGCTAGAATCACAAAATATGATCAATGAATATTCTAGCAAGTATTTAGAGGAAGGATATAATGAATAATCAATTAAATCCTAGTTAGCTCTAAACACAAAATCAAATGTGCTAATCCTAAATTTGTTCAACAAATGGATCCAAACACATGCTAAGGTTATTAATCATGAAATGAGGCAATCACAACACAAATAACCCTAGAAATCAAGCTAATCACAATACAACTCACAAACATGTGAAAACCTAGAATTCTAGAAACTAGTTAACATTCAAGTCTCTAATTAGACTAGATTAGCTTTGACTTGAAGCTATCCTTCTCAATAGAATTCACCATACATACACATACATATAGAAGAAGAAAACCCAAGGTAATTGAAGATTATAAAAGATGAAATCACAAAGTTTAGTTAAACACCTGGGAATCCTGAGCTGGTTCGGTTTTGATAATGAAACTACCAAAAAGCATGATCAAATAGCTGCAAACCTATTTAGCGAAGGAGAAGGTAGCGGACTTGAATATGAAGATTCTCCAACTTGATTCACTCAATTCGGAGTCCGAATGAGAAAGGTATGGTGTTTGAAAGTTGGGAAAGTTAGAGAGAAAATTCTGCACTCTATAAAATTCAAATTTTCTTCTTTGAATGAAATGAGAGGGAAAAGAGATATTTAAAAGGAATGAAGAGAGGGATTTTCAAGACCAATCAGGGGTTGGCACCTCACCTCCCCATAAGGGGAATGTGAGCCTCACGGGGGCAGAGAGGAGGTTGGCACGTGAGCCTTGTGACAACGCCCCAAAATGTCCTTTGGCCATTTTATGCCTCCCTCGCGTTCCTCTCGCATTCCTCTCGCATTCCTCTCGCGTTATTCAGCCGTATTCGGGCATCCAATCTCCAAATTCGAATACGTTTTCGGATTACGAACCGTGACTCCCTCATGCACAAGGAAGACTATGAAACTTGACAAAGATTGAGAATTTGACATGATATATGACGATGAAGACAACTCAACGAATGAGAACATAAACTAGCGTAGCTTCCTAGCTTGGACTTGAAACTTAATGAATGAGTAACTGAAAGGACTGGAACTCAATATGGAATCATATGAGATCATGTTTAAGTCGAAAACAATATTAAAAAAAACAAATAAATGCAAAGTCACACAAGTATGCTATTTCCTAGAGATAGTCTTATAACATGCAATTCTACGATGTTTGTCAATATGAAACAAATGCTTGTGCATACTTTATCAAGTGTGTAAATGTGTTATACCAATGGTGTACAATTATGTAAGGACACATATGAATTCCATGTATGTGTGTGCATAAAGGCCTTGCAAGAGGAATGAGGTCTAAATATACCTTTGATGATTTCTCCTCTTGAAGGCTTCACTTTGCTTGATATGTTGTCCAATTTCCATGAAGCTTGTTAAATCGTGAATCCTAGACAACTAATCAATACAAAGGAAATGTCATTTTGATATAGAATAATGCTAACAAGACTCAAAGTCCTAACACTCGTCATACCCCAGCTCTCTCACTATGCCATTTATATCACATTTCTCTCTCCAAAGCACTAAGAGCCCAACCAAATGCTTCTAGAACCACAGAGAGATCTTTAACGGAGCAAGACCAAGAGCAAGTAGCGCCCTATAGAGGGTGGGGTAGAGGGGTAGCTGGACTCAAAATTCGAAGGCGGCCACAAGGATGGGGACTTGACCCTTAGTTGGGGACTTGACCCTTAGCTAGGGTATTGACATCATAACCCCGATGTAGAAAAGTGAGAGTGATGGCATCTAGAATCTGGTACTCTCTCCTCAAACGAGCTAGGGTATCCGTGGTGCAGATGGAATCGGGAATGACCCGGTATTCAAGTAGAGGGGTAAGGACCCCAAACTGGCCACCTCTAATCAGGGAATCTCTCTGATCATCTTCATCGTCGTCTTCATCTGCATCCTCATTAACAAGCTCGACTTGGTTGTCGGGCTTGTTATTGAAGCCCGAGTCAATTCTAAGATTCCTATTAGTGCGACGGCACTGAGTCGGGATGTTGTTTTCAGTGGTGTCGCCTTCTTCGTAGGTCTTTTTCCTTGGATGTAGTAGTTGCTGTCAACCGAAGCATCCCTCTCCAAATCAAAGAGATCTTCGATGCTATCAGAAGGTTTTTATGGAGACGCCATAGCAAAAAGAAAAAGAAGAAGAAAATCTCAGAATAAGTTTGAAATTTTAAATCGGCGTGAGAGGTGTAAAGAGCCGGGGGCTATTTATAGAAAAAGGTGGGCAGTTACCGGAAGGAACATGACTTAATGACCGGATATGTTGGTATGGTAGTTTTGAGGTATTCGAGCCCAAAATGGCCCATTTAAACAAATGCACCTGTTAACCGCCAAAATTGGTGAATGACTAAAGAAAAATTTTCCACCCGGATACAAGGAAGAGACACATGCCAAGATACCATCTAGCTACTCCTAGAAAGAAGAATGCTGGATTAAATCTGGATTCCCACCTCATCCCTCAGATCAAACCGGCAAGCCCAACAATCCTGATAACCCCTAAGTATCCCAACGCGGAGTTCTACTCAAAATCCTATCATGGAGCTCATTGGGGTACCCTGCTACTACATCAGACAGGTATCCCGCTATTAAATCAACAGGATACCCCGCTTCTACATCAGTAGGGTACCCCGCTGCCGTATCAGATAGGCAACCAGATACTACATCAGCTAAGTACCCTGCTTCTACATCCAGCCAAGTACCCCACTAGAAGAACAGTTGATATCAGGATACCTCGTCGACCAAGCACCTAACAAGGAAAGCATAAAAATTATAAGAGGCAAGGTACACGAGAGCCCAGATACCTCATGGGATCCTCTTGCCAGATAACCATAAGAGACACTCATAGAATTTGAAATCCATATGTCCAGACAGACAAGTCTTTAAGCTCCAAAACAAGAGGGTTGAACCGCTATCGTTCAAGTCCTGATAAAAAGGTAGACTCCTTTCCGCCACTTAAGAATTCCATTCGAATAAGGAGTCTACTTTTACTAGAATCCTCTCAAAAAGGAATCACTTGATTCCGATAATTAAAGCACCTACAAGATTGTCTCCTAAAAGGAAAGAAAGTCCTGTGATCACCAAAACCCTAGACCGAAATTATAGGAGTGCATGGCAAGCAATTGGACTTATATATACGACACTACATTCAATAGAAAGAAGGGGATTTGACTCCTAAAACCTTACACTCACGTTCGGTTCTACTTATTGACAAGCACGAGCACGCCATCTCCATCACTTACTGAAACCTTGAATATTGTCATATACCGCTATAGTTTTAAGTTCATCGATTGTACACATGTTCTCATTAATAAAATCGTGCCTATTAGTCTTTTCTTGTGTAAGCTCTTGTTTGGTTTGATAGGAGCCTTGTTGGTATCGAACTATGTGATACCCCTCCGATCAAGATCTATCTCGATCTTGGTCCTTAAAGTTGTTATTTGGAGATTCACCCCAGCTATAATTTTCTAGTAACAGCACCATTCTAAGTTTGATAGGTGTCAAACTCATTTAATTTGAGCGTGCTCAAGAAAGACTTCCCCATAATACAGTGGAAGCTAGCTTGATAGGCTGAAAAATCTTTCAAATATTCAAGGTATCCTGACTCTAACCCCGACCAGATACCGGTGTTTAAGTTATGAGGACTTCTGTTAACCTCCAAAAATGGCAGGGATCCAAAGAAGAATTTTCCATCCAGATATGAAGTAGGAAGACGCCATAGGAAAGCATCTCGGTACCTTGTTGCTAACTAAATCGGTACCCCATTGCTAAATTGACCTAGTACGCCTTCTGCTTATCCAGATCAAGATCAAGGACACTCAAATCCCAAAGTATCAAGAAACACCGAGGTCAGGATCCTAAGGTTCTCACTACTATCTACTCGCATGGAATTGCCATCGCCAACTGGGTCAGAATCCTCCTACTATATCGACTTGTCAGAATCCTCTTACCAGACTGACATAAAACCTTCGTTGTACTTGTATCAAGCTTTGCTGATTAAAAGAGTTGTATTTCTACTTTTTATAATATAAGATATTGATTTCTCTTTGCTTACAATCATGATTGTATTTAGCTTGCATTACTGAGTAAGCATACACGTATCGAACTACGTAATACCCCTCGAATTGTGGTCTACCCCGACCCGGTCTTACAAGTTGTTAATTGACATTCCACCCCACTGGCAATTTTTCGTTAACACTTTCTATTAAATCAAACAAGGCACCCAACCCCCATTTTCGGACTACAAAAAATACTAGTGTAGTAAGAAATGACAAATGATTCATGCCATATCAGCATCTTTCTTTTCCCTTGCTTGCTGACCCTGGCCTGCAATATCCTCAGCCTCTTTTGCTCCTACAACTTCTGGATCAGCTTGGGTCTCTCCAGCTCTTGGTGTCCAGGTTTCAGTAGGAGCCTTCACCTCTCTCATTAGCACTAACTCAGTCACAGTGTGTTCCTATGCATCTTCCATCTGGTCATCTCGATAGGTAGGAGGATCAGGAACTACCTCTCCAATTACTCCTGCTCGATCAATAGGGGCAAGCGCATTAGGCTCATGAGGCAAAGAGGGATCCGGGATGATAGTTGTTTGAGAAGGACCCTCTAGGACCGGGGTAGTCTCTAAAAGTTAGGCCACCTTGGCCATAATCAGCTCCCATTTTCACCTAAAGGTAGCCTGCAGGTCGAAGGAGAAGGAAAGGCCTGAGTAACCACATTAGAGGCAAAGAAGTACCCATCTGCAAAGAAGTCATCCATTATAGTTTCTAGGGCCTTCACTGTATCCTACGGAAGTTGGTTTTCATCCTGAAGTAGGATCTTCTCCCCTTTCAGACCCTTCATCTCCTCGCGGTGGCGTATTTGTAGGGAAAAACGGTTTATACGCGTAACAGAATGCGAATAATATCAGTAATCACCAAGAGCTCATAGACTGCCTATAGCTCTCCTAGTTGCCATATTTACTCATATAACCACATTTTAAACTTGGATATTTTGACTTGTCCGAAAGCCATGTTTCAATAGTCACCATCGAAAACTTAACGTTAAGATTTAATATCCAATACCTTAAAACATCCCTATGATAATATTATACTCTCATTTAATAAATGCAGCCACGAAGTTCATATCTATAAATGAAGTCCTCTATCGATCAGCAAATGAAAACCACCAAACTATTGAGGATAGACTATGCGATGTAATTGTACTCATTGATAGCTCAAATTATAACACTTGTAACCATAAGTCTATCATTTATCTCAAGATTAAGATAGACTCCCAGATTATCCTCATAATAAAAAACTTTTATCTACTGACGGTTCTAGATAAAGTATTTCATTGTGATCCTGTTCAATGCACCTAGTGCACTAGATTCTTTTACTCAAAGGCACTTTGATGATTTTAAACCCATCATATCTCATTTGATCCCACTCAAATGCTAGCAAAATAATCTACAACTTTAACAAGGTAAAAGTGCCCAACCTTTATCTTAAGTTGTGAATAATATTCAAGACTAACTAAAGAATTGTGTCTACCTCATACTAAAGAATATTCAACAATTCTTTATATCTCATAGTCTTTTGACCTTATGATTATTTACTTTGAAAATTATAATAATTAAACTATAAATGTTATAAGATTTGTTAAATCAGAAATCACTTTATTAACATGAAAAGATTGTCAATTACATTATTACATCTTGCTATTAAGCATAATCCTAACAATCTCCCATTTGTGCTATAGCAAGTGTATCATATCTCTCATTCCCATGTTCTCTAGGTGCCCATCAAAATTCTTCTGAGGTAGAGCTTTTTTGAAGGGATCCGCTAGATTTTATGCTGACGCGATTTTTGTAACCGTCACGTCAACCCTATGCACAATCTCTCTTAAAAGATGATACTTCCTTTCAATGTGTTTACCTCTCTTATGACTTCTTGGTTCTCTCGAATTAGCCACTGCTCCACTATTGTCACAGTAAATAATGATCTGCTTATTCGCATCAGGAACCACTTCCAAGTCAACCAAGAATTGGCGGAGCCAAACAACCTCTTTAGTAGCTTCGCATGCAGCAACATACTCAGCCTCCATGGTGAAATCAACAGTACATGATTGCTTGATACTCCTCCAGATGACTGCTCCTCCTCCAATAGTAAACATAGATCCTGATGTGGATTTTCTAGAGTCAGAATCCAATTGGAAATAAGAATTTGTATACCCAATGAAAATTAAATCCCCTCTAGAGCATACAAGCATATAATCCCTTGTTCTCTTGAGATACTTGAAAATATGCTTAACTGTCGTCCAGTGATCAGGACTAGGTTTCGATTGAAACCTACTAACTATGCCAACAGCAAAACAAATATTTGGTATAGTACAGAGCATTGCATACATGAGACTTCCAACTGCCGAGACATATGGAAATCTACTCATGAATTGCTCTTCATGCTCATTCTTAGGAACTTGTTCCTTAGAAAGTTTGATTCCATGCCTGAAAGGTAACATACCTTTCTTGGAATCTTGCATGAAGAATCTAGACAAGATTTTATCAATGTATGAAGCTTGGGATAAGGCAATCGTTCTATTCTTTCTATCCCTTATTATTACTTGGATACCAATAATATAACTTGCTTCTCCTAAGTCCTTCATATCAAATTATTTTGCTAACCATTCTTTTACTGATGTCAATACACCTACATCATTTCCGATGAGTAGTATATCATCAAAATAAAGAATGAGGAAAACCAACTTGTCGCCTTTAATCCTTTTGTATACACAGGGTTTGTCAGGGTTTTGAATAAATCAGAAACCTTTCACAACTTGATCGAACTTTATGTTCTAGGATCTGGATGCTTGCTTTAGTCCATATATGAACTTTTGCAACATACATACCCTTTCCTCTCGGCATTTTTCAATGAATCCTTCTGGTTGCATCATATAGATGTTTTCATCAGGATATCCTTTAAGGAAAGCTGTCTTAACGTCCATTTGCCAAATCTCTAAGTCTAGAGATGCTGCAATGGATAAGAGTATCCTAATGGATTTAAGCATGGCCACAGGAGAGAAGGTTTCCTCGTAATCGATACCTTACTTCTGTGTATAACCTTTAGCTACTAATCTAGCTTTGAAGGTTTCCATCTTTCTATCCATTCCTATTTTCCTCTTGTATACCCACTTGCACCTGATGGGTTTTATCTTTTTAGGAAAGTCTACAAGAGACCAGACTTTGTTATGAACATAGATTTAATTTCAGATTGCATTGCCTTTTGCCAATGGCGACAATCAGCCTCCTCCATTGCTTCCTTATACGTGTAAGGATCATCGTCATCCGAGAGATGCTCCACTGATTCTCCTAGACCGATGTATATCTCGGGTTGATTACTAATCCTCCCACTACAATAAGGAATGGTAGGTTGTTGATCTTATGATGGTGTGGAACTAACAATTGGGTTAGGTTGTGAAACCTCTTGTGAAATTGTATCTCCTGACATCTCATTTAGAACGATTCTACTTTTAGGCATAAAGTCATTCATATAGTCCTTTTCCAGAAATTAGCATTTGTCGAAACAAATACATTAAGATTTGAAGGATTATAGAAATAATATCATTTAGTTTCTTTTGGATACCCCACAAATATGCATGTTTCCAAACGGGACTCCATCTTTTTTGTCTTTCCTTTTAACACATGTGCAGGACAACCAAATATCCTTAAGTGTTGTAAACTAGGTTTTCGGCCAGTTCACAACTCACGCAGTGTTTGAGGAACTGACTTAGATGGTACATTGTTTAGAATGTACATTGTAGTTTGTAAAGCATATCCCCAAAAAGATTTAGGAAGCATTGAATAACTCAACATAGACTTAACCATGTCTACAAGAGTTTTATTTCTCCTTTCTGATACCCCATTTTGTTGAGTTGTTCCTGGTGCAGAAAGCTGAGAAACAATCCCATTATCAATAAGATATTGCTAAAATTCACTAGATAGATATTCTCCACCACGATCAGATCTCAAGACTTTTATGTGTTTCTCAAGCTAATTTTCTACTTCAGCTTTAAATGCTTTGAATATGTCGAAAGCATCCGACTTATGTCTCATGAGATACATACAGCAAAATCTTGAGTAGTCATTTGCAAAAGTTATAAAGTACTCATATCCACCTCTAGCTTGAATGCTCATATGACCACATACATCACTATGTATTAATCTTAAACATTCAATGACCCTTGTGCCTTTGGTCGTGAACGACCTTTTGGTCATTTTACCTTCTAAACAAGATTCACAAGTTGGTAGATCATCAACCTTTAAGTCACTTAAAGGTCCATCACTAACCAATCTTTTAATCCTATTAAGGTTAATATGACCTAGGTGCAAATGTCATAGGTAGGTTTCATCTTTTGATAATTTTAATCCTTTATGATTAAGTTCCGTTAATTCCGTGTCTAACGAGTGAGAGATATTTTTATGTAGAAAAAATAAACTGTTTTCCAATGTACCTTTGCAAATAATTTTGTCAATCTTACTAACAATAAAAACTTTATTAAAAGTAACCGAATATCCAAATTTATTTAAACAAGAAATTGAAATTAAACTTCTCTTGAATTGAGGTAGATAATAAACGTCTATCAAATCTAAATGTCTAGTAGAATCTAGATTAACTATAATATCTCCCACAGCACTTGCAGACACTAACGTTCCGTTGCCCAAGCGCAAGTTGATTTCATTCTTATTAAGCCTTTTCCTTTCCAAGAACCCTTGTAAGGAATAACAAATATGATTAGTGGCTCAAGAGTCTATGATCCAAGAATCTGTAGAATTTGCCAAAAAATATGTTTCAAGATAATTAACATTACCTTCTTCCTTCTTATTATGAGACTTTTGGCAATTTCTTTTCCAATGTCCATTTTCACCACAAAAGAAGCATTTCCTTTCATCTTGGTTACTTTCTTGGTCTCCTTCTTGGTAGGCCCAAGTTGCTTTTTCTTTTGTTGTTCCTTGCCCTTTTGACGGGTCTTAACAGTAACAACTTTACCAACCATATGAATCTTGGATTCATAAGTAGGAGCAAATGGTTTAGGAGTAGACAGAATAAACTTATGTTTTTCAGCTTGCAGCAACAACCCAGTTTTCCTTTTCCGTGTGACATAATTATCACCAGTTAAAGTATTATCTTTTAGGATGTTCATTAGGGATGAGATCATGATTTCTAAGTAAAAAAAAAAAAAATATATATATATATATATATATATAAGTAAATAATCATGATAAAGCACTTTCGAATATTTGTCTTGAATTAAATAAAAAATTCAATCGTAAAAGTCAAAGGTGATCCAACATCCATAAATGTTATGCCTCATTTGGGAGTTCGCACCATTTACTAGTTGGACTAGGTCCTATCTAATTGTTAACATAACAACCAACGTTTTCAATTTTAGCCTTGTGATTTTATCAACAAAAACTCTTGGGGGGATATCAATAAAACCACATTGAGTGTGTTACCAAAATATCGACCTTCAATTTTCTCTCATGAAAATCCCTCACTTGAGAGTAGATCTCGTTTGAGTCAATTGTCTAGTCTATCCTTGTAAGGAAGTATCTTGCTAAATTCCATTCATGGATACCCCTTGGGGGGTTATCACACAAAACATAAAGCTCAACTAACCTTGGAGGCTATAGGTGTTTCAAAACACCTTCTCCCACTCAATTATTTAAGGCGTGTGATTAAATTTCATAGAATGATTTACCAAGTTATCTAGATGCCAATTTGATACCTAAATCATTCAATGTATGTTCATACCAAAAGTGATATATGAGTGGCACTCCTATTCTATATGACATGTTATCATACAACAACAAATATTGTAATATTTATGGAAATATAAATAGCTACAATTTTTGTCCATCCTAGAAAAGCAAGTAAATTACATTTGTTTGGAATACAAAAAACTCCTTTCTCGGCGAACAAGTCTTCATGCGTCCATCGACCGATTGCGTATCCCTTGGCTGCCTCCCATGGGCGTGCACACACCATAGCACCACAAAAGGGCTGCCATGCCCAGCCTATGCCACAACACGTGCAGCTGCGCGCTATCTTCCACACGCGCATGTGGCTATGGTGCACACGGTTCCACGCTTGTTCCGGTTGCTTCCAATTCTTCAAAACTTCGAATCTTCAACACTTGAATATATTACAGTAGTGTATTTAACATATAAAATACTGCATTTTTTTTTATTAACTAAAAATTACTGCACTTTAATATATATATAGTGCAGAATTTAATTAAATTATTTTCCACAGTACTTATATTACAATAGCAAAAATAAATTAAAAACTTAGCAACTACCAAGAAGGAATTATGGCGATAATAGACCACCCTTCTTCTTACAATTCCAAAACAAAAAATGCATTGAAATTCTAGGACCAAAATCGAGCAACAACAATTCATATAAACATAACATATATAAATCCATATATTCCATATGTAATTATATATGAGAATACCTAGAGTGTCATCTCTTTCTAAAACATGCATATAATCAATAAAAAGAAATTGATCCACGTACGTACATACATTAATTAATCAAGGGTACAACCAAGGCTCTGATAACAATTATAGGGAAAAATGGTTTATACGCGCAACGGAATGCGAAAATTAGGTTTAGTACATAACAAAAACTTTTCTTTTTTAAAAGATGAACATTAACTCTTCATTAATTTAACATATAAACAAAAGTACCGTACCTTTGTCACGTGATCCGATTGACGTTGCATTGACGGTAATCCGCAAGATCTTCCAATCCAATCACGAATGTGGATCACCTAGGAGCATGGTCTCCCTTTCTTTGAATTGAGTACCTGAGGATGGATAACAAAAACTTTTTCTTTTTCGTTAGTCTGTTAACTTCCAAGAGAAAATAAAGAATGTTCCGGTCACTTTTGAATTATCAATCTTTTGATCGAAACTCGCGTGAACCTAATTCGAAATTGTATACAAAACCTTTTGATGTAAAAGCTACAAGTGCACTATCGAAATAGAAACGTTCTTCGCACTTTCTCACTTTGGCCGAATTTTCTCACACACTGGTCTAAGAGATGTATTCTATTTTTCAGGCTAAATAAAAATAATTCTCAAACAAGCCTTAGGGTTGTTTTTTCAAATTCACTTTGCACAAATATATATATATATATATATATATTGTCCAAATACTATTTGCACAAAAGTATAGATATTGTGCGCAGGATTCTTATTGCCTATAAAATAATATATACCCCGCAATTTCTTCTTGCCTTATATTAATATACATATTAGACAATTCTTCTTGCCAATCATTATTATACCTTGGCCGAATTCTCGTGAAAATTAAATAATGTTTTCCAAATTCTACTACCATATAGGATTTATGCCTTTTGACCTAAATTATAACCCTAGGTAGATTTCTCTTGAATTCCAAACCTTAATCCAACTCTTTAGTGTATTTGTAATTATATCAAAAACTTCATAATTTGACTAGATAAATAAAATAAATTCCTTTTATTTATCTACTTACTAAATAAAGTCTTTAATATTTATTATACTACCAACAATAGTATAATACTAAGAAACATATTTCCTAGTTATAATTTTTTTTTTGATTCTTAATTAAATAAATAAATAAATAATTAATTAATTAATTAATTCCCATTTAATTAAATAATAAAATAAAATAATATATTTAGACTAATATAATAGCCTTGCCGTCCAAGTACCATACATGGGTCATATATTATTTTTCCATTTTATTTAATCCATTAGACTTTAAATAAAAAGCCCACATGTGAACTAGACCCATTCTTACTAAAAGAAACAAACTCATATGCCTTTCATTAGTACATTAATATAATTTTACAGCCCATTAAATAAATAATGTTCAAATTATATTCCTAATGTATTAAATACAATTCTAGATGGACCCATAAATTAGTTCGGTAGAATATATCAAGTGATCCATGCAAGTCCGTGTGGATTGGGGATCTTGGCAGACTATCTAAATTTAAGCTTCAATAGACATAACCCAATCACAATCAACAAATGATTCACTAAGGTCTGATCTATTAAATTTAGCTCATTCCACTAAAGAGCTAAAACTGTACTCCTAAATAAAGATAGAGCAAGTAAATGCTTCTCATTCAAACCCTATACAACCTTATTGGAGATAGTGTATCCTCATGAATAATATCAGTAATCGCCAAGAGCTCATAGACTGCCTATAGCTCTCCTAGTTACCATATTTACTCATATGACCACATTTTGAACTTGGATATTTTGACTTGTCTAGAAGCCATGTTTCAATAGTCATTATCGAAAACTTAACGTTAAGATTTAATATCCAATACCTCAAAATATCCATATGATAATATTATACTCTCATTTAATAAATGGAACTACGAAGTCCATATCTATAAATGAAGTCCTCTATCGATTAGCAAATGAATACCACTAAATTATCGAGGATAGACTATGCAATATAATCGTACTCATTAATAGCTCAAATGATAACACTTGCAACCATAAGTCCATAATTTTATCTCATGATGAAGATAGACTCTTCCATTGTCCTCATAATGAAAAACTTTTATCTACTGACGGTTCTAGATAAAGTATTTCATTGTGATCCTATTCAATGCACCTAGTGCACTAGATTCTTTTACTCAAAGACACTTTGATAATTTTAGACCCATCATATCTCATTTGATCCCACTCAAATGCTAGTAAAAGAATCTACAACTTTAACAAGGTAAAGGTGCCCAACCTTTATCTTAAGTTGTAAACAATATTCAAGACTAACTAAAGAATTGTGTCTACCTCATACATATCCAGATGTATAAACAATTCTTTATATCTCATAGTCTTTTGACCTTATGAATATTTACTTTGACAACTATAATAATTAAACTATAAATGCTATAAGATTTGTTAAATCATAAATCACTTTATTAGTATGAAAAGATTGTCAATTATATTATTACACTCTTGCTATTAAGTATAATCCTAACAGTACTGACCTAATTGTCTTTGTATCAAGGGCCCACTTTAACAGCTCCAAGTCCACCAAAGCCTCTTCCCTACCTTTCTCAGCCATAGTTAATGACCTGCTCTGAAAGTCAATACTCTTCTCAGATCGAGCAAGATCCTTCCTAGCCTCTTTCAATTCAGCATAGGTAGCTATGTTTTCCTCCTTGAGAGCTGTCACCCGTTTTCCCATAGCTAGAGTAAATTTGAAGGCCTACAAAAAGAAAAAGGAAAAGTATGTCCCTTTCTAGAAATACACCGAACAAAAAAGAAGAACAAGAATCATACCTCTGTGAGAAGAGAGGCTCCCCTTGTGACCATGAGGGCCACAAGCATAAAGGTCATAGCCTACATACCACCACTAGGACAAGCAGCAGCGAATTGGGATAGCACCTCATCTTGACTACTATCATGTGACTGTGAGCTGGATGGCAAATCGGTTGGAAGAGTGACCCTAGTACCAGCATCCTTCTCCTTGTCCACTCTGAGTTGACGCCTAGCAGAGACAATTGGAAAAGGAGGAGGAGGAGCCAATTCTGGAGGCCTAATAGCAAGAGCAGCTGGAGCCTATTTCTGAACTTGGCTAAGAGAACCCCGGGCTCTCACAGCTCTCACGGCCAACTCGTTTATAGTGTGGTGAGCTGAAGGCAGGGTAGGAAGCGGAGCAGGAGGATGCAAAAGCAACCCCACTAGAGCCAGAGGTGGGGTTGTTGCAGGTAGATTGGACCTTGATGGGGCATTGACATTGGTACCAGATGGAAGAACATAAGAGTTGACTGGAAAGGAGCCTTGGAGCCTTGGTTTTAAAGAAGTAGGCGAAGAAGGTAGAAGGGGTGTTGCAGTGACTGTAAAAAAAGGGGTTTAGTACCAAGCAAAAAAAAAGATTAATCATGTGAGAAAGAACAAGAGGAAGAAGGCTACATACCCATATGAGCAAGGGAGATCTTGAGGTACTGGTCTACCCTGGCACCTTCATAGGAATCAGTAGCGGGGTATTTACTGTTCATGTAAAACCGGTCCAGGATTTTCTTCAAGATTTCTTTAGACTTCTCATAAATCTTCCCTTTATCCCACTTATCCTTCATACTGAAATGAGTGGGAATTAGGTACTCAATCCTACCAATATGCACTGAGTGGCCCTAATCTCATCCTGCCAAGTTTTATTGAACTTTGTTTTGGCTTCCGGTATGCAAAACTTCAGAGAGTTGTTCACCCTCAAGTAAAACTGGCCCTTGGGACCAAGCGCCAGATTCACCACCGAGAAGACATACCAGATTTAGTCAAAACTCGGTTCCCTTGCAAAGTTATCCATCTCGCATTGCTCCATCTAGAGCACCAAGAACCTGGTCAAATGCTTCTAGAACCCTGGTGAAATCTGCAGAAGGGCAAGCTAAAGAGCATGAAAGTAGAGTGGGATATAAGAGTAACCTAACCTCGCAATCAAAAGCGGCCACATGAAGGAGAAGGAGACTTGGAAAAGGAGTATACACGTTATAATCCCAATGTGGGAGAGAGAGGGTGATAGCATCAGGAATCCCATATTCTCTTCTCAAACACGCTAGGGAATCAACAATACTGGTAAAGTCTAGAATGACCCTAGAATCATGAAAGGAGGAAAAGAGACCACTTAGCACCCATGAGAGGTCTGCAACAGGGGCATTGTCCCTCTCATCTCTAACATCTTCGTCCTTCTCTTCATCTACGATCTAGATTGGGCTCTCAGGTCTATTCTTGAAACTCGACCCGATACCGGTGTTAATGTTGGAACGACGGCGCTGGGTCGAGATGGTACTCTTTATGGCGTCATTTTCACCGCTTTCCCTCTTTCTCCTTTTCAACTGCGAACACTCAGCAGAATCGACCTTCTCCAGGTTTGAAAGGTCGTCAAGGCTATCAATGGGAGTGTTAGGATTATGCTCAATAGCAAGAGTGTAATGTTGTAATTGACAATCTTTTTCATATTAATAAAGTGATTTCTGGTTTAACAAATCGTATAGCATTTATAGTTTAATATTATAATTGTCAAAATAAATAATCATAAGGTCTAAAGACTATGGGAAAAGAAGAATTGTTCGTACATCTGGATATGTATGTGGTAGACACAATTCTTTAGTTAGTCTTGAATAATGTTCACAACTTAAGTTAAAGGTTGGACACCTTTATCTTATTAAAGTTGTAGAATTCTTTTGCTAGCATTTGAGTGGGATCAAATGAGATATGATGAGTCTAAAATCATCGGAGTGTCTTCGAGCAAAAGGATCTAGTGCACTGGGTGCATTGAACTGGATCACAATGAAAAGCTTTATCTAGAACCGTCAATAGATAATAGTCTTTTCATTATCAGGACAATCGGAGAGTCTATCTTAATCCTGAGATAAATGATGGACTTATGGTTGCAAGTGATATCATTTGAGTTATCAATGAGTACGATTATATCGCATAGTCTATCCTCGATAGTTTGGTGATATTCATTTGTTAATCGATAGAGGACTTCATTTATAGATATGGACATCGTGGCTCCATTTAATTAAATGAGAGTATAATATCATCATATGGATGTTTTGAGGTAATTGGATATTAAATCTCAACGTTGAGTTTTCAATAGTGTCTATTGAAAACATGGCTTCTGGACAAGTCAAAATATCCAAGTTCAAAACGTGGTCATATGAGTAACTATGGTAACTTGGAGAGTTATAGGCGATCTATGAACTCTTGGCGATTACTGATATTAATCACGAGGATACACTATCTCCAATATGATTGTCTAGGGTATGAATGAGGAGCATCTTCCTTTTCTATCTTTATTTAAGAGTTCAGTTTTAGCTCTTTAGTGGAATGAGTTAAAATTAATGGATCGGACCTAAGTGAATCATTTGTTGATTGTGATTAGGTTATGTCTATTGAAGCTTAAATTTAGATGGCCCGCCAAGATCCCCAATCCACACGGACTTGCATGGATCACTTGATATATTCTACCGGACCAATTTAAGGGTCCATCTAGAATTGCATTTAATATATTAAGAATATAATTTGCACATTATTTTAGTAATGGGCTGCTCAATTATATTAATATATTAATGAAAGACATGTGGGCTTGTTTCTTTTAGTAAGAATGGGTCTGGTTCACATGTGGGCTTTTTATTTAAAGTCCAATGGATTAAATGAAATAAGAAAATAATATTTTGGCCCATTTACTCTAAGTGGGGCGGCAAGGGTTAGTTTAACCTAATATATTATTTTGTTTCATTGTTTTAATTAAATAAGAATTAATTAATATATTAATTAATTGTTTAATTAAAGAAACAAATCTTTTCTAATCAGGAAATATATTTCCTAAAAGTAAAATTGAAAGACTTGTTTGATAAGGAAATAAATAATTAGTTTTATTTATTTAATCAAATAAGAAGTCTTTTTTTATTTAGTCAAAATAAAAGAATAAAAGATCTATGAGTTGGATTAGGGTTTGATGTTTTAAAAACTAGATGGAAATTAGGGTGCAACATAAGCCTATGGTGGGCATGTGATTTCGGCAACCCTAGTTATTTCTAGGTTAGGATTTCGGCAACCCTAATAATAAAAGAAAAGAAGAAACAAACTTAGGCCACCTATATATTGACAAGTATAGAATTCGGCCACGATGATATGGGTTCAATATACAAATTTCTTCTTCTTCTCAATTTATAGAAAGCTTTTTATTCTACTAAAACAAAAAGGAGTGTTAGATTATTCTTTGATAGTATATTATTTGCTTATTCATCAATAAGCTTGTGTATACGATATCGATCTAGGTTCACGCGAGTTTCGATCATTAGATTGAGAACTCAAAAGTGACCGGAATAATCTTAGTCATTCTTTTGATTGTTTTTGTGACTAACAAAGAAAAGAAAAGTTTGTTTTGTCCATTCACAGGTTTGCAATTCAAAGAAAAGGGAGACCACGCTCCTAGGTGATCCACGTTCGTGCTAGGATTGAAGATCTTGCGGATTACCATCGACGTAAGTCAATCGGATCACGCGACAAAAGGTAGTCTACTTTTTGTTATTGTATATGTATGTTTAATTAATTAAAGGGTTTAAGGTTCATAAAGGAAAATTTTTTAAAAAGTCACTAAATCTAATTTTTAGTATCGCTTCCGCTGCGTGTACTTCTTTGGTATTTTTCCCAACAATTGGTATCAGAGCCTAGGTTGAACCCTTTTAATTAATTAACGTATATATACGTGGATCTATTTCTTTTTATTGTGATTATGCATGTTTTGAAAGAGATGACACTCTAGGTATTCAAATATATAATTACATGTGGATGTATGGATTTATATATGTTTGTGTGGATTGTTATTGCTCGATTTTGGTCCTAGATTTTCAATGTAAATTTTGTTATGGAATTGTAACAAGAAGGGTGGTCTATCATCGCCATAATTCCTTCTTGGTAGATTGCTAGGTTTTAATTTTTTTTTATATATAGGTGCAGTATTTTTTTTATACTACTGCAGTTTTTTTAATTTTTATTATGTGCAGTTTTTTGTATGTAAAAAGGTACTGCAGTGATTAAAAAAAAAAAAAAAACTACAGTATTTTATTTGTTTAAATACTGCCGTAATATATTTAGGTCTTGAAGATCGAAGACATGATGAAAAATAAAGCAACCGGAACCGAGAACGAGCACCGTGCGCACCCTAGGAGTGGATTGGGCTGCGCATGGCAAGCCCAAGCTTGATGGGCTGCGCACGGCAAGCCCAAGCTTGATGGGCTGCGCACGGCAGCCCTGGAGTCTTCATGGGCTGCGCACGGTAGCCCCTTAGTGGGGTTGTGAGTTGTGCACATCCGTGGGTTTGGTCGAAGGATAAGCGTATGGTTGATGGGCCACTTGAAGAACTTGTATTCCTAAACAATTGTAATTTTACTTGTTTTTCTAGGATGGGCCAAAATTGTTGCTATTTAATTTATGCTTAAATATTACAATATTTGTTATTGTATGATAACATGACATATAGAATAGGAGTGCCACGAATATATCTCTTTTGGTATGAACATGCATTGAATTATTTAGGTATCTAAATTGGCATCTAGATAACTCGGTAAATCATTCTATGGGATTTAATCACACGCCTTAAATAATTGAGTGGGAGAAGGTGTTTTTGTAACACCTATGGCCTCCAAGGTTAGAGCTTTATTATTTATTGGTAATCCCCCCAAGGGGCGTCCATGAATGGAATTTAGCAACATACTTCCTTACAAGGATAGACTAGACAATGGACTCAAACGAGATCTACTCCCCAAGGAGGGATTTTCATGAGAGAAAATTGAGGGTCGATATCTTGGTAACACACTCAATGTAATTTTATTGATATCCTCCCAAGAGTTCTTGTCAATAAAATTGCAAGGCTAAAATTGAAAACGCTGGTTGTTATGTTAACAATTAGGTGGGACCTAGTCTAACTAGTAAATGGTGCGAACTCCCAAAGGAGGCGTAACATTTATGGGTGTTAGATCACCGTTGAATTTTATGATTGAGTTATTTATTTAATTCAAGATAAATATTTAAAAGTGCTTTATCATGATTATTTACTTATAAATGTTTTGTTTTATTCAGAAATCATGACCCCATCACTTATACACATCCTGAAAGACAACACTTTAACTGGAGATAATTATGTCACATGGAAAAGGAAAATTGGGTTGTTGCTGCAAAGTGAAAAACATAAATTTGTTCTAACTACTCCTAAACCACCTGCTCCTAATAATGAATCTAGCATAATATGTAGAGATGAGTATGAGCAGTGGAAGACTTCAGATGATATGGCAAAATGTTACATTATGGCCATTATCTCCGACGTGTTGCAACAGCAGCATGAAGGAATGGAGTCCGCTGCTGATATAATGATGTCTCTAGAGGAGATGTTTGCTATGAAGTCCAGGACGACTAAGAGAGAGGCAGTGACTGCTTTTATGAATCTTAGGATGAAACCTAGACAGGCTGTGAAGGATGACATGATGAAAGTCATAGCACATCTCAACATTGCTGAACTGCATGGCGCTGAGATAGATGGTGAGACAAAGATTGATATGGTTGTCAATTCATTGTCAGATTCCTTTGATCAGTTCAAATTGGACTACACTTTGAACAAAAAGGAATACACCTTACAAGGCCTGATGCAAGATGTTCAAAGTGCTGAAAAGATCCTTGTGAAAGGCAAAGGTCAAGAGATTCATATGGTTGGTAAAGTTGCTACTGTTAAGGCCCGTCAAAAGGTCAAGAAACAACAGAAGAAAAAGCAACTTGGGCCTATCAAGAAGGAGACCAAGAAAGTAACCAAGATCAAAGGGAAATGCTTCCTTTGTGGTGAAAAGGGACATTGGAAGAGAAATTGCCCAAAGTCCCAGAATAAGAAGGAAGAAGGTAATGTGAATTATCTTGAAACATGTTTTTTGGCTGATTCTATAGATTCTTGGATCATAGACTCATGAGCCACTAATCATGTTTGTTATTCCTTGCAGGGGTTCCAAGAAAGGAGAAAGCTGAGTAAGAATGAAATCAATTTGCGCTTGGGCAACGGAACGTTAGTGTCTGCAAGTGCAGTGGGAGATATTAGAGTTTATTTGGATTCTAGAAGGCATTTAGATTTGATAGATGTTTATTATGTACCTCAATTCAAGAGGAATTTAATTTCAGTTTCTTGTTTGAATAAATTTGGATATTCGGTTACTTTTAATAAAGCTTTTATTATTAGTAAGAATGACAAAATTATTTACCAAGGTACATTGGAAAACGGTCTATACTTTTTGCATAGAAATATCTCTCACTCGTTAGACACAGAAATAACGGAACCTAATCATAAAAGAGTAAAATTATCAACAGATGAAACCTACCTTTGGCATTTACGCTTAGGTCATATTAACCTTAATAGGATTAAAAGATTGGTATGTGACGGACCTTTGAGTGACTTAAAGGTTGATGATCTACCAACTTGTGAATCTTGTTTGGAAGGTAAAATGACCAAAATGACGTTCTCTGCCAAAGGTGCAAGAGCCACTGAATGTTTAGGATTGATACACACTGATGTATGTGGACCTATGAGCATTCAAGCTAGAGGTGGATACGAGTACTTCATCACCTTCACAGATGATTACTCGAGATTTGGTTATGTGTATCTCATGCGGCATAAGTCGGATGCTTTTGACATGATCAAAGCATTCAAAGCTGAAGTGGAAAATCAGCTTGAGAAACACATAAAAATCTTGAGATCTGATCGTGGTGGAGAATATCTATCTGGTGAGTTTCAGCAATATCTTATTGATAATGGGATAGTTTTAGTTTTCTGCACCAGGTACACCTCAACAGAATGGGGTAGCAGAAAGGAGAAATAGAACTCTTTTAGAAATGGTTAGGTCTATGTTGAGTTATTCAACACTTCCTATTTCTTTTTGGGGATATGCTTTACAAACTGCTATATACATTCTAAACGATGTACCATCTAAGTCTGTTCCTAAAACACCGCATGAGTTGTGGACTGGGCGCAAGCCTAGTTTACAACACTTAAGGATATTTGGTTGTCCTGCGCATGTGTTAAAAGGAAAGACAGAAAAGATGGAGTCCCGTTCAGAAACATGTATATTTGTAGGGTATCCAAAAGAAACTAAAGGATATTATTTCTATAGTCCTTCAGACCTTAAAGTATTTGTTTCGACAAATGCTAAATTTCTGGAAAAGGACTATATGAATGATTTTGTGCCTAGAAGTAGAATTGTCCTGAATGAGATGTCAGGAGATACAATTCCACGAGAGGTTACACAACCTAACCCAATTGTAAGTTCCGATCCAACACAAGATCAACAACCTACCATTCCTCGCCGTAGTGGGAGGGTTAGAACACAACCCGAAAGATACATCGGTCTAGGAGAATCAGTGGAGAATCTCCCGGACGACGATGATCCCTATACGTACAAGGAAGCTATGGAGGATGTTGATAGTCGCCATTGGCAAAAGGCAATGCAATCCGAGATTGAATCTATGTTCGATAACATAGTCTGGTCCCTGGTAGACTTGCCTAAAGGGATAAAACCCATTGGGTGCATGTGGGTATACAAGAGGAAAAAAGGTATGGATGGAAAGGTGGAAACCTCCTAAAGCTAGATTGGTAGCTAAAGGGTATACACAGAAAGAAGGTATCGATTACGAGGAAACCTTCTCTCCTGTGGCCATGCTTAAATCCATTAGGATACTATTATCCATTGCAGCATCTTTAGATCTAGAGATTTGGCAAATGGACGTCAAGATAACTTTCTTCAATGGAAGTCTTGACGAAAGCATCTACATGATGCAACCAGAGGGATTCATTGAAAAGGGCCAAGTGGATAAGGTATGCAAGTTGCAGAAATCCATATATGGATTAAAGCAAGCATCCAGATCCTGGAACATAAGGTTTGATCAAGCTGTCAAAGGTTTTGGATTTATTCAGAATCCTGACGAACCTTGTGTATACAAAAGGATTAAAGGCGACAAGTTGGTTTTCCTGATTCTTTATGTTGATGATATACTACTCATTGGAAACGATATAGGTGTATTGACATCAGTAAAAGAATGGTTAGCAAAACAATTTGATATGAAGGACTTAGGAGAAGCAAGTTTTATTCTAGGTATCCAAGTAATAAGGGATAGAAAGAATAGAACGATTGCATTATCCCAAGCTTCATACATAGACAAGATCTTGTCTAGGTTTTCCATGCATGATTCCAAGAAAGGTATGTTACCTTTCAGACATGGAATCAAGCTTTCTAAGGAACAAGTTCCTAAGAATGAGCATGAAGAGCAATTCATGAGTAGAGTTCCATATGCCTCGGCAGTTGGAAGTCTCATGTATGCAATGCTCTGTACTAGACCAGATATTTGTTTTGCTGTTGGCATAGTTAGTAGGTTTCAATCGAAACCTGGTCCTGATCACTGGACGGCAGTCAAGCATATTTTTAAGTATCTCAAGAGAACGAGAGATAATATGTTTGTATACTCTGGAGGAGATTTGGTCCCCGTTGGGTATACAGATTTTGATTTCCAATCAGATTCTGACTCTAGAAAATCCACATCAGGGGCTGTGTTTACTATTGGAGGAGGAGCAGTTATATGGAGGAGTATCAAGCAATCTTGTATTGCTGATTCCACCATGGAAGCTGAGTATGTTGCTGCATGCGAGGCTGCCAAAGAGGCTGTTTGGCTCCGCCAATTCTTGATTGACTTGGAAGTGGTTCCTAGTGCGAATAAGCAGATCACTATCTACTGTGACAACAGTGGAGCAGTGGCTAATTCGAAAGAACCAAGAAGTCACAAGAGAGGTAAACACATTGAAAGAAAGTATCATCTTTTAAGGGAGATTGTTCAAAGAGGTGACGTGACGATTACCAAAATCGCGTCAGCAGAAAATCTAGCGGATCCTTCCACAAAGGCTCTACCTCAGAAGGTTTTTGATGGGCATCTAGAGAACATGGGCTTAAGAGATATGACACATTTGCTATAGCGCAAGTGGGATATTGTTAGGATTATGCTCAATAGAAGGAGTGTAATGTTGTAATTGACAATCTTTTTCATATTAATAAAGTGATTTCTGGTTTAACATATCGTATAGCATTTATAGTTTAATATTATAATTGTCAAAGTAAATAATCATAAGGTCTAAAGACTATGGGAAAAGAAGAATTGTTCGTACATCTGGATATGTATGTGGTAGACACAATTCTTTAGTTAGTCTTGAATAATGTTCACAACTTAAGTTAAAGGTTGGGCACCTTTATCTTATTAAAGTTGTAGAATTCTTTTGCTAGCATTTGAGTGGGATCAAATGAGATATGATGAGTCTAAAATCATCGGAGTGTCTTCGAGCAAAAGGATCTAGTGCACTGGGTGCATTGAACTGGATCACAATGAAATACTTTATCTATAACCGTCAGTAGATAAAAGTCTTTTCATTATCAGGACAATCGGAGAGTCTATCTTAATCCTGAGATAAATGATGGACTTATGGTTGCAAGTGATATCATTTGAGTTATCAATGAATACGATTATATCGCATAGTCTATCCTCGATAGTTTGGTGATATTCATTTGTTAATCGATAGAGGACTTCATTTATAGATATGGACATCGTGGCTCCATTTAATTAAATGAGAGTATAATATCATCATATGGATGTTTTGAGGTAATTGGATATTAAATCTCAACGTTGAGTTTTCGATAGTGTCTATTGAAAACATGGCTTCTGGACAAGTCAAAATATCCAAGTTCAAAACGTGGTCATATGAGTAAATATGGTAACTTGGAGAGTTATAGGCGGTCTATGAACTCTTGGCGATTACTGATATTAATCACGAGGATACACTATCTCCAATATGATTGTCTAGGGTATGAATGAGGAGCATCTTCCTTTTCTATCTTTATTTAAGAGTTCAGTTTTAGCTCTTTAGTGGAATGAGTTAAAATTAATGGATCGGACCTAAGTGAATCATTTGTTGATTGTGATTAGGTTATGTCTATTGAAGCTTAAATTTAGATGGCCCGCCAAGATCCCCAATCCACACGGACTTGCATGGATCACTTGATATATTCTACCGGACCAATTTAAGGGTCCATCTAGAATTGCATTTAATATATTAAGAATATAATTTGCATATTATTTTAGTAATGGGCTGCTCAATTATATTAATATATTAATGAAAGACATGTGGGCTTGTTTCTTTTAGTAAGAATGGGTCTGGTTCACATGTGGGCTTTTTATTTAAAGTCCAATGGATTAAATGAAATAAGAAAATAATATTTTGGCCCATTTACTCTAAGTGGGGCGGCAAGGGTTAGTTTAACCTAATATATTATTTTGTTTCATTGTTTTAATTAAATAAGAATTAATTAATTTATTAATTAATTGTTTAATTAAAGAAACAAATCTTTTCTAATCAGGAAATATATTTCCTAAAAGTAAAATTAAAAGACTTGTTTGATAAGGAAATAAATAATTAGTTTTATTTATTTAATCAAATAAGAAGTCTTTTTTATTTAGTCAAAATAAAAGAATAAAAGATCTATGAGTTGGATTAGGGTTTGATGTCTTAAAAACTAGATGGAAATTAGGGTGCAACATAAGCCTATGGTGGGCATGTGATTTCGGCAACCCTAGTTATTTCTAGGTTAGGATTTCGGCAACATTAATAATAAAAGAAAAGAAGAAACAAACTTAGGCCACCTATATATTGACAAGTATAGAATTCGGCCACGATGATATGGGTTCAATATACAAATTTCTTCTTCTTCTCAATTCATAGAAAGATTTTTATTCTACTAAAACAAAAAGGAGTGTTAGATTATTCATTGATAGTATACTATTTGCTTATTCATCAATAATCTTGTGTATACAATATCGATCTAGGTTCACACGAGTTTCGATCATTAGATTGAGAACTCAAAAGTGACCGGAATAATCTTAGTCATTCTTTTGATTGTTTTTATGACTAACAAAGAAAAGAAAAGTTTGTTTTGTCCATTCACAGGTTTGCAATTCAAAGAAAAGGGAGACCACGCTCCTAGGTGATCCACGTTCGTGCTAGGATTGAAGATCTTGCGGATTACCATCAACGTAAGTCAATCGGATCACGCGACAAAAGGTATTCTACTTTTTGTTATTGTATATGTATGTTTAATTAATTAAAGGGTTTAAGGTTCATAAAGGAAAATTTTTTAAAAAGTCACTAAATCTAATTTTTAGTATCGCTTCCGCTGCGTTTACTTCTTTGATATTTTTCCCAACAGGGAGT
This sequence comes from Acer negundo, assembly GCA_035582765.1. Lineage (NCBI taxonomy): Eukaryota > Viridiplantae > Streptophyta > Magnoliopsida > Sapindales > Sapindaceae > Acer > Acer negundo. The sequence goes on along the minus strand of CM069236.1, from coordinate 7,878,813 downwards.
TGGTGGATTGGCCATTGCTAAAGCAGAAGAAAGAAGAAGAAATTCTGGGTGTTTTCTGAAAGAAGAAGTTTCTAGATTCTAGAAAGAGAAAGTTCTTGCTTTTGAAATTTGAAATCGATGTGAATGAATGAAGAATGAGGAGGTTATTTATAGAAGGAGGTAGGCAGTTACCAAAATAGAAAAGGAAATGGTGATTAATGACCGGAGACATGCAAGCAACGGTTTTGAGAAAATCACGCCAAAAAATGGCCCATTCAAATAAGTAGACCAATCCTTACCCGACACGTGGACATCCCATTAAATGTAGGCATGCCAAATGAGGATTTCCTCCCAGATAGTGGATACCAACCAGGCAGGATGGATAAAATCCTTCAAGTGTTCCAGGTATCCTGACTTCAACCCTAATTAGTGAACTAGGTAATCGATGTTCAAGTCAGGGGGGACTTCTGTTAACCGCCTAAAAAGGTAAGGGTCTAAAGAAGAATTTTCCATCCATCCTAAGATTATCTGAAGTAGAAGGACACTATAAGGGGTATCCAGCGTATCCAGCTACCCCGGGAAGAAACCAGACCAATGTGACCAGGTGAGCCTTCTATAAACCTAGAACAAGATCAAGGCCATCTGGATCCCCAAATATCTGGAAACTTAGAAGTGAAGGTCCTAAGGACCTCGCTATTGCATTGTCCTGATATCCTAGTACCCCTATATCCTGATACTCAAAGAATACTGGTATCACGGTCCAGTAAGATGTGAGATACCTGGATACCCTGATCTATCTACTAGGCAGTGAGGATCGAGATGAAGAGAAGACTATCAATGAAGAAAGGACTGATGCACCAAGGAAACAGAACCATACCATAAGAGAGACAATACATGCCAACATTTAAATAAAAGGAAAGTTGACTTCTCCCGCCATATTTAAAGCTCCCTTTTAAATGGGATTGGTCAGCTCTGTCAAAATCACCATGGAAGGAAACTGAATCACTTGATTATGGGAATCATTCCCAAGCCTAAAACAAAGCCACCATCAACGACCCATTAATTGCTTAATTGATTGATTGATTGATTATCTGAGTAACGAGCAAGAAAATGGACCTATAAATATTACAAGACACTCAAAAGAGAGGGATCCGATCTTTGATCCACATCCCTACAACGTTTCCACTTATCGACTAGCATGAGATCGCCATTGCCTATTTTGTCAGAAACCTCCTACCTAAACCTCACAAAAAACCCTCATTGTATCTAAACTACGTGTAATCTCCATTGTATCATGCGTTGTATTTAGAACGATCAATAAAACAGTATTATTTCACCATCTCAATATACACACTATGTTAATAGGAATTTGACCCCTTCAACATTTTCCTACTAACAATTGCAAAAATAGGCAAAACACTCACCCAAACACATAAACCTACCTACATCACCATCACATACCATCATCCTAAACACTCATCCTTATCATAGTTATTTATTTTGTCAAGGTGTACAAGTTATTAGAATTGATGAAAAGCTCTAAATTGTGTAGCAACGTGTATTGAGGCGTGTCTTGTAATTGTTCTTAGGAATGCCTTTCAAAAATGAAGTGTTCAAAATGAAACACTCAAGCCCTTATACTTAAATACAAAGTTACTTTAAATTTTGGAGTAGCAAAATAGCACAATAAATTCAAATTTTTAAGTCTAGACACTCAAATATAAAGTTTGATTGAACTAATATGTTGTAAAGTGTAATGTGTAAACACCTTGACTTGATTAGTAGCTTTTACTTTCCCACCAATTCCACTCACCACAAATCACCTTTGGCCATACTATAGTAGGGAAGGGTCCAATTGATCTTTTAAGAAGTCTATTTCAGGAATACGAGATTTAATATGCTCTAACACGTTCATGGCATTCAATTCCTTCACGAGATCAATTCACATAAATTGTGAATTATTTCAAATACTCACATGCGTTATATATTTGATTGTCATTTACATAACTTCTAAAATGCATGTGCTTAATAAAGAGTGAGCCTAGGACTCTGAGAGAAAAATCGAGTGAAATCCTATAAGGATTAATGTCAAGGCGAATTACATCTGAAATGCTTGTGCAAGTAGTCTTTGATGTTTTCACATTAAGTGTGGGATTCATTTTTGTGAGGAAAATCATCTGAATGATTTCAAGATATTCTTCACTCAAAAATTCTAGCATGTCTAGTTTCTTGTTTGTACTACATCTTTGGCATGGCTGTTCTTATTAAGGTTCTCTCACCTTTTGTTTTGATTATCTATGTATATAAGTTACAGTAGTATAAAGTAGTTTGCATATGTGTCTAGTTTAGTTTAGTTTAGTTACTATCCTATGTTTGCTCGAGGGCAAGCAAAGGTCAGATTTGGGGGTTTGATCGCTTTAAATATGTCTATATTTTGAGCACCTAATTCCTCCCCTTTGTGATCATTTTTTAGATGTTTTAAGTGTTTGATCGTGTTTTTAAGTATTTTCAGGCATTTTCCTCTTCCAAGGTAACTTTTTGCCCAAGTTGGATAATTCATATGAAAAAGGGCATTTTTGGAAGAAGAAAGCAAATTTGTGAGTTAAACCTCGCAGAAACATGTCGTAGAATCTCCCCAAAGTGCACTGCTACCTCAAGCTGCTAGATCAACCTTGCAGAGCAGTATTTTCATTTTTGGTCCAGAAGAGACTGTGAGAAGTATCTGGGAGTTCGACCTTGCAGATCCAAGTTTAGAAGCACCAGCTAGTTAACTCTACAAGATCAATCCAGCAGATTAGCACTACAAGTATATCTACGAGTTCCATCTCGTAGATTCTAGATTTGAGAAGTTTCCCATAAACCTCTACGAGTTACATCTGCGAGATCTTTCCAGCAGAGACAAATCTGTAAGATGAATCTACGAGTTCAAACTCGCAGATCTTGCACGCAGAAGCTGCCACGTTAGAAATCAACTTAACTTTACTTGATTCTTGTACCCACTATATATAAGTAATATCTAGATTAACCTAAGTGTGCATCCTTAGATTTAGACTTAGAGATAAAAAATATATTTGTTAGATATTTTCATCTTTGTAGAGAACAAACTAGTTCTTAGTTTTAGATTGGATCTTGAATCTCTTTTGGAGGAGATTAAAGAAGAAGTTTTATAATCAAAGTCAAGGACTTTCATTCAGGCTTAAGGGTTGTATCAATTCCTCTCTTTCTTTGTCTTTTGTAGTAGATAAAATGATGTGTGGCTGAATTCCTTGAGATGTAAGGGATTGATGCTCATTTGTTGTTAACCTTGATCTAAATCAATTTGCTCTTTTTATTAATCCTATCTTGTTTATGTATGTGCAATCATTGTGTGACCAATACATTTAATGCAAGGTTTCCTTGCTAGTTAGCATTGAATATGCTCTTAGGTGGTTTGATAGAAATAAATGTGTTTGAAGTTTGAATAAACATAACTATACTCCTTCACTTTTCTTTGTAGTGATTATTAATTGTGCATGCCTATGTCCATTAATTTCACTAGCGCTCAATGGAATTAAGTTGTCTCTTCTAATCATCCTTTGACATCTTAGGATGAGTAGATGTTGATTATCTTTCTCAAAGACTATTAAATTAGGGCCACATACTAGTTTGGTGAATAAAGCTTAAAGTTATATTAATGGATGATCTTGGTCAACATTTATGTTCTATCGTTTTCCCTTGTATCACATTTGTTTTAAATATCTTTCTTATTAGCATAACTTAGAACTTGATAATCTCTTGATTCACTTAGATATAAGTAACAATTAAAATCTATTTGTACCCTTTCCATTAATCCTCATGGGAACGATAACCCTTACTTGTGTCCACTTTACTACATAGCAATCCGTACACTTGCGGAGGGTTGCAGACTTGCGCACTCATCTTATTTTCAATTGTGTGTACCATTAGTTTTTAATTTTAGAGGTACGCTCGGAGTGCGTCAATCATAAAGTACAAAACTCAGGACATAAGACAATTACCTAGGAATAGAGTGCATCCATGAAATTTGTGATGGATCATAACAAAACTTGAATAAAAGGCGTCAAACTTACTTGGAGAAGGTAGAGAACTTCAATACGAAGATTCTCCAACTTGAATAACTCAAATTGGATAAGAAAGAATCACTCAAATTGGATAAGAAATGAGAGAGATATCGTGATTCAAAGTTGAGAGAAAAATATAGAAAAAATTTGCACTTGATCTTCTTTTAAACAATTTGAATTTCGGTGAGAAATATAAAGAGAGAGAATTATCCGGTGTGGTAAGCTCACGAAAGAAAACATTCACATGCCTAATAGGAAGTCATGCCAAGTCAACACATGCCATGGCACACCAAAATTCATTTACATGAAATGTACATAATTAAATCCCTTTAAACTTTGAAAAATGAATTGGCGTGACACATTTCTCTTTCACGTGAACAGAGAACTTTGTTTGGCGTGATGCCCACGCGCCCTCCAAGGCCAAGGTGCAAATGGCAATTTGCCATCTCTTTCCCCTTTGCTTTTCGCACACCTCTTGCATTTTTCGACCATTCTTCGGCCTCCGAACTCCGAATTCGAATCTATTTTTGGATTACGAACTGAGACTCTCTCAGGGACATGGACATGGACGTCAACAAAACTTTTACAAAAATGTGGGAATTGACTCGATACACAAGGACGAAAACCATGTACGATAAACACACGGAAAGTTTCATAACTTCGAACTTGGAATTTGAAAACTAATGAATTAGTAAAGGAAATGACCGAAACTCAATAAGGAATAATATGAGAACATATTCAAGTCCAATATCCACAAAACACAAACAAACAAATACAAGAACACATAAGTATGTCATTTCCTAGAGATAGTCCTAGAATATGCAATTTACAATATTTATCAAATTAAGTCTAATGCATGTACACACTAGAATATGTGTGTGAATGTGTTATACCAATTTAGCACTATGATGTAGGGACACAAATGTATGCAATGTGTGTGTGTTTGCTTATGCCTTGCAAGAGGAAGAAAAATCTCGTTACTTTAGCATCCGAGTAAGCACCTTTCCTCTTAAAGATGATATTTGTATGAGAAGTTGTCCAACTTCCTTGAAGCTTGATAAACCGTGAATCCTAGACAACTAAACAATACAAAGGAAGTATCGTTTTGATATAGAATAATGCCAACATAACTTAAAATTTTAATAGAAAGTCAGAAGGAAATGATGAAAGAGGTGCCTAAATCGAAACATCTTAATAATGGCGAAAAAAATAATTCTGTGATAGAGGTTAAGGGCAAAAAATTTAAGATAAAAAAGAAAAGGTGTGTGATAGAGGTGAAAGGTAAAATATTAAGACAAAAAGGAAGATGATAATATTAAACCCGTTTTCTCAAAAGAAATACAAGCTTTATAATCGAGATGATGCGGAACTTTAACATGATTAGAAAAGAGGTATGCAATGTAAATAATAAAGTTAGTTTTGTAACCGAAGAACAATTAAAGTTAAGGGAGTAGATGAAAGACCATGTGAGCAAATTACCTTTTGAGAAAGAAGCCAATTCAGAGCCACATTTGTATACCTATACCGGATACGAATGCGAGGTTAAAATTAATGAGTCAACTAAGGTAACCTTCTATTTTATATATTTCTTCACGAACTTAGATAACATTTCACAATTTTTAATTTAACATTCCTCAATTATATGCAGCATGGTGACCTTCTTGATAAAGATGAAGAACCTATGGGAGGGGTTGATCCCATTGATCTCACTTCTTTCGCTTCTCCAACACTGAACTTCAATATACCAAATGAAATTCCCAATGTGATCGTATTAGAGAAGAAAGATCCTAAAGTCGTATTAGAGAAGAAAGATCCTAAAGTCATATACAAGGATGGTCAGGCTCGGGAATGGAAGGGATCCCAATTCTTACAGAGTTCACTCATGGTTCCTCCCCTTACTAAGAGATCAAAACCTGGGCAAAAATCGTTGGATGTGGACGAATATTCAAATTTTTTATCTAAAAAAAAAAAAACAATTTAGTAGGTGTTAGTAATTTATTATTCAATTGTGCATTTAATAATTTTTGTATTTCTGCAGCTGCAATGTGGGCAATCTTGAAAGAGAAAGTCAGAATTTTTTCAAGAAAATAGAGGACCGTTGGAGTTGGATGTCTGGCGGGGTACATACATGTCTATTTCAAATTTATTCCTTTGTGGTATTAAATACTTATCAGTTTGTATTATAACATTTAGAAGACATTTAACATTCATAATGCATACTACAACAAATTGATGTGTATATAAATGTGTTGCGGAAAAGGCAAGTTGCAAACCAAACATTATTCGAGGAAAATATGGTGTTGTTATCTTCTCCTCTATATATAAGTGAAATTTTTCGTCAATGTATGTGACTGTTTGTTCTGTACATCAACTTATACACTACATTCAATACATTCTGTAGACACTGATGAGCATTGAGTGGAAAAAGATACAACCAAGCTTGAGAAGGCCACTGTAGGAGACATGTGACCTATACACCTTTAAGTGTCCTGAAGGTTGGTTACAGTATGTTCGCGGTGAGAACATTGACTGCCCTCGTCTGTGGTGGGATTTCAAATATGTAAGTGAAGTGCGGCAATTTAATTATATTTATGATTATTGTATCTATATTTTTCCTATTTATTAAAATATACGTGTCGTATAGGTTTTGATGCCATGCAATATTGGAGGGTACCATTGAGTGTTGTGTAAGCTTTGGTTGAAAGAGCTTACCATAAATTGTGTGAGCTTTGGTTGAAAGAGCATACCATAGATATATTATGACTCTGATCAAGGGAGTAATCAAGACATTGAGTACACTCGATGTACGAAGCTTACCCCTCTACGATACCTACTGCCAGCAATATTGCATGCAGCGGGTTACTATGACAAGGCGGGAGTCAATCAGTCCACTGAATTGGTTAAAGCGAAACTGGTTCCTAAAAAGGAGATTACACAGCAAAAGGATGGATATGCAACTTACATTTGTAACATCATTTGTTATGTTTAAGCTTTTCACATTTAATAACATGATTATTTTTTTCATACAGTTGTAGTTGTGGAGTCTTTGTGCTAAAGTATTGTGAGAATTTAACAAGGAAAACATTAACATTCGCCAAAGAGTAGATACCCGAATTCAGAAAATTAGCTGCTTGGGAGATATTCTACAATAGCGCACTGACGTGATTTTCCTTCTCGAATTGCTAAATGTGAACTTTTTTTAAAACATAAATATTTAAAACATTTATTATGTCATTTTGAATGTTTGTGGACATATTGGAGTGTATCAACGTCTTGGATGAGGAATTATATTTGTAATGTCAATGTAAAACAGGTCATGTTATATATGTTAATTGTTGTTTCGTAAATTTTTTTTGCTTATGGAGCATGTATATTAATATTGGATTGCAACATTTTCTGCATTTAGGCAATAGAAGGTTAACAAAATTACAATATTATGTCATATTTGTACAGTCCCTCATGCCATTTCTAGGTAGATTATTGTTCATCATGCCATATCTGGATAGTCCATCATGTCACGTGTGTGTGCATGGAGTTTGTACATCAATATTGGGATTGCATCATTTTCTACTTTTAGGCAATGGAAAATTACAATATTATATCATATATGAGTAGTCGATCATGCCATTTTTGGGTAGATTATTGTTCATCATGCCATATCTGGACTGTACATCATGCCATATATAGGTAGTCCATCATGCAATATCTGGATAGATTGTTCATCATGCCATATCTCGGCGGTCCATCATGCCATATCTCGGTAGTAAATCATGTAACTTTCAACAAAAACCTAAAATTTTTAAAAACTTCAAAATTGATTTTCAAAACAACGACATAATAAAAAAAAAATGTATCCAAACCCATGAAATATACTCCATTAAAAACAATTGTAAGATGATCAAAGCATTTGAAACTCATCGTATAGTTTAAGGATTGAGCTCAAGAAGATTCAAGCTACCTAAAAAACTTCAAAACTTCAAATTCAACTTTGTGCAGCTCCTACTCGAGTTTGTGAGCCAATTAAAGGTATGATATCACGTTTTGTGGTGATATTTACATTCTTTTCGAAAATTGAAGAGAAGAGATGTCGGCGAGATAGAGGGTTTCTTTCCGTTGCAGTGAGAGAGAGACTTTAGAGAGAGAAGAAAAAAATCCTAAAGGTATTTTCGTCACTTCCAAGTTAGTTTTGAATATTTAGTGGAATTTTTGGTTGAATATGGCTTTACTTTGAATTCCAGTTTCATAAATAGGTTAGATTTGTCTATTTTCTCATAAAAGAAACTTTGGCGTGTATAATCCCAAAATTTAGAAAATACACGCTAAGTTTTGTTTTTTTGGAAAATTTGGAAATCTTATCGCGTTTAATTATGTAAGGAAAGGAGGTATGTATTTCAAAAAAAGAAAACTCTAACTTAAAAAACTCTAGTATGTTTATATAAATCTATTGTATTTGTTAGGTCTCATATTTTGATTGGCTTATTTCGTGGACAAACCACATATGGGGCTTGATGTAAAGGTAGCTTAGCCTTTTGATGGTTGGTGATTTGCACAACCAAGGTACTTTCAAGACCTCAAGAGAAGAAGCACCAAAGGTATATTCTAGTGCTTACTTGCTTTGAAAAGATCTAGTTGCATACACTCACAACTCATGCATATCTCTAATACTTGTATTTTATGTGTTTTTATATGTGTGCATTCATGATTCTTGAATATCTCTTCATGCATGTTTTATTTGATTGCATCTTATTCATTAAAATGCCATGACATATTTAGGTATTATGATGCAAAACCATGAATTCTATTCATGCATGTTTGAATTGAGTGCATCTTGTTCAATGACAATGCCATGACATGTTAGGCATTAGGATGCATTTACTTCCTACACTAGCACTTCATGTATGCTAGTCTTAAATGTGGTGTAATTCATTTCACGAACATTGTTCGGAAACATCCGTGCATGCACGATGGTGTGCTTGGTTTAACGCAAGGATCACCTTCGGAGAACGCCCTTGGTTTCAGATTTTGGTTTCACCAACAGTGGTGAAAAGTCGGTTTGATCAATGGCCACGACCGCCGTTCGAACCTGCCGATCTAGACCTAATTGATTTTAATATCTTAGTCTCTAATTGGCGGTTATGATTGGCGGCCAGACCGCAATTTGAAACATGTATCCTCTGTTCCAAATCTGTGATTTACATCAACGGCCATAATTCGATGGCCGAATGTTTCTAGTGACCATGTTTTGATTTCTGCTGTTACGATCCGCGGCCAAACCGCCGAATGAAACTGCAGATTGGCTTTTAGTTCATGACGTTTCATATTCAGTGGTTTTGATCGGTGACCTGACCGCCGAATGAAATCGCCGAACGGTGGTTTCAGGGGTAAACTTGACTTTACACGTGCCCTGTTTTTGGTCTATATAAATATATCCTTATCTCTAGTTTTGAATATAGGTATTCTGATCCTAAGAACCTTAGAGAGATATTTAAAGAGACTTGAGAGAAAAGCTTAAAGATTTCATCTTTATTTCTCTAAACCCCTTTCCACATGCATAAATCATTATCTAAGCATCATCTAAGAACATCTAGTATGTGCTAATGCATGGATCCTCTTCAACACACATGGTATGGTAAGTTGTTCACTATTATCTTACATAATTAGTGTTCTTACTTAGCAATTTATCTCTTTTATAACTTGTATGTTCTTAGATTAATTTCTACATACAAAATTGAGATTATGTGTTGATTGTTTGAGTAGTTTTTGATAGCTAGGATTTCATGTTGATATATATCTAGCTAATTTATCTCATTAAAATGATTAAGATTGTTTTTTATAGCTATTTTATCTAGGATTGGTTATCCTCTACATAGCTAAGTTTTATGACTTGTCATTTAGCTTTTGATATCTATGATTGATTTAATTGTCATATTATCATCCTAGATAAACATGCAAGATTCCCTAGCTCTATTTGCATTTTGAATATCACATATATTCACATAGGCTTTTTGATCTCTTTGGAGAAGTACGTCTTGTTGCTTTGTGCACAAGCAATATATCTAGGGTTGCTATTACAGGTCTGTGGGTAGTAGTGGTGGGTTACAAACCGGGATTATGTTGTGAATATCATTACAAGTAGTGACTTCGAGGATCGCAAATTGGACTAGGTCCACTTTTACAAGCCTGCAGTTAGTGGTGGTGGGTAATAGATTAGGATTATGTTATAAACACCATTGCAATTAGTGGATTCGAGGTTCGTGTGTGGCGCAAATAACAACCCGTGGTTTTTTCCTGTTGAGGGTTTCCATATAAATATCAAGTGTCATTTATATTTCCGTACCTTTACACTTGATTTATTGTTTTGACTAGATTAGGGTTATTTTCATAAATTGACTAAACGCGAAAATTTGGTAATAAGGGTTAAAATCTACTCACCCCCCTCCAGATAGTTTTATATACCGTGCATTATTATTTTCAATTGGTATTAGAGTGGGTTTCTAAATATACTCAGGTGATCCTTTGCTCATTTTGGTGTGTTGTGCATTTTATGTGATTTTTGGTCATTCATACATTTGCATTCATTTGACTCAAACACTATGAGTAGATTTGAGAGAGAAGAAATTGACTCTGATGAGGAGACGACTCTCTTGCTAGAGAGATTTAGGAGATTTGTGAAATCTCAAAAGAAGATGACCTCTAAAGTGAAGGAGGAGAAAAAGATGACATCTAAGGTGAAAGAGGAGAAGAAAATGACCCCGTCAAAGAAAAAAGGGGAAGCTTTGATCGTTACTTGGAGAGATAGTGAATTTGAAGTAGTTGAAGAATATTCCACAAGCTCGGTTGAATGTAAGAACAATTACTTGACATTTCCGGTTTCCTATCAAGAAGAAACTCAAGACGTCACCAAATGTTTGTCTCTTGAAGATTTCAAGATTGGTGACTTGAAGATTGGAAACCGATGTGGAGCATGCTTGAGAGAAGCATGCCTTGATGAAATGACTCTCACAAGCACAAGTGAGAAATGCTTCAATCATGGTAGTTCATGCTTCAAAAACTCTTGTGTAAATTTGGTGGACAACTAAGAGTTCATTGACTCCCTTCAAAAGTCTTTGAAGGAGAAAGAAAATGATCTCCTTAGATTGGAAAAGGATAATCTTCAACTACATGCCAAGATGACTCACTTGAATGATGAATTGAGGCATGTAAAGGATATTGAAGGCAAGTTGAAGATCGAACTTGAAGAGGCAAGAAGTTCACTTGCCAAGATGACTTCGAGTTCGGACATGGATGACTCCTTGAAGGTAGACATAGTTGATGTGTCTAAATACGATAAGAAGATTGAAGATTGCCATCAAAGGATGAAGGCAATGAAGGATGAACTTGCTTGCAATGAAAATTCCTTAAGAATTGTTAGGGATAAAGAGAAGAAGCCCTTTCAAGACTTGAAGAAGGGTAAGATATTGCAACCTCAAGCTCAAGGCAAGTGCAAAGCTTCACCTTCTCATCATCCTAGTATAGGGAAAAACGGGTTTATATGTGCAGCGGAATGCAAAAATAAGTTTGGCATATAACAAAAATTTTCCCTTTTTAAAAGATGAACTTTAACCTTTAATTAAATTAATGTATAGATAAAAGTAGAATACCCTTTGTCGCGTGATCCGATTGACTTTGTATTGATGGTTATCCGCAAGATCTTCCAATCCAATCACGAACGTGGATCACCTAGGAGCGTGATCTCCCTTTCTTTGAATTGAGTACCTGAGGATGGATAACAAAAAACTTTTTCTTTTTCGTTAGTCACAAAAACTCACAAGAGATTACAAAGAATGTTCCGGTCACTTTTGAATTATCAATCTTTTGATCGAAACTCTCATGAATCTAAATCAAAATTGTGCAGAAAGCCTTTTGATGTAAAAGCTTTTAATGCACTATTGAAATAAAATGTCTCTACTCACTATCTCTCCTTTAGCCAAATTTTTCCACACAAGTCTAAGAGATTGATTCTATTTTTCAAGCTCTAGAAAAATAATTCTCTCTCAAGCAACTAGAGGGTGGCCGAATTCTATGGTGACCGAAATTCTTCCCCTAAAAAGAATAGGGTTGGCCAAAATTATTCCCTAAATCAATTAGGGTTAGCCGAAATCCTTACTTGAAAAGGATTTGTATTTCCACCAATGACTCCTATCGTTCTTTAGAATTCCAAACCCTAATCTAGCTCTTTTGTGTATTTGTGACTATATCAAAAACTTCCTTATTTGAGTAGATAAATAAATTCTTTTTATTTATCTACTTACCAAATAAAGTTTTTTATAATTATTATACTACTAAGAAAAATATTTCCTAGTCAGAAAAAAAATTTTGATTCTTAATTAAATAATTAATTAATTCCCATTTAATTAAATAACAAAATAAAACAATATATTAGGTAATTTAATTGACCTTGCCGCCCAACATGTGTATATGGGCTTATATATTGTTTTTCCATTTTATTAAATCCATTAGACTTTAATAAAAAAACTCACATGTGAACTAGACACATTCTTACTAAAAGAAACAAGCCCAAATGCCTTCCATTAATATATTAATATAATATAATAGTCCATTAAATAAACAATGTACAAATTATATTCGTAATATATTAAATACAATTCTTGATGGACCCATAAATTGGTCTGTTAGAATATATCAAGTGATCCATGCAAGTCCGTGTGGATTGGGGATCTTGGCGGGCTATCTAAATTTAAGCTTCAATAGACATAACTCAATCACAATCAACAAATGATTCACTTAGGTCCGATCTATTAATTTTAGCTCATTCCACTAAAGAGCTAAAATTGTACTCTTAAATAAAGATAGAACAAGTAAATGTTTCTCATTCAAACCCTAGACAATCTTATAGGAGTAGTGTATCCTCGTGAATAATATCAGTGATCGCCAAGAGCTTATAGACCGCCTATAACTCTCCTAGTTACCATATTTACTCATATGATCACATTTTGAACTTGGATATTTTGACTTGTCCAGAAGCCATATTTCAATAGTCACTATCGAAAACTTGACGTTAAGAATTAATATCCAATATCTTAAAACATCTATATGATAATATTATACTCTTATTTAAATAAATGGAGCCACGATGTCCATATCTATAAATGAAGTCCTCTATCGATTAACAAATGAATACCACCAAACTATCGAAGATAAACTATGCTATATAATCGTACTCATTGATAGCTCAAATGATAACACTTGCAACCACAAGTCTATCATTTATCTCAGGATTAAGATAGACTATCTAATTGTCCTCCTAATGAAAAACTTTTATCTACTGACGGTTCTAGATAAAGTATTTCATTGTGATCCTGTTCAATACACCTAGTGCACTAGGTTTTTTTACTCAAAGACACTTTGATGATTTTAGACTCATCATATCTCATTTGATCCCACTCAAATGCTAGCAAAATAATCTATAACTTTAACAAGGTAAATGTGCCTAACCTTTACCTTAAGTTGTGAACAATATTCAAGACTAACTAAAGAATTGTGTCTACCTTATACATATCCAGATGTACGAACAATTCTTTATATCTCATAGTCTTTTGACATTATGATTATTTACTTTTGACAATTATAATAATAAACTATAAATGCGATAATATTTGTTAAATCAAAAATCACTTTATTAATATGAAAAGATTGTCAATTACACTTTTAAGAATGACCAAGTGAAGATGCCAACTAATGGTGTAGCTTAACCTCATCATCCAAGAGCTCCACACCTAAGTTTTGCTCAACCTAGGCATAACCAACCAAGGAAGCAAAACAGCCCGGTTCAACATCAAAGAAGGAAAGAACTGGTTCAACCACAAAGGCACCAAAATTTGGCTAGTGCTCCAAAGAAAAGTCATCCAGTGCACCTTCAACGATGTAGAATTGAAAGAATGAAAGAAAAGAGGCTTAGAAGAGTCCATTTGTATATGCCTAGGAAATTCTTAGTTAATAATCCTAGGAACTTAAATTGCATGCAAACTTTGACCACTAGGATTGAAAATGTGTCACCTAGGTAGATAAGAAAAGATGAACCTGCTTGCTACGAGATAAACATGTCTCACACAGGTTAAACTAGGTCCAATGGACTTGGTAGGTCTTTAGGACCTCATACCCTTCATTAAAGCAGCATGGATTTTGACCCCATATGGGGAACTCAAGCAAAGAGAGCAATTGCATACTTTTCGTATGCAAAAATTTGAAATATTTTATTCTTCTTTATTAATTGTTTGAGCAGCTTGGTTGTACATATGTTTATTTGTTTTTAATTCAATAAATGTGAACCATGCTTGTATTGCAATCCATGTCATATTTATGTTCAAACATGCATTTTTGGACTAGGATATATATATATATATATATAGGAAATACTCTTTGAATGACCTATAATGATCTCTATGACATGATTATTGTAAAATGACATGCTCAAAAAGTGAAAAGCATGAAATTCAAATGACATGCTAAATATGAAAAGCATGAAATTCATATGACATACTCAAATGAAAAACATGAATTGATGATTGCATATTCTTAAATGCAAAATTAGGTGTGAAAAGCTAATGAGACTCAAATGAATAAAGGATCTTGTATCCGTTCAAAGGATTTTAAACTCCAAATGTCTCTCTTTCTTTATTTGTTGAACATGGCTATTATCATATGGATATTGAAACTAATTACGGTGTGTTCAATATTAATCTAGAGGGGGGGGGGGGGTGAATAGATTTTAATCAATTTTACCCAATTTTCATGATTAGTCAATTTTAAGAAAATGCCCATGTGCGGAAATATAAAAGACACTTGATATTTACGTGGAAACCTTCAATAAGGAAAAACCACGGGCTATATAGTGCACCACACTCGAACCTCGAATCCATTAATTATAATGACGTTTACAACCTAGGTTACCTCAACCTCTCATGGTCTATAACTTGCCACTACTACCTGCAGGCCTATAAAAGTGGACCTAGTCCAATTTGCTTGTACCACTCACCAGTAGTCATAAGACTTACTTCTCAATGAAGAGAATCAACAACCTAATGTGAATAATATGATATTCAAAAAGCATGTAATGCTAGGTTACACTAAATGCCAATCTAGGAAGAAAGATGACAATAATCATAATCTTAGATATCAATCTTTGCTATATGACATGTCATAAAGCTTAGCTATCAAAGATTAAACAATCTTAAAAATAGATATCAAAATACAACTCTCAAACAATCAACACAATCATCTCAATCTTGACAATAGAATATATTCTATAAGCATGCAAGTAATAAATGAGATTGCTTGTTAAGAAAGACACAAAATATGTAAGATATTAATGACCAACTTACCAAGCTAAAAGTGTTGAATAAAAAACAAGCATAGATTACACCTAGATGATCATGGATGATGCTAGATGATGATTTGATTCACTTGGATATGTGTTTGAGTAATCAAATGAGAGTTCTTTAGTTATTTTTTTCTCTTTAGAAAAATGTTAAGTCAAAATATGATTTGGACTCTCTTAAAACTGACCTAAAGTCAAAGTAGCATATATACAGGGTGACAAATTGATGCTACGTCGTTTTGCAAAGTTTTCAATAATTTTTCCTTGATCGCCATACACACGCTATACGTAGGGCGGATGTATGGCGGTTCACCTAGGAAATGAAGAACAAGTTCTTCATGACCACTCTATGCGTAGGGCGGAAATCAGGCGAACCAAGGGCGGATGTTCTTGGGATTTTGAGAGCCGCCCTACACCCACTGTTCGTATGGCGTCTGAAGGGCGAAATGTGGGCAATAAATAAATCGATCAGTGGCACCGCTCTACGTATGGCAAACGTAGAGCGGTTAAGAGCAATTTGCTCTAGCCGCCATACAGGCGCTGTACGTATGGCGCCTGAAGGTCGGTTTGTACAACACCTTTAAAAACCACGATGCATCAATGACAAGGCATTTAAACGCACAAGATGCAATCAAGTTAAACATACATGAAGAGAGATTAATGAACATTAATGCACATATAATAAGAACCACAACATACAAAAATAAGAATTATGCATGTGTTGTGAGTGTGTGCAACTATATCTCTTCATAAGCAAGTAAGCACTTAGAAATTTACCTTTGAAGTGCTTGATCTCTTGAGGACTTGAGAGGGCCTTGGTTGTAAAAAGCACAAACCATCAAAAGCCTAAGCTACCCTTACATCAATCCCCACTTATGGTTTGTCACCAAAATAAGCCAATCAAAACTTGAGGAACTTACAGATATCTTATCCGGAAAAATCAAATAGGGTGCAAAAATTCGCTCATGCCATGTTTTGATTATAAAGTTGGATATTGTTGCTTTAAAATTGAATTCAAGGAATTTTCTATATCCTTGCTTTGATTCATGACAAATGGTGAAATTGGTTTGAATTCCTATAAGAAACCTTTGTCATTTGCTTTGCCAAATACCATTGATTTTTAAACTTGAATGCAATATGTATTGTATGCAAAGCATTTTAATCACACATTTTAATAAAAATATATCTCCTTGTTCTCTCCAATTAATTGAGTTGCATAAAGTGCATTATATGATTATGTAAATGACTTGTATGCTACTATCTCTCTTTGCTACAAGTGATCCGATTAGGGAATATTCATTTGCCCATCTCATGACAAAAAGGGGAAGTAGTATGTAGTTAGGGGGAGAATGCTAATTGTTAAATTGTTGTAGCCTTTGAATGATTGGGGAGTTTACTTTTTATGGGAGAGTATCCCGTTGAGGGGGGGCATTTGCATTGCACATTCATTGCATGATGTTGCATGTTTTCTTTAATGCAAAATTCTTTATTGCAAATGCTTGTTTTATCTCACTTGATTAATCTCACATATACTTGTATTGGAAAGAATAGAAACTTTGTTTTGAAGGATTGATTGTTCTACAAGAGATTGAAGACTTGGAGATATAGCTTTTAATTATCTCTTTGTAATGTAGAAAATCCCTTTAGTTTCAATTTTTTTTTTTTTTTTTTTTGTGAGGATCAATGTGAGTGGTGGTTTTGTCACGAAATAGTCAAAATGGGAGATTGTTAGGTCTCATATCTTGATTGGCTTATTTCGTGGACAAACCACATGTGAGGCTTGATGTAAGGGTAGCTTAGGCTTTTGATGGTTGGTGATTTGCACAACCAATGCACTCTCAAGACCTCAAGAGAAGAAGCACCAAAGGTATATTCTAGTGCTTACTTACTTTGAAGAGATTTAATTGTACACACTTATAACTCATGTATATCTCTAATACTTGTATGTTGTGTGTTTTTATATGTGTGCATTCATGATTCTTGAATATCTCTTCTTGCATGTTTTATTTGATTGCATCTTGTTCATTGAAATGTCATGACATGTTTAGGCAATATGATGCAAAACCATGAATTCTATTCATGCTTGTTTGAATTGAGTGCATCTTGTTCAATGACAATGTCATGACATGTTAGGTATTAGGATGCATTCACTTCTCACACTTTCACTTCATGTATGTTAGCCTTAAGTGTGGTGTAATTTGTTTCGTGAACATTGTTCAAAAACGTTCGCACATGCACGTGTTAGGATTATGCTCAATAGCAAGAGTGTAATGTTGTAATTAACAATCTTTTTCATATTAATAAAGTGATTTCTGGTTTAACAAATCGTATAGCATTTATAGTTTGTATTATAATTGTCAAAGTAAATAATCATAAGGTCTAAAGACTATGGGAAAAGAAGAATTGTTCGTACATCTGGATATGTATGTGGTAGACACAATTCTTTAGTTAGTCTTGAATACTGTTCACAACTTAAGTTAAAGGTTGGGCACCTTTATCTTGTTAAAGTTGTAGAATTCTTTTGCTAGCATTTGAGTGGGATCAAATGAGATATGATGAGTCTAAAATCATCGGAGTGTCTTCGAGCAAAAGGATCTAGTGCACTGGGTGCATTGAACTGGATCACAATGAAAAGCTTTATCTAGAACCGTCAATAGATAATAGTCTTTTCATTATCAGGACAATCGGAGAGTCTATCTTAATCCTGAGATAAATGATGGACTTATGGTTGCAAGTGATATCATTTGAGTTATCAATGAGTACGATTATATCGCATAGTCTATCCTCGATAGTTTGGTGATATTCATTTGTTAATCGATAGAGGACTTCATTTATAGATATGGACATCGTGGCTCCATTTAATTAAAAGAGAGTATAATATCATCATATGGATGTTTTGAGGTAATTGGATATTAAATCTCAACGTTGAGTTTTCAATAGTGTCTATTGAAAACATGGCTTCTGGACAAGTCAAAATATCCAAGTTCAAAACGTGGTCATATGAGTAAATATGGTAACTTGGAGAGTTATAGGCGGTCTATGAACTCTTGGCGATTACTGATATTAATCACGAGGATACACTATCTCCAATATGATTGTTTAGGGTATGAATGAGGAGCATCTTCCTTTTCTATCTTTATTTAAGAGTTCAGTTTTAGCTCTTTAGTGGAATGAGTTAAAATTAATGGATCGGACCTAAGTGAATCATTTGTTGATTGTGATTAGGTTATGTCTATTGAAGCTTAAATTTAGATGGCCCGCCAAGATCCCCAATCCACACGGACTTGCATGGATCACTTGATATATTCTACCGGACCAATTTAAGGGTCCATCTAGAATTGCATTTAATATATTAAGAATATAATTTGCACATTATTTAAGTAATGGGCTGCTCAATTATATTAATATATTAATGAAAGACATGTGGGCTTGTTTCTTTTAGTAAGAATGGGTCTGGTTCACATGTGGGCTTTTTTATTTAAAGTCCAATGGATTAAATGAAATAGGAAAATAATATTAGGCCCATCTTATATATAAGTGGGGCGGCTAGGTTAAGGTTTTGACCTAAAAATATTATTTTGTTTCATTTGTTTTAATTAAATAAGAATTAATTGATTTATTGATTAATTGTTTAATTAAAGAAACAAATCTTTCCTAAAAGTAAAAGACTTGTTTGATAAGTAAATAAATAAATTAGTATTATTTATTTAATCAAATAAGGAGTCTTTTTTTTTTTATTTAGTCAAATAAAAGAGTTGGATTAGGGTTTGAAGTCTATAAAGTTAAAAAGAATTAGGGTTGAATTTTAGTCACTCTATATAAGTGACATGATGAAATTCGGCCAACCCTAATTAGATACTACATAGAATTCGGCAACCCTAAAGGAAAAAGAAGAAAAATTCGGCCAACCTATATATATGTTCTTATAGGGTTCGGCCACATCAATTAATTGGTGCTTGAGTTTTTATTTTCTTTCTTCTTCTTCTTAATTCTAAGAGAGTTTTTATTCTAGAGAGACAAAAAGGAGTGAAAAATTATTCTTTGATAGTATACAATTGCTTAAACATCAATAAGCTTGTGTATACGATATCGATCTAGGTTCACGCGAGTTTCGATCATAAGATTGTGAACTCAAAAGTGACCGGAATAATTTTGACATTCTTTTGATTGTTTTGTGACTAACAAAGAAAAGAAAGTATTTGTTTGGTCCATTCACAGGTTTGCAATTCAAAGGAAAGGGAGACCACGCTCCTAGGTGATCCACGTTCGTGCTCGGATTGAAGGTCTTGCGGATTACCATCGACGTAAGTCAATCGGATCACGCGACAAGAGGTAATTTACTTTTGTTGATATATATGCATGTTTATTGATTAAAAGGGTTTAAGGTTCATAAAGGAAAATTTTTTAAAGTCACTAAATCGTCTTTAGTATCGCTTCCGCTGCGTGTAACACTTTTATTTGTTTATTTTTCCCTACAGCACAATGGTGTGTTTGGTTTAGCGTAAGGATCATCTTCGGATAACGCCCTTGGTTTCTCCTTTGGTTTCACCAACAGTGGTGAAACGGCGGTTTGATCGGCGGCCATGACTACTATTCGAAACCGTCGATCTAGATCTGATTAATTTTAATATCTCGGTCTCAAATCGGTGGTTATGATCGGCTGCCATACCGCCGTTTGAAACATGTATCCTCTGTTCCAAATCTGTGGTTTACATCGACAGCCATAATTCGACCATCGAATGTTTCTAGTGATCATGTTTTGATTTCTACAGTGATGATTGGTGGCCAAACTACTGAACGAAACCGCAGATTGGCTTTTAGTGCCTGACATTTCATATTTTGCAGTTATGATCGGCGGCCTGACTACTGAATGAAACCCACGAATAGTGGTTTCAGAGGCAAACTTGACTTTTTACATTCCCTGTTTTTTGTCTCTAAAAATATATCCTTATCTCTAGTTCTAAATATAGGTCTTCTGATCCTAAGAACCGTAGAGAGATATTTAGAGAGACTTGAGAGAAAAAGCTTAAAGATTTCATCTTTATTTCTCTAAACCCCATTCCACATGCATAAATCATTATCTAAGCATTATCTAGGAACATCTAGTATGTGCTAATGTATGGGTCCTCTTCAACAAACATGGTATGGTAAGTTGTTTACTATTATCTTACATAATTAATGTTCTTACTTAGCAATTTATCTCTTTTATAACTTGTATGTTCTTAGATTAATTTCTACATACAAGATTGAGATTATGTGTTGATTGTTTCGGTTGTTTTTGATAGCTAGGATTTCATGTTGATATATATATATATATATATATATATCTAGCTAATTTATCTCAATAAAGTGATTGAGATTGTTTATGATAGCTATTGTATCTAGGATTGGTTATCCTCTACATAGCTAAACTTTATGACTTGTCATTTAGCTTTTGATATCTAGGATTGATTTAATTGTCATATTATCATCCTAGATAAGCATACAGGGTTCCCTAGCTCTATTTGCATTTTGAATATCACATATATTCACAGAGGCTTTTTGATCTCTTTGGAGAAGTAAGTCTTGTTGCTTTGCGCACAAGCAATAGATCTAGGGTTGCTATTATAGGCTTGCGAGTAGTAGTGGTGGGTTATAGACCGAGATTAGGCTATGAACATCATTACAAGTAGTGACTTCGAGGATCGCAAATTGGACTAGGTCCACTTTTACAGGCCTGCGGGTTGTGGTGGTAGGTTATAGACCGGGATTAGGTTGTGAACACTATTGCAATTAGTGGATTCGAGGTTCATGTGTAGCGCACATAACAGCCCATGGTTTTTCCCTGTTGAGGGTTTCCACGTAAATATCAAGTGTCATTTATATTTCCGCACCTTTACACTTGATTTATTGTTTTGACTAGATTGAGGTTATTTTCGTAAATTGACTAAATGCGAAAATTTGGTAATAAGTGTTAAAACCAAATAGTTTTATATACATTGTGTATTATTAGTTTTTGTATTTAACTCAAAAAAAAAAAACATCTATCGTGTTTAATTCTAAAAAATATAAAATAATAAAAAATAAAAAATAAAGCCTAAAGGTTTTTTTTCTTCTGCCATGCAAATACCTCTGAAAAACAATTTTTTTTTAGGTCACAAACCTCCTCCACTGTTTAAGGTATGTGCACCTCTATTAGATGGCCAATAGAACCTCCATTGTTGGATGTCTGTTGAACCAAAAACCATTTATCTTTTAGGTCTGCAACCTCTATTAATGGAGATGCATTGACCTCCACTGTTGGGATGCATTGATCTCCACTGTTGGAGATCCTCCATCAATGGAGGTGAATCGGTTTCTCTCTTAGTAGCAATATCAGGTTTCTTTCGTCTCTCTATTTCTAAAATGGCTTCTTTTTTTTTTTTTTTTTTTTTTTTTTTGTTGGGAACAAAAACAATTTGGTTCAAGGGAATAATTATCCAAAAAGTGATTTGTTTGAGTGGAAATTGCTAAAAATAACCACATATATTATGGAAAATTTGTTTTAACCACAAACGAAATTTTAATTGTTAATAACCATATTTTTGAGAAATTATTGGAATGCCCCCATATAAACACAATCACAAATCATCTCTCTTTTTTTCTCTTTTTTTCTTTCTCTCTCTCTCTCTCTCTCTCTCTCTCTCTCTCTCTCTCGCTGGTATGGTTTGAGGGTCACCGAGCGCCAGCGTGCGTTTGGGCCACGTCCAATGGTTGCTTGCTCGCTGTTGGTTCGCCGTTGGTTTTAGCGACGAGATGGCAATGGGCCACGCTCGTGCGCTACTACTTTGCTGGTGACGGGATGGCGATGGGCGACGGAATCGATCTCCCCTCCACTGGCGAGGTGATCTATAGGAAAAAGGGAAACCAAAAAAAAAAAAAAAAAACCTAATTTGAAAATTTGGGGAAGAAAGGAAATTGTACATGATTTGAAGTTTCACATTTTCATTTTAGTCATGATTTCAAGTTTCACATTTCATTTTAGTAATGATTTCTAATTTGAAGTTTTTTTTTTTTTTAAAAAAAAAAAAAAACTAATTTCGATGATACTCGATTTATGGACATATACTGAAATTTTTTTTAAAAAAATTGATTATTAACAATTAAAATTTCAAAAGTGGTTACTAACTAAAATTTAATGTTTCAAGTGGTTACTCTTGGTTTTCTCTCTTTGTTTAATAAATACAATCAAACTATTGGAAAATGACAAAATTAGAAAGACCCATAATTATCTTGCTATTTATGCAATTGACCATTTTTTGTTAAACATTCACATTAACGGGGAACAGTGTGGATTAGGCCCGCAGGGATAAGTCACCTCCAGGCCAAGTGGGTGGAGGCGGTTTTTCCTCCTGAAATTACCATCAAGAACCTTAGTAGTGTCCAACTATGATGAATACAATATAAATGTGAAATAAAACAGTAATTTCTGTAGAAATATAAAACTTACAAGCACTTGACAGCTCTAAAGATGGATATATGAATGAACCAAAAAGTGAAAAACATAATGGAAAAGGTAGGAAAAATCAACTACCATTAGCTAGATCAAACAAAACCATTTAGAGCAATTTGTGTATTACATGATTGTGAGAAAATCCTGCAAAAGAAAACACATCGGTGTTGGTGTTGGTGTTCTTCAGCAAAACCTATAGATCACAGCTACTTTGCTAGTCGATTGACTTTCAGATATGGCAATGCACCAATAACATTGTCATAGTCACTTCGGCTAACTTCGTGCTGTTCACAACAGTAAATCAGATTATGTGAGAAGGCAGATTCGAAAACTATTGATACTAAAAGGAAAGACACTTAATCGCAGTATATTAAATATCTAAGCCACCCCAAAATGTTGCATTTCATCACTAGGCTTTTTGGACCATCCAATGGCAACAAAATGAGAGTACCATGCATTCCTTAAGTCCATGTACAATTTAAATAACCAATTTTTGTGGTTTTCTCAAAGATCATTATACATTACAATAAACGACCCTTGTATTATCTTTTAATTTGGAGAATGTGATTACGTCTCCATATTGATAGTCAACTTATGGGCTCAAATGCGGGATTTGAATGCACTCCAAGTAATGCCAGCATCTTCTAGTCTAGCTTTCATTTGTCTAAAAGAACCGGCGCATGATATCAACTAAAGGGGAAAGAAACCGCAGCAATCTTTTCTGTCAAAATCTTAAAAAGTTAAAGAGAAAGGAAAAGATACGGGTCGATTGAGCTTGGGATTAAATGTATCAACATATCAACCAGTGAAAACTTCATAACAGATGAAAACTGCCAAGAACCCTCCAGTTTCGAAACCAAAGGCAAGAATGAATAGCAAACAGACTAGCTTACAATAAGGAGTACATTATCAATTTTCCAGTGAGAAAACATGGCAAAACCAAGGAAACAACTAAATGAAGCTAACGTAAAAAGTTTGCCTACTTAAGAGAACCATAAAACTAGCACCATTCATTCAAACCCTCTGACAATCGAATCTGAAGTACAAAAAACCATATTCTAGGCCACTTAAACAATCCTCTCATCAACACTCAGGCTTGAAAACCTAGACAAGCCAACCGCTGAAATGGCTACTAAACAATGTTGTGAACAACCAAAAAATTCCTAACCCGAGGCAAATAAGAGAGCACTTCTACACAAAAGCAGTTTATGGGGAGTTCCATCTTTTATCTGGTACAAGATTGCAAGAATGCATGATACAATCATGTGAAGTAAATGACCCTCTTCAGTAAAACCAGGGTGAGCATTACACCCATTTGTTCACAAAACTACAAGAAGATAAATCTGGTAAAAGACATGAAGTGACATTTACTAATTTCTTTTACATCACTGACCATGAAACAAAATAAATAACATACTAAGAATGAGAAAGATTCAACACATCAAACTTTTCAATTAATATCACTCTCGAAAATTTCTCTTAATCATCCAACTTCTTTAGGTCAAGAGAAAAAGAAAATATTTCAACAAAAAATAATATCCAATATAAGGACAATCACTCTCACACTTATTTTTTCCACATCATGTTCTCCAGGCATCCTAAGATCACTTTCATCATCTTAACTACTCACATATTTTGGTAGGCCCCCACAACATTTACATACCGGCAATGATAACCTAAACAACTTAATGACTGTGACATGTACGTTGTCTCTCAAAAAACGATCCTGAATATCAGCATTCTGGGAAAACATAGCACATAGGATGTATGGAATAGTTTAATTTTGGTTTAACTATCACTGTAATAAATATAATTTTTGGATCTTCCACAAGGTTCCTGGTCAGCATCCGGGTTTCCAAAATGAAACACGAGTGATTTAATAATTATAACCGACATGACACCAGCATAGCTCCTTTTGAGCAAACATTCAGCATATTCATCTTCAAATGAAATTTTGATTCACATTACTAAATCATTAGAACTTCCTCAACACATTGAATCTACATTTCTTTTCACCAAGAATATCAAACAACTATTTATGCAAAAGACAAATCTTCCAAAATACATGCTCTCAACTCGAGATTCTCGGGAACCAACTTCTATAAAAACTTTGACAATAATTTGACAGATGAAACAAGTATTACAGTCAATGAAAGTTGGAAAAACTGACCATTTTAGATAGGCGCAATTTTCTCTTGTTGTTCTTCTTGGCCAGTAAATGCTGCTTTCCAGCTCTCCTTCTGACTATTTTTCCTCTGCCGGTCACCCTGAACCTCTTGGCCGACGCCTAATCAACAAAAAAACCAACATTATCTTCAAAATTAGGTAAACACCCAATTGAAAAACCAGAAGATGAAAGCAAAAAGAGAGGACCTTGTGGGTTTTCATTTTGTAGCCTTTGGCAGCGAAAACGGTGAGGGACTTTGAAGGAGGAGGGGTGAGAGTTGTAGAGGGTTTGTTGAGAGGAAAAAGAAGTCCAGAAATGGAGTGGGTTGAACTGAGTCTGAGCGAGTTGCGGACCTTGTTGAATGGGGCGAGTTGGGTCCTGATTGTTGCTAAAGAAGAAGAAGAAGAAGAAGTAGAAGGGCGTAACTGAGAAAACCTTAGATTGAAAGACAAAGTCGTTATAGTAGAAGCCATGTGCAGTTTGTTCGGGCAGAGGAGGAGTAGGAGTAGGAAGAAGAAGAAGAAGAAGTGGTGTGTTACGAGGAGGGATGATGATGAATTGATGATGATGGTGTGGATAATCCTTTATCTTTTTCTGGGTATTTATGCGGCTCGAGACACTGCGAAAACAATTTGCGAGTTTTTTTTTCTTTATCTTTTTTATTTTTTTTATTTTTTTATTTTTTTTTATTTTTTTTTATTTTTTTTTGAAAATCCATAATTTGCGATTTGGGTGTTAGATTAGGCATACATATTTTTTTTTTTTTTAACTAACAAAAAATAAAATAAAATAAATTCAAATTTTGGAGAAGAGTAACAGTGTAACACATCACATAATACTGTTTAAATTAAGCAAATCTTACTAGTGTAGAGAGTCGACCTACGGTTAATGTGGATTGGGTTAGGTCGTGTTAGGACCAAGGCAACTTGGTTAAGCATGTCGAATAGATGATGTCGTTTTCTCGATAAACCTGCAAGATGAGTTAGTCTATCGACTCGGTTTTGCTATCTTCTTTGTCGAGCCTGCAAAAGATAAGAACAGAGATACAATATGAAGAAAACAATGTAGATAGGGTTAGATTAATTAGCCTTAGGTTCGCTTGGGCTGAGTGATAGCTGATGGCGAATCGCAATCACGGTTTGAATCGGATTCCAGTAGCCAGAAAGAATACAATTAGAGTTCCAATACGCATTTTGTAAGCTTTATCAGTGAGAATTTTCCAGGGGCTTTATGGCTAAAGAAGGTTTCTTTTATAGACCAAGAAACCTCCAACGTTCACCTAATCAGGTTTGAACATGGGAGAGATCTACGGAGAGATTCTCTCTATTACGTGGCTAACCATGCAACTACTTTGATTTGGTTAGTTTTAGTAAAAATGCAACCGTTGATGATCTTGGGTCGACCCGCTATCTGTGGGCCTGGTTTGATGTTGACGTAAGGTTTTGGGCCTTCACGTTTGGGCATGTGAACCATTTTTGGTTACCACAGTTTGTCCCCCACTCTCTAAGGAAGGGTTTGACGAGTTAGAGAGTGATTTTCGTTGGATCGACCATGAGTTTCATCGAGCACTTTTTGGTCAAATGGATCCAAACTCTTTGATGCCCAACTAGTTGCTTCTATTTGTCGAGCGAATCGTTTAGTCGATATTATATCGTGTTGAGAGGTATATATAAAAAACAACTAGAGCCACCTTCGTAAGTTGAACTACGAGTCGATAGTGTTTATAGACTTTGATGTCGGCTATATGAGATAATTTGTTGTTTGTCGGTTTCGTTCATTTAGGGTTCAGAAGTCCAATCGATGAGAGTTCGAAGCAATTCAGCTTCCCAAAGCTGACGTAATGCCTTGTTTTTGGTGCATTTATTTTGGTTTTTTAAATTTCGAACTAACTGTGGTTATTAGATAACCGGAGCAGTTGTGACACGTGGCATATGGTTAAGTTTTTTGGTTTAAAAACCGCAACTTAACCACTAAGTCTTTCACTTCCAACCCACCACGCAATTAGAAGAAAAACTTGAAAGTAATCATTCTTCAGCAAAGGCCTTCTCGAATTCTTGGCACTGTTCGATCGATTTTTACAGTGATTCCTTTCAAGGTTAGTAAAAAATAAAGATATTTACACTTTTTTTTTTTTTGCATGAGATTTACCTTTACGAATCCATATAGGAAATAGATAGGAATGTCTGATTTCTTTTTTTCTGGGAAAGTATGCGTTCTTCGCTGCTGCTGATTTTCTTCGTTGTTTTCTTGAATATATTTGAAATATTTGATTCGTTTGAATGTAAATCTGTTCATATGATGTGTTGTAAGTTTCTGGTTTTCTTGAATGTCGTTGTATCGTAAATAGACTTCGGATTTCAGTAGCCGCTCGACCTAGGATAAGTAGAGATCTATAAGGCTTGACTACTGATTTTATTTTTTTTAGGTTTTGATCTCTTGAAGAAAACTCTAGCTCTTACTTTTTATAGAAGGCCCTAGGTTTTGATCTTTAAACCCTAGGTTATGATTGTGGCATTTTAGTTTGTGCTTGACTTGTGCACTTTTACATGTCAGCTTTTTCTTTGGAGACAATATGTCGAGCGACTTTACAACCTCGAATCCACATTTTAAATGGACTACTGGCGAAGACGAAGAGGAAGATGAGGTAGATAGGGAGATCGACTTTGGCAATAGTAATGTCGATCGACTGGTATTAATAGAGGATCTGTTGAAAGTAGTTACTATAAATATGAAAGAGATGATAGAGCAAGGCGTCGTCCGCGCTGTTGCGGGGTTGGTCGATTCCCCGGATCACGTAGATGTCATAGAGGCATCTACTTCTAGTCGTGCGCTAGGTGTCTTAGGTGATAGTCTGGCAAGCGTGCTTACAAACAGTAACTTGCGCAGTTTACGGGAGATTTATAGTATTCCGAACTCTGTCGAACTATGTACGCTGCAGGAGCATGAACAGGCGGATTGGGATATACCTGGGTGGACATGCTTTTATGAGTATACCCTTTGTTTGGAGTTTAGACTCCCAGTCCCTCTGTTGGCTAGACGACTGTTGCAATACTACGACATTGCTCCTGGCCAGTTGATGCTAAACGGTTAGAGAATAATGTTGAGCTTGACTGTTCTATGCGAGAGACATGGAATATATTTTGGGCTGGGGCGTCTCTTGCATAACTATTATTTGAAGGAGCACGTGGTCGACAGTGGTCGTTATCCGTTGATCCCCAGATCTAAAGAGAATCAATTGATAACTAATACTACGATAAACGACCGTAATTGGAAGGATACCTTCTTTTTTGCTAAAGCTCCTCCAATTGACGGTCCTTGGGGGAGGTCTCGATATGTCTATCAGCGAGTTTGGAATTGTCATGGTGAGTGTCGATTGATACTTGTCGTTTAAACAACACAAAGGTTTTTTTTTTTTTTTTTGTCTTTGAATTACCCTTAGTAATGACTAATAACTGTTTATGTAGAAATCAAGGGTGTCGATAGCAAGTTGCGGTGCGACGAGGCGCCAGAGCGTATTAATGATGTATTAGCCATTTTTGCAGAGGATAGAAGTTGTAGAGAGTTGCTTACGGATGGTAAGCTTAGGCCTAGCAGTTTATGGCGATGGTCGACTTTGAATAAGTCACGAGCACCGTATCCTCTCATGAAGGATTTTGTGTCATATGTTTGGACTAGGAGTAGTCTTGAAATACTTGGGTGTGATATGAGATTTTTTCCCCTATTACTAACATTGAACGTCGTTTCGCAGTGACGTCGATGTCGAACGCAAAGATCAATCTACCAAATAAAGCTGAAGCCTTGAGGCATTACAAGGAGGAGATCACCAAGAAAAATGCAAAAAAATGGAAAGAAGCAGTTGCCAAGTTGAAGGAGAATGCCCCTATAGTCCCAGAACATGTTTATACCTCATCGCCTGACACCAGCCCTTTAAGGAAGAGGAAGAGGAAGAGAGATGCTGCTGTTGATTGTGGGAAGAGAATCGAATCCTGCCCAAAGGTAACATCGATTGCAACTATTTTGGAGCCGGATTCATCGATGATGTTTCTTTCTTCTGGGATTTCGTCTTTCAAGGAACCGACTAGTTTTCTTGAAAGGTCGAACAAATTTCTCCTTTTTGCCGATGAAGTGTATTTGAAGGGTAAGAAAACGGAGGATTTATTCAATACATGCATTCTTTCGGCGTTCCAGGTGAGTTTGTTTACTGAATTTTCTTTTTTAATCGTCTCCGCCATTTTCTTTTCATTGATACAACATATTTTTTTGTAGGCTTTGCAAGTGCTGTTGCATCTTCAAGATATGTACAAGATTGTTCGTGACAAGTGCTCGAAATTTCGAAAGGTTAACAACAATCTTTAGGTCGACAATGCTAAACTTGACAAGGCTATGAAAGAGCTAGAGCAAAAAAACTTAGCTTTAGAGGAGGAGTTGAACGTTGTGAAAAAGGAGAGGGATCGACACTGCGAGGAGTCGACAAGGGCTAATGCAGTTGTCGCTGAGCAAGAGAGCCTTGCCAAAAGTTTAGAAAAGCAACTGACGTCGACAGCGGCTAAGGTGATATGCAAAGCGAGGGCGGAGATTTTCAACGAGTATGTGGCTAGTGAGCATGTAAATTGGAACAGAACGGAGATGTAAGAGGTGGTTGACATTTATGAAGAAATGATTGCGCTTGAAGGGTCTTCATCTGAAGGAGCAGATGAAGAGGTGAATGCTAGATGAGACATCGATAAGCGCCTTGATAATGATAAGATCCTCGACAATGTTGACGACGCTTCTATTGCGGATCCGCCTCATGACATTTGACTTTTTTTTTTTTTATATATTTACCGATCTCATCTTTTATTTTTGTTATATGTAAGTGTGGATGATCTGGTCGACTCGACCTCTATATATGAATGTTTTGATGCCTTTGCATTATATATTTTCTTTTGAATCGACTTCATGTGTGTATGGGATGTCTATTCTGACTTGATTTTATTTGTGGAAATGATATGACCATTATATAATGAGGTTTGCACAATTTTTGTTTTTATTCGAATGATATAAGCCTGTAAACTCATGCTCATGCATAATTTGATTGACACAACCTTTTGTTTACTATGGAATCGCGCATGTGTTTAGGTTGGTACATCCTTTTATGAATTGTGGACATCTGAAATTTGGTCGAACAATCTTGTATATAATTTTAAATATCGCGTACATATGTTATGCGGTCGACAAGACCATTATTGACATCTACATAAATCGCGTACATGTGTTATGCAATCGACAAGACTTTTATTTACATAGAAAATATCGCGTACATGCGTTATGCGGTCGACAAGACCTTTATTTACATAGAAATAATCGCGTACATGCGTTATGCAATCGAAAAGACTTTTATTTACATAGAAATAATCGCATACAAGCGTTATGTGGATATACTAGTCTCTAGTTTCATTCCCCCGACTCTCAATATGCGAAGTCGAATGAGGATTTGAGAGTTGGGTCTATTGTACTCGATCGATTTTGTTGGGTTCTATGATAGCAATTTATTGCTTGTCGATTTCGTTTAGCTTAAATAAAGCAAGATGTGAGTTTTTTGTGAGCTCAGTTTACACTTAGTTGTACTAAGTTTTCATCATTGCTCATTGAGGGTCGATTTGTTAGCATTGATAAAAAAATAATGAGAAATATTGAGAAATATTGAGAAATAAACAAGTTTAGAAATGGTACTTTTTTAGATGTAGAGCGTTCTAGCTGTTGTGTAACTCTCGACCGTCGAGTCCTCGTAACTTGTATGCCCCTCGCCCTTTTACGTCAGTTTTTTGGTAGGGGCCTTCCCATGTCGGACCTAGCTTTCCTACCCCTTTTTTCTCTTGTATTTTGAAAGACGCGTCGGAGTACCCAGTCGTTGATTTTGAATACCCTGATTCATACTTTCTTGTTGTAGTGTCGAGCGATTTGTTACTGGTAAGACTGTATTCTTAGGGCTGCATGATCTCGTCGTTCGTATAGGTGATCTAACTCGAAGTTGAGTTCTAAATTGTTTTGCTCTTCACTTGGATTTTCGCTTCAAGCGGTCGAAAGTCGCGTCTCGATAGGGATTATTGCTTCGGAGCCATAGACGAGTGAGAAAGGGGTTTCACCGGTCGAAAGACAAGGTGTTGTTCTATATGACAACAGTATTTCCGGGAGTTTTTCTGCCTCGAGTCGCTTTTTCAATGTGTTGACGATGGTTTTATTTGTGGACTTCGCCTGTCAGTTGGCTTAGGGATAGCGTGGCAATGAGAAGCTTAGTTTTATTCCATATTTATCGCAGAAATTCTTGAAGTCGTATGAAATGAACTAGGATCCGTTGTCGGTCACTATTTCCCGTGGTACACCGAACCTGCAAATTACATTTTTCCACACAAAGTGATAAGAAAGATTTTTTCTATTAGGAAATCGTCCATCAAAAAAATTTATAAAACCTATGCGATGCGTTCACAAGTATAAATACAAGTAAATCGGTAAGCACAAGTGTCGTCCACTTAGATTGGGGTAGCGGTGATAAGATTAGGATTAATAGAACTAGTGAGCATAAAAGTAAAGTATATGGTAGGAGAAAATATAATATAAACTAAACTAAGAATGCAATCTAAATGGAATCGTAATGGAGTGATGAATGTATGATGATATAACTATGGAGTTGATGGACTCGTAAGCGAATATTGGGGCAATTGCAACAAACTCTCAATTAAGCATGTAATGACAAATGGAACCAACCTAGGGTGTATAGTGTTGGCTATGTATCATTAGCAAGGGTTAACCTAGGGTGTATAGTGAAAACCCCTTACTAGCGATTAATCCATCATAAGCAACCAACAGTGGCTAGTTGCTCAATTGGGATTCTAACCATGGAGCTTATCTATCTAACTATGTTTCAACCTATTTCTAATGTATCCATCCTAGGGTGTATAGCGATGACTTCCAATTCCCTTACAAGTGGCTGCCCTAGAGTGTATAGTGGAGGCCACATGTTTGAGATTGGATAAAGCTCGAGGTTATTCAACCGGATTTTACTCGAAGGTTAGTTCTCGTATAATCGCTAAAGTAGCCAACCTAGAGTGTATAGTGAAGGCTTCTAATCCTCTCAAGAGTGCTCACCTAGGGTGTATAGTGCCGGACACTCGTTCAAGGTTAGATTACGACCGCAGTTGTTTAAGCCTGGATTCCGGAAAACCCTTTCATTCAATAGAGCAATAGACAAACTAATTGCCTACTCAAGTAATCCAAATTAACATGCTAAGAGGGTGTATCCAAGCAAATCAATAATGGAAATCAATTCATGGCAACAGAATAAATCATAGAGATAGATTAAATATAAAGCATAGAGTTTATTTACGAAGCCCAAATATCCATCAAACAAAAAACATCAACCCCACAGTGGGGTGTTTTAGCTACTCATGTTCATTACAACAAATACAAAACTAAGAGAGAGATTGAGAGGAAACCCTTGAAGAGCTCTCCTTCCTTGAAGCTTTGATCCAAGTCTCCTAGTTGCCTTTGAGTTGGGTAGAGATGATTTGGATGAGAGGGAAAGGTGTTTCTAGAGCTAAGTTGTGTAAAGAACTAAGTAAAAGCTTGGTTAAACGAATTCTATAACATTCTATTTATACTACATACAAAAATAGGTCACTTAAGCTTCAAAATAAGATCTGGTGCGTGTGGATTGTGGGTGGAGTGCGGTTGGATTACCCACACTTCACCTGCATTATAATGATCAGGTGCAAATTAAACTCTCTGGATTAGGCCACAGTGCGGGAGGAGTACGGTTGGATGACCCGCACTTGACCTGCACTTTGAAGTCAAGTGTGAATTCCACTTCTCTGTTTCAGCTTGGAGTGCAGGTGGAGTGCAGTTGGATTACCCGCACTTGACCCACACTTTAATGTTAGGTGCAAATCAGCTTTTCTGGTTTTGGCCACAATGTAGGTGGAGTGCAGTTGGATGACCCGCACTTTACCCGCACTTTATCTCTTCTTCAAGCATCGGGTCCTGGTTGTGGGAAAGAGTGCGGTTGGAGTGCGGTTGTGACCCACACTGAACCGCACTTAGAGCTGCTAAAGATATCTATCATTCCTTTTTGCCCCTTTTTGGTCGGAACAAACGTAACATGCCTCCAAACTTATCATTGAACCTTTTCCTACAATTACGCACATAACAACCCATCGGAGATGCAAAAACGCACGAAAACGGAACAAAGGATACAGAATTAAGGGCCTAAATATACTACATATTTGGTACGATCAAATACCCCCAAACCAAACATTTGCTCGTCTTTAAGCAAACTTAAAACAAAACAAGACACGACAATAAAAATGACTCAAACTAAGAACTTTCCTAGACACAAAGAAAAGTTGCTGCAGAACCAACCAGTAGGGAGATACGCATAAGCAAATAGGAGTGAGGAATGAGCATATGCAAAGTGTTCTAAACAACTCAAAGGTACTCCAAAGGAACTCGCCCAATCACGAATCCCACAATTAAAGTGCCCTTGCCTTGGAAACCACTCACTCTCACACCTCGAGCATAATTAGCTTTGATGCTAGGATCTCACATGGATTCTCTCTTATCTTTCCTCTCAAAACCTAGGTTCACACTCATGAAACATGTATGCAAATGAATTTATGTAACTCAATCAACTTAGTTGCATACATTTAGTATAGAATAAATGCTGTTTTCATTGAATGAGTCTCATGAATGAATCACACGTCATGAACGTGGAAAAAGCATGCATTAACTAATATTCCCAATCTAGACTTCCCCTAAGATCAACTATGTCTTTTCCATTTGGTTGTAACGTGGCCACGGTCAATGGTGATTAGAAGAATGAGAATTTAGGCACAAACACTAATCAACCAAGTTATGGCAATACATTCTACACTTAAGCATTTAATTTCTCGTGCAACTCCACTTCCAAATATAATATGGCGTCCAGGCATACAATTAGACTCTACGTGCAATCTTAACTACTCATGTTACCCACTTGAGTAGCATTTACAATTTACACAAGGCATTTGAAGCATATTTTTGTTTTGTTACTTTTTGCTTCTTTTCTTTTCTTTTCTTTTCATGCCTTTTGACTTTGCACATTTTTACAACTCATTACTATTGCCTAGGTACACACCATTTATCAAATTTCAAGCACAACTTTACATTCAATGTTAAGCCTCAACAAGATCAATTAAGTGAGGGTTGGCTTAGTATTTAGGTTGCTTGGGTTATGGATAATGTGGGTGTAGAATGGAAAAGTCTATATGTGTTTGGCTTCAAAATTGGTTTGGGAGCACACATATTGCGAGAATGGGAAGTATTTAGGCTTTTTGAGTGGGCAAAACACACATTGCCTAATAACACTTCAAATGATTAATCTATCAAAGGAATAAAAGTTTCTGTCAAGCAGTCCACATATATGATGCATGTTCTATGACACATGATGATTTTGATGTAATGAGACTATGCATGGTGTTAGAATAGTGTTTACAGATTTGAAAAACATATTCCCTTAAATATACACACTTTTGGCTTGTGTTTGTGATCTCACAAGGGAAATCTCCACTATTAGAACAAGGCGCTTGAGCACCGAGTTCCCTAAACTTGGATGCTAAAAGATAGAACTATCCCATGAAGTGCAGGTGAGACCCCTAAAGTGACTAAGAGTTATTGATCAAGAACACTATGCATACACACATTCGCAATAGACACTATGCTCCAGGTATCTCACCAAGCTAAATAAGCTCAAAATTCTAGCTAAGCAGCAAATTAAAATGAAAAAATAGACACAAAAAGACTCAAAGACTCAAAACACAAAAGACGACTTAAAAAGGCGTCTACACCCCCAAACCAAAACCCAACATTGTCCTCAATGTTGAAGACATGAGAGTCCGGCCTAGCGGAGCGCACCTAACATGACTTAAAATATGAAAAACACAATGCGAAAGACCAACTCAACATGGAGGATAAAGTTCCAAAACACTGGTGACTTTTGAAATTGACCTATGTCCGCTCTTCAATGTATATTTTAAAAAATACTCAACAAAAGTTTTTCAAATTTTACACAGGAAAATAGACATGCAAATTTACACTTTTCATTTAGAAAACATTTCAAAATTATAATTGGAAAAGTGTGTAAACAGACGTCAAAGATGTTCACGAACGGAATTTCAAAACAGGGCATCGCCCATGACCTATGGTCGAAGAAACGTTCATAACTTTTGAACCCCCACCCAGAATTTTACATTCTTTATACCGTTGAAACCATATCGAAAAATAAAAGAATGCATCTTGGGTGAAATAATTTATTTCTTCAGCAATAAGTACGGTTTTCGTGAAACATTTGGCCTCTGAAATTTCAAAACAGGGACTTTAGCAAAGGTCAAAGAAAAATTAACACTAAAAAGACTCAAACAAACCTAGGCACTAATCATGCACAATCAATGCCCAACAAAAATAAAAATGACTCAAAATAGGCTCAACTAAATAATGGCAAGTCATGCAATATATCATTGAGGAACAAGTCAAGCTTAATCATCAAACATTTTATCAAAATTAACAGAATGGGGCATAACAACCCCCAAACCAAATCTAACTATGAGCTTAAAACTTGTTCACGCACATGCATTCATTCTTGCACACGAGCGTCCAGCTCATTCATCCACAAATATAATCAATAAATTCAATGTGCAAATATCCACAAAATAAATCATTAGAACAAAAATATCCCAAGATCACAAACTATTGAATTTAAACAACATAAAACATAAAAGTAACTACATGCATCAAAATTATTCAATGAGATGCATTTTGTGATAGGCTAGAGTCCTCTGAGGGTGGTTTGAACGAGTTAGGAAATTCTCTATTTTTCATAAGCCAAATAAATTTTGGTGACTTCATTATCTTTTCTTTTCCCATGCTTCTAAATAAGTGCATTTGGTCTTTCCTTACCCAAACTTGTTTAACCCTAGGCGGACTCCATCTATTCCTAGGACCTCTAGTTTTCCTATGTTGATTTGGCTTGAAATTCTTAGCCTTAAAATGCTCTAACCTAGAACATGCATAGCAAAAATGATTAGATTTAGAGGAACTCCCCTTTGATGCGTGGCTTTGAGGACGTTGGATTTGCTTCACTTGTAACGCCTTGACTTCCTCCTCCTTTTTGCTAAGTGCTCCTTTTGCTACCTCTAGAGCATTGACTTTTTGTACAACTTCTTCTTGCATTGTTCTTGACTTGCAAACTATCTCATCTTCAAATTCCTTGGATACCCTCGCCAAGTTCTCGAACTCCTTCAATGTTTTACTCTTTTCGGCTTCAAGTCTCCCAACTTGTTCTTCAAACTCATTACGCTCGTTGGAGATTTCGCCATTGGCCTTCTTAAGTGTGCCATTTTCAACTCTGAGCATCTTCACTTCAAGAATGAGTTTCTTGTTTAACTCTTGAAGTTTCTTTGCCTTTTCCATTTCTAAGGCTTCCTTGCCTTATTGCTCCTTCTTCAAGAGTTTCATGTTATTTTCATAGGTTTCCCTCATTTCTTCTTTTTCTCGAGAAACTACCTCAACTCTCTCTTGAAGTTCTTCATTTTCTTTCTTTGACACATCCCTCACCAACAATAGCTCCTTGGTCACCTTCATAAGCTCATGGTTCATGTTGATCCACCTTTCCATCTCATCCATTTTCTTTCTTTGCTCCACTTCAAACTTCATCCGAAGTTTATCAATGCCTCATTCTGAGCTATTAGATAATCCCAACGGTTTGGTTCCCTAACATTCTTGTAAAAGCTTCATTTTCTCATCATTTGCTAGGCATGTTAGCGAGTAACTTGGCCCTGAATTTTGCCAAAAGAAATCCATAGAGTCCTGAAACAAACAGAAACAAACAAAAACAAAACTACCAAAGCAATAAAAAGAAACTAACAAAGCTAAAAACAACTAAGAAACTAATAGTATTAAAACTAATCTAATCACTACTACGCACGCCGATCCTCGGCAGCGGCACTATTTGATGGGAAAGATTTTTGCCTTTAGAAAACCGTCCATCAAAATAATTTATAAAACCTATGCGATGTGTTCACAAGCATAAATACGAGTAAAGTGGTAAGCACGGATGTCATCCACTAAGATCTACGTAGCGGTGATAAGATTAGGATTAATAGAACTAGTGAGCATAAAAGTAAAGTATATGGTAGGTGAAAATATAATATAAACTAAACTAAGAATGTAATCTAAATGGAATGGTAATGGAGTGATGAATGTATGATGATGAAATTATGGAGTTGATGGACTCATAAGCGAGTATTGGGGCAATTGCAGTAAACTCTCAATTAAGCATGTAATGACAAATGTAACCAACCTAGGGTGTATAGTGTTGCCTATGTATCACTAGTAAGGGGTCAACCTAGGGTGTATAGCGAAAACCTCCTACTAGCGATTAATCCCTCCTAAGCAACCAATAGTGGCTAGTTGCTCAATTGGGATTCTAACCATGAAGCTCATCTATCTAACTATGGCTCAACCTATTTCTAATGTAGCCATCATAGGGTGTATATCGATGACTTCCAATTCCCTCACAAGTGGCCGCCCTAGAGTGTATAGCGGAGGCCACATGTTTGAGATTGGATGAAGCTCGAGGTTATTCAGCCGGATTTTACTAGAAGGTTAGTTCTCGTAAAATCTCTAAAGTAGACAACCTAGGGTGTATAGTGAAGACTTCTAATCCTCTCAAGAGTGCCCACCTAGGGTGCATAGTGTCGAACACTCGTTCTAGATTAGATTACGACCGTGATTGTTTGAGCCGGGATTCCGAAAATCCCTTTCATTCAATAGAGCAATAAACAACCTAACTACCCACTCAAGTAATCAAAATTAACATGCTAAGACGGTGTATCCAAGCAAATCAATAATGGTAATCAATTCATGGCAAGAGAATATAACATAGAGATAGATTAAATATAAAGCATAGAGTTTATTTACAAAGCCCAAATATCCATCAAACAAATAACATCAATCCCATAGTGGGATGTTTTAGCTACTCATGTTCATTACAACAAATAAAAAACTAAGAGAGAGATTGAGAGGAAACCCTTAAAGATCTCTCCTTCCTTGAAGCTTTGATCAAAGTGTTCTAGTTGCCTTTGAGTTGAGTAGAGATGATTTGGATAAGCGGGAGAAGTGTTTCTAGAGCTAAGTTGTGTAAAGAACTAAGTAAAAGCTTGGTTAAACGAATTCTATAACATTCTATTTATACTAAATACAAAAATAGGTCACTTAAGCTTCAAAATGAGATCTGGCGCGCGTGGAGTGCGGTTGGATTACCCACACTTCACCCGCACTATAATGATCAAGTGCAAATTCAACTCTCTAGATTAGGCCACGGTGCGGGAGGAGTGCGGTTGGATGACTCGCATTTGACCAGCACTTTAACATCAATTGTGAATTCCACTTCTCTGTTTTAGCTTAGAGTGTGGGTGGAGTGCGGTTGGATTACCCGCACTTGACCTGCACTTTAATGTCAGATGCAAATCAGCTTAGAGTGCGAGTGGAGTGTGGTTGGATGACCCGCACTTAACCCTTACTTTATCTCTTCTTCAAGCATCAGGTCCCGGTTGTGGGAAGGAGTGCTGTCGGAGTGCGGTTGCGACCCGTACTGAACCGCACTTAGAGCTACTGAAGATCATCAATCTTTCCTTTTTGCCCCTTTTTGGCTGGAACAACCGCAACATGCCTCCAAACCCATCATTGAACCTTTTCCTACAATTACGCACATAAAAACCCATCAGAGACGTAAAAATGCATGAAAACAGAACAAATGATACAGAATTGAGGGCCTAAATATTTTACATATTTGGCACGATCACAAAGTCACGTACCTTAATATCGCGTACTTGCTGGAATGCCCAAACTTCTACCCATTTGGTGAAATAGTCTGTCAGCACTAACATGCAAACGACGCCTCTAGGTGTTGCAAGAAGTTTACCTACAATATCCATTCCCCATTTTATATAAGGCCAAGGGGCTGAAATTGAGTTCAGTATACCTAGGGGAGGTGCAACACTGGTGCAAATCTTTGGCATTTGTCGTAAGACTTTACATTGTTTTAGGAGTCAGACCGTATTGTTTGCCAATAGTACCTAGCAGTGATGACTCTGTTTTACAAACTCCGAGTGCCGGAATGATTTCCGCATTCTTCATAGCGTAGACTTTTAAGGATGTCATACGCCTCTTGTGGAGTTACGCATCTTAATTAGGATCTTGTAAAATATTTTTTATATATCTTACCGTATAAAATGCAAAATTTCGCAGCCTTCATTTTGATTCCTTGCTTTGGATCTGTCTCCAGGTAGAATGTCGGCTTGCAGATAATTTCGTAAGAGATCCATCCAGTTTGTTCCATGGTCGACTGGAGCAACTATTTCAACTTCTTGAATTGTTAGTGACATGACAGGTATGGATTTAGAACCATTAGTTGTTGTCGATGCAAGGCTTGCCAATGCATCCGCTCGTGCATTTTTTGATCTTGGTATTTGTTGGATGGTGAACTCGTCGAATGTTGACTGCAATTGTTGGGCTTTTTCCAAGTTTGCTTTCATCCTTTGGTTTTTGGCTTCGTACAATTTGTTCATTTTTCGAACGACAAATTATGAGTCGCTCTTAACTTCGATGTTTTTTATGTTTAAACTTTTGGCTAAGTCAAGTCCGGCAATGAGCACTTCGTATTTGGCTTCATTATTTGTCTCAGGGAACTTGTTATGGATCGGCTGTTCTGGTGTTTCTCCATGCAGGGATTTGAGCACTATACTTAGTCCACTTCCTTTTATGTTACTTGATCCGTCGACTAACAGGGTCCATTTTCCGGTCGAACTTTTTGTGAGTGCTATTAGTTCCTGTTTAGCCTGCATAACCTCATAAGGCATAAAATCTGTGATAAAATCGACTAATACTTATGATTTCATTGCCATCTGTGG
Organism: Acer negundo; assembly: GCA_035582765.1. Lineage (NCBI taxonomy): Eukaryota > Viridiplantae > Streptophyta > Magnoliopsida > Sapindales > Sapindaceae > Acer > Acer negundo. The sequence goes on along the minus strand of CM069236.1, from coordinate 7,838,762 downwards.
ATGGAAGTTGATGTCATATTCGCTTAGTTCGACCGCTCATTTCGTCAGTTGACTTGAAAGTTCAGGTTCATACAGTATATTCTTAAGTGGATAAGTAATTAATACCTTAATGGAATGGCATTGAAAGTATGGTCTCAGTTTGCATGCTGCAACGACAAGAGCTAATGCCAATTTCTCCAATCGACTGTATTGGGTCTCTACGTCGATCAACGCTTTGCTTACATAATACACTGGGTGTTGTGCGTTATCTTCTTCTCTGACTAGTACAGCACTTACGACTGTGTCGGACATTGCTAGATAAACGAGTCACGTTTCATCATCTCCAAGCTTCGACAATAGTAGGGTTGATGTTAGATATTTCTTCAAGTCTTGTAATGCTTTCTCGCAATTGTCGTTTCATTTGAATGATTTGTTCTTTCTCAATGTGTCGAAGAATGGATGGCATTGTTCATATGACTTGGAGATGAATGTGTTTAGGGCAATTCGATCCCTTGTATTGATCGAATTTGGTTTGGGTTGGCCTCAACACCTCTATGGGTGACCAATTAACCAAGAAACTTGCCTAAAGACACACCAAAAGAACATTTAGTAGGGTTAAGTTTCATACCATATTTATTGAGAACGTCGAACGACTGTCTTAGGTGCTCGATGTGTTGTTAGGCCATTAACGACTTGACCAGCATATCATCGATGTATACTTCCATCGTTGTCTCGCCCATTTTGGCGAACATCTTGTTTACTAATCGATGGTAGGTTGCGCCTGTATTTTTCAAACCAAAAGGCATAACCTTATAGCAAAAAGTACCTTGCTCCGATACAAATGCGGTTTTCTCATCGTTTTTTGGATGGATCAAGATCTGATTGTAGCTTGAATAGGCATCCATGAAGCTGAGTAACTCGTGTCCTGCTGTCGTGTCGACTAACATGTCAATGTGGGGAAACAGGAATGAATCTTTAGGGCATGCCTTGTTGAGATCCGTGAAGTCAATACAAACTCGCCATTTTCCTTTCTTTTTCTTTATAACCATGACCTTTGCCAGCTAGTCGTGGTACTTCACTTCTTTGACTTATATGATATCTAACATTTTCTAGATCTCTTCATTGATCACTTTATTCCTCTCCGGAGCAAATTTCCTTCGCTTTTGTTCCACGGCTTGATGATCGGGGTTTACCTGCAATTTATGAACTATTACCTCCAGGTCGATGCCAACCATATCTGAGTGTGACCAAGCGAAACTGCTCCGTTGTTCTCTCAAGAATTCAATTAATTGCTTGTGGATATCCTTAGGTAATTTGGATCCGATGAAGATCTTGTGTTTCGACTCTTCTGGGTTGATCGACACCTCATCAAGTTCTTCCCTTCTTGGCTTGCTTGGAGTCGACTCGACCTTGGTCTCTTATAATTGCTATAATTCTTCTTTCTTCTTTTTCATGGCATTTTGGTAGCACTCCTTGGCTGCTATCGGTTCTCATTTTATTTCTCTTACTCCCCATTTGGTAGGGAATTTGATCATCTGATGGTAGGCCGACGGCATGGCCTTCATCTCGTGTATCCAAGGTTTGCCAAGGATTGCATTGTACGGGGACTGACAATCAAGTACAAGGAAATTGATGTAGAGGTTGACTCCTTCGACGTAGACTGGTAGTACAATCTCACCTAAAGTACTTTTTGTTCTCCACTGAATCCTGTCAATATGGTCGTTCGACGACTGTGCTTGGTTTCATTTACCTGCATCTCTCTTAAAACACTATTAAACAAAATGTTACATGAGCTGCCATTGTCGATCAAAATGCGTTTTGTTAAACAGTTTGCAATATGTAAGGAAATAACAACTACATCATGATGAGGGGAAAACAAATCTGATTTATCTACAGACATGAAGGTGACCGTTTCGTTGACTTTCGAGGGATGCTCCCGATTAGGTTGAACCTATATGTTCGACACTAGTCGTGTGTGTCTTTTAGCCGTAGAGTAACTAACACCGCTGACTTCAGATCCTTCTGTGATACAATTGATCACACGATCTTGTCGGGGTGGTTCTGGTGGATTGTCGTTTGTAATTGCTTGTCTCTTGTCGTTATGTCGAGCGAGGTTTGCTTTCCCTTATCCATCAGGATTTCTTGCAGATGTCCTTGTTTTAGAAGTTCTGCAACTTCTAGCTTGAGGGCGACACAATCTTTTGTTCGATGGCCATGATCTTCATGGAACTTACATCTTAGTCTTACGTCCTGATATTCTAGGGGTGCATTCATCTTTCGCGGCCACTTGATCGTTTTGCCCATTTCTTTCATCACCGCCATGAGGTTGACTGGTTCAATGCTAAGGTTGTACTCGGGTACTTTGATACGTGGTCGGCTTGTCCGTGGATAATCTCGTCCATATGGTTGATGGTTGTTTGAACCTTCGCGCCGTGGCTGTATGTTCCAACTATCATTTGTTGGGTAAGGTTTTGACCTTTTGTCGTTTGACCTTTTTTCATTTGACCTTTTGTCGACTCGATCGATTCTCCGGTTTGCATTGTTGTAAATCTTGCCTATAAAGTTTGCTTTGTCTTCCTCCTTTTTGATTTGGGTCCACGCTTTTGCCAATACATCTTCCATTGTCCTGCATGGATATTTTGTAATTTCTTTATAAAGGTCAGAATCAAACCTAAGGCGTTTCTAAAGGCATAGATGGCGGTCGCCTGATTGTAATACGGGATCTGCACTTTTTCTCTATTGAAGCATCCAACATAGGTTCTCAGATTTTCACTGTGTCTTTGCATAATTTTATATAAGCAGTCCGACTACTTTTCCAGCATTCAACTGCTTGCAAATTGCTCCACGAAAGTGTCTGTGAGCTGCGTAAAAGAATTAATTGAGTTGTTAGGAAAATTTGTGTACCATTGTAAAGTTGAGCCATTGAGGCTAGACCCAGAGGATTTGCACATGCATGCTTCACGTAGGTCGTGTGGGATCGCCGCAGTGAACATTCTTTGCTTATATTGTGCTATATGGTCGTCTAGATTGGTCGTGCCTTCATATTGCTTCATGTTTGGGAAGCTAAACTTTTTGGGCATCTCTACCAAGGCTATGGCGTCGATGAAAGGTGAGTCGATGAAACTATTCGCTGTACTTTTATTTATCGGAGTTGGGACTTCTAGAATCCTTTGAATAAGGGCTTCCATTTTTGCGGACTTGCGAGAAAATTCTAAGTTAGCAGATAAAATCGAGTTAGTTCCGGGTTTTACCAGTCTTGGTGTCGACTGAAGCAACATGGGTGTCCTTAGAATGTTTTCAGGCTATATGCCTACGACCGAGTCTTGCTTGTTTTCATTTCGGATTGGCAAGTCGTTGAGGTCTATTTTGACTCGGGCCGTTTAGAGCGTATGTTGATTCTGCCCGATATTAGGATTCACACCCGTCCTCACTAGGTCGATCGGGGCGATTGGAGCAGTTCGATCGACTTCCTACTCACCGTTTGGAACCTGAACAGGGTGCCCTGTCGTCTCGCATTTGGGCACTACACCGTGGAGTATAGCTCGTAGCTCACCATTGGTCGCTTGAATTGCAATGTTTTCTGCTTCGAGTGCCAGTAATTTCACTGCATTTGCAGTCATCTGGGCAGTCAATGCAGCGAGATCTGTTTCTTAATGGTAACGGCGTTTCCTCTTTCAGACATGATGAAAAATTCATACGGAAAATTCGACTAGCTTTTCTGTAAAGTTGTGATGGGCCCCACGGTGGGTGCCAAACTATAGGGGGTTAACCTACGGTTAATGTGGATTGGTTCAGGTTGTGTTAGGCCTAAGGAAACTTGGTTAAGCATGTTGAATAAATGATGTCGTCTCCTCGATAAACCTGCAAGATGAGTTAGTCTATCGACCCAGTTTTGTTATCTTCTTTGTCAAGCCTACAAAACATAATAACAGAGATACAATATGAAGAAAACAATGTAGATGAGGGTTAGATTAATTAGCCTTAGATTCGCTTGAGCTGAGCGACAGTTGACGGCGAATCGCAATTGCGGTTAGAATCCGATTCCAGCAGCTAGAAAGAATACGATCAGAGTTCCAATATACTTTTTGTAAGCTTTTTTCGTGAGAATTTTCCAGTGGCTTTATGACTAAAGAAGGTTTCTTTTATAGACCGAGAAACCTCCAACGTTCACCTAATTAGGTTTGAACGTGGGAGAGATCTCCTGAGAGATTCTCTCCATTACGTGGCTAACTATTCAACTACTTTGACTTTGTCAGTTTTAGTAAAAATGCAAGTGATGATGATCTTGGGTCGACCCGCTATCCGTGGGCCTGGTTTGATGTCGACGTATGGTTTTGGGCCTTCATATTTGGGCTTGTGAACCATTTTTGGTTGCCATACTTAGCTAAGTACATGTTTTAATATTATTTTAATGAAAAATATTAAAGGGCTGTTTGTATATCTAGCCTTTCTCAATGTTTAGTTTATAAGAAATAGCACATTGATGAAAAAATTACAAATATGGCCTTTCCTATTGTTTAGTTTCTAGGAAATATCCCTTGTAAAACAATAATACCTTCTACAATTAAACCCTGCAAAATGTCGAAATTACCCTCTTACAATGTGTAAGGGTAAAACTACTCTTCTTTTCTTCTCATTCTATTGACTGAAGAAAATCAAAACATTCAGACTTGTTAATCTTCTCAATCGTTCTCCCGCAACAAATCCATCCAATCGGTCACTCATTCTTCCCTTTTCAAATTCCATCGTCCTCACTGTCGATCGAAATCCATTGCTGTTCAAATCCTATTGTCCTTTCCACTGGAATCTTTCTCCCGACCGGAATCTTACCAGCGATAGGAATCTTGACAATGCCGTCACCTCCTTCAATCAAGTTTGACAGTGCTGCCACCTCCTTCAATCGAGCTTACACTATCAAGTTTGAAATCGAGCATACACAGTCAATGTAAGTCCCGAAATGACACATCTAGTCATGGTGAAAAACATATCTTAGACAATTGTCAATTTGTAGTCTTTATGGATAGTTCTAACCTCAAACTCATTCCAGAACTTTTCTGTATTGCACCTTATTTCATAAAACACCTTAACTACACCTAACAATACTACATACAAAAACCCTATTTCCAGTTATTGTTGGTTGATACTATAATTGTTATATGGAACCCATGTCTTGAGCCCAAGTAAGAACTTCTTGAGCCCCGGTAAGAACTTTTTAAGCCCTATTATAAAATTGTTTAAGCCCTGGAAATAAGATGAACTAAGCCCAGCATAAATGTTTTGAGCCCAGGTAAAATACTGTTATTGACTGATTTTAATTTTTTTTTTTTCAAGGTCTAAGGATACCATGTCTTGGCTGTTAGTTCAGTGCGGTGAGCATTGGAAAGGTAAACAGCTTACTGGTCTTATTTCGTTTTCAGTACGTCTAACAAAAAAAGACAATGGAGCCTACGATGAATGGGTGGAAACGATGTACTAGCGGACAGGGTTAGTAGAGACAAAGTTGAGTTGAAGCTAACTTCGCATGTGAAAACGGAGGATGATAGAGTTACATTGTCTATTATGAGTGACGACAATGTAGAGTTTGTGATTTTTCATAAGGAAAAGAGTTGGGCCGCAATTGATGTTGAATTTGTCAACAAACATGAATTTCGACCTCTAGTAAATCCAATCCAATCAGCATGTACGGTCTCTCCTGTTAAACCGATCGATAATCCATGGTCTCCAGCGGGTACTCCAAACTGTAAATCAGTTATGGCAGCAATAATCCGCTTGTATCCTAGGCTTCACCCGGATTTACATTAGCAGGCAATGACCAGGTGACGCCAACATCTACTGCTAAGCATGTAGTTGTGGATGACAATGATAGTTCCGAAAGCATCGATACTTTTGGAAGGTCTGATAGTTCTAAAACCAATGATATAGAAGATGAGAGTGGTAATGATGATGAAGATGATGGGCAAGCGGCAACAGAAGATGGAATAAAAGAATGAGGAGTGAGTGGAACACCCAACAGTTCTTCACCTTCTATGAACACACAGTGGACAATATCATGGTCAAAGCTTTATTTAATTAAAGCCGTTTGATCAGTGGATGTGTTTGTAATCATCCGACTAAGGTCCACTATACAAAAGACAGATGTCCAAGGACAAGCCAACAATGAATGGAGTTGTAGGGTCGTATGCCTTTGTAGAGAGGTTTGAGTATATGGTTTCACGATTTTTTAATACACGATTCACTGCTGAATGTGAAGAGAAGTTATAGATGGGTTCTTCGGGCATGGAAGTTGAATAGGGGAAATTACTGGCATGTGAAGTCGTTCATTAATAAGCACACATGTGACAGAAATGACAACTACAACATTAAATTTAAACGTTTAAGTGCCTGTGTGACAGGGGATTTGTTTGCAAGTAAATTTGGCGATCCTAGACATATCATCCGTCTTAAAGATATAGTTTCTGAGATGAAGGAGAAGCATAGCACACACCTCTCGTACAAAAAAGCCTATAGGTCGAAGGAGCACAATTTGAATAAGGTATAAAGGCTATCTGTGGGAATCCTTCCATAGGTTGCTGGCTTATTTTTATGTTTTGGAACAATCGAACCCCGAGACTATGAGAAAGAGCAAGACTAACTCGAAAAACTGGTTTAAATATGGATTCATGGCAGTTGGAGCCTCTATAGAGGGGTTCAATTATGTTATTAGGCCGGTTATCTGCATCGATGCTACCCACTTGAAGGCTAGGACCAGTGGTGTTTTGTTAGTTGCGGTGTGCAAAGATGGAAACGAGATGATATACCCTTTGGCATTTGGGTTTGCAAACTCTGAATGCACAAAGTTGTGGACTTGGTTTTTGAACAAACTCTGTAAATTAATCCAATATCCCGACCGTGTGATGTTAGTTTTGGATCAGCACAATGGTATATTTAATGCAATGAAAGCCATATTCTTGATGAGGTCTTTTGTGTGCTCAACAAAATACTCTTTTATGTTCTTTTGAAAACCATGTTTTAGCCTCTTAAAAATCCTTTAAGATGTTAATTCTTAGCAAGTGGTAAATAAGATTTGTTCCACAGGGAGATGGAGTAATATGTTAGATTAATTGACTAATCTATATTGCAATAAAATAAATCATAGTGAATGGATAGTAGTGTGGTTTGGTAAACCACCAAACATGCAAGTAAGATAAACATACAAAAATGATAAAAAAAATAGAAGACTCAACAATCTTGATAAGAAGGATGTTGTAAACAAATAGAGTAGATGCTAGGGAATTAATGGAGTTACAAGTGATATGGGTAATGCTCTTCAAAGCTTTATTAAAGACCAAATCTCTTAGATGCTAACCATTTGTTTCCTAGAGTGTGTTTAGGTCATTATTATGAACACTAAACATCTTCCCACCTCAATACCTAACTGATTAAGGAAAGGGGATTAATGTGGGATTAATTTGGTACAAATCAAGGGTTTAGATTAGTGGGGTTGATATACCCACCACTAATCTATCATATTCACTAAGTTCCTTAACTAATCAAGGGTGTTAATCCAAGATTGGCTTCACAACAAATTATCCCACATAATAATATGATCTACTGGTGATATACAATACAAATCACATAATGTATATAATATCAATATTAAGTGAATAGAAAACAAATAGAGATTTAATTACACATGGCTTAAGCAAAAACCCATAACAAATGTTCCTCACATCTATCCCCTAGATTAGGGATTTAGTTACACATAGTTACAATCAAATGAATAGGAAGTAATAGCAAAGGAAATCATCATTAGGCCTCCTTCTTTAGTGCTTGCTCCTTCCCTTCCCTTGTTGCTCCTAGTGTCAAAAATGGTAGAAGAGGATGTGTCTAGATAGGTGGGTGTCTAATGGTGAGTGACAAAGGTATTGAAATGTAGAGAATGGAAAGAGAGGAATGGTTGGATGAAGTAATCAAGACATTAGTGTTGAGGTTTTGGATGGAAAAGATAGTACACGTTTAGAGAATGGAGGAAGTTGAGAGAGTGATGTATGGAGGAGAAACTAGGTCTAAAGCTTAGTAAATTCGTGCTCTCAAAATGCTTGGATTCTTCTTTAAGTTCGAAGAGAACAATATATATAGTCACACTTGGAATTGTACTGATAACTGGTTGAAAATCCGATATGGAAAGATGTCGCTACTTGTGTGGCTATGGCGACTTATTAGCAACAAACGGTTACACATTCTGAGATTCACATGTCGCCACTTTTCTCATCTTTTTCGACAATGTGGAAGTGGTAACAATGAAGGAAAATGCAGTGTCGCCATTTGCTCTGAATGTCGCCATGGCGACATAAAGTGGTGACAAGACCTGATTGATTTATGTTGAAAACAACTCTTTGTCGCCACTTGTGCCTTCATGTCGCCAGTGGCAATAACATCTTCATCAAAGTGGCGATAATGCCCTGTTTTGCCAACTTGTGCTCCTTTTTGCACCAAAGTCCATACCTTTTTCACAAATTCCCTTGAGACCTAAGTAAACCTGAAACACTTGATTTAACAACATTAAATACGGGGAAATGCCTGTGAATTAAGCATAAGGAGACGGGAATGAGGGCCAAAATCATACCAATTTTGGCTTGATCAAATACCCCCAAACCTATCTTTTGCTAGTCCTTTAGCTAAACAATCACAAATCAACCCCAAAGACAAACATCAAGATATTTCAAAGATGTTTCAATCAAAGATGCGAAGCCAAAATGAGGAGATAAAAACGATGATGCATTAATGAGAACTTGTACATATAAACGAATGTTAAGTAAAGATTAAGAGCATGCCACTCTAGATATGATTGTATGCAATGCGACCTTACATTCAACATGCCCAAGCTTTAAAGCAATGGTGTTATTCGGTTTAGAATGTAATTCGCCTCGATAACTAATCCTTACTGGATTCTCTCTTTTCTTCTCTAAGATTCCTAGGTTTCACTCCAAATCATATGCAATATAAATTTATGTCATGGATACTAATTGATTGCACATGATGACATTTAAAACACAATTTCTTAAAAGTAAGCGTCATGAATGGAATTGCAAACCATGAATCGGAAAGAACATGTGAAACAAATTTAAGGTGTGTTCACTATTAATCTAGAGGGGGGGGGGGGGGGGTGAATAGACTTTAATCAATTTTACCCAATTTTCGTGATTAGTCAAGTTTACGAAAATGCCCCTAACTAGTCAATTTATATAGCAAGTGTAATATGTGAGAAAATATAAAAGACAATTGATATTTACATGGAAACCTTCAACACGAAAAAACCACGGGCTGTTATGTGCATCACACACGAATCTCGAATCCACTAATTGTAATGACTTGTACAACCTAGGTTGACCTCAACCTCTCACGGTCTATAACCCGCCACTACTACCCATAGGCCTATAAAAGTGGACCTAGTTTAATTTGCTTGCACCACTCACCGGTAGTTACCAAACTTACTTCTCAATGAAGAGAATAAACAACATAATGTGAATAATATGATATTCAAAGAGCAAATATGGCCAGGTAACCTTAGATGCGTATCTAGGATGATGAATAACAGTTAATGCAATCTTAGATATCAATAGCTAGATGACATGTCAAAAAGCTTAGCTAAACATAGATTATGAAAACCTATATAGCTATCATAATACAACACTCAATCAATTCATCACAAACAATCTCTATCTTGTATCTAGCATGTGTTCTAAAAACATACAAGTGAATAAAAGAGATGACTTGTTAAGAAAGACACTAAAATTAGATGAAGTTAGTGAGTATCTTACCAAGCAAGATGTGATGATGCAAAACCATGCATGGATGCACTCTAGAGAGCATATATTATGCAAAAAGGAAATGCTTTGAGTGATTAAAGGTGAGTTCTTGAGGATTTTTGGCTCTTAAAAAGTGTTCTAAGAGAAAAATATGCTTTTGGAACTCTTCGAGCCGACCTAAAATGAAAGTGGGATATTTATAGGCTCCTAACAAAATTGCAACGTTTTGGACTTTCACGCAAGGCGGACTGCCACGGTCGTCGACTGCCGCAGTAGGGTTAACTGCAGCATAGAGAATGTATCTTTGTCACCTGTGTGTTGCAGTTGGTCCAACTGCGGCACCTCAACTGCAGCAGAGAATGGACATCTCTATCGCTAGCATACCGCGGTTATCCAACCGCGACACTGCAACCGCGGCAGAGAAGGTTAATGCCTTCTCATGCAACTTCTCACACTTAGATCATGCAATAGGTGCAAGTGTGTGAGTGGTATGTCACTGAAATAAGCCAATCTAAACTTAAGGAACTTACAATCTCCCTCTTTGGATATTTCGTGACAAAACCACCACTCACATTGATCCTTAAAAAATTGAAACCAAAGGTCAACAATGATATTCTACATTACAAAGAGATATAAAATATAAAACTTCAAGTCTTCAATCTCTTGTAGAACTATCAATCCTTTAAATCAAAAAATTACACTTTCCAAAGCAAGTGTATTGTGTGATGATCATGTGAAGTTAAAACAAGCATTTGCATTAAAGAATTTAAGTACAACATCACACAATGTATGTGAATGCAATGCTCTCCCTTAACGGGTTACTCCCCCTCAATGTGTATTCTCCCCAACAGTAATTTTGCTACTACAATTAGCACAATTAGCACAATTAGCATACTCCCCTTACCACATATTACTCCCCTTTTTGTCATAAGATGGGCAAAAGAGTATTCCCCCAAATGGGTCACTTGTAGCAAAGAGAGATAGAAGCATACATGTGATTTGCATAATCATAAAAGGCATTTTATGAAACTCAATCAAATGGAGAGAAACAAGGAGATTTATTTTCAATGAAAATGTGTGATTAAAATGCTTTGCATGCAAGACATATTGCATTCAAGTCCAAAAATCAATGGATTTTGGCAAAGCAAATGACAAAGGTTTCCTATATGAATTCAAACCAATTTCACCATTTGTCTTGAATTAAAGCAAGGATATAAAGAATTTATTGATTTAAATTTTAGAGAACTATATCCAACTTTATAAGCAAACCATGTCATGAGCAACTTTGCACCCTATTTGATTTTTCCGGATAAGAAATCTGTATTTTAGTAGACATGATCAACAAATAAAGAAAGAGAGACATTTTGGATTTTAAAATCCTTAGAATGGATACAAGATCCTTTGTTCATTTTGAGTCTCATAAGCTTTTCACACATTGTTTTGCATTTAAGAATTGCAATCATCAAACCATGCTTTTTCATTTGAGCATGTCATTAAGAATTATCATGTTATGGAGATCATTATAGGTGAATCAATATGTACTTCCTATGTGAATCTCCTAGTCCAAAAGTGCATGTTTGAACATAAAAATAACATGGATTGCATTGAAAGCATGGTTTACACTTATTGAGATAAAAGCATATATACATATGTGCAACAAAGATACTCAAGCAATTAATAAAGGAGCATAAAATTTTTCAAATTTTGCATTCAACACATATGCAACTGCTCTTTTTGCTTGAGTTCCCCAAATGGGGTCAATCACCTAACTACATCACTCCACAAGAAATATCCCAATAGATCTACTAAGTGTATGAAACCTAGTTGCATCTAAGGGTTTAGTGAATAAGTCCGCTAGTTGATCATTAGTACCTACATGCTCAAGTACTATGCATTTGTTCTCAACTAGTTCTTTTATGAAATGATGACGGATGTCAATATGCTTAGTCCTAGAGTGTTGAACCGGATTCTTGGAAATATTAATGGCACTCATATTATCATAAAAGAGAGTGTGTGTACCTTGGTTAAATCCGTAGTCATCTAGCATTTGCTTCATCCATAGGTTTTGTGTGCATCCACTCCCGCGACTATGTACTCGGCCTCGGCCGTGGACAAGGAAATCGAGTTTTTCTTCTTACAAAACCAAGACACCAAGTTGTTGCCTAGAAAGAAGCAACCACCCGATGTGCTCTTCCTATCATCACAATTTCCTGCCCAATCCGCATCACTAAAGCCAACCAAACTAGCGTTAGTGTCAAAGGAGTACCAAATCCCATAGTTGGATGTGCCATTCACATAGCGAATGATTCTCTTAACGGAAGAGAGATGGGACTCCTTAGGATCTACTTGGTACCTAGCACACACACCCACACTAAAAGATATATCGGGCCTACTTGCGATCAAATAAAGCAAGCTACTAATCATGCCTCGATATAGAGTTTGTTCCACACTTTTTCCACTAGCATCCTTGCCTAGCTTCAAGGTGGTACTCATGGGTGTATCACAATGTTTGGCTTTTTCAAGACCAAACTTCTTCACTAGGTTTTTGGCATATTTGGCTTGGGTTATAAAAATCCCATCATTTAATTGCCTAATTTGCAAACCTAGGAAGTAACTTAGCTTACCAACAAGACTCATCTCAAACTCTTGAAACATGACATCAACAAATTGTTGGACTTTGGTGTTGTTGGTGGAGCCAAACACTATATCATCAACATATATTTAAGCAATGAAAAGCTCATCATTGTTTTTCTTGATGAATAGGGTCTTGTCAACACTACCTCTTTTGTAGTCATTGTCAACAAGAAATTGAGTGAGGCGCTCATGCCAAGCCCTCAGTGCTTGTTTTAACCCATATAGAGCCTTTTTGAGGCGATAGACATGGTTAGGGTGGTGAGCATCCATAAACCCCTTGGGTTGTTCAACAAACACTTCCTCTTACAAGAAGCCATTGAGGAAGGCACTCTTGACGTCCATTTGGTGCAATTTGAACTTGTGCATACAAGAAATTGATAAGAGAAGCCTAATAGACTCTAAATGGGCAACGGGAGCAAATGTCTCCTCAAAGCCAATACCCTCAATTTGAGAGTATCCTTGTGCGACAAGTCTAGCCTTGTTACGCACTATGTTGCCATCCTCATCGGATTTGTTCCTATATATCCATTTGGCGCCTATGATATTAGTGTTCTTAGGCCTAGGAACTAGAGTCCAAACCTCATTCCTTTCGAATTGGTTTAGCTCTTCTTGCAAGCAAAGAACCCAAAATTCATCATTTATGGCCTCATCAACCTTTTGGGTTCTATTTGAGAGGTGTAACACATGTAGCTAATGAGATTAGCTATTTGACTTCTAGTCCTAACACCCTTATTCACATCTCCAATAACATCATCTTTGTTATAGAGATGTCTAACCCATGGAGCGGGTTCTTCAGAGTTTAAGAGAGGAACTCTATCAAGGGGTTGTGTGTCCTCTTTCTCAAGGTTAGACGTCCCAACAATAGGAGTCTCTAGAACCTTCTCCAAGTGAGAATCATCAACAAAAACAACCTTCTCCTCATGGTCACTGGACTTGAGCCTATTATCATCAAAGACAACATTTGATGATTCCATGACTCTCCGAGTCTTCAAATTGAAAATTCTATAGGCTCTACTATTTAAGGCATAACCAATAAAGATACCCTTATCACTCTTAGCATCAAACTTGCGAAGTTGATCACATTCATTTAAAATGTAGCACTTGCTTCCAAAAGTGTGGAAGTAGCTAACATTTAGCTTCCCACCTCTTCATAGCTCATAGGAGGTTTGTCTAGTACCGAGCCATAGGAAAACTCTATTCCCTATATAGCAAGCCGTTTTGAGAGCTTCGACCCATAGGTTCCTAAGGACATTGTTGCTAAACAACATCACACGGGCCATCTCTTGAAGGACCCTATTCTTCCTCTCAACAACTTCATTTTGTTAAGGTGTCCTAGGAGCTGAAACTCATGGGGAATGCCTATTCTATCACAATATATTTCAAAGGAAACATTCTCAAATTCCCTCCCATGGTCACTTCTAATTCGTTTAATGCTTTTAATGCTAGAGTTCATTTCATTTTGAATTTTATTACAAAGCATTTTAAACTTGTCAAAAGTTTCGGATTTTTCTCTAAGAAAATATGTCTATGTGAACCTAGAGAAATCATTAACACAAACAAAAATGTATCTCTTTCCACTTAAACTCTCAGTTTGCATAGGACCCATTAGATCCATGTGGAAAAGCTCTAAGGGCTCCTTAGTGGAGAGATACTTGCCCTTTTTGTGCATGCTCTTGGTTTGTTTTCCTTATTGGCAAGGTCCACAAACACCATTGGCTTTCTTCCCAAGCTTGGGAAGGCCACGCACAACATTGAACTTGTCTAGGATTCGTAAATCCCTAAAGTTCATGTGGCCAAGTCTTTCATTCTATAACTCAATTTGCTCATCCTTGGACATATTACCTAAGACAACTCTAGCTTCAATACAATAATAATTATCTCTAGATCTCATACCTTTCAACAAGATTTGTCCATCGGGCTTTAGGATTGAGCAATCATCTTTAGAAAACAAGACAAAAAATCTTTCATCACTAAGTTAAGAAATGCTTATTAAATTGGCTTTCAAGCCATCAACATATAAAGCATTGGACAAGGAGGGTAATCTGGGAATGGAAATGGTTCCTTTCCCTACAACTCTCTTTTTGGATCCATCACCAAAGGTGACATCCTCCTTCCTCCATGACAAGAGTCTCAAAGAAACTCTTGTTTCCAGTCATGTGCCTAGAGCACCCACTATCTAAGTATCAAAAGTTAGAAGAGTTTGCCTTCAAGGCAATTTGAGCAACATGGCAAAAGTATTCATCTCTTCTAATCAACCTAGAAGAAACACTTTTCTTCATAGTGGTCAAAGGTATATGGGTTCTGGATGTCCTAGGATCATGCATATTAATTCCATCATTCCTAGGTACATGCATCATGGCTCTTTTCTTTTTCTTCTCAATCATGCTTCTAGTTTTACACATTTTAATGTATTGAAAGCACCTTGGTCTAATATGACCATTAAAACCACAAAAATGACATGTAGGGATAAATTTAGCGATCATACCATAACACTGTGCTTGCATTGGAGCATTCCCATGTCGGTGTGGTTGAATTGGTTCAATGTATCTTCGTTGTTGAACTAGTCTAGCTTGCTTCCTAGCATGAGGTTGCATGATTGGTCTCTTTCCTTTGTAAGCTATTAGTTGAGGAAAGCTAGCTTGATGAGCTCTTGAAGGTTGAGCTTGAGGTTGTCTTCTTAGATCTACCTTCACTTGTGCACTATGCGAACATTGTCCTAGATCAATCTTCTTCCTAGGAGTTTACATCGGTGAGGCTTCTTTGAAGCTCAAGCTCTTAACAAATATGGTCTTATTGGGAGTGGAGGTCTCCTTGCCATCTTCAAACCCAAGACCTTTCTTGTCACAAGGACTCTTACCAACACCAAGCATGTGGTCAAGCTTCTTTGTGCTATAGGCCATTTTAATCATTGACCCTTTAGCTTCTTCAAGCTCTCTCTTCAAACCTTCTTCATTCCTCAAAGACAACGCTAGCTCATCTCTTATCTTGTCTTCATTCTTCTTGGATCTCATCACTTGTTCACTTAAGTGATCAACTTGTGTTGAGAGCTGTAGGTTTTCTTATTTCAATCTCCTAATTTCTCTCTTGTTCTTTAACCTTGAGCTCTCAAATTTGACTATGTAGTCTTGAATATCCATCCTATCCACATTTCTATTTGTGGAATGTGATGAAGAGCCATCATCACTTGAGTCACTTTCCTCTTGATTCACTTCCTCTTCCTCACTAGCACTTTTGCTCAGGAGGAGGCAAAAGCTATGAAGTTAGCCATGAGTTCTTCATCGTCCGAATACTCATCTCTCTCATCGGAGTCATCACTTCCACATCAAGTGGCGGCCATCACTCTACCTTTCTTGTTCTTCAAATTTCCACAATCAGAAGCGATGTGTCCTATGCCACCACACTCATAGCATTGGATCCCTTTCCTTTCATTCTTCTCTTTTCTAGGCTGAGACCTCTTAAAAGAAGTCATTTTCTTCAAGTCTTTGCCCTTGGATCGAAATCCCTTCTTCTCGGTCTTGACAAACCTCTTGAACCTTCTTATCAACAAGGCCATGTCTTCATCTGAGTCATCCTTCTCTTCCTCTTTCTCAACTTTGGAGGCTTTCAAAGCAATTCCCTTTTGCTTTTTAGGAGGTGTGGAGATAGAACCCTTCCTAGATTCATATGCTAGAAGTCATCCAATCACCTCACTTGGTTTCATATCCTTGTAATCACTATTCTCCTCTAATGTCATTACCTTGGATTCAAACCTCTCGGGAAGCGATCTCATTATCTTTTGCTTGATCCTTCTATCCGAGTAAGGGTCACCAAGTTGATGACTTTGGTTTACAATGTCCATAAACTTGATCTCAAAGTCGTTGAAGCACTCATTCTCTTCCATCATTAATCTCGAATTGAGTTTGGAGGACTTGAAGCTTAGAGTCCTTCACTACTTCGGCTCCCTCATGTGCTATCTCTAGGATGTCTCTTGCTTCTTTCGCAATCCTAGTATTTTGAATCAATTTATATTGATTCTCATGCATTGCACATAGGATGGCATGCTTGCCTTCCTATTCCATTTTGAAGCCTCAAACTCTTGTGCGTTCCATTGCGCCTTAGGCTTGAGTACTTCCTCTCCTCCACCCGTAGGAGTCATAATCGGTGATGTGTAGCCGTCTTCAACCGCCATCTATTCCCTATCATGGATTTGGCAAATATACGACTTTATCTTGTCTTTCTAAGAGGCATAATTCAACCCGGTGAGTATGGGAGGTCTCGTGCTAAAAGCACCTTCGTTGCCACCACCATTTTCACCATTTCCACTCATAGTGTTTATGAATGAATGAAATGAATGCAAATGTATGAATGATCAAAAATCACACAAAATGCAAAACACACCAAAATGAGCTAGGATCACCTAAGAATATCTGGGAACCCGTTATGATACCAATTGAAACAAATTATGTTATGTTCAATATTAATATAGAGGGGGGGTGAATAGATTTTAATCAATTTTACCCAATTTTTGTGATTAATAAAGTTTACGAAAATGCCCCTAACTAGTCAATTTATATAGCAAGTGTAATATGTGTGGAAATATAAAAGACACTTGATATTTACATGGAAACCTTCAACAAGGAAAAACCACGGGCTGATATGTGCTCCACACACGAACCTCAAATCCACTAATTGTAATGACGTTTACAACCTAGGTTGACCTCAACCTCTCACGGTCTATAGCCCGTCACTACTACCCACAAGCCTATAAAAGTAAACCTAGTCCAATTTGCTTATGGCCTAAGCAACCTTAGCCACAAGTCTTAATTCTCAAAGAAGAGATTAAACAACCTAAGTGAATATACAAAGATATCCAATATTGCAAATAATGCTCAGTTAGACTAGATGCTTATCTAGGATTAATAATAGTCAATAAAAACCATCCTAGATATTAATTTCTATATGACATGGCATAAAGCTATGAAAATTTAAGATATAGCTATCAAAATATAACACTAAAACATTCAACACATAATCTCAATCTTGTATGTATAAATTACTCTAAGAACATACATGTAATGAATGAGATAAATTGTTAAGTAAGAACACTAATTATGTATGATAATAGTGAACAGCTTACCATAATATGTGTGTTGAAGAAGACCCATGCACTAGCACATACTAGATGACCCTAGATGATGCTTAGATGATGATTGATGCATATGGAAATGAGTTTAGAGAATTAAAGAAGCAATCTTTATGCTTTTTCTCTTAAATATCTCTATTTCTCTTTTAGGGTTCTTGATGATCAAAGAGTATGTAGAAAGAAAGTGACATAATGGTGTATTTATATAGAGCAACAAAAAGGCTAGGAGAAAATACAAGTTTGCCCTTGAAACCGTATGATCGGAAGTTTCATTCGGCGGTTTTGAAACCGTCGATCAAACCACCGAATTGAATCCCGAGAGTACAGGGGATCATCGGCAGTTTCATTCAGCGGTTTCTAAACCGCCGATTAAACCATAGAAATAAACAGAGAGATTAAATCAATCAGGTCTAAACGGTGGTTGGAAATCACCGATCTTAACCACAGAATCAGTCCAGAGACCTCTAGAGCCAAACGACAGTTTCATTCGATGGTCATGGCCGCCGATCAAACTGCCAATTCACCAAAATTGGTGAAACCAAAAGAGAAGCCAAGGGCATTCTCCGAAGGCGATCCTCGCGCTAACCAACACATTATCGTGTATGCGCGGAAGTTTCCGAACTATATTCGTGAAACGAATTACTAGACACACTAGCAAACAACACAACACAACATAACGATAAGGTGCAAGTGTGATAGGTGACATGTGAAGAGAATGCACACAATATCAAAGCAAATATATGCAATCAAGACAGTGTTGTGTGTGTGTGCAACTAAATCTCTTCAAAGAAAAACTAAGCACTAGAGATATACCTTTGGAGTGCTTATCACCTTAAGGACTTGAAAGGGCCTTGAGATAGATAATCAATCCTAAGCTACCCTTACATTTCAAACCCCAATTGTGGTTTGTCACCGAATAAGCCAATCAAACTTTGAGAAACTTACAACATCTATCCCCTATATTAGAGGTTTAGTTACACATAGTTACAATCAAATGAATAGGAAGTAATAGTTAAGGAAATCACCCTTTAGCCTCCTTCTTTAGTGCTAGCTCCTTCCCTTCCCTTGTTGCTCCTAGTGTCAAGAATGGTAGAAAAGGAAGTGTCTAGATAGGTGGGTGTCTAATGGTGAGTGACAAAGGTATTTAAATATAGAGAATGGAAAGAGAGGAATGGTTGGATGAAGTATTCAAGACATTAGTGTTGAGGTTTTGGATGGAAAAGATAGTACACGTTTAGAGAATGGAGGAAGTTGAGAGAGTGATGTATAGAGGAAACTAGGTCTAAAGCTTAGTAAATTCATGATCTCAAAAAGCCTGGATTCTTCTTCAAGTTGGAAGAGAAGAATATATATAGTCACACTCGGAATTGTATTGATAATTGCTTGAAAATCCGATGTGGAAAGATGTCGCTACTTGTGTGGCTATGGCGACATACTGGCGACAAACGGTCACACATTCTGAGATTCACATGTCGCCACTTTTCTCATCATTTTTGCCAATATGGAAGTGGCGACAATGAAGGAAAATGCATTGTCGCCACTTTGCTCTTAATGTCTCCATGGCGACATAAAATGGCGATAAGACCTGATTGATTTATGTTGAAAATAGCTCTCTGTTGCCACTTGTGCCTTCATGTCACAAATGGCGACAACATCTTCACCAAAGTGGCGACAATGCCCTATTTTGCCAACTTGTACTCCTTTTTGCACCAAAGTCCACACCTTCTTCACAAATGCCCTTGAGGCCTAAGTAAACCAGAAAAACTTGATTTAACAACATTAAATACGGGGAAACGCCCGAGAATCAAACATAAAAAGATGAGAATGAGGGCCAAAATCATACCGATTTTGGCTTGATTAATTCCCATATGTAGCACATGGGATTTGTGCATACCACTTGGCATAAAATCTTAAAAGATTTTACAGGCAGAGGGAAGATGTCATTTGGCTTTACTATTGTGCTAGGTATGCATATCGAGGAGTTTGACAGTGCAATGACTGAGTTGAAAGGAACCTACCGTAAGGTTTACGATGAGCTCCTGGGCGTTGGGGTAGAGAAGTTTTCACGTGTACATAGCCCTAGAAAGAGGAACTTTCTAATGACCACCAACATTGCTCAGTTAATGAATTCCTGTTTACTTGTCGTCCAAAAATTGCCTATCATAGCATTGGTAGGATTTATTAGAGATTTTTTGCAAAGGTTGTTCTACAATCGTTGGACAAATGCACGTGAAATATCTACATACTTGACAACGTTTGTAGACGAACACATCAAAGATAGGATAGAAACAACTCATCGGTGTGAGATTCACCTCATTCACTTCAATACATTTATGGTAGATGACAAATGAAGGAAACAACCATTGACCTTGACGAACGTTCTTGCTCATGCCGTCAATGGGATTCAGATGAGTTTCCATGTTCTCATGGAATGGCGGTTGCTAGGTATGCTTCCCAGTCTTTTAACTTTGTACATTTATCTATTGTTGTTGATTTTACAAACTTTAAATTATGTTTGTTTGTGTGTTATGGCCTAGGTTTAAAGGTGTGTAAATCAACAAACTGGCTTCTGACCTTTACATAATAGGATTTCTTAAACATGCCTATGAGATGGGTGTCAATCTTCTTCCGGATCCCGAATTTTGGGATATTCTTGATGCATTCCGGAATAGTATTGTAATTCCATGGAAGAAAAGGAATTTACCATGAACACCAAAGAAGTTGAGGATACCATCTGCTGAGGAGAAAAGAAAGTTACAATCGTGTTAAAAGTGTGGAAAAAAAAGTGAAAATATATACTCGCGTGTGTCTAATACAATCTAAGGGGGTGAATGGGCTGTTAATCGATTATTACCAAATTTTCAATTAGTCAATATTAATCAAAATTAACCCAATTCAACAGACAATAAAAATCAAGTAAAAATGCGGAAAGTAAAGAACACTTGATTTTTACGTGGAAAACTTCAATAAGGAAAAACCACGAGCTATTCAGCTAGCCACACTTATTCCTCGAATCCACTATATGTAATGATGTTTACAACCTAGGTTGACCTCAACTATTCTCGGTTATTAACTCACCACTATTACCCGCATGCCATTTATAGCGAACCTAGACCAACCCTAGACAACCTTTATATGAACAGAAGGTTACACCCTCAAGTGATCTCCATGATCCACTGCTATTGGCGTGATCACCTTCTAATCTACCCGCAGGCCTTTTATAGAAAAGCTAGTACAATTCTTTGCAACTTCACCTAGAAGCTACAAGAGTTTGACTCATTGAAGAGAATTAAAAGTCTATGTGCATATGACAGTTATGCTAAAAAACAAATATGCTAGACAAACATATAATGCTTAACTAGATGTTATAATGAAAATCAACACTCTAGTTATTAACAATGCCAACATGCTCATACATGAAGACTCAAAAGCTTAACTAAACAAAACACACAATTAGATGCATAGAGATTCTAGCAACCCAATTGTCAACAAAACACACATATATATTCAAAAGCTTAACTAGTTGATTAAAGGACACAATCTATCAACCTAGTCATCAATAAATCACACAAGAATGTTTATGACTTAGCTTTTCAGGCAAAAATGACCTAATCAATTAAGCTATCAAAATACAAACCCAATCATGTCATAACTTCACAAAATATGCAATAAAAGTGAAGATTTGCTAAACTAAGCAATCAAAGACATGTCTTGACTAAGATAGAACAAAAAATGAAGATATGGTGTTCATTCTACTTACCAAGTTAAGAAACCAAGAAGACCTATGAAGATTGATGCATGAAAGATGTTAGATGTACATGGGTTTGGGTTTGGGTTTGAAGAGTTAAAGAACAACTCTTTGAGCTTCTCTCTTTAAGGGAACTTTTCATCTCTCTAAAATATGAATTTTTGAGTTCTTGGTCGGCCAAAGAAAGAAGAGAAAACATATATAATAGGGTAAGACGAAACTACATCGTTTTGAAAAAAATTTCCCAATTCCTGTCAAGTGCATTGGTCGAGTAGCGCACAACCAACGCACATCCTTTGACCCGACAAGTGCATAACTGTAGGGAAAAATAATAAATAAAAGTGGTAAACGCAGCGGAAGCGATACTAAAAACGATTTAGTGACTTTTAAAATTTTTCCTTTCTGAACCTTAAACCCTTTTAATCAATAAACATGCATATATGTTAACAAAAGTAAATTACCTTTTGTCGCGTGATCCGATTGACTTACATCGATGGTAATCCGCAAGACCTTCAATCCGAGCACGAACGTGGATCACCTAGGAGCGTGGTCTCCCTTTTCTTTGAATTGCAAAACTGTGAATGGACCAAACAAAAAACTTTTTTTTCTTTGTTAGTCACAAAAACAATCAAAAGAATGTCAAAAATTATTCCGGTCACTTTTGAGTTCTCAATCTAATGATCGAAACTCGCGTGAACCTAGATCGATATCGTATACACAAGCTTATTGATGATTAAGCAATAGTATACTATCAAAGAATAATTTCACACTCTCTTTTGTCTTTTTAGAATAAAAACTCTCTCTTGGAATTAAGAAGAAGAAGAAAGAAATAAAAAACTCAAGCACAATAGATTGTGGTGGCCGAACCCTATAAGAACACATATATAGGTTGGCCGAATTTTTTCTTCTTTTTCCTTTAGGGTTGCCGAATTCTATGTAGTCTAAGATTAGGGTTGGCCGAATTCTATAATGTCACTTATATAGGGTGACTTAAATTCAACCCTAATTCTTTTCAACTTAATAGACTTCAAACCCTAATCGAACTCCTTGATTTTTATTCTTTTATTTTGACTAAATAAAAAGACTCCTTATTTGATTAAATAAATAAAATTTATTTATTTATTTCCTTGTCAAACAAGTTTTTTACTTTTAGGAAAGATTTGTTTCTTTAATTAAACAATTAATCAATAAATTAATTAATTCTTATTTAATTAAAACAAATGAAACAAAATAATATTTTAGGTTAAAATTTTAACCTTGCCGCCCCACTTGATTAAGATTGGGCCTAACATTATTTTCTTATTTCATTTAATCCATTGGACTTTAAATAAAAAGCCCACATGTGAACCAGACCCATTCTTACTAAAAGAAACAAGCCCACATGTCTTTCATTAATATATTAATATAATTGAGCAGCCCATTACTTAAATAATGTGCAAATTATATTCTTAATATGTTAAATGCAATTCTAGATGGACCCTTAAATTGGTCCGGTAGAATATATCAAGTGATCCATGCAAGTCCGTGTGGATTGGGGATCTTGGCGGGCCATCTAAATTTAAGCTTCAATAGACATAACCTAATCACAATCAACAAATGATTCACTTAGGTCCGATCCATTAATTTTAACTCATTCCACTAAAGAACTAAAACTGAACTCTTAAATAAAGATAGAAAAGGAAGATGCTCCTCATTCATACCCTAGACAATCACATTGGAGTTAGTGTATCCTCGTGATTAATATCAGTAATCGCCAAGAGTTCATAGACCGCCTATAACTCTCCAAGTTACCATATTTACTCATATGACCATGTTTTGAACTTTGATATTTTGACTTGTCCAGAAGCCATGTTTTCAATAGACACTATCGAAAACTCAACGTTGAGATTTAATATCCAATTACCTCAAAACATCCATATGATGATATTATACTCTCATTTAATTAAATGGAGCCACGATGTCCATATCTATAAATGAAGTCCTCTATCGATTAACAAATGAATATCACCAAACTATCGAGGATAGACTATGCGATATAATCGTACTCATTGATAACTCAAATGATATCACTTGCAATCATAAGTCCATCATTTATCTCAGGATTAAGATAGACCCTCCGATTGTCCTGATAATGAAAAGACTATTATCTATTGACGGTTCTAGATAAAGCTTTTCATTGTGATCCAGTTCAATGCACCCAGTGCACTAGATCCTTTTGCTCGAAGACACTCCGATGATTTTAGACTCATCATATCTCATTTGATCCCACTCAAATGCTAGCAAAAGAATTCTACAACTTTAACAAGATAAAGGTGCCCAACCTTTAACTTAAGTTGTGAACATTATTCAAGACTAACTAAAAAATTGTGTCTACCACATACATATCCAGATGTACGAACAATTCTTCTTTTCCCATAGTCTTTAGACCTTATGATTATTTACTTTGACAATTATAATATAAACTATAAATGCTATACGATTTGTTAAACCAGAAATCTCTTTATTAATATGAAAAAGATTGTTAATTACAACATTACACTCTTGCTATTGAGCATAATCCTAACAATAACGACCAGCAAAAGACAAACAATGATCCTCTACCAAAGTTGTGCTAGTGTGGCTCATGACAGCTAGCGCAATGCACTGGTGATGCATTGGTCAAGTGACCAGTGCACTGACCAGCGCACCAGGACCTAGAAAACCAACCCAAGTGCACTAAATGGCTAGTGCTTGGGAAGAGATCCCCACACAAGGACCCACATACTATGACAATCTCAAGAGGTCACTCGTCGCGCTAAAAATAAGCACACCAACGTGCAAGCGCAGACGTTTCCAATCAAACAAACGAAAACGAATTACATCTCACAAACACACACTTAGATCTAACAAGGAAGTGCAAGTGTGATGGGTGAAAGGATGAACACATATAAACAATTAGAACACAAATGCAAGATGAACAAAGCTTGCATGAAGTGTGTGTGTGTGTACACCTAAATTCTTCAAGAATCAAAGTCAAGTGTTATACCTTTTGAAGCTCTTGATCTTGAAATCATGGAAATGCTTGGAAGCTTGCCTTGATAATCATTAAGAAGACCTAAGCTACCTATTACACAATCATCCCCAATATGGTATGTCATGAAGTAAGCCAATCACAAAATAGAGTTCCTTACAATCTCCCCCTTTGGCTATTTCATGACAAAATACCACTCACAAAATATCTTCACAAAGCTAAAAGAAAGCTATTGGTCAACAAATGTATATTCTACGTTACAATGAGAGAAACCCAAGAATCTAAGTCTTTCAAGTCTTCAATCTATTCGTAGATCATTATACCTACACACAATAGTAAGAAAGCACTTTCCAAGAACAAGTGCATGTGAGGTGAACAAACATAATAAACATTTTCACTCAAAAAAGCATATCAAATAAATGTATGTGCAATGCTCCCCCTAAAAGGTTACTCTCTCTCTCTCTCAAGGCTTCTTCCCCAAAGCATACACAATGCTCCCCATATATTTCTCAAGACTTCTCCCCCTTTATGTCATGAGATAGGCAAATGAGCTCCCTCTATCGGGTTGCTTTAGCAAAGAGAACTACAAGCTAGATCACATCGCATAATCATATACACCAAATTTATGCCACAAATGTGATTGAGAGAGATTCAAGGAAATTTTATTCATAGAAAAGTGTGTGTGTGTGTGTGTGTGTAAAAGTAGCTTAGCATGTAATACAAGCACTGTTAAGCTCATGCATAAGAATCAATCAAAGCAACAAACAACAGGTTTTCCAAATGAAGTTAAACCAATTAAAGCCCTATTGTTATGATAAGAAGATATATATCCCAGCATTTGTGTGAAGAGTGTACTAATCACATCAAAAATATATCAACTTCTCTTCATTGCAAGACACTTCATCAATCAACAATTTTGAGGTCTTTATTATGCAATGCATCACACACATCATTAATAACATTTCAACTATTCTATTTTTCTCCTTTATCCTAGCAAGCATGTATTTATGTTTATCATGCAAATGTAACTCTCTTGAAGGCTTTCACTCAGTTTCAAATGAGTAGCCATTTCCTACATTGGGCGGCTGCACATCATATTGCCAGTAGCCCTATTTCAAGAGATAGCTTAAGAATGAATATCAAGGAATCATGAACATAGAGAATAATTTGAGGTCAATCACATGTACTAACAAGTAGAACATTCCTCAAATAGATAAGCATACTCAAGCAAAAATAGAAATCATGCATTACATGCTAGGCAACCGTGCAAGGTGTTATTAAAAACATTATTAAAGCATTAATCAATGTTATTCACCAAGCACTCTCAAGAAATCATAAAAGTGCATAAAAGATAGTCAACTTTTTACACATAGCAAATCATACAAGTTTGCTCTCTTTGCTTGAGCTCTCCACAAGGGGTCAAAAACATATCGTATCAGGGCGAGGGACAAGTCCCACTAGACATACTAAGTCCATCATACTCAATATTATCCAAGAGAGATATTCTAGCACAAGGGAAAGGTGCTCAATTTCCTTATCCAACCTAGGTTCCACCATATCATTTTTAGTGGTCAAAATATTAACCTTATTAGGTTTCTAAGGATCATTCAAATTAGCCCTACGATTCATTCTATTTTCTTTCATGCTCTTAATTCTACATAACTTGATGTAGTTTGAAACTAATAATACACGGTGTGTATAAAACTATCTAGAGGGGGGTGAATAGATTTTAAACGATTATTACTAATTTTTGAGATTACAAAAATACCCCAAACTAGTTAAAGCAATAAATCAAGTGTAAAGTGCGGAATTTAAATAACACTTGATTTTTACATGGAAACCTTCAACAAGGAAAAACCACGGGTTGTTATGTGCACCACTCACAAACCTTGAATCCACTAATTGTAATGGTGTTTACAACCTCAGTTGACCTCAACCTCTCACAGTCTATAACCCACCACTACTACCCGCAGGCCTATAAAAGTGAACCTAGTCCAATTTACTTACGGCCTAAGCAACCTTAGCCACAAGTCTCAATTCTCAATGAAGAGATTAAACATCCTAAGTGAATATGCAAAGATATCCAAATATGAAAATAATGCTAGGTTACACTAAATGCTAATCTAGGATTAATAAATGTCAATAAAACCAATCATAGATATTAATTGCTATATGAAATAGCATAAAGCATAGCTCTGTGAGATATGTCAATCCTAGATATAGCTATCAAAATACAACACTCAAACATTCAACACATAATCTCAATCTTGTATGTAGAAATTACTCTAAGAACATACATGTAATGAATGAGATAAATTGCTAAGTAAGAACACTAATTATGTAAGATAATAGTGAACAACTTACCATAATATGTGTGTTGAAGAAGACCCATGCAGTAGCACAAACTAGATGATCCTAGATGATGCTTAGAAGATGATTGATGCACATGGAAATGAGTTTAGAGAATTAAAGAAGCAATCTTGATGTTTTTTCTATTAAATATCTCTCTTTTTCTTTAGGGTTCTTGATGATTAAAGAGTGTGTTGAAAGAAAGTGACATAACGGTGTATTTATAGAGAGTAACAAAAGGCTAGGTGAAAAGACAAGTTTGGCCTCAAAACCATACGATCAGCTGTTTCATTCGGTGGTTTCAAAACAACCAATCAAACCGCCGAACTAAATCCTAAAAGAACATGGGATCATCGGCGGTTTCGAAACCACCGATTCAACCGCAGAAATAAACTGAGAGATGAAATCAATTAGGTTTAAATGGCGGTTTAGAACAGCGGATGGAAACCGCCAATCATAACCATAGAATCAGTCCAAAGACCTCTGGAGCCAAATGGTGGTTTCATTCGACGGTCATGGCCGTCGATCAAATTGTCGTTTCACTAAAATATTTGAAACCAAATGAGAAGCCAAGAGCATTCTCCGAAGGCAATCCTCGCGCTAACTAAGCACACTATCGTGCATGCGCGGACATTTCTGAAGTATGTTCGTGAAACGAATTACTAGACACACTAACACACAACACAACACAACAATAAAGTGCATGTGTGATAGGTGACATGTGATGAGAATGCACATAATATCAATGCATACATATGAAATCAAGACAAGTGTGTGTGCAACTAAATCTCTTCAAAGAAAACTAAACACTAGAGATATACCTTTGGAGTGCTTATCACCTTGAGGTCTTGAAAAGGCCTTGAGCTTGATCATCAATCCTAAGCTACCCTTACATTTCAACTCCAATTGTGGTTTGCCACCAAAATAAGCCAATCAAACTTTGAGGAACTTACAATCTCCCCCTTTGGCTATTTCGTGACAAAACCACCACTCACATTGATCCTCACAACAAAATAGAAACTAAAGGTCAACAATGGTTTTCTACAATACAAAGAGATATTAAAATGATAAAACTTTAAGTCTTCAATCTCTTGTAGAACAACCATTCCTTCAAAATAAAGTTTCTACACTTTCAAATACAAGCGCAATGTGAGATGATCAAGTGAAATAAAAACAAACATTTGCATTTAAAGAATTTAAGTACAACATCATGCAATATATGTATAATGCAATCCTCCACATCAACAGGTTACTCCCCATCAATGTGTATTCTCCCCAACATGTGTATTTGCTACTTCAATTAGCATAATAAGCATACTCCCCCTTACTACATACTACTTCCCCTTTTTGTCATGAGATGGGCAAAGGAGTTGTCATTGGAAAATCATCACTGGGGGTGAATCTCCAAATAAAAACTTTAAGGACCAAGATCGAGATAGATCCTGGTCGGAGGGGTATCACGTAGTTCGATACAAACAAGGCTCTATCGACAAACTTAAAACTATGGCGATATATGACAATATTCAAGGTTTTAGTGGGTGATGGAGATGGCGTGCTCGTGCCTGTCGGTAAGTAGAACCGAACGTGAGTGTAGGGTTTTTAGGAGGTGAATTTTCCATCTCCCTTCTGGTGAATGTAGTGTCGTATATATAGGTCTCGTTGTTTGCCATACACTCCTATAATTTCGGTCTAGGGTTTTGGTTATCACATGACTTTATTTCCTTCTAGGAGACAATTTTGTAGGAGCTTTAATTACCCTAATCAAGTGATTTCTTTTGGAGAGAATTCTAGTAAAAGTGGAATCCTTATTCGAATGGAATTCTTAAGTGGCGGAGAGGAGTCTATCTTTTTATCGGGACTTGAATGACATCGTTTTCAACCCCCTTGCTTTAGAGCTTCAAGACTTGTCTGTCTCGACATATGGATTTGAAATTCTGTGAGTGTTTCTTATAGTTATCTGGTGAGGAGATCCCAGAAGGTATATAGGTTCTCGTGTACCCCGCCTCTTGCTAGTTTTATGTTTTCCTTGTTAGATACTTAGTTGTCTGGGTATCCTGAATCAGCTGTTCTTGCAGCGGGGTACCTGGCGGGATGTAGAATCTGGATGCCTTTCTGATGAGGCAGCGGGGTACCCTACTGATGTAGGAGCGAGGTATCTGGTTTGATATAGTAGCAGAATACCTGTCTGATGCAATAGTGGGATACCCCACTGGGATCCGTGCCAGGATTCTGAGTAGAACTCAGCGTCGAGGTACTTAGGGGTTATCGGGATTACTGAGCTTGCTGGCTTAATCTGAGGGAGGAGGTAGGTATCCAGATTTGATCAAGCATTCCTCTTTCTAGGAGTTGCTAGATGGTTTCTTAACATGTGTCTCTTCCTCATATCTAGGTGGAAAATTCTTCTTTGGTCCTTCGCCAATTTTGGCGGTTAGCAGGAGTATTCCCCAAACGGGTCACTTGTAGCAAAGAGAGATAGAAGCGTACATGTCATTTGCATAATTATATAAGGCACTTTATGCAACTCAATCAAATAGAGAGATATGGTCTAGCCATTTCAATACTAGATTTTGGCCTCCCTTTCTATTGCTTTTGTTTTGTTCTCAGGTAAAATCGAGTGTTTAATGGCTTGATTGAGGCTTTTGCAGGTTATTATGGATAATAGGGGTGTTTTGGTGCTAAAGAGAAGATTCTAGGGGTCATTGTACAAATATGGAAAGTTTGGAGCTTTAGCCAAAGCGTCGTGGTTAAAGTGCCGCAGTTGTCCAACAACGGCAATCAAGCTACAAAAATCTCTCAAATGGTGTCGCGATTGAAGTTTCGTGGTTGTCCAATAGCGGTAGTCAAGCGACAGAAATCTCAAAAGGTGCTGTGGTTGAAGTGCCGCGGTTGCCCAACAGCATCAGTCAAGCTACAGTTTTATCATATAGCTTGCTGTGGTCCATCTGTCGTGGTTGGTGGCCACGGAAATGCCAACCGCAGCAGTCCGCTACTTCGTCTTCAAGAAGCTTTTGCCCTATTTTTTTCTCCTATATAAATACCTCTCTTTGGGATTTTCAAAAGGATACGGCCCTCTTTCCCAAATTACACCAAGATTTCACCTTTACTCATTTCCTCTTACAACACCACTTCCATCCTTTGAAACCCACCAAGATTCGTATCTCCCTAATATCCAAATACACCCATCACTTCCCTTTACCACAACTACCATTATTTCATCTTTTGGGCAAAAAAGAGTTGAAGAATGAGCTTGGAAGAAAAATAGCAAAGCAAAGAGGAGTTACTCTATATGTTAGCCATGTATTCATTTAATTATATTCATTATATGGCTACACTTTGTGATATGAGCTAAACACTTAGTGCTAGGATTTTATGAAACCCCACCCATGACTATTGTAAGTTCCTCAAGTTTTGATTAGCTTATGTCAGTGACAAATCATAAGTGGGGATTGATGTAAGGGTAGCTTAGGCATTTGATGGTTGGTGCTTTGTACAACCAAGGCCCTCTCAAGTCCTCAAGAGATCAAGCACTTCAAAGGTAAATTTCTAAGTGCTTACTTGCTTATGAAGAGATGTAGATGCACACACTCACAACACATGCATAATTCTTATTTTTGTATGTTGTGGTTTTTTATTATGTGTGCATTAATGTTCATTAATCACTCTTCATGCATGTTTAACTTGATTGCATCTTGTGTGTTTAAATGCCTTGTCATTGATGCATCGTGGTTTTTAAGGGTGCTGTACAAACCGCCCTTCAGGCGCCCTACGTACAACGCCTGTATGGAGGCTAGAGCAAATTACTCTTGACTGCTCTATGTTCGCCATTCGTAGAGCGGTGCCACTGGTCAATTTATTTATTGCCCACATTCCGCCCTACGAACAACGGGTGTAGGGCAGCTCTCAAAATCCCGAGAGCATCTGCCCTTGGTTTGCCTGATTTTCTCCCTACACATAGAGCGGTCATGAAAAACTTGTTCTTCATTACCCAGGTGAACCGTCATACATCCGCCTTACGTATGGCGTGTGTATGGCGGTCAAGGAAAAATTATTGAAAACTTTACAAAACGACGTAGCATCAATTTGTCACCCTATATATATGCTACTTTGACTTTAGGTCAGTTTTAAGAGAGTCCAAATCATATTTTGACTTAGCATTTTTCCAAAAAGAAAAAATCACTAAAGAACTCTCCTTTGATTACTCAAACACATATCCAAGTGCATCAAATCATCATCTAACATCATCGAAGATCATCTAGGTGTAATCTATGCTAGTTTTTTATTCAACACTTTTAGCTTGGTAAGTTGGTCACTAATATCTTACATATTTTGTGTCTTCCTTAACAAGCAATCTCATTTATTACTTGCATGCTTATAGAATATATTCTACTATCAAGATTGAGATGACTGTGTTGATTGTTTGAGAGTTGTATTTTGATAGCTATTTTTAGGATTGTTTAATCTTTGATATGTAAGCTTTATGACATGTCATATAGCAAAGATTGATATCTAGGACTGTGATTATTGTCATCTTTCATCCTAGATAGGCATTTAGTGTAATCTAGCATTACTTGCTTTTTGAATGTCATATTATTCACATTAGGTTGTTGATTCTCTTCATTGAGAAGTAAGTCTTGTGACTACCGGTGAGTGGTACAAACAAATTGGACTAGGTCCACTTTTATAAGCCTGCGGATAGTAGTGGCGGGTTATAGACCTTGAAAGGTTGAGGTCAACCTAGGTTGTAAATGTCATTACATAGACCGTGAGAGGTTGAGGTCAACCTAGGTTGCAAACGTCATTACAATTAGTAGATTCGAGGTTCGAGTGTGGCGCACTATACAGCCCGTGGTTTTTCCTTGTTGAAGGTTTCTACGTAAATATCAAGTGTCTTTTATATTTCCACACATATTATACTTGATATATAAATTGACTAATTAGGGGCATTTTCATAAAATTGACTAATCATGAAAATTGGGTAAAATTGATTAAAATCTATTCACCCCCCTTTAGATTAATATTAAACACACCGTAATTAGTTTCAACTATATATTTATATTGACCTTTGTTTATCCTTTATGTGCGAATTGTAGTTTGTATGTTTGTTTTAGTGTGCTTAAAGCTTTCAATTGATTGATCTCCTTTTGAATGAATTTTGTGGTGTGTTATGTACTGACTGGAGATGCACATCACGTGTTCGACAAAATGTCTTATATGCATGTCCAGAAAAGTATACCGACTTAGGCTAGTGTATAGGATTTGTTAGTGTGCCAATATCCTTAATGAACTCATTCATATATTCTGAGTAACCGAAAGATAGGCTTGGGTATGATTTTGGGTGTAACCTATTTTACTCGACCGAGATGGTAGGTTAATATTAGGGTGCATGAGTCTATGAATGACATGAGCATATTTTGGGTGAGTAATTGAGTCTAGAGCGGAAGTCAATAGAGGGTGGGGTGTAGTCAAGTGCTAGCATATTTCTCTCCATTATCATAATCGAGTTTATTTCGTGTTATTTCTCTATTGCATTGGCATAAGTCCTTTTATTAGTTTAATTTAACTTGCTTAATATGAAAACCTTCCATAATGATTATTTGAATAGTATTTAGACTAATCAATTTCAGTAATCAATCACTTGATGCCTGCGGGAACGAACTTTACTTTATCATTATTCTACTCTCTGACCTCGTCCTATTGTGAGTGTCACTAAAGAGACTAGCCAATTTTTGGTGCCGCTACTGGGGATTGAGAGGATGATTTATATCGATACTTGTTAGTTTATTGCTAATTTGAACCTTTTAATTTAGTTTGTGTGTTTCTTTTTATAGGTACCATTGCTTTTGCATGTACCCGTGCACAAGGAGCCGAAATCTTCACTTCTTGAACTTTGATCTAGAGATTGAGAGAATAGCTCGAAGAAATAGACGTGAGGAAAGAGTGAGAAGAGCAGAGATGGGTGATTGGAATGCATAGCTAGGACACATGGGTTTGCCTCCTGTGGCAAAATCTGTGGGAATTGCCTCATGTGGAAATTCCAGTTCAAGAGGGTTTGCCTCATGAGGAAGATGAGTGTACCCTACGGGATTACACGATGCTTAAAGTCGAGCAGAACCAGTCGTCTATTTGCCGATCAACAAATGCAACAAATTCCTTTGAGATAAAGCCTTCGGTGATTTAGATGATTGGCACCACCTGTACGTTCAATGGTTTGGCGAATGATGATCCAAACTTGCACCTTTAGAACTTCAATGAGATATGTGAAATGTTCAAGTAAAATGGGATTCCCGACGATTTTCTCAAGTTGAAGTTGTTCCCATTATCTCTGAGAAACAACACGAAGATATGGTTGAACTCTCTACGACCAATCTCGATCATTACCTTTGATCAGTTGGCCTAAGCATTCTTGAACAGATTTTTTCCACCAGAGAAGGCTGCTCGCCTTAGAAATGAGATACTTTCTTTTCAGAAATTTGAGAATGAGAGTCTCTACAAAGCTTTGGAGAGATTCAAGGTGCTAATTAGGAGATGTCCTCACAATGGTCTTGCAAAGTAGCAAACTTTGCAAGCTTTTTACCAAGGAATCACGGTGTCAAATAGGAATTTAGTGGATGCGGCTGTTAGAGGCTCTTTAATGAGCAAATCAATGGATTCAGCAAATGAACTCCTAGAAGAAATGGCACTCAACAATAGCCATTGGGGAAACCAGAGAAAATTATCGAAGAAGGCTCCGGCTATGATAGAGGTAGATGAGTTGACAAGTGTAAAGGTTCAAATGGTTACACTTCAAAATCAAATGAGCAAGTTAACTACAGGGCCTAGCAATGTGCAAGTAGCCCAATATGAGTGGTGTTTGGGGCCACACTCTAGAATGGATTGTCAAGTTGGAAATATGTTTGCTTCAAGCTCATCAGAACAAGTAGCCTTTGTGAACTACAACCGGAACTTCCAAAATCAACCCCAACAACAACATGCCAACCAAAATCCTCAAAAAAACCCTAACTCAAACATATATAACCCGGCATGGAGAAACAACCAAAACATGCCATGGAAGGACAATCACCCCAACATCAACAAAACCTCAACCAAAGACAACCTCTAGGATTCCAACAACCTCACCCACGAAACTATCCTAACCAAGTTCTAAATAACTAAGTGGAGAGAAAGTCTAACCTAGAGGACATGTTCTCTAGATATATGGGCAAGTTAGACACTAGAATGGAGACCCAAGACTTAGCCTTGAGGAAGCTTGATACAAAGATTGACCAACTTGCTCAACACACTACAAGAAAAATAGGCTTTCATCACGCAATTTTATCATGGTTTTTATTAGCCGTGATCAAGTTATAACAGTCTTTTTAATCCGTCGTATGTTAATGATGTACTTTAAAACCAATATAAAAGTATCAAGGTCTTTTAAATATGTCATAATTGGATCACAATTTTTATTAACCATGATCAAGTTATCACATGTTTTCATAACTGTGATCAAGTTGTTACACATTTTCATAACCGTGATCAAGTTATCACAAATTTAATTAACGGTGATCAACTTATCACAATTTCTTATGCGTAATAATCACATTATTTTTTTAGTGTGATAAAGAAAGATGTTTCTTTTATTTGTAGAATTACACTAAACAATAATTTTTAATTCTTAACCTCTCAAATTTGTATTGCGTAATACTTTATGATATAAAATAAAATTAACAAAGTATAAGCAGTCAAAAAATCAACATAATAAATTACAAAAAGATGAAAAAAAATATTTAAAAAATTTCTGTCAATTTATTTTTAAGACCATCAATATGCCATTTTGATTTTTTTTTAAATTACTTTATTTAGTATAACTTTTTATATGTGTCATTGAAATAAGTGGACAAAAGTTAATATAATAGGTTTGTCCACATCATATCTTTAGGTTAAAATCATACATATTTTAAAAGATATATATCTCCTCACTTTCTCACAACAAATGTCACTTTCTCCCTCCTCCAACTTTTTTTTGTCTCTTATCTCTCACTCGCATTCTTCTTTTTTTTTTAACACAAAAAGAAAATAAAAATAAGAACTCTTGCCATGGTAAGTGCTTAATTTTTTATTACGTATTTATTTATTTTTCATCGGTTATTTTCTTATGTATTGGTTGTGAATTTGTTATAGTCTCTGATAGAGAACAATGAATTTCTTCAACACACTTTTTGTGTTTTGAACTTGAATGTTTAATGTTTATGGAAACAGAAGATCATGTTTTCTATTTTCAACGAGAAAGTTGATAACAACATGAACAAGAGGTTCGTTAATTTTCTGTTTCAGTCTCCTTTTATTTTCTCATTATTTTATTGTTAAAGATAAGTTTAAGTTGTGATTTGATGTTATGATGTAGTTAGATTTTTTTTTTTTTTTGTCAATAAATCGTTATTCAAATCTTACTCATATTGTTTCTCATACTATGCAGTTGTATACTCTAAAGGAAGCCTTGAGGAAGATGAAAAAAGAAAATTTATACATACTTTTATATATTTTTTGAGCATAGTGGTTTGTATTTTAGGTTAATTTTTGTGATAGAGTTTTGCATATTTTGATTATGATGTTTTTAGGTTTTTTTTTTTTTTTTTAACTGTAAAAGTGCCAAGTAATAAAAGATTTTTGAATTTATTTCATTGATATTGCAATTGAAAATTTATACAAAATGTGCAGATATAGAAAAAAATATATATTGATGTGATTCTAATGATAGGAAAGTAATAAATTACACAAAATCAATACAATCAAGTAATTAAGGAATTAAGCATTGATTGTGGGTCAAAAAGTAAGAGAATTAATTTGATTCCTAGAATCACTTTCTTTCTTAATAAATGAGATCTTTACTATTTTTAATTTACCAAAAATAAAGCCGAATCTCCTCGTAATCAATATATAATCTTTTCTTAATAGGTATTTGGAAGTCAATTGTCAATGTTGGTTTTACGCCATTATAAAATAATAACGTTCGTAAATCGTCAACAATATATCATGGACAAAAACCGTTGATGGAAAATTATCAATGGGGTGAATCTCCAAATAACAACTTTAAGGACCAAGATCGAGATGGATCCCAGTCGGAGGGGTATCATGTAGTTCGATACCAACAAGATTCCTGTCAACCTGAACTAAAACTCATACAAGAAAAGATTAACATGTGCGATTTTATTAATGAAAACATGTATACAACTAATGAAATTAGGGCTATGGCGATATGTGGCGGTATTCAAGGTTTTTGTTAGGTGATGGAGATGGTGTGCTCGTGCCTGTCGATAAATAGAACTGAATACGAGTGTAGGGTTTGAGGGGGCCAATTTTCGATCTCCCTTTTTCTAGTGAATGTAGTGTCGTCTATATAGGTCTCGTTGCTTGTCATGAACTCTTATAATTTCGGTCTAGGATTTTTGTGATCACAGGACTTTCTTTCCTTCTAGGAGACAATCTTGTAGGAGCTTTAATTATCCAAAACAAGTGATTCCTTAAGGAGAGGATTCTAGTAAAAGTGGACTCCTTATTTAAAATGGAATTCTTAAGTGGCTGGGAGGAGTCTACCTTTTTATCGGGACTTGAACGACAACGTTTAAACCCTCTTGCTCTTGAGCTTCACGACTTGTCTGTCTGGACATATGGATTTGAAATTCTGTTTGTGTTTCTTATATTTATCAGGCGAGAGGATCCCAGAAGGTATTTGGGCTCTCGTGTACCCCGCATTTTGCTAGTTTTATGCTTTCCTTGTTAGGTGCTTGGTCGACGGGGTATCTTGATATCAACTGTTCTTGCAACGGGGTACCTGGTTGGATGTAGAAGCGGGGCACTTAGCTGATCTAGATGCCTGTCTGATGCGACATTGGGGTACCGTGATGATGTAGGAGCGGGGTATCCGGTTGATATAGTAGCGGGATACCTGTCTAATGTAGTAGCGGGGTACCCCACTGAGTTTCGTCATAGGATTCTGAGTAGAACTCTGCGTAGGGATACTTAGGGGTTATCAGGATTTTCAAGCTTGCTAGCTTAATTTGAGGGAGGAGGTAAGTATCCAGATTTGATCCAACATTCTCCTTCCTAGGAGTAGCTAGATGGTATCTTGGCATGTGTCTCTTCCTTATATCTGGGTGGAAAATTCTTCTTTGGTCCTTTGCCAATTTCGGCAACTAACAAAAACTATTATTGATTTATGACGGTTTTTAAAAACTGTCATAAACTAAAAAACCGTGATAAACTTTTTATTACACTACATTTAACAACACATACAAAACCATAATTAAAACCGTTTCATAACGGTTTTTAACTGTCATGAGTAGCAATTATTCATATAATGACATTCACAAGCCTCAATCAAAAACTTGGAAATACAAGTTGGTCAACTAGCTAGGGTTCAACAAGAAAGACAACAAGGGTCTTTACCAAGCGACACAGTGATTAACCCTAAGGAGCAATGCATGGCCATTGCATTGAGAAGTGATAGAGAGGTTGAATTACCGAATAACTATGTGAAGGGAAAAGAAGTTGTTATTGAAAAGAGGTTGTAGAAGAACAGAAGAATCCTAGCAATGATGACATGCCCACCACATCACATGATCCTTCTCCACAACGCCAAGTCAAATCCTTTGTTCCTCCGATACCATATCCACAAAGATTGAAGAAACACAAGGATGCTCACAATTTCAGAAAGTTCTTAGAGGTATTTAAGAAGCTTCACATCAACATCCCTTTTGTCGAAGAACTTTCCCAAATGCCCATTTATGTGAGATTTCTCAAAGAGTTGCTCTTCAACAAAAGGAAGTTAGAAGAATTCGAGACGGTCGCATTAACGGAAGAGTGTAGTGCGATCCTATAAAACAAACTCCCACCTAAGCCAAAAGATCCCGGAAAATTCACAATCCCATGCACCATTGGTCAGACGAAGTTTGGGAAGGCATTTATCGATTCTGGGGCAAGCATCAATTTGATGCCATTCTCGGTTTTTCAGAAGTTGGGAGTGGGGGAAGTGAAGCCTACTCATGTCACCCTACAACTAGCCGATAGGTCAATCAAGTACCTAAGGGGAATCATGGAAGATGTCTTCGTAAAAGTAAAGAGCTTGTACTTTCCTGTGGATTTTGTAATACTTGAAATGGAGGAGGATGTGGAAATACCTTTGCTTCCAGGTAGAACTTTCTTGAAGATGATGAATACGTTTTTGTCGTTAAAAAGATCGTATGTCAAAAATATTTATAAAACCTATGCAATGCGTTCACAATTGTAAAAACGAGTAAAACGGTAAGCACGAGTGTCGTCCACAAGGATCGGGGAAGCGGTGACTAGATTTGAATTAATACAACTAATATGCATAAAAGTAAAGTATATGGTTGGAGTTTTGAAGTGAAAAAAAAAATGTAATAAAACTACACTAGGAATGCAAAGTGAATGGAGTGAAAGATATGGTATGGGAACTAAGTAGTTAATGGACTCCTAAGCGAACATTGGGCAAATACAACAAACTCGTAATTAAGCATGTTTTATCAAATGTAACCAACTTAGGGTGTATAGTGTTGGTTATTTATCTCTAGCAAGAGGCCAACCTAGGATGTATAGTGAAAGCCTCCTACTAGAGATTAATCCTTCCTAATCAACCAACCTAGGGTGTATAGTGCTAGTTGCTCAATTAGGATTCTAGCCATGAATGTTCATCTATCTATTAAGGTCTCAACCTCTTACTAATGTAGCCATCCTAGGGTGTATAGTGATGGCTTCCAATTCTCTCACAAGTGGCCGACTTAGGGTGTATAGTGAAGGCTACCCGTTTAAGATTGGATGAGGCTCGAGGTTATTTAACCGGATTCTACTCAAAGGTCAGTTCTTGCAAAATCACAAAAGTAGCCAACCTAGGGTGTATAGTGAAGGCTTATAATTCCCTCACAAGTGGCTAACCTAGGGTGTATAATGGAAGCCACTAATTCGAGATTAGATTAAAACCGTGGTATGTTAAGCCTGATTTTCGAAAATCCTTCCATTCAATAGAGCATTAGACAAGTGTATACCTAGTTGTCTACTCAAATAGATTCCAAAGAGAACTTGCTAAGAGGGTGTATCCAAGACAAGCCAATCAATGGAAAACAATTAAAGCAAAAGAATGGAACATATAGATAGATATGAATATAGAATATATATATAGAGTTTATTTACAAAAGCCCATCATCTATCATACTAATCACATCAACCCCTTAGTGGGGGATTTAGCTACTCATGTCTATTACAACAAATAAATTAAGAGAAGAGATTGAGAGAAAACCCATGTAGAGCATCTCCTTCCTTAAAGCTTTAATCCAATCCTCCTCGTTGCCTTTGGTGAGTGGAGAATGGGTTTGGATGAGAGGGAAAGTGTATTACTAGGTTTAGATTAACTAAGTTTCAAATATTCTAAGTATGGGACGGTGATTGGTCAAAATAACATAAGATTCTAGTTATAGGATTACAAGAATAGGTCACAAAATGCTTAAAAACTGAAGTTGTCGCTCATGGAGTGCGGGTGGAGTGACCCGCACTCACCCGCACTTTATCCAATTTTCAATTGATTTAGGCACATAGTGTGCTGGTAGTGCGCGGGTAATTGGACCAGCACACTTTTAGCTGATTTCTTCAACTATACAGGTAGTGCGTGGGTAAGTGGACCAGCACACTTTTGGCTGATTTCTTCAACTATGCGAGTAGTGTGCGGGTAAGGTGACCAGCACATTATCTATTCCTCAACATTTCAGCTCTCGGGTCTGGGCAAGAGTGTGGGTGAAGTATGGTTGGAACCCGCACTCACCCGCACTTCATCAAATCTTCAGAAGTCAGGTCTCGAGCTTTATCAATAGTACGGGTGGAGTGCGATTGGATGACACGCACTCACCTTGTACTATATGAGCTTTTGATGCCTTTTTTCCTTCTTTTTATACCTTTCGGTTCCTTTTCGCCCGAAATACCCACATTCCACTCTAAACACCAGAAATGGACAAATACCTGCAATTACGAACAAAGAGCCCATAAGAGATGCTAAAACACACAAAAACGAGACAATGGATAAGGAAATGAGGGCCGAAATATACAACAATTTTGGCACAATCAAATACCCCCAAACCAAACCTTTGCTCGTCCTCAATTAAAACACAAAATAAAACAAATAATACATAACAAACAAAAGACTCGAACTATAAATTTCCTAAACAAAAACATTTGCTACAAAGCCAACTAGTAAAGAGATAAACAAAAACAAGTGGGAGTAAGGAATGAGCATATGCAAAATGTTCTAAATAACTCATAGGCACCCCAAAGGAAACTCGCATAGCACGAATCCCACACTTAAAACGCCCTTACCTTGGAAACTACTCAATCTCACGCCTCGAGCATAATTCGCTTCGACACTAGGTTCTCACATGAATTATCTCTTATCTTTCCTCTCATAACCTAGGTTCATTCAAAATACATATGCAATATGAGTCTATGTCATGAATATCAAATTTAATTGCACATGATACATTTTAAAACACAATTTCTGAAAATCAGGTCTCATGAAAGGAATTGCAAACCATGAATTAGAAAGATCATGCATCAACAAAATTTTACAAAGTGGACACTCCTAAAGATCATAAAGGTCTTTCTTTTGGTTGTAACGGAGCCTTAGGTGAATGGTGAAACAAAGAATGGGGCAATGGATAACAAAGAACTCAATGATTTCACTAACGCATACATTCTAATTATGAGTTCCAATTGCTTCACACATATTTTTCACACTTTAGGCGTCCAGGCTTACAATTTCAATTTTCATGTGCATTCTACTCTAGTTTTCATTTGAGTAGCTCATTCCACTTTTCATTTCTTTTCTAGGCCAATTGTGCCTAATTCTTGGTTCTCTTTTCCTCATTTTTCTTTTCTTTGCTTTGCCAAACTTTTTCTTTTCAAGCTTTCTTTTTCTTTGCTTATCTTTTCTTCTTATTTTTCAAAATTTTCTTGCTTTGCAAGACTTTTTGCACACATTTACATACCTAGGTACACGCCTCTAAATTCTCAAGTATAAGATCTTACATTGATTTCCTAAGCCTTAGTTAGATCATTTGGTCAAGTTAAGTCAATTATGTAGGCGATAAGGTTCATGTAGATGTGGTTCTTGAATGAAAAGCTTAAGACGTGTTTGGCTTCAAAAGGGCTTGGGAGCACACACATTAGAGGGTTGGAAGTATTTAGGCCAATTAGTGGTTTTCACATGTGTTAACCGTAAAAATCGATAAAGGACCAAAGAAGAATTTTCCAGCTAGATACAAGGAAGAAACACAAGCCAAGATACCGCCTAGCTACTTCTAGAAAGAAGAATGCTAAATAAGATTTGGGTACCTACCTCATCATTCGGATCAAGCAAGCCAGGCCCAGCAATCCTGGTAACCCCTAAGTAGCCCAATGTGAAATTATACTCAAAATCATGTCACAGAGATCGACAAGGTACTCCGCTATTGCACCAGTCAAGTATCTCGCTACGAAGATCAACAAGGTACCCCACCATTACGTCAGCAGGGTACCTCGCTGCCGCATCAGATAAGCATCCATATACAACATCCGCTAAGTACCCCGCTTCTACAGTCAGCCAGGTACCTCGCTAGAAGAACAACTGATATCAGGATACCCCGTCGACCGAGCACCTGACCTGGAAGACATCAAACCAGCAAGAGGCGGGGTACACAAGAACCCAGATGAACCCAAATACCTCCAAGGATCCTCTTGCCAGTTAACCATAAGAAACATTAACAGAATCCAAAATCCATGTGTACAGGCGGGCAAGTCTTGAAACTCCAAAGCCAGTAGGATGAAACGCGATCATTCATCTCCCGATAAAAAGGTAGACTCCTTCCCGCCACTTTAGAATTCCATTTGAATAGGAGTCCACTTTTATTAGAATCCTCTCCAAAAGGAACCACTGGATTCAGATAATTAAAGCTCCTACAAGGTCGCCTCCTAGAAGGAAAAAAAAGTCTTGTGGTCACCAAAACCCTAGACAGAAAATATAAGAGTGCATGGCAAGCAATGGGACCTATATATATGACACTACATTCACCAAGAAAGGGATCAAAAATTGGCCTCCCCAAACCTTACACTCGTTTTCAGTTGTACTTATCAACAGGCACGAGCACGCCATCTCGACGATCCAACAAAACCTTGAATACCGTCACATATCGCCATAGACATAATTTTATTAGTTGTATCATCAATAAAATCACATCCATTAATCTTATCTGGTGTGAGTTTTTTAACCTTTGTTTAACATGAATCTTGTTGGTATCGAACTACGTGATACCCCTTCTACCGGGATCAACCTCAATCTTGGTCCTTAAAGTTTTTATTTGGAGATTCACCCCAGTGATAATTTTCCATTAACAACATGCATTGCCTAAAATCATTTCTAAGGGCTTGTCCACAAAGCAAAATAAAGCATCCACAAGCAGTCCATACATTATATGGCAAACAACATTTTAGTGCAAATGAGACCTGTACATGCTTGTATGAGTGTTTGTGAGTGAGTATTTAAAGAGTGAAAGAATTCCCTCAAAATCCGCTTTTTAGGCCATGTTTGTGACACTCCCGGGAAGTCTCCACTATTAGAACAAGGCGTTTGAGTACCGAGTTCCTTCAACTTGGACACTAAAAAATGGGACTAACCTATGAAATGCAAATGAGACCCCTAAAGTGACTAAGAGTTATGTATCAAGCACACTAAGCATACACACTATGCATACACACATTCACCGTAAATACTATGCTCAAGGTATCTCATCAAGCTAATTAAAGCTCGAAATTTTAGCTAAGCATCAAATTTTTGAAAAATTGACACAAAAATGATTCAAGACTCATAAAAAGACGACTCGACAAAGCGTCTACACCCCCAAACCAAAACTCAACAATGTCCCCATTATTGGAAACAAGTGAGTCCGGCCTAGCAGCGTGCACCTAACATGACTCAACACAAACCTAGGCAATAATGATGCATAATCAATGCCCAACAAAATAAAAATGACTCAAATTAGGCTCAACTAATAAAGGCAATTCATGCAATATGAATTTAAGCACAAGCACTCATATAATCACTAACATTAAGCATTTTCTCAAAATTGGCGAAATTGAGGCATGAACAACCCTCAAACGGAATTAAACAATATAAAGCACTGAAACCTATATAATCATGGTCATACAATAGAGCATCTGGCTCATAATCATTTAGCGCATGCATTAGAGCCTCCGGCTCAATCATTCACAAAGATAATCAATAAAATCAATGTTCAACTATACACAAAATATAATATTCGAACAAAAACATCCTAACATTATTGAATTTAAACAACATAAAACATAAAAAATAAAATGCACAAAAGAATTTTTCTATATTATGTACTTGTGCTAGGGGTGACATCAACTAAATGAGGTTTTACCAAGTTTTGAAATTGGTTCTTTTTCGCAACCCAAACAAATTGTGTTGACTTCCCCTTTTCTTTTCTTTTGGGTTTAACTTGGTTAACCAAGTCTTTTCTTACCCAAATTTGCTTAACTCTAGGTGGATTTTTCCTATTCTTA
The DNA here is from genome assembly GCA_035582765.1 of Acer negundo. Taxonomy (NCBI): domain Eukaryota; kingdom Viridiplantae; phylum Streptophyta; class Magnoliopsida; order Sapindales; family Sapindaceae; genus Acer; species Acer negundo. The sequence continues at coordinate 7,795,533 of CM069236.1, read as the reverse complement.
GACTTTCTCAATTTTTCATGCTTACGGAATTTAAAACAATGAGCTTTTAAGTGCCCTTTTTGCAAGCAAGAATAGCAAGTAGGCGGATGGTTAAGAAAACTCCCTCTTGGTAGGTGATTATGAGGTCCATGGTGTTGTCTCATTTGTAGTGCTTTGACCTCCTTCTCCACCTTGTCTAGATTGACTATGTAGTCACATTCTTTGACCTTGGCTACCTTAAGGGCTTCATCCTTCCTACCAAGTGCTTCCTTCGTTTCTTCTAAAGCTTTTGCTTTTCGCTCCACTTCCATAAGCAACTTCCTTGTCTTCCTTGCATATTCTTCTTCAAATTCTTCACATAGTTTTGTAAGGTCTTCGAATTCCCTTGATGTGGAATTCCTCTCAACTTCAAGTCTCCCAACTTGTATTTCCAACTCCTTGTTCTTGTTATAGACTTCTCCTACCTTCCTCCGAAAGGTATTATTCTCCTCTTTGAGCATTTTTGCTTCAAGAGTGAGCTTCTTGTTTTGCCTTTCAAGCTCTTCCACCTTCACCTTTCCCAAGGCCTCCTTATCTTCCAACTTTTTCATCATGAGTTGTAATCTTCTCTCCAATTCTTCCCTCACTTCTTCCTTCTCTTGAGAGGTTTTCACTAACTTTTCTTGAAGAAAAGATAATGTTTCTTTCAATTTTGTGCTTTGCTCTTGGTTCTTCGGTGGTTCTTCTTCAATTTTCGCACCCTTCTCAAATACTTGTACAAGAGCATGTACATGATTCCTTGTCATCTCTTGCTTGGGACTGACTAACTCTATTGATTGGCCTGGCCAGCTAGGTAGCAATAAATCATTGGAATTCTACACGGTTGCCTGTTGTGAGATACTTTGCTCATTTTTCTAACGAGCATCTTGCAAAAAAATTAGCTCCCGCAACATATCATCGATTGATTTGCTCGTGGTAGACGACTCAGAGGTATTAACCTTATTGTTCCATGAGTGGTCTTTGTGAGTCCTCCAGTCTTGATTATACATATTCTCCTGAGGCGTATAGCTTGGCCCTGAATCTTGGAAAGAGAAATCCATAGAGTCCTGAAACAAAAAGAAACAAAAACTACCAAAGAAATAAAAAGAAACTAAAAAGACTAAAACCAACTAAGAAATAATATTAAAACTAATCTAACCACTACAACGCACACCAATCCCCGACAACGACGCCATTTGATAAATACATTATTGTCATTAAAATGATCGTATGTCAAAAATATTTATAAAACCTATGCAACGCGTTCACAAGTGTAAAAACGAGTAAAGCAGTAAGCACAAGTGTCTTCCAGAAGGATCGGGGAAGCGATGACTAGATTTGAATTAATACAACTAGTATGCATAAAAGTAAAGTATATGGTTGGTGTTTTGAAGTGAAAATAAAAAAGTAATAAAAATACACCAGGAATGCAAAGTGAATGGAATGTGAATGGAGTGAAAGATATGGTATGGGAACTAAGAAGTTAATGGACTCCTAAGCGAACATTGGGCAAACGCAACAAACTCATCATTAAGCACATTTTATCAAATGTAACCAACCTAGGGTGTATAGTGTTGGTTTTTTATCTCTAGCAAGAGGCCAACCGAGGGTGTATAGTGAAAGCCTCCTACTAGAGATTAATCCCTCATAAGCAACCAACCTAAGGTTTATAGTGCTAGTTGCTCAATTAGGATTCTAGCCATGAATGCCCATCTATCTATTAAGGGCTCAACCTCTTATTAATGTAGTCATCCTCGGGTGTATAGTGATGGCTTCCAATTCTCTCACAAGTGGCCGACCTAGGGTGTATAGTGAAGGCTACCCGTTTAAGATTGGATGAGGCTCGAGGTTATTTAACCGGATTCTACTCGAAGGTTAGTTCTTACAAAATCACAAAAGTAGCCAACCTTGGGTGTATAGTGAAGCCTTCTAATTCCCTCACAAGTGGCTGACCTAGGATGCATAGTGGAAGCCACTAATTCGAGATTAGATTAAGACCATGGTTTGTTAAGCCGGATTTTCAGAAATCCTTCCATTTAACAAAGCATTAGACAAGTGTATACCTTGTTGTCTACTCAAATAGATTCCAAAGAGAACTTGCTAAAAGGGTGTATCCAAGACAAGCCAATCAATGGAAAGCAGTTAAAGCAAAAGAATGGAACATATAGATAGATATGAATATAGAATATATATAGAGTTTATTTACAAAAGCCCATCATCCATCAAACTAATCACATCAACCCCTTAGTGGGGGATTTAGCTACTCATGTCTATTACAGCAAATAAACTAAGAGAAGAGATTGAGAGAAAACCCTTGTAGAGCATCTCCTTCCTTGAAGCTTTAATCCAATCCTCCTAGTTTCCTTTGGTTAGTAGAGAATGGGTTTGGATGAGAGGGAAAGTGTATTCCTAGGTTTAGATTAACTAAGTTTCAGAGATTCTAAGTGTGGGACGGTGTTTGGTCGAAATAACATAAGATTCTATTTATAGGATTACAAGAATATGTCACAAAATGCTTAACAATTGAAGTTGTCATGCATGGAGTGCAAGTGGAGTGACCAGCACTCAACTGCACTTTATCCAATTTTTAATTGATTTAGGCACGTAGTGTGCAGTTAGTTCGCGAGTAAGTGGACCAGCACACTTTTAGTTGATTTTTTCAACCGTGCGGATAGTGCGTGTGTAACGAGTAAGTGGACCAGCACACTTTTTGCTGATTTCTTCAACTATGCGGGTAGTGTGCAAGTAAGGTGATCAGCTCACTATCTTTTCTTCAACATTTAAGCTCCCGGGTCTGGGCAAGAGTGTGGGTGAAGTGCGGTTGGAACCCGCACTTTATCAATCTTTAGAAGTCAGGTCTCGGGATTTATCAACAGGGCGGGTGGAATGCGGTTGGATGACCAGCCCTAACCCCGTACTTTCTGAGCTTCTAATGCCCTTTTTCCTTATTTATGTAACTTTTGGTTCCTTTTCGCCTGAAATACTCGCATTCCACTCTAAACACTTGAAATGGACAAATACCTACAATTACGAACAAAGAGCCTATAAGAGATGTTAAAACACACGAAAACAAGACAAAGGATAAGGAAATGAGGGACGAAATATACAACAATTTTGGCACGATCAGAAGACCGTAGGGGCTTTGATAGATGTGAAGGAAGACAAGATGACATTGAGGGTAGGAGATGAACACGTGGTGTTTGACATAAAAAAGACGGCCAGGAGACCGATGGACTTTGATAGGTGTTTGATGGTTGAGTTTGTGGAGCCTTTTGAGGCTTGTATAGTTCATGGATCCTCTAAGAAGGATGAAAATGAGGAAGTTACGAAATATGCTCTACACTTGAATTCCTAAACTTTAAAGAAGTTTAGAGGAAGAAGTTTAGAGAAATAAAGAGGTTCCAGGAGTTAGGAGAGGGAAAGCCTAGATTACCCCCGTCAATTGAAAAACCTCCTAAGCTTGAGTTGAAGCAACTACAAGAGCATTTGAGATATGCTTTCCTTAGTGAGTCATTACCACTTTCGGTAATAATTTCAGCCTCCTTGTCGAAGGTTAAAGAAGAAAAATTGTTGAGGGCTCTAAGAAGCCACAAGAAAGCCATTGGTTGGAGTATCTCCGATATTAAGGGATTGAGCCCTTCGATTTTCATGCACAAAATATTGGTGGAGGAAGAGTTTAAACCAACAATGGATCACAAAAGAAGATTGAATCCTAACATGTAAGAAGTAGTTAGAGCCGAGGTCCTAAAGCATCTAGATGTGGGTATCATTTACCCAATTTCAGATAGTCCGTGAGTCAGTCCAATATAAGTGGTGCCTAAGAAAGGAGGGATTACTGTGGTACCTAATGATCATAACGAAATCATTCTGACACGGACCGTCACAGGTTGGAGGGTTTGTATAAAACTCAACACGGCCACACAGAAAGATCACTTCCCCTTACCCTTTATAGACCAAATGTTGGAAAGGCTAGCGGAGCATGAGTACCATTGTTTCCTAGATGGATATTCTGGTTACAACAAGATTCCAATAGCCCCCAAAGATCAAGAAAAGACAACGTTAATATGTCCATATGGGACGTTTGCCTATCGAAGAATGCCCTTTGGACTTTGTAATGCTCTAGCGACAATCCAAAGATGTATGATGGTTATTTTTTCTAACATGGTAGAGAGGTACATTGAGATCGTCATGGATGACTTCTCCGTTTCAGGTCATCATTTGAAGGTTGCTTAGAGAACTTAGGGAAGGTGCTTGAAAGGTGTGAAGAGACCAACCTCATACTCAACTGAAAGAAGTGCTATTTCATGGTCTGAGAAGGGATCGTGTTGGGACATAGAATCTCCTCTGAAGGGATTGAAGTGGACAAAGCAAAATTTGAGGTGATAGAAAAGTTGCCACCACCAACCTCAGTAAAGGGAATCTAGAGTTTTCTAGGACACTCAGGGTTCTATAGAAGATTCATCAAGGACTTTTCGAAGATTACAAAGCCTTTGTGCTCCCTTTTGATGAAAGATGTGCCGTTTGTGTTTGACGAAGCATGCTTGATGGCTTTCAAACTCTTAAAGAAGGATCTTATTTCGGCTCCAATCATGAGGGCTCTGGATTGGGACCTCCCCTTTGAGTTGATATGTGACGCTAGTGATTATACGGTGGGCGTCGTATTGGGTCAAAGAAAAGAGAAGCGTTAACATGTTATTTACTATGCAAGTGATACATTAAATGAGGCACAAGTCAATTATGCAACAACAGAAAAAGAATTGTTGTTCATCGTGTTCGCTTTTGACAAGTTCAAGTCATACTTGGTGGAATCCAAGGTAGTTGTCTACACGGACCATTCAGCCATAGGAAAGAAGGATGCAAAGCCAAGGCTAATAAGATGGGTGCTACTCCTCCAAGTGTTCAACCTCAAAATTAGAGATAAGAAAGAGACCAAAAATGTGGTTACGGACCACCTTTCGAGGCTTGAGAGGGACGATAGTGGGAAAGTTGATGAGCCCATCAAGGAAGAGTTCCCCGATGAGCAACTTTTTGAATCACAAAGTCTACTAATCAAATGGTTCGCGAATGTGGTGAACTTCCTAGCTAGTGATATAGTGCCCCCAAAACTAAATGTGCACTAAAAGAGAAAATTCTTTGCTGAGTTGAAATTCTACTTTTGGGATGAGCCGCTCTTATTCAGAACATATGGAGATGAGGTAATTCGCATGTGTGTTCCCGAAGAAGAGATGCTAGATATCTTGGGGCATTGCCACTCTAAGGACTGTGGAGGTCACTTTCGTCCTTCACGAATGGCTAGGAAAGTCCTCTAATCGGGTTTTTGGTGGCCTTTAATGACTCAAGGAGTTTTGTAGAGGCATGTGATCGGTGCCAAAGAACCAGCAACATAACAAAGAGAGACGAGATGCCGATGAACGTCATGTTGGAAGTGGAACTTTTTGATGTCTGGAGCATAGACTTCATGGGACCATTCCTAACGTCCTTTAAGAAAAAGTACATTCTAGTTGCCGTAGACTATGTGTCTAAATGGATTGAAGCAATAGCCACTCCAACATGTGAAGAAAAGGAAGTGATAAAGTCCTTGAAATGGAACATATTAACCCGTTTCAACACACCTCGAGCAATAATGAGTGATGGAGGTTCTCACTTCTGCAACAAGAAGTTTGAGGCTTTATTGAAGAAATATGAAGTGAAACACAAAGTCACCACCCCTTACCATCCACAAGCCAATGGCCAAGCCAAAGTCTCAAACAGAGAAATTAAGAATATCTTAGAGAAAACCGTGAGGATTAGAAGGAAGCATTAGGCTAAGATGTTAGAAGATGCCTTATAGGCCTATCGAACGGCCTACAAATCGCCTATTGGCATGTCTTCATTCCTGCTAGTGTATGGAAAAACGTGTCACTTGCCATTTGAGCTTGAACACAAGGCATGGTGGGCGATTAAGCTCCTCAACATATGCATGCAAGAGGCCGGTGAAAAGAGGTGACTCCAATTGAGTGAGTTAGAGGAGCTACGGCTTGAATCATTTGAGAACGTAAGGATCTTCAAAGAGAAGAAAAAAAGGTGGCATAACAAGAGGATAGAAGTCAAAGAGTTAAAAGTGGGTTAAAAGGTGCTTCTTTTCAACTCAAGATTGAAGCTATTCTTGGTTAAGCTAAAGAGACGATGGATCCTTACACCATCACTGAAATGTTTCCTTATGGAGCGGTGGAGATCGAAGATGACAAAAAGGAAAGGTTCAAAGTGAATGGGCAATGGCTAAAGATCTTTTAGGAACTTGATGATCAAAAACTCCAAACTGCGGTACACTAACGGTTTATATATGTGTGATCTGCTAGGGCACAACAAAACTCCCAAATTCAAAAAGAAAAGCAATGGTTTCCTCTCAAGCCATAGTCGACTTCCTCACGTAATCGGTAACCCATCTCTCTTTTACTTGTTTTTGGTTGCCATTGTTCCTATTTCCCTCTCTATCCCTCTCTTTCCCCTTCCTTAATATCTTAAGGTTAGTTTGGGCGATTTTAGGGAAGATTTTATGTGAAAAAGGGTTATTTGTGCTTCATGTTTGGAATTGATGTGTGGGTTTATGGTTGATAGTGGTTTGAATTTCATTGGCTTGTTTATTTGGTGATTTGAGTAATTATTGCATATTTGGTTTAAAGTAGTGAAGTTAGGCCAAAAATTTAGGGTTTTTAGTGTTGATTGTGTGAAGAAGGGTGCTTAGAGTTATTTCTTGCATTGTGGTGGTTTGTGGCATGTGGGTACCCGTGGTGTATCGGGTTACCGTTTGGTTTTGTTGGTTGAGTGCCGAAGTGCTGTCGGAATTGTGATAGAATTGTGAAGCGACACAGTTTTCTAAGTGTCCAAATGGCAAGAACAAAGCAAATCGTAAGGGTAGTTGAAGAAGGCGATTCTAGTATGCCTTCTGGGCCGAGAAAGGGCATAGGATAGGGACAACAGCCAACTCCCCCATGTGTCCAGAATCCTGATTTTTCGAGCTAGTTTGCTAAATGGGCTAAGAGGAAAATAATTCTGGAAAAGGGGATTAATGTTTCAGAATTGAGCTAGACACCGATTCCTCAAACGATTGAGATAAAGGGCTGGTAGACATACTACCAGCCTTAAGTATTGCAAACGCATTGTAGAGGAGTTTTATGCGGGAATGATCCCGATGAACTATCTATTAGGTGCTACAGTATGGGTCTGTGGTAAGGAAGTCATGATCAACGCTTCAGACATCAATAGGTATTTCAGAACTGTTGTACCAGAGGATGCACAGGAAAATATGTATAAGGGCTTGACAAAGAACAACATCTTCACCAAGATGAATGTTGAGTTGGCAAACGCCTTAACAGATCACCCGTTTCTATTTTGGAATGCTAGGTCTAGTCCTCTGAAGTAGTCTAAGATCCACATTGACCTAGCATTCTGGCATTTCTTCATATCCTATTCACGGAGGCCTTCTGGCATATCTTCATATCTTCTTCATGGCTTCTCGCACTACTATAGCCTAAGAAGTGGCACATATGCTTTATTGCTTACGCCATGACCAGCCACTCGATATTGGTATGCTCGTCAAGATGGAAATCCACAAGTGCAGTAAGGATTAGAGCAAAAAAGAGGCCATGGGGTTTCCTAGCCTGATTACCCATTTCTGCATACAGGTGGGTGTAGATCTTTTTATAGAAGAGATGAAGGAGACTCCGGAGCCTTAGGGATCAATCAATGGTATTCACTTTTCCCTAGCAGGGGACTGAGGAGGCCAGGACATAAGAGAGCATGTATAAAAGATGCAGGTTTAGAGTTAGAGGCCGAGGGAGATCCTAGTGATGAAGGTGGTGAGGAGGATGTGAATGTGAAGATGTTGTCTCAGATGTTGGAGGTACTGAAGGTTACTCGGGCAGAGCAGGCAAATGTGCATGCGGCACGATCTGAAGAGATTAAACTCATAACACATACATAATTCGTATTCTTGTATGTTGTGTGTATTTTCTATATATGCTCATTCATGATCATTTACATCTTTCATGCATATTCTTGTTGGTTGCATCTTAGGACTAGAATGCCATGTCGTTTAGGCATTTAGGATGCAAAATTCAGTGTAGGCATTGTACGGTCGCTCTACAAAGAGCTCTACGTACAATGCCCAACTAAGACCTGGTTAAAATCGGTTTTTAAATGCATCAAACCTAATGCATTTTTATGCAATTTATTGAAGGCACTGTACGGGCGCTGTTCAAAGCTTTATATGTACATCGCCTATATTTTTCCCGAGAGAACAGAGTTATGGCGCTGTTCACAAGCGTTCTACGAACAGCGCCAGTGAATAATGTTCTTCATTTTCCCAGGTAGGCACTGTACAGGTCGCTCTATGTACAACGATTTGTATAGCGCCCAAGGTAATTTTTGGGTCACTTATCAAAACGCAACACTTTGACTTTGAAACCCTATATATATGCCTCTATGACTTTAGGTCACAGAAGAGAGTTCATAATTAGATGTCATACTTAGGATATTTTTCAAAGTAAGAAAGATACTCAAGAACTAACCTTTAATCACTCAAAGCATTTCCTTTTTGCATCAAACTTCTATGACCATATAGAATGCATCCATGCATGGTTTTGCATCATCACAACTTGCTTGGTAAGATTCACACTAACTTTATCTAATTTAGTGTCTTTCTAAACAAGTCATTTATTTATTCACTTGTATGTTTTTAGATCATATGCTAAATACAAGATAGAGATTGTTTGTGATGAATTGATCAAGTGTTGTATTGTGATAGTTATCTAGGTTTTCATAATCTATGTTTAGTTAAGCTTTTTGACATGTCATTTAGCTATTGATATCTAGGATTGCATTAATTGTTATTCATCATCCTAGATAAGCATCTAAGGTTACTTAGCTTTATTTGCACTTTGGATATCATCATATATTCACTTAGGTTTTATTATCTCTTCATTGAGAAGTAAGTCTTGTGTTGCTACTGGGATTAGGTAGCTTAAATCACAAGCAATTGGACTAGGTTCACTCATACCGGGATTAGGTAGGTGTGTGATTATTGACCGGGATTAGGTTGTAATTGTTATCACATTTAATGGATTCGAGGTTCGAGCGTGGCGCACTTACTACCTCGAGGTTTTTCCCGTGAGGGTTTCCACATAAATATCTTGTGTCATTTACAATTCCGCACTTTATACACTTGATATATTATTGTGACTAGTTAGGGGTATTTTCGTCAATTTTACTTATAACGAAAATTGGGTAAAATCGGAAAAAATCTATTCACCCCTCTCTAGATTAACATTAGGCACACCTTAATTTGTTTCAACTATTATAGAATATACCTCGACCATATCACCCTCAATTGCAGTAAACCCAACAACCACATTATCACTGCCAACACCTTGCTCAAAACCCTTACGATTTTCACCAACATCATTCTCTTGCACACCACCGTCAAATGCAGCATCCCCATCACCAACAGTATCATCTTGCTCACCACCCTTACCACCCTCAAATGCAGTATCCCCATCACCAACAACATCATCTTGCTCACCACCCTTACCACCCTTAAATATAGCATCCCCATCACCAAAAGCATCATCTTCCTCACCACTTTTACCAACTTCAGCAACAGCCTCACCATCTTGCTGAACACCTTTACTAAGTTCACCGAGTTCATCAACTGAATTTAGTTCTTCAACATCCTTATCAACAAAAACATTATTTCCAGCATCCTTATCACCAACAGCACCATCATCTTCCTCACCACCTTTACCAACTTCAGCAACAGCATCACCATCTTGCTGGAAACCCTTACCAACTTCACCAACTTCACCAACTTCACCAACTGAAATTAGTTCTTCAACATCCTTATCAACAGCAACATCATTTCCAGCACCTTTATCACCAACAGCATCATCATCTTGCTCAGCACCCTTATAAACATCAACATTAATAAATTAGTGGAAATTATTAAGGACTAAACTATTATATATAAATAATAATATAATTTTCAACAACCTTATATCTAACCTTCATCTCCTTTCTAATCTTCAAAAATTGATCTCTACAAAATGCAATGATACATTGCTCAAGCATAGCAGCATATAGTTCTAGGATAGTGGAAGACACCTGAATTTTGCAATAATTAATACAATGCATACAAGATTATCATACTAAAACTAAATAGTGTAGATACAATCATACCTTAGGATTTCTATCAGAGAATAGACGCTTCTTATGGGGGGATATTCGTTACAAAATGTGCTTCTAGTTCTCCTGACAAAACCTCCTATCTCCTCTTTCTGAACAGAAGAGTCAATCCCATCACTGTTATTGCCTGTTTGATTATCATCACCTTTATCGTCAAAACCAAGACCTTATTCCTCATCACTTCGATGTAGAGCCAACTTCTCCCTCTTTTTTTCAGTTAGTGGCTCACACACGTATTTCTGGTTCAATGACTTGAAGTAATCTATACGCTTTTCAAAAGTTTCAACTTCCGAAGGAAATAAAGCCATCTGTATATCGGAAACAAACAATTGTTAGCGAATTTCTACAAATAATTATCCATATATAGCTAAAAAGAAAGGGTTATTAAGTACACACCGATGTATTGAATCATAATTCATTTGTAACCCTTGCACTAAATTCCTATCTAGTGAACCATGGATACAATAGTTAATTCTTTCATTAATCTTAGAAATTATGAATTTAATCAAATCTAGTTACAACAAATTAAGTTTTCATATATATATATATATATATATATTGCATCCGAAAATTATTTCTGACTTGGCTAGAGGGATTGGGGTGCCATTGCGGTTGGACAAGGCTACTAGTGATGGGGATTTTGGTCATTATGCTAGAGTTCTAGTTGATGTGGATGTGTCATCAGTGCTGCCTACTTCAGTATTGCTGGAGAGGGATGAATTTCATAGATCTTTTATAGTTGTTGAGTATGAGAATCTCCCAGCTTTTTGCTCCACTTGCTCTTCTATAGGTCATTTGCCTAGTTCTTGTCATTGGAATAAGTCTTCTAAGGTTCCTCTGAGTAGTACTGCAAAATCGACCCAGGATATAGCGAGGGACTCTAGAGTTTTTGGGGATGATGGTTTTCAATTTGTTCGGACCCGTTCCTCTAAATCAGTTTATCGCCATATTATTGCTCCTCAGGAGGAGGTCCCGTTATCCAATGTTTTTTCAGCTATTCACCAGGATGTAGGTGGTCATGATTCAGTGGTTTTCCACACTTCAGTAGGGTCTAATTTGATCTTGGGTTCCACTTCGTCCATTGGTTTAGTTCTTTCTTCAAATCCGTCTTCATCTACTGTCTTAGCTATTTCGGAAGTGGCTTCAAGTTCGATTCCTCTAATGATTTCCCAGGCATTACAGATTAGCAAGGATTCAGGATTTGATGATAGGGTCACTGATTCTGTTCTGGTTTTTAGTTCCTCGGTTGTTGATCCTTCTATTAGTTCTTTCAGTTCAGATGTAGGGGTAGTGCATTATTCGAGGACTGTTGTTCAGGGTTCTTTGGTGGTTAATTAGGTTCGCCCTATGGTCTCTACCATTTTATCTAGGTCATCTTCTCGTCCAGGTCATACGGCTCGTCGGCAAGTTAGGGTTCATAAGGTTTCAGGCAATCAATCATCTGATGAGGCAGTTGTGTCTTCAGCTTCGAATGTCAATGTGGATCAGAGTAGTTTACGAGATGGATCTGGTTTTTCTTGTTCTTTAGTTGTGGATCCTAAGGTGCAAATTCAAAGTTTGAGTCCGTGGTCAACTTCTCAGGATGAGCTTCGCCTTATTGCAGATTCTTCATGGGCTTCTCAGGTGGAGGAGGGTGAGTTAGTTGATGTTGAGATTGCTCAGAGAACTTTGAGGGTTGAGCGTAAACTGGCTTCTTTAAAGTCCGGATGCCAAGCTCTTTCAACTGTTTCCGATGATTAATGTTCTCTTTTGGAACTGTTGTGGGATCCGAGGCGAGCCTACCAGGCGGGTATTAAGAGAGTTGTGTGATTTACATAGACCTACTTTGGTTTGTATTGCAGAGCCTATGGTTGATTTTTCCTCTATCTCTTCAGGTTTCTTGTCTTTGCTCGGTCTTCGCCTAGTGGGTATGAACGATAGGGGTGGGTTGATTCCGACTATTTGGGTTTTCACTTGTGCTTCATTTCCTGAGGCTCAGATAGTTCACTGTCATGATCAACATCTTACTATTTTGCTCTCGATCGGTTCTCGGGTGCACTGTTTCACTTTTGTTTATGCGATCACTTCTGCAGTGGTTCGTAGGTCTCTTTGGCAGTCTCTTCAAGATATGGTTAGTTTGGTTTCTTCTTTTTGATTGGTTGTTGGGGATTTTAATACGGTTCTGGGTGCTCGTGAGGCTTTAGGTTCTTATTCTCCTGCCCGTAGTTCTTGTGAGGATTTCAGGTTAATGACTGATGATTGTGATTTGGTTGGCATTCGTTCTCAAGGCGCCCGATTCACTTGGGTTAGAGGTCGCAGTAACCGCACTAGAGTTGAGAGACGATTAGATAGATTTTTGGTTTCTGATGGTGGCATTTCCTTTTGGCGGGAAATTTTGTGTGTGGCTCTTCCCCATATTTGTTCAGATCACTGTCCATTATTGGTTCACTTATCAGATTTTGAGGTTTCTAGTCAACGACCGTTTCGGTTTCAGAGCATGTGGTTAGAGCATCTTGTTTTTATAGCTATTGTTCGTAGGATTTAGAGCTCTCCTGTTGTAGGTAACCCTCCTCAAGTTGTTATCTATAAGTTGAGAAACTTGAAGAAGGCTCTCAAGTCTTGGAATTATGAGGTTTTTGGGGATCTTAATTCTGCCATTGCTAGGAAGTTTGAGAAGCTTCAATTTATTTAGCTGGATTTGTCTAACCGGGGTTTCTCAGATGATTTTTTTATGGTCGAAGAGAGTGTTCATTCTGAGCTTGATGTGCTATTACATAAACAGAAGTGCTTTTATCGTGACCGGTCTAGAGTTAGGTGGCTTCGTGATGGGGATCGGATCACATCTTTTTTTCATGCCTCTATCAAACATAGGCAGTATCGTAACACTATATCAGCCCTTTCAATTAATGGGGTTCTCTCGGAGGATCGGCCTACCATCAGGGATCATATCATTAGTTATTATTCTGGCCTCTTTTCATCAGATGTTTCTTGAGTTGGGAGAGATTTATCTATTGTAGATGATATGATTCCTTCATTGGTCACTGCCGCAGAGAACGCTTTCCTGACTAGCGTTCCATCTACAGATGATATTCACGATACGGTCTTTGCTATAGATGCTGCTTCTGCCCCTGGGCCAGATGGGTTTTCTGGTAGTTTTTATCAAAGATGTTGGGATGTTGTAGGTTGTGACGTGGTCCTCGTTGTTCAGGATTTTTTCATCACTAGAGTTATTTTCCCAAGTCTCAATTTCAACTTCATTGTTCTTCTTCCGAAACTGAGAGACTCGATTTCGGTTGATCAGTTTCGTCCAATTGTTCTTATTAACTCTCTATTTAAAATTTCTTCGAAGATTTTAACTGATCGTTTAGCTGGGGTTGCCGCTAGGATTATTTCTCCTCAGCAGTTCGGCTTCATTCGAGACAGGCATATTGAGGATTGTATTGCTTTGGCTTCTGACTGTGTGAATGTGTTGCAGAAGAAGTGCTATGGGGGTAACTTAGCCATGAAGATTGATATCTACAAGGCATTTGACACCTTGGATTGGTCTTTCCTTTGCAGAGTGCTTCAAGCTTTTGGGTTTTCTTCTGTTTTTATGGATTGGATAGACGGCATTCTTTGTTCGTCTAGGCTTTCAATTCTATTTAATGGGGTCCCAGAGGGGTATTTCTGTTGCTCTAGAGGGGTTCGTCAGGGAGATCCACTCTCTCTTCTTTTGTTTGGTATTATAAAAGACTTCCTTTGTAGATTATTAACGAGGTTAGTGGGTTCTTCTTAGATTCTGCTAATTTCTTCTCCAAGGGGTTTTTTGGCTCTAACTCATTTGCTATATGCAGATGATGTTCTGACCTTTTGTAGAGGCACTCAAAAGAATCTAAAGCATATCATGGGTGCTTTTAGGGATTATGGTGATATTTCAGGCCAGTTGGTTAACTGGGGTAAGTCTTCGATTTATTTCGGATCTTCTATCTCCCCCTCTCGGATTGGTAGTTTGCAGTCTCTGGTTGGTATGTAGATTGGGCAACTTTGTTTCGGAGTAAGCCTTGAAAGGCGGTGTTATGACCTATTGCGAATAAGATCTTGTCTAAATTCGCTAAATGGAAAGGCAAGTCCCTCTCTCTGGCCGATCGTGCTACTCTAATCAAGTCGGTCATCACCGGTTCATTTGTGCACTCTTTCATGATTTACAAGTGGCCTTCTTCTTTACTGACACTAACCGCAAGTTAAGGAAATTTTTATGGACTGGTTCATGTGAGGAGGCTAAGTTGGTTCGGGTCGCTTGGGATCGTTGTTGTAGGCCTTACTCACAGGTTGGTTTTGGTCTGAAAGATCTTAGGTTGCTGAATGACTCGTTGTTACGGAAATTCACTTGGAAGTTTATAACCTCTGATGGTTTTGCTTTCTCATTTCTACATGAAAGGTGTCTCAAGCATTTGCAGAAGCCTCATGGAGGGTATGTCACCTCCTCAATTTGGTCTTATCTTCGGACAAATTATAGTTCCCTTCTTAAGAAAGGTATCTGGCTGATTGGCGAGAACTCTCAACGAGAATTTTGGCGGGATAATTGGTTGGGGGTCCCCGTTTTGGAGCTTTTAGGGATTCCAGATTATTTTGCTAATCCTCTCCGGGCAAGGGTTTCAGATTTTATTCATGAGGGTAGATGGGTGCTGGACGATAGTTTCCGAGCGCGCTTCTCGGATCTGTGTTTTTGGATTGATCGGATTGTGATTTCTCCTGTTGTGGATTCTCTGGTTTGGGCTAATTCTCGGGATGGTCGTGTTTCTTGCAAGACTGCTTATTCCTAGTTTCTCCGTGATATTCCTCAGGTTGTTTGGTGGAGAGCTGTTTGGTCCCGTTTTATCCCCTCCTCTCGCTCAGCTTTGACCTGGCGTCTTATGTTGATCAGGCTTCCTACTGAGGATCTTCTTTACAGGTCTGGGTTCCAGTTGGCTTCTCGTTGCAGTATTTGTGGGGTTAGTAGTGAATCTGCGGATCACCTTTTTCTTCATTGTCCCTTGGCGGTTGCTCTTTGGGAGGCAGTTTTCTCTGCTTTCCAGGGACGTGTCTCTACCGAAACTTGGCAATCCTTCTTCTTGCAAGCCATGTCAGTTTCCTTTAGTGAGCAGGTTAGGATTTTATGGAAAACGGCTATCCATGCAGTGATATAGGGGGTGTGGACTGCCCGTAATCAGTGGATCTTTGAAGGGAAGTCGGTGGACTTTAGATCCATCCTTTCTTTGGTTTGGCATGTAGTTTCAGAGGCTAATCGCCTTGATATTGGTTGTATGCATAATTGTATGGACGACCTTTTGATTCATCGTCGTTTTGGTCTTCAGGGTTGCCCTTCTAAAGCCCCGGTAATCAATAGTGTGATTTGGTCGCCTCCGGCTCCGGGTTGGATCAAAGTGAATACAGATGGTGCTACTATGGGCTCTCGGGGGTTTGGTGGTTGTGGTGGTATCTTTCGGAACTGCAGCCTTTATGAAGGGTTGCTTTGCTATTCCTCTTGGTCAGGTTTTGCGTTTGAGGCTGAGCTTCTGGCTGTCTCTTTGGCCATTAATTTTGCATGTAAGTATGGGTGGCATCGTCTCTGGCTTGAAAGCGATTCTTCTTATGTGGTTCAGCTTCTTTTCCCATATTTTCAGGGAGGGGAATCAGGTTGCAGATACACTTTCTAAACATGATTTGGAGCTTCAAGGTGATTCTTGGTGGTTTTCTGCCCCGCCATTCTGTTCTACTTTAGTTGGCAACGACTGCATGGGTTGGGAGTTTTTTCGTTTTTCTCAATGTTTTCTTTTTCTTTTTTGTGTGGCATGCATGCCTCTTTTTGTTTAGGGTTTTTTCCCCTTGGTTCTTTGTGCTTTGTTCCTTTTTGTCTCTTTTTACTTTTCTTTTCTCTTTTTTTATATATGGATACTGTCTAAGGGTTTTTCAGCATATGATCGTTTTGTGATGCTTTTTCCCCTTAGTTCAATCCAATTTTATTTAAAATATATATATATATATATAGTAAAAAACCAAAATATTCATAAGATTTTTTTTTCTTTAACTATTAATCAGAGATTGATTGAAAAAGTATATATGGAGATATGAGTTTTCTCTTTTTGAAAAATGGAGAAAGAGAGTAATTAGAAGAGAGTGTTTAATATGGTAATAACAGATTTATGAGAAATAGTTTAATATGTAATATTTAATTGGGCAATTACCAATTAGGTCCTGGACGTTTTTCAAATTCCAAGTTGTTTGCGACTTTTACAAAAGTGACCAAATTGATCCTTACATTTTTTTCAAAGTGCCAAATTAGTCCTTCTAACTAAGTTCTGTCAGTCAACTTTAATTGTGTAGGGGTAAAATTGTGTTTTACTCTTAAACAATATAATAATGACACATGCACGGTTTTGTTTTTTTAAACACATGTATATTTTTGTTTATTTTATTTGTGTGTTGTGATTTTTAAATAATTTTGATAACAGTGCTTATATAATATTAACAAAATAATAATAATTATATAAAAATGGTAAAAGACTAAACTGGGAAAGAATGATAACTTTGTTTATAAAATAAGGGTATAATTTAGATTGTCTTATTTAAACATTTTTAGATTTTTTTAGAAAATTTTAATTAAAAAAGGTACAAATGGTGTTTCATTAATAATATTTTTGGATTTTATTGTAATTATAATAATGAATTTAATGCACAAAAGACAAAACAACTTTGTTCTGATATTATAAATAAATGATATTTATATATTTTAACAAAAACTATTAAAGTTAACTGGTATATTTAACACCGTTAAATTATTAGAAGGACCAATTTGACCAATTCTAAAAAAAGAGGAACTAATTTGGTACTTGAAAAAAATGTGAGAACCAATTTGGTCACTTTTGTAAAAGTCTCAAACAACTTGGAATTTGAAAAAAAGTCTAGAACCTAATTGGTAATTGCCCAATTTAACCTAATGATTTATGTAACTTTGTCTATCAAGATTTGTTTTTACCTTTTGTTGATTTTCATGAGTGGGAAAATCATAATGCATGAAAAACAATGGTGAAAAGAATCCTTGATTCAACCCAAACCAAATCAGTACCGATACATATATCTCTTCTACTAACAAAATAATGTAAAGAATTGAATCGCCCCATACTCATTGTCATACATCAATAAAGCAAAAACGCCGAATGAAATAAAAGAAGCAAGAAAATTAAAAATAAAAATAAAAATAAAAAATTAAAAATTAAAAAATTAAATTGTGCAACCACTTGATTAGAATAAGCCTTTCCTTGATACAAAAGTTTGCTATATGTTTCCTCATCGAGTTTCTTTTTGTCCATGATTACTTACCATATTATTTGGGTTGGTTTTTGAGCTATTTTTTTAGATTATCAAGCATTAGTGTACTATACAATCCAAATAATTGACCTAAAGTTGAACTTTAATGACACGATGAATGAGTTGTTATAACCATGCAAATCGTGAGATGATACGGTTAATGAATAAACCACTTACCACATCATTTAAGTTGGTTTTGGACTAAATTTTTGGGCCGTATAGCATTAGTGATAATTATTATTTCACCTAGGGTCAACATCAAGAATCAATATTGTTGTCATCGATTACCACACAGAGCAACTGCTTTTCCTGCATTTCTATTGTAACAAAGGATAATCAGATCAGACCTTTCCATGTACACCATCTGCATTTTACATGCTGAAAAAGGGGAACAATATAAGATCATACTTTTTTTTTCTCTTATCAACCAATGCTTACATGTGTTTCATGGATAGAAATGCGAGTAACTTTCTTCATTCATCCACCAAGAGCTGCAATGCTCGACTTTGGTATCAAGAAGCCGGGAGAAGTTCTCCACCGGAGTATAATGCTACGAAGAAAAAAAATGAACAAAAAATGAACAAGATGCCGGGTTGAGCTTCTGGTCATCACAGCCTCGCCACTATTGCTATTGATTCCCACTCCAAACTACATATGACATCCTGTATGACAACAACATGCGAAACCAATAAAAACTTAAATATAGAATTCCTGAACGAGAAACTGAGTCTGATATGGTTTCTCCTCCGTACTCACCGAGGGGTTCTGCGGGTCAATGTCAAAGCTATTAATAGCACAAGGTTCAGCCAGAAGTTCAGTGGGTTCTTCACCTACACAGTTCAAGTATGATGTATTTTTATAGTTTTCTTTCAAAAACCATTCACCCAATTCAACGATGAAATTTTACAAAGAATTTCACTTGTATATGAGGGTATGCCAGCATAACAAAAGTGATAGTTGGCAATTCAACAATGACTGCAGCAAGATGGCCATACCTTGTTCGACCACTGCAAGTATCCCATCTTCTGAGCCAAACATGGCAGGTAAGACTCGTGAGGATGAAATGTTTGAAGGCTTCACATAGCAATCAAACTGAACCTCCCAAACCTCGCTTTCAGAGAATGAAGGGGTTGCAGCATCTCCAATACCAACGCCGGAAAGAACAATTGGCTGTTGCTGCCATCGAAGATCCCAGGCAAATATGGTACCAGACGAGCCTCCAGCCTAAAGGTAGCAACGAATTAAAAAAATAGCTTTGATGTCAAGCAAAAAGTAGCTTTGACTATGATCATGTGCTGCTATAAATTCCCTTGGTCAACATTACCTGGTTAAACATTTCACTATGAAATGCTTCCTCTCTCATTAACATTAGAAAGAAAACACAAAAGATCAACCAAAATTTGATTTACAACTCAATAGTTGATAATTACACACTAATTGCATGATCCGAATTCCAAGTCAACATTACCAACATTACAGTTGTAGCATCATTTTTATAAACATTACCGAGCTTTGACCATTATTGTGGTATGTAAGCATGTTAAATATTAATTGCTCAGCCATTCAGACCATGCTTAACAAATGTTGAATAACCACAAATCCACTACCATTATAAAATGAAACTACATGCAACGATACTAAAGCTATGCCACAGGAGGACCATCTAGAATGGAAATCCAATTAAAGCTTGTTTAATTAGGTTTTTGAAAAACCTCTATTGATAAAAGATCTACTTGTAGTAGGTCTATTATAAACAGAGTTTTTGAAGAAAAAAAAATATAGTTGTTTTGTTAGTAGACTTAAAAAAAAAAAAAAAAAGATCTAACCGAAGAATCACATCCCCATAAGCTTTTGCCTAGTAGAGGTCTAAACTCTACTAGCATCTACTCAATTTAAAATAGGCAATCTCAAAAACCCAACCAAATAACTCTAAAAATCTTAAATAGACGTTTGTAGACCTTTTGAAACAGTAGAAAGCTCAACCATACAAGTACTAAAACAGAGCTATAGTGGCGGTTAGCTGTTCTCTTTCAATAATGTGGAAGTTACAAAACCAGTTTCATAGGATACCAAATCCTATACGAGACCATAGTAATTGGCCGTATTCCATATCCCATTTTCCATACTTAAAAGTAAAACACAAGACATAATTACATAAATGAGACGTTCTAATCTAAGCCATTAAAAGTCCATAAACAGCCAATTCACAGAGATTTTACATCCAAATTCCCATATTTTACCATTCAAAGGAGCGAACGAAATCTTACCAAACAAGTATGCTTTCGTGATGGATGAATATCAATAGAATGTACCATCCCACCAGTTTTTCCTTGAGACCTGCAACAATACCAGAACAAAAATTTCCATCATCACATCACCATCTAAACCAAGAAAAAACCTCATAGCCAACGGAATATGTATCAGTTTCGATGAACACATCAAAAGTCCAAATTTATAGTTATATCAATCAAACTATCACCAGCTAAACAAATGTTTTCATTACCAATTCCCCTTCAACAGTGAAACTGGGCCACCCGGTCGTCTCAGATCCCACCACTGGAGCCCAAACCCATACCCGCCGGTCACGAACTCACTCGGAGACGCCCACTTGACGGCATTGAACCCCACCAAACCATTCCCATCAAAAACCCTCCTAAAACCCTCATCACCAAAACTCACCAAATTCACTCTGCCGTCTTCGCCGACACTCACACACTCGCTCTCTATCACGTCTACTCCGCAGATGGGTCCCACGTGAAACCCAACTTCGTCCACCGACAGCACCGGCTCCATCGTCGATACCGAGCCACCGTTGTCGTCAACCATCGAGTCCTGGCCGGAGCTCAGGACGTGGAGGGATCCGGAGAGCGTCGACGCGGCGACGAGGGGATGGGAGGAGGCTGTGGCGGCAAGAGAGGAGATTCTCGAAGGTGGCGTCCAGCGGGAGTTTGGGGTCAGGGTCAGGGTCTGTGACGATGACGGGATCGAGAGAGAATGGGTTTCGAGGGAGGGGGTGTAGGCGTCGGAGTCAAAGACGGCGAGGACGGCGAGCTTGGAGAGAGGAGAGAGCGGAGGGAGCCACCGGACGGCGTCGATGTACTTCGATTGTGGGATTCTGTGGATTTGTGTAGGGTTTTGGACTGCTGTTATCGCCATTGTTGCTTTCCAAGAGAGAGAACCAGTAAAGTGTTCCTTTTAATTTTCGAATGTGGTCGTTTAGAAAATGTTTTCTTTTACTTCAAAAAAAAAAAAAAAAAAAAAGGTTTTATGGCTCTCCGTTTGGATGCGATATTTTATATTGTCATTTCTCCTCTAAGGTTTTCCATATTAATAAAGTTGCCCCCTATAGTTTCAATAATAGCCCGTCTATCTCATGGAATTCTAATTATTAGTCATTTTCCCTCTTACCATTAGGATTTCTGATAAAAAAGCTAACTCTAACATAAAAAATGAATTGAAAGACATTATTGTTAGGATTTTGGTTTGTGTTGGTATGTATTCCATATCAAAACGTTGTTTATCTTGTAATATTTAGTTGTCTTAGTTTGATAATGATTGAAGCTTCAAGAAGTACTTAGCAACTCTTCATGCAAGATGGTGTCTTTAAAAGGAAATGAGCTACATTGTTCATCAAAGGTATAATAGACCTCTTTCCTCTTACAAGGCATAGGCACCACACACACATGGCATTCATTTGTGTTCTTGCATAGTTGTACACCATTGGTATAACACTTTCACACACTTGGTAATGTATGCACATGCATTAAATTTAATTTGTTAAACTTTATGATTTGCATGTTATAGAACTATGTCTAGGAAATGGCATATTTGTGTAGCTTTGTGTTTATTAGTTTTTGTTTTATTGTTTTTGGACTTGAACATGATCTCATTTGATTCCTTATTGAGTCCCAGTCATTTCGGATACTCACTTTGAAACAAATTAACGGTGTGTTCAATATTAATCTAAAGAGAGGGTGAATATTAATCTAACCAATTTTACCCAATTTTCGTTATAAGTCAAATATACGAAAATACCCCTAACTAGTCAATTTAATATAACAAGTATAATATGTACGAAATTTAAATAACACTTGAAACATACACGGAAAACCCTTAATAGGGAAAAACCACGGGCTGGTAAGTACGCCACACTCGAACCTTGAATCCACTAATGGTAAAGATGATTACAACCTAATCCCAGTATATAACTCACCACCACTACCTAATCCCGGTATAAGTGAACCTAGTCCAATTGCTTGTGATTTAAGCAACCTAATCCTAGTAGCAACACAAGATTTAGTTCTCAATGAAGAGATTAACACCCTAAGTGAATATGCAAAGATATCCAAAATATGCAAATAGAGCTAGGGTACACTAGATGCTTATATAGGAATATAAGATGACAATTAAATCATTTCTAGATATTAAATGCTCAATGACATGTCATAAAGCTTAGCTATGTAGAAGATAAACAATCCTAGATACAATAGCTATCAAAAAACATTTCTCAATCATTTTAATGATATCAATTAGCTAGATGTTGGATAAACATGAAAACCTAGCTATCAAAGAACAATCTCAATCATACAATGAGATTAATTAGCTAGATGGCATATAAGTATGAAAACCTAGCTATTACTAATAACCCAATCAACACATAATCTCAATCTTATATGTAGAAATTAATCTAAACACATACAAGTAATAGATGAGATAAAATTGATAAGTAAAAACACTAATTACGTAAGATAATAGTGTTCAACATATCATACCATATGTGTTGAAGAAGACCCATACACTAGCACAGGCTAGATGATCCTAGATGATGCTTATATGATGATTTATGCATGTGGAAATGGGTTTAGAGAGTTAAAGAAAAGTTTTTGGGAGTTTTCTCTCTTGAAAATATTTATCTCTTAAAAGTATATTATTTCTCTCTTGATGTACGGCCAAGTGAAGAGAAGAAAATATATATGTATATTTAGGTTTTCAACAAAACAAAACTTCACCGTTTAACATATATAATTTTACAATCAAAACGCACAGTATTTGGATGTTGAATTGTAAAAGACAAAGGAGAAAATTCTGTGTGGTGAGCTCACGTGAGAGAAAATCAAGTGGTCCAATGATGTGCCATATTAAATTCACTCATGCAATAAGCACTCACAAAACAAAAGAGATCACATGCAACATAAAACACACAATAAATTAGCCTTGAAAAATCAAAAACAAAATGCAATCAGTTGTGTGTGCGTGAGGTTGCATGAACCGAGAGAGAGAGGATTGGCGTGACCACGCGTGAACCTCTCTTGGTATGGCTTTCATGCCGTACCAAGCCAACTTCCGTTCCAAGGGTTCTTCGGTCCAATTTTGACCTCGAAACTCAAATTTGATTACGTCTTCAGAATATAGACCCGAACTCAATAACAAATATAAAAAATTACATAACTTTCCACTCTAAGCTTGGAATTAAATTTCGGTTTTCGATAAAAACACAGAATGTCCCAAATGTCTCGAAAATTATCTGAAACATATAGACAAGTCTCCGAATCGCTCGGAACTCATCTAGGGGCAAATCCATACATGGTTAGACTCGTAAAAATACGAAAAATCTCAAAAATATATTTCTTTAAAAATACAACAAGATTTTGCCAGCCATAACAAAATAACCACAAACACATAAGTGATCGTATGAGAAGTGAATGCATCATAATGTCTAATATGTCATGACACTGTTATTGAACAAGATGAACTCAATTAAAACATGCATGAATATAATTCATGGCTTTGCATCCTAATGCCTAAGCATGTCATGACATTTCAATGAATAAGATGCAATCACTTAAACATTCATGAAAAGACTTTATGGCTTTGCATCCTAATGCCTAAACATATCATGGCATTTCAATGAACAAGATGCAATCACTTAAACATGTATGAAGAGATTTCATGGCTTTGCATCCTAATGCCTAAACATGTTATGGCATTTCAATGAATAAGATGCAATCAAATAAACATGCATGAAGAGATATTCAACAATCATGAATGCACACATATAAAAACACACAACATACAAGTATTAGAGATATGCATGAGTTGTGAGTGTGTGCAACTAGATCTCTTCAAAGCAAGTAAGCACTAGAATATACCATTGGTGCTTCTTCTCTTAAGGTCTTGAGAGGGTCTTGGTTGTGCAAATCATCAACCATCATAAGCCTAGGCTACCTTTACATCAAGCCCCACATGTGGTTTGTCCACGAAATAAGCTAATCAAAATATGAGACCTTACAATCTCTCCCTTTGGCTATTTTGTGACAAAATCTCTACTCACATTGATCCTCACAACAAAATAGAAACTAAAGGGATTTTCTACATTACAAAGAGATAATTAAAAGCTATATCTTCAAGTCTTCAATCTCTTGTTGAACAATCAATCCTTCAAAACAAAGTTTCTATACTTTCCAATACAAGTATATGTGAGATTAATCAAGTGAGATAAAACAAGTATTTGTAATAAAGAATTTCACATTAAAGAAAACATGTAACACATGTAATGAATGTGCAATGCAAATACTCCCCCTCAATGGGTTACTCTCCCACAATAGGTAAACTCCCCAATCATGTGAATGCTACAACAATTTAGCAATTAGCATTCTCCCTCTAACTACATACTATTCCCCCTTTTTGTCATGAGATGGGCAAAGGAGTATTCCCCAACCGGGTCACTTGTAGCAAAGAGACATAGTAGCATACAAGTCATTTGCATAATCATATAATGCACTTTATGCAACTCAATTAATTAGAGAGAACAAGGAGGTTTTTATTTTATTTTTAAATGTGTGATTAAAAATGCTTTGCAAACAATACATATTGCATTCAAGTCTTAAAATCAATGGTATTTGGCAAAGCAAATAACAAAGGTTTCTTTTAGGAATTCAAACCAATTTCACCGTTTGTTATGAATAAAAGTAAGGATATAGAAAATTCATTGAATTCAATTTTAGAGCAGTTATATCCAACTTTATAAGCGAAATATGGCATGAGCAACTTTTTGCACCCTATTCGATTTTTCCGAATAAGATATCCGTATAATAATAGCCATGTTCAACAAATAAAGAAAGAGAGACATTGGATTTTAAAATCCTTTATTCATTTGAGTCTCATTAGTTTTTCACACATAATTTTGCATTTAAGAATATGCAATCATCAATTCTTGCTTTTTCATTTGAGCATGTCATTTGAATTTCATGCTTTTCACTTTTTAAGCATGTCATTTAATAATCATGTCATGGAGATCATTATAGGTCATTCAAAGAGTACTTCCTAAGTATATCTCATAGTCCAAAAATGCATGCTTGAACATAATTATGACATGGATTGCAATACAAGCATGGTTCACACTTATTGAAGTAAAAACATATGCATATGTGGAACCAAGTTACTCAAACAATTAATAAAGAAGCATAAATGTTTTCAAATTTGTGCATGTAACATGTATGCAAGTGCTCTCTTTGCTTGAGTTCCCCATATAAGGTCAAATACCACACCGCTTCAAAGAAGGGCATGAGGTCCTAAAGACCTACCAAGTCTATTAGACTTAGTTGAACTAATAAGAGACATGTTAGTCTCATAGCAAGTGGGTTCATCATTTCTTATCCACTTAGGTGTCACAATTACATTCCTAGTGGTCATAAGGTTCTAAAGTTCTAGATGACAAAGGATCATGCAAATGGTTTTCTTCCTTTTTATGAACATGCATCTTAGCTCTACCATTTTTCTTTTCAATCATGCTTTTAACTCTACACATTTTAATGTAATGCAAACAACTTGGTCTAACATGACCATCAATACCACAAAAATGACAAGTGGGGATAAAGTTAGGAATCATACTATTCCCTTAAGCATGCATATGTGCTTTCCCTTGTCATTGTGGTTATCTTGGTTCTTGGATAG
Organism: Acer negundo; assembly: GCA_035582765.1. Classification (NCBI taxonomy): domain Eukaryota; kingdom Viridiplantae; phylum Streptophyta; class Magnoliopsida; order Sapindales; family Sapindaceae; genus Acer; species Acer negundo. Next base: position 7,770,060 of record CM069236.1, on the reverse strand, counting down.
GATCTCTCATGCTTTATTGATAACCAAGACAATGTTGCTTGCTCGGTTAAGCTTGCATGATTGAACTCATCCCTTTATGGATCTTAGGTTGAGGGAAGTTTGCTTGAGGAGCCATTTGGGGTTGAGCTTGAGCTTGACCATTTGGTGCCACATTTGCTTAGGCACTTCTTGAACGCTCTCTTAGGTCTATCTTCTTCCTAAGTTGTTGAGGAGGATGAGACATCTTGATGTTGATGCTCTTGACAAAGGTTGTCTTGCTTGAGGAGGAAGCATCCTTGTCATCAATGTAGTCAAGACCTCTCTTGTCATTTGGCCTTTTTCTAACTCCCAACATGTGGTCAAGCTTCTCGGTGCTTGAAGCCATCTTAGCCATTAAGGCCTTAACTTATTCAAGCTCTCTTTTCAACTTTTCTTCTCTCCTCTTAGATAAGGCTAAATCGTCTTTTAGCTTATCTTCATCTACCATGGATCTTAACACTTCTTCACTTAAGTGGTCAACTAGTGTTAAAAGCTCAAGATTTTCTTCCTTTAATCTTTGAATCTCTTTCTCATTCTTTATCCTAGAGCTTTAAACTTTGACTTTGTAGTTACCAAGAACCATACTCTCCACATTTCCATTTATGGAATTAGATGACGAATTCTCACTATTTGAGTCATCTCATATATTCTCCATCTCACCAATGGAGTCATCTTCCTCATCAAGATCATCAAATTTGTCTCTTGATGAAGTATGAGCCAAATCCCAATGAGTAGCTACACCAACTACTTCTTTAGCTAATTCTATATATAGTTCTTCTTTGGGATCACAAGTCAAAGCAACTTTGCCATCTTCTTCAACTTCTACACGTTTGGCTCTAAATGTCATGTAGTTGATGGCAAGCTCTTCATCACTTGAAGGATTCTCTTCACTTTCATCCTCACTCCATAAGGAGGCCATCACCTTTCCTTTCGTTATATCCTTCAAGTTTCCACACTCCGAAGAGATATGCTCGAATCCTCCACATTCGTAGCAATGAATCCTCTCTCTTAAAGACACTTCTTGGTTCGACTTGTCAATGAGTGCCATGTCTTCATTCAAGTCATCTTTCTTCTTGTCATGCTTCGAAGTCTCTAAAGTAATAGTCTTCTTCTTCTTAGGAGGTGAGGTGTTCAACTTCTTCTTAGAAGGTGAGGTGGTTAATTTCATAAATCTCGTAAATCTCTCAATAAAGAGAGCCATCTCCTCATCGTATTCAATTTCTTCTCTCTCAAATTCACTTATAGTGTTTGAGTCAAATGAATGCAAATGAGAAGAATGAAAATTGTATGAAAAAATCAAAACTCACACAAAATGCATATCACACCAAAATGAGCAAAGGATCACCTAAGTATATCTATGAACCCGTTATGATACCAATTGAAACAAATTAACGATATGTTCAATATTAATCTAGAAATGGGGGGTGGGGTGGGGGGGGGGGGTGATTTTTTTAACCGATTTTACCCAATTTTCATTATAAGTCAAATATACGAAAATACCTCTAACTAGTCAATTCAATATATAAAGTATAATATGTGCGAAATTTAAATAGCACTTGAAATATATGTGGAAACCCTCAATAGGGAAAAACCACGGGATGGTAAGTGTGCCACACTCGAACCTCGAAAAATCACATGTAATAGAAGTGATCACATGCAACAAGCACTCACAAAACAAAAGAGATCACATGCAACATAAAACACACAATAAATTAGCCTTGAAAAATCAAAAACAAAATGCAATCAGGTGTGTGTGCACGAGGTTGCGTGAACCAAGAGAGAGAGGATTAGCGTGACCAAGCGTGAACCTCTCTTGTTGTGGCTTTCATGCCATACCATGCCGGCTTCTGTTCCGAGCGTTTTTCGGTCCAATTTTGACTTTGGAACTTGGAATTCGATTCTGTCTTTAAAATATAGACCCAGACTCAATCACAAATATTGAAAATTACATAACTTTCCACTCTAAGCTCATAATTGAATTTCGATTTCCGATAAAAGCACGGAATGTCCCAAATGGCTCGGAAATCATCTGAAACATATAGACAAGTCTCCGAATCACTCGGAACTCATCTAGGGACAAATCCACACATGGTTGGACTCGTAAAAATATGAAAAATCTCAAAAATATATCTCTTTAAAAATACAACGAGATTTTACCAACCATACCAAAACAACCACAAACACAGAAGTGCACGTACGGGAAGTGAATGCATCCTAATGCCTAACATATCATGGCATTGTCATTGAACAAGATGCACTCAAAACATGCATGAATAGAATTCATGGCTTTGCATCCTAATGCCTAAACATGTCATGGCATTTCAATGAACAAGATGCAATCACTTAAACATGTATGAAGAGACTTCATGGCTTTGTATCCTAAGATTCAATTGTTAGGATTATGCTCAATAGCAAGAGTGTAATGTTGTAATTAACAATCTTTTTCATATTAATAAAGAGATTTCTGGTTTAACAAATCGTATAGCATTTATAGTTTATATTATAATTGTCAAAGTAAATAATCATAAGGTCTAAAGACTATGGGAAAAGAAGAATTGTTCGTACATCTGGATATGTATGTGGTAGACACAATTCTTTAGTTAGTCTTGAATAATGTTCACAACTTAAGTTAAAAGGTTGGGCACCTTTATCTTGTTAAAGTTGTAGAATTCTTTTGCTAGCATTTGAGTGGGATCAAATGAGATATGATGAGTCTAAAATCATCGGAGTGTCTTCGAGCAAAAGGATCTAGTGCACTGGGTGCATTGAACTGGATCACAATGAAAAGCTTTATCTAGAACCGTCAATAGATAATAGTCTTTTCATTATCAGGACAATCGGAGAGGTCTATCTTAATCCTGAGATAAATGATGGACTTATGGTTGCAAGTGATATCATTTGAGTTATCAATGAGTACGATTATATCGCATAGTCTATCCTCGATAGTTTGGTGATATTCATTTGTTAATCGATAGAGGACTTCATTTATAGATATGGACATCGTGGCTCCATTTAATTAAATGAGAGTATAATATCATCATATGGATGTTTCGAGGTAATTGGATATTAAATCTCAACGTTGAGTTTTCAATAGTGTCTATTGAAAACATGGCTTCTGGACAAGTCAAAATATCCAAGTTCAAAACGTGGTCATATGAGTAAATATGGTAACTTGGAGAGTTATAGGCGGTCTATGAACTCTTGGCGATTACTGATATTAATCACGAGGATACACTATCTCCAATATGATTGTCTAGGGTATGAATGAGGAGCATCTTCCTTTTCTATCTTTATTTAAGAGTTCAGTTTTAGCTCTTTAGTGGAATGAGTTAAAATTAATGGATCGGACCTAAGTGAATCATTTGTTGATTGTGATTAGGTTATGTCTATTGAAGCTTAAATTTAGATGGCCCGCCAAGATCCCCAATCCACACAGACTTGCATGGATCACTTGATATATTCTACCGGACCAATTTAAGGGTCCATCTAGAATTGCATCTAATATATTAAGAATATAATTTGCACATTATTTAAGTAATGGGCTGCTCAATTATATTAATATATTAATGAAAGACATGTGGGCTTGTTTCTTTTAGTAAGAATGGGTCTGGTTCACATGTGGGCTTTTTATTTAAAGTCCAATGGATTAAATGAAATAAGAAAATAATGTTAGGCCCAATCTTAATCAAGTGGGGCGGCAAGGTTAAAATTTTAACCTAAAATATTATTTTGTTTCATTTGTTTTAATTAAATAAGAATTAATTAATTTATTGATTAATTGTTTAATTAAAGAAACAAATCTTTCCTAAAAGTAAAAGACTTGTTTGACAAGGAAATAAATAAATTAGTTTTATTTATTTAATCAAATAAGGAGTCTTTTTATTTAGTCAAAAATAAAAGAATAAAAATCAAGGAGTTCGATTAGGGTTTGAAGTCTATTAAGTTGAAAAGAATTAGGGTTGAATTTAAGTCACCCTATATAAGTGACATTATAGAATTCGGCCAACCCTAATCTTAGACTACATAGAATTCGGCAACCCTAAAGGAAAAAGAAGAAAAAATTCGTCCAACCTATATATGTGTTCTTATAGGGTTCGGCCATAACAATCCATTGTGCTTGAGTTTTTTTTTTTATTTCTTTCTTCTTCTTCTTAATTCCAAGAGAGAGTTTTTATTCTAAAAAGACAAAAGAGAGTGTGAAATTATTCTTTGATAGTATACTATTGCTTAATCATCAATAAGCTTGTGTATACGATATCGATCTAGGTTCACGCGAGTTTCGATCATTAGATTGAGAACTCAAAAGTGACCGGAATAATTTTTGACATTCTTTTGATTGTTTTGTGACTAACAAAGAAAAGAAATTTTTTTGTTTGGTCCATTCACAGGTTTGCAATTCAAAGAAAAGGGAGACCACGCTCCTAGGTGATCCACGTTCGTGCTCGGATTGAAGGTCTTGCGGATTACCATCGACGTAAGTCAATCGGATCACGCGACAAAAGGTAATTTACTTTTGTTAACATATATGCATGTTTATTGATTAAAAGGGTTTAAGGTTCATAAAGGAAAAAATTTAAAAGTCACTAAATCGTTTTTAGTATCGCTTCCGCTGCGTTTACCACTTTTATTTATTATTTTTCCCTACATTGAAAGCCAATTTGATAAGCATTTCACATCTAAGTGATGAAGGACTTTCCGTCTTATTTAGCAAAAATGATTACTTGATCCTATTACCCAATGGACAAACCTTGTTAAAAGGAATAAGATCTAGTGACAATTGCTATTGTCTTGAAGCTAGTATAGTCTCTTGCAATGTGTCCAAGGATAAGCAAATTGAGTTATGGCATGAAAGACTTAGCCACATGAACTATCAGGATTTACGAATCCTAAATAAGTTTAATGTTGTGCGTGGCCTTCCCAAGCTTGGGAAGAAAGCCAATGGTGTTTGTGGACCTTGCCAACAAGGAAAACTAACCGAAAACATGCACAAAAAGGGCAAGTATGTCTCCACCAATGAGCCCTTAGAGCTTCTCCACATGGATCTTATAGGTCCAATGCAAACCGAAAGTTTAGGTGGAAAGTGATACATTTTTGTTTGTGCAGATGATTTCTCTAGGTTCACATGGACATATTTTCTTAGAGAAAAATTTGAAACTTTTGATAAGTTTAAAATGTTTTGCAATAAACTTGAAAATGAAAAAGACTCTAACATTAAAAGCATTAAACGGATTAGAAGTGACCACGGGAGGGAGTTTGAGAATGCCACATTTGAAAGCTATTGCAATAGTTTAGACATCTCCCATGAGTTTTTGGCTCCTAGAACACCTCAACAAAATAGAGTTGTTGAGAGAAAGAATAGGGTCCTTCAAGAGATGGCCCGTTTCATGTTGCTTAGCAATAATGTCCCTAGGAACCTATGGGCCAAAGCCGTCAATACGGCTTGCTATATAGGGAATAGAGTTTCCTAAGGCCCGGTACTGGGCAAACCTAAAGGTGGCAAGGTTCCGGTTCGGTTTCGGTTTCGGTTTCGGTTCCGAACCGACGGTTCCGGTTTCGATTCCCGGTTTGGGTGGAATCGAAACTGGAACCGGCCTAGGCCGGTTCCAGTTTCAATTCCGATTCCGATCGAACCGGCTGTTCTGAACCGGGCCAAATTTATTTTTTTTATTTTTTTTATTTTTTTTACAAAATATTACATTTTATTTATAAAAAAATAAAATGTTAGAAAGAACATTGTAGAGTATTGAGCCATAGCCCACAACCCTTGTCCAAGTAATTATGTTTTCCATTCCCTTCTCCTCCTTTTTTTATAGGTTAGACATCTCATTCACTTCTCTATTTTTCTAATGTGGGATGTGGGATAAAAACTAAGAAGTTATTAATTGATTTTTTTTTTTTTTTGATACATCATTAACTAATTTCATGTATTAATAACCTATTGGAATCTAAAGACCTATTGGAATCATTAACTTTTTTTTGAACTATTACAATATTCCATATTGTGGTATAATTCGAAACTAATACAAAAAGAAATAATTGAAATATTTGTTAAAAATGCATAATATGACTTCTTATCTTTCATCCCACATCCTACATTGGAAAAATAGAGAAGTGAATGAGATGTTTATCCTATATAAAAAGGAGGAGAAGGGAATGAAACACATAATTACTTGGACAAGGGTTATGAGCCATGGCTTAATACTTTACAATGTCCACTCTAACATTTTATTTTTTTATAAATAAAATGTTATATTTTGTAAAGTTAAAAAAAAATTAAAAAAAAAAAAAAACTGGAACCGGGCGGTTCGAACCGAACCGGAATCACTGGTTCCATTCCGGTTCGAACCGCCCGATTTTGAAAAAATTGGAACCGGAACCGGAACCGAAACCGAAACCGAAACCGACCTCCCCCGGTTTCGATTTTTCTGGTTCCGGTTCCAGTCCCGGTCCCGGTTCGATTCCACGGTTGGAACCGAAACCTTGCCAAGTCTAGGCAAACCTCCTATGAGTTGTGGAGAGGTAGAAAGTCAAATGTAAGCTACTTCTACTCTTCTAGAAGCAAATGCTACATACTAAAGGACCGTGATCAACTTGGCAAATTTGATGCTAAGAGTGATTAGGGTATTTTTATTGACTATGCCTTAAAATAGTAGAGCCTATAGAGTTTTCAACTTGAAGACTAGTACCGTCATGGAATCATCCAATGTTGTCATTAATGATACTAGGCTCAAGTCTAATGACCATGAGGAGGAGGTTGTTATAAATGATGACTCTCTCTGAGAGAAGGTTGTGGAGACTCATATTGTTATAACGTCTAACCTTGATAAAGAGGACACACAACCTCTTGATAGAGTTCCTCTCTTGAACTCTAATGAACCTGCTACATGGGTTAGGAAACTCCATGATAAAGATGACATTATTGGAGAAGTTAGTGAGGGTGTTAGGACTAGGCGTCAATTAGATAATCTTATTAGCTACACTTGCTACACCTCTCATATAGAACCCAAAACGGTTGATGAAGCCTTGAATGATGAATTTTGGGTTCTTGCCGTGCAAGAATAGCTAAACCAATGCGAAAGGAATGAGGTTTGAACTTTAGTTCCTAGGCCTAAGATCACTAATGTGATAGGCACCAAGTGGATATATAGGAACAAATCTGATAAGGATGGCAAGATAGTGCGTAACAAGGCTAGACTTGTTGCACAAGGGTACTCTCAAATTGAGGGTATTGACTTTGAGGAGACATTTGCTCTCATTGTCCGTTTAGAGTCCATTAGGCTTCTCTTGTCCATTTCTTGTGTGCACAAGTTCAAATTGCACCAAATGGACGTCAAGAGTGCCTTCCTCAATGGCTTCTTACAAGAGGAAGTGTTTGTTGAGCAACCTAAAGGGTTTGTGGATGCACACCACCCCAACCATGTCTATCGCCTCAAGAAGGCTCTATATGGGTTGAAACAAGCACCAAGGGCTTGGTATGAGCGCCTCACTCAATTTCTTGTGTTCAATAATTACACAAGGGGTAGTGTTGACAAGACTCTATTCATCAAGAAAGACAATGATGAGCTATTTATAGCTCAAATATATGTTGATGATACAGTGTTTAGCTCCACCAACAACACCAAAGTCCAACAATTTGTTGAAGTCATGTCTCATGAGTTTGAGATGAATTTTATTGGTGAGCTAAGTTACTTCCTAGGTTAGCAAATTAGGTAATTAAATGATGAGATTTTTATAACCCAAGCCAAATATGCCAAAATCCTAGTGAAGAAGTTTGGACTAGAAAATGTCAAACATTGTGATACACCCATGAGTACCACTTTGAAGCTAAGCAAGGATGCTAGTGGTAAAATTTTGGAGCAAACTCTATATCAAGGCATGATTGGAAACTTCCTTTATTTGACCACAAGTAGGCCCAATATATCTTTTAGTGTGGGTGTATGTGCTTGGTACCAAGCGGATCCTTAGGAGTCTCATCTCTCTTCCGTAAAGAAAACCATTCGCTATGTGAATGGGACATCCAACTATAGGATTTGGTACTCTTTTGACACTAATGCAAGTATAGTTTGCCTTAGTGATGCGGATAGGGTAGGAAATTGCGATGATAGGAAGAGCACATCAGGCGATTGCTTATTCCTAGGGTATAGCTTAGTCTCTTGGTTTTACAAGAAGCAAAACTCGATTTCTTTGTCCACGACCGAAGCCAAGTACATGGCCACTGGGAGTAAATGTACATAGCCACTGGGAGTAGATGTACACAACTTCTTTGGATGTAGCAAATGCCAGTCGACTACCGATTCAATCAAGGTACTCTAACCCTTTTTTGTGATAATATGAGTGCTATTAATATTATCAAGAATCCAGTACAACACACTAGGACTAAGCATATTGACATCCACCATCATTTCATAAGAGAACTAGTTGAAAATAAATGCATAGTACTTGAACATGTAGGTACTAATGAACAACTAGCGGACTTATTTACAAAGCTCTTAGATGCAACTAGGTTTAAAACACTTAGTAGATCTATTGGGATATGTCTCGTGGAGTGATGTGTTTCGGTAATTGACCCCATTTGAGGAACTCAAGTAAAAAGAGCAATTGCATACTTGTTGCATGCAAAAATTTGAAAATTTTTATACTTCTTTATTAATTGCTTGAGTATCTTGATTGCACATATGTATATATGTTTTTACCTCAATAAGTGTGAACCATGCTTTGAATGCAATCCATGTTATATTTATGTTCAACCATGCATTTTTGGACTAGGAGATTCACTTAGGAAGTACTTATTTAATGACCTATAATGATCTTCATGACATAATGATTCTTAATGACTTGCTTAAATTATGAAAAGCATGAAATTCAAATGACATGCTCAAATGAAAAAAAAAAAAAAAAAACATGAATTGATGATTGCAATTCTTAAATGCAAAACAATGTATGAAAAGCTTATGAGACTCAAAATGAATAAAGGATCTTGTATTCGTTCTAAGGATTCTAAAATCCAAATGTATCTCTTTCTTTATTTGTTGAACATGTCTACTATCATACAGATATCTTATCTAGAAAAATCAAATAGGATGCAAAGTTGCTCATGACATGTTTCGTATATAAAGTTGGATATAGTACTCTAAAATTGAAATCAATAAATTCTCTATATCCTTGCTTTAATTCATGACAAATGGTGAAATTGGTTTGAATTCCTATAGGAAACCTTTGCCATTTGCTTTGCCAAATACCATTGATTTTTTGGACTTGAATGCAATATGTCTTACCTGCAAAGCAATTTTATTCACACATTTTCTATGAAAATAAATCTCCTTGTATCTCTCCTTTTAATTGAGTTGCATAAAGTGCCTTATATGATTATGCAAATCACATGTATGCTTATATCTCTCTTTGCTTCAAGTGACCCGTTTGGGGAATACTCCTTTGCCCATCTTATGACAAAAAGGGGGAGTAGTATGTTAGTAAGGGGAGAATGCCTATTGTGCTAATTGTAGTAGCAAAATTACATGTTGGGGAGAATACACATTGAGGGGGAGTAACCCTTTTGAGGGGGAGCATTGCATTACGTACATTGCATAATGTTGTGCTTAAATTCTTAAATGCAAATGCTTGTTTATGTTCTCACTTGATTAATCTCACATTTACTTGTATTGGAAAGTGTAGAAACTTTGTTTTGAAGGTTTGGTTATTCTACAAGAGATTGAAGACTTGAAGTTTTATCTTTACAATATCTCTTTGTAATGTAGAAAATTATTGTATGCCCGGTAGTTTCTATTTTGTTGTGAGGATCAATATGAGTGGCGGTTTTGTCACGAAATAGCCAAAGGGGGAGATTGTTAGTTCCTCAAGTTTGATTGGCTTATTTCGGTGACAAACCATATATGGGGTTTGATGTAAGGGTAGCTTAGGCTTTTGATGGTTGGTGCCTTGCACAACCACGGCCCTCTCAAGACCTCAAAGAAGAAGCACCAAAGGTAAAATTCTAAGTGCTTACTTGCTTAGAAGAGATAGTTGCACACATTCACAACTCATGCACATGTTTAATTATTGTATGTTGTATGTCTACTTTGTGTGCATTAATGTTCATTAATCTCTCTTCTTGCATGTTTATATGATTGCATCTTGTATGTCAAATTCCATGTCATGATTCTCTGTGTACACAGTGCTGTTGAAAGTGTTGTACGTACAGCGCCCATCTAACACATGATGGAAAATGGGATTGGTGTTGTACAAACTTGATCGATTTAATTCGGTCGTTGATGGGTCATTGTACATTTATTGTACAAAGCGTTGTATGTACGTACAGTGCTATGTATAGTGACCATCTGGTTCCTAAAAGAACAGAGAATTGGCATTGTACAGACACCCTACAACAGCGTTGTACGTATAGCGGCAAAGGCAAATACAGGGTTATTTTTTCAAAACGACTACACTCCATTTAGTCACCCAATACACATATGTCTCTTTCATCTTAGGTCGTTTTCAAGAGTTCAAAAAGCATATTTTTCCCTTAGAACACATTTAAAGAGAAAAATTCACAAGAACTCACCTTTAAACACTCAAAGTCATTCCTTTGTGCACCAAAGTTCTTATAGCATCATCTATGACCATATAGGATGCATCCATGCATGGTTTTACATAATCACATCTTGCTTAGTAAGTTTTTCACTAACTTCATCTAATTTTAGTGTCTTTCTTAGCAAGCCATCTCTTTTATTACTTGTATGCTCTTAGAATATTATTCTAGTTACAAGATAGAGATTGTATTGTTGGGAAAAATACCAAAGAAGTACACGCAGCAGAAGCGATACTAAAAATTAGATTTAGTGACTTTTAAAAAAATTTCCTTTATGAACCTTAAACTCTTTAATTAATTAAACAAACATATACAATAACAAAAAGTAGAATACCTTTTGTCGTGTGATCCGATTGACTTACGTCGATGGTAATCCGCAAGATCTTCAATCCTAGCACGAACGTGGATCACCTAGGAGCGTGGTCTCCCTTTTCTTTGAATTGCAAACCTGTGAATGGACAAAACAAACTTTTCTTTTCTTTGTTAGTCACAAAAACAATCAAAAGAATGACTAAGATTATTCCGGTCACTTTTGAGTTCTCAATCTAATGATCGAAACTCGCGTGAACCTAGATCGATATCGTATACACAAGCTTATTGATGGATAAGCAAATAGTATACTATCAAAGAATAATCTAACACTCCCTTTTGTTTTAGTAGAATAAAAAGCTTTCTATGAATTGAGAAGAAGAAGAAATTTGTATATTGAACCCATCTCATTATGGCCGAATTCTATACTTGTCAATATATAGGTGGCCTAAGTTTGCTTCTTCATTTCTTTTATTATTAGGGTTGCCGAAATCCTAACATAGAAATAAATAGGGTTGCCGAAATCACATGCCCACCATAGACTTATGTTGCACCCTAATTTCCATCTAGTTTTTAAGACATCAAACCCTAATCCAACTCATAGATCTTTTATTCTTTTATTTTGACTAAATAAAAAAAAACTTTTTATTTGATTAAATAAATAAAACTAATTATTTATTTCCTTATCAAACAAGTCTTTTAATTTTACTTTTAGGAAATATATTTCCTGATTAGAAAAGATTTGTTTCTTTAATTAAACAATTAATTAATAAATTAATTAATTCTTATTTAATTAAAACAATGAAACAAAATAATATATTATGTTAAACTAACCCTTGCCGCCCCACTTAGAGTAAATGGGCCAAAATATTATTTTCTTATTTCATTTAATCCATTGGACTTTAAATAAAAAGCCCACATGTGAACCAGACCCATTCTTACTAAAAGAAACAAGCCCACATGTCTTTCATTAATATATTAATATAATTGAGCAGCCCATTACTAAAATAATGTGCAAATTATATTCTTAATATATTAAATGCAATTCTAGATGGACCCTTAAATTGGTCCGGTAGAATATATCAAGTGATCCATGCAAGTCCGTGTGGATTGGGGATCTTGGCGGGCCATCTAAATTTAAGCTTCAATAGACATAACCTAATCACAATCAACAAATGATTCACTTAGGTCCGATCCATTAATTTTAACTAATTCCACTAAAGAGCTAAAACTGAACTCTTAAATAAAGATAGAAAAGGAAGATGCTCCTCATTCATACCCTAGACAATCATATTGGAGATAGTGTATCCTCGTGATTAATATCAGTAATCGCCAAGAGTTCATAGACCGCCTATAACTCTCCAAGTTACCATATTTACTCATATGACCACGTTTTGAACTTGGATATTTTGACTTGTCCAGAAGCCATGTTTTCAATAGACACTCGAAAACTCAACGTTGAGATTTAATATCCAATAACCTCAAAACATCCATATGATGATATTATACTCTCATTTAATTAAATGGAGCCACGATGTCCATATCTATAAATGAAGTCCTCTATCGATTAACAAATGAATATCACCAAACTATCGAGGATAGACTATGCGATATAATCGTACTCATTGATAACTCAAATGATATCACTTGCAACCATAAGTCCATCATTTATCTCAAGATTAAGATAGACTCTCCGATTGTCCTGATAATGAAAAGACTATTATCTATTGACGGTTCTAGATAAAGCTTTTCATTGTGATCCAGTTCAATGCACCCAGTGCACTAGATCCTTTTGCTCGAAGACACTCCGATGATTTTAGACTCATCATATCTCATTTGATCCCACTCAAATGCTAGCAAAAGAATTCTACAACTTTAACAAGATAAAGGTGCCCAACCCTTAACTTAAGTTGTGAACATTATTCAAGACTAACTAAAGAATTGTGTCTACCACATACATATCCAGATGTACGAACAATTCTTCTTTTCCCATAGTCTTTAGACCTTATGATTATTTACTTTGACAATTATAATATTAAACTATAAATGCTATACGATTTGTTAAACCAGAAATCACTTTATTAATATGAAAAAGATTGTCAATTACAACATTACACTCTTGCTATTGAGCATAATCCTAACAATCTCCCATTTGCGCTATAGCAAATGTGTCATATCTCTCAAGCCCATGTTCTCTAGATGCCCATCGAAAACCTTCTGAGGTAGAGCCTTTTTGAAAGGATCCGCTAGATTTTCTGGTGACGCGATTTTGGTAATTGTCACGTCACCTCTTTGAACAATCTCCCTTAAAAGATGATACTTTCTTTCAATGTGTTTACCTTTCTTGTGACTTCTTGGTTCTTTCGAATTAGCCACTGCTCCACTGTTGTCACAGTAGATAGTGATCTGCTTATTCGCACTAGGAACCACTTCCAAGTCAATCAAGAATTGGCGGAGCCAAACAACCTCTTTGGCAGCCTCGCATGCAGCAACATACTCAGCTTCCATGGTGGAATCAGCAATACAAGATTGCTTGATACTCCTCCATATAACTGCTCCTCCTCCAATAGTAAACACAGCCCCTGATGTGGATTTTCTGGAGTCAGAATCTGATTGGAAATCAAAATCTGTATACCCAACGGGGACCAAATCCCCTCCAGAGTATACAAGTATATTATCTCTCGTTCTCTTGAGATACTTGTAAATATGCTTAACTGCCGTCCAGTGATCAGGACCAGGTTTCGATTGAAACCTGCTAACTATGCCAACAGCAAAACAAATATCTGGTCTAGTACAGAGCATTGCATACATGAGACTTCCAACTGCCGAGGCATATGGAACTCTACTCATGAATTGCTCTTCATGCTCATTCTTAGGAACTTGTTCCTTAGAAAGCTTGATTCCATGTCTGAAAGGTAACATACTTTTCTTGGAATCATGCATGGAAAACCTAGACAAGATCTTGTCTATGTATAAAGCTTGGGATAATGCAATCGTTCTATTCTTTCTATCCCTTATTACTTGGATACCTAGAATAAAACTTGCTTCTCCTAAGTCCTTCATATCAAATTGTTTTGCTAACCATTCTTTTACTGATGTCAATACACCTACATCGTTTCCAATGAGTAGTATATCATCAACATAAAGAATCAGGAAAACCAACTTGTCGCCTTTAATCCTTTTGTATACACAAGGTTCGTTAGGATTCTGAATAAATCCAAAACCTTTGACAGCTTGATCAAACCTTATGTTCCAGGATCTGGATGCTTGCTTTAATCCATATATGGATTTCTGCAACTTGCATACCTTATCCACTTGGCCTTTTTCAATGAATCCCTCTGGTTGCATCATGTAGATGCTTTCGTCAAGACTTCCATTTAGGAAAGTTGTCTTGATGTCCATTTGCCAAATCTCTAGATCTAAAGATGCTGCAATGGATAATAGTATCCTAATGGATTTAAGCATGGCCACAGGAGAGAAAGTTTCCTCGTAATCGATACCTTCTTTCTGTGTATACCCTTTAGCTACCAATCTAGCTTTAAAGGTTTCCACCTTTCCATCCATACCTCTTTTCCTCTTGTATACCCACTTGCACCCAATGGGTTTTATCCCTTTAGGCAAGTCTACAAGGGACCAGACTATGTTATCGAACATAGATTTAATCTCGGATTGCATTGCCTTTTGCCAATGGCGACTATCAACATCCTCCATAGCTTCCTTGTACGTATAGGGATCATCGTCGTCCGGGAGATTCTCCACTGATTCTCCCAGACCGATGTATCTTTCGGGTTGTGTTCTAACCCTCCCACTACGACGAGGAATGGTAGGTTGTTGATCTTGTGTTGGATCGGAACTTACAATTGGGTTAGGTTGTGTAACCTCTCGTGGAATTGTATCTCCTGACATCTCATTCAGGACAATTCTACTTCTAGGCACAAAATCATTCATATAGTCCTTTTCCAGAAATTTAGCATTTGTCGAAACAAATACTTTAAGATCTGAAGGACTATAGAAATAATATCCTTTAGTTTCTTTTGGATACCCTACAAATATACATGTTTCTGAACGGGACTCCATCTTTTCTGTCTTTCCTTTTAACACATGCGCAGGACAACCAAATATCCTTAAGTGTTGTAAACTAGGCTTGCGCCCAGTCCACAACTCATGCGGTGTTTTAGGAACAGACTTAGATGGTACATCGTTTAGAATGTATATAGCAGTTTGTAAAGCATATCCCCAAAAAGAAATAGGAAGTGTTGAATAACTCAACATAGACCTAACCATTTCCAAAAGAGTTCTATTTCTCCTTTCTGCTACCCCATTCTGTTGAGGTGTACCTGGTGCAGAAAACTGAGAAACTATCCCATTATCAATAAGATATTGCTGAAACTCACCAGATAGATATTCTCCACCACGATCAGATCTCAAGATTTTTATGTGTTTCTCAAGCTGATTTTCCACTTCAGCTTTGAATGCTTTGAACATGTCAAAAGCATCCGACTTATGTCTCATGAGATACACATAACCAAATCTTGAGTAATCATCCGTGAAGGTGATGAAGTACTCATATCCACCTCTAGCTTGAATGCTCATAGGTCCACATACATCAGTGTGTATCAATCCTAAACATTCAGTGGCTCTTGCACCTTTGGCAGAGAACGTCCTTTTGGTCATTTTACCTTCCAAACAAGATTCACAAGTTGGTAGATCACCAACCTTTAAGTCACTCAAAGGTCCGTCACATACCAATCTTTTAATCCTATTAAGGTTAATATGACCTAAGCGTAAATGCCAAATGTAGGTTTCATCTGTTGATAATTTTACTCTTTTATGATTAGGTTCCGTTATTTCTGTGTCTAGCGAGTGAGAGATATTTCTATGCAAAAAGTATAGACCGTTTTCCAATGTACCTTGGTAAATAATTTTGTCATTCTTACTAATAATAAAAGCTTTATTAAAAGTAACCAAATATCCAAATTTATTCAAACAAGAAACTAAAATTAAATTCCTCTTGAATTGAGGTACATAATAAACATCTATCAAATCTAAATGCCTTCTAGAATCCAAATAAACTCTAATATCTCCCACTGCACTTGCAACACTAACGTTCCGTTGCCCAAGCGCAAATTGATTTCATTCTTACTCATCTTTCTCCTTTCTTGGAACCCCTGCAAGGAATAACAAACATGATTAGTGGCTCCTGAGTCTATGATCCAAGAATCTGTAGAATCAGCCAAAAAACATGTTTCAAGATAATTCACATTACCTTCTTCCTTCTTATTCTGGGACTTTGGGCAATTTCTCTTCCAATGTCCTTTTTCACCACAAAGGAAGCATTTCCCTTTGATCTTGGTTACTTTCTTGGTCTCCTTCTTGATAGGCCCAAGTTGCTTTTTCTTCTGTTGTTTCTTGACCTTTTGACGGGCCTTAACAGTAGCAACTTTACCAACCATATGAATCTCTTGACCTTTGCCTTTCACAAGGATCTTTTCAACACTTTGAACATCTTGCATCAGGCCTTGTAAGGTGTATTCCTTTTTGTTCAAAGTGTAGTCGAATTTGAACTGATCAAAGGAATCTGACAATGAATTGACAACCATATCAATCTTTGTCTCACCATCTATCTCAGCGCCATACAGTTCAGCAATGTTGAGATGTGCTATGACTTTCATCATGTGATCCTTCACAGCCTGTCCAGGTTTCATCCTAAGATTCATAAAAGCAGTCACTGCCTCTCTCTTAGTCGTCCTGGACTTCATAGCAAACATCTCCTCTAGAGACATCATTATATCAGCAGCGGACTCCATTCCTTCATGCTGCTGTTGCAACACGTCGGAGATAATGGCCATAATGTAACATTTTGCCATATCATCTGAAGTCTTCCACTGCTCATACTCATCTCTACATATTATGCTAGATTCATTATTAGGAGCAGGTGGTTTAAGAGTAGTTAGAACAAATTTATGTTTTTCACTTTGCAGCAACAACCCAATTTTCCTTTTCCATGTGACATAATTATCCCTCAGTTAAAGTGTTGTCTTTCAGGATGTTTATAAGTGATGGGGTCATGATTTCTGAATAAAACAAAACATATATAAGTAAATAATCATGATAAAGCACTTTTAAATATTTATCTTGAATTAAATAAATAACTCAATCATAAAATTCAACGGTGATCTAACACCCATAAATGTTACGCCTCCTTTGGGAGTTCGCACCATTTACTAGTTAGACTAGGTCCCACCTAATTGTTAACATAACAACCAGCGTTTTCAATTTTAGCCTTGCAATTTTATTGACAAGAACTCTTGGGAGGATATCAATAAAATTACATTGAGTGTGTTACCAAGATATCGACCATCAATTTTCTCTCATGAAAATCCCTCCTTGGGGAGTAGATCTCGTTTGAGTCCATTGTCTAGTCTATCCTTGTAAGGAAGTATGTTGCTAAATTCCCTTCATGGACGCCCCTTGGGGGGATTACCAATAAATAATAAAGCTCAACTAACCTTGGAGGCCATAGGTGTTACAAAAACACCTTCTCCCACTCAATTATTTAAGGCGTGTGATTAAATCTCATAGAATGATTTACCGAGTTATCTAGATGCCAATTTAGATACCTAAATCATTCAATGCATGTTCATACCAAAAGAGATATATGCGTGTCACTCCTATTCTATATGTCATGTTATCATACAATAACAAATATTGTAATATTTAAGAATAAATTAAATAGCAACAATTTTGGCTCATCCTAGAAAAACAAGTAAAATTACAATTGTTTAGGAATAAAAGTTCTTCAAGTGGCCCATCAACCATACGCTTATCCTTCGGCCCAATCCACGGATGTGCACAACTCACTACCCCACTAAGGGGCTGCCGTGCGCAGCCCATGAAGACTCCAGGGCTGACGTGCGCAGCCCATCAAGCTTGGGCTTGCCATGCGCAGCCCAATCCACTCCTAGGGTGCGCACGGTGCTCGTTCTCGGTTCCGGTTGCTTCATTTTTCATCATGTCTTCGAGTCTTCAAGACCTAAATATATTACGGCAGTATTTAAACAAATAAAATACTGCAGTTTTTTTTTTTTTTTAATCACTGCAGTACCTTTTTACATACAAAAAACTGCACATAATAAAAATTAAAAAAAACTGCAGTAGTATAAAAAAAAATACTGCACCTATATATAAAAAAAAAAAAATAAAACCTAGTAATCTACCAAGAAGGAATTATGGCGATGATAGACCACCCTTCTTGTTACAATTCCATAACAAAATTTACATTGAAAATCTAGGACCAAAATCGAGCAATAACAATCCACACAAACATATATAAATCCATACATCCATATGTAATTATATATTTGAATACCTAGAGTGCCATCTCTTTCTAAACATGCATAATCACAATAAAAAGAAATAGATCCACGTATATATACGTTAATTAATTAAAAGGGTTCAACCTAGGCTCTGATACCAATTGTTGGGAAAAATACCAAAGAAGTACACGCAGCGGAAACGATACTAAAAATTAGATTTAGTGACTTTTAAAAAATTTTCCTTTATGAACATTAAACCCTTTAATTAATTAAACATACATATACAATAACAAAAATTAGAATACCTTTTTTCGCGTGATCCGATTGACTTACGTCGATGGTAATCCGCAAGATCTTCAATCCTAGCACGAACGTGGATCACCTAGGAGTGTGGTCTCCCTTTTCTTTGAATTGCAAACCTGTTAATGGACAAAACAAACTTTTTTTTTCTTTGTTAGTCACAAAAACAATCAAAAGAATGACTAAGATTATTCCGGTCACTTTTGAGTTCTCAATCTAATGATCGAAACTCGCGTGAACCTAGATCGATATCGTATACACAAGCTTATTGATGAATAAGCAAATAGTATACTATCAAAGAATAATCTAACACTCATTTTTGTTTTAGTAGAATAAAAAGCTTTCTATGAATTGAGAAGAAGAAGAAATTTGTATCATGAACCCATATCATCGTGGCCGAATTCTATACTTGTCAATATATAGGTGGCCTAAGTTTGCTTCTTCTTTTCTTTTATTATTAGGGTTGCCGAAATCCTAACCTAGAAATAACTAGGGTTGCCGAAATCACATGCCCACCATAGGCTTATGTTGCACCCTAATTTCCATCTAGTTTTTAAGACATCAAACCCTAATCCAACTCATAGATCTTTTATTCTTTTATTTTGACTAAATAAAAAAGACTTCTTATTTGATTAAATAAATAAAACTAATTATTTATTTCCTTATCAAACAAGTCTTTTAATTTTACTTTTAGGGAAATATATTTCCTGATTAGAAAAGATTTGTTTCTTTAATTAAACAATTAATTAATAAATTAATTAATTCTTATTTAATTAAAACAATGAAACAAAATAATATATTAGGTTAAACTAACCTTTGCCGCCCCACTTAGAGTAAATGGGCCAAAATAGGTATTTTCTTATTTCATTTAATCCATTGAACTTTAAATAAAAAGCCCACATGTGAACCAGACCCATTCTTACTAAAAGAAACAAGCCCACATGTCTTTCATTAATATATTAATATAATTGAGCAGCCCATTACTAAAATAATGTGCAAATTATATTCTTAATATATTAAATGCAATTCTAGATGGACCCTTAAATTGGTCCGGTAGAATATATCAAGTGATCCATGCAAGTCCGTGTGGATTGGGGATCTTGGCGGGCCATCTAAATTTAAGCTTCAATAGACATAACCTAATCACAATCAACAAATGATTCACTTAGGTCCGATCCATTAATTTTAACTCATTCCACTAAAGAGCTAAAACTGAACTCTTAAATAAAGATAGAAAAGGAAGATGCTCCTCATTCATACCCTAGACAATCATATTGGAGATAGTGTATCCTCGTGATTAATATCAGTAATCGCCAAGAGTTCATAGACCGCCTATAACTCTCCAAGTTACCATATTTACTCATATGACCACGTTTTGAACTTGGATATTTTGACTTGTCCAGAAGCCATGTTTTCAATAGACACTATCGAAAACTCAACGTTGAGATTTAATATCCAATTACCTCAAAACATCCATATGATGATATTATACTCTCATTTAATTAAATGGAGCCACGATGTCCATATCTATAAATGAAGTCCTCTATCGATTAACAAATGAATATCACCAAACTATCGAGGATAGACTATGCGATATAATCGTACTCATTGATAACTCAAATGATATCACTTGCAACCATAAGTCCATCATTTATCTCAGGATTAAAATAGACTCTCCGATTGTCCTGATAATGAAAAGACTTTTATCTACCTGACGGTTATAGATAAAGTATTTCATTGTGATCCAGTTCAATGCACCCAGTGCACTAGATCCTTTTGCTCGAAGACACTCCGATGATTTTAGACTCATCATATCTCATTTGATCCCACTCAAATGCTAGCAAAAGAATTCTACAACTTTAACAAGATAAAAGTGTCCAACCTTTAACTTAAGTTGTGAACATTATTCAAGACTAACTAAAGAATTGTGTCTACCACATACATATCCAGATGTACGAACAATTCTTCTTTTCCCATAGTCTTTAGACCTTATGATTATTTACTTTGACAATTATAATATTAAACTATAAATGCTATACAATTTGTTAAACCAGAAATCACTTTATTAATATGAAAAAGATTGTCAATTACAACATTACACTCTTGCTATTGAGCATAATCCTAACATAGCGTTGGAATTCCAGCGTTGGAGTGCGGGTGAGTGCAGGTCATTGAACCGCACTCCACCCGCACTTTGCACGCGACAGCTTCTGTTTTTCAGCATTTTGAACCTAATTTTATGTCCTCTGTAAATATAAAATGATGGGAACGAACCAAAAGATCCTCCATACATCCCACCACACATATATTTTCTATAACTTAGCTAATCTTAGGTCTTAGAACATTCTCCTTCTCATCCAAACCATCTCTACTCAACTCAAATGCAACTAGGAAACTTGGATTCAAGCTTCAAGGAAGAAAGCTCTTCAAGGGTTTCCTCTCAATCTCTCTCTTAGTTTTGTATTTATTGTAATGAACATGAGTAGCTAAAATACCCCACTATGGGGTTAATGTTATTTGTTTGATGGATTTTGGGCATTTGTAAATAAACTCTATGTTTTATATACATATCTATATCTGTGTTTTGTTCTTTGCTTTGAATGATTTCATTATTGATTTGTTGGGATACACCCTCTTAGCATGTTAATTTGGAATCTTTATTGCTTATTGAATGTATGGGATTTCCGGAATCCCAGCTCAATAACCACGTTCTTAATCTAACCTCGAACGGGTGACTGACACTATACACCCTAGGTCGGCATTTGAGAGAGGATTAGAAGCCTTCACTATACACCCTGGGTTGACTACTTTACCAATTTTACGAGAACTAACCTTTAAGTAAAATCTGGTTGAATGACTTTGAGCTTCATCCAATCTCAAATGGGTGGCCTCCGCTATACACCCTAGGGCAGCCACTTGTGAGGGAATTGGAAGTTATCATTATACACCCTAGGATGGCTACGTTAGAAATAAGTCGAGCCATAGTTAGATAGATGAGCTTCATGGTTAGAATCTCAATTGAGCAACTAGCCACTGTTGGTTGTTTAGGAGGGATTAATCGCTAGCAGGGGGTTTTCGCTATACACCCTAGGTTGACCCCTTGCTAGTGGTACATAGCCAACACTATACACCCTAGGTTGATTACATTTGTCATAATATGCTTAGTTGAGAGTTTGTTGCAATTGCCTCAATATTCACTTATGAGTCCATCAACTCCGTTGTTCCATCTTCATATATTCATCACTCCATTCACATCCCATTTAATTGCATTCATAGTTTAGTTTATATTATATTTTCACCTACCATATACTTTACTTTTATGCTCACTAGTTCTATTAATCATAATCTTATCACCACTACCCCGATCTCAGTGGACGACACCCGTGCTTACCGTTTTACTCGTATTTATACTTGTGAACGCATCGCATAGGTTTTATAAATTGTTTTGACGGAACGGCGAAAATCTTCCCATCAAAGACATGGGCCAAACTTAGGTTGGATTGAGAACAAATCCAGCTCATTCTAGGCCTAATATGCAAATTGTTGTATAAATAAGGGTAAATTGCAATAAAATAACCCCATATTTGTCTATATAACATCCGGATCGAACTTTTCCCTTAATTACATAAAGATATCATTGACCGTTGGTCAAACTGTTAGCTTTAACGATAGGTTTTACTTTGAGATGAAAGTGTCCAAATTAAAAATAAATAAATAAATAAATAAATAACAGAGAACACACCAGATCTACAACACCCTAACATCTAATCCTTACTAAATCTTCATTAATAGCCAGGGCCACATAAATTCTTACTGTCACTGGATATCCAATAATCCGCCATCACTGTCATTAACCAACACCAACAGCATTATCATCACCAACACCCTTACATCTCCATCTCCAATTCCATCATCACCGCCAACAGCCGCCACACCACAACTGCTGTGACTTCCCACTGCCGTCGCGCCCTTTGACTATCGTCGCGTTATGTCATGCGCCATCCACCAAATCTCCAGCGCTCCTGCAACATCTCCAAAATGGAGAAGATGTGGTGCGATCTCCATGTAATCTCTAGTTTCAGTTATTTATTTATTTATTTATTTATTTTTAAATTGGTATGAGATCTGGTGCGATCTCAGATCTACAATTTCAGTCTGTTTTTTTATTATTGTTTTTCAATTATTAGTTGCTTATATATATATATATATTGAAATAGTTTATATTTATTATTTAAAAAGTTTTTTATATTGTTTATATATTTTTTGGATGAATTTTTTAATTAAATATTATTGTTTGATTTAATTGTTGTTTGATTTAATTGTTGTAAAAAGTCATTTTTGCCCTTACACAGTGAAGTCCACCATGAACTCTAACTGTGGTCAAAGTGGTCAAAGGAATCTTTCTGTAATTAAGAGAAAAGTTCGATCCGGCTATAATATAGACAAACGTGAGGGTATGTTATTTCAATTTACTCTATAAATAAAGTTCTCGTGAGCTACATGAAAATCAGAAACAAGAAGTACAAGATGATTTGACCATGGAAAAGTACAAGATCAGATGAATGGATGCTTCAGTGCAATCTATGGCTGGAATAGCATCTCAGTGTTTGATTGGATAATACACTTTGCATTAAATTTTGACCTTACGTTAATTTTTGGTTTTATTTGGATTATTCTAGCAAAAATGCAAAATTTCTTTATTTCATGGTTCTTGTGTATATAACCAACGTTAGCTTATTTTGCTTTTATCTTCTAATCAGGAGTTAGTCCATCTTCTAATCAGAAATTAGTCTGGACAGAGAAGGTTACTCCTGTTTCCAAATTCGTTCATGAAGACATCCAGACTACTTTGTAGATTTTTTTAACCCAAAATTCAAAACTCTTTTTGACAACAAAGGTTGAGATAAATGAGGTGAATGTTTTGTATTGACATCTCATATTGTTTGGTGAGAGAGTGCCGTTGGGCTAACATATGGAGAGACTTATCAAAACTAGTATGGGATCTTTTTGGGGAAAAACCATGTACAAAATTGTGTAGGCTAAGTCAAAATGGTATGAGAGTGAGATCTATGTTGCGATGTTGGCAAAGGCAAAATAGACAAAACTAATCCCACAACAGGACATGTGACCCTTAAAGATGAAATTAAACTGAGAAGACTCGGATGTAAGATCCAAGACCTCAAAGTCTCAAACACAACCGAAAATTTAAAAGTGCAATGACTTGTACATTTAGACAAACTAAATTTAATCAATTATCTTGTTGGTTGTAAGACTCTAAAACGAAGTTTGACCGTCAGGGTTTGAGCCCTTCCCTTAAGTGAGTTGTATTCCAAATTGTACTTGTAGAACTTAATCACGTTAAAACACTGACCCACAATGGTGTTAGTTTAAAATAAAATTAATCTATTAAATTTCTAATGATGCAAATTTTTCTCTCTCCTCTTGTAAATTGTAGGGATTGAATTGTCTTCTCCAATCATTGAGCAACATGTGGCAAGAAATTGATATGAACACACAAATTCTAAAATCTAAAATTTTTGGTAAACTGAAGTGAGTAATGGTTAATTCGAGAGAGAAAATTTATAACTCAACTGAGTAAATATATTTTGATGACAATTAACAAATAAATAGGCAAAAGTTGCAAATAAATGACAACTAAAAATTACGAACAAATTATTTATTCCCTAAAACTATAACAAATTTCTTTCTTTTTTGCTTGAAATATTACACTATTATATAAATTCAGGGTTTTTTTGAGAGGGAATAACTCTAACCCATAGACTCGTCGTACAGGTATGAGGGATTTACTACCAGACCAATCTCATATCATCAAAACTAGAACAAATTATTTATTATTTTCTTTTTAGAAAAATAGCCTAGTGAGAAATCAGAATAAGAGAGAGAATCCAATTTTAGGAAGTGAACCAACCCAAACTACGAATACACTATATATATAACCGATGTTAAACAATCCAAAAAAAAAAAAATTAGTTCAAAACCAATCCAGATATGACAAATTATTTGGATGAATTATTTAGACTAATTACTTAGGTCGTATAGTATTTACTCGATATAAACGCAATTCAAAGAATCATAGTTGGAAGAACACGTGTCACACAATAATAGGTTGGAAAAATCTTTCGAGCAAGTGCAATCTTGGAAATGAAGTTTCCATAGTTTCCAATGACAAGATGGAAAAATCAGTCGGAATATGATTATGATGAGGTGGTTTTAATAAGAAGGAAGAAGAAAATGAGAGGCCTGAAATTGCTTAGCCTCACAAAAACTAATTGTGTATGTAGGCCTGTGTACGAGAAAAAGCCTTGCCTCACCTTATCCTCCTATCCACCTCTCTCTCTCTCTCTGTCTCTCTCTATATTTCGTCTCCATTTCTCTCCCTCTCTCTCTCTCTCTCTCTCTCTCTAGCTAGTTAACTATATCATCTTCACTCTTGACACACAACACTATCTACTTCTGTCCCCAACTTTTCCTTTTCTGTTCTTTTTTCTCTCCTCAAACTTTTGAATTTTGATATGCAAACACTCACTTCAATTCACTTCTCTTCCTCTTTTATCTCAACAACCGTGTAAAAAAAATCCCTTTCTGGGTTCTCTTCATAATTTTCTTATCTTTTTCTCTTCTGCTTCATTTTCCCAGAAAAGGAAATTATTAATCAGCAGCTCTATTAGTATTGAATTACTGCAAGTTCTTTCTGTTTTGAGCTTTTTCAAGCTGTTTAACATTGTTATTTTTATTGGAAAAAAAAAAAAAAAAAAAAAAAAAAACCTGAAACTCTGCTTGAGATTGAAGTTTCTCTGTTGCTCTATAGTTAGTTATTATATATAACATTGTTTTTTTGTCATTGAAGAAAAAAGAATCCTGGAAATTCTGCAGAGATTTATAGCTATTCATTGAGTCAATTTTTGCAAGTTGTTTTTTGTTTATTGGTTGAGGAAGATTAGTGATAGAGTCTGAGTGTGCATGCAGAAATAAAATTTTTGTCGATAAATTCAATTGAGTTCATAGTATTTATCGACAACCCAATTCAATTGTAGTCCTGCAAGTTTTATAACCAATTCAATACTTTTGATGCACAATGGCTCCCAAAACAGGCAAGGCAAAGCCACACAAAGCTAAGGGAGACAAGAAGAAGAAAGAAGAAAAAGGTCTGTTTCATTCTCTTATATCTATATATATTCTTTAATTGCATCTCATTTTCTTTTCATTCTTAATTTTCTGTTTGGCTTCTAAGAAAATAACTCATACCCAGATAAGTATTTCTGTTTGTATACATGTGTTTGAAGCTTCTATCAATTCTTATCAAAATTTTCTCATCAATTTGTTTCTGTTTGCTGACTGAGAAAACAATGGAAAAAAAAAAAAAAACAACCCATTTGTCATACCCAAATGATTTAATGTTGTTATATACATTTAAATCCAATTGAATAATTATGCTGATACTGTATTTATGTTTTATAGCTGATTACTATCATTTTATTTAAAGCTTCTATCAAATTCTCACCAATTATATACATTTGGGTTTTTGAGGAAACAAAGTGTTATCTAGCTTATTATATTAAATTTCATTTAAGCTTTTTCTCAATTCCTGTCTTTATTTTATTTTATTTTTTGTCAAACTTTTGTGTGGCAACAGATTGGTCCCTTATTTATTTATTATACTTAATTTGCTTAATTCTGAAAAAAAAAAAAAACAAATTATACTAATTAATTTTCATAATGTTTTCAGTTTTGCCGACCGTAATAGAAATTACCATTGAAATCCCCAATGACTCACAAGTCACACTCAAGGTACGAATTTCTTTCCTAAACACCTCCTGTAAGAAAAAAGTTTGAAGGAAAAGGTCGGAACATATAAGTCATATTTTTTAATAATAACTTAATAGCGATAATATTAAACTTAAATTCACATACAATGGGACACATGAATGAGAGAAATGATTTGATATGATTATCTTATTGAAACTTTTCTCTTTTGACGTTTCTCAATAATCGTTTTTACCGAATTTACAATTTATTTATTTATTTAAGTGTTTCTCTAACGTTGGAAACTTTGTTTTGTAATAATAGGGTATCTCTACGGACAGGATCTTAGATGTGAGAAAGCTTTTAGGGGTCCATGTAGAGACATGCCATTTGACCAATTTTTCTCTATCTCACGAGGTACTACTACTCCACTATTACTATTTAATACTATTCACTTGCTTTTCTTTATTTGTATTTTCGCTCCACCTCTTGCTGCTCACGTGCCCATAGGTCCACATGTTTTACAATTCCATGATAGATCCATTTTTGCCGTTGATATCCGGGCTTTCCTTTCTATTAGACCTTCTTCAACCATTCTTCGTTTCTTAA
Source organism: Acer negundo (assembly GCA_035582765.1). Taxonomy (NCBI): domain Eukaryota; kingdom Viridiplantae; phylum Streptophyta; class Magnoliopsida; order Sapindales; family Sapindaceae; genus Acer; species Acer negundo. The sequence goes on along the minus strand of CM069236.1, from coordinate 7,743,159 downwards.
AAATGAAGACAAGAGTAGAACTTATCATTCTTCAAAATGAAGACCACAAAATGAAGATAGCCTTTGGTTCTTCAAAATTGAAGATCCAAAATTGGATCTTCATTTCACTATTTCATTAAAATATTATTATTATTTTTTTCAATCTCTTATTTCACTTTTTTAATGAAACTCAATTAATCATATATAATTTTTAATTTATAAATGTAATTAGTATAAAAATTATATCATTAGAAATATTTTGTTAAGATCTTACAACCGAGTATAATATTGACTATATTTTTATTATTTTTAAATTTTAAATTTTAAATTTTTTATTAATGAACTAATAGGTATGTTAACATTTGGAACACCGCAGTAATTTTTTGCAACAAAGACAACCCGAGTTTAGATTTGACGCCGATTTCGGTTTCGGTTTCGGTTTCGGTTCTGGTTCGGTTTGGTTTCGGTTTCAATTTAGAACAGGAATCGGAACCAACCTTAGAAAGTTCCCATTTTTTTTTTTTTTTTACATTACAAAATATTACATTTTATTTATAAAAAGAAATATATATATATATATATATATTAGAAATGACATTGTAGAGTATTGAACCGTAGTCCATAACACTTGTTCAAGTAAGTATATTTTCTATTGTCTTCTCTGCTTTTTTTATATAGATTATGCCTCTCTTCACTGCTCTTATTTATCTGATGTGGGATATGGGCACATCCCACATCGGATAAATAAGAGTAGTGAAAAGAAGTCTAACCTATATAAAAAGATTAAAACATACTTACCTAGACATGGGCTATGGACTATAGTTCAGTACTCTTCAATGTCATTTTTCTTTTAAACATTTTATTTTTATAAATAAAGTGTTTTTTTTTTAATAATTTAAAAATAGAGAGAGATAGAGAGAGAGGAACTGTCGGTTCTGTGAAAAATGGAATCGGAACCTCCTTGGTCCCGGTTCGGTTCCGATTTTGGTTTTTCCGTTTCGGTTAGGCGGTTCGAGCCAAACCGACGACGGATCAACCCAAGTTTGCCAAGACCATCCTTACGTTGAACAAAGTAGTTGTCATGAACTTCAACGACGTTGACAATACGAATGAATAAACTTTGACGCATTTAAAATCTTTAGTTAGGTGTGACAAATTATAAAAAAGATTAGAAATTTTTAGATGTAATAAAAGTAAGTAAATTATTATCTAATATTAAAGAAAGTTTGAAACATTATTAATAAAGTAAAATAATAATATTTTATTATTTAGAGATTGTGAAATGAAAAATGGTTAGAATAGTAAAATTACGAAGATGGAATATTTTAGAAATATTCTATTTTCAGTCTTTAAATTGAAAAAAAAATTGAAGACTGGTTGAAGATGGCATTATGGAATCAGAAGCCTACGATTAATTAGTTGGGACTTCTAGTTGTCGTTACATTTACTATTATGATAATTTTCTTAGATCGAGCGGTTCATACTAATTTGTTTTGACAGTATAGATTAATTATGATAATTAGATTTAATTTTTGTGAATAATTCATCAAAATTCATGTTCAACAATATGAAAATATTCTTAACTATCCCTTGAAAATTCATTCTCTTATAAGGGATCCCTTAATTTAACATAAAGTAAAGATTTTCATGAAATCTATTAATTTGAATGAATTTTGATCTGATTTTTTTTTTGTATGATAAGTTCAATGAAATCTATTATATACAAAATTTGAAAAATTTTCAAGTAATACAATTTTTTTTTTCTCATTTTTCGCCATTTTTTCCAATGCTTCATATTTAACAAAATTTGGAAAAAATAACTGTAGTGCTTGAAAAAATTTCAAATTTTTTATACATTTAAATTTCATTGAACTTATCATCTACAAAAAATTCAATTCAAAATTCATTCAAATTGATGGATTTCATGGAAATTCTTACTTTATATTAAAATAAAAAATCTCTTATTAGAGAACCATTCCTACCTTGAAATGTGTCAAAACCATTCCTCAAAATTTCATGAAATTTTCTTTAGGAACAAAGGATTAATAAATTTTGGGAGAAAAAATATTATCAAAATTCAAAGTAAAAAGGGTTCCTAGGAAATTATGGTAATATACATACATATATATGAGCTACTCTTAGGTGCAACGTTACATTATGCAACATAGAAATTTTTTACCGTGATCATCTCTTCTTCGGTACAACCACATCAATTAATATGTGATTGCATGTTCTAACATGAAATCACAATAATTTTATTGTGTGATCACGTGCAATTTATATATGATAACATTTTATATATTTGTGATCACATTCAATCATATGTGATCACATACTGTTATATCATGTAATGTTGCACCGAAGAACGACCATATATTATATTTATATATATATATATATAGTCTCATGCACTGATATTATCAAAATTCAAAGTAAAAAGGGTTCCTAGAAAATAATGGTAATATATATATATATGTATATATACGGCCCGTTTCACATCAGTGTATACTGATGTAACTACATCAGTACTGATGTATGTAGATCACTGATTATAGAGAAACTAACAAGTGCATACACTTTGAGTCAAAGTATGTCAATCTAACACACTAACCAAGTTATATCACAACACATTGACTTGAACATTTCTGTATATATATATATATATATATATTTTTTTTTTATAACACAAGAAGGATCCTAATTTTAAGACATGAAGGATTAACTGAATAGTCACACAATGTGATCATAACTAAAGGCCATAGTTTCCTACTTGGTGAGAGGATGGGAGCCCCAATTTCGAACTAGAGTCTCTAAGAGCTTGTTTAGTTGGGCTTTTGAAAAATCTCGATTGGTAAAATATCTACTTGTAGTAGATCTATTAGAAATAGAGTTTTTGAAAAAAAATAAATAATAATTATTTGGTTGGTAGACTTTTTTTTTATGTCTATTTAGAGAAGCACCTTCCCATGAACTTTTGTCTAGTAGAGGTTTAAACTCTACTAACATCTACTCAATTGAAAATAAATAATCTCAAAAACTCAACCAAACAACTCTAAAAAAACTCAAAAAAACGTTTGTAGACCTTTTGAGACAATAAAAAGCTCAACCAAACACGCACTAAGTGGTGGTCCGGCTATGTATCATGAATACGGGTACGAGATAAGGGTACGAGATAAGGATACGGGATGATACGAGGATACGACAAATCTCTAAAAATTAAGATATGGATACGGTAGGATACGTAAATTAAAATAATACATATTTATACTTTTTAAAAATAATAATATATAAAAACATATTTGATAATTCATTCAAAATCAAAATATATTCAGAATCCAAATAAAACATCTCACATAACTATATAAGTCATAACAATGTAACATATTACAAGAACCAATAAAACATATCATGTAAATCGTAACATATTGCATACGTCACATAAGTTTTATTCTTCTTCTTCTTCTTCTCTTTCTTCTTCTCCCTATTTTATTTTTCTTCCTTTCTTCTTTCTACATTTTCAACTTTCAAGCGGCCGATTGAAATTGAAATGAGCCATAGATCCCTAATATGAAATATTTCTTTACAATTTCATTTTGACCCCTAAATTTTTGAAATTATAATTTGACCCAATTTTATACTAAAATAATTATAATATTGTCCCAAACGTATCCTAGATGTATCCTCACCGTATCCCTTCGTATCCCCCAAGTAACATTTGGTCAAACTTATGAAAAGTCAACGGATACGCCATTTAGCATATCAGATACATATCAAAAAATATCTGGAGAGTACCTGAACTGATAAGAGTTGGATACGAGTTATCTCCACCGAATGGAGTATCCATACTTCCTAACGGTCCGGTCTTGTCATAGAAAAAGAATATGAAGATTATAAAAAAAAAAAATTATGTCAAAATTATCATGTTTCTTTCTTCTTCTTCTTCTTTTTTTTAATCAAAAGAATAATGTGTTTCAAACAAAAAATAATAACTTTTCAATAATAATAATAATAAGGATGGCTTTTTTCCACCCACCTAATATCTTCCTACACCCATACTAATAAATTAAAATTATTAATTTTACTTCCTACACCCTTTAAAATACCAAATTATCCTTTAAGTATTTTTTAATTATTTTAAACATATATTTTTCTCATTACACCCATTTTCCTCGTTTTAACCATTTTTCTCATTACACCCATAGTTTTAGAATTTGTAAGAACAAGTTTTATATTTTGTATGATGATCTTACTGTTATTTTGATTCAACGCTATTTTAAGTATTTAAACTAACATTAAAAAATCATATAATCAAATGATAACAAATTTGTACTTTTAATTTTTAAGAAAATTGGAGAGGCATTGTAAGTTGTTATTTGCCGAAGCAAGTTCGCTCCAACAAACCTTATTGGCTTCTTAATCTTCTTGCACGAACTCTTCCAAATACATCTGCATTTTAAGTTAATTAATTATATTAGATGCACTGTTTCTCTTCATTTGCTTCCACCACCGTTAAAAAAAAAAAAAAAAAAAAAATTAATCATGTACCTCACATCTATAGTTTTCTTAAACCCATATTATCATTTAAAAATTTGGTTTTTTTAAACTCCATCCATCAAGTTTTTCGATTTACAAATCAATTAAATTAATAATAATTTGTAGTTAAATTAAAGTAAAGTGAGTAAGTGAGTTGTGTTTGAGATCCATGTAAACTAGATCGAGTTCTACAATTGTTTTTTTTTATTTATTTTTTTTATTTTAAATAAAAAGAGTTTTACAAGATTACAACCGTAACAATTTTTTATTCAATTTAAAAAATAATAATAAAAATTAAAGTAAACATAACTAATGCATTATGAACTCATGAAATCAATTTTTTGTTCATCCATTAATAAACTACATGAAAAATAATTATATTTCGTGATTGATGTTGGATTTGATTATGTATATATTATTAGGGTTTATGATATATTGAATGTTCAACACATAAGTGTAGAAAATAAATTTAATTTATAATTATAAAGCTATATATTTTAAATAATTAAATGTAGCGGTATTTTAAAAATAAAAAAGTTTTATTAAAATATATAAGTAGAAAGATATGTGGTGGATGCCTGGGTGGCAATAGAGCCACCCCAATAATAACGATATTGGTCCCATTAATCTGAGTCGCTAACTATATCCATGTGAACTGTGAATTCACCTACAGGTGCGAGGACCTAATCTCAAAGATTCGGTGGACATCATCTCGCTCAAACCCTGCCACCTCACCATCGTCGAAGGTACAATTACTTAACTAACAATCTCAGATTCTCAGATCAAATTCCAACGGTCTCAAATAAAAAACCAACCTCCTCTTAACGTACACCAACTGCACAGTATTACTCCCCCTAACATACTTTTTCAACAGAGGATTACACCGAAGAACAAGCAGTCGCTCACATTCGTCGACTTCTCGACATCGTCGCCTGCACAAACAGCTTCGGTCCGTCGCCGAAACCGGTCTGTCGAGCCAGTACCGGTCCGAAGGATGCCGGTTCGAAGGAATCTGGTTTGTGCGAGAGCGAATCGACGTCGCCACATAACGGAGGCGATTCCTCCAAACCGAGGGCGGGAGACAAGAAAATTGCAGGACACGTGGCGAAGAGCGCGAAGGACGCTGCGGAGAGCATGGAGAAAGGAGACGCCGCCGCAGCCGTGTCCATGTGTCCGCCGCCGAGGCTCGGCAAGTTCTACGATTTCTTCTCATTCTCAAACCTCGCTCCGCCGCTCCAATGTGAGTTTCATCTTTTCTTGAATTTGATAGATTTCGGCTTGATTGAAAAATTGACGATTGAACTTTATTTTTTTTCTTTTACTGTAATTTTAGTTACAATATCTATCTGATTCTCTGAAGAATAATATTCAACCTTAATTATTTGTTGATTTTTTTGTGTGTGTAAATTGTGTCTCATTTAGACATTCGAAGATCGAATCGTCCATTTCTTGAGGACAAAACAGACGATGATTTCTTTCAAATTGATGTGAGTGTTAATTTGTTTTTGAAAATTAAAACCCTTAATTGACTAATTGTGTTTCATTGTTGTGTTCCTGTTAATTATTAATATTATGTATTTTGGTTGGGATTTGTGAAAATGCAGGTTCGGGTTTGCAGTGGGAAGCCGATGACAATGGTGGCTTCAAAACAAGGGTTCTATCCTGCCGGAAAACGTGTACTTCTTTGTCACTCATTGGTTAGTTTGCTTCAGCAAATAAGCAGAGCTTTTGAAGCTGTAAGTTCACTTTGATCTCTGTGACTTTATATTTTGATGTAATTTTGTGACTAGCTCAATGTAAATTTATGCAAATTAATGAATTATAAATTTCGCTTGCAGGCGTACAAAGTTCTCATGAAAGCTTTCACTGAACACAACAAAGTGAGTATACTTCACAAGATATTTTCACTATTTGATTGAAGTTATCAGAGGAAATTGTTGTCCATTTACATTTGCCTTTTGTTTTCGTTTTAGTTTGGCAACCTTCCTTATGGTTTTCGGGCAAACACATGGGTTGTCCCCCCAATTGTTGCCGATAACCCATCTGTTTTCCCACCACTTCCTGTGGAAGATGAAAACTGGGGAGGAAGTGGGGGTGGGCAAGGAAGAGACGGTAAACATGACAACAGACAGTGGGCGAAGGAGTTTGCAATTTTGGCAGCGATGCCTTGTAAGACGTCAGAAGAGAGGCAAATTCGTGATCGGAAAGCCTTTCTACTTCACAGTTTATTTGTCGACGTTTCACTTTTTAGAGCTGTTGCAGCAATCAGGAATCTCATTGACAGCAATCAGCACTCTCTAAATGATCCTGCTGCTTCAGTTTCATATGAAGAAAGAGTTGGGGATTTAATTATTAAGGTGACAAGAGATGTGCCAGATGCAAGTGTAAAATTGGATTGCAAAAATGATGGGAGTCAGGTTTTCAGAATGTCTACAGAAGACCTTGCTCAGAGGAATTTACTAAAAGGCATAACAGCTGATGAGAGTGCAACTGTTCATGTGAGTGCATCATTTGTTTGAATGCTTGTTGCAATTTACTGAAGAAGGTTGTCTTAATTGCTGAGTTCACCTTTTGGTCTTGCAGGACACTTCTACTTTAGGTGTAGTTATTATTAGACATTGTGGTTATGTGGCTGTTGTAAAAGTTTCGTCAGAGGTGAACTGGGAGGGGAATCCAATTCCTCAGGACATTAATATCGAGGACCAGCCTGAGGGAGGTGCAAACGCATTGAATGTGAATAGGTAATTTAATTCCTTGCCTTATTTTGTGACTATTGAACCAAGATGGGCTAACAATCAATTGTTTGTTTTATTGAATACCTTCCATTTCCAGGCATGAAATCATATAAAATTCACACTTAACTATTTTCTTGTTAATGCACGCACATGTACACAGCGGAAAGCAAATAAAAGGAGATAAAGATAGAAACTATTATGCAAACACACACAATCAAACTTGCCTTTTCACGGAACTCACATGTCATTTTCTTTTCTTAACTATTCAGCTTAAGAATGCTATTGCACAAGTCATCCTCACCTCAATCCTCCAGTACAGTTCAGCGGTCTCAAAGTGCTTATTTTGAAAATTTACGGTCTACTAGATTGTTGGTGCGGAAAGTAATAGAGGATAGCTTGCAGAAGTTGCAGGAAGAACCCTCTAAACACACCAGATCTATTAGATGGGAGCTAGGAGCATGTTGGGTGCAACATTTGCAAAATCAGGCTTCTGGGAAAAATGATTCTAAGAAAACTGAAGAAGCTAAGCCTGAGCCTGCTGTCAAGGGTCTTGGCAAGCAGGGTGCACTACTAAAGGATATAAAGAAAAAAACTGATGCCAAAATCAACAAAGTTGAACAGGGCAAGGAGATTCCTGCAGATAACCACCTTGACATGAAAAAGAAATCAGAAACCACTAACCAGAAGGAGATGGAGAAACGAGATGAGGAAATGGAAAAGATATGGAAGAGGCTTCTTCCTGAAGCAGCTTATTTGCGCCTCAAAGAATCAGAAACGTGTCTACACCTTAAGGTTTGCTTTCAGGTTCCCAGGAGAACAATTATCTGCCAAATTTGATCTATCTAGTTCTTTTCTTCTTTTAATACTAATGCAGCAAACTTATCTGCTAGATTTTCGAGTGTTGACTGTGAAGCCTTCTTACATCGGTGTGCTTATAGAACATAATTTTCTTTTTGTCATTTTAGACTTTCATTTCTAATTTGTTTGGTTGGTTCATGTGGCAGTCACCTGATGAATTGATTGAAATGGCTCATAAATATTATGCTGATACTGCTCTTCCAAAACTGGTTAGTTCCCCCAAAACCTACTCTTTCTTTTCTCCCGAGCTGTTTAAGACTTAATATGTCTTGTTGGTGTGACCTTGAATTTACTAGGTGGCAGATTTTGGTTCCCTTGAACTTTCACCAGTTGATGGAAGGACATTAACAGATTTTATGCACACCAGAGGTTTGCAAATGGGCTCCTTAGGGCGTGTGGTAATTCCCTTATTTTGTCAATTTCCTAATTCATTACCTTCTTTATTTTTAATTATTTCTGCTTCCACTACTTAAATGGTTACTTAATTTACTTTGCGCCTCTGTTAAGTACTACTCATTGCCATTTTGGTTCATCTTTTAGTATAAAAAGGAGAAAAAGTTTTGAACTAAGATAAAATAGGTATGGTAGTCAATTGCACCATCAAACAAATGGAGACAAAATCATGGAAGTCATATGATTATTTGGCATTCCCATATCTTATTGTTCTCTACAGCAAAGGAACACATTGATTAAAGTCAATTAGTGTTTTCAAAAAATTCATTAAAGTTATTCCTTCAAAAAAAAAATTCAGATAGCTAAGTATAGATAATTTTGTTTATTGTAAGAGACTATTTGTCTTCTTCGTCAATAAACTTGATGAAAGGGAAAAAGATAGGAGGTTTTAAGGGATCCTGAAAGTAATGAGCCAAGTTTAATATAAATCGACTCTATATGTTGTTGTTCACCACTGTTGTTACATTATATAATCCCACTTTATACTAGTATAAAGTTTTGTGTAAGATGCTGGTAAGTGGTAACTGAAACTGATTTAAGTAGCTATGTGGTGGAGCATCTTGCTGGTTGACTTTCCTAAGTTCTTTTGCCTTAACAGTTTATCCTACCGAGTTATTATTTCTCGTCATTTAGTTTACCATTTTTCCTGCTGACGTGGCTACATATCATATAATTATAACTACACTATTCCATGCCTATTCTTATTAGTTTTCAGAATTTATTTTTTTTCTTGCTTTTAATTATCTTTTCCTGGACATTCTAGGTTGAACTTGCAGATAAGCTCCCCCATGTGCAATCCTTATGTTTACATGAGATGGTTGTTCGAGCCTACAAACACATATTGCAAGCCGTTGTAGCAGCAGTTGATAATGTTGCTGAATTGGCTGCTTCAATAGCATCATGTTTGAATATATTGTTAGGAAAAGTGTCTACTGAAAACGCTGATGCAGATATCAGGAATGATGATATGTTAAAATGGAAATGGATGGAAGCCTTCCTCTTGAAGAGGTTTGGATGGCGATGGAAAAATGAAAGCTGCCAGGATCTGAGAAAGTTTGCTATTCTTCGTGGGTTATCTCACAAGGTTTGATTATTAGACCTTCTTGCTATTATTTGAGGCACCTCAGAGTAAATATACTCTATCTTCGTTTCTTAATGAAATGATTTTCGGCAGGTCGGGCTTGAACTTGTTCCTAGGGACTATGATATGGACACTGCATCTCCTTTTAGGAAGTCGGACATCATAAGCATGGTTCCTGTGTATAAGGTAACATAATTATTCACAATAGATATTGGATTGGATCTTGTTATTGTATTTTTCATTTCTTAATATTTTTATTCTTATCTACAGCATGTTGCATGTTCATCGGCCGATGGGCGTACACTATTAGAATCATCCAAGACTTCCTTGGACAAAGGTAAATTGGAGGATGCCGTTAACTATGGCACTAAGGTATGGGATAGTTTCTCTATTTTTGATTTTTGATGACACGTTTAACAAAAATCACTAGTAATTTTGAACTGTTTTTTCATATTGAATCTTGAAGGCACTCTCAAAACTTGTGTCGGTATGTGGTCCTTATCATCGAATGTCAGCAGGAGCATATAGTCTTCTGGCTGTAGTGCTCTACCATACTGGGGATTTTAATCAGGTATCATTGAGTACTAGGATGCACCATATGGTTATTAATATGTGCTGGCATGCATATGTATGATCTTATCTTGGTATAATTGGGCATTTTGGAGTTGTACATTGAAAATGGTATTCCAGTCTCTGTCACATCATTCCAGAATTGAGTACCCATGCTGAATGAATGACAAATTCCAGCACAATTATGACCCCAGAAATTTTGTGGTTTTTCTTTTCTTTCCATTTTAGCTTTATGAAGTTTGACATAGTTAACCAAGCATTATTTTTTGTAAATTTTATTTTTCAATAGACTGACCTTTTCACATTATACAGGCAACCATTTACCAACAGAAAGCATTGGATATAAATGAGAGAGAACTGGGACTTGATCATCCTGATACAATGAAAAGTTACGGGGACCTAGCTGTCTTCTACTATCGACTTCAACATACAGAGTTAGCACTGAAGTATGCATTGATAAACTTTGATTATTTTTTTTCCTTGATGTTTTCAATTACACAGCGGCTATCTCATGATTTAATCATTGACTTTTAAAATGCTGATTTCGTTATTTAATAAATTTGGCTTGATGGCTCAAAAAAACACAGTTCACTGTCAATAGTTAATTTTTAAGCTCTGCCGCTTTTTAACTATGATAATATTGTTTGTTGTTTTTTTGGCATTCGGGTCACTAAAAAGGTTTCAATTTTAAGTGTTTGGTGCAGTACAGGATTGGGCTAAAATAGTCCAATCCAATCCGGCGTACCAAATCTACCCAAAAAGAAAAAGCAGTTCTTTCATTCAGTGAAATGGTTTGTTTGTTGACTTGCATCAAGAGGATATCCTCATAAAGGGTTTATGTTCATGTTTTTCTTATTCTAGGTATGTCAATCGTGCGTTGTATCTCTTGCATTTAACTTGCGGACCTTCTCATCCAAACACGGCTGCCACCTATATTAATGTAGCAATGATGGAAGAAGGTTTGGGGAATGTCCATGTCGCCCTTAGGTACCTGCATGAAGCTCTCAAGTGTAACCAAAGGCTACTTGGAGCTGATCATATACAGGTAAAAAATTTCTCCAAGATTTCTGTCTTTTTTCAGATGAAAAGATGTTGACCAATTATTCAATTTGTTACTGATGTATCTGTCTGTGACCAAATTGAAACAACTTATGCTCAAAATGTGCAATTGGTGGCGGGGAAGTTTTGGGGGTGTGATTAAGGTTTTTGAAAGTTCTTACAAGTTAAACCACATTACTTTTAAAAATATATAAACCTTAGAAAATATAATTGGGTTGGATGATGGTCAGTAGGTTCATTCCGAGCTTAAACATGATTGAACCGAGTAACTAGGTCATATATAAGGTTGTTGGCTTGTATTTCTGTTTTAACACATCTGGTTTGTTCAGACTGCTGCTAGTTACCATGCCATAGCAATTGCTCTGTCTTTGATGGAAGCATATTCCTTGAGCGTTCAGCATGAACAAACCACCCTACAGATACTGCAGGCCAAACTTGGGCCTGAGGATCTGAGAACGCAGGTAAGTTTCAATTCTGCTATCCGATGATTGAAGCTCATTTTATATAGTGATGCATACATATTCCACAAATTTTGAATCAATGAATGTTTGTAGGATGCGGCTGCGTGGCTTGAGTACTTCGAGTCCAAGGCTCTGGAGCAGCAAGAAGCTGCTCGCAATGGTACCCCAAAGCCAGATGCCTCAATCTCCAGCAAAGGTCATCTAAGGTAATACTTGCACATTAGTGTGTTGCATAACTTGCATTCAACTGATATTCTTCTGTCCATCAATAAAGAGTGCAAATGTTAAGTTGCTCCTCCTTGTGATCTTTAATTCTGAAAATAAAGTTTGAGGCTATCGAATCAACATTTACGCATATACCTTCCAAAACTTATTGATAAAATTTAGTGACCAAATTTTGTAATATTGAGTTGTTCTAAATAATATGATATCATCTACAATTTACCTCTTGGATCAGTGTATCGGACCTTTTGGATTATATTACCCCAGATGCAGATATGAAAGCAAGAGAGGCCCAAAGGAAAGCCCGTGCAAAGGTGATAAAGTCCTAACAAATCTGTGGTTTCATTTCTTACATTGCTCATCAAATCTGATTATCTGTATATCTGTATATCTCTGTGCTGAAATAATATGATTAAAAAATTTCCCTTTATCATACAGCTTAAAGGAAAACCAGGCCAAAGCTGGGAAACAATCTCAGATGAATATCAGAAGGATGAAATTTTGTCACCCACTTCTCCGGTTGTGGAGAATTCAAGTGATAAAGAGAACAAATCTGAAGTTCAACATGCAGAAACTAAGAATGAGAAATCTGATTCAGTTCTTCTAGATCAACCGGTATTGATTAACAATGATGACCTGGTGCAAGATGACACCTCGGATGAAGGATGGCAGGAAGCTGTTCCCAAAGGTCGCTCACTTACAGGTCGCAGGTTTTCTGGTTCAAGGAGGCCAAGCCTTGCAAAACTGAATACCAACTTTATGAACGTATCTCAGTCATCAAGATATCAAGGAAAGCCCTCTAATTTTACATCCCCAAAAGCAATTGCAAGTGAATCTGCTGCTTCTACTGGATCCAACCTTCCTGTTACTAAAAAGTTTGCTAAAAGTGCAAGCTTCAGTCCAAAGCCAAGCAGTGCAAGCCCCGCCACTGTTGGAACAGATAAATCAGCCCCAGCTAGCCCAGCTACAACTGAACAACTTTCCAAGTCTGCACCAGTTAATAGTTCAATCAGTGTTCTGGCAGCTGGAAAACTTTTCTCCTACAAAGAAGTTGCCTTGGCTCCACCAGGGACAATTGTGAAGGCAGTGACTGAACAGTTTCCAAAAGGAAATCTTGCCACGGAACCAAGTCCTCAGGTAAGTCAGGAAGCAACTATGTCAGTGATCACCCCAAGTGATGTGACAGCAGTGAAAAATGTAGAAGAAGAAAAAGTTCAGAAACCTGTAGGAGAAATTCCGATTCTGGACTGTGAGAAAGAAACAAAATGCCGTGTCAATGAAGAACAGAAAACTAAAGTCAGAGAGCCAGCAGTTTCTGAATACCCAAAAAAGGATGCTGCTATTGAAAACATTTCTGCAGATGCTGGAAAAAAGGTAATAATTGCTGAAGCTGGAAATGTTGAGACATGTCCGGTTAAGGATTTAAGTGCAATTAGTTCCAAAACTGAAGTGTTGGAAACAGGAGCATTTGAGACATCTCCAACTACCTCTCCTGATCTGGACCCTCTACCTGTTTCATTGCTGGAAAAAGATGCATCCATTCTGAAAGAAAAAGTGGTTGATGAAAATTCGCAGGATCAGCCCAATGGTGACATTAGCGTTAAGCAGTCACCAACTGAAGAGAAACAAGATGAAGCGGAAACTATAAAGGAGACAACCAAGAAACTTTCTGCTGCTGCACCACCATTTAACCCATCCACAGTTCCAGTTTTTGGCTCAGTTCCAGTTCCAGTTCCTGGTTACAAAGATCACGGAGGAATTCTGCCCCCACCAGTGAATATACCTCCTATGCTTGCAGTTAACCCTGTTCGTAGATCACCTCATCAGTCGGCTACTGCCAGGGTTCCATATGGTCCCAGGCTGTCTGGTGGCTATAACAGATCTGGGAATCGAGTTCCACGAAACAAACCCGGTTTCCATAACAGTGAACATACTGGGGAAGTGAATCACTTCAGCCCTCCCAGAATAATGAACCCACATGCAGCTGAGTTTGTTCCTGGCCAACCTTGGGTTCCAAATGGCTATCCGGTGTCTCCAAATGGTTATTTGGCTTCTCCAAATGGCATGCCAGTGTCTCCAAATGGATTCCTTGTATCTCCTATTGGCGTTCCAGTAATGCCAAATGGATATCCAGCATCTATCAATGGTCTGCCGGTGACTCAAAATGGGTTTCCTACTTCTCCCATTGGTTCAGTAGATTCGCAAAGTATTGTAACCGTTGATGTTGGAGCTGAAGCCGTGGCTGAAAACATTGAATATCTAGGGGATGAGAAGTCCTCAATGGAAATTAAGGATGAAAAACAGCCGCTTGAGGAGAAACTTCCTGAGGATCAACCTGTACATAATGAAAGTGCTCATCCTGTAATAGATGAAAAACCAACAAACATTGCCCCAGTCGCCAGCGACACTGATGTGACAAAGGAAAATTGCAATGACAGGCCACAACCAGTTGAGGGAGAACCAGGCAAATGTTGGGGCGATTACAGTGACAGTGAAGCCGAGGTAGTTGAGGTTCCAAGTTGAACATGTTCACAGCCTGAACTTTTCTTAGATGCGAAAAGTGGTAGTTATATATGTTCACAGCCTGAGGACTGTATAGCTGTGAGAGATGAGAAAATGTGCAACCCGTAATCACTGGAGACCGGGTAACAATCGGGAGGAATTTTATCCTATTCATTCTATCTGGGGCACTTTGTGAATACTTTCTGATGTAATTCTGCTTTGCTGCAGTGAGGAAGAAGATTGTTAATAGGCTGGTATGTGAAAGAAATATACCACGACTATGAGAGGATCTGTTTAGTATTTTTCTGGTGGCTTCATGTCTTTTCAGGTTTTTTTTTAATAATGGAAACACTAATAAACTCGAAGATTTTGTAATAAACTTGAAGATTTTGTAATTCTGTTGTCATACACCTAGGAATCAAGACTGCATGGAACGTATTCAACAATAAATATTTTAGTTTCTTGCATTTAGCTAAATAATATTTTGTTATCCTCTTAATACATTTTGTTTATGATGTTCTTTTCAATTTTCTTTTTCTTTTTTTAAGACATGATTCAAATTCATAATTTTATTGATATATCAAGAGGTTTCTGATAAAAGGTCGTGACATGACAAAAATAATAGTTAAAAAAATATAAAAAAAATAATTTATTTTACAATTTAGTTTTATCGATTTTAAGTTTTGGTAATTTGGTCTCTCAACCTCAACTTCAGCCGTCTTCGGCTATGTAGAACTCACACCACCTTCCTTTTCTGACCTAATACTTTTACACCCTGTGAGTGAATTTTTTTTTAGTCAAATGAAATTCGTCAAATTTATTTCTAACTAAGATGTGGTAAAATTTCGTTTTTAACCAACATTGCTAGTAAAAAGACTATGCTGCTCTTAATGAATTACATGTTATACATGTTACATGATAAACTGAAAACATATTACATGGTAAGTAATCATATAGTGTTCATCATAAACCCAAAAATTAAAGAAATATGTTACTTGATGAAGTATAAAATATTACATAGTTGACTATCATGTAATGTTTATCAGAAACCTAAAATTTTTGAAAACTTCAAAATTGATTTTGAAAATCATGACATAATTAAAAATAGTATCAAAACCTATAGAATATACACCAACAAAACAATCGTTAGTTATTTAAAGCATTAAAAACTCACTGTATGGTGACCATAAGGAAGAAAAAAGGATTTTGGAGAGAGAAAGTAAAGATCTAAGAGAGAAGAAAGAAAGAGAAGAAAAAAAAACACTTAAAGAACATTTTCATCACTTTCATGTTAGTTTTAAATAGTTTTTGAAAGTTTTGATTGAATACGGTTTTATTTTGAAAACAAGGTCAAAAGTGAATTTTGATTTCAAAAATAGGTTAGATTTGTCTACTTAATCTTTAGTGAAATATATATATATATATATATATATATATTTATATACATATAAAATAGGGGTAACTGTACAAAAATCCCCTGAGGTTTGATAATATTACACTAATGACGATTTTGGTCATATTAATATAAAACCTACCCAACATGTCATAAATGTTGGAAAATCATCCCTTTTTGTAAAATGTATACCTATTAACTCAACTGTTTAGGGAAATATGGTCATTTTGACCAAATATAAAAAATAAAAACAATATATAATTTAAATTTTTCAAGAAAAAGAAAAAAAAAATGGTACATTCCCGTGACCCATTTGTCACTTTGAAAGGCCTAGGTTTAGAGGCACATTGTATAATAATATGTTACATAAAGGCAATTCAGAATTCATTATAAAATTCAACAACTTGAAAACACAAATCACAAAAAATGAATAAAAACTCAAAAGAGTTACGATCGGCTAGATTTATTTTTTTCCCCTTAAAACTTCATATGATCATTAATAAACTTTAATACACTTTTGAAATGTGAATAACTTGTAAACTTTCGACAGCTCCTAATAGCTTTTATTAAAACATAATTAACAACTTCCATTTTATTTCTTTTTTCTCCATCTTAAAAAGGAGTTGCCCAGCTTATAAACGGTGCAAAGAACATTCTTCATTTCTCACACGTAAAACACGTCGGATGACACACAAGCGATTAACTGATTAAAGTTTCTAATAAATGAGTGTAGTGTAGATGATATATATACTTCTTAAATATATACACATACTCCTTACTCTAAATCTGTAATACACATGACATATTTAGACATGCTAATCAGCAGCACATATACAGTGATGCTATAGCAAGTTTGATAATAGGAAGTCTACATTTAAACTAAACTCGTTAGGAAAGAAGAATAGAAGGGGTATGGAAAAAGAATAAGCGAAGGCAATCCATCCCTCTTCCAAGCATTTGATTGAAAAAAGCCAAGAAAAAGTTAAGTTGTATCTAATCATTGCTCGACATCCCATAGAAGGAAGGTAAGAGACAAAATTCTACATTAATACGTCAATTCAAAACAGTGAAATATCATGTATTGAAACATAAGTCAATTCATCTTCCTTCAAAATTATAAGGTCCTATTATTTCTACTCCTCTCGTGGCCATCAATTGAATAGCCAAATCCTCCACTTTCGCTTAGCGGTAAATTCTACCCCTTTCCTTCCCAAAAAAATAATTACTATTTCAGAGCAAACCGAATGGTAGTCTTCCCTCTATAGTTTTCTGTGTATTCCCCTCCTACCAGACAAAGAAACTATTCTCTCACGGGCATTTCATCGAGCACCCTAACACAAACACAACAATACAGATACCCCAATTCAACATCAACAATCCCAGCTACCGCAAGCTACCCACCACGATATTCAAAACTCAAATTTCATTTTTCGAATCTAATTGAAACTACCCTATTGGTTATATGCATCATTTTCTAACTTATATGCATACACAACAACAATAACCATCTGATTATTATTCAGTCCAATTTTATGCCAATTATCAAAGGTTGAATAAGTGTTAAGGTATAATGATGGGAACAAAAATAACAATAATTTGTCATTGCAACTTTATCTCAAAAGGAGAAAGAAGGTATAGACTATAAAGTATTGAATGAAACAGTATAAGAATAAGAAAAAAAAAATATTAATCTGGGTAGATATACAAACAAAGCCATCAATCATTCTCAATTGCCTCTTCCACTCATAAATCAAACTTAAATACAGATCCCGATACTCTTTATGAAACTAATTACGATGTGTATAATGTTAATTTAGAGGAGGTGGGGGTGAATAGATTTTATCCGATTTTACCTAATTTTCGTTATTAGTCAAATTGATGAAAATACCCCTAACTAGTCACAATAATATATCAAGTGTATAAAGTGCGGAATCTTAAATGACACAAGATATTTACGTGGAAATCCTCACGGAAAAAACCACAGGTTGTTTAGTGCGCTACACTCAAACCTTGAAATCACTAATTGAAATGGAGTTTACAACCTATATAGACCTCGTCTAACACTACGGTCAATATCCCCCCACTTCTACCCCGCAGGCCTTTAAAAGTGATTCTAGTCCAATTTGCTTGTGGCCTAAGCAATCTTGACCACAAGTCTTACATCTCAATGAAGAGATAATACAACCTAAGTGAATATATGATGATATTCAAAATGCAAATAAAGCTAGGTAACCTTAGATGCTTATTTAGGATGATGATATAACAATTAATACAATCCTCGATATCAATAGCTAAATGATATGTCATAAAGCTTCATAGATTAAGAAAACCTAGATAGCTATCACAACACAACACTCAATCATTTCAACACAACAATCTCTATCTTGAATATTAGAATTTAATCTAAGAGCAAGCAAGTAATTCTAAGAGATGCCTTGATAAATAAAACACTAATTATGTATGATAATAGTGAAGAACATACCAAGGGATGTGTGTTGAGCAAGACCCATGCAAGCATGCATCCTAACTATGCTAGAAAATGCTTAGATGATGTTTTTATGCATATGTAAATGGGTTTGAGTGATTAAATGAGCAATCTTGATTCCTTTTTCTCTCAAAAGTCTCTCTTTTAAATTTAGGGTTCTTGATAATCAAAGAGTCACACATAGACAATGAGAAAATGGTGTATTTATAGATGACTATAAAAGTTTGAGTGAAAAAACAAAATTGCCCTAACTTTCATGGGAGAATGTGCGGCCACCGTTCGCACAATGAAGGCGCATTTTTGGACCTGATGTTTTGGTCCTTTTTATGCGCCCTTGTTATGCGGCTTCTAACCGCATAACCCAAGGGCGCAGAAGTGTTAGGTATTTTGACACTTTAATTATATGCCTTGTTGTGCGGTCCATGGCCGCATAACACAAGGCGCAGAAGTGTCAGGTATTTTGACACTTTAATTATGCACCTTGTTGTGCGGCTAGTGACCATATAAAAATGGTGCATTTTTGAACTAGTCAAAAACATGCGATCCTATTCCCGAATCCTCCTAGAAGACAACTTCCAATACAAGCTCAATGAGAAAGAGCATGGAGGATTTACATAGACAACCACACACATAAGAATACATCAAAGAAGTGCTAGTGTGGAAGTGAAGAGAATGCACAAAAGCAATGAACATTTATGCAATCATGGCAAGTGAGTGTGTGTAACTAAATCTCTTCAAAGAAAAATAAGCACTAGAGATATTTGTGCTTGTCACTCTTGAGGTTTTGAGAAGGCCTTTGAAATTGATCACCTATCACCTTTGCTACCCTTACATCAACCCCAATGTGTGGTTTGTCCACGAAATAAGCCAATCAATAAATGGGATCCTTACACTTTACATCATGCTTTTTAATAATTAAATTTGTTAAAACGATTAGAAAGGGGAGAAATATCTTCGAATCAAAAACTTTTCAGGTGTGAGAGAGCTTTAAAATTTACAAACTCAATTTCGTCACATACAAATATCAAAGACATGACAGAGAAGCTCAACTAAAATATATACTAAAATTATACATGGAAAACATAATTAGGGAAGAAGGAGAGAACCAAACTGAGAAAGAGATGAAGAAACATGGTAGTAGCCTTACCTCTTCATTCTTGAAGCTTCGAGTATGATGGATGCAAAGTCTCTGGTTGAAATGGGAAGAAGAAAGAAAGAAATGGGAAAGAAGCAAGAAATGAAGAGTTAGTGAGTGAGAAGACAAACTAGAGCGATACGTACCGACCAGAGCGACACGTTTTTTATTTGAACAGTGAATGAGAGATGTGTCTGAGAGAAAGAATCTAAGAAAAAATACATATGGGTAATTACAAGCAAAATTTCTAAATGGTCCCCGATCATACGATGTTAAAGACATTTATTCCCTCACTTATACATTGTTTAATAAAAAACTTTATGTAATTTTAGAATCCTCCAAGGATAGAAGTGTAAATGCACTATGAATCTGTGATAAGACATTAAAAAAACATCTGAAGCTTGACAAAGCCGTTTTATGTATGTAAATCCACTTGTCAAAAACAATTTATAAACCTCACAAAAGCCCTAAATGATATGAAAGCACAAATATAACGGTAAGTGGGGTATCGTCCACAAGGATATTCTTTAGCTAAAACTAATTAGAACCTAAGTAATATTAATGCAATAAAAGTAAATGGTTTATGTTGTGAAAATGTGAATGAGCAAACACTATAAAATTACACTAGAAAAGTAACTAAAAATGAAATGCGAATGAATGTAGATAGAAATGATGGAAACTAAGAAATTGATGGACTAGTAAGCTAATATTGGGCAATTACATACAATATGAAAATATGCTCGTTTTAACAATCGTAGCCAACCTAGGATGTATAGAGTTGGCTCTCTATCTCTAGCAAGGGGAAACCTAGGATGTATAGAATTAGTCCCCTACTAGCGATCAATCTTTTCCGAGCAACCAACTTAGGGTGTATAGAGTAAGTTGCTCGTTTCGGATCCTTACCATGAACGCTTACTATCTAAAAAGGGCTCTACCGACAACGAAGGTAGCCAACCTAGGGTGTATAGAGGAGGCTTCTAATCCTCTCACAAGAGCCGTCCTAAGGTGTATAGTGACGGACTCCCGTTTGAGGTTAGGTGAAGAACGTTGTCATTGAGCCGAGATTCCAGAAATCCCATCTATTGGCATAAGCAATAAACAACCTAATAGAGTGTATATCAAGTTGTCTGCACAAATAGAATCCAAGATAAACTTGCAAAGAGAGTGTATCAAAGACAAGTAAATCAATGAAGACATTCATACTCATGAATAGAACTAAGAAAGATAGAAATATAAATCAAATAGTGTTTATATACAAAAACCCAACATCAAAACAAACTAACCCATCAACCTCTTAAAGGGGATTTAGCTACTCATTACAATAATGAAAATAAGAGAAAAGATGGAGAAATAACCCATGAAGATCATCTTCTTCCTTCAAGTTCCCTCAAGATGAGTAGATTGTGAATGAAATGAGAAGAAATGTATTATTAGATTTAGATTACAATTTCAGATTTTTTCTAAGTGTAAAAGCTACTTAAAAATGAACAACACTTTCTATTTATACTTCCTACAAAATAGGGTACAAAATTGCTGTAAAACGACACTGGATCGCGTCGGGGTGCGGTTCAGGGACCCGTACTTTAGTGAGTCGTTCGATTTCTAGCTCTCTGGAAAGGGATAGAGTGCGAGTGAGAGTGCAGTTGGATGACTCGCACTCTATCAAGTCTTCAGCTGTCAGGTCTTAGACCTGGGTAAGAATATAGGTGATAGTGAGGGTGTCTGACCTACACTCACTTGCACTTTATCCTTCCTTCAGAAGTCTGATCCCGGGTTTTGGAGATAGTGCGGTTGGGACCTACACTGACCTTTACTATTTATGCCTTTGTTGCCATTTGTCTAACTTTTCGCCCCTTTTTGTCCCCTTTTCGTCCGAAAGACCCGCGACACGTCCTAAGCACCAGAAATGGATAAACGGTTGCAATAACGAACATAGAGCCCATAAGTGACACTAAAACGCAAGAAAAAGACAAAAAATATGGATTTGAGGGCCAAAATATACAACATATTTGGCGCGATCAAATCTACAACCTAGCAATGAATACAAGAAATAATTAAAAATAGGAATCATTAATGAAACTAATGATAGGTCATCACCAAAGGTAATGATTCAAAATCAGCTCAAGAAATTATTCTGCTGCTATTTTTGGTTTCTTTTACCACTTGCAATAATGATTTTTGTATGTACAGTTAAGCCTTATTTGCAGTGATACAAATGCATATATAAATTACACAATAAACAATTCAATGAGACATCCAATGATTCCTCATTTAACTGACTTGTAAAACTGCAACCCAGTGATTGTCAAGACATCTAAACAAGAATACTTCATAGCAGGATAGCAACGCTGATAATTTATTTGATGAATATATAAACAACAATGACATAAACCCCACGAAATAAATAAGATTGGAGTTGTAAGGTCTCCAAGAGATTGTGTGTGAGAGAGAAAGAGTGTGAGGGAGGGACAAGTACCATTCATGGTAACATTTCAAGCACAAGGCATGGTTGCAGTTGGGCAGCACAATCTTATTGTTTGTCTCCATGCATATTCCACATTCTTCTTCTCTTTCAATGTCTACATCAGTACGTTGCATGTGTTCCTCATCATCTCTTCTTCGGTACCTTTCCATGCATACTGCCTTTTAGTTCGTATCTTCTGTATCAATGACACCTCTTGGCAATTGTAGTAAAGAGGGATAAATTACCTCTGCCCACAACAACAATATTAATTCAGTAAGATAACAGAACCTAAAGGCTACTCAAGTTGGTAAACACACCAAAATAATCAAGATGGATAAATGTACCATAAAACTCTCTAATGCTTGCTTTTCTTTCATGAGTAGACATGGTAGTTGTGACATCCACATAAACCTACAAAGTTGCTAAGGTCATTTGTTATCCATAGTTGAAATATGAACTAAAAAATAGTGTCTCATTTAAAATAAATTCAACCTTGTAGATTAGTGTTCTTAATAGTCTAAGAGCCCCGAGAAGGTTACAGTCTATCCATTGCACTAAAAAGAAGAAAATGTGTGAAGTTGGATAGTATGACATTCTCAAATGAAGGCAGGTGCCATCATACTCCCTCAGAAAATTTGATGCCCTGGAAACTATAAAGGATAACTTTGTTTAACTAGGATTGTATCTTTGTATTTATCTTTAGTTTAATTCCTTGTTTTTATCTTTTGTTTATTTCCCTCTTATCTATAAGATACACAAGTTCACTTGAACTAAGTTTCTACAAGCTATCTCATGTATATGTACTTCAACAAAACTTACAATCTATATACTGGAAATTATTCATATTCTATATGGTATCAGAGCTCTCATAACTTAAAAGAGTCCACGATCCAATAATGGTTAACACCACCTCTTCTTCCTCAAACTCAGTGACTGTCATCTCATCTTCCTCCTCCTCTCATGACCTCACTTCGTTCGTAAACACCAACATCTCTATTAATATCGCTACTCAAGCACCGCTAAAGCTCACGGCAATAAACTACCATTTCTTGAAACTTTAATTCCACACTCTTTTTGTTGGTTTTGCTCTCATGGACTTCGTTAACAGGCAACGTCCATGTCCTCTGGTGACCACCACAATAAGCGACAGTACCACACCAAATCCCACCTATCAAATATGGATTAGACAAGATCAGCTGTTGTTAAACGCAATACTTGGATCCATAACTCTGTCTATCATCTTGTTTATTGCTTCCGCTAGAACCGCTCATGATGCATGAACTGCACTAGCCAACACCTATGCAAAGCCTTCTAGAGGACATATCATGCATCTTAAAGGTGCACACACTAGCATCTCCAAAGGTACTCAATCTATCACCAAATATATGCAACATGCAAAGAGTATCGCCGATGAACTAGCCATGCGTTATGCCCCCGAAAATCCTGAAGACTTGACAATGAAAATACTAAATGAGCTAGGTGATGAATTTAGAGACATATCATCAGTCGTTCGTGCCCGTGATTCACCAATCTCATTTGAAGAACTCCATGAAAAGCTTCTCAATTCTGAGGCCATCCTAAAATAAGAGGTCTCAAAAAACCAAAAACTTCCCATCACAGCCAACTATATTGCCAAACCTTTCTCTAGTGGTCACCAAGCCAGCTACCACCAAAACAACAACACTACCAATAGAGTCTTCATGCCAAACCTCTCCAAAAAATCGGTCGACTCCCTCTTATCAAATCAAAATTCTAGTAGAAAATCCACTACTCGAAATCAACCAAACGGGCCCAGACCTTATTGCGGCTTCTGTCAACTTTGTGGAGAACAGAGATACATAGCCAAACGGTGCTCCATATTCAGCTTCACACCAGCCCGGCCTCCTGTGAACCAGCCGAACCAATTGTTAGGATTATGCTCAATAGCAAGAGTGTAATAATGTAATTGACAATCTTTTCATATTAATAAGTGATTTCTGGTTTAACAAATCTTATAGTTTAATTATTATAATTGTCAAAAGTAAATGATCATAAGGTCAAAAGGCTATAAGATATAAAGAATTGTTCGTACATCTGGATATGTATGAGGTAGACACAATTCTTTAGTTAGTTTTGAATAATGTTCACAACTTAAGATAAAGGTTGGGCACATTTACCTTGTTAAAGTTGTAGATTCTTTTGCTAACATTTGAGTGAGATCAAATGTGATATGATGAGTATAAAATCATTAAAGTGTCTTTGAGTAAGCGAATCTAGTGCACTAGGTACATTGAATAGGATCACAATGAAATACTTTATATAGTATCGTCAGTAGATAAAAGTTTTCATTATGAAGGCAATCGGAGAGTCTATCTTAATCCTGTGATGAATGATGGACTTATGGTTACAAGTGTTATCATTTGAGTTATCAATGAGTACGATTATATAGCATAGTCTATCCTCGATAGTTTGGTGGTATTCATTTGTTAATCGATAAAGGACTTCATTTATAGATATGGACATCTTGGCTCCATTTATTAAAATGAGAGTATAATATTATCATATAGATATTTTGAAGTATTGGATATTAAATCTTAACGTTGATTTTTCGATAGCGTCTATTGAAACATGGCTTCTGGACAAGTCAAAATATAGAAGTTCAAAATGTGGTCATATAAGTAAATATGGTAACTAGGAGAGCTATAGGTGGTCTATGAGCTCTTGGCGATTACTGATATTATTCATGAGGATACATTATCTCCAATAAGATTGTCTAGGGTATGAATGAGAAATATTTACTTGTTCTATCTTTATTTAAGAGTATAGTTTTAGCTTTTTAGTGGTATGAGCTAAAATTAATAGATCGGACCTAAGTGAATCATTTGTTTATTGTGATCGGGTTATGTCTATTGAAGCTTAAATTTAGATAGCCCGCCAAGATCCCTAATCCACACGGACTTGCATGGATCACTTGATATATTCAACCGGACTAATTTATGGGTCTATTTAGAATTGTATATAATACATTAAGAATATAATTTACACATTATTTATTTAATGGACTGTTAAATTATATTAATGTATTAATGAAAGACATGTGGGCTTGTTTCTTTTAGTAAGAATGGGTCTAGTTCACATGTGGGCTTTTTATTTAAAGTCTTACGGATTTAATAAAATGGTAAAACAATATATAAGCCCATGTATATAGTTGGGCAGCAAGGCTAAATTAAAAGGCCTATTATATTGTTTTATTTATTTATTTATTTAATTAAATGGGAATTAATTAATTAATTAATTATTTATTTAATTAAGAATCAAAATCTTTTTCTGATTAGGAAATATGTTTCTTAGCATTATACTATTGTTGGTAGTATAATAAATATTAAAGACTTTATTTGGTAAGTAGATAAATAAAAGGAATTTATTTATCTAGTCAAATTAGGAAGTCTTTGATATAGTCACAAATACACTAAAGAGTTGGATTAGGGTTTGGAATTATAAAGAATGATAGGAGTCATTGATGGAAACACAAATCCTCTTCAAGTGAGGATTTCGGCCAACCCTAATAATTTTAGGGAAGGAATTTCGGCCACTCTATCTTATGAGAGGAACAATTAGGCCAACCCTAATTATTCATGAGCAAGTATTTCGGCCACTATATAATGCACCATATAGAATTCGGCCATGACCTAATGCTTTGAGAGAGAATTATTTCTTTTGCTTGAAAAATAAATCCAACTCTAGGCATAGTGTGAGAATTCAGCTAAGAGCAAAAAAAAAAAAAAAAGAGGAATTGTTTTATTTCGATAGTGCACTAGTAAACTTTTATATCAAAAGGCTTTTACATCAAAAGGCTTTGTGCCCAACTTCGGATTAGGTTCACACGAGTTTTGATCAATAGATTGATAATTCAAAAATGACCGGATATTCTTTGTTTTATGTTCTAAGAAGTTTAAAGTGACTAACAAAAAAAACTTTTTTTTTTTGTTATCCATCTTCAGGTATACAATTCAAAGAAAGGGAGCCCACACTCCTAGGTGATCCATGTTCGTGATTGGATTGGAAGGTCTTACGGATTACTATCGACACAACGCTAATCGTCATGCTACAAAGGTATGATACTTTTATAACATGTTAATTAATCAAGGGTTAAGGTTCATCTTTAAAAAGGAAAATTTTTTGTTATATACTAAACCTATTTTTCGCATTCCATTGTGTGTATAAACTATTTTTCCCTACACCAACCACACTAACTGCTAAAACAGTGGCAGCCACAAGCCCACTTTGCTGCTCTAACCTCCACCACGCCTGAATGGCTTCTTGACTTAGGCGTATCTCATCATGTCACTACTGATTTGAATAACTTGTCATTGTACTCTCCATATGATGGTTCATATGATATAATGATTGGTGACAACTCAGGTTTAACTATCACACACTTTGACTTTCTCCATACCCCTAAAAATTAATCCTTTTTATTGTCTAATGTTTTATGTGTGCCTAATATGAAACAAAATCTGATTCCTGTCTCTAAATTCTTTGTATCTAATCAAGTTGCCATTGAATTTTCTCCTTTATCTTTTATTGTGAAGGATCTCCATACGGGGGCGTAGCTATGTCAGGATGGACTAGGAATGGTGTCTATGAGTGGTCGTCTCATGCTAAGCCTGAAACATCTCATGTCATGGCTTTTTCTAGTGTCAAAGCCACTCTCCTTGATTGGCACCATCATCTAGGTCATTGGTCGTCGAAAATAATTTAGTGTCTAGTAGGATCTCAAGCATTTTCAGTTATTTCATCTAGTAATTCTAGTAATTCATGTAGTGCATGTCTTTGTAATAAAACTCGTAAACTTCCTTTTCGGTCTTAATTGTTCTTAGTTTTAAACTGCTTAAAGTTGTTTATTCGGATGTTTGGAGTTCTCTAATTTTATCTAAAGATGGTTACAAGTATTATGTATTATTTGTTACCACTTTACAAAGTACATGTGGATGTATCCCGTGAAATACAAATCTGATGTACATGCCATCTTTATTCGTTTCAAAGCCCTATTCAAATTTTTTTTTAACTATTCCATCATCTCACTTTACAGTGACAATGGTGGTGAGTACATAGCCTTAGGGAAAACTCTTGCAAGTCATGGCATATCCCATTTCACCACACCACTTCATACACCGAAACACAATGGTGTTTCCAAGTGTCATCATCGTCACATTGTTGAGACGGGCTTATCCTTTCTCACTCATGCCTCACTACCTCTCACTTTTTTGTCTTACACATTCACTTTGGCTATATACTTAATAAATAGGATGCCTACACCATTGATAGAAATGCAATCTCCCTTTGAAAAAATCTTTGGTACAAGTCCATCATATGCCAAGTTGCGTGTATTCGGGTGTCTTTGTTACCCATGGATTAGGCCATACAACATTCACAAACTTGAGTTTAGCTCTAAAGCTTACATCTTTATAGGTTACTCTATGACACAAAGTGCATAATATTGTTTGGATCTAGAAACCAATCGTGTATTTGTATCCTGACATGTAAACATTGTTATGTCAGTATTTCCATACAACACACTCCACACTAGTCTTCCTAGGCCTAACACAAGCACTTGCACAACTTAGCTATCTCATGAGTCTCTCACTGTACCGGTTCTGGTATCACATGCTCACTCTTCCATAGGTTTGGCTTCGCATGAGACCCCTAGTCAGAACCCACTCTCTATCTCTTGAGCATAAGTATCGGACTCATTGTCCTCACAACCTAATCTAACTCACACTCAAACTAGACCAGTTGATCTCATAACAGACATAACACACATCGCAACCGTACCAGCCCATATTCTCTTTCCAGTTGAATCAGCTTGCACCACAACCGAACCTGTCCTCTTTTCGATCGAATCAGCTTGCACTACCAATGAACCGGTTCTCTTTCCGGTCAAACCAGCACAAACCGCAGCCATACCAGCTCTAATTCCAGTCAACCCGATCGCATTTCCATAATCACCCATGCCCACTAACATCGGCCACCTAATGCTCACACGCTCAAAGAACCATATTCACAAACCCCTCTCAAAGCTATCCCTCACTAAGCCTACATGTGCGTCTCAAGCGTTGCAAATTTCAGAATGGAGGTGAGCAATGTCGGATAAGTTTGATGCTCTCCTTCGAAATGGAACATAGGTTTTAGTTTCTCAACATTCTTCACACAATGTTTTAGGGTGCATGAAAATATATATTATGTGTGTCTAATACAACCTAGGGGGGGGGGGGGGTGTGAATTGGTTTTTAATCGATTATTGCAAATTTTTTGATTAGTCAATGTTAACATATAAAAACCCAAACACATAACAAAATAAATTAAGTGTAAAGTGCGGAAATTAAAGAACACTTGATTTTTACGTGGAAACCTTCAACAAGGAAAAACCATGAGCTATTATACTAGCCACACACGATCCTCAAATCCACTATATGTAATGATGTTTACAACCTAGGTTAACCTCAACCATTCTCGGTCACTGACCCACCACTACTGCCCGCAGGCCTTTTACAGTGATTCTAGAGCAACCCTAGACAACCTCTATATGAAGAGAAAGTTACACCCTCAAGTGATTTCACGATCCACTACTCTCGGTGTGAGCACCTTCTAATCTACCCGCATGCCTTTTATAGAGGAGCTATTACAATTTTTGTGCAACTTCACCCAGAAGCCACAAGACTTTGACTCATTGAAGAGAATTAAAAGTCTAAGTGCATATGATAATTATGCTCAACACAAAATATGCTAGACAAACATATAATGGTTAACTAGATGTAGATAATGCAATTTAACATCCTAGTTATCAACAATGTCAACATGTCCATACATGTGAACTCCATTAGTTGTAAAGAATTTCCAACAACCTAATTGTTACTCAAAACACACATAAACATTCAAAAGCTTAACTAGTTGAATAAAAGACAATCTATCAACTTACTCATCAATAAATCACACAAGAATGTTTATGACTTAAATTTTTTAGGAAAGAATTATCTAATCAATTAAGCTATCATAATACAAACCCAATCATGTCATAACTTCACAAGATTTGCAATAAGAGTGAAGATATGTTAAACTAAACAATGAAAGACTTGTCTTGACTAAGATAGAACAATAAATGAAGATGTAGTGCTTGTTCTACTTACCAAGTTAAGAAACCAAGAAGACCCATGAAGATTGATGCATGAAAGATGTTAGATGCACATGGGTTTGGGTTTGGAGAGTTAAAAAACAACTCTTGGAGCTTCTCTCTCTAGGAACTCTTCCTCTCTCTAAAATGTGAATTTTGGAGTTTTTTTGTCTGCCAAAGGAAGAAGAGAAAGCATATATAATAGGGCAAAACGAAACTACAGAGTTTTGAAAAAAAACTGTCCAGTTCCTGTCAAGTGCGTTGGTCTGTAGCCGTTGATTCGGTGCTTGACGACTAGCGCACTATGTGAGTGCTACGCGGGGTCAAGTGACCGGCGCACATCGGGACCTGGAAAACCAACCTGAGTGCACTACGCGGTTGGTGCATGTAAAGAGATCCCCATATAAGGACCCACTGAAATTTCCTAAACCATTTATAGTGTAAAATATACCTAGAGGGGGGAGGGGTGTAAGAATAGGTGTGTGCCCAAATTCTCGCACTTTTTTTTCAACACAACAAAGTTGTTCACAATATGAAAGCTTAACAAGTAGATTACTATAACAAGTCAATATGAATATGTTTGAGCAAGAGTTATAAGTAATACAAGTTAATATCATATAAAGAAACTAAATTCACTAAAATCAACACAAGTGATTTTTATGTGGTAAAACCTCAAAAGAGGAAACATCCACGGGTTGATACTACAACCATCGGCAAACCGCAATTCACTATGAAAAATAGAAGATACACACTCAAAGAGCAATCAACACATGAAACACTCCCCAAGCTATCAACTTCTATTCTACCCTCAGGGCCTAGTGAACCACTTTGCCTACTTCTTATCAAAGATGTGACTAACACACCTCTAGGAAGCAACTTCCTATCCAAGATGCTCACGTGTCTAGGAAGATTCCTTACTTGTCTATTCGGATCCTCTCGATCCTAGACAAGGCTTCTTGATAATTGGATCACCCCGATCCTAATTAAGACTTCACTCACTTTGACAAGAGACTCCTTTCACAAGGCAATGATCTAAGTGAAGTGCACACAAGCAATATGATGCAATCAAAATCAAATAGAGCAAGTAGATCAAACACACTCTATGAGCATGCAATTAGAGAACTAGATTAGAATGTTAGAGATCATAATAAAAATATCATAGTTCTTAGAACATCTGACTAAACCTAGAAATCAACAATCAAGCTCAAGAACACAAAGTATTTCTAGAATCAAGTTCATGTTCTTCAAGTTTATCAAAAAGATGTTCATATGAAATCAAAAAAGAATAAACTCGAAATCAATCAAACAAGTCTAAAATTGGAATCAAATACATTCTAAACTTTTTTCATCATTCAATAAAGTAGATCCATGAATTTGATCATAAGAAAAATGTAGAGAAGATGATCACCATACAAAGAGATGTACCATGAACTAAAATCAAATGACCACGTTAAACCTGGACATATTTTGACCTTGGAAATTCTTGGTGACTTGTTCCTCTCCTCAAGACCAACGATTTTAGTTTTTGAATCACACAATTCGGAGTTGAATTGAAAAGATATCACAAAATGAAAATTGTAGAAGTTGTAAACATTTCTATAGAATTTTTGAATATAAATGGAGGGAAAAAAGATGGAGAAGAGAAGGAATTCGATCACCTATAAGGCCTTTTCCTCTTCAGCTCCCCATGGGAGGCGCATGAGCTTCACAGGGCAGAGAGGTGGCCTTCCCGTGAGGCTCATGCGCCCTCACGAGAAGATGGTGTAAAATGGCCTTTGGCTATTCGCCTCCTTCGCACTCCTCTCACGTTCTTCGACTGTTCTCCGGTCTCTAAACTCCGAATTTGAATCTGTATTCGGATTACGAACCATGACTCCCTCACGCACAAGGAAGACTATAAAACTTTGACAAAAAGTTGTTGAAACAAATTTAGGTGTGTTCAATATTAATCTAGATGGGGGTGTATAGATTTTATCCAATTTTACCCAAATTTTGTTATTTGTCAAATTGATGAAAATACCCCTAACTATATCAAGTGTATAAAGTGCGGAATCGTAAATGATACAAGATATTTACGTGGAAACCCTCATGAGAAAAACCACGGCTGGTAAGTGCACCACACTCGAACCTTGAATCCATTAATTGTGGTAACGTTTACAACCTAATCCCGGTTTACGATCCAATCCCGATCAATAACCCGTTACCACTACCCGTAGACCAACCTAGTCCAATTGCTTGTGATTTACACAACCTAATCCCGAAAGCTACACAAGTATTACTTCTCAATGAAGAGATAAAAAATCCTATGTTAATATATGATGATATTCAAAGAACAAACAAGGCTAGGGAACCTTAGATGCTTATCTAGGATGATAAGATGACAATAAATACAATCCTAGATATTAATAGCTAAATGACATATCATAAAGCTTAGCTAATCAAGATTAAGCAAAACCTAGATAGCTATCACAATTCAACACTCAATCAATTCATCACAAACAATCTCTATCTTGTATCTAGCATATGATCTAAAAACATACAAGTGAATAAAGAGATGACTTGTTAAGAAAGATACTACAATTAGATGAAGTTAGTGAAAATCTTACCAAGCAAGATATGATGATGTAAAACCATGCATGGATGCATCCTATATGGTTATAGATGATGCTATTGTAGGGAAAAATAAACAAATAAAAGTGTTACACGCAGCGGAAGCGATACTAAAGACGATTTAGTGACTTTTAAAATTTTCCTTTATGAACCTTAAACCCTTTTAATCAATAAACATGCATATATATCAACAAAAGTAAATTACCTCTTGTCGCGTGATCCGATTGACTTACGTCGATGGTAATCCGCAAGACCTTCAATCCGAGCACGAACGTGGATCACCTAGGAGCGTGGTCTCCCTTTCCTTTGAATTGCAAACCTGTGAATGGACCAAACAAATACTTTCTTTTCTTTGTTAGTCACAAAACAATCAAAAGAATGTCAAAATTATTCCGGTCACTTTTGAGTTCACAATCTTATGATCGAAACTCGCGTGAACCTAGATCGATATCGTATACACAAGCTTATTGATGTTTAAGCAATTGTATACTATCAAAGAATAATTTTTCACTCCTTTTTGTCTCTCTAGAATAAAAACTCTCTTAGAATTAAGAAGAAGAAGAAAGAAAATAAAAACTCAAGCACCAATTAAATTGATGTGGCCGAACCCTATAAGAACATATATATAGGTTGGCCGAATTTTTCTTCTTTTTCCTTTAGGGTTGCCGAATTCTATGTAGTATGTAATTAGGGTTGGCCGAATTTCATCATGTCACTTATATAGGGTGACTAAAATTCAACCCTAATTCTTTTTAACTTTATAGACTTCAAACCCTAATCCAACTCTTTTATTTTTATTCTTTTATTTGACTAAATAAAAAAAAGACTCCTTATTTGATTAAATAAATAATACTAATTTATTTATTTACTTATCAAACAAGTCTTTTACTTTTAGGAAAGATTTGTTTCTTTAATTAAACAATTAATCAATAAATCAATTAATTCTTATTTAATTAAAACAAATGAAACAAAATAATATTTTTAGGTCAAAACCTTAACCTAGCCGCCCCACTTATATATAAGATGGGCCTAATATTATTTTCCTATTTCATTTAATCCATTGGACTTTAAATAAAAAAGCCCACATGTGAACCAGACCCATTCTTACTAAAAGAAACAAGCCCACATGTCTTTCATTAATATATTAATATAATTGAGCAGCCCATTACTTAAATAATGTGCAAATTATATTCTTAATATATTAAATGCAATTCTAGATGGACCCTTAAATTGGTCCGGTAGAATATATCAAGTGATCCATGCAAGTCCGTGTGGATTGGGGATCTTGGCGGGCCATCTAAATTTAAGCTTCAATAGACATAACCTAATCACAATCAACAAATGATTCACTTAGGTCCGATCCATTAATTTTAACTCATTCCACTAAAGAGCTAAAACTGAACTCTTAAATAAAGATAGAAAAGGAAGATGCTCCTCATTCATACCCTAGACAATCATATTGGAGATAGTGTATCCTCGTGATTAATATCAGTAATCGCCAAGAGTTCATAGACCGCCTATAACTCTCCAAGTTACCATATTTACTCATATGACCACGTTTTGAACTTGGATATTTTGACTTGTCCAGAAGCCATGTTTTCAATAGACACTATTGAAAACTCAACGTTGAGATTTAATATCCAATTACCTCAAAACATCCATATGATGATATTATACTCTCATTTAATTAAATGGAGCCACGATGTCCATATCTATAAATGAAGTCCTCTATCGATTAACAAATGAATATCACCAAACTATCGAGGATAGACTATGCGATATAATCGTACTCATTGATAACTCAAATGATATCACTTGCAACCATAAGTCCATCATTTATCTCAGGATTAAGATAGACTCTCCGATTGTCCTGATAATGAAAAGACTATTATCTATTGACGGTTCTAGATAAAGCTTTTCATTGTGATCCAGTTCAATGCACCCAGTGCACTAGATCCTTTTGCTCGAAGACACTCCGATGATTTTAGACTCATCATATCTCATTTGATCCCACTCAAATGCTAGCAAAAGAATTCTACAACTTTAACAAGATAAAGGTGCCCAACCTTTAACTTAAGTTGTGAACATTATTCAAGACTAACTAAAGAATTGTGTCTACCACATACATATCCAGATGTACGAACAATTCTTCTTTTCCCATAGTCTTTAGACCTTATGATTATTTACTTTGACAATTATAATACAAACTATAAATGCTATACGATTTGTTAAACCAGAAATCACTTTATTAATATGAAAAAGATTGTTAATTACAACATTACACTCTTGCTATTGAGCATAATCCTAACAGCTATATAAACTTTGATGCACAGAGGAATGATTTTGAGTGTTTAAAGGTGAGTTCTTGTGAATTTTTCTCTTTAAATATGTTACAAGGGAAAAATATGTTTTTTGAACTCTCCAAACTGACCTAAAACAAAAGAGACATATATATAGTGTGTCAAAATGAAGTGACATCGTTTTGATTATTTTTCCAAAATTATGCCTTAACCGCCCTAAACCCACTCTACGTAGATCGGTTCACCTGGGAAATGAAGAATAAGTTCTTCGTGACCGCTCTACACAAAAGGGAGGAAATTAGGTGAACTAGGGGCGGTTGCTCTTGGGTTTTTTAGAGCCGCCCTGCACTTGCTCTACGTAGGGCGGTTGTAAGGCAATCCAATGGCGACTTTTAAATCGACCAGTGGCACCGCTCTACGTAGGGCGGTTGTAGAGCACCTGAAGGACGGTTGTGTAGCACCGAAGGGCGGTTGTACAACACCCCTACAAAAATGATGCATCCTAAGCCTAATCATTACATGGCATTTAACACACAAGATGCAATCAAATTAAACATACAAGAAGATAGATTAATGAGCATTAATGCACACATAATAAAGACATACAACATACAAGAATAAGAATTATGCATGTATTGTGAGTGTGTGCAACTACATCTCTTCAAAGCAAGTAAGCACTTAGAAATTTACCTTTGGTGCTTCTTCTCTTGAGGTCTTGAGAGGGCCTTGGTTGTGCAAAGCATCAACCATCAAAAGCCTAGGCCACCCTTACATCAAACCCCAATTGTGGTTTGCCCATGAAATAATCCAATCAATAATTGAGACCTTATAGTTATGAATTCAACTCGATACACGAAGACGAAGATAACACATCGTATAAGAACGTAAAGTAGCGTAGCTTCCTTGTTGGAACTCGAAACCTAATGAGTGAGTAACCAAAACAACTGAAACTCAATAAGGAATAATATGATATCATATTCAAGTCCAAAACAAAAGAAACACATACAAATAAACAAAAAGTCGCACAAGTATTCCATTTCCTTGAGATAGTCCTAGAACATGCAATTCTACAATGTTTGTCAAATTGAGACTAATGCATGTGCATACTTCTACAAGTGTGTGAATGTGTTATACCAAATGAACACAATAATGTAGGGACACATATGAATGCAATGTGTGTGTGTGCGCTTACGCCTTGCAAGAGGAAGAAGCATCTCAATACCTTAGCATCTAAATAAGCGCTTTTCCTCTTGAAAATGAACTTTGCATGTGACCTTGTTTGTCTTTTTTGAAGCTTGATCTAATCACGAATCACCTAAGAAACTAAGCAATACAAACAAAGAGCATTTTGTTATGGAATCAAGCGAACACAAATCTAAAACCTAACAATCTCCCCATTTGGCTATTCCATGGCAAAACCACCGATGAACTTGTAGCCTAGTGGTAAGTGACACCACTGATCTCAAGTCTATTGTCGTTGGTTCGATTCTCACAAATGACAATTGCTGGAGTTTTTGGGTGGGTTATGTTATATGGTGTGGTGTAGGTAGTTGGATGAGATCTGGTTGGTAGGGGATATAATTAATATTTTTTTCACATTTATTTTCATCATTTCGTCCTAATAGATTACTTGAAGGGACGAAATTCAGTTTTCGTCCCTAAATTAATTTTGTTTTTAAATTGTGTTTCCTCCCTATTGGTACACTTTTGGGACGATTTTCAATTTTCGTCCCGAATATGCTATTGCGACCCATCTAAGGCGACATATGATCAAACCAAAATTGTTATGATTTTGGCCCTCAATTCCGTATCCTTTAGTTTTTTTTTGACTTTATTTTGGTTTCTAATGGCTCGTTTCTAGTCAATTACAAGCAGTCAATGCATTTCGGGTAGGACGTGAGATTTGGTGGAAAAAGGGCTGAAATTGTAAAAAGTGTGTGCAAATCATCCAACTTCAAATGGTCATATCTTCCTCCTCAGATCGAACCACGTTTTGGTTTACATATATTCGAAAAGCCTTGAAAGTCTACTTTCTAGAGGTTTTTATGGATTGCGATTCTGATTCTTCTGGAGAAAGTTATGCCCATTTTAGAAACCACTGTACAGAAACCACTGTGCAGTAACCGCGAACTACCCGTGAACCACTCGTGAATTGCATTCTCCAGCACAGCAAAATGGAGGATTTTGAAGCCAATTTAGAATGGTAATGTTGTCCTTTCATATCTATTTCTAACCCTAGCCTTCACAACATATAAATACACCATTCTTATAGAGAATTTACTCCTCTTACTCTCTCCTTCTTCAACCATTCCTAATCCCACAATTTTTCTTCTCCAATCTCATCAACAAACATCTTGATTACTCCACCCAAATCACTCCTCTCTACCTATTTTCTACATCCATTTCCTTCGTCACTTTTCATTTGACTCCACCTATCTAGATATATCCTCATCATCCAATCTTTGCACCAAGATCAACAAGGAAGCTCAATGAAAGATCAAGCTTACAAGAGAGACCCTAGGGTGATTTCTCTACATTTTTCTTCCTTTCTTTGTTTGTGATTATGTGTAATTAAACCCCCATTCTAGGGGGGATGATTTGAGACACTCTTGGACATGAGTATTTGATAAAGCTTTGAATATTATGTTTACACAATTAAAGTTTTATTCACTTTTTAATTAGATCTTGGGGGATGATTTGAGACACTCTTGGACAATGAGTATTTGTTAAAGCTTTGAATATTATGTTTACACAATTATAGTTTTATTCACTTTTTAATTAGATCTTACTCTTATGTGATTGATTGTGTTATTGACATACTTGTTGATTACAATATGTTGTAGGATTTACTTGTGATAAAATTGATTGAGTTATTGACACACTTAATTGATTGTAACACATAGTGAATAGGATAGGTTGTTAGAGGGTATATCAACCGCAATTGCCTAGGGCTTTGATCGTCACTAACCGATCCCACCTTGACCCCCTTTCCTTAATCAGTTAGGCATTTTGGTGGGAAGTTGTTTAGGGTTTGTAGTGACAATCTAAACACACTTCCAAATGAGATATGTCCTTGATTGTGTGGATTGTATGTTAATGAAGCCATGTATGAATTGCTAAAAGTCCATTAGCTACTCTATCATTTCCCTAGACTTCCACTTAATTGTTTAAGTTCACTTTCTTATCTAGGTTGATGGTATTGGATTCCTCTCTTCATTCATATTCTCTTTAAATTCTTGTTATTTACTTTTCTAATTTTATTAACTCAAAATCCATCAAAAACCAAAACATGGATTTATTTTCTTGCACCTAGTTTAGACTAACATAGATTAGATGACAAATCGATTAATCTAACCTAATCCCTGTGGAATGAATCCTTAGCTTACCGCTTTACTTGTTTTCAAAATTTAGAGCACATTGTATAGGAATTTCTTTATAAACATATTTTGAATCGCGACTTCCTAATGATAGAAAAAGCCTGTTTAAAATGGTGCCGCTACCGGAGATAGGTGTTTAGAGTAGTTGATTTGTGTAACTTTTCTTTGTGGTTAGATTTTCTAGGTAGTATGTCATTTTTGTTATTTTTAGATTTACTAGTTTTGTTTTCTTTTATGTCTTGTGTCTTATGTCATTTTTCTTTTTTGTTTTCTTTTCAGGCACAATGTATCATTTTGACTTGCAATTGGCCATATTCAACCGGGAAGTGGAATTATTTGCCTCAAGGCACTCGAGGGAAGAAAGAGCTCATGACTCGAATTCTTCCAATACGAGTCCAAATGATGGGAATCCTAAGGAAGAAATGCTAGAGGCCCTCCGAGCATCACAAATTTCATGTGATCAAACTTTGAATGGATGTGTGGAGGCAAGTGCACTTAGGTCTTCGGGATTAGAAGCTTCGTTGAGAAAAATGGAAGTGCACATTGGAGCTATCATGGAAGCTATGCAAGGGCAAGAGTGTTAGGATTATGCTCAATAACAAGAGTGTAATGTTGTAATTAACAATCTTTTTCATATTAATAAAGAGATTTCTGGTTTAACAAATCGTATAGCATTTATAGTTTATATTATAATTGTCAAAGTAAATAATCATAAGGTCTAAAGACTATGGGAAAAGAAGAATTGTTCGTACATCTGGATATGTATGTGGTAGACACAATTCTTTAGTTAGTCTTGAATATTGTTCACAACTTAAGTTAAAGGTTGGGCACCTTTATCTTGTTAAAGTTGTAGAATTCTTTTGCTAGCATTTGAGTGGGATCAAATGAGATATGATGAGTCTAAAATCATCGGAGTGTCTTCGAGCAAAAGGATCTAGTGCACTGGGTGCATTGAACTGGATCACAATGAAAAGCTTTATCTAGAACCGTCAATAGATAATAGTCTTTTCATCATTAGGACAATCGGAGGGTCTATCTTAATCCTGAGATAAATGATGGACTTATGGTTGCAAGTGATATCATTTGAGTTATCAATGAGTACGATAATATCGCATAGTCTATCCTCGATAGTTTGGTGATATTTGTTAATCGATAGAGGACTTCATTTATAGATATGGACATCGTGGCTCCATATAATTAAATGAGAGTATAATATCATCATATGGATGTTTTGAGGTAATTGGATATTAAATCTCAACGTTGAGTTTTCAATAGTGTCTATTGAAAACATGGCTTCTGGACAAGTCAAAATATCCAAGTTCAAAACGTGGTCATATGAGTAAATATGGTAACTTGGAGAGTTATAGGCGGTCTATGAACTCTTGGCGATTACTGATATTAATCACGAGGATACACTATCTCCAATATGATTGTCTAGGGTATGAATGAGGAGCATCTTCCTTTTCTATCTTTATTTAAGAGTTCAGTTTTAGCTCTTTAGTGGAATGAGTTAAAATTAATGGATCGGACCTAAGTGAATCATTTGTTGATTGTGATTAGGTTATGTCTATTGAAGCTTAAATTTAGATGGCCCGCCAAGATCCCCAATCCACACGGACTTGCATGGATCACTTGATATATTCTACCGGACCAATTTAAGGGTCCATCTAGAATTGCATTTAATATATTAAGAATATAATTTCCACATTATTTAAGTAATGGGCTGCTCAATTATATTAATATATTAATGAATGACATGTGGGCTTGTTTCTTTTAGTAAGAATGGGTCTGGTTCACATGTGGGCTTTTTATTTAAAGTCCAATGGATTAAATGAAATAAGAAAATAATGTTAGGCCCAATCTTAATCAAGTGGGGCGGCAAGGTTAAAATTTTAACCTAAAATATTATTTTGTTTCATTTGTTTTAATTAAATAAGAATTAATTGATTTATTGATTAATTGTTTAATTAAAGAAACAAATCTTTCATAAAAGAAAAAGACTTGTTTGACAAGGAAATAAATAAATTAGTTTTATTTATTTAATCAAATAAGGAGTCTTTTTATTTAGTCAAAATAAAAGAATAAAAATCAAGGAGTTCGATTAGGGTTTGAAGTCTATTAAGTTGAAAAGAATTAGGGTTGAATTTAAGTCACCCTATATAAGTGACATTATAGAATTCGGCCAACCCTAATCTTAGACTACATAGAATTCGGCAACCCTAAAGGAAAAAGAAGAAAAAATTCGGCCAACCTATATATGTGTTCTTATAGGGTTCGGCCACCACAATCCATTGTGCTTGAGTTTTTTATTTCTTTCTTCTTCTTCTTAATTCCAAGAGAGAGATTTTATTCTAAAAAGACAAAAGAGAGTGTGAAATTATTCTTTGATAGTATACTATTGCTTAATCATCAATAAGCTTGTGTATACGATATCGATCTAGGTTCACGCGAGTTTCGATCATTAGATTGAGAACTCAAAAGTGACCGGAATAATTTTTGACATTCTTTTGATTGTTTTGTGACTAACAAAGAAAAGAAAGTTTTTTGTTTGGTCCATTCACAGGTTTGCAATTCAAAGAAAAGGGAGACCACGCTCCTAGGTGATCCACGTTCGTGCTCGGATTGAAGGTCTTGCGGATTACCATCGACGTAAGTCAATCGGATCACGCGACAAAAGGTAATTTACTTTTGTTAACATATATGTATGTTTATTGATTAAAAGGGTTTAAGGTTCATAAAGGAAAAATTTTAAAAGTCACTAAATCGTTTTTTAGTATCGCTTCCGCTGCGTTTACCACTTTTATTTATTATTTTTCCCTACAAAGAGTGCCAAGAGTTCCCAAGTCCACCAATGCTTGAAGGAACTACCACCATCCCTTGGAATGGTGGGAATGTAGAGTAAAATTATGTTCACGATTTTGCTAATGAGTCTTCTAGTGTTACAGGTGAAGAAGTAGGAAAAGAGGAGACAAATGATGAAATGAAGGAATCGAAGCCTAATGTCCCTCCCACTACCTTTCCAAGCCGCCCACAGAAAGCAAATGGAGCAAGTTTTTTTTTTTTAAAAAACTTATTAAGCCACTTTTTCAAGTGAACGTTTACTTGCCTTTGTTTAGTGTGATTAGGAACACGTCAGCGGGGGACAAATACTTCCAAGACCTAATCACATATAAGCGTATATTCAAAACCTTATAATTCGATTGACTGATCCAAGTAGCATGTCTAGCCGGGATGTAAAACCAAGTGGGAGGCACCCCACCTAGGTACAATTTCTTTGCTTATTTTAATTTGTTTCATTTCTTACTTTTTAGTTTTCTTGTTTAGAATAAGGGTGCGATTTGATTGTGATAGTGGATTTAGGCTTTGATGATCACATTATTTGTCCACTTGGATGGTGGATGAGATATCATTTTTTTTTATAGAATAAGTGTGTGGTTTGTTTGTGTTGTGTTTAGTGCCGAGGGTATTTATGTTGTTTGTGTTTTGAGTTCTTGCCTTCCATGCTTCATTTATTCATTGCCCATGCATCTCAAAGTCATATAAAAATTGAAGACAATGTTTAGATTAGATTTGAGGGGTGTGGATTAATTATTTGAGTTATTTTTCATTTTTCTTTTTCAAGTTTTTCTTTGACCTTTGCGAAAGTACTCTATTTTGAAATTTCTGAGGCAAAATGTTTCATTTCAAATGTACTTCTTGGTGAGGAAATAAATTATTTCTCCTATGTTGCTTTCTTTGAATTTTCGATACTGTTCCAACGGTATAAAGAACGTAAAATTCTGAATGGGGGTTCAAAAGTTATGAACGTTTCTTCGACCAAAGGTCATGGACGATGCCCTGTTTTGAAAATCTGCACGTGAACAATTTTCAATGTCTGTTTACACACTTTTCTATTTTGAATTTTGAAATGTTTTCTAAATGAAAAGTGTGCATTTTCATGACTATTTTCCTGTTCCAAAATTTGAGAAAGGTTTATTGATTATTCATGAAAATATGCACTGAAGAGCGGACATTGGTCGATTTCAAAAGTCAGCAGTTTTTGGAATTTTATCCTCTATGTTGAGATGGTCTATCGCATTGTGTTATTTTTGAGTGTTTTGTGTCATGTTAAGTGCATGCCATTAGGTTGAACTCTCTTGTTTCAAACATTAGGGACAATTTTGAGTTTTGGTTTGAG
Source organism: Acer negundo (assembly GCA_035582765.1). Lineage (NCBI taxonomy): Eukaryota > Viridiplantae > Streptophyta > Magnoliopsida > Sapindales > Sapindaceae > Acer > Acer negundo. The sequence continues at coordinate 7,701,615 of CM069236.1, read as the reverse complement.
GGTGTAACCGCCTTTGTTAGTCATCTTTTTGAGTCTTGAGTCTTTTTAGTGTCAATTTTTTCAAAATTGTTGCATGGCTGAATTTTTGAGCTTTAAATAGCTTAGGTGTGATGCCTTGAGCATGTGCTTGCAGTGAATTTTCTTATGCTTGATGAGCTTGTGATGTAGCTTGTTGTCACTCTAGGGTCTCACTTGCACTTTCGTGGGCTAGTCCCATCATCTTTGTGCTTAAGTTGATGGAACTCGGTGCTCTTGCGCCTTGTTCTAATAGTAGAGATTACCTAGTGAGTTCACAAACACAAGCCTTAAAGAACGCACTTGCGTGTTATCATTTTTCTAATCTTAAACACTTTTCTCGTCATGTGCATCATGTGCCATAGGACATTACATTATATTTTATGGATTGCTTGATGGACACTTACATTCCCTTGATAGATAGATTGGTTAAGATGATTTTAGGCAATGTGTGTGCATTAACTACCATATTTAGCCTAAACACTTATCCATGTCCCTAATGTGTGCTCCATAGCCAACTTTGAGGCCACACATTTACCTTTCATTTGGAACCACAACATAACCATATAACCACAAGCCTAAACACATGCATTACCCTTGTTATCATTCATGTTAGGATGTGTAGTGTGTGGTCTTGAAAGGGACAGCTTTAATATGTCAAAATAGTGTGTACTTAGGCAAAAGAGTGTAATGTGCTAGCAAAGGATCAAAAATGTAAAAGTGCTAAAAATGAGCACTTATGAGCTTTAAAATGTCAAAAGAAAAAGATGAAAAAGAAAAGAAAAGAATGAAAGCAAAGAAAGAAAGGAAAGCAAAAAGTATCTTCAAGAATTATATTTAAATGTACTAAAAGAAATTTGAGTGCAAATGTGAAAGCACAAGTGTAATGTAAATTTATGCCTAGACTATAGTGTTTAAAGATGGTAAGCAAGTAGAGCTATATTATGGGTATGTATTGTATTGAGTCTTAGCATGGTTGGTGACTTTAGAATTCAAAAATTTTCTTATTTCTTTGTATCACGACATCTCACCCCAGGGCCCCAATTACAACTAAAGGGAAAGACCTATTTGATCTTCAAAGAAATCTAGATTGAGAATGTTTGTTGAAAGCATGATCTTTCCACGTCCATGGCACTTGATTCCTTCCTAGGCTAGTTCATAAAGATATTAGAGGTCTTTTAATGTTATATTGTATGCAATGCATTAGATTCTTATGCATAAACTCTATCTTTGCATACCTTGCATGAGTGTGAACTTAGGACTCTAAGTGGAAAGAAAAGAGAGTTTCCATGTAAGGATTAGAGTTGAAGTGTATTACACTTGAGGTGTGAGAGTAAGTAGTTCCCAACATGAGAGCGCTTTAGATGTGGGATTCATGATTGTGCGAGTTCCCTTGGGAAGCCTTCGAGTTGCTTTAGAACTTTTTGCATATGTCTACTCTTCTCTATCACGCATTTTTGCATCTCAACACCGGTTAGACATGCACCCACTTGAATTGTTTGTTGGTGTCTAGGAAAATTTTAGATAGAGTCATTTTGTCGCGTCTTATGTTTTTGTTTGTTTTGTCTTGAGTTTGCTCGAGGACGAGCAAAGGTTTGGTTTGGGGGTATTTGATCAAATTGAAATTGTTATGATTTTGGCCCTCAATTTCGTATCCTTTAGTTTGTTTTCAAGTTTTTTTTGGTGTCTAATGGCTCGTTTCTAGTAAATTATAGGTATTTAGTGCATTTTGGGCAAGACGTGAGATTTGGTGGCAAAAAAGGCCGAAATTGTAAAAAATGTGTGAAGATCATCCAACTTCAAATTGTCATATCTCTCTCTTTAGATCGAACCACATTTCGGTTTAAATATATTTGGAAATCCCTGGAAGTCTATTTTCCAGTAGTTTTTACGGATTGCAATTTCGATTCTTTTAGAGAAAGTTATGCCCATTTTAGTAACCACTGTGCAGAAACCGCGAATTGCATTCTCCAGCACAGCAAAATGGGCGTTTTTCAAGCCAATTTAGAGTGGTAATGTTGTCCTGTCATGCCTATTTCTAACCCTAGCCTTCACAACATATAAATACACCATTCTTATAGAGAATTTACTCCTCTTAGTCTCTCCTTCTTCAACCATTCCTAATCCCACCATTTTTCCTCTCCAATCTCATCAACAAACATCTAGATTACTCTACCCAAGTCACTCCTCTCTACCCATTTTCTACATCCATTTCCTTTGTCACTTTCCATTTGACTCCACCTATCTAGACATATCTGATCAAGCCAAAATTGCTATGATTTTTGCCCCCATTCCCGACTCTCTTTGCTTGATTCTCGGGCATTTCCCCGTATTTAATGTCATTAAATCAAGTGTTTCAGGTTTACTTTGGCCTTAGGGGCATTTGTGAGGAAGGTGAGGACTTTGGTGTAAAAGGAGCTCAAGTTAGCAAAATAGGACATTGTCGCCACTTGCAAAGTGGCGAAAAAGATAAGAAAAGTGGCGACATGTGAGTCTCATAATGAGTAACCGTTTGTCGCCACTATGTCGCCAGTGGCCACATAAGTGGCGACATAACTCGATATCGGATATTAAGCAGTTATCAGTACATCTCCGAGTATGACTATATATATCCCTCTCTTCCAACTTGAGAAGGATCGAAGCATTCCAAGAGCAAGAAATTTACAGAGTATTAGACTTAGTTTCTCCTTCATACATCACTTTCTCAACTTCCTCCATTCTTTAAACTTGAACTATCTTTTCCATCCAAAACCTCAACACCAATGTCTTGATTACTTCACCCAACCATTCCTCTCTTTCCATTCTCTACATTTCAATACCTTTGTCACTCATCGTTAGACACCCACCTATCAAGACACATCCCCTTCTACCATTTTTGACATTAAGAGCAATAAAGGAAGGGAATGAGCAAACTCTAAAGAAAGAGGCCTAAGAGTTATTTCCTTAACTCTTACTTCTCATTCATTTGATTATAACTATGTGTAACTAAACCCCTAATCTAGGGGATAGATGTGAGGAACATTTGTTATGGGTTTTGCTTATGCTATGTATAATTAAATCTCTACTTGTTTTCTATTCACTTAATATTGAGATTCTATACATTATTTTGATTTGCTTTGTATATCATTAGTAGATTATTTTATTGTGTGGGATAATTTGTTGTGAAACCAATCTTGGAGTGACACCCTTGATTGGTTAAGGAACTTAGTGAATATGATAGATTTCTGGTGGATATACAAACCCCATTAATCTAAACCTTGATTTGTATCAAATTGATCCCACCTTGACCCCCTCTCCTTTATCGGTTAGGCATTAGGGTGGGAAGATGTTTAGTGTTCATTAAAATGACCTAAACACACTATAGGAAACAAATGGTTAGCATCTAAGAGACTTGGCCATTAATGAAGCTTTAAAGAGCATTACCCATATCACTTGTGAATCCATCAATTCCCTAGTATCTATTCTATTTGTTTACATCATCCCTCTTATCAAGATTGTTGAGTCTTCTATTTATCCTATCACTTTTGTATGTTTAAATTATTTGTATGTTTGGTGGTTTATCAAACCACACAACTATCCACTCATTACAATTTATCTTATTGCAAAATAGATTAGTCAATCAATCTAACATTTTACTCAATTTCCCTGTGGAACGAATCTTGCTTACCACTTATTAAAAATTAACATATCAAAGGATTTTTAAGTGGCTAAAAAGAACATAAAAGAGTATTTTGTTGAGCACACAAACGACCTCATCAATATCCTCATCATCCAATCTTTGCACTAGGATCAACAATGATGCTCAAGGAAGGATCAAGCTTACAAGAGAGACCTAAGGGTGATTTCTTTACATTTTACTTCCTTTCTTTGTTTGTGATTATGTGTAATTAAACCCCCATTCTAGGGGGATGATTTGAGACACTCTTGGACAATGAGTATTTGTTAAAGCTTTGAATATTATGTTTACACAATTATAGTTTTATTCACTTTTTAATTAGATCTTGCTCTTATGTGATTAATTGAGTTATTGACATACTTGTTGATTACAATATGTTGTAGGATTTACTTGTGATAAAATTGATTGAGTTATTGACACACTTAATTGATTGTAGCACATAATGAATAGGATAGGTTGTTGGAGGGTATGTCAACCGCAATTGCCTAAGCCTTTGATCGTCACTAACCGATCCCACCTTGACCCCCTCTCTATAATCGATTAGGCATTTTGGTGGGAAGTTGTTTAGAGTTTGTAGTGACAATCTAAACACACTTCCGAATGAGATCTGTCCTTGATTGTGTGGATTGTACATTAATGAAGCCATGTATGAATTGCTTAAAGTCCATTAGCTACTCTATCATTTCCCTAGACTTCCACTTAATTGTTTAAGTCCACTTTCTTATCTAGGTTGTTGGTATTGGATTCCAATCTCCATTCATATTCTCTTTAAATTCTTGTTATTTACTTTTCTAAGTTTATTAACTCAAAATCCATCAAAAACCAAAACATGGATTTATTTTTTTGCACCTAGTTTAGACTAACATAGATTAGATGACATATCGATTAATCTAACCTAATCCCCGTGTAAAGAATCCTTAGCTTACCGGTTTATTTGTTTTCAAAACTTAGAGTACATTGCGTAGGAATTTTTTTTATAAACATATTTTGAATCGCGATTTCCTAATGATAGAAAAAGCGTGATCAACATAATTTTGGATGATTTTTTTTCGTCTCAATAGGTCTCCGGGATAAATTTTTGGCTATTGGGACGAAAAAAAATCATTTGAATAGGCCTTTTTTCTTGTAGTGCAAAGAGAGAGAGAGTCGAGAGGGATCGAAGAAAGAGAATTTTGAGGGATTTTTGAAGAAAATTTTAGAGAGAAGTCAGAGGTTTTTTTGTGGTTTGATGAGAGAGAACTGAGGAGAAGATTTAGAAAGTGAAGTTGAATCTAGGGTTGTTGTCTATGAAAGAGAAGTTTAAATAGTCTAGTGAATGAACTCAAAACAATGTTGAAAATATATATACATTGGAGAAGGGGGGGGGGGGGGGGGGGGGGGTGAATAGCTTTTAACCAAATTAATCACCAACTATTTCAGTTAGTAAATGTTAATTGCCATCCCTAATCTCTAACACAAATCATTATGTTGAATAAATGCAGAAATAATCTAAATGACACAATGATTTGTATTACGTGAGAAAACCCCAAAAGAATAAAAAAAACTCATGGGCATAATTGCCAATCGAACCCTCAAATCCACTATTTGCAAATACGATTACAATCAGGTTGACTGCATCACACTTATATGATTACTAATCCGTCTTTGCTACTCGCGGGCCTTTTCCATGGTAAATACAAGACTTAAACTCAAAGAAAAGAGATAAACAACCTAATGTGAATATGAGCAATATTCAAAGTGCATAAAGGCAAGGTCAAACATTTAAGCTTATCTAGCCATGGATGAACATGTCAAACACTCCTAGATATCATGTTGCTATATGACATGCATACAACTTAGCTATATGAGCAAATAAGACCCTATATGCAATAGCTATCACGAACAACTCACAAAACACAATAAAAAAGCAATCTTGAAACTAGTCAAGTTATAAAGAAGCTATCTTGTAAAGTAAGAACATGTGAAAAGATGAAGATGATGTTTTAACTACAAGTCATGTGAGCAATAAAGAAAACCTATGAAGAATCATACCTAGAAGATGCTAGATGATGTATGAACCATGAAAGGATGATGGGTATTTGTGTTTTGGATGATAAAAATCAAATCTTGCTTACTTTTCTTGTAAGTCACTCTCTAGCTTTCAAGAAACACAAATTATGAGCTTTGGAATGTCTAAGAAGAGAAAGCAACATATTTATAGAAGACCCAAAGTAAAGTGGTGTCGTTTTTGCAATTGGAAAACTAAAGGTTGTCTTGACCGCTGTATGTACCGCGGTACAGACAGGTTGTCCGTGCCGTGGTACTTTAAGCGTGCAGACGCTGAGAACTTTCGCGGTGGAGACCACTCTTAAGGCAAGGTGCAACCACCACAGTATTCACGGTGAAAAACTTCAACGGTTGCACCTGACATGAACTGCGGTGCATGCATGTGCACCAAAGGCGATACATACAATGGTAAGAGAAAAACTTCTCTCTTCAAAGCACTAAGTCACACCTAGTTTATATGCATGTTGTGCAAGTGAAATGAGAGAGAATGACATGCATAAGAATCAAACAAGAAACACACAAGGATATTCAAAACATATAAATGTATGAGATGTGTGTGTGCAATTGAAATCTCTTCAATTAAGAGTCAAGACTAGTAGGCTACCTTCCTTGATGCACAAGAAATCCACAATGAGGTCCATTGGCTTTTGAGGAGGATTCTTCAAACCTAAGCTACCCTTACATATTTGAATCCCATTGTGATTTTGTCAACGAAATAAGCCAATCAAAGAGTGAGGCATTTACAATCTCCCCCTTTGGCTGTTTCATGACAAAACCACTACTTACATAGCAACCTCACAAAAATAAAAAATGGTTGGTCAACAAGTTTTTCTACATTACAATAAAGCTCATAGTCTAAGTCTTGAACATCTTCAAGTCAATCCCAAGCTTGTAGAAAAAACCAACCTACACACAAACAACAAGAAAGATACCTTCCAAGAACAAGTGTATGTGAGGTGCTTAAAACAAGAGCATTTGCAGTTGCCTTGATAAAAAGAAATAATACAATCAAATAATGTAATCATGCAATGTAAAGCAACTCCCCCTAAATGCAACATCCAAAAAAATGGGTTACTCTCTCTAAACTCCCCCTAAATGTTATGCCAAAGATGGTACAAACTCTCAATACCTTACTCTCTCTTTTAGTCATGAGATAGGCAAAGGGAATCTCCCCTAATAGGTAAGCATTAACAAAGAGAGCTTGTAGCACAAACACATATGCATAATCATATAAGCAACATTATGCAACTCTATTAAGTAAGAGAGATTTAAATCATATAAGAAACATTATGCAACTCAATTAAGTAAGAGAGATTTAAGGAGTTTTATTTTAAGAAAATGTGTGACAAATATGCTTTGCATGCAAGACATTTTGATTCAAGATCAAAAACAAAGGTATTTGGCAAAGCAAACAACAAAGGTTTACAAAATATTTCAAACCAATTTCACCCTTTGTCATGGAATAAGGCAAGGACATAGATTTTAATCATTTCAATTTAAAGAGCAACTATATTCAACTTTATAAGTAAAACAAGATATGAGCAACTTTTGCACCCTATTCGATTTTTCCGGGTAAGATACTCGTATAATAGTAGCCTTGTTTAGGGATGGCCATTAGGGAAATAGGGATGGATATAGGTCCCCCCCATCCCTATCCCCATCCCCATCCCCATCCCCATCCCCATCCCTATTTTCCAAACCCTCATCCATCCCCCCCATTTCCCCATTTGGAGCAAATGAGGATGGGGTAGTTTTTGAGGGAGGTCCCCCCATCCCCATCCCCATCCCCATTTCCCCATTTCCCCCGTTTTCCCCCGTTTTCCCTATTTCCCCGTTCTCACGTCTTACCCATTTCCCCATTTCCCATATTTAAGTAAAATTTACATACTTATTGCACTCTATTCGATTTTTCCGGGTAAGATACTCGTATAATAGTAGCCTTGTTTAGGGATGGCCATTAGGGAAATATGGATGGATATAGGTCCCCCCATCCCCATTTTCCAAACCCTCCTCCCTTCCCCTCCCCCCCATTTCCTTATTTGGGGTAAATAAGGATATGGTAGTTTTGGGGGAGGTCCCCCCATCCCCATTTCCCCATTTCCCTCATTTTCCCCCGTTTTTCCCTATTTCCCCGTTACCACGTCTTACCCATTTCCCCATTTCCCATATTTAAGTAAAAATTACATACTTAGTAAAATAGAAAGAATAAAAATATTAAGAAAAATATATATATATATATACTTAGCAAAATATACTTAGTAAAATGGAAAGAATAAAAATATGAAGAAAAAAATAATATTAATATATTATATATAAGGTTTGGGGGAAATGAGGAAATGGGGATGGGAGCACCTACCCCCCATCCCCATCCTCATCCCCATTTCCATAAAATTGTGGGGAAAATGGGGAAATAGGGATTTTTGGGGGGGGGGGGGGGGGGGTGTGGGGGACTCCCCATCCCTATCCCTATTTCCATTTCAATTTGGGGATAAAAATCATGCCCCTTCCCTTTTCCCCATTTCCCCCCAAAAATTTCCCCCCAAATGGGGATGGGGGAGTGGGGATTTGGGTCTCCGGGGATAAATGGTCATCCCTCACCTTGTTCGACTAATAAAGAAAGAGAGATTATTGGATTTTAAAATCCTTTGAATGGATACATGATCCTTATTGATTTTAGTCTCATTATTGCCTTTTCACACATATTTGCATTCAGGATAAAGCAATCAAACGTTTCACACTTTTCATCTTAAGCATGCCATTAGAAAGAATCACCATGTCATGGAGATAAATTATAAGTCACTCAAAAAGTACTCCCAAAGTAAATCTCATAATCCAAAAATGTATGTTTGAGCATAAATATGACATGGATTGCAAGTAAGGCAATGTACCACACTTATTTAGAAAAAAAAACATATAAACATGTACAACCAATCACCTCAAGCAATTAATAAAGAGGCATACAAAAATTTTATGTAGCAAAAGGCATGATCATACAACTTTGCTCTACTTGCTTGAGCTCCCCATATGGGGTCAAGACACACCATATCAACCCAAGTGACAAATCCCAATAGACTTGCTAAGGTTTCCAAATCTAAGGGTGTATAAGGGTTTTGTAAACAAATCCGCTAGTTGGTCATTTGTTCCCATATGTTCTAATGCAATGGTTTTGCTCTCAACTAGCTCTTTTATGAAATGATGTCTAATGTCAATGTGTTTAGTCCAAGATTGTTAGACGGGATTATTTGAAATTGAAATTCCTTTAATCACTTATAGTGTAAAAAATACTTGGTGGGGGGGAGAGGGGATAAATAGGTGTATGCCCAAATTCTCGCATTTCTAATTTACACATAACTAATTTACACACACTTGGAGTATTTAACAAGTAGATTTTTTTAACAAGTTAATATGAATTCAATTAGACAAGTGTTAAAACAATACAAGTTAAAGTATGTAAAGAAACTAAAAGCACTAAAATCAACACAAGTGATTTTTACGTGGTAAAAACCTCCAAAGAAAAAACATCCACGGGTTGATACCACAACCACCGACAAGCAATTCACTATGATGAAAAGGAGATATACTCCCCAAGCTATCAACTCCTAGTCTACCATCGGGCCTAGTGAGTCACCTTGGCTACTTCCTATCCAAGATGTAACCAACACACATCTAGGAAGCAACTTCCGATCCAAGACGCTCACATCTCTGGGAAGCTTTCGTGCTTGTCTATCTGGATTCTCTTAATCCTAGATAAGACTTCTCGCTTAGTTATCTGTATCCCTTTGATCCTAACTAAGACTCCTTGCTTGACTATTCGGACCACATGTCCTAGTCAACTCTTCTTGCTCTAAACAAAGCTTCACTCACTTTGAAATAGACTTCAACACAATCAAATAGAGCAAGTAGATCACACAAATTCTATGAACATGCAATTAGAGAACTAGATTATGCTTTCAAAAATTAATCACAAAGATATCTATAAACCTAAGCATATTAATCATACAGGAACTAGATTAGAATAATAGAGATCATAATAAAAATTTCCTAGATCTTAGAACACATGACTAAACCTAGAAATCAACAATCAAGCTTAAGAACACAAAGTATTTCTAGAATTAAGTTCATGTTCTTTAAGTTTATCAAAAAGATGTTCATATGAAATCACAAATGATAAACTCCTTAGAGAATACAACGATATTTTTGCTTGGACCCATGAGGAAATGGCCGGCATTCCTCTTAACTTGGCCACTCATAGGCTTGCAATAGACGCAACCGTCAAACCAGCGAAACAGAAATGAAGACACTTCAACGCCGAATGGAACGCCGCAGTCCAGGAAGAAGTGGATAAACTCCTCAAAGCCGGGTTCATAAGGGAATCCCGATATCCCGAACGGATCGCCAATGTGGTCATGGTAACCAAACCTAACGAAAAATGGCGTATGTGTGTGGACTACACCGATTTCAATTGGGCTTGCCCCAAAGATAGCTTCCTGCTGCTTAAGATCGACCAGCTCATCGACTCTACAGTGGGAAACAAGCTTCTAAGCTTCATGGATGCCTTTTCGGGATACAATCAGATCATGATGCATCCCTCAGATCAAGACAAGACCAGCTTCATTACAGGGCAATGCCTCTACTACTATAAGGTAATGCCATTCGGACTTTAAAATGCAGGTGCTACATACCAGCGTATGGTGAATAAATTGTTCAAGCAGCAGATAGGAAGATCCATAGAGGTATACATGGACGACATGATCACAAAATCTTTGGAGGCCAGACAACACCCAGAAGATTTACGCCAAACTTTTCAGGTAATTAGAAAGAACCAGATGAGACTGAACCCCACAAAGTGTGCTATTAGGGTAGCAGCAAGAAAGTTCCTAGGGTTCATGGTACATGAAAGGGGAATTGAGGCTAATCCCAAGAAGATCAAGGCCATACTAGACCTCAAGTCTCCCACAACACTCAAGCAGGCATAGGGATTGATAGGTCGAATAGCAGCATTGAACCGATTTATATCCCGCTTCACCGATAAGTGCCTCATATTCTTCAAGATTATCAAACAGGGAAAGAAGCTAAAGTGGGATGAACAAAGTGAGTTGGCTTTCCAAGCCTTGAAGGAATACTTGGCTAGTCCCCCTCTACTGGTCAAGCCCCTCACGGGGGAAGAGCTCCAACTTTACCTAGCCGTCTTAGAAGCTGCCACTAGTGGGGCCTTAGTGAAAGAATGCAGTTACGGAATACAGAGACCGGTGTACTATGTGAGCCGTGCTTTCACCAAGTCTGAAAAAAATTATACCTCATAGAAAAACTCGCCTATGCCTTGGTGACTGTAGCCAGAAAACTCCAGCCCTATTTTCAGGCACATATTATCATGTTAGTCACCGATCAGCCCTTACGACAATTCCTCCAGAGATCGGATGTGTCAGGTAGGCTGGTTCTATGGGCCCTATAGCTCACCCAATTTGACATCAAATACAAGTCAAGGTCCACGATCAAAGCATAGGCCTAAGTCGACTTTGTAGTGGAGTTCAGTGTGAATCCGGACCCAATTACCAAGCCCAACCCTAGTCCGAATCAGACCGATCTGAACTGGCCTGAAGATAACAAGACCAGGATTCTATACACAGATGGGTCATCAAGTGTATCAGGATACGGAGCTGGAACAGTTGTGATAGACCCAGAGGGAGTCGAATGTAGCCACTACTTCAGGTTCGAGTTCAAGGCTACTAATAACGAAGCAGAATATGAAGCCTTACTAGCGGGAATGAGAGTAGCAGAAGCCTTAGGGGCCGAATTCCTCCTAGTCAAGAGTGATTCCCAATCGGTGGTCAACCAGGTGTTGGGGTTGTACCAGACAAAAAGAGACAATATGGTAGCATATCTTGCAAAAGTCTGAGAAGTAATGTCGAGATTTAAATGTGTGAGAATGGAATAGATACCTAGAGAGAAAAATCACTAGGCAGATGTTCTAGCCAAGATCGCGGCAGGTGAGGGGCATACCCTACCAAAGGGGGTACCTCTCCAACTGATACCCTGTTCCAGCATAGCCAGGGGGTAGAGATCCTCCCACTCAACTAATTCCCTTATTTGATGGATCCAATAACGGACTCCCTCTGAAGTAGCACTCTACCCGTAGATCCAAATCAAGCACACAAACTGAAGAGAACCGCTACCCGGTACTGCCTTGTGGACGGATACCTTTACTGCAAAGGGAAATCCCTCCCCCTACTTAGATGCCTTCACCCAGATGATGCTACCTGGGCACTTAACGAGGTAGATTCAAGGGACTGTGGTAATCATGCAGCAGGCGAGACACTAGCCTACCATATACTTAGAATGGGCTACTTCTGGCTGACTATACATCATGATGCAAAACAATTCGTATAATCCAGCGAAGCTTGCCAAAAAACAGCAAACCTTCATCACCTCCCTCCGGAAAGGCTCTCCTAGATCAGTACACCATACCCCTTTGCAATCTGAGGACTAGATCTAATCAGCCCGTTTCCTACTGCACCCGGCCAGACCAAACATGGAATGGTAGCAATAGACTATTTCACCCGATGAGTGGAAGCTAAGACACTTGTTAGGATAACTGAAGAAAGGACCACCGGTTTTGTTAAAGAGAGTATCGTTTGCCACTTCGGTACCCCGATGGCCATCATAACTGATCTGGGAAAGCAATTTGAGAACGCCAAATTTAGAGAATTTTACGAAGATCGAAACATTGATCTCTGATTTGCATCAGTGGCACACCTTCAAACCAATGGGTTGGTAGAAGCTACCAATAAGACAATAAATAATCTCCTAAAGAAAAAGCTCTAACAGAAGAAGGGGTTATGGGTTGAAGAATTGCCCAATGTGTTATGGGCGTACAGGACAACCAGGATGACTGCAACAGGGGAAACCCCTTACTCATTAGTATCCGGAATTGAAGCAGTCTTGCCCATCGAACACAAGCTTTTATCTTTCTGGATTCAAAACTATGAACCAAAAGATAACAAGGCTAAGATAAGAGTCAATCTGAACCTACTCGAGGAGAAACAAAGCAAGATCGCTGAAAGGGTAGCAGTATACCAGAGTAAGATAGCCCGACACTTCAATAAGAGAGTGAGGATCCTTAACTTCAAAGAGGGAGACTTGGTTCTTAGGAAAGTAACCCAGAACACACGAAAAAAGATCCGACGGGGTCCTTGCTCCTAACTGGGAAGGCTCCTACCTGATTAAAGCAATGCTCCGGGGTGGTGCCTACAAGCTGGAGGACATGGAGGGATACCCGGTGGATCACACGTGGAATGCTGATCACCTTAGAAAATTCTACCCTTAGAAATTCAATTTACATCGGCTGGAATACACACCCCGATTTTACATTGTACTATTTGAAAAAATTCAATAAAGTCAGTTATCTCTCCTACATGATTCTCCAATGATCACTTTACAAGCTCCCCTACATAATTCTCCTTGCCTCCTTGGTCGGGGTATACCCTTCTATGAGAAGCCTAATGCTAAAGTGGCCTAAGTTGCCTATCAGGACTGATAACTTTCTCCAATACTGATTTGCCTCAAGACCAGGAAATAGCCTTATGGTGCTCCTGCTACCTTGGTCGGGGAATACCCTCCTCCAAGAAGATTCTGATATATCAGACTAAGGACCAGGACTCATGGTCTAGGTTGCCCGTCGCATCCTCAAGACCAGGAAATAGTCTTAAGGTGCTCTTTCTGCCTTGGTTGGGGTATACCCTGTCGGGAAAAATAAACAAATAAAAGTGTTACACGCAGCGGAAGCGATACTAAAGACGATTTAGTGACTTTTAAAATTTTTCCTTTATGAACCTTAAACCCTTTTAATCAATAAACATGCATATATATCAACAAAAGTAAATTACCTCTTGTCGCGTGATCCGATTGACTTACGTCGATGGTAATCCGCAAGACCTTCAATCCGAGCACGAACGTGGATCACCTAGGAGCGTGGTCTCCCTTTCCTTTGAATTGCAAACCTGTGAATGGACCAAACAAATACTTTCTTTTCTTTGTTAGTCATAAAACAATCAAAAGAATGTCAAAATTATTCCGGTCACTTTTGAGTTCACAATCTTATGATCGAAACTTGCGTGAACCTAGATCGATATCGTATACACAAGTTTATTGATGTTTAAGCAATTGTATACTATCAAAGAATAATTTTTCACTCATTTTTGTCTCTCTAGAATAAAAACTCTCTTAGAATTAAGAAGAAGAAGAAAGAAAATAAAAACTCAAGCACCAATTAATTGATGTGGCCGAACCCTATAAGAACATATATATAGGTTGGCCGAATTTTTCTTCTTTTTCCTTTAGGGTTGCCGAATTCTATGTAGTATCTAATTAGGGTTGGCCGAATTTCATCATGTCACTTATATGGGGTGACTGAAATTCAACCCTAATTCTTTTTAACTTTATAGACTTCAAACCCTAATCCAACTCTTTTATTTTTATTCTTTTATTTGACTAAATAAAAAAAAAAGACTCCTTATTTGATTAAATAAATAATACTAATTTATTTATTTACTTATCAAACAAGTCTTTTACTTTTAGGAAAGATTTGTTTCTTTAATTAAACAATTAATCAATAAATCAATTAATTCTTATTTAATTAAAACAAATGAAACAAAATAATATTTTTAGGTCAAAACTTTAACCTAGCCGCCCCACTTATATATAAGATGGGCCTAATATTATTTTCCTATTTCATTTAATCCATTGGACTTTAAATAAAAAAGCCCACATGTGAACCAGACCCATTCTTACTAAAAGAACAAGCCCACATGTCTTTCATTAATATATTAATATAATTGAGCAGCCCATTACTTAAACAATGTGCAAATTATATTCTTAATATATTAAATGCAATTCTAGATGGACCCTTAAATTGGTCCGGTAGAATATATCAAGTGATCCATGCAAGTCCGTGTGGATTGGGGATCTTGGCGGGCCATCTAAATTTAAGCTTCAATAGACATAACCTAATCACAATCAACAAATGATTCACTTAGGTCCGATCCATTAATTTTAACTCATTCCACTAAAGAGCTAAAACTGAACTCTTAAATAAAGATAGAAAAGGAAGATGCTCCTCATTCATACCCTAGACAATCATATTGGAGATAGTGTATCCTCGTGATTAATATCAGTAATCGCCAAGAGTTCATAGACCGCCTATAACTCTCCAAGTTACCATATTTACTCATATGACCACGTTTTGAACTTGGATATTTTGACTTGTCCAGAAGCCATGTTTTCAATAGATACTATTGAAAACTCAACGTTGAGATTTAATATCCAATTACCTCAAAACATCCATATGATGATATTATACTCTCATTTAATTAAATGGAGCCACGATGTCCATATCTATAAATGAAGTCCTCTATCGATTAACAAATGAATATCACCAAACTATCGAGGATAGACTATGCGATATAATCGTACTCATTGATAACTCAAATGATATCACTTGCAACCATAAGTCCATCATTTATCTCAGGATTAAGATAGACCCTCCGATTGTCCTGATAATGAAAAAGACTATTATCTATTGACGGTTCTAGATAAAACTTTTCATTGTGATCCAGTTCAATGCACCCAGTGCACTAGATCCTTTTGCTCGAAGACACTCAGATGATTTTAGACTCATCATATCTCATTTGATCCCACTCAAATGCTAGCAAAAGAATTCTACAACTTTAACAAGATAAAGGTGCCCAACCTTTAACTTAAGTTGTGAACAATATTCAAGACTAACTAAAGAATTGTGTCTACCACATACATATCCAGATGTACGAACAATTCTTCTTTTCCCATAGTCTTTAGACCTTATGATTATTTACTTTGACAATTATAATACAAACTATAAATGCTATACGATTTGTTAAACCGGAAATCACTTTATTAATATGAAAAAGATTGTTAATTACAACATTACACTCTTGCTATTGAGCATAATCCTAACAATCTCCCACTTGCGCTATAGCAAATGTGTCATATCTCTCAAGCCCATATTCTCTAGATGCCCATCGAAACTCTTCTGAGGTAGAGCCTTTGTGAAGGGATCCGCTAGATTTTCTGCTGACGCGATTTTGGTAATCGTCACGTCACCTCTTTGAACAATCTCCCTTAAAAGATGATACTTTCTTTCAATGTGTTTACCTCTCTTGTGACTTCTTGGTTCTTTCGAATTAGCCACTGCTCCACTGTTGTCACAGTAGATAGTGATCTGCTTATTCGCACTAGGAACCACTTCTAAGTCAATCAAGAATTGGCGGAGCCAAACAGCCTCTTTGGCGGCTTCGCATGCAGCAACATACTCAGCTTCCATGGTGGAATCAGCAATACAAGATTGCTTGATACTCCTCCATATAACTGCTCCTCCTCCATAGTAAACACAGCCCCTGATGTGGATTTTCTGGAGTCAGAATCTGATTGGAAATCAGAATCTGTATACCCAACGGGAACCAAATCCCCTCCAGAGTATACAAGCATATTATCTCTCGTTCTCTTAAGATACTTGAAAATATGCTTGACTGCCGTCCAGTGATCAGGTCCAGGTTTCGATTGAAACCTGCTAACTATGCCAACAGCAAAACAAATATCTGGTCTAGTACAGAGCATTGCATACATGAGACTTCCAACTGCCGAGGCATATGGAACTCTACTCATGAATTGCTCTTCATGCTCATTCTTAGGAACTTGTTCCTTAGAAAGCTTGATTCCATGTCTGAAAGGTAACATACCTTTCTTGGAATCCTGCATGGAAAACCTAGACAAGATTTTGTCTATGTATGAAGCTTGGGATAATGCAATCGTTCTATTCTTTCTATCCCTTATTACTTGGATACCTAGAATAAAACTTGCTTCTCCTAAGTCTTTCATATCAAATTGTTTTGCTAACCATTCTTTTACTGATGTCAATACACCTACATCGTTTCCAATGAGTAGTATATCATCAACATAAAGAATCAGGAAAACCAACTTGTCGCCTTTAATCCTTTTGTATACACAAGGTTCGTCAGGATTCTGAATAAATCCAAAACCTTTGACAGCTTGATCAAACCTTATGTTCCAGGATCTGGATGCTTGCTTTAATCCATATATGGATTTCTGCAACTTGCATACCTTATCCACTTGGCCCTTTTCAATGAATCCCTCTGGTTGCATCATGTAGATGCTTTCGTCAAGACTTCCATTTAGGAAAGCTGTCTTGACGTCCATTTGCCAAATCTCTAAATCTAAAGATGCTGCAATGGATAAGAGTATCCTAATGGATTTAAGCATGGCCACAGGAGAGAAGGTTTCCTCGTAATCGATACCTTCTTTCTGTGTATACCCTTTAGCTACCAATCTAGCTTTAAAGGTTTCCACCTTTCCATCCATACCTCTTTTCCTCTTGTATACCCACTTGCACCCAATGGGTTTTATCCCTTTAGGCAAGTCTACAAGGGACCAGACTTTGTTATCGAACATAGATTCAATCTTGGATTGCATTGCCTTTTGCCAATGGCGACTATCAACATCCTTCATAGCTTCCTTGTACGTATAGGGATCATCGTCGTCGGGGAGATTCTCCACTGATTCTCCCAGACCGATGTATCTTTCGGGTTGTGTTCTAACCCTCCCACTACGACGAGGAATGGTAGGTTGTTGATCTTGTGTTGGATCGGAACTTACAATTGGGTTAGGTTGTGCAACCTCTCGTGGAATTGTATCTCCCGACATCTCATTCAGGACAATTCTACTTCTAGGCACAAAATCATTCATATAGTCCTTTTCCAGAAATTTAGCATTTGTCGAAACAAATACTTTAAGATCTGAAGGACTATAGAAATAATATCCTTTAGTTTCTTTTGGATACCCTACAAATATACATGTTTCTGAACGGGACTCCATCTTTTCTGTCTTTCCTTTTAACACATGCGCAGGACAACCAAATATCCTTAAGTGTTGTAAACTAGGCTTGCGCCCAGTCCACAACTCATGCGGTGTTTTAGGAACAGACTTAGATGGTACATCGTTTAGAATGTATATAGCAGTTTGTAAAGCATATCCCCAAAAAGAAATAGGAAGCGTTGAATAACTCAACATAGACCTAACCATATCCAAAAGAGTTCTATTTCTCCTTTCTGCTACCCCATTCTGTTGAGGTGTACCTGGTGCAGAAAACTGAGAAACTATCCCATTATCAATAAGATATTGCTGAAACTCACTAGATAGATATTCTCCACCACGATCAGATCTCAAGATTTTTATGTGTTTCTCAAGCTGATTTTCCACTTCAGCTTTGAATGCTTTGAACATGTCAAAAGCATCCGACTTATGTCTCATGAGATACATATAACCAAATCTTGAGTAATCATCCGTGAAGGTGATGAAGTACTCATATCCACCTCTAGCTTGAATGCTCATAGGTCCACATACATCGGTGTGTATCAATCCTAAACATTCAGTGGCTCTTGCACCTTTGGCAGAGAACGTCCTTTTGGTCATTTTACCTTCCAAACATGATTCACAAGTTGGTAGATCATCAACCTTTAAGTCACTCAAAGGTCCGTCACATACCAATCTTTTAATCCTATTAAGGTTAATATGACCTAAGCGTAAATGCCAAAGGTAGGTTTCATCTGTTGATAATTTTACTCTTTTTATGATTAGGTTCCGTTATTTCTGTGTCTAACGAGTGAGAGATATTTCTATGCAAAAAGTATAGGCCGTTTTCCAATGTACCTTGGCAAATAATTTTGTCATTCTTACTAATAATAAAAACTTTATTAAAAGTAACCGAATATCCAAATTTATTCAAACAAGAAACTGAAATTAAATTCCTCTTGAATTGAGGTACGTAATAAACGTCTATTAAATCTAAATGCCTTCTAGAATCCAAATAAACTCTAATATCTCCCACTGCACTTGCAGACACTAACGTTCCGTTGCCCAAGCGCAAATTAATTTCATTCTTACTCAGCTTTCTCCTTTCTTGAAACCCCTGCAAGGAATAACAAACATGATTAGTGGCTCCTGAGTCTATGATCCAAGAATCTGTAGAATCGGCCAAAAAACATGTTTCTAGATAATTCAAATTACCTTCTTCCTTCTTGTTCTGGGACTTTGGGCAATTTCTCTTCCAATGTCCTTTTTCACCACAAAGGAAGCATTTCCCTTTGATCTTGGTTACTTTCTTGGTCTCCTTCTTGATAGGCCCAAGTTGCTTTTTCTTCTGTTGTTTCTTGACCTTTTGACGGGCCTTAACAGTAGCAACTTTACCAACCATATGAATCTCTTGACCTTTGCCTTTCACAAGGATCTTTTCAGCACTTTGAACATCTTGCATCAGGCCTTGTAAGGTGTATTCCTTTTTGTTCAAGTGTAGTCCAATTTGAACTGATCAAAGGAATCTGACAATGAATTGACAACCATATCAATCTTTGTCTACTTGTCCCATCTGTCTCTGAGTTCAGCAATGTTGAGATGTGCTATGACTTTCATCATGTGATCTTTCACAGCCTGTCCAGGTTTCATCCTAAGATTCATAAAAGCAGTCACTGCCTCTCTCTTAGTCGTCCTAGACTTCATAGCAAACATCTCCTCTAGAGACATCATTATATCAGCAGCGGACTCCATTCCTTCATGCTGCTGTTGCAACACGTCGGAGATAGTGGCCATAATGTAACATTTTGCCATATCATCTGAAGTCTTCCACTGCTCATACTCATCTTTACACATTATGCTAGATTCATTATTAGGAGCAGGTGGTTTAGGAGTAGTTAGAACAAACTTATGTTTTTCACTTTGCAGCAACAACCCAATTTTCCTTTTCCATGTGACATAATTATTTCCGGTTAAAATATTATCTTTTAAGATGTTCATTAGGGATGGGGTCATGATTTCTGAATATAACAAAAATATATATGAGTAAATAACCATGATAAAGCACTTTTAAATATTTATCTTGAATTAAATAAATAACTCAATCATAAAATTCAAAGGTGATCTAACACCCATAAATGTTACGCCTCCTTTGGGAGTTCGCACCATTTACTAGTTAGACTAGGTCCCACCTAATTGTTAACATAACAGCCAGCGTTTTCAATTTTAGCCTTGCAATTTTACTGACAAGAACTCTTGGGAGGATATCAATAAAATTACATTGAGTGTGTTACCAAGATATCGACCCTCAATTTTCTCTCACGAAAATCCCTCCTTGGGGAGTAGATCTCGTTTGAGTCCATTGTCTAGTCTATCCTTGTAAGGAAGTATGTTGCTAAATTCCATTCATGGACGCCCCTTGGGGGGATTACCAATAAATAATAAAGCTCAACTAACCTTGGAGGCCATAGGTGTTACCAAAACACCTTCTCCCACTCAATTATTTAAGGCGTGTGATTAAATCCCATAGAATGATTTACCGAGTTATCTAGATGCCAATTTAGATACCTAAATCGTTCAATGCATGTTCATACCAAAAGAGATATATGCGTGGCACTCCTATTCTATATGTCATGTTATCATACAATAACAAATATTGTAATATTTAAGCATAAATTAAATAGCAACAATTTTGGCTCATCCTAGAAAAACAAGTAAATTACAATTTGTCAGGAATACAAGATCTTCAGGTGGCCCATCAACCATACGCTCATCCTTCGGCCTTCTCCCATGGGCGTGCGCAGCCCACAACCCCGCAAAGGGGCTGCCTTGCGCAGCCCATAAGGCCACACAAGGCTGCCATGCACAGCCCACCAAAGTTAGGGCTTGTCATGCGCAGCCCAATCCACTCCTAGGGTGCGCACGGTGCTCGTACTTGGTTCCGGTTGCTTCGTTTTGCTTCGTGTCTTCGAATCTCCAAGACCTAAATATATTACGGCAGTATATATATAATAAATACTGCAGTATTAATTTTTTTTTTTTTTTATTCACTGCAGTATTTTTACAAACCAAAAACTGCACATACTAAAAATAAATAAAAAAAACTGCAGTAACCCTAAAAAAAAAATACTGCACATATATATAAAAAAAAAATAAAGCCTAGCAATCTACCAAGAAGGAATTATGGCGATAATAGACCACCCTTCTTGTTACAACTCCGAAACAAAAATTACATTGAAAATCTAGGGCCAAAATCGAGCAATAACAAACCACATAAAATATATATAAATCCATACATCACATGTAATTATATATTTGAATACCTAGAGTGCCATATCTTTCTAAACATGCATAATCACAATAAAAAGAAATAGATCCACGTATATATACGTTAATTAATTAAAAGGGTTTAACCTAGGCTCTGATACCAATTGTCGGGAAAAATAAACAAATAAAAGTGTTACACGCAGCGGAAGCGATACTAAAGACGATTTAGTGACTTTTAAAATTTTTCCTTTATGAACCTTAAACCCTTTTAATCAATAAACATGCATATATATCAACAAAAGTAAATTACCTCTTGTCGCGTGATCCGATTGACTTACGTCGATGGTAATCCGCAAGACCTTCAATCCGAGCACGAACATGGATCACCTAGGAGCGTGGTCTCCCTTTCCTTTGAATTGCGAACCTGTGAATGGACCAAGCAAATACTTTCTTTTCTTTGTTAGTCACAAAACAATCAAAAGAATGTCAAAATTATTCCGGTCACTTTTGAGTTCGCAATCTTATGATCGACACTCGCGTGAACCTAGATCGATATCGTATACACAAGCTTATTGATGTTTAAGCAATTGTATACTATCAAAGAATAATTTTTCACTCCTTTTTGTCTCTCTAAAATAAAAACTCTTAGAATTAAGAAGAAGAAGTAAGAAAATAAAAACTCAAGCACCAATTAATTGATGTGGCCGAACCCTATAAGAACATATATATAGGTTGGCCGAATTTTTCTTCTTTTTCCTTTAGGGTTGCCGAATTCTATGTATTGTGTAATTAGGGTTGGCCGAATTTCATCATGTCACTTATATAGGGTGACTTAAATTCAACCCTAATTCTTTTTAACTTTATAGACTTCAAACCCTAATCCAACTCTTTTATTTTATTCTTTTATTTGACTAAATAATAAAAAAAAAGACTCCTTATTTGATTAAATAATTAATACTAATTTATTTATTTACTTATCAAACAAGTCTTTTACTTTTAGGAAAGATTTGTTTCTTTAATTAAACAATTAATCAATAAATCAATTAATTCTTATTTAATTAAAACAAATGAAACAAAATAATATTTTTAGGTCAAAACCTTAACCTAGCAGCCCCACTTATATATAAGATGGGCCTAATATTATTTTCCTATTTCATTTAATCCATTGGACTTTAAATAAAAAAGCCCACATGTGAACCAGACCCATTCTTACTAAAAGAAACAAGCCCACATGTCTTTCATTAATATATTAATATAATTGAGCAGCCCATTACTTAAATAATGTGCAAATTATATTCTTAATATATTAAATGCAATTCTAGATGGACCCTTAAATTGGTCCGGTAGAATATATCAAGTGATCCATGCAAGTCCGTGTGAATTGGGGATCTTGGCGGGCCATCTAAATTTAAGCTTCAATAGACATAACCTAATCACAATCAACAAATGATTCACTTAGGTCCGATCCATTAATTTTAACTCATTCCACTAAAGAGCTAAAACTGAACTCTTAAATAAAGATAGAAAAGGAAGATGCTCCTCATTCATACCCTAGACAATCATATTGGAGATAGTGTATCCTCGTGATTAATATCAGTAATCGCCAAGAGTTCATAGACCGCCTATAACTCTCCAAGTTACCATATTTACTCATATGACCACGTTTTGAACTTGGATATTTTGACTTGTCCAGAAGCCATGTTTTCAATAGACACTATTGAAAACTCAACGTTGAGATTTAATATCCAATTACCTCAAAACATCCATATGATGATATTATACTCTCATTTAATTAAATGGAGCCACGATGTCCATATCTATAAATGAAGTCCTCTGTCGATTAACAAATGAATATCACCAAACTATCGAGGATAGACTATGCGATATAATCGTACTCATTGATAACTCAAATGATATCACTTGCAACCATAAGTCCATCATTTATCTCGGGATTAAGATAGACTCTCCGATTGTCCTGATAATGAAAAGACTATTATCTATTGACGGTTTTAGATAAAGCTTTTCATTGTGATCCAGTTCAATGCACCCAGTGCACTAGATCCTTTTGCTCGAAGACACTTTGATGATTTTAGACTCATCATATCTCATTTGATCCCACTCAAATGCTAGCAAAAGAATTCTACAACTTTAACAAGATAAAGGTGCCCAGCCTTTAACTTAAGTTGTGAACAATATTCAAGACTAACTAAAGAATTGTGTCTACCACATACATATCCAGATGTAAGAACAATTCTTCTTTTCCCATAGTCTTTAGACCTTATGATTATTTACTTTGACAATTATAATACAAACTATAAATGCTATACGATTTGTTAAACCAGAAATCACTTTATTAATATGAAAAAGATTGTTAATTCTGACGTGCAACCTTTGCTTGTGGTATAAATACATAACATACCCTCCTCGAGAAGGATTTGATACCTTTAGACTAAGGATCCGAACTCGCGGCCTTAGTTGCCTGCCGCATCCTTAAGACCAGGAAATAGCCTCTGTAGGGAAAAATAAACAAATAAAAGTGTTACACGCAGCGGAAGCGATACTAAAGACGATTTAGTGACTTTTAAAAATTTTCCTTTATGAACCTTAAACCCTTTTAATCAATAAACATGCATATATATCAACAAAAGTAAATTACCTCTTGTCACGTGATCCGATTGACTTACGTCGATGGTAATCCGCAAGACCTTCAATCCGAGCACGAACGTGGATCACCTAGGAGCGTGGTCTCCCTTTCCTTTGAATTGCAAACCTGTGAATGGACCAAACAAATACTTTCTTTTCTTTGTTAGTCACAAAACAATCAAAAGAATGTCAAAATTATTCCGGTCACTTTTGAGTTCACAATCTTATAATCGAAACTCGCGTGAACCTAGATCGATATCGTATACACAAGCTTATTGATGTTTAAGCAATTGTATACTATCAAAGAATAATTTTTCACTCTTTTTTGTCTCTCTAGAATAAAATCTCTCTTAGAATTAAGAAGAAGAAGAAAGAAAATAAAAACTCAAGCACCAATTCATTGATGTGGCCGAACCCTATAAGAACATATATATAGGTTGGCCGAATTTTTCTTCTTTTTCCTTTAGGGTTGCCGAATTCTATGTAGTATCTAATTAGGGTTGGCCGAATTTCATCATGTCACTTATATAGGGTGACTGAAATTCAACCCTAATTCTTTTTAACTTTATAGACTTCAAACCCTAATCCAACTCTTTTATTTTTATTCTTTTATTTGACTAAATAAAAAAAGACTCCTTATTTGATTAAATAAATAATACTAATTTATTTATTTACTTATCAAACAAGTCTTTTACTTTTAGGAAAGATTTGTTTCTTTAATTAAACAATTAATCAATAAATTAATTAATTCTTATTTAATTAAAACAAATAAAACAAAATAATATTTTAGGTTAAAATTTTAACCTTGTCGCCCCACTTGATTAAGATTGGGCCTAACATTATTTTCTTATTTCATTTAATCCATTGGACTTTAAATAAAAAGCCCACATGTGAACCAGACCCATTCTTACTAAAAGAAACAAGCCCACATGTCTTTCATTAATATATTAATATAATTGAGCAGCCAATTACTTAAATAATGTGCAAATTATATTCTTAATATATTAAATGCAATTCTAGATGGACCCTTAAATTGGTCCGGTAGAATATATCAAGTGATCCATGCAAGTCCGTGTGGATTGGGGATCTTGGCGGGCCATCTAAATTTAAGCTTCAATAGACATAACCTAATCACAATCAACAAATGATTCACTTAGGTCCGATCAATTAATTTTAACTCATTCCACTAAAGAGCTAAAACTGAACTCTTAAATAAAGATAGAAAGGAAGATGCTCCTCATTCATACCCTAGACAATCATATTGGAGATAGTGTATCCTCGTGATTAATATCAGTAATCGCCAAGAGTTCATAGACCGCCTATAACTCTCCAAGTTACCATATTTACTCATATGACCACGTTTTGAACTTGGATATTTTGACTTGTCCAGAAGCCATGTTTTCAATAGACACTATTGAAAACTCAACGTTGAGATTTAATATCCAATTACCTCAAAACATCCATATGATGATATTATACTCTCATTTAATTAAATGGAGCCACGATGTCCATATCTATAAATGAAGTCCTCTATCGATTAACAAATGAATATCACCAAACTATCGAGGATAGATTATGCGATATAATCGTACTCGTTGATAACTCAAATGATATCACTTGCAACCATAAGTCCATCATTTATCTCGGGATTAAGATAGACTCTCCGATTGTCCTGATAATGAAAAGACTTTTATCTACTGACGGTTATAGATAAAGTATTTCATTGTGATCCAGTTCAATGCACCCAGTGCACTAGATCCTTTTGCTCGAAGACACTCCGATGATTTTAGACTCATCATATCTCATTTGATCCCACTCAAATGCTAGCAAAAGAATTCTACAACTTTAACAAGATAAAGGTGCCCAACCTTTAACTTAAGTTGTGAACAATATTCAAGACTAACTAAAGAATTGTGTCTACCACATACATATCCAGATGTACGAACAATTCTTCTTTTCCCATAGTCTTTAGACCATATGATTATTTACTTTGACAATTATAATACAAACTATAAATGCTATACGATTTGTTAAACCAGAAATCACTTTATTAATATGAAAAAGATTGTTAATTACAACATTACACTCTTGCTATTGAGCATAATCCTAACATTTTGCTCATGAAATTTGCAACCAGAAGTAGCTCCAACACTCAACAATGACAATTAACATGCCAAAAAGCGAATGTGAATGTAAAGATGTTGTAAATTGAGATTATACTAAACACTTATATGATGATCATATAGACATACCAACATACAATATAAATAAAATTAAATCAATTCAGGTTTAGAGATATATTTTAAAGAGTATCGGTCTAGTTTACATTAAACAAACCAGAATTTTGTTTTTGAATCCATCAAAACGTGTTCATATCAATTGATATAAGAGTAGGTTATGGAGTACTTCAGCAATCCATTGTTAGGAGTAATGAAATTGGCACTTCAACAATCATTTGATCATGAAATTTTATTACTTCTAAGAGTGGATTGCTGAAGTGCTCCATAAATGACTCTGACACCAAATAATACGAGCCCATTTTAATGGTTCCAAAAATAAAGTGTTGGTTTGCTTCGAGGGAAATCAGAGCCTCTCAAAATGCTAGAAAATGCTAACACATGATAGTTGAAAATTCATTCATATAGATATTATCACATTATTTGAATTTAAAGCAAAAACAAATATTTAATTTAAACATAAACTTATATTTTTTCTCATTACAATCATTTTTCTCATTGCACCCATTTTTTTTAATTGAAAATACTACACGTTCAAATTCAACTCCAGTGTTTTACCTTTAATTTCTTTTTGTTTATTTTTATTTGTGTTCTTTTTGTTTTATTTAAAAATAAAAATAAATATTGCATTCGTGATATTATACAATTTGTTTTTTGATTGTATGATATTATAGAATTTACTTAAATAATAAAAAAAATAATACCATGTTTAAATAAAACTCTATAGATAAGATTTTACTTGGACAAAAACAAAATAAAAATTCAATTGTAAAACTAATTAGGTTTTTTCGTTGTTTTTTGCAAAATCGATGTATTGAAAAAATCTAAAACACCAAGAAATCATAATGGTTTACACACTTAATCATCATCATAGAAAACAACAATAATAATTAAACAATGCCAATGATACATAGCTCTTTTTTTTTTCTTTTTCTTTTTTTAAAAAGAAACTTTTTTTTTTTCAATCACCAAACTAAATATAAAAATTGATCACTTTAACAACTCCTCAATATGAGAGTCTTTTCCTTTTTTCTCTCTGAGTCAAAAGTGTAAAAGTAAAAAGGTCTTTTAGGAGTGGGTCTTCTTTTATGAAGGAGCTGTGGGTTGTTCTTGTTTGTTTTCTAGGTCTTTTCCTTTTTGGTTTAGTTATGGAGTAAAAGATTGTGAAGCTCTATAACAATCTCTCACTGGCGGATAAAGATGTGGCGATACATGAGATGCCGGCAGAAGTCCAACGGGAAGGAGTGACGGATGTTGAGCGTTGCTTAGTAGGGAAGGTTCTTTCTAGGAAAAAAGGTGAATAGGGAAGCTTTTAAGTGGTTGATTGAACAGTTATGGAATCAGTTTGGAACTATGGAAATCGAATCTCTTAGTGATAATATCTTTATGTTTCATTTCAATAAGTAGGAAGATAGGAATCAAATTTGGCAAAGGGGTTTGTGGTATTTCGATAAAAGCTTGATAGCTCTAGAAAAGCCAAAAGGTTTGGGAGAAATATCTCTTCTAGGCTTTAATAAGGTTGAACTATGGGTACAGGTTCACGATATTCCTCTTATTTGCATGAATAGAAGAACTGCTAAATGGCTGGCTGAACAATTAGGTGAAGTGATTGAGATTCCGATGGAAACCAAAGATTGTTGGGGTAAATTTATGAGAGTGAAAGTGCTAATTGAAATTTCCAAACCTCTGAAACGATGGCTTCGTCTAAAATTAGATACATCTGATAAGATTGTGTTGGTTGGGTTGAAGTATGAGAGGCTTCCAGAATACTGTTATGCTTGTGGTAAAATCGGTCATGTGATAAAGGAATGTTTGGATACGGAAGCTAGATCTATAGCGTTGTCAGGCACGTCCACTAAATTTGGGTCATGGATTAGGGCTCTGGTTGTTGATAGAAGGATAATTAGAGGTCTATCTAAGTCTTATAATAGTTATGCCGATAAGAATAGACTGGTGGAAGAGGTCTGTGAGTTGAATAAGAAGGATTTACATAACCAAGATGATCTTTTTCTCAGTTCCTAACAGAGAGGTTCTGCAAATTTAGAGGCGGTTTCAAGCAAAGAGATGGTGGGGGCTAGCTTGGAAACTCTAATACCTTATGTTAGGCCTGGGCCGAGATTGGGTAAAGAGGTATGGATAGATGGCCCAAGTGAGTCCAATGTTAATGAGCAGGTCCAGTTGGAATTAGATAAGTCAGTTGGATTTTCTTCTTGTATGGTGGGCTATATAGAGATAAATGCTAGTGTGATCTTAGATACTCCCATGATCCAATCAAAGGTGTCAGATATTCTTCTTTCCCCAAAGATGAAAAGCTCCAAAAAATGGAAAAGGTCAGCGAGGGCGGGACAATCTCAGCCTATAGTTGAAGGGAATGGCGTGGGCATTCAAACGAGAAAACGAAAAGTTGTTGTCAATCATTTAGAAGAGAGCGAAAATCAGAAGAAAGGAAAGTTCAGTGTTTCTGAAGATTTTTGTATATTGATTGAATTATCAAATAGTTACAATAAGACATATATATATACAAGAAAAGTTTCCTTACTTAGCCTACAATTAGGCCTACAATTAAGGATATAAATGCTAACTAATTAATTTCTAACTTTTAGCTAATCAATTAGTCAACTAACAATTAATTTACAAGTCTACAGTTATAGGAAATTAATCCCTAGAAATCCTCCCAGGATTTTACTCCTAGAATTACTCATTAGTCAACACTTTCCAACACTCCTTCTCAAGCTGGTCGAAAAATGTCTTCCAAGGCCAGCTTGCAACATAACTTGTCAAATTGCTTCTTTGGTAAGCCTTTTGTGAGGATGTCTGCCACTTGTTCTGTGGTGGGTAGATAGGGCATACAAATCTGTCCACTATCTATCTTTTCTTTGATGAAGTGTTTATCTGTCTCCATATGTTTGTTTCTGTCATGTAGAACTGGATTGTTAGCTATGGCAATGGCTGACTTGTTATCATAATATAGCTTCATATGAGAGAAAACCTAAACCTTTAAGCCTTCAGGAAGCCTTTTTATCCAGATTACTTCACAAATTCCAAGGGTAGCTGCTCTGAATTCTGCCTCGGCACTACTCCTTGCTACAACCCCCTGTTTCTTACTTCGCCAAGTCATCAAGTTTCCTCTAACAAAGGTACAGTAGTCAGATGTAGATCTCATGTCTGTTACACTACCAGCCCAATCCGCATCTGTGAAGACTTCTACCTGAAAATGACCCCTGTTAACAAATAACAGTCCTTTCCTAAGTGTCCCCTTTAGATGTCTCAGGATTCTTAAGGCTGCCTCATTGTGTTCTGGTTTTGGTGAATGCATGAATTGACTCACAATGTTGACTACGGATGAGATGTCAGGTCAAGTGTGAGCTAAGTAGATTAGTTTACCTACTAACCTTTGAAATCGTTCACGGTCTACTTTACTCTCTGGTTTAGCAGCCTCAAGTTTCAAATTTGATTCTATTAGAGTTTCTGCTGCCCTGTAGCCTATCATCCCAGTCTCTCCCAATAAATCTAGGATGTATTTTCGCTGAGAAACAAAGATCATCCTATTTGACCTAGCAAATTCCATCCCCAAAATATACTTTAAGTCGCCTAGATCCTTGACTTCAAATTCTTGAGCTAGCAACTGTTTTAGTCTTCCTATTTCCTTAATATCATCACTGGTCATGATGATGTCATCTACATAGACAATTAGATTAGCCTTCTTACCTCCACTCGAATGTTTAAAGAAGAATGTATGGTCTCCTTGGCTTTAGTTGTAGCCAAATCTTCTTACAACCTTTCCAAACCTCTCAAACCAAGCTTTAGGTGACTGCTTCAATCCATACAAGGATTTTACTAGCCTACATACTTTACCATTCTTGAATTCTCCCTCAAACTCAGATAAAGGATCTATGAATACCTCTTCTTCCAGATTGCCATTCAAAAAAGCATTTTTTATATCCAACTGGTGTAAGGACCAGTCTTGATTTACTGCTATAGATAGGAGGATTCAGATGGTGTTGATCTTGGCCATGGGTGCAAAGGTCTCCTGGTAGTCAAGGCCATAGGTTTGAGTGAACTCTTTGGCAACAAGTCGAGCTTTGTGTCTTTCTAAGGATCCATCAACTCTATATTTATTTGTGCAAACCCACTTACATCCCATAGTTTTCTTCCCTTTTGGTAACTCGTCAACAACCCAGGTTTTACTCTTGGCTAGTGCATTCATCTCTTTCATAATAGCTACCTTCTAGTTTGGGTGTCATATGTCTTCTTGTATGTTCCTAGGGATGACTAAGTGGCAAATTTTTGAAGTAAAGACTTTGTAATTTTCAGATAGTCTGTGATATGATAGGTATTTGGCTATATAATGTATGGTACATTTCCGGACACCTTTCCTATTAGCTATGAGAATGTCAAGATCAGAAGAGACATTGGGTTGAGAAGTACAAGGAAGATGAGTGATAGATATAGGTTGAGAATCAGAAATATTACCTGGTTTATGCTTATCTATAAGATGATCAGGATCGGAACTCGGGAAAGCTGACTGGTCTTGTACCAGATAAGTTTGTTCTCTATTAGTATGAGACTTCCGTCTAGTATAAACCAGTAAATCTATTGTACGATGATTATCCTGATTAAGATCTTTATCAAGTAATGTTTCTCCCCCTGAACTAAAATCAGTAAGATCTGGCACCATATTAGTCTTTAATTGTTGTTCATTAACACTTGTTTCCTTTTTAAAAATAGTTTCTTTATGAGAAAATTTTGGATAACTGTTAGGAAAGAAATGATTTGGTAAAACTGAATTATTAGTTTCCAAAACTGGTAGATTAGTTTTCAAAAGATTTTCAAACTCCTCTATATTTTCATTTTCCCCCTGAATATGAGTTTTAGAGAAAAATGTTTTTGTTCAAAAAAGTCATATCCATACTAATATGGTTTTTTTTTTTTTTTTTTTTTAAAGGGATTGAAACTCTTATACCCCTTTTTATTAGGGGGATAGCCGATGAAAACACATTTTTTCGGCTCTAGCATCAAGTTTAGATTGAATTAAGTCCGGTATATGCACAAAAACAATGCTGCCAAAAACTTTAAGAGAAAGATTAGAAATTAATCTATTATTGAGAACAAATTGTTTAAGACAATGTATAGGTGTCTTATGGTTCAAGATCTATGAGGGAACCCTATTAATAAGGTATGTAGCTGTTAGAACAGCGTCCCCTCACAGATATTTTGGGACATGCATTGAAAGCATGAGAGCCCGACACACCTCTAAAAGATGGCGATTTTTTCTTTCCGTAACCCCATTTTGTTGGGGTGTATGGCGACACGTAGATTGATGTTGAACTCCTTTTTGTTTTAAAAAATTTCCAAGATATTGGTTAAAATACTCTGTGCCATTATCACTTCTTAAAATACTGATTTTAGTATGAAATTGAGTTTCAACTAAAGTATAAAATTCTTGAAAAGTGTTTCGACCTCAGATCTAGAGTTCATCAAATAGAACCAACATAATCTAGTGTGGTCATCAATAAAAGTTATAAACCAACGTTTTCCATTTAAAGTAGGAATTTTAGACGGCCCCCAAACATCGCTATGTATTAAATAGAAGGGCGTTGAGGCCCTATAGGGTTTGGAGATATAAGGTTTGTGAGTACTTGTAGAAAAACATCAAATATCACATTGAAATTGAGAATGAGACAAATTTTGAAATAAAGTCGAAAACAAGTATTTTAAATAACCAAAACTTGGATGACCTAATCTGAAATGCCAGATCATTATCTGCTATTTTACAGGCAGAGAACTTACATTACTGTTTGAAAACAAAGCATACTTATTTATACTGTCTTCAAAATAATAGAGCTCATCATGCATCTTAGCACTGCCAATCACCGTCCCTGAAGTCTGTTCCTGAAATTTACAGAGTGTTGGAGAAAACACAACTGAACAGTTAGAGTCAAAAGAAAGTTTGCTAACTGATAATAAGTTACAAGAGAGATTAGGGACATGTAGGATAGATTTAAGAGTGGTAGAATCAGAAATCTTGACAGAACCTGTTCCAGCAATGGATGATAAACTGTCATCGGCAATACAAACCTTTTTGTTGCCAGAACAGGGAGAGTATATATTAAACAAAGAGGAGATATTTGTCATATGATCTGATGCACCAGAGTCGATGACCCACGGTGCAGAATTAAACTGACTCAAAAAACTAGTAGAAAGATTACCTGTATAGGCAAGAGAAGCACTAGCATGAATGGTTATTGAGTCGTTAGTTGAGATCTCCATTGAATGATCAATTATTGTCTTAAAAAAAAGGCACTGTAGCAATCACTGTAGCCACTATTATAGCAAATCACTGTAGTCGAAAAACAAAAAAGAAAAGAGAAGAAAAAAAATTGAAACAGTAAACCTAAAGAGTTATAAGCTCTGAACAATTTAGAAAATAAAAAGAACCCTAAATTTGTTAAGGCTCTGATACCATAAAGATTTTTTTATATTGATTGAATTATCAAATAGTTACAATAAGACATATATATATATATATATATATATACAAGAGAAGTTTCCTTATTTAGCCTACAATTAGGTCTACAATTAATGATATAAATGCTAACTAATTAATTCCTAACTTTTAGCTAATCAATTAATCAACTAACAATTAATTTATAAGTCTACAGTTATAGGAAATTAATCCCTAGAAATCCTTCAAGGATTTTACTCCTAGAATTACTCCTTAGTCAACACTTTCCAACAGTTTCTAATCCGAAAGGTGTTAATTTGGCTGTGCCTGATTCACAGGCACGCCAGGAATTATGATTGGCTTGAGTTGGAACGTACGTGGGTTAGGGAACCCTCGTGCGTTCTCAGCCTTGTCAAGGTTGATGAAGAAACATTCCCTTGATTTTGCTTTTCTATCGAAAACAAGTGTAGTCACAGGGCAAGTAATGTTAGGGAACGACTTAGGTTTGGTGATGGGTTTGTTGTGGATTGTAATGGTAGAAGTGGTGGGCTTATGTTATTATGGAGGAAAGATGCAATGGTTTCTATAAAGTCCTTTTCGATAGGCCATATTGATGCTGTTATCTGTATGGAAGATGGATTCCAATGGCGTTTTTTGGGCTTCTACGGAGATCCTTCTCCTGTCAAAAGAGTGTTTTCGTGGTCTCTTTTAGGTCATCTCAGAGTTTCAGATAATTTACCTTGGGTGTGTGGTGAGGATTTCAACGAGTTGCTGTGTTCGAATGAGAAGTTGGGTGGCTCAGACAAGTCAATTTCGGGCATGATTTAGTTCAGACAAGTGATTGATGAGTGTGATTTATTTGATTTAGGTTGTTCTGTTCCCATGCTTACATGGAATAATAGAAGAGATGGGGTTGAAAATGTTCAGGAGCATTTGGATAGGTTTTTTTTTTTATAATAATCGGTGGAGGGATAGATTTGGTTATATTAAAGTGGAAAATTTAGGAATTAATTCTTCAGACCACCGTCCTATCCTCCCGACTTTCAATCGTGTGAGTTGTCCTCGAAGATGTAGAGTTTGATCGTTTCGGTTTGAACCTTTTTGGTTGAAAGAAAATGATTTGGGTAGTGTTGTGGAGCAGTCTTGGAAGGATTATGGTCCTTCGGTTTTGGTGGAAGATTTTATTAAAAAGCTCAGTCGGTGTGCTATTAGTCTTAGAGGGTGGAGTAATGATCGATTCAAGAATATTAATAATCAAATTTTGGATAAAAATAAGGAGATTGAAGTATTGTATCAGTCTTGTGATGGAATTGGGGTAATGGGGGTGATTAAATCGCTGGTAAAATTGGTTGAAAGGCTTATAGAGTGTGAAGAATCCTATTGAAAGCAGTGTTCTTGGGCTGATTGGTTGGAGGCGGGTGACCAAAATTGGTTGAAGGCGGGCAACCAAAATTCTAAGAATTGTATTGAGTCACTGGTTGATAATGGTGGCCGAGTACATCAAAGTGAAGCTGGTTTGGCTTTTGTTATTCAAGAATATTTCTCCTCCATTTTCAAGTCTTCTAATCCTTCTAGTCATTATATAAGGAAAGCTACTGAAGGTATTTCCTCTTCTCTTAGTGATTGCAATAGGACCAATTTAGGAGCTGTGTTTAGACCTGAGGAGGTAAGGACTGCTGTCTTCGATTTAAGTCCAACAAAATCTCCGGGTCCAGATGGTTTTCATGCCATCTTTTTCCAAAAATTTTGGAGGGTTCTTGGGGAGGAGTTCTCTAGAGTGTGTCTACGTGTGCTTAATGGTTATTCTTCTATTAGGGATTTTAATTCCACTAATATAGTGCTTATACCGAAAATTTAGAATCCTTCCTCTCCTAAAGACTTTCAGTCGATATCTTTGTATAGTGTGGTGTATAAGACAGTGACAAAGGTTTTGGCCTCAAGGTTAAAAGTCCATCTTCCAGATTTAATTTCTCCCAAGCAGTCAGCTTTCGTCCCAGGTAGACATATTTTTGATAATGTTCTTGTGGCTTTCGAAACACTCTATTCGATAGCTTGGAAAAAATCTGGTAAAAAGGGTACGATGGCTATTAAATTGGATATGAGTAAAGCGTATGATAGGGTCGAATGGAGTTTCCTCCAAGCAGTGTTGGTAAAGATGAATTTTTCGATCAACTGAATTTCTTTGATCTCGGATTGTGTCTCTTCAACGAGTCTATCTTTCCTTCTTAATGGCAATCAGGTGTGTAATTTGGTGCCTTCTAGAGGACTTAGACAGAGATGTCCCCTTTCTCCCTACCTCTTCCTCATGTGTGTTGAATCTCTTTCAGGATTGATTTCAGGTTCTAAGAAGAATGGCAGGGTTCTTGGTTTTAAGTGTTGTCGTGGAGGCCCATTTGTGAGTCATATGTTTTTTGCCGATGATAGTATTTTATTTTATAGGGCTAATAGAGATAGTAGTTTGTGTATCAGGAGCATTTTAGCATTGTATGAAAGTGGTTCGGGTCAACAAATCAATCTCCAAAAGTCAAAAATCACATTAGTCCGAATGTGGATATGGGATCCATAGTTGATATTCAAGCACTGTTAGGTATTGCGAATGGTAATAGTCAAGATAAGTATCTAGGTCTTTCTACGACGGTTGGGAGGAATAAGATCCGACTTTTCAATGATATTAAGGAAAGAATCTGGAAGAATTTTAGGGGTTGGAAGGATAGCCCGTTCTCTTTTGGTGGTAAGGAGGTGTTAATTAAAGCTGTCGCATAGGTGGTTCCAACCTATTCGATGAGTTTATTCCAGCTCCTTATTGGTTTATGCAAAGATCTTAGTGCTATGACCTCTAAGTTCTGGTGAGGTTCTAGAGGTGGGAAAAAGAAGATAGTTGGATTAAATAGGAGACTCTATGTAATCTGAAATGTTGTGGTGGGTTGGGGTTTAAGGACTTGGTTTCGTTTAACCAAGCCCGTTTGGCCAAGCAAGGTTGGAGAATTTTGAATGGTTCGAATTCTATTGCTGCCCAAGTTTTAAAGGCTAAGTATTTCAAGTTTGGGAATTTTCTGTCAGCTTCGGTTAAAGCAGGGTGCTCACATATTTGGCAGAGTTTAATTTTGGGCAGAAGGTTACTCATTGATGGGTTAAAATGGACGGTTAGAGATGGCAAAAGTATTAAAGTTTTTAAAGATTGTTGGTTGCCTAGGCCGACTTCTTTCAAAACTGTCATTTCCAACTCTGATTCTGATTTACTTGTTGCTGACCTGTTTGATGTAAATAGGCGTGGGTGGGATTTTGCAAAGATTGATTGTGCCTTATTGCCTGTTGATAAGGATATTGTGTTGTCTATTCCTGTTAGCTGGCTAGTGGCAGTGATTCACTCATGTGGCATTACGATAAGAATGGGGTGTATTCGGTCTAAAGTGGTTATCAGCTTGCTATAGAGCAAAGGTTAGTTTCCTCCGCTTCTAATTCTTCTTGTTCTTAGAAGTGTTGGAATACCTTGTGGAGCCTCAACTTGCCACCGAAGGTTCTTATTTTTGTTTGGTGTGCTTGTTTGGAGGCGTTGCCTTCTTTGGATAATCTCTGTAAAAGAAGGGTAGTTGAATCTCCCTGTTGTAAGAGGTGTGCTGCAATGTGTGAGTCTTCTGGTCATGCTTTGTTTTGGTGTAAGGGGTCTAAAAAGGCTTGGAGTTATGCTTAGTTTGACTGTTTTCTAACTCAGTTTGACTGTTTTCTTCCTGATATGGTCCAGTTTTCGGTGTTGGATATTTTTGTGTTTTCCCTTAACTGTTTTGGTAAGACAGATTTTTGTCGATTTTGTATAATTGCCTAGGCTTTATGGGAGAATAAAAACTCTATATTGAATAGTGGTAGGAGTAAATGTGCTGAGTTATTGGTGTCTGGGGCAGAGGCTTTTCTTTCGGAATTCCAATGTTCTAAGCGGGCGTTAGCAGCTAGGCTTCAGCATCCAGCTTCTAAATCCGCTGCTGTTTGGATTCCTCCTCCTCCAGGCCTTTTGAAACTTAACACCTCTATAGTTAGGCGTGAGAATGTCAGGTCTATTGGTATTGCGGCTGCCATCCAGGACGATAAAGGTTTGGTTATTGCTACTCGCTCAAACCAGGTGCCTGAACTTTAGCTATGAGATTACTGGTCTAATAGCTCTACGAAAGGGTCTCTTGTTCGCCCAATTTCATAATGTCAGAGTTGATCTTACTGAGGTTTCTTCTACTCTGATTGTTTCTGTTATTAAAGATCCACTCCCCTCTTTTAGGGATTCTAAATTCATAGTTAATGATAATAAGGTTAGATGTCGTTTGTTGTTTGTGTCCAGTGATTTCCGCTTCTGGGAATACCTTGGCGCATAAATTGGCTCTATTGGCTTTATCCTCTAATAGGGAGTTTCTCTGGCTGGGATCTAGTCCTGTCTTTCCTTTTTCCTTATAATGTTCTGTTCTTATATAAAAAAAAAAAAAAAAAAACTCCTCAAGATTTAAAATCAATTTTTTTTTTTTCATTTAAAAATTTTGGTTTTTAAAAAATCTGTCCACTAACTTCCTTATGTTTAAAAAACCAATTTTTTTTTTTTTTCAATCATAAAAAAATAATAAAAATAAAAATAAACTTATATTAATGTATCGAATCCATGAAATCAATTCTTTATTCATCCATTAATTCTTTGTTCAATTTATGAGTGTAGAAAGTAAATATAAATTTCCAATTATAAAGTCACGTACTAAGTAATTAAATGCAATTAAATGTAATGATATTTTAGAAATAAAAAAGTTTTATTTTGTTCAATTTATGAGTGTAGAAAGTAAATATAAATTTCCAATTATAAAGTCATGTATTAAGTAATTAAATGCAATTAAATGTAATGATATTTTAGAAATAAAAAAGTTTTATTAAAACATGAGTGTAGCAAGATACCTTTTGGGTGGCAATAGAGCCACCACCCCATGTGTTAACATTCAACTTCATATACACTTATATACACTCATATACCTTATACCTTAAAAAAAATTCAAAAAAAAAAAGAGTACCAGTTTTCTAATGAAGCCACAACAAAACCCCAACTAGTCAACTACACTGTACAAAGTTTCTATATATTAACAAAATTTACAACAAAAGATACAAAATAGAAAAAATGAAACTGATGGTGGCATGGACCGACTTATTTTGGCCGATATATCTAGTTTTAATTAAATGTCCGTATATGTAAAAAATATACTGACATTGTGACAAACACGTGTGCATTATATTAGAAAAAAAAAATATATATTTATATATATTTCCCCCCAAATAAATAACCTTTGTAGAGTGGAACAAGAACAATAAATGCAGATGAATAAAATTGAAAAAAAATGAAATCTAGGGCAAGCTGCAGTACTGCCATTAATACGCTTCTACTTGTTTACACTTATTATTTTTGACATGCATCCATTCTCCTCTGCACACCAACTAAGGAGAAGATGCTTCCTCTGCCGACATTTTTTATTTTTATTTTTTTGATTTTGATATTTGGATCACAATTTCCAAAATTTTATGCAAATTAGTTTTTGAAGTGCTCAACAATGTTTGCAATTTGAGAACATCTCCTAAATTCCTGCTAAGTTTTTTTTTGTTGTTGTTGTTGTAGTAGTAGTAGAAGAGGGAGTTTGATAGAGTAAATGGTGAGAGAGAAACACACTTCCAAATCACAAATAGAGATCAAAAAGTCAAATTAGTGAATGTATACCCAAGAAATCTAATTATTAATTTCTAGTCATATGCACTCTAAATTATGCAATCTAGATTCTACCAGCTAATTAGGCAATTAATGCATCATTTGATTATATATATATATATATATATATATATTTGTTTAATGTGATATAACTCAGATAGGCCTTAGGGTAATTCAATTGGAATCTTGCCATCTTGGTGTCTAGCCATGGACGATCTAAATTTTAGAATATTTGTTGTTTTTATGTTGTTAAATAATAATGTTTATTGGTGTTGTATATGTAGACTGTAGTATATGATTGCATAAATAATTTTCGTTTCAATATATGATATAGGATGATTGTAGTTGTTAGAGGTCACATTCTTATGTCAAATTTGTGAAAATAAGAGAGTAATATTATATATATATATATATATATATATATGTATATGAATGGATATCAGACTTTTTTTTTTTTTTTGAAATATTACAATAATTCGGGGTTTGAAAAATAGGAGAGACTCGAACTCACAACCTAGTGTAGGTATGAGAGGTATACGGCATACCACTGGTTCAACCTCATATTTTCTATATTATTTCTTCTCATCAATATTTTATTTCATATTAATCTTGCATGCCCCATCCCTTTCAATTTCATATACTTAAATTAAATTGTTGTACAATAAAAAATTTGTGCTTCCCAAGCTTTTAACTTGGTCTAAACTAATATTTAATTTATAGAGCTAAGTGGTCTACCTTGGCACATGATCTTGAAGAAAAAATTGTTTATTTTTATTATTTTGTTGTTAAAATAATATTAGGGTGAATGTGTTAGTTAAGCAAAATTTCTAAGCAATAGCTATTAAAAACTTAAAATTGAAGTCTCAAGTCAACTTGGAATCTGAAACAGTCATCCTAAGAATTCAGTAGGAAGATGAGCTTAGTTACCATTAAGATTTTCTTTATATATATATATATATATATTTATATAAATTCCCTTTCCTATAAACAATTAAACCAACTTTGGACCCTGGAGGCAGGTATTAATTTTAATTATAAATTCAATTAATAATGTTCAATTTCATATATCTCCATAGAACCCTATAATTGGCAAGACGCTAAAACCAGCATTGAGCTTGTTCACACCCTTGTTTACGATTTGGATTTCGAAAAGGGTTTAGGTATGACTGAATCCACAACCTAATTGTTACACATAAAGGTATAGGCAGTTAGGCACCGAGCTGGATTAGCAAAAACTGAAGACACAAAGATTAAAGGGTTTGATTGTCAACTATGCTTTGTTTAATACTGAACATGCTTAGTTCAAAAAATCGTTTTATAATTACATTATGAAAAGATTTTTAATCTTCAAAACAATAAATTTACTATTCATGAGAACATTTTGTTAAAAGGTTCGACACTTTCTTCTTACTTTGTACTAGGTCTTTTTAGGAAACAACCATTTTTTTTTTTTTTGTTTGTTTGTAGGAAACAACCTCTATAGTTACTGGATAGTAAGATTTCTTGTCATTGTGCAAAACGTTTTGGGATCAAATTCCACTCAAATCAGGGTTTTGAGGATTCTGTTTATTACATTTGATTATTTTAACACATAATTTCACATAAGTCCCACTTTTTTAACAATTTATCATATTTATAAATGTCTTTCCATATTCATCACTTTAGTCCCTAAAAATACTCACCACTTTAGTCTATTTGACTATATATTTAAAAGTAAACTATTTTAAAACATGTGAAAGTACACTTTTACCCTTATTACTATTTAATTTAGTTAAAATGATTACCTTAGCTTTAAATTAAATGAAAAACAATAAATTCTCAATAATAAAATCTTAAATAAATAGATTACAAAAAAAAAAAAAAAATCTTAAATAAATAATAATAATAAAATCCATTAATTTTTTCTTATTTTATGTATATATTTTCATAATGGATATTTATTTAGCTAAAATGATTATCTTAGCATTAAATGATTACTTTTCATAATTGTTTTTCGTACACTACAAGAAAATAGAGGATTTGTTGACAGTTATAAACCGTCAACAATGCCAATGTCAAGAGGTTTTTCATTGTTGAAAGTTAAAAACTGTCAAATAATAAATAATTATTTGGACCACCAGCCGCTGCCGGTAACCCTCGCCAGTGTTTTTCATTGTTGAAAGTTAAAAACTGTCAAATAATAAATAATTATTTGGACCACCAACCGCTGCCGGTAACCCTCGCCAGTCCAGCCACCGCCGTAACCCTCGCCAGTGTTTTTCATTGTTGAAAGTTAAAAACTGTCAAATAATAAATAATTATTTGGACCACCAACCACTGTCGGTAACCCTCGCCAGTCCAGCCACCGCCCTCCCGTTGGTTGACCGCTCACCAGTCCAGCCACCGCCGTAACCCTCGCCAGTGTTTTTCATTGTTGAAAGTTAAAAACTGTCAAATAATAAATAATTATTTGGACCACCAACCACTGTCGGTAACCCTCGCCGGTCCAGCCACCGCCCTCCCGTTGGTCGACCGCCGCTGCCGGACCACTGCTCACCACCTGCCACCACCTTTGAAAATAATGACAATTAATTGTCATTAGTGGAAGTTGAACTTGAGGTCTTCAAAGGTTATAAGTCTTTACCATTTGACTATAACCTTTGATGTATTAACAATTGAACAATATTTATACTTAAACTATATAAGTTGTTAGAATTTTTTTTCTTAAAATTAAAAAAAAACCTTGTTAGATAAATTTAAATTTATTCAACTAATCAAAATTCTAATTTCTACGACAAACATATATTTAAAAATATTTATTGAAACTTTTAATAAAATTATACATTTTTTAAACATATATAGTCGAGTAATTGGTCAATACTCTATGGTCACATTTGGTTACATGGTGGAATGGTAATCAGAATGAGAATAAGAATGGAAAGGAAAACTAAGTTTCTTGTTTGGTTGGAACTTTAGAATTAGTCTCTGAATCAGTATTATTTTGTTTGGTTAACAACGGAACGAAATGGAGTTAACTGTATTTTGATCAAAATACCCCTAATTATAAATGTATAATAACATGATATATTATGGATAATAATAATATAATATATAATTAATAATATAATATATAATATATAATATATAGTACATATATATATATAATATATATTTATATATCATTAATATAATATATAATAATAATATATTATTTTTGGAAAGGAGCTGAGGGTATTTTTGTAATGGAGTTGAGGCATATGAACGTATTTATGGAATATAAATTTTAGTTTGCAATGGAATGACTTTCCATTGGTTTTTGGATGGAATGTCCATTCCACCAAAATGGTGGAATGTCCATTCCACCAAAAATGGAGTTGAGGCATATGAACGTATTTATGGAATATAAATTTTAGTTTGCAACGGAATGACTTTCCATTGGCTTTTGGATGGAATGTCCATTCCACCAAAATGGTGGAATCTCCATCCCAATGGAATCACCATTCCATTGCATTTTAACAAACCAAACGAGTGGAATGACTTTTTTTTCCATTTCATCCAACCAAACATTAGCTATAGAAGACTCATGATATCAATTATAATAAGCATGATTTTGAATACAACTCTCACTACATGAGAGATATTTCTCAACTTGCATCTTCAATTTAATGAATAAATGTAAAACTCGGATTACTAATTTATATGGCTAATTGGATTATTAGCGTGTCTCTTAATATGAAACAAGA
Organism: Acer negundo; assembly: GCA_035582765.1. Classification (NCBI taxonomy): domain Eukaryota; kingdom Viridiplantae; phylum Streptophyta; class Magnoliopsida; order Sapindales; family Sapindaceae; genus Acer; species Acer negundo. The sequence continues at coordinate 7,659,953 of CM069236.1, read as the reverse complement.
GGGTGCAAAATAAATAAACAATTTTTTTAAAATTATTTTTTTTTTGAATTTTTTAAAAGTAAATGATTTAAAAGTAAATTTATTAAATTTAAAATTTTACATATCCAATATCGGTTTGCCCAAAAACCGATATCTTACTATAAAATAAATCCATATCGGGATTTTGTTTGGTGTTGAAAATAGGAAATAAAAGTTTAAAAAAATTATTAAAGATAAATACCCTAATTATAAAACATTCATTATATATAATATAAAATACATATATATTATATATAATACATATAATAATATATATTATTATTATATAATATAATATAATATATATAAATATATATAGTATATATAATTTATAATATATATATACTATATTGTACAATATATATAATAATATATTTAATTTAATATATATATATATATTAAATTATACAATATATATTAATATATTTATATTATATAGGGTGAAATTGGAAACTAACCAAAAATTAAGGAGGTTTATTGTTTTTAGCCGGAATTAGTATTTTGATTGTTTTTGTCTAACAATCCACTTTTGGGATAAAAGTGCCCTTCATTCAGAAATGATTAATAAAATCAAATGAAATTAATATATTTTTTTCTTTACCTTGTCTCTCTCTCATTTTCTCCAAAACATTTTCTTTTCTTCTTTCTCTCTTCAATCTCTTTTTTCTCTCTCTTTGATTTTAAGAATGGTTGTGGTTGTGGTTGAGCTTAAGTTTGGGTATTGTTTGTTTTAAAAAAAACCAGATTTTGTTTCATTTAAAAACAATTCCAGATTTTTTTAAAAAACAAATTAGGTTTTTTTTTTTTTCTTTGAAAAATTTCAAGATTATGTTTGTTAAATATATATATATATATATATATATATATATATCCATATTAAACACACCAGGACAAAACGAATTAAACACAGCAGACAAACAAATTAAACACACTAGATAAAAGAAGACGAATTAATTATTTTGCCATTGTGTGTTTAATTCTTTTTTTCTGATGTATTTAATTATTTTGCCCTGGTGTGTTTAGTTGGTATGCCATGGTTTTGTTTAATTCGTTTTGCCTGGCGTGTTCAATTATTTTTGTCTGGTGTATTTAATTATTTTACCCTGGTGTGTTTAATTTGTTTTACCTGGTGTATTTAATTCCTTTTTACTCTAGTATGTTTAATTCGTTTTGCCTAATGTGTTTAATTGATTTGCTGTAGTGTGTTTAATTGAGTTGTGCTAGTGTGTTTAATTCAACCCAATTAAATACACCAGTAACACACAATTAAAAACACCAGTCACAACCAATTAAACACACCATTAACACCCTTGTAAAATCTATAACTTGTAAAATCTACACCAGTCACAACGAAAATCTGGAAAAAAAAAAAAACATAATCTTGAAAACAAATTAACAAACATAATCAAGCATGTTTTTTAAAATCTGAAATTTTTTCAAACCAAAACAAAACCTGAATTTTTTTTTAAACAAACAATACCTAAACTTAAGCACAACTACAACCACCCTTAAAATCAAAATCTAACACCCAAATCCAAAACTTTTTAAAATCTGGAAATTTTTCAAAATAAAAAAAAAAACTATTTTTTTTTTTAAATCTAGAAAATTTTCAAAATAATAATAAATAAAAAAACTGATTTTTTTTAAAAAAATCTGGGTTTGGGTCGCCCGATCTAAACCAAATCGTGGTCAAACCACCCATCGCGCGAAAAACCCATCGAAAATCTGAAAATTTTCTTTGAAAAAAAATGAAATCTGAAAATTTTTGTTTAAAAAAAAATTATGAAATTTTTGTAAAAACCTGGAAAAAAAAAGTGAAAGAGAAAGAGAAAGAGAAGAAAAATGAGAGAAGAAGAAAACGGAAGAGAGAGGAGGAGAGAAGGCGTTAGATGGTGAGAGAGAAAGAGAAGAGAGGAGAGAAAGAATAAGAAAAAAAAGAACAACTCGTGAGAGAGAGATGAGAGAGAGAGAAAGAAGTAAAAACAAAATATTCTATAGAAATGAGAGAGAAGAGGTTTTGAAAAATAATGAGAGGCATTTAAGTCTCTACAGTGGATTCTTTGACAAATACAATCAGTTTACTAATTTCGGCCAAAAACAATAAAGACTCTTAATTTTTATATAAAAAGAGTACTTCCTCTATTATATATATTATATTATATAATATATGTAATAATTTTTATAATATATTTATTATATATTATATATTATTATATAATATAAAAATTGTCTTCTTGACAGTTAAAAACTGTAAAGAATTTATAATTCTTGACTGTTTTTGAAAACCGTCAAGAAAAAACTGTCAAAAAAAGGGGTTTTTCTTGTAGTGGTAATATATTTATTTAAGATTTTATTATTGAGAATGTTATTGTTTTTCATTTTAATGATTATCTTATGTGAAATTCTACCTTATTTTAATGGACATTAATATTACACTTTCTAAACTCATGTACCAAATCTTTTATCGCACCTATACCAAAATAAGCAATCTTCATTATTTAGTATTTGATTGAAAAGGAGATGTACATGGAAAGTAAAAGAGTACGTCTTGTTTTGGAAGATATGGATATGAGTTGAGAATATTGTATTATTTTGTAAATTTTTTTTTTCTTTTCTGTCAACTGCTACAAGAAAATTTTCCTTCACATCTATCAAAATAAAATTTTAATTTCTTTTATAATTAAATATATACTAAAGTAACACGTTGTGGAAAATGAAAGTTTCTTATTTTAGTAGTTGGGAAGTAAATGGGGATGGGAAAAAAAAAAAAAAAAAAGGGGGTGTGAATTACTATTCACTTGATAAAAAGAAATCTCACTTATTTTGAAATTATTCAAATCCTTTGACATATTGAAATTGTTGTAAGCTTTCTAATAAAAAATATTGCATACCTTCCTCGAAGATTCATAAAATTTATCATAATATTCCCTGAAACGAAGATCGGCACCTATTGTTCAAAGAATCAACTATACAAGTCTTTTTATCGGTAATACCTGTGTTATATATATATGCTATAACTTTTATTTAAAAATTGTAAGAAAAAATCAATCACAGTACAATACAGTAAAAGGAAATTTGAACACAAAAAACTAACGGTTCGTAGAGATGTAAAGATTAAAATAATCCGTTTTTTGTGATACTCACAATTTCTTTAAGATATCCTCCATAAATGGTGTTTAAGGTTATGAATAATTGTCTCCCAATATATAACGGATTTCGTTCTTCAAGTAGAAACACTTCAAACTTAAAGAACCATCGAACGCAATTCAATGTTTTATACTCGAAACTTTATACACTATTCATTTTTTATGCACATATAACAAGAATGCAAAAAATTCATCTCAAATTATACATACCCTTTCGAATGGATATGTCTTTAAGGGAAAAACATATCTTTTAAAAAAAGATACCACTTTTATAAAAACGTCCAACTCTTATGAAATAACAAAATTGTTATGAAAAGACACAACACTTAATCAAATTTACTCATTCAATGATGCAACAATTTCCAACATTTCTAACTTGAGCCGTATTTTCTGATATGACTTTACTCACCGCTTAGTTCTACAAATTATTATGAACAATTTCCATTCGTCTATATGTATATAATATATTGAAGTGACTAGTATCAATTAAATGGCATGGATCATTCAAAGACCGTTGAAGATATATATATATATACATATATATATATATAGATATATATATATACATATATATATATACATATATATATATATATAAATATATATAGGTCTCATTTTGGTCAGTGCGTTCTGATATAACTACATCAGAACAAATGCATATGGACCACTAATTATAGAGAAGCTTTGACAAATGCATACACTTTGAGTCAACGTACGTAAGTCTAATAGTCCACATCCAACACACTAATGAAGTTATATCAGTGTGCACTGACTTGAGCATTTATATATATATATATATATATGGTTAAAATTGAAACAAACCATATAATTAGTGGAGTTTTTATTTTTACCCAGCATTATTGTTTAGATTGTTTTTACCAAATTTTCCACTGAAAAGACAAGAATACCCTTAATGAATTTTGAAATAAAAAAAACTTAAAAAAAAAAATGAATTTTTTTTATTGGAGGTCTGCATGACCTCCGAGCGAGAAAAAGAAGAAGAAGAAGAAGAAGAAGAAGAAGAAGAAGAAGAAGAATTCTTCAATTAAATACATTAAACACACCAACAATCCTCTTCAATTAAACACACCATTGGTTTTCTTCATTTAAATACACCACCAGTTTTCATCGATTAAACACACCACCAGTTTAATTTCTAGCATATTTAATTTGTGTTTAATTCATAGCATGTTTTTAATCTATGTGTGTTTAATTCCCATTGTGTTTAATCTCCTACTTTTTCACATTTTTTCCCTTCTTCCCAGTATTTTTTATAAAAATATAAATATATGTATATATATATATATATATTGTGTGGCAAGTGACCTCCAAGCTCCATCGGAGGTCGCCCAGATCTCCAATCATTAAAAAAAATAAAATAAAATTTTTTAAAGAAAATTAGTTTTAAAAAATAAAAATAAATAGGAAAGACGAGGGTAAATTTGTCTCTTCAATGAAAAGTTTGGTAAAAACGAATGAAAATAATAAGGCGTCGTCGTGTAAGCATTTTTCATTGACTGCTTTTCGAAAATAAAAATAAAAATGAAAACGAAAACGGTGTTTTTGGTTTCAGTTTCGAAATCCAAAAACGTGTATGGTAACATATACAAAAAACAGTATTTTAAAAATAAAAACATGTTTGGTAGGCTAACCGAAAAATTTCAAAAACTATCAATAATTCATCCCAAATAATTATCAATTGAGTCATATTTTTTATTAAATTAAAGAACTAATTACATCAAACTCCCCTGAATTCCTCAATCAACACATTGTAAAACACACTCATCCACCAACAAATAGCCACACATAAGCTTATCATTCTACTTTACTCAAACTAGTAAAATCATCCAATTCCAAACAAAATAACAAAATTTTTGATACAATCACCAAAATTTACTCTACATTCTACTTCTTCTTCTTCAAAATATAAACATCAGCCTCTTGGATCTTAGATAGAAGATGGACCGACCAGAGACGATTCCTTTCTCTTTATTCCCATCTCTTCTCTCCCTCTTAAAAATAAATAAATTGAAAGAAAATGAGATCTGGAAAGTTTGAGTCACCCATTCGTCGCCACGAGTCACCTATCATTGTCGACTGTTATGGACCCGATTGACGCCACCTATGCTTCTAGGTCACGCAGGTTGGGAAAAAGACTCAGTCATCATTAGTTGTAGTCAGATGAACTAATCTACTTATTGAATAAAATGTGTGCCTAGTGATCCTTGAATCATGCTCATCATGCATCTGATCTGTTGCAAGAGTGCACCATTATTTCCTATTGTTATGTTCAGTTATTTCCACTTCCTAGAATAGGTTGTTACTCATTCGTTGTAACTCAGGCTTATAAAAAGCCAACATACAGATTGAATGAGATTATGAAATGAAAATTGCTTTTATCCTAAACTCTTCTTATTTCTTCTCCCACTTCTTCTATAATTCTGACAAGGTTTTTTAGTACACAACAATTTGGTATCAAAGCAATGTTCCATGGAGACTCGTACGAAATCAAACATTGAATTCCGGAATGAGGTCAGCGAGACTTTGGCTCGCCATGAGTTAGGAATCTACCTCATCAACAAAAAAATCGATGACAAATTCGAGATGGTCGACTCTACTTTACAAATTGTCATTGATAAGTTGAAAGCTTTGCGTACCAGCCGCAATTCAACGCCTATCAAAAGAGACCATAATCCATTCGCACACGATGAAGCCTCCCCTAACCGAAACACCAGCCACACTGATAATTCCCAAACCCCACTACAACTTGATCGTAACCACATCCCACTGAACCATGACCTTGACCGATACCACACCCAGCTAAAACTTTCCTTTCCGAAATTCAACAGCGACGATCCAAATTGCTAGATATACAAGGATGAACAGTATTTCAACTTCAAGGATATCCAACCCCAAAACAAAATTCAGCTAGCTTCATTCCATTTGGGCAATGACATCGGTGGTTGAGCAAATTAAGAGTTTTTCTCAACTGGGTAGGATTTACCAAGTCCATACTCCACCGATTTGGACCCACTGATTACGAAGATCCATCTGAGGCTCTCACCCATCTCAAGCAAGTTACTACAGTCGAAATTTATCAGGCAGAATTTGAGAAATTATCTCAACGAATTGATGACCTTCCGGAGAACTACTTGATTAGTTATTTTGTTGCAGGTCTTCGCGATGACGTCCATTTGGATGTAAATGTCAAACAACCACGGACACTATCAGATGCAATCGGAGTGGCCCGATTGATTGAAGAGCGAAACCACTTACAGATGAAATCCAACCACCCTTTTTGATCATCAGAAGTGTCACCAAATCAGAGGACCCCAACGACCACCACTGTGGGACTATTGGGACCACCTATACTCTCAAAACCAAACCAAGCTCCACCAACGGCATTAAAAGAATCACCAGTCAAAAGGCAAGGGATTGGCGTGAACAAGGACTCTACTTCTACTGCCACGACAAATTTTTACTAGGATATAAATGCCAACGACCAAAACTTTTCATGATCGAGGACTATTCACCTGTTGACAAAACAGAAATTGATGGAAATTCATTTGAGCTAGAGCTCATTGAAATCTTATCAGAAATATCATTTCATGCAATCTCTGGCACCAATCACCCACAGACTATCCGAGTGGTGGGAAATTGAAGAACCTCAATGTCATGGTTTTGATTGATTGGGGCAACACACATAACTTCATCGATCAATCCGTCGTATCGAGATTCGGGTTACCAGTGGTGTGGGACAAAACCTTCCAAGTCATGGTTGCCGATCGTGAAAAAATTGAGTGCGCCGGACAGTGTTTGGGACTCACATTGATCATCCAAGACTACCCTGTACGAGCGGATTTTTACGTTCTCCCTGTCGCCGCATGTCAAGCAGTACTAGGAGTTCAATGGTTAGAAACTCTTGGCCCGATTGAAACCGATTATCGTAAACTTACAATAACTTCCATCAAGACGGTGTTGCCAGGAAATTTCAAGGTCTTTGTCGTCCTCCACTTGAAGCCAAAGAATTGTCTAATTTGGAAGGGTTAGGATTTTTCTTTCAAACCATGCCAGGAGATCAGACATCAGACTCAACAGCCCATCCCGGTGATCTCTCCCAACTCCTCACAGAATTCCAATAAGTTTTTTCCATACCAATCACCCTGCCACCATAAAGAGATCAAGACCATCAAATACTACTCCAACCATATCAACCACATGTCAGTATTCGACCCTATAGATATCCATATTACCTGAAAAATGAAATCGAGAGAATGGTGAAAGAATTTCTGGACTCCAGCATCATCCGATCAAGCTGCAGCCCATTCTCTTCGCCTGTTCTCTTTGTCAAAAAATTTGACCGTAGTTAGTGATTTTGTGTCGATTATAGAGCTCTTAACCATATCACGATAAAGGACAAGTACCCCATCTCGATCATTGACGAATTACTGGACGAGTTACATGGTGTCAAGTATTCTTCGAAATTGGACTTGCACTCGGGATACCACCAAATCAGTCAAGGATGAAGACATTCCAAAAACGGCATTCTAAACACATAAGGACCATTACGAGTTCATTATGATGCCCTTTGGACTCACCAATGTACTGGCTAACTTTCAGAGCTTTATGAACAACTTATTCAGGCCATATCTCCGTAAATTCGTGCTAGTCTTTTTTGATGATATTTTGGTGTATAGCCGAACTTGGGTGGAGCATTTCTCATCTTATAACTATTTTACTGATATTGTTAACTAATTAATTGTTTGCAAAATAGTCAAAGTGCTGCTTTGGAGTGACGCAGGTGGGCTACTTAGGACATCTCATATCTGGGGATGGTGTACAAGTTGATCCAGCGAAAACCAAGGCATTAAATGAGTGGCCGATTCCGACCATAGCCAAGGGAGTTCGGGGTTTCTTGGGGTTAGCAAGGTACTACCAAAAATTCATTAGTGGATTCGGCAGAACCGCAGCCCTCTTACCAAGCTATTGACAAAGGAAGGTTTTCATTGGACCATAGAGGCAGCCATAGCTTTCACAGAACTGAAACGTGCATTGATGACCACCCCTGTTTTACGACTACCAGATTTTTACCAGATTTTAGCCAGACTTTTATTATTGAAAGCGATGCCTGTGGAGTCAGAATTGGTGCTATATTGATTCAAGAAGGTCCACTAGTGGCATATTATAGTGAGGCTCTCAAATGTTCAGCCCTCGCTCTGTCGACATACGAGAAAGAAATGTTAGCTATAATGAAGGCCATCCGTAAGTGGCATCCTTATCTTTTGGAAAACCATTCGTTGTCAGGATCGACCAGCGAAGCATAAAGTACCTATTGGAACAAAAAATTACAACACCAGCACGGATGTGTTGGCTATCGAAAATCAAGGGATATGACTACATAATTCAATACAAAAGGGGGAAGGAAAATCAGGGTGTCGACGCCCTGTCACGAGTCAAATAATTGGAGTGTGTGGCAAACTCCATGCCTGTTTCTGATTGGTGGTCCACGCTCAAAATAGAAGTGTCCCAAGATTCTTTCTACCAACATCTTGAAAAATCAACCTCATATCTGATGTGTGATAGAGTTTGGTCCAAACAGGGATGTGTGTGCTTGAGTCCAACTTCGTCTCTACTACCTTCCATCATAGCTGCACATAACTCATCACCAGTTTGAGGGCACTTTGGATACTATAAGACTCTTAGTCAAATTAAGACGAGCTTTATATGGCTAGGAATGAAAACAAGTGTCCAAAATCACATTCAAAGCTGCAATACTTATCAACGATGCAAACATCAGTGTTCTAGTTCAGCCGGCATCCTCCAACCCTTACCGATTCCGTAGCAGGTATAGACTGAAATCTCAATGGACTTTGTGGATAGTTTATCTATTTCTAATGGTTATACCACCATCATAGTTGTGGTGGATCACTTGTCGAAATACTCACATTTTGTTCCATTGAAACACCAGTATATAGCTTTGGCAGTCGCTAAGGTCTTTGTTGATCATGTTGTCCGGCCACATGGAATGCCAACTTCAATTGTAAGTGACAAGGACAAAGTGTTTGTGAGCCTCTTTTGGAAGACATTGTTCCAATTGCATAGCACTAGCTTGAATATGAGCCTTAGCTACCATCCACAAATTTATGGTCATGTAGAGGTCGTAAACCGGACGTTGGAGCAGTACTTACGTTGCTTCACTAGTGAGCAACCCAAGAAGTGGATGGATTGGCTCTCTTGGGCTGAATACAGATACAACACGTCGATTCATACAGTTACCAAAATCTCTCCTTTTGAGGTCGTGTATGGAGCAGTACTTACATTGCTTCACTAGTGAGCAACCCAAGAAGTGGATGGATTGGCTCTCTTGGGCTGAATACAGCTACAACACGTCGGTTCATACAGTTACCAAAATCCCTCTTTTTGAGGTCGTGTATGGTGTTCCACCGCCTACCTTGCTCTTTTATGTTCCAGGTTCCACCAAGGTTCAAGCTATGGATGATCTCCTTCGTTCTCGTACCAAAATATTACAAGAGTTGCGTCACAATTTAACTATTACTCGTAACCGAATGAAGACTCAAGCTTATCGTAATAGAAAGGATGTGACCTTACCTTTGATGTTGGGGATTACGTCTATCTAAAGCTCCAACCGTATCGACAGAAATCGGTCGCATTCCGTAGTTCCCTGAAGTTGTATCCACGATACTTTGGACCATTCTGTGTGCTCGTAAAAATTGGTCACGTGGCTTACAAACTAGAGCTCTCTATTGGTTATTTGATTCATGACGTTTTCACCTTACCCTACCCCACTTTGATTCAAGTCGGGACATTGCCACCAGTCTCTCCTACTCTGCCACTAGTCTCAAAGACTTCCATCTTGATGCCACAACCCGAGGTTATCTTGGACCAACGTATCATTCGCAAAGACAAATACCGTCCTCAAACTGAAATTTTGGTTAAGTGGATGAGGGCTCCCACCGAAGACGTTACATGGGAAAATCAAAGGTGTTTCTCTAGGATGTATCCCGACTTTATCCTTAAGGACAAGGATAATCCGAGCGGGGTGGAATGTTATGAACCCGATTGACGCCACCTATGCTTCCAGGTCACACAGGCTAGGAAGAAGACTCAGTCATCATTAGTTGTAGTCAGCTGAACTGATGTAGTTGTTGAATAAAATGTGTGCCTAGTGATCCTTGAATCATGCTCATCATGCACCTGACATGTTGCAAGAGTGCACCATTATTTCTCCATTATTTCCTATTGTTATGTTCAGTTATTTCCACTTCCTAGAATAGGAAGTTGCTCATTCGTTGTAACTTAGGCTTATAAAAAGCCAACATACAGATTGAATGAGATTATGAAATGAATATTGCTTTTATCCTAAACTCTTCTTATTTCTTCTCCCACTTCTTCAATAATTATGACAAGGCTTTTTGGTACACAACATCGACCTAGAAAGCTTCACCGATCACCGATCACCAAACCCCAGCTATCAACGCCGATGTGAAGATACGCTAGAAACCGCCAATGAAGCCCATGAAATAATTGTCTTTGCTGCCCCAATTCACTGCTATCCACTGTGATTCAAGCCATGTTGGCAGCACCATTATATTCGTCGGAGTCTGCCCTATGTGATCGACTATTCCTCGCCGCCGATCTGATTGTGCCGGTGATACCACGAACCGCATGCAATGTGAAATGGTGTTGTTGTTTTATTTTGGGTGTTTGTGTTCTTGGTTTGGGTTTCTGATCTGATTGAGTTCTTGGTTTGATTTGAATATGGTGAGAGTAGAAAATAATGTTGAATCTGGTGTTGGTATGGTGATGATCAATTTGGACGAGTGTTGAAAAAGAAGAAGAGCAGTGTCAAAGAAGAAGACAATTGAGCGTCCAAGAAGAAGAAAAGAGTTAAATAAATAAATAAATAAATAAAGATGATTTTTTTTTTATTAAAAAAAAAAACAAAGTGAAAAACAAAAACAAAAACTAAGAAAACATGTATTTGGTGTTTTTCAAAATTTTCACTATTAAACACTGGTTTTGTTTTTGTTTTTTAAAAATAAAATGAAAAACGGTTAACGAACGCAAATTTGAAATCATTTTTAGAAAACAAAAACCGGCTAAAAAACAGATGCACGACAATTCCGAGTAAAAATAGAAACCCCTTAATTTTTTGTTTAAAAAGTGTTATTTTATCATATATATATATATATATAGAGAGAGAGAGAGAGAGTAATTTTCCAATGAGGACTTTTTACAATACAAACTTTAAGCACCTTTGATGAAATTGTATGGAATATATTGAATCTTGATTTGATTTTTTATATGGAAATATATATATATATATATATATAGAGAGAGAGAGAGAGAGAGAGAGAGATAATTTTCCAATGAGGACTTTTTATAATACAGACTTTAAGCACCTTTGATGAAATTGTATGAAATATATTGAATCTTGATTTGATTTTTTACATGGATGGTGAAAACATTGAAATATGTTTATAGAAAAAAAAAAAATTAAATCAAGTGTAAGAACTAATTTTTTTTCCTATTTTTTTGTAAAACTAAGGAAATATAAGAAAGAAAAGTTCTTAAGTCTAAAAAATTTCTAAATTTTTTGCATATAAAAAATCAAATCAAAATTCAATATATTTCATTCAATTTCAACAAAAGTGTTTAAAGTGTGCACCGTAAAAGTCTCAATTATAAATTTAATATATATATATATATATGGACCACCATCGCAACTAACTTGTTTAAATGTTGTACATCAATAATTTATTTGGCTTACGTGATTACATCTCAACGACGGCAATGGGACGGGGCACTGACCAATAAGATTCTATATATATGAATTGAATGTGATGTGATGGTGTTATTACATAACCTTGGAAGAGATGCCACTGAAAAAATATGAGTACGAAATGACTGATGAGGTTGAGATTGGCAATGTAATACGTCTCTTTTACATACATTAATATCGTAGTAGAGATCAAAATCCCAGATTTATAACAGTTCAAAACATATGGTTGGTTGAGGACCGAGGTGTTTTTTTACTTCTTCTCCGGGGTAGTCATTAATCAATAATGGTCCTTCATGCATTAAGTGAATTTCAGGGATCAGGGTCTCATAAATACTAAAATCAATAGGGTTTCCCTCTATTCTTTCCTTCCCTTACTATAACCAGTAAAACTCAGTTTACTTTGGATATACATGTTAGTTCTTTTTCTAATAAAATAATATGACACCGAGTAGGTCCGTGGTCTGTCAAAACTTAAAAAAATCAAACACTACATATTTAGTTGATAAATTTTCTCCAAAAACATACCGACAAATGCACATAGTGACCAGTGAGACTCACAACAAGTGTTGAAGGAGAAGTATATAAAAATAGAAATAAAGATATTTTTTAAGGTAAAAAAAAAAAATAAAAAAGGGTATTACAGAAATGAAGAGGAGTACACAAATAATTTGGTAAGAATGAATGTGCACGAGTTAGTCAGTTAGGTGAACTTTAATTCAAATTCAAACTTAATTTATCATAACAAAGTAATTTGAAAATTTTAAAATGCAAGCTTTCGAGTCAAACTCATACAAAACTTTCATTCATATTTGAAGTCAAAAACAATATACTATTTAAATCAAACAACCTAAATCTAAATCATATTTATCTCAATTTAACTTCCTTCGATTGACTTTCATTGATGTTATGTGGACAAATGATTTTATTTTATATTTTAAAGTTAATTTAATTTGGAGAAGTTGGTTTGCCTTGCCCAAATTTATTTGGATCCCATAATTTCCTGTGCCCTTGAAAAGTTGAAAAGAATTTCATTTTTATTTGGGACATGTCATTTGATTTGATTGGCGATAAGTTATAAATCTATAATATCTTTGGTGGGGGACATATAGATTTCGTCCTTATTTTAACTTTTAAGGTTATTCTACCGTGCAATTTTATACGGTTGCAGAAGAAGATTACCAGTCATGACTCATCATTCATGAACCAAAAAAAAAAAAAAAAAAAATCAAAATCAAAATAAAAAATAAAATCAAAATAAAATCAAAAAATCAAAAAATCAAAAAACTCCCCCTAATTTGGATTATTGGTCAAAAACTACCCTCTAATTTCATTATTAGCCAAAATCCACCTTTCATGGTTTAAATTTTAGTATTTTGTTATTTATTTTTGTATTCCGATAGAGATATATCTCCACCGGAATACAAAAAAAAAAAATAACAAAATACAAAAAATTAAACCATGGTGGGTGGTTTTTGGCTAATAAGAAACTAGAGGGTGGTTTTTGACCAATAACCCAAACTAGAGAGCGGTTTTCGATAGTATCCCTAAAAAAAATTTACAAAACCAAAAGAAAATTGCTTGCTCTCATTATTATTCCTGAAACAATACATATATTATAGGGGTAATTAGCCTAGTGACCATCGAGTTTTGCCACCACTATCAAAACGGCTACTAGATAGGGAAATGGATGGAAAATGGCCATTTTTGACAAACATTGTTACACTAATGACCATTCCATCCAATTCCATCAAATAAGTGGCATTTTGGTAAATATAAAAATGACATTAATTTATTTTAGATATTTTTTAGAAATCAATTTTTTCTTTTGTTTTTCGAAACAAATAATTATATTTAGTGTGTACATATACATATAACATATCTCAAACATATACATATGTATATGTATATATATATACATATGTATTTCTTTTCAAATTATGTCAAATATATTTTTTAAAATTTTTAGATTTTGTAACCTTAATCTTTTCAAAAAAGAATATATATATATATATATATATCTTTTCAACTTATCTCAAATATTTTTTTTAGAATTTTTAGATTTTGTAGTCTTAATCTTCTCAAAAAAGAATATATATATATATATTTCTTTTCAATTTATCTCAAATATATTTTTTAGAATTTTTAGTTTTTGTAGCCTTAATCTTCTCAAAAAAGAAATATATATATATATATATTTACATATGTATATATATATGTTTGAAATATACTATATGTATATACATACTAAATATAATTATTTGTTTCAAAAAAACAAAAGAAAAAATTGATTTCCAAAAAACATCTAAAATAAATTAATATCATCACCTTATTTACCAAAATGTTATTCATTGGATGGAATTTGATGAAATGGTCATTAATGTAACAATGTTTGTCAAAAATAGTCAATTCTAAACCATTTCCCTATCTGGTGGCCATTTTGATAGTAGTGGTAAAACTTGATGGCCACCAAAGTAATTACTCCTATATTATATAACTATCTACGTAACTATACATATTCCTAACTTACAAGATTAATACTATTAAATTTTACTATATAATTATAATTAAATACATATAATCCAAATAATTTAGAAATTTATTTTATAAAATCTAAAGGGTTGTTTGTGTTTTGTGCTTAAAACTTAATGGGTCTGAATTGAAATTATTAAGTTGTTTTGTTTGGTTTGGTTTTTTTTTTTTTTCCTTTTTTTGTTTTGTTCAAACAACTTAAAATAGAAGGCAATAAATTCTAACTTTTAACTTAGAGCATCTCCAATGTAAAAGTGACTTACATATCGGTAATTATTGACATGGCATCAATGTCAAAAGACTTACTTTTTATGTGGTATAAAAATAGACTTGATAGACAATTAATTCAAAATTTAATCTCCAATGCTTCCGTCTAAAACACAATTTTTTTAATGACGTGTCCATTTTTTTTTTCTGTTTTATTTTTTATTTTATTTTCTTATCAAAATTATATGAAAAATTAATGTCAGTTTTAAATGTTTGCTGAGTCAACCTAAAAAATAGATATGCAACAGACTGTCTGAAAGTGGACGGTTATGTTGACAATGTCTAATATTTTTTTGTCACGTCAGCTTGAGGTTGAATATTCACGGTTGTATTGGAGACACAATTATTAACATAACATTTATTTATCCTACATGGCATCTCTTTTTTTTTTTTACAAGCCCCGCTTACATTGGAGATGTTCTTAATTTCAAATCATTGGATTACATTTAATATATTTTTTTCCAAAATTATCCTACCAAAAATAACATATTTGCAATTTTATCATAATTTTATATTATACATTTATTTCTTTTAACCTATTACTTATGATAAACATCTAAAAAAATATTAATCACATTGTAACTTTCAACACTATCGTTGAACCTTCATTTTTTTTTTTAAATCAAAACTATTTCTAAATCATTATTTATCCTTTTTTAAAAAATAATTATTTATCATATCTTAATCATGAATAATATGTTGCAATTATTATATAAAAATGGTTTAAGATTTGTTAAATTATTTTTATTTAGTTGTTTGTATTATATAAAATGAAAATACATCATAATGAATAGTAATAAGGGTATAAATGTAAAATTATTTATTTTTAAACCATTTTATATTTAAAACATAAAAAAGTTGACATTTTATTGAAATGTGAAAAAAAATAATAATAATAAGCAAACATGTCATTCAGGTTCAAGTTTCAATCACTATTCAGTTTTTAAAAAAATTCAGGACTATTCAATTTTCATACAAAGGATCCGAAGACTATATTTGTAAAACATATTCTAAACGCAAGTCAAATCACTCACACAAAGGAACCTAAGACTATATTTGTAAAACATATTCTAAACGCAAGTCAAATCACTCACACAAACGTCAATAAGATTATTGTGAGTCATATTTTGTTTCCATAACTCTAAAATTTGTAATAATTTAAAAAAGCTAGTAAATTCTTGAAGTTTTAAATAAATTTTAAAATCGTTGTACTCAATTGTATCAGAGAGATAACAACAAAACTATTGAGAATATTTTTATAAAATAAATAATAATAATCTAATTTCAATTGGGTTAGAGGATTATCTAAACACATCGAGATCAAGTATTACACGAACGATTTAAATATCTACTCCATAACAATAATAACAGGTGCACACATACTTGAGGTAAAGATTAATGCGATCTTTAAAATAAGGGGAATGCTATCTATTTTTCTCATTTGTCTTTCTTACTTATCTAAACACATCGAGATCAAGTATTACACGAACGATTTAAATATCTATTCCATAACAATAATAGCAGGTGCACACATACTTGAGGTAAAGATTAATGCGATCTTTAAAGTAAGGGGAATGCTATCTATCTTTCTCATTTGCCTTTCTTACTTATTGTTTGATACAAATACACTTTTTTATTTAATAAAAAGCTCTTACTTTTTGTTACAAAATTTGTTTACGTATTTACCCCTAATTAATTAAATGATAGAAGCAGCCGTCGGGGATAAAAACGTAAACAAGCTTTGCAGTAAAAATTGAGAGTTTTTATTAAATGAAAAAATATATACATGTCAAACAATAAGTGGGAAAAATAAATGGGAAAGATAGATAGCATTCCCTTAAAACAATATCTAATGATTAAAAATAACAAGTTTGTACAAAATTTTGGTTGAACTCGGTTCCTTAAAGAGAGAATCTAATAAAATCCTTGGCATAAAGTCTGAAAGGATATGGAATAAAGAGTTGAAATTGGCAACCCAAGGGGTTTTGTTAGAGAGGTTGGTTTTCACATTCACTCTTTCAGACTTTCTATGTTACACATCTTCTGTCGTCTATTTATGGGTCATGCTGCCCTACTAATTCAGTATTACCGATACATGTGAATTATAACTAACACATCACTGATCACATTATCTTCCGACAATCATCCTTGATGAATCTAGCATTACTCACTGAAATTGTAAGCATACTAGCAAGTGAGACAGTGATCATTTAAATTCAATATATGTGTTGAGACTTGAGAGTACATGTATGAACATTGAAGAACAAGTGGAAGTGCAATATTTTGCCCCCAAAAAAGAGAGAGAAATGCAAAGGCAAAGGCACTCATCAATGGAGAATTTGACTATTCAGAAGCAGCATCATGAGGTGGATATGTGGAACCTTCCCCACACAAATAATAATAAATGAAGTTAAAGAACCCAAAACCCAAAGTGGGGTAGGGTAAGGTAAAAGCAGTGAGAGAGAGAGAGACAGACAGACACTGAAAAAGCAGATTAAAAAAAAAAAAAAAAAAAAAGAGTATATGATATCAAGAGAGAAGAAGAAGAAGAGATCACATGGGGGAGAAAACTTGGAAGACTTTATCCCTCTCGTGCCCTACTTGTAATCATATTTTCACTTTCACATTTCACACACTACACAAGCTTTGCTTTAAACGATGCAAACCCACTTCCTGATTTTAACCTAACCACACGTTGGTGGGTTCTGGTTGGGTTCTTCTTCATTTTCAGAAAAAGGAAAAAGAAAGAAAACGTTAAGGAAAATATTTGTTAAATGTTGTAGAGAGACATGGACCAGTAAGAAGGATTTCAACACCCACTTGAGAAAAGAAAAGGTCTCAATTCTCAAAGAAGTACCACTGCTTCAAAGATAACAATTCAAATAAACAAAAAAGAAGTCAACTACTCATAAACATACAACGACTGACAAATGAAAGTAAAAATGCTGGTCTCTTCATATATTCATTCAATATATCTGAGAAAATAATAATGGTGTTGTTTACATCTTTGTCAGCAGAAACAGAAACCAAGCAAGCAAACAAATCATAAATCAATAACATCTTCTTCTTCTCATTTACATCAGCCTGGTTTGGTTTCCATCATATTCAGCAAAAAATTCCTATTTTCTTCAAACTCATAAACAACTAGATCAATAAAAACAACCACACCAAGAGGAGAAACCAACAAGCCCACAAAGATCAGAATTAACAAACTAGACAATATTAGTCATTAAACAACTTATGTTAGCCAGAAGCAGTTACCTTTCAACGGCTACCGGCGTATTTAGTTTCACTAAGCAAGAGATCAGTAGAATAATAAAGAGAGGTTGGTGGGTTACCGCCGACAAACATAATACCACAGCTTCACCACCTTCCTTCAAGCATGGAAGGTAAACTAAAAATTAACCTCCATTTGCTCTATATCCCTAACTGGAAAACTGAGCTCCAACTCCATAGTTGGATTCTGCATAGAGAGTATAAAGATTCATCCAGGCCCCAAGTAAGAACCTGTGAACTATTACTACGCTCTATTTACAGATTAAACAGAGGCACACCCCAAATGTGAAAATATCTTAATTGACTTCTAAATCTGTAACTTCTAATGTTAGTTGGTTGATTAACACCGGCTATCAATATAAACAATTGCCCTGATTTGATCCTACCCTTTTGTTATACTTCCATCTTCAATATCATGTTATCGTTGTTGCCATCATGACCTTTCTCCAGTGCGGCAACTTTAGCCCGATGTGCTGCTAATGCTATCGCGCTCTTTCCCCTTTCATCGTGAGGGAGCTCACAGGCCTCACTGATAGACCCTGATCTTAAGTCAGCTGGGGGAATAAAGCAGTCTATTGAGAGTCCTGGAACGTTAAACGCAACCTCTTCGATAGTCCAAGCTTCTTCCATCTTCGTTTTGGTATGGCTCATAGCAACTTCTCCGAACCTGAAAAGAGTCACCACAGAACGACCAGAGTGTGCAATCATGAGCCCTTCAACGGGTCTGTAATCTTCAAGGAACGAATTGATTGTGGTCTCCCAGTAAACTGCATCACCGCCGTTGGATTGGATACGGGTCAGATGAGAGTCCTCCATATGAACAAGGAGTCCAGTCTTTTGGCTGAAGTAGCCAAACAACACATGCCTAATGATCTCAGCCGGACCTTCACTCCTGGACTTCAGTGTCTGAGGATCTGCACAAAGCTTCAAGATGAAGCAATCCTCACCATTGATCTTTTTCTCTCCAATGCACTTTGCATCCGTAAACATACTAGCTGTTGTTCTTGGATCAAGACCCTGAAAACAGATCAACCACGCTCAAACATCTGGTGATAATAAGCAAATGACTACATAATTAATTGAGACTGAGCTCCATAATTAGCACATAAACTCACCTGAAGTGCACGCCGCAGAGGCCTAACAGGTCCTTTGGCAGTGTGAGCACCGAGCCAAGGTGTGTGCCTCCAAACGAGTTTGCCATTGCAGCCAGCACGAATCTTACTACCTCCAACAGCAAGCTCCACATACCACATGTCCGGATTCATCTGCCAAAGCACAAAGCCACCAGACTCTGCTCCTCGAGAGGTATTCCGATTCTTAACAGTCCTAGTAGCAGTTTCAAACTCCGAAGCTACCATCCTAACCTTACCCATCGCATAGGCATTTCGAATAGAGTTCTGTAACTTCTGCCCACCGGAGGCAGCCGTGTACTGCTGCAATATGTACTGAGCAGAGGAAGTTTCCTGCAAAAACAAGAGTGGTTTTAGCCAAGTTACAAACCCGATAAAACACAGAGTTCATTCAACTCCTAGGAAGTTTCGTGTCTACTTCTCAACATCAATTGTAAATAGCAACCCAACAACCTCTTTTGCTTTGTCTTGTTTATCATCTACACTTTTTAAGTTTTGTTTTAAGCCTTCATTATAAAAAAAAAATAAATAAATAAATAAATAAAAATTGAGCTTTCTTCCTTAGTTTTTCCTCTGTTTTCTCACAAACCAAACAGAACACACCCTTATTAAATTAACAAAGTAGATCAACCAGCCGACTAAAAAGTACATACAGGAAAACTTCCAAATTAAAACATTAAAGAAGAGTGCTGCTTTCACGAAATTTATTCCAAGAAGAAAAAAACAGTGGTGTTTTCAGCAGAAAATTCACAGTAAAACCCACAAACAGTGTTGAAGAAAAAAACCAAAACAGAGAAAGAAAAAAACTGGAAGACAGAGAGAGAGCTAACAATGGGAGTGTCTTTGATGCTCAAGTGAGGCCAAGGGTCGTTGTCGCTGACGTAGACCGGAGCCAAGGGTGCACCCATGACGCCAAGCAAAAGCCTCAGATCAGACCTTCTATAAGCCATTGCAGTCACAGACGGCGTCCTCGACAACTGCCCTTTAACCCACTGACCCAAACCCGACCCGACCCGTTTCGAATCCCCCATCTCTCCTCCTTCCGGATCAGGACCCTCCATCAACGGCGCCAGAGCCTCCCCTACCACCGGCCTAAGGCTCCCCGATCTCGAAATCAACGACTCCTGATTGGCCACGTAGTGTGTGTTGCTGCTGCTCTGGTTCTTTCTTCTGCGAAGGAGAGACGACATGGGTGACCTGGCTCGAGTCGCCGGACTCGAAGACCGTGAACGAGAAGGAGACAACCCACGAACTACTTCGTCTTTGAGTGCAGAAAAAAACCCTTGTTTTTTCTCCATTTTCCTTTCTTTTTTCGCTTATGCGATCACAGAAAACAACCAACAACAAAAAAACCACAGTTCGGCAGTCTAACTCTAAGCGGAGAATGCGAGATGGGTTTTTTTAAAGTTTTCTCAGAGAGAAAAGAGTGAGAGTGAGTGGTTCTTCATAGAAAGTGTGTGAGCTGCGTTTTTTGCGAGAAACTGCTTTGAAGAATGAGAAAAAAATATATGAAAAATATGGAGAGAAAAAAAAAGAGTGTGGGTTTATAGAGAAAGAGAGGGAGAGAGAGACTGTGCAAATAAATAATAATAATAAATTAATAATGGATGAGTACGGTGTCGTTTTATCTAGGGGACTGACTGATTGTCTTCTTACTGGAATTAATCCAGGTTGTAAAAAAGTCAATTTTGCTAATTTTGTAAATTTGATTGTGGAGTAGCGGAGTAGCACAAAACTTTACCAAATTAATATTTCACTCACTAATGAGTGAAATAATTTACCTTTTTGTTCCTTCTATATATATCAAATAAACACAAAGGTAAATTACTTTATGTGATCAAATATTATGTTCGGGATTAACAAAATTTTAGATTTTACTAAATCAAATTTTTTTTTTTAATGGTTTATAAGATACCTCAAGTTTTTTTATTTATTTATTTATTTAATGTTTTTATAAGATAAATAGTATATTTTTTTTATGAAGAAAAAAACTTTGAAAAGTTTAATTAATGAACAAAACACTGAGTTTTTTTTTTTTTTTTTTTTTTTGAAACAAACGGATTCCGTTAATCAATAAGGAAAAATACAACTTAAACTAACATCCTATCTGATTTCCTTCGATCTAGAGAAAAAATGCGGGATCATGAGCAAAGTCATAAATAAAAGTAGTAAATTTTATTTTCAATTTCACATGATAGAGGTAAGTTATGTTATTGTCTCAACTTATAAAATTCTTATGTAACCTCAAATATAAAAAAATAAGAAAAAACAAGTTTCAAAAATTAATAATAATAATAAGAAAAACTTGTAGAAATACTAGGTTAAGGGTCATGTGTTATTATTGATTTATTTCCAAACAATATATATTATTATTTTAATTGCAAAAGCAAGATTCCAAATTCACAGAACTTTTTTTAATAATTATTATAAAAAAAATAAAAATAAAAACATTTAAAATGCTTTAAGGTCTTTTACAAAAACATTGAAATCTATATTCATTTTTCACCAATAAAGTATTCTTCAAAATATATAATTACACAAAATCTTTTGAAACTCAAATTTTAATTTTAATTTTAATTATTTAAATACACACAAAATCCTACAAATGAGTTAGTGGTCGGTTTCAAAAAAAAAAAAAAAAAATCGATGAAAATATTAAAATATCTTTATCTTCAAAATAAAGGAGATATTTAAGAATTTTATTTTTTCATATATACCTCTTCAAAATATGAAAAATATAGGAGATATTTCTAATATCTCTATTTTTTTGTGGCTATTGGCACTAATCTCCCCTAAACTTTATATGAGTTTGCATTTTACCCCTTAAACTTTTTTTTTAGACATTAAACTCCCTAAACTTTCATTTATTGGTAAAATATGACTGTAGATATCCCTCTCAAATAGGCGTTCAGAGAATCAGAGGGGTAATAAACCAAACTGTTTGCAAATAAATGAGAGTTCAAGGGCTTTAATGTCTAAAAAAAAAGAGTTATGAGGTAAAATGCAAACACGTATAAAGTTCAGGGGGGATCAGTGCTAATAACCCCTTTTTTTTTTTGACAAATCTATATTTTTTTTTTTTGGATGATAAGTTTGTTTACGTTAGTGAAATTCCAAATTAGTGAACTGTGATTCCTAAACGATGAGAATAAAAAAGGTTTTTAGTTTGTTACAAATTGGGTGTGACACATCAATCGCGCAGAGGTAGTGTCACAGTTGACACCATTACAAGCCCAACATGATATGGTGCGTCTCAATTGGTCTTTTCACTTACGTTGACAGGCAAAGAGACCTCTTATGTGTCTCCCACGTGATCATTCCACACCACTCTCCCACCCGCGCGTGGCTATTTCAATCACCTCTGTAAATATCGAACCGTTTGTTAGCATATATTCGACGTAAACAAACGAAATAGACGTCTTCCCTCGAGTAGATTATACCATATATACTTGCTCCATGTGTGGTCGATTAGTTGCCTATTTTGTGAGGGTAATCTAGTAACTTTATCTAGATGCTAGTCCTTAGATGACACGTGTCGTATATTTCCAAGGAGTACGAGAGATACGGACTCGAGTATAGGCTGTTTTTTCTCCAGGTAAATATCATTATTTTAGACTTTTTAGTTTGGTCATCTCCAATGTAACACCAAAAAGTGTAAAAACACTAACTTTGTGTAAAAGTAAGCTCCAATGCAATACCAAATTTTAATTTCTAAGACAAAAATTTGTATTAAGTGAATAACAAACACCATTTTTTTTTTTATTATTTCTTTTATTAAATTTTCAAATCAATGTATTATATTTATTACAATTTCTAATTTAACCCTACCACACTTATTTATAACAATATATATTCCAAAAATTATACCATTTGAAAGATCTTGTCGAGATCTTTGAAATGACACAAATATTACTGTATAAATTTAAATTATTTATTTTACTTACTAATTATACATTTAACTAATGGTAAATTTGTATATTAACTTAATTTAGTGCAACTAAATAAATGACAAAATACTTATAAAAAAATTAAATGGAGGTGCTTTGCCTTTTATAATAGGGAATGAAGAAATAATTAGATGAGAAAATTGGATAAGAAAATGAGATGATAAAATGAGATGGAAAAAAAAAATTAGATGAGAAAAAATCAATGTGAAAAAAATTAGTTGAAATAATTAAGTGAAAATTAGTTTGATAAATAAGTTGAATAATATTATGGTGAAAATTTGGGGGTAAAATTATGTGAGTAATTTTTTTTTTTATATAAATTATGCAATTAATTATTTAAGAATAATATTTTTTATGTCAAAAAAATTAATTAATTTTGTTTATGTTAACTAATAGAAATTAATTAGTATTTTATAAAGTTTTATTGAGAGAATATTATTGTAAAGATGTTCTTTTACACCAAATTGGTGTTGGATGCATTGAAGTAAGAAAAAATTTGGTATAAAAATATTTACAAAAGGTTTTCTTTTTACACCAAATATCATCCACAGCTTTTTGCCATTATTTAGTCATTTGAAATTTTCATATATATATATATATATATATATATATGTGTGTGTGTTTTTATAATTTTATTTTACTTTATTGGATTATGTTTAATCGGATGGAACTGTATTACTCTTATACAATCTTGAGTCTGGTGATATTTCGTATTAGAGACTGTATTAAGTTATACAATATTAGGATGTGATTTTTTATTTTCTAAATATTTTGTTAACTAATAAGTTGAAATATGTTTAGAATATAAAAACATGTTATAAAAATATATATTTGTTGTATTATATTTTTAAAAATATTAATAAATATACAATTTATATTTTTATTACATAAATTACTATTCATATAAATACTTTAACATTTATACTATTCTAATAAAATTTATTTTATTTATATAATATTAATTTAATTTATTTTTAAATTCATAAATTAAAATAAATTAAATTATATTATTTTGTATAATATTTAAAATTATTAAATTTTATTATCAATATTATTATTATAAATTAATATTATCACATTATTATTTTTAAAATTTATTATTATTATTATTATTATTATTTCTCTCTCCATTGTATTAGCTAATACAACATACATTGTAGTATACCGATTTAAATGTATTAGATAATACAATACAATGTATAGTCCAAAACAAACCAAAATTGTATTATATTGTTCTAATACATTTTAAACCTCTAATACAAGACAAGGTACTAAACATGTCCATAATGTATTATATATTTTTGAAAGGTATTAATGAATTATATTAAAGATAAGAAAAATGTAAAAAAAAAAAAGGTATATATATATTTTTTAAATACAAAGAAAATATATTTGATTTTTTTAAAATAAAAATATTTTTATTAAATATTTATAAAGAGACATTTATAAATATTTATAAAAATGATTCAGTGTTCATTCATGTTTTAAGGATGCAGTTTATTGTTGATGAAGCAATCCTATAAAACAATCACATGTTAACCACTGTACTCTTAACCCTTTATTTATGGTAATATTTATTGTCATGAGATCATTAAAACGCAGAGAATAATGGAATTGACGAGGTAGTACAAATTCATTTGACAATTATTAATTTGAATGCCAAGCATTTCACTCATCATGTTATGAATTATTAATTTGAAGTTCTTTTTTTTTTATTATTATTTTTTTTTTAACAAATTATTAATTTTAAGTTGACAAATGATAATTGTAGTGCTTTAAAAAAATGATAATTGTAATGGATAACTTCATGATGGATTTTACATTGACCTAATTTTAACCAAATTTTTAATCAGTTTTCTCATTTTCATTGCATATTTGCATGATAATGCGTCAATTTCTATACTATATATTTTTGGATCTAAAAAGCAATTAATGGATTTTGTATTCACAGTTAATGTATGTATTGACTAAATAATTTAATCAAAAAACACATTAGTAAGAAATCAAGAAATATTCTTGCAAAAAATAAAATCAAGAAATTATAAGATTGACGGCAGGTTCAAGTTGTTTAAGACCCTCACGTAGTCACATCTATCTCTAATATATTGTCGGTTTGAATCATACATCCTCCTCATAATCTTAAAATTATATAATAGTTAAAAATGAAAAGGTATCCAAAACTAAAAATGAGTAAAGAAAATAAAAGAAATAAGTATTGATAATAATAATAATAATAATAATAATAATAATAATAATAATAATAAGTATCGATTTATAAAAACAATAATCGAAGTAAATTTAAGTTTCGATAAAAATATCAAGGTTCGAAATTTTGGAATTTTTTATGGAAATATTGGAAGTTTTTTGCCAATATCTTCAAAACATCAAATGCATTAAAAAAAATATTTTTTTAATGGACTCGAACCTACAACCTTATAGTCTAGTATCGATATTTACTTTCTAACACATTAAAAAGTAATAATAATCATAAATTTTATTGATTGGATGATTTCACATAAAAAAAAAAAAAAATTAAAATCCAAATATATATATATATATAAAAGAAACTTATCGATAATGGATTATAAAAAAAATAATAATAAAAAAAAATAAAATGAAAAACTATTTTTTTCAACATATTAAAAAAAAAAAACATTGTCAATAATAAATTAGTCATAATCCTTTACAAATATATCTTTCCTAAAAACGTTAATATTAGTTTTAATTAAATAAAGAAACAGATCCTAAAATATATAAAATAAAATAAAATAGTCCTAATAAAAATTAAAATAAAAATTCCCAATTTGTTCTACATTAACCATTATAAAATTTGAAATAATACAATTAGATAACAAAAATAAAGAAAAAGAAAATATGGAAATAGTTTCCTTTTTGAGCATAGATTATATATTTTCTGTAAGAGAAAATATCTTGAAGCTTGTTGGTGGTTGAGTAATGTTTACACAGGAGAGAAAGGGTATGGGTCCCCACTTGATCAAAAAAGAATTCTATTTAGACTACTTCTTTTTGACCAATTGATGCTCCTCCTTTTGTGACACTTCATATTTTATTTGCCAATGGTCTCTGGCACGTGCGGCACGTGGGACCAGTTATGATTTTTTTTTTTTTTAAATATATATATATATATATATATATATAAAAAGATAATTAATTCACTCTAATGCAGGCTTTGAGTGAATTTCAAGTTTGGGATAATACAGATCAAATTGTTCTACACGTTTTTCTGTTTGTTTGAATTTCCTGACAATTTTAAGGGTAATTTAAATAATATAATTTTTAAATTTAAATATTAAATAAATTTTTTTTTTCGTAAAAGCATTTTAAAGTATTATTTCACAAAAAGTGCTTCTTCCAAATAATATTGTTAAATTTGTATTGATCCTAATACATGTTTATTTATATTTTAATTAGATATTGTAAACCCATCACACATGCACTACGAGATTATGGGTTCGAGTCTTCCTCCCTCTCAAAAAAACCCTGAATTTATATAATAGTGTAATATATATATAAAAAAAAAATTAATTAAATATTTAAAATAGAAAATAATTTTGAATGTCTACCAAAATTTTGATGATGTGTTGAACACTTTTGAGAATATATTAATTATTAGGATGACTATATTGTCATCTAAAATAGATATTTTCACACCCATTTTAAAATTTTATTTTTTGTTTTTAAATATCACATAAATTCGGGGTTGATAGGGGGATGAGGAGGATTCAAACTCACGACCTCATAATATAGGTGTAAGGGGTTTACCGTTAGATCAACCTCATTCTATCAAAATTTTTAATGTTTATTATTTAATTTTTACACCGTTTAAAATACCAAAACTAACCCTTTATGTGAATAATCATTTTGGTCGGCTTGTTTTTATTTTTAAAACCCATTTTATGAGTTTTTCCACGGTCGAATTTCGAAAAATATCCTCTATTAGTATTTTGTTGCATCTTCCTTCAATATGTTTCGAGTCATGTGTAAATTAAATATCCTCCATTTAATTTTCTGGCATGAGTAATACGAAATTTAAAATCCACAACTCAACTTTTAATTGTAATATATATATTTGACGTAAAAAATATATATTAACGTTGTACACTTGTACTGTTTTGTGTAATATGAAAAGAAGAAGTATAGTGAAATAAAAAGGAAAAATAAATCAAGAGAGAGAAAATAGCGATATTTGTAGACACTACCACAAGATGGTTGCTTTGGGTGGTCCAGGCTTGAGATTAAAAACTTAAATCCTTGATTATACTCCTGATAATTATATTGTAGCCAGTCCTCAAGGTGTTTAGCTTTGCTGGTGGATGAATGGATATGGGGCTAACGTCAACGGTTTGAATCCTATTCAGACGGGGGTGAGTTCTGATTTACCCGTTTACATCCTTGTGGGGCTAAGGGTGTGGGCTAAGGCTTCTTATCTGTTAATCTGTTATACTCTACGAAACTAACATATAGGCCACGACGAGTCACACAGTTGGGGGAGGACAAGCAGATAGGTGTCTGGACGAAGTTCGGGATCCTCGATACCAATATATATATATATATATATATATATATATATTGTAGACACTAAAGATCATTCTCAATCTAGTCTTCATAATTTTGATGGATGCTAAGGTCATATTCGTGGGCCTAAATAGTTGTTTAGTTCTATTATGATTAAATCCGCTAACCACCAATTTAATGGTTTAATTTTCAACAATTAAAGTTGATGGAGAATGATATATCATTGAATTTAATTAATTGCTGACTTTTCATTTTAACAGCCTTTGAATAAGTTCAACAATTATGTACATATAAATCCAACTTACCAATTATTAGACATTTATTGTGTAAATTGATTTTCATTATGTACAATGTCATTCACATTCTACAAAAATCGAATTATTATTAAATATCATAATTTTCGGATTATTAACTAAATATAATCCTATGTGAATTGGTCTGGAATTAACTAAATACAATTGATATGTGGTAGTTAAATTAATTTGCACACATGTAGCTGCTTGAATGTTCCAATTTTGAAATATTATAGTTGTTATATATATATATATATATAAGATTTTTTTTTTTTTTTTCTAACAAAAAAAATGTCGTTTTCAGGGCTAACAAATACTTAATTAAAATAGATATAAACAATTTGACCAATTAATTACTTGACAAATGACAACTCTCCTGTGAAAATTGAACATGTTTGCTGACTTATAGAATTTGCTTTATCATGGTATGTCACATTGTCACCTAAATAAATAAAAATTCAAAGTATCAATTCAAAATTGAAATTAAATACTATTACAACTTTCAACATTAAATTGGTCAAATAAATTTGTTTGAATAATCTTTCCAATTCCCTCCACTACAGCATTAAAAAAGAAATTATAAATTGATTTGAGGGAGAGAGAGAGGTAACATTTGACCATAATAGACAAATAATATTATCCACATACCAAAACAATATGCTAGTGATGAAAATGTCACTAAATAAGGTGACATATGAAGATGGCCCCCTCCTTTTACAAGCCTTTATTTTGTTTCCTTCCTCCCATGCATCCACTTTCTCTTCTCCTTAATTGAGGTTGCTGTTCTTAACTTTTACAGGCAATGATATAATCACACCACTCAAATGTTGTGATAATAATAATATGATTTATATTGATTTGTATACGTGAAAATTGATTTGATGTATGCCATTTATCTTCGTTAACATTTGCTTTATAATTATAGATATATAAAATTTGATCACCGATGAGGAAATGTGTCTAAATATCATTTTTTAAATCTTGAAAAGTGAAACTATCACTGTTTTAATAACTCTTGTTTTATTATCGAAAAGATAGGTGATGAGACCAAAATGTCCTTATTTATTCTTTTACTTTTACTTTTCATTTTTTTTTCTCTATTTTTCTCTCTCTTCTTCCTCTCCTTTCACAATTCATAGAAACACTTCTCTCTCCGATTTTTTTTTTTTTTTTGTTTAATTCATTCTCATCGAATAATTTCTAAAGATAACTAAGCCATATCCTTTCAAAATTGAAGTCCACCTAGGTTTGAAGAGTAGATCCATTGCATGCACTTCATTTTTTCCTTTGTATTTTTTTTTTCTCATAAATCAAGACTTATTTTACAAATTCGAGACTTACTAGGGTAAAATAAGATTTTTTATTTTTATTTTCATTTTTGGTCTTCTTCTTCATCGTGATGTAGGTCTGTTCGACATTCATCAATGGTAAAAGTGACGAGTCGAAGACGGCGCCGGTTGACTCCGGTGATAATTAGATCTGGAAGATTGGATGACATCGAGTTCATCAGCGCCATTGGTTTCGTCAGATTCGCAACGGATTGTCACAAATCTGATGATGAAGGTTCAACAACGGTTCAGGTTTGGCTTCATTTCTCTCTCCACATAACTCGAAACTGAAAATGAACACTTCGGTTACAACGGCTGGCACCCGAAGAATTTCCCGGTGGTTTTGTCAGTCAACTCACTGGTTGATGTTGACAACTCCATTGAGGTTTTTGAAAAAAAAAATGACCGGTAAGAGAAAATGATAGAAGAGTGAGGGTATTTTTATCTAAATTCCATCTTTGGTGCTATTTAAACTAGAGTTATTAAAGTGGTGCTAATTGTGCAAATCACTCGCCAAAAAGTGCTATATAATTTTTCAGCCCATTTGATAATTATATGAGTAAATTAAAATTAATTTGATGTTTTTACACCAAATTCTTAATGAGTTTTTCAATCGATTTTAGAAGTCTTGAATAATTTATTATTGAAAGTAGCCAAGTTCTATTTAAACTACTGTAATTTTTATTTTACTTTTTAAATTAGACGTTATATAGGTTTGGGTCTGTCGGGGGAGATATCTACTCTCACAATATGAAAAAAAAAAATATATATATATATATATATATATATCCATATATGATTATAAAATATGTATGGTGATTGGTGAGACTCAAACCAAACATCACTAATGTAAAAGGTGAGGTGGACATAATTTTGCTAAGTGAGAATGTGCACTAAAAACAACGTGGTTCCATAACTCCCACTTGAACAACCAACGCTGAAAAACCTAGGTTTGCGGAAGCTCTGATACCAATTGTTACAAATTACATAAATCAAAACAATAATCAAATCACATGAAATCAAAGAAAAATAAAGAGACTCAAAATTTTACTCGATTCGACATAAATCTACATCCACATAGCATATTAACACTCAAATTCCACTGTCAAATCGTTGTTTGTAATGTGAAGCAAATTCTCTCTCTCTTTCTCTCTCAATTCGACTCTCTATATTGTTTTTTTTTTCTTTTCTTTTTCTCTTGTAATGTAAAACCATAGAATTACAAAAGTGTATATAATAAAAGCTTTGGGTTGAAACTATCTCCTAAATAAAAAGGAGTCCTCCCCTTAATAAAAAAGAAAACTAAAAGTTTCATTCTTGGGGCACTGCCCTTGAACCCCCATGAGCTAATCGAACAACTCAACTCTCCATAAGCTGATCAGTTAGCTCGACCGCCGATGCATTAGCGTAGTGCAAATTACGAATTCATGTTTTATAACCCTAACAAAATTAATCCTGAAAAATACCCGAATATGATTTTCCTACTGAGATAAAAGAACACCTCAAGTAAAGTATAAATAAAAAATAATAAACAAATCCAAATAAAATTAATAAGTTATATATATATTTAAAAAAAAAAAAAAAAATTCAAGTAGTTTGTAACCTTTATATAAGTGACCTAATTGGTCTCCGACTTTTCAAAAATACTAAATTAGTCATTGTTGAGAGTTAATTTAAACGCTTCAGTTTAATTGCTCACAACATTGAAATGACTTTAATATATCCCTACTTAAAATTGATTGATAGTAACCGAGGTATGTGATCTCTAGTGAAGGTCCCCAAATCGTGGAGGTCCTCTATAATATGGGGTTTCAAGATCCTAGAAATCCTCCATGATCTGGGTTCAGATCATCAGAGGACCTCTGCAGTTTGAACCTCGATCATGGGAGTCTTCCATGATCCGTTAGAACTCCATTAGGATTATCCTCTGACAGTGGAGGTGGATTGTTATTATTATTATTATTATATTTATTTTTTATTATATAAAATTATTTTAGTTGCAACTGGGTGTGCACCTCCCCTGTTTTGGTGATGAGATTTTAATTATTATTTTTTTAAAAAATAATGGTGATAAGATTTCAAGTTTCGTCCTATACGTAACAAAAAAAAAAAAAAAACTATCTGGATTGCATTAATATTGATCTGTCTAAAAAAAAAAAAAAAGAGAGAATTTGAGAGCAGTACTATTCTTATAAGTTATAAAAAGAATTTGCTTAGTTAGTTTGTAAATCCAGACAATTATCATGTGAAAAGCATAAAGTTGCCGCGTTTTGGGGTCCAACTCCAACCAAGTTAACGCGTTTTTTCTAACCTTTATTTTTTCATGACACTGCATGCCATACAGCTATTTTCCCACTTCATGCAACCAAAAAACAAACTCAAAACCTTTTATTTATTTATTTATTTATTTATAATTTTTAAATAAAATAAAATTGACAGTTCTTAGTGGAATAAAGAGAGAAAAATTGAAAACAGTTTAGTTGACAAAGAACACAAGAAATTAGAGTTTATAATGGGAAGGAAAAAAAAAAAAAAAACTGGATTATTGGTTTGTGAATATCAGATTATATATAAGAGTGTCTGCCAACCAGATGTTTGACGAAATGCCACAATCGCGTAGACCATATCCGATAAGTGTGAGGCTGTGGGTATTTTTGTGGCAATTCAGCTCCAACAGTGTGGATTCATATATATATATATATATATATATATATATATTTAGTGCCGATTCTGATACTTATAAACGTATTAATACACTCATATTTTATTAAAATTTTAATAACAAAATATCCCAATATAAATTTACCAATTAGAACAAATTACTTTAATTAAAAATAAATCGAATATTATATATACTCATTAATTACACTCATATCTTCAACTACATTTATTTTATTAAAAAAACTTACCTTTAAAAAAAAAATTACGATAAACTCTAATTTTTATAATAAACCCTAATTAAACTCTAATTTTATTTTAAGTTTGAAACTTTCTCATTATCACAAGTTTATCATATTATTTTTGTCTTTCTTTTATGTATAATTATGAATTCTATTAATAAACTTTTTTTTTTTTTTTTTAAATACAATAGCTATAGATATTAACAAGTTTTTTAAATTTAATTTTTTATTTTTTTAAGATAGCCGTAGATATTAGTGAGTTTTTATTTATTTATTTATTTATTTTTATTTTTAAGATAGCTGTATAAATAAGAGAATTTTAGATTAAAAATCTCTTGACCCCGTATATCCCACATATTATCTTTTATAATGCTCCTACATTCGAGATATTCCCAAAAGTAAATTAGATTATCGTTAAAAGAGGATTTGATTCAAAAAATAGTATGATTTTTTTTTTATATATATAAATTGGGTATGATAATAATTTAATAGTGTTATGTATTAAAATGAATATATTTATTTCAATGAGGGTACTATTGGCATTATGATGGGTGTTTATAGTAATATTTATTTGAGAGCTTCTCCTTACAATCCACAAATTATCTATTCACACTCCAATTAATTTGTTTTTTATTAATGATAATTTTAACTTAAATTAAAATTACTGAACAAGACAAAAAATTTTAAAGACACTCAAAACTAATTAAATTATTAAAAAAAAAAAAGTCTCTTTCTTAAATCATTAAATTAAATATTATGTATTAAACTCTCTCTCCTAAATTTTTTATTACCATATTAAACACTCTCTCCTGATTAATCTCTCTCCATCTAAAAAAAAAAAAAAAAATCATATTTCCATACTTTCTTGATCAATCTCTGATTAATAGTTAAAGAAAAAAAAAAACTTCTAAATATTTTAGTTTTTTACTAACAGTATTATATATATATATATATGTGTGTGTGTGTGTATATATGAAAGTTTGAATTGTTTCAACTAGATTCGATTAAACTCAGAATTTCTAAGATTAATAAAAGAATTAAAGTTCTCTAGGCAATCACATACCTACAAGAGTAACAAAAAATATTTTCATATTTCGATTTAAAAAAAAAAAAAAACAAAGTACTTGTTTTCTGAGTTTTTATTTTATTTTTAATATATACATACATATGGTTCTTAAAAATCAAGCATATTAGTAAGTTTTTTTTTTTCTTAACTTTTAGTCTTGCTTGAGAAAGAATGGAGATAAAAAATTAGAGATATGTATTGGAGGAGAGAGAATTTAATATGGTAATTACAAATTTAGGAGAGAATATTTAATATGTAATAATAAATCTAATTATTTAGGAGAGATAATTTTTTTTTAATAATTTAATTCAAAAAAGATAAAAAGGATAATCCTGTAACAAAATGAAGTGTCTTTAGAATTTTTTAAAATTTAAATTTTGAGAAAGAAACGTTTTTAGAAAAGAAGTATAAAAAGAAAAAAAAAATAAGATTATCAAAAGAAGCTCTCTATTTATTTTTTAAATTTTATACATGGGTGTATATATAAAAATAGGTGTACTAATAAGCTTTATGAGTGTCAATATCCGTATCCATATATATATATATATATATATATATATATACGGAAATTTTTATATGAGGATGCCCCGATAGAATTATATAAGGACATTGAATGTGAGCCACTCGTTTTACATACTTTGACTTGGTATGTATGCACTTGTCAAATCATTTTTATAAATGAGTGACTCACATTCAATATCCTGATAAAGTTATATAAGGATGCCCTGATAGGAACGGGACCGTAAATATATATATATATATATATATAAAAATATAAGTAATGCTAGATATCACACTTAAAATCACAACTCTTTCATCATAACACATATAGCCGTTGATGTGTCAATTGGTGAATGGATACACAGATAAGTGAGATAAATCATTATTAATGTGCATTCACTCACCAATTGACACATCAGCTGACACATGCGTTGTGATATAAAAGTTGTGATTTTAGATATGATATCTAACATTACTCTCTCTCTATATATATATACACACACACGTGTAGTATTTGATCGGTCTTGTTTGTTTATTATTTTTTGGGTGGTGGAAACATATTTTTGTTTTGGGTTTTTGGTTAGATATATGGGTGCGGATATTAACACCCATAAATATGATAAACACACATGTATTTAGTAAACCGATGTCTAGAATTTAAAATTAAAACATTGCTATAAATATTCATCTTAATACCAATAATATGTGAGGAATAGACATGATATTGGCATACTTTGGACGATAATTTTTTGAATAAATTTCAAGAAGTTAAGTATGTGAGGAATTGACATGTGGGTTGTGAGAAACAAACACACAATAAAAAAGATTTAGCATTCCACATTCAAAGAAATAAAAATAAATAAATATAAAAAATAAAAAATAAAAAATAAAAGCTTAATTATTTGAAAAATATTTCTTAAGAATTGAGATACGATTCATATAAGTAACCTTCCTAGCTAGGAAACTCAGATAAATTATACCAAGTCAACTATAAGTTTTTCAATTCATTGTTTTAATTACTTGTTTGCTAATATATAAATATATATATATATATATATATATATATATAATTATATCCAAGTATTTACTATTGCTATTTTCCGAAAACTTCCTTCTTGAGTGCAAAGGTTGGCTCTGGTTCCTTTCTCTGAAAAAGTCTCTTGTGGAGAAGGGAGTTGATTGAGAGAGGGTTGCACTGGAGGATTGGTGATGGGGGTTCAATCCGTATCTACCAAGATAGATGGATTTCGCGCCCGTCTTCTTTTAAGGTTTGTTCTCTGCAAGTTTTGGGCTTGAACTATACTGTTGATAGTTTGAAAGTGCCTTCCGGTGTTTGGAATTTTGATAAGGTTAGGGACTTTTTCCTCTCGGATGAAGCTAACGCAATCTTGAGCCTTCCTTCATGTAATTTGGGCTCTGGTAATAGATTGCTCTGGCATTATAACAAGTCTGGTTCGTATTCGGCTCGCAGTGGGTATTGACTTGCTCAATCCCCTTTTACGAATCCAAACTGCTCCGAGTTGAATGGGAATGAGTCTTGGTGGAAGTTTTTTTGGTGGTTGAATCTTCCGGCCAAGATCAAGCTTTTTCTATGGAAGTCGTGCAATAATTGGATTCCTAGCAAGGTTAATCTTGTTGCGCATGGTATTCAGATGGAAAATGTATGCCCTCTCTGTTTGAAACATGTAGAATCAACGCTGCATGCGCTATGGCACTACCTATCGTTGAAGGGTGTGAGAACTAGTAGACGTGTCTCATATAGTAGTTCTTCTTTGGACTTTGGTTCTTTCCTTGATTTTGCTCTTTCTTGTAGTCACCAAGTTGGAATTTAAGAGTTCGAGTCCCTGTGTGTGTTATGGTGGTGAATTTGGTTTCGTAGAAATAACGTGATCCATTGTAAGGATCCGTTGTCTGATTCTGATGTTTGCGATTGGGCTGGTGTGTTTGTTAAAGAGTTCCGAAGTACAAATGTGGTAGGGAGAAGTCCGGTGAAGGAAACTCAGAGGCCTCTTAGATGGCAAGCTCTGCTTATGGGAGTCTTCAAAATAAATACGAATGTTGGCTTGAGTGTTAATGATAAGGTCTCTGGGCTTGGTGTGGTTATTCGAGATTGGAATGGGCGTGTTATGGCTTCTCTTTGTCATAATTTGAGGACCTGTTACCAACCCTAAATTGCCGAAGCTATGGCTATTCTTGAGGGCATTCGGTTAGCAGCTAATTCTGGGTTTCTTCCAACTATTCTTAAGTCCGATTCCTTATCGATTATGCTCGCGATTGATAAGAAAGATGCTCTTTCTTCGGAGGTTAGTGTGGTGGTGAATGATATCCTTAGCTTACTCAAGCATGTTAATGGTTTTTCGGTTTGTTTTATCCCTAGGGTGGTGAATAGCGTCGATCATGGTTTAGCTAAGCTTGCTTTGGCTCATTTGGGTAATTTTGTTTGGTTCGAAGATTGTTCATCTTGTGTAGAAAGTATGATCTTGGGGGATCTCTCAAGGCCTATGTAACTGGTTTCTCTTTTCTAATGAATTTCTCCTTTCAAAAAAAAAAAAAAAAATGAATAAAAATAAACAATAATTTTAAATTATTTTTACTATTATAGTATTTGGTTTATTTTTAATTAAATTAATATTTTTTTATTGGTAAATTCCCATTGAAATATTTTTGTAATTAAATTATTTATTTATTTATATTTATAGGGTGTGCTAATCATATTTATGAGTGCCAATATCGACACCCTAGATATATATCTTATATATGGCAGCAATACTTGATATTGACAAGTCTCGGTAGACTCTTCTCACCGGTTATGGGTTAGATTATTTTATTTTATTTTTAAAGTAGAGAATATATTGAGAAATGATCACCTTTAGATAAAGTGTTTTAAAAACAATTATATATATATATATATATATATATATATACATATATACGTATAACATAGATTTTGCATATTACTTAAAACATAAAATTTTATAAAATCTATAATGAATTAATTCTATATGTATTCAAAAGTGGTGTGCTAATTCAAATTAATTTGAAAGGTTTCTTACGAGAATGACATAAAACTTGCATGATCATGATTGATTAGATTCAATTGTCGTAGCTGTAAAAAAAAAAATTGATGGAAGGGACAGACAAAAAGGTTGGATAAATATGAAAATTGAAAAATCTTCAATGAAGAATCTCATAAAGAATTTGTAAGAAAGAGAGATGCTTAAAATCATTGTGAGTGGTCAAAATGATTCGAAATGGTCAAAAGAAATCATGTGGCATTGTCTACAAGATTTATTTATTTATTTTTATTTTTTTTCAAGATTCGAAGAAATCTTAAAATAATAATTAAAAAAAAGGAACAAGAGGAAAAATTCAACAAAGTATAAGGAGGAATTTCATGTCCCAAATCCAAAAAAGACTTGCACATCGTCTCTTAGTAAAAATGGTAGTGTAACTCCCTTCCATAGTGGTGATAAGGACTTTGAATCCCATAAAATATGTATGGGGAGTTTTCTCCCAATTTACAAGAATAGTTATTTTTAAAAATCATATTTTAAAACTTATTGTTATCGTTATATGTTGTATAATAAGAGTTTCCACCAAATTTAAAAAGTGCAAAAATTATTTTATCGTTATTTTTCAATTTTGATTTGTTTTTCTTTAACAAATCTTACATCAAACGAGTTAAAGATGCACCGGGATCTAACACTACATATACAAAACAAATATTTACTCCAACAATGGGGAAGTAATGTGGAAATGTAGCTTAATATGTACCGTAAAACAAATAATGCTAATCACACAAAACACAACTTTCACGTTTAAAACCCATAATGTAGGAAAACCAACGAGAAAAAAAAGGGTTTTTTAATTTTTTAATTTTTTTTATTTTGTATTAAAAAATCTTATTTTAATTAAGTAAAGTAATATCACTTAATATTTAAGACACTATCATTTGTTTGGTTTTTTTATTTGAGATTATCCCTCTTAAATATTAAGCGGTTTTGATTTTACTATTCTACCATCATTTTAAGTTTTTAACAAACCATTTAATTTTAGAATACTTTATTTTTATTTTTTTAACATTTTTAACAAATATTTGTTAACTTTTATATATATATATTTAAAATAAAATAAAATATTTTATTTTATTTTTATTTTAAAAACGAAAAAAAAAAAAATTGACAAGGTGGAGGAGAGGTCTTCTCCACGAGCGAAGTCGACAGAGCAACCACGATCGGTCGTGAGGCAACTCCTCCATAAGCGACGGCTCCTCCACGAGCAACGACGACTCCCCAATCTCTCAGTGCCGACCTCCCCCACTTGCCTCCACCACCAATGGAGGCCTGCCGGCGATCCATATCCAAGCAATCGCAACTCCATTCCAATAAGGTTATCCACTCCTCAACGGTGGCGGCGGCGCCCACTATGGCCTAGAACGCATTGCTTCTACCTCTCAACATAATGAACGAGATGTTCTTCACGACGGTCTACTACCTCCTCTCGCGGTGGCGCAAGAAGATCCAAAATTTAACTCCTCTCCAAATGGTTTCGTAGCTTCCTGCATCTACCTCCTCTCGTCTGAGGCAAGAAGGAGATCGACCAGTATCCTTCGATCAAAGCCCAAGGAGGCGGTGTCGGTGTCGGTGTTGGCACTTCCTTCTAAGTGTTAGGGTTAAGGTTAGAGTTGTTTAGGAAATTGTGGATTTTTTTGGTTTAAGGTTATTTTGGGTAATAGATTAATTGTATAAAGTTTAGAGTGGTGCTATTGGCACACCCTCTACCTGTCTATTTATACCCCACTTTTTTAATTATGCAGTATTTTTTTTTTTTTTTCCTTTATCAAAATTACTTAAAGGGATATACAATTTAAGGAAAAAAATCTTCTACAAAGTAAACCTATAAAAACCCCACATTCATTTTCAAAAAAAAAAAAAAAACCCATGTTCTTTTAAACTTTTTTTATTTTTTTTTTTTATTTTTAATTTCTTAACTCTTAAACCCTAAATTTTGCTTCTTATACACATACAAAAATATTATGAAATAGTCTTTAAAAGATATCAAGCATATGGAAGAATCGTTCTTTAGAATGATATTAAGCTATCGTTGTATTGAAGCAACCCTGTTATTTTTTTTTTTCTCTTCCACCATGAAATAAGAAGAAAAAAAAAACTCAAAATAAAATAAAATAATAAGAAGAAAAAATAAATCATTTAATGGAGGTGAGAGAAAGATGTATACAGAGATCAAAGATGGGGTGTATTAAGTTTGAAAAATAAGTAAATTGGGTAGTTTTGGAAATAAATCAAAACAATTAATAAAAACATTTAATTTTATTTTATTAAGTCAAAATTTTAAAAAGTGGGGTATATATAGATTGATAGGGGGTGTGCCAATAGCACTACTCTAAAGTTAATTGTGGAAGTAGCTATAAATATGGTAATTATGATTTATTACATAAGTGAAAAGCCAAAATTTTTGGCTTTTTCTATAGTATATATATATATATATATATATCTTAAAATAAGATATAAATTAGAAAAACAAACAAAACTAATTAGCTTAATTTAAGTTAAAGAGGTAATAAGACTTATCTTAATTTTAAAAAAACAAACAAACATCACCTACGTATTTAGCTCACAACTCTTTATCTGATGCTTCTTAGGTGTCTATCAAGTGTTTCATTGGATCTATAAAAGTGTGTATAACCAAACAACGTTCCGCAGCTGATAATTTGTGTATAACTATATTTGAAATTCTATACAATATAATTTGGTTAAAAACATATGCATGTTATGGTAATGGTATTGTGATGAATTTTATTTATTAGATTTTTATAAATAAGGATTTTTCTGCATTATTTTGATGAAATCGATCTACGAACATTTGACATCCTATTAATATATATATATATATATATACATGCATCAAGTGTCAATCCTTGTAATTGGTTTAAAGATAATTGTAAATAATTATATAGGTCATGATTGGGACTAAACCCATCCTTGATCTGTTATAAATAAAATATAATTAGCTCATGAGCTTCTTTTACAGTTAAAAAAACCCATTTTCATGTAATTTATTTGCCTAAATTTCTACTTGGTATAACAAACACAAGCTTACAAAATACAAAAGGCCATGCAAATTATTATAAAAAAATGTTCTCAAAGAATTAGTCGTTTTATGATTCCCTTTTCACTAGTGTTTAAACAATAAAAAGACAAACATTTGTCTGGATTTGAAAATTTTATTTATTTAATTAATACGCATCTCTCTCACATATTCTCCAAATCTCCATGTTAAGATTGTGTTGTATATGTTGGGTTTGCCAGTAATTTGATTCCTAAGATCTGCTCTCGGATTCTAATTACTCTTTTTTTATTT
The DNA here is from genome assembly GCA_035582765.1 of Acer negundo. Classification (NCBI taxonomy): domain Eukaryota; kingdom Viridiplantae; phylum Streptophyta; class Magnoliopsida; order Sapindales; family Sapindaceae; genus Acer; species Acer negundo. The sequence goes on along the minus strand of CM069236.1, from coordinate 7,619,832 downwards.
AGAAATCTGATTTTTGTAATGTTTGTCCCAATCAACCCCATCAAGATCCATGCAGGAATATATCTTATCAGTTATCAATATCATCACCCCAAACCACTCTCACTCCTTTTTCTTGGATTTAAGGGTGGCAATTTGGGTGTTATTATTGTTTATATTATAATTATATAAATTAACCCGTTTAATTATTTGCACCAAAAGGTCCAAAATCTACGAACCCTAGCTTCGTAACGTCGCTTCGCGTTTATGGAATAGTTTTATCACAATAATTTGCCATTACTCGTCATGTTTGTGTTCATTATATATATATATATATATATATATATTAATAATTATTAGTAGTGAGAACGTATTTCATAAGAGATTTCGACTTTATAACATTATATATTCAAATCTTTTTATTTAAGAGAGACATTAGTTTCCTCATTTTATGGAACACTCTTATAGGCTTAACATGATAGATCGCCCTCTAGAAAAACTTCTAAAATCTAAAAATCATTTATAGTTCAATCAAAATTCAAACACCTCTAAAAGTTAACTTAATTTTTTTAAAAGCTAAATCTGGCTTCTCAAAGCCTTGTCCATCGGTCAAAGGCTTAATTATTACCTTGGTGCGAAGATTTGTACCACTTCATCAGACAGTTCGTGTATACCATGCCCTATAAAACAACAATAAATTTGGAAAAACCTCTTTTAGTATTGAGATACTTCTTCCGATTATAAAAATAGATATTCAGATCATGTTTGTAGTGTTTATCTCGATAAGTCCCAATTAATAAACAATTGTACAAAAAAAAAAAAAAAAAAAAGTCGAACGTTTATTAGTAATATTTTTCATAATTTTTTTTTTGTTCATCTCTCATCTATCTGTATTCATATAAAAATCTTGAAAAAAAAGAAATAAATGATATCAACCCCAAATTTTTGATAAAACTATCATGAGTGCATGACTGTACCGATAAATGCATATCAGAAATTGGGGAGCAAATTTACAATTACAACAGAACCATAATTGGTCTGGTGAGCCTTATCATGTATCATGTATATATATATAAACAGCAAACAAAATTGTTGTTCCTTATAGACAAAGGCATCCTCAAATATATTTTTATTTTCATATCTAAAAAGTTCACACAACATTATCTTTTTTCATTTCGATCACTATATAATTAAAGACATATATATAATATATTGGTGAGACTTTGCAAATTTATATGGAGGATTCTTCTTTAGACTTGTTCTGATTTTTTAATATTTTTTTCAAGATTATTCTTTCGTAGTCGGCTATTTATAATATTACATAATACACATTACAAAAGGATATTTTTTTTTTTTCGAAAATATTGTGTTAATATATAATAATATGAACATATGATCAACTGCGGCAGTGATAGTTGTTAAACGGAAAGGAAATAGTAAATATTAATTCATAATGTGATTGAGACGTAATCATTTTTATTTTTATTTTTTTTGTGTGTATTTTATCGTTTAATTTGTTCATGTATTGACATATGATGAGTCTGAAAATGATCAATGGGACAACTTTATTGCATGCCACATTGAGTTGGTGATCAGCTAGTGTAGTTTACCATTTTTATTTTGGTTTAGTGCATTTTATTTTTTCTAAAAAATATATATCTTTTTGCTCCAAAAAAAATAAAATTCTTTCTGTTTGATTTCTTCAAAATGATGAGTTAGATCCAAATATTGAAAAAAAGAGAGGTTTATTTGTGCATGCCTAATAGGGTGCCCATGATATGTTTCGCCCATGACATTTATTTATTTATTTTAAATAATGGGGAAGATTTCTTGCGATCTATGAAAAATCAAAATCATATGGTACATATCCGTTACCCAATGCTCCTATAATCGGTATAGACATAAAAGATTTACCATCGAGCTACCTTGACTTCCAAAAAATTGTAGTTACTCAAGTGAGTATTAACCATGCTCCAACTTTGATTATCATATAATAAGTTGAACCAATATCATAAAACTATTAGAGAATTTCTAAAAATGTGATTTAATTTACAGATCTTGGATTGATCGAATCATTCCCGTACATGATACATACACTTCCAATATTACAATTTACAATCAATAGAAGTTTGACAACCCAAAAGAGATTAATCAAACTAAATTTTTATTTTACAATTTTGTCTTCTGCTTTTAATATAACATGAAAAATACTATAATAATTTCCTTCAATTTGTTGCCATTAAGTTCTTCTCCAACTATATATATATATATATATATATATATATATATATTTACAACTACAAAATAAAATAATTCCCAATTTGGCACTATTATGTTCCTTTGCTTAACCTGATAAAGAAACCTCCATGCTTCTTATTTTTCTAACACATGCAATAATTCACAAATCTGATCATATAAACTATAAACTATAAAAATGCAAACCATACAATATAGGTTTCTTTCTATGGGCCCAAATTAAATAAAAGGGTAAATTGCAATTCAATATCCCGAGGTTTTATATTAATGATACAAAACTATATTTGACCGTGTTGATCACGATGAACTGAACCGTTTAAGGGTAAAATGGTTTTTTGTATGTGTGAAAGAAGAGAAAATTTTGCATTGTTATACCTTTATGTCGTTAACATAAAACTTGCATTATTTATGTCTTTATGGTAAACCTCGTGGTACTGGAGACCAAAATAAAATTAAAATCCCACTAGAAATGGACATAAAATAGAAAAGAGAAATTGATGGGCAGGTTCATGGAAAAGTTTGGTGATTTTCTTTCTTTGATAATGAGTTTCTCTACTTTACACTTTCTTTTGAAGAAGAAAAAAGAGTTGAAGATAGATGTTGTCGTTTTTTGTTTTGACAAGTTAGAGGGCTATCAAATCTTAAAAGATATAAAGAAGCTTTGTTCATATAATTTGGGTCTAAAGTTGTTTATTATTTTTATTATTAGTTGTTCTTATAATTTTTTGTATTGAAACAATTTTTTTCTTTATTAAACTATTGCAATAAATTCAAAATTGGTGGAGATTGACACAATTCAAACCCGTAACCTCAATGAACGGATCGGGCTGTAAATTTTTTGGTAAGTGCTGACCAGAGGCGGAACTCTATGGAGGTCAGCGGTCAGGGAACAGGGGAGCCATGAACCCCTGGCCTATGTTAAAAAATTTAAAATTGTATATTTTACAATTAATTCCTATCAATTTAAAGTTTTTATAATTTAACCCCCAAACTTCAGACTTTAAGTTCCGCCTGTGGTTCCGACCGTGCACATGAGCCGTCTCCATAGCAGACTTGAGTGGCTCAACGAACTAAGAGACATTAAACATGCCACTGAACCAACTTTATATCGTTATCGAACTATTCTTTCCAACTTCAAAATTGATACCTACCATTGTTTATGTTTTTTTTTTTTTTGTCCTTTCTTTCTATAATATAGCAGGAAAGCAAACCACGAGAGTGTATGATCCAGCCTCATTTTACACACACCAATTAAATTAGAAATTGTTGTAAAATAAAAAATAAAAATAAAAAAGAATTTTTTTACAATAATAAAGAATCAAACCCACACCAAAAGTGTTTGGCTTTATTTTAATTATACTTGTTTTCGAAGTTTTAGACTTTGAGTTGATTTTGCTGCATACAGAGCAGCATTTTTTGACATTTGTATTGGGTTGTCTTTCTACTATTTTTATCCAATTTTGGAAAATTAATTAGCTGCGAGCCTACGAGAGGAGCCAAAATTGGATTTGTTTATACAAGAATTATAAATTTATAACATAGCGAGCCAACATAAGATACAAAAAAGAGAAGATCTCTCCGCCGATTACTTGATCTATTTTTTGTTTGTTTTGCAAATTCTACAATATATTCTCTCCCAAATGCATTATAGACCAGTCAAATTTATTAGATTGACAGTTCAATTTGTTTGTTTTTTTCCCTAGAAAAAATCATTCAATTCATGATTGCATCGAGTCAATTAAAAAAAAAACACACACAAATGTTGTAAAATCTTATTGAATGAGTTGCACAAAAATGTGATATACTCGCTCTTTAAAGATTAATCGAAATCAAACACTACATGTGCGATATGAATATATCCATACAATTGATAGATATCTACCTTAAAATATCGGTGAGAAAACTCTCCATAGTCTACACATCCATATAAAATGCGTATTGTGGGACTCGAACTACTCTACCAACTAATGTGAAAGGATTAAACAAGGTCGGATGTGATTCCAACAGCTAAAACGTACCAACTGTTTGCATTATTAACTTGACATTATTAATTGAGATACCGAATCTTAATTAAAAAGAGTTTGGATGGCATTGTAGTCGTTGGTTTCACATTGTACAGCAATAAAACGGCGCAGCTTCAATAAAAGAATAAAGGATAGGACCACCATTGGAAAAAATATTACAGGCTCCATTATCTAGTAGACTAGTAGTTCAGATTCAACATTCAACAATATCGGCTTTTGATTGTTCCGATTTCAGATTACCTAACAATTACTATGCTAAATGAGCTTGCTTAAGGTCCTCCACTTATTAGCTTTATTCAATCTTTTTTATGGTTCAATACTTCAATTGCTGGGTCATTAACATGGTATTCAGTGCTTTTATGTAATTAATTTTTGATTTGTTAATCATGATCAATACAGTGTAATGTTGTTTGTAGACTTGAATTCAATGAATTTAGGTAAAAGTTAGAAGAGATTTCAAATAATTTTAAAAAAATTTTTTTTTTTTATAATTTGACATCGAATGGTTCATGGGTCTGCTAAAACCTGCCAAGATCAAGCACCGTGTACGCTACCCAAATGTTTACTCTACAACAACCAGAAAGAAAACTCTCACAAATGATTATAAAATGCACATATTATAGTTTCTTCAATCTTCTTTATTGTTCAATTAATGGGTCATTCACATGGTATTCAATGCTTTTATGTAATGAATTTGTTATTTGTAATTTCATGATCTATCCGGTGTATCATTGTTTGTTGACTTGAATTCAATGAATTTCGAACAGTTTGAAAGTTCAAATGCTTTTCCATCAAATGGGTTAAGGGTTTGTCGGGACCTATCGAGATTAAACGTTATTATGACTGGGTTGGTTAGTTCAAGCACTACTATGGCTAGGTTGGTTGGGTTGGGTCTTGGGCAGCAAAGAGAGTAATAGCTGAAGCACTTTGTAGGCTGTAATTTCAAAATTGGGCTAACAATTTAACAGAGCCAGCCCATTAGTGCCATTTTGAGAAGAAACTAAGGCTAGCACTTAGCAGATCAAAACTCTTCGGATCTGGGCCTGTAAGCCCATATTCGTATCTCTTGGTTCCAGCCCAACCTAAGTTTAGTTGAATTATAACTGAGCAGAGATATTTATACCCCTTAAAAACCGTATGTACACCCATTTTTGTACGTACACCCTATTAAAATTTTTCAAAATGTTATAACTTATAAACACATCCACGTATTGTCAAATGACTTTCTCTTAATTTCATTTTATAAATTTTATAAACTAATAAGTTGTAAAATAGTTAAAATAAAAACCCAAAAAAAAAAAAAAATTGGAGGAGCCCTCCATGATCCAAAACCTCCAGATTCAAGGTAGAGTGCAACAGCACAAACCCACTAAGTATATATTTTCCGCTTTGGACTTCAAAGCACACGTCCTTCACCCTTATGGATTTTCCTTGAATCATGGGCTTTATGCAAGCATATTTCACCCATGACCGAAAACACGTTTACTTAGTTAGGAGAGACCAATGCTTATATACAAGTTATGAACCTCACTCGCTAGCGATATGGGATGTGACAATCTACCCCCCTTTGGACCTTGCGTCCTCGTGAGGGTCCAAAACACAATCACAAATCCACACCGGGTAACGAGTCTGCTCTTGATACCATTTGTAATGGCACAATCCCACTCTGCGTTGCATCCTTCACCCCTCACATATTTGCTTTGGATCATGAGCTTCACGCAAGCATCCTTCATCCATGGCCCAAAACACTCTGTTTAGTTATGAGAGATTAATGCTTATATACAAGTCATGGACCTCACTTGCTAGCGATGTGGGATGTGACATAGAGGACCATCTTTCTTTTTTTTATTTTTTCTTATATTTTATTTTCTTTTAGTTTTTTAATTAAATTCAATGGTTTTCGACTTTTCTCTTCTTTATTTGTTTATAATAGTTAATAAATATTATAATTTTAATAATCACTATTTATGTTTTAATTAATAAATAAGTAATAATTTAATCAAAAGATGTTATAATTTTTTATTTGTGTAACTAATTGTAATATTGTATAGAATATTCAAAATATTGATTATTATTTTTTGAAAGAAAGAAATATTCAATTCAACAAACAAAAAAGAAACAAAACCATTCTGGAAAATCTTCAAGACAAGAAGACAATCCTAGCTTGGCCATGCGCGGCACAAAAGCAACAAGACCGAAAATAAGTTCAAAATATTAATAAATTTTTTATTAATATGATGTATGAGAATATATATGAGACACATTTATATCAGTAATTTTAATAATTTTGTTTGAAGGTAATGTAGAGATTTGAAAATATACTAATTTGAGGTTCAAATATCGCCACTCCTATGACCCCTAATCCGCCACCAATTACCCGATAAACTGCTTATGGGGGACAGATATTACCCGATAAACTGCTTATGGGGGACAGATAATAATGGATAAAACTTAAATACAACTAATTGTACTGTGCATTTCTTGTTGCGATATTAACCCGTGGAAATTTGTATTACGTGTCAAGATCACAATAGGTTATAGCATTGCATCTCTTTGAACATAGTTATCCTTTTTTGTGATTTTTTCTTTTTTAATTTTTGACATCGACTGGGTCAAAGGTCTATTGGAATTTGGCGAGATCAACTCTCAAGCACGACCCAAAATCCAACTTCTAACTCTCCACAGCTTACGATATAATGGGTAGAAATAAGACTTTGAACATTGAACTTCTAGTCACAAACAGGAAAGGGTAAGTAAGTGCATAACTACTTCACTAAAAATGATTGTCTTTTTCACAATAGTTGCATGAAATACCCTTCTCATCTTTTCGGTACTACTTTTGAGTAAACTTTCTATAAATTAATAATTTTTTTCATGTGAAATCTTGATTTATCATATTCGATAAACATTTCAATGTGATAAACTATTATTCTATGCAAACAAAAACCATAAAGCTTCACAATATTTCGATGCTGTATTTTAGATGATACTTGAACCTCATTTTTGAAGATCTTTGCAAAAATTGGCTCCTCACTTTTCCAATATTGAAGCTTCTTCAAAGCAACTATTTTTCCATTAGGTAAACTCTACTTTGTAAACGCTCCCATAACTTCCGGTTCCAATACGATATTTGATATCAAAATCCTCTGTAGTTTCAATTATGTCTCCATAAGCAATTCTACCATCATAATTCCATATTGAGAACTCATATTCTCCAATCTTGGTTGCTCTTGTTGTTGCATCATTCCAAAGGATCAATGATGCAGTAGCAGACATTGAGGAGTGGGATCGCAAGAAGCTAAGGCTAAATGCTTTCAACTAGTTCTAGCATCGGAGTCGGAATGCCGTGAAGCTTTCACGGTTGAAGCAAATCGATGAGATCTTCAATAGTCATGAACCTTCGTCTTGAGGCATGCCCTTTTTCAGCCTAATTCCATCGTTTAGGCCCCGTAATTGTCATTTTTGCCATTTTATGAAAGTTTCGTTTTGGTAATAAGTTGAGTTTTACAAGTCAGAATCATCTGCCATCAATTCTGGCTTGATCTAGCTCCTTAGTAATATTTGTTTCCGCAATTATCTCAATTTTGTTATTTTTGGTAATTTTCGTTAATTAAACCCATTTCCTTGCTCAACAAGGACTATGATTAGGGTTAGAGTTTGTTTGCTTTAAATAGACTTGTATGTTAAAAGGCTATTCAGTTTTTTCATTAATAAAATACAGAGAATTGTTTCTCAACTATCCAACTACAACATCTTTGCGAAGATTGTCATATTTGAAGCTTGACAACAATCCTTCATGCGCGAAGTTGATCGTTGCCAGTAGGTTGTTTTTCGAATTAGTCTTGCAAGTTTTCTCATTATAGCTTCCGCTACTCCAGTTGGTATTAGAGTCGTGTTCGTTCTGGACATCGACATGCCACCGAAGAGATGAAAACCTAACCGGATCCATGTAGAAGAGGCCAATGAACGTGACCGCACGACACATACAGTTGGAGCAGCAGGTTGCGCAGTTAACCGAGCAACTCGTAACGTTAATCGCCAACCAAAATCCCTTCCCAGCTCGAATCCCTCGCATGAGTAGAGATGAGGAGGAAAGTGACGAGGAAGAAAAGGTTCTACAGCGTTGACGACAAGCGCGGGAACGTAAAGAGAACCGACGATTGGAGTCGGGCATGAGGACAGAGGTCCCGAAGTTTCAAGGAAACCTATAACCGGAAGAGTTCCTCGAGTGGCTCGGAGTCAAGGAAGAAATTCTAGAGTTCAAAAACATTCCAAAAAATACAAGGGTAGCCTTGGTGGCGACTCGGCTTTGGGGACGAGCAGCCGCGTGGTAGCAACAGCTCAAACTCACCCGGAATCGCTCTGGAAAGACAAAAATCATAGATTTGGAGAAGATGAAGAGAAAGATGCGAGCAGAGTTTTTACCCCACAATTTTTAGAGGTTGATGTATCAGAAGTGCATAATTTGAAACAAGGATTGTGAACGGTCGATGAATATACAACAAAATTTTATCACTTGCTAGTGTGTAACTATATTCAAGAAACCTAAGATCAGTTGGTGTCCAGATATTGTGGAGGATTACGTCTACAAATCCTAGACGTGGTAAACCTTTTTGACCCGGATACGATCTCAGATGCACACCAAAGAGCCTTAAAGATAGAAAATACCATGACACGAAAGACTAGGGGTGGACCGTTAACAAGCACCATCGTAGGTTTAATGAGAAAAACAGGGACCAGCAGCAGGAACAAAGGGTTTCAACAACGAACAGTGGTCAGCAGCAGCGGAGGTGCTCCGTGTTTGACCACCAACCAGGTCTAGCCACCGAGAACAGTGTCAAGCGAGTTGCTATACTTTAGCTATGGAGAAGTGGGACACCGACAATCGGAGTGTTAAAAGCTGGGGAATAGAGCTTTGTTCAATGAAACAGACGACAACGGAGAAAGAGATACATAGGTTAGAGAATAGGCACAATTTGATGAAGAAGACACCATCGGAGAAAACCATGTCAATAGCGATTCTGGTCCGTTATTGGTAGTACGATGCACATACCTGACACCACGAACCGACGAAAGTGATTGGCTCCGAAACAATGTGTTTCAATCAACTTGCACTGTCTTAGGTAAGGTGTGCCGATATATTATCGACGGAGGAAGTTGTGAAAATATTGTGGCGGCTAAAGTGGTCCGAAAGTTGGGACTTAAAACGGAGAAACACCCAAAACCGTATAAGTTAGTATGTCTACAAAAAGGAGGAGAGATAATAGTGTCACAAAGAGTTTTCATCTCTTTCTCGATGAGAACAAATTATAAATAGTACGATGTGGTCCACATGGACGCATGTCACTTGTTACCCGGAAGGCCATGGCAGTATGATCAGAAGGTGCAACACGATGGATTTCACAACACCCACACTCTGCGGTTCAACAACACAAACATAGTGTTATTACCTAGTAAGAATTCGGATAAACCCAATTATCTGACGGTACAAGTCTACTCTTTTTTGCTGGGTTTGAATTGGAGATGGAGGAAGTAGGAACAATCTTTGTGTTGCTAAACAAAGAAAAGACAACCAATGTTGAGATACCTCAAGACATAATTCCACTATTATCAGAATTCTCAAAGGTGTTTCCCACCGAATTACTTGAAATGCTTCCACCATTACGAGACATTCAACATCATATTGATTTAAAACTAGGGGCAATGCTACCTAACCGACCACACTACATGATGAGTCCCGTGGAACATGAGGAGTTACGGAGACAAGTTGAAAAACTATTAGACAAAGGTCACATCTGTGAGAGTTTTAGCCCCGTGTGATATCGACCCTTCTAATTCCAAAAAAGGATGGGTCCTAAAGGATGTGTATGGATAGCCGTGCGATCAATAAAATCACAATGACATACCGGTTTCCTATTCCACGATTGGACGACCTACTTGATCAGATTAGTGGAGCAACTGTGTTCACCAAACTCAACCTGAAAAGTGGATATCACCAGATAAGAATCCGGTCCAGAGACGAGTGGAAAACCACATTCAAAACGCGAAAAGGTCTATTTAAATGGATGGTCATGCCTTTTGGCTTATCTAATGCACCGAACACATTCATACGAGTAATGAAACAAGCCTTGTGGGCATTCATCGAAAAATTAGTCGTTGTATACTTTGACGATATCTTAATCTACAGTGCACACTATGAGCTGTACCAACAACACATTCGTGAGGTGCTAAGTGTCCTTCGCACAGAAAAGCTAGTCGCAGCAACAAGTAAGTGTGTTTTCATGACAACCAAAGTGCTATTTTTGGGTTATATAATTTCAGGGAAAGGATTGCAAGTTGATGAGTCAAAAATCGAAACCATCAAACAATGGCCTCAACCAAAAACCGTCACGGAAGTAAGGAGCTTTCACGGTTTGGTAGCCTTCTACAGGCGTTTCATCTCACATTTCAGCAACATTATGGCACCCATAACTGACTGTATGAAGAAAAAAAAATTTGAATGGACTCTTGAAGCCGAATAAGCCTTCAAGCTCATCATGTTGCAGTTGACAACAACTCTTATATTGATCATACAAGATTTTTCACAACCATTCAAGCTTTACAGTGATGCATCCAAGCTAGGCATATGGACGGTGTTGAGCCAAGCAAGCAAACCGATGGCCTATTTCAGTGAGAAGTTGGCAGGGGCAAGGTCGCAGTATAACACCTACGACATCGAGTTCTACACAGTGGTCCAAGTCGTGAAACATTGGAGACATTACCTTTTCCATCGTTAGTTCATCCTCTATATTGATCATGAAGTGTTGAAACATCTCCACAGTCAAGATAAAATTTTGTCTCTGCACGCATCTTGGTCAGCTTATCTACAACAATTTACGTTCGTCCTAAAACACAAAGCGGGCACATCCAACTGCAGCTTGCAACTACAGATCATTAAAGAACTTCATGGGGAAGGACATGTGGGCAGAGATCTCACTCTGCAATTGATCAATATGAGCTATTTTTTATCGACCATTCGAAGAGAGGTGGAGAGATACGTGGAGTGTTGTCGAATTTGTCAAGTTTCCAAAAGGAAGAAAACTAACGCGGGATTGTACATGCCGCTGCCCGTACCGGCTCAACCATGGACGAAAGTAAGCATGGACTTTGTCCTCGGGTTACCAAGAACTCAATATGGATTTGATTCAATATATGTAGTCGTTGACAGGTTTTCGAAGATGGTCCACTTCATTTTGTGCAAGAAAACCACGGACGCGGTTAATGTTGCTTAGTTGTTTTTTTTTTTTTTTTTTTTTTTTTTTGAGAAATCTATCGTTTGCATGGGTCGCCTAATTCCATTGTGTTCGATCAAGACACCCATTTCCTTAGCCACTTTTGGCGCAACATTCGGAAGTTGGTGAACACTCCACTTGATTTCAACAGTGCCTATCACTCGTAAACGGATGGTCAGACTGAAGTTGTTAACATGTCTCTTGGGAATTTGTTGTGATGCTTAGTAGGAAAGAATACTTAGGCTTGGGATCAAAAGCTCAGTCAGGCTGAATTCACGCACAATCACGCGATAAATCGAAGCCAGGTTTTAGTCCTTTTTAGGTGGTGTACTCGGTGATCTCGCGAGGTCCACTTGACTTACTGCCTCTACCTAACAGGACTCGGGTTCATGGGAAGGTTAAGGATTTCATACAGAAATTGCAAGAAACTCATAAACAAGTCCATGAGAACTTGTTAAAATCCATGGAAAAATACAGATCGGCTGCTGACAGGAAACACTGCCTTGTGGAATTTGAGGTGGGGGACTTTGTATGGGTAGTCCTGACTAAGGAGTGGTTTTTGGTTGGGGAATACAACAAACTTGCATAAAAAAAAAATCGATCCACTTGAAGTGCTTGAGAAGATAAATCCAAATGCATATCTGTTGAAGCTTCCTAGCCACATATGTATAGCTGATGTGTTTAATGTGAAGCATTTAGTGCCTTTTTTTTTTATGATTTCGCGGAGGCTAGAGGAGGATACAACCACCACGTCGAGGTCGATGTTTTTCTACCCTGGAGGGACTGATGCAGCAAAAGACATAGCAATGGATTACATTGAGGAGTGGGATCACAAGAAGGCTAAATGATTTCTACTAGTGCTGGCGTCGGAGTCGGAATGCCGTGAAACTTTCACGGTTGAAGCGAATCAATGAGATCTTCAATCATCACAACCTTTGGTTGAATGGTATGCCCCTTTTCAGCCAAATTCCATCGTTTAGGCCCCGTAATTGGCATTTTTTCCATTTTAGGAAAGTTTCGTTTTGGTAATAAGTTGAATTTTATAAGTCAGAATCGTATGCTGTCAATTCTGGCTTGATTTAGGTCCTTAGTATTATTTATTTCCGTAATTATCTCAATTTTCTATTTTTGGTAATTTTTGTTAATTAGGCTCGCTTCCTTGCTCAACAAGGATTATGATTAGGGTTAGGGTTTATTTGCTTTAAATAGACTTGTAAGCAGAAAGGCTATTCAGTTTTTTGATTAATAAAATACATATAATTGTTTCTCAAATATCCAACTACAACATCTTTGTGAAGATTGTCGTATTTGAAGCCTGACAACAATCCTTCGTGCTCGAAGTTGATCGTTGCCAGTAGGTTGCTTTTCAAATTAGTCTTGCGAGTTTTTCTCATTATAGCTTCCATTACACCAATCAACAACAACACAAAAATTATAAAGATAACAAACTTGGTGGGAAGAAAAATTGTGATGAAGTGAATGACCTTGGGATGAAAGTCTTCAGTTGAATGTTAAGAGCAAGAAGTCAAATTGTTAACCTGCTGGCAACGTAAATGTATGTTGTTGTGGGTATCTACATAGTCTTAATGAGATATGACATTCCAAGTTATTGTATGACATATCCAAGTTAGTTATTACATTGTTGCTAAGAGATTCAGGAATTGTGCCTGATAGGTTGTTGTTTTGATAGATCCACTTGGTTTAGGTTTGACATTTTTTTCCTATTCCGAAGGTATTGTCCCATTTATGAAGTTAGATGTTAAATTCAAAATCGTCAACATCGAGCAATTCCCTAAACCAGTTGGAATGAGACATGGCTAGTCATGACTTTTAGGGGCTTGGGACAAAAAGTCTAAAATTGACCCTTTTGTTTACAACAACAACAACAACAAAGAAAAAAAAAAAAAAAAAGATTTTTTTAATCAAACAATTCAAACACTAACAATATCTTCTCTCAAGAATTTTTTTAAAGAAAAAAAAAACAAAAACAAAAGCTTGCAAACGCACGAGCAAGCCCGCACACGAAAATGCACACACACACACACACACATACACACATTTATGTACTGATTATACGGTTCTAAAAATTGCATATATTCGATAATACAAAATAACTCAACATGATATTAATTCATATTTGTAATTTCTTGAGTTTTGATGCAATAAATTTAGATTATAAATTGACAACTTTGATTAACAAAAAAATACAATTTGGAATTTTAGGATCATTAATTAGAACATCAATAATAAAATTTTCATAAGAATAATGGTATTTTAATAAAAACAAAAAAAGTTAACATACAAGTTAAATAGAAAAAAAAAAGCTATAATAGTTGAGAAAGACCGAAGATAGATATGAAAAATTAGGTTTATTATATAAGTAAATATATAATATATATTTTTAGATTATTATATAAATATAATATTAAAAACATACTATTTTTTTTATTTCAAGTGTGGCACATGCCTCACCTAGTCCTAAGCTAGGTCCGCCATTGGACGAAGTGAATGACCTTATAGAGTTTTTAGTCAAAAATTATAGGGTTTTACTATTTTTGTCAAACATTATCATTTTTACTATTTCTATCAACAATGTGTCTATGAAGACAAAATTATCCTTATTAAAAACCCTTTCTCTCTCTTTTCTTTCTTATTTTCAACAGATTTTTTTTTTCCTTTCTCTCTCACACATTCTTCTTCTTCTTCTTTCTCTCACGCCTTCTTCTTTATCTTCTTTCTCTCCTTTTCTTAGTCACGCCTTCTCTCCTTCTTCTTCTTCTTCTCTTTCTCTCCTCTCTTCTCTTTATCTTTCTCGTTTTTTCCAAATTTTTAAAAAAAAAATTTAGTTTTTTTTTTTGAAAAATTTCCAAATTTCTAATAGGTTTTTCAATCTTCTTTCCTTCTTCTCTTTCTCTCCTCTCTTCTCTTTCTCTTTCTCTTTCACGTTTTTTCCAGATTTTTTTTTTAATTTCAGAATTGTTTTTTTGAAATTTTTTTGAAATTTTTTTTTTGTTTAAAAATTTTTCCAAATTTTTTTAAAAAAAATTCAGGTTTTTTTTTTTTATTTAAAAAATTTCCATATTTTTTCAAAAAATTTCAGATTATGTTTGTTAAAAAAAAATTCCATATTATTTTAAAATTTTAAGAGTGGTTGTGGTTATGAATGTTTAGATTTAAGTATTAGTTGGATTTGAATGTTTAAATTTTTTTCCAGATTTTTTAAAATTTTTTCCAGATTTTGTTTTGTTAAAGTTTTTTTTCTAGATAGCCGATTAAACACACTAGAGATTGACCGATTAAACACACCAGGTGTAAACCAATAAAACACACCAGTTGTAATCAATTAAACACACATGACTAATTAAACACACCAATTGTAATCAATTAAACACACCGGACTAATTAAACACACCAGGTCACCAATTAAACACACCAGGCAAAACGAATTAAACATACCAGGTCACCAATTAAACACACCTGATATGTTTAATTTTGTTTTGTCTGATGTGTTTAATTCGTTTTGGCCTGGTGTATTTAATTGTTTTTGTCTAGTGTGTTTAATTCGTTTTTGCCCGGTGTGTTTAATTGTTTTTAATGTGTTTAATTCGTTTTGGCTTGGTGTGTTTAATTGTTTTGCCTGAAATGTTTAATTGTTTTGTCTGATGTGTTTATTTCGTTTTGGCCTGGTGTATTTAATTGTTTTTGTCTAGTGTGTTTAATTCGTTTTTGCCCGATGTGTTTAATTGTTTTTGTCTGGTGTGTTTAATTCATTTTGGCTTGGTATGTTTAATTGTTTTGCCTGGTGTGTTTAATTTGTTTTACCCTGATGTGTTTAATTCGTTTTGGCTTGGTGTGTTTAATTGTTTTGCCTGAAATGTTTAATTGTTTTGTCTGATGTGTTTAATTTGTTTTCCCCTGATGTGTTTAATTCGTTTTGGCTTAGTGTGTTTAATGAGTTTTGCCTTATGTGTTTAATGAGTTTTGCCTTATGTGTTTAATTGATGGTCTTGTGTGTTTAATTGTTTTGCATGGTGTGTTTGATTCGTTTTGCCCTGGTGTGTTTAATTCGTTTTGCCCTAGTGTTTTTAATGAGTTTTGCTTGGTGTATTTAATTGATGGCCTAGTGTGTTTAATTCGTTTGCCTGATGTGTTTAATTTGTGGTCTGATGTGTTTAAAAAAAATGAAATCTGAAAAATTTGTTCGAAAAGGATCAAATCCGAAAAAATCTGAATTTTTTTTTTCAACAAAACCCAAACCCAAACCCAAACATAACTCCCATCATTCATAAAAACAACCACAACCCAAACTCAAATCCAATTATGCACAACTACAACCCAAACTTAAATACAACCACAAAAAATAAAAATAAATAAACAATGAAATCTTGAAATTTCAAAAAAAAAATTGAATTTTTTTTTTAAAAATCATTGAATTTTTTTATAAAAAATCTACGTTTTGGGAAAAATCTGGAGGAGAGAAGAAGAAGATGGAGGAGAGAGAGGAGGAGAGAGAGAGAAGAAGGAGAGAAAGAAGAAGAAGAGGTGTGAGATCAGAGAAAAGGAGAGAAAGAGAAGAAAAAAATTATAAAGAAGGGCAATCTTATCTAAAAAGTGAAAATTTTGACAAAAACAGTAAAAATAATAATCTTAGATAAAAATAGTAAAGCCACTAATGTTTTAGCTAGTTATAAAGTTCTCCCTATATAATATATATTTTTAGATTATTATATAAATATAATATTAAAAAAATACTATTTTTTTTTAAAAAAAATTTCAAGTGTGGCACATGCCCCATCTAGTCCTAAGCTAGGTCCGCCGTTGGACGAAGTGAATGACCTTGTGATGAAAAGTCTTCAGTTAAATGTATGTTGCATGTAACTATTTGTTGTTTTGTGTATCTACATTGTTTTACTGAGATATGACCTTCCAAGTTATTGTACGACAGATCCAAGTTAGTTATCACACTATTGCGAAGAGATTCATGAATTGTGCCCGATACGTTTTTGTTTGATTGATCTAACCGGTCTATGTTTGGCATTTTTCCTAGTTCCGAAGGTATTGTCCCATTTATGAAGGTAGATGTTAAATTCAAAATCGTTAATATCGAGCAGTTCCCTAAACCAATTGGAATGGGACCTCTGGAGTGGTTGTTAGAAAGATTCAGATATAGAAGGTTGAAAAGTGTTCTGATTGTAAATGGTATTTTGATTGAAAGTAGGTTTGAGAAAAGATCCAGCATCCAAAAGTTGGTTAACTAGGTTAACTCATGTGGAATGGTATCATGAAAATTATTGTTTGACATATCCAAAATAGTTAGACTGGTCATGTACGTACCTTATTTCATAAGGAATGGAGTCGTTGAATTGATTAGATTGCGGCCAGACTAGATAAACGAAAAAGTTCTTGAGGCAACAAACTATTTAGTTGGTTGGAGTGAGCATACATATTTACCAAGTTGGTTAAATAACCTATAGTTGTAGGGATTGGACCATCAAGCTGGTTTAAATCGAAGAACAACCATTTCAAGTTGGTTAGGTGACCTAGAGTTGAAGGGATAGGTCTATTGAAATTGTTTCCACTCAAATATAGATCAACAAGATTCCTCAGGTTTCCAACCTCAAGAGGGATAGAACCTGCATGCCCAGTGGCCGACCCATAAATTTATATGAGATGAGGTACTTAAAAAAATATATTAATAATAACTACAATTAACACTAATAAGTTTTGTTTTCATATATATATATATATATATATATATATATTAATATTATGATCTGAAGAAGTTCATGTAAAACAAAACCATATAAAACTTAGTTGAAAATATTTTATTTTTTATAATCTTTTCATAATATCCTCTATCAATTTTGTTGATAATTGTTTTCTCTATATATGTATGTGAACGAGCTATCATTAATCAAGTATCTTTAATTTGATTACGTTGTCAAAACTATTTCTGTTTATCCACGAAAGAAAATTGATTATAAAACTAAACATATGATTTCAGAAACACATGCATGAGCACACGCACGCATGCACACAAAAACGCACACATGCACGCGCACACACATTTATATACCGATGATCCATTCTAGAAATTGCATAATGTTGATAATGCAAAATAATTCAACTAGATATATTAATACATAATTGTGATTCCTTGAGTTTTGATGCAATAAATTTAGAATATAGATTGACAATTTTGATAAATATATATATATATACACGATTTGAGATTTTATGAATTATTAATTAGAATATCAATAATAAAATTTTCATAAGAATAATGATATTTTAATAAAAAGAAAAAAGTTAACATGCATTCAAATATGATAATAAGTAAAATAGGAAAAGAATTGATAATTGTTGAGAAAGAAAGAAGAAACAATGGAAAATTAGGTTTATTTACATAATATATTTGTTAAAGTTATTATATAAATATAATATTAAATATAATATAATATTAAATAAAAAATAATTTTATTTTGAAAAATTTCAGGTGGGGCACGTGCCCCACCTAGTCCTAAGCTAGGTCTGCAAGCATTAGATTAAATAAAGAAATAGTTTATAAATATCAACTAGTTGGGTGAAAATAGCTAGCCTTGTGATAAAAAAAATGTTCGATACATGTAAGGTTATTATTGCGTAGGTCAAGGTAATTGAGTTTCGAAAATGAATTAATTTGTGATGGAATCGTTCAAGAGAGCCAACTGAAGGAAGCACGGAAAACTTGCACGTTTTGAAAGCAAGCTCCCCATGTATGCTTGCATGATTTTGATATCAAATATTGCATTGGAATCAGAAGTTATGTGAGCGTTTACAAAGCAGAGTTGTCCGGTGGTAAAATAGTTGCTTTGAAAAAGCTTCACTGTTGGGAAAGTGAGGAGCCAACTTTCGCAAAGAGCTTCCAAAATGAGGTTCAGGTATCGTCTAAAATACAAAATCGAAATATTATGAAGCATTATGGTTTTTATTTTATTATTATTATTATTTTTTAAATGAAGCATTATGGTTTTTGTTTGCATAGAAAATGCATGTTTTTTATTTATGAGTACATGGAAAAGGGAAGCTTGATCTGTGTTCTACGTAATAAGGATGAAGCTATTAAGCTGAACTGGAATAAGTGGGTGAACATTGTAAAAAGTATAGCTCATGCTTTGTCCTATTTGCATCATAATTGCACACCGACAATTGTTCACCATGATATCTCCACCAACAACATTATACTAAACACATAATTCAACAATTGTCCACCATGATATATCCACCAACAACATTCTACTAAACGCAGAATTTGAGGCATTTGTTGTTGATTTTGGCATTACCAGACTTTTTAATCCTAATTCATGCGATAGAACAATTCTAGTTGAAACATATTGATATATTGCTCCAGGTGATGAACTACTCAAACATTTGGCCTCTATATGCTTCTTTTTGTATTCATTTGAACCTTAAATCATTTCCACTTCAATTTTTCCTACATAACTTACATATACCATGGTTGTGACCAAAAAATATGATGTTTATAGCTTTGGGGTGGTAACACTAGAAGTATTAATGGGAAGACATCCATGAGAACTTTTATCGTCATCATCATCGTCATCATCATCATCATCATCATCTTATCAAAATATTAAGTTAATTGAGATATTGGATTCACGCCTCTCGCCTCCAACGGATCAAATGGTTTTGCAGGATATCATTCTTGTTTCATTAGTGGCATTCACTTGCTTACATTAAAAAACGAAGTCTTGGCCTTCAATGCAACGTTTGTCTCAAGAATTTTTTTCTTGAAAGACACCAATGCCAAAAACTTTCCAAGAAATTTCCATTGCATAGCTGAGAATTTTTTAACGCATTTGTTTGATGATTGTGATAATTAATAATCATGCATAATTAATATATGGTTCATGGATTTAATCCGGTTTTCATAATTTAAATAAATAACTCATGATGTTGTTCCTAATAAAAGAAGACTGCAATTTTAATATTCCTATTTGTTACCAATAATTGTTGTGCTAATATTTTGTTTGATTAAATAGACTCGTTAATTTTTTATAACAAGGAGAGGGTGATTGGCACACCCAACTTCTTCTCAGTCTTGGCTCCCGCAACCATTTTCAACTCCCCCAAAACATTGTTTAGAAAATTCTCTTGTGTATGTTTAATTGTCTCTATAAAATACAATGTTAAATGTGATAAAGCGTACACCGGGTAATAATTGTTGATCAATGGGACTGAACACGAAGATGCAATACTTGTTTTGTTTCTTTAAACGCTTGCTATCAAATACTACAAAACTAAAAAAATTAACAAATTAATCTATTGACTTATTTAATAAATTACAAACGTCAGTAAGTCTCTCCAGTCCATCCACATCGGTAAGAATGTGGGTTCAAATCATTCCCTTCCACTTCCAACTTCCAAATTTATAGTTGTTTTTAGAAGTATTCAAATCATCTCTCAAAAAATAATGTCTCAATTTGTATTTAACCAACTAAATTGGGTCATGTATACACACTTTTTTAAAAACATAATTAAATGTAAATGATAGTGGTTAACATGATCCAATTTGGTTAGAAACAAATTAGGATATCATTTTTTGACATTTGATTTGAATCCTTTTAAGAATAAGAAAAAACCATTTATTTATAATGAATGCTAATTTAAATCGAGGAAATGCGTCTAAATGACACCAAATCCATTTGAAGTTATGTGAATAACACTAACTTATTAAATTAAGTTTATATAGCATCAAGGTAAGTGAGTGACAAAAATGCCCCTCATATCTCTTATTCTTTTTTTTTTTTTTTTTCTTTTTTTCTCTCTTCTTATCTTGTTCACCATTCTCTCTCATTTCACTTGCTTTCTCTATCGCTTCACAGGGTCCCTCTATTAAATCAAAGTCCTTTTTTTTCCCTCTTTTCTATCTCACTTCGAAATGGAACTCTAGTACAATCTTCAGTTAGTTGTTTGAAATATGATAGAGAAAACTTTTAAGAGAAACAAAAAAATATATATATGGTTGTGGAAAAAAAAAATTCTCGGACAGTCACTTATTATATCTCATATATATTTTTTTAAGTATTTGTTAAAGATTTATTTTCCGAGACATTTTTTTCTTATTGTTTATAAAAAAAGGGACTTGCAGTCGAGCAAGTCTCGATCAAGACTTATTACAAGTCTCAAATAAAATAAATAAGTCTCGAAAATTTAAAATAATTACCGGTGGCTATACTGAAGAAATAATCTATGGTGAAGTTAATCATATAACTGTTTCGATAATGTTGCTGCTAACACGACATTGTTGTTAGACTCTAAAAAACAGTATTTATATGTTTGGTAAATTATAATGTTAATTGTTGTGAATGTGTATAATGACTAAAAATAATATGATTTATTTTCAAAGGAAATGCATGAAAATTGAAATGTTTTAATGTGTAATTTGTATCAACCGATTATTTTATTCAAATGTCAAACAAAAAGATAAAATAATAATATAAAATTTAATTCAAATGTTAAAAAATAAATATAAAATATCGAATTTTTATTTTTTTTTTATAATTCACATTACCAACATGTGTATTAATATTAGTAGGTATGTTGCTAGATCTTCTACTAGTTTTAGCGTTTTTTATTTTGTCACTCTACTTCCATGTAATATATTCTTGGAGTGATAAAAAAAAGTCTATAAAAAAAACAATAAATAAAAATTACCATTTAAAAATAATTTAAAAAAAACTGAAATTATAATAGTAAATAATACTAATAGATTTATATTAAATAAATGTTGGGATTAAAATATATTCCTGTTAAGTTAACATAGAGAATTTGATCTTTTAAAAGATTCATTAAATCTCATATCAGTAGACGTAAAACAGTTTTTTTAATTATCCAAAAACTCTACTCAGTGATAACCAAAAGACTATTTGTTTTTTTTTTTTTTTTTTAAAGAGCATTTTTAATAAATAAATAATAAATAATAAAATAAAATAAAAACTCTTTTAGAAGCTCTTCCAAACGGTCCATCATACATCCCTTTTATTACAAAACTTATATACTCCGATCTATACTATTTTTTTTTAATTTATAACAATCAAAAGCTCTTTTGAAGATACAGCATAATACAATCAATTATCATAATACAATCAATTAACTTAAAAGTGTAATTTTTTAATTTAATACCAAACAAAATACAATTTTTTTTGTTAAAAGCCCTGCTTTATTAGTTAAAAACTCTACCAAACAAACCCTTGGTAGTTTTTCTTGATACGTCTTCTCCATACAACTTCATATTTAGGAGTTTTATATATTATAAAAAACAAATCCTATTTAGGCTATTTTTT
Source organism: Acer negundo (assembly GCA_035582765.1). NCBI lineage: Eukaryota > Viridiplantae > Streptophyta > Magnoliopsida > Sapindales > Sapindaceae > Acer > Acer negundo. Next base: position 7,597,962 of record CM069236.1, on the reverse strand, counting down.
TATATAAAAAAATCATTTTTTATTTTCAATATAATTGTTTCTTAGTTCAAAAAAAAAAAAAGACTCTAAATACTTCCCTAAATCCAAAAAATCTTATTTAATACTGATTTTATAACAAAGTCATAAAAAAGAAAAGAGAGAAAAAAAAAAAAAAAAAACCTACACTCTTTAAAAACTATTTTCCCAATTCCAAAACTATTTTTTTTTTCCGAAACACATTAATGAACGTTTGGAACTTCATTTTAGTCCCTACCAAATTTGGAAACAATATTGTTTTACTTAACTCTGCATTTTTGGTCAAATCAGTCCTTAAATTTGTCAAAATGTCCCTTTTAAATCCCTCTTACCAATTTTTGGACGATCAACCATCATATAGTCATCAAAAGGTCTATTTTGCTTTTAGACTATAATTTTCAAATAAAAATAATAAAAAATAGGATTAGGATCCTCTTATTGTCTTGTTTTTCCTTGACTTTTCATAATCTAATGACACCTAAGCAAAATAAAAAATGCATGGTCAAGATTTGATCACTTTTTTCTCTCTCATGCAACTTGGTGTTTTAATTACATTTGAAAAATGTCAAGGAAAAACAAAGATTAAAGAGAGGATCTTGATCCTGAAAAATATTAACATTTAAATAATAATAATTAAGAAAATAAAAGAATTTAAAAAATAGAAATTAAAAACAAAAAAAAAACAAAAAAAAAAAAGGATTTCCAACATCATCTTTGATGGGAAAAAAAAATAGTTATGATATTTGCACCCCTTATAAACCGTATATACACCCCAAATTAATATGTTTTTTAAAAGAGAGCTTCTTTTGACAATCCAATTTTTTCTTTTTACACTTCTTTTCTAAAAACACTCAATTCTCAAAATTTAAATTTAAAAAAATTCTAAAGACACTTCATTTTGTTATAAGATTATCATTTTTATCTTTTTAAAATTAAATTATTAAAAAAAGAAATTATCTCTCCTAAATCATTAAATTAATTATTACATATTAAATACTCTCTCCTAAATTTTTAATTACCATATTAAACTCTCCCTCCTCCAATTCATATTTCTAATTTTCTATCTCCATTCTTTCTCAAGCAAACAGTTAAGAAAAAAAAAAAAAACTTGTTGCTGTAATAAGCTTGATTTTTAGGAATTATATGTATGTATGTATTTATAAAAAAAAAAGTATCTTGTTTTTATTTTATTTTATAAAAATCGAAATATGAAAATGCTCTTGTAGGTATGTGATTGCCTAGAGAACTTTAATTCTTTCATTAGTCTTAGAAATTGAGTTTAATCGAATCTAGTTGAAGTGATTCAAGCTTTCATATATCTTTTTAAAAATAATTAAATTTTTAATATATATTATTGTTAGTAAAAAACTAAAATATTCATAAGTATTTTTTGTCTTTAACTATTAATCAGAGATTGATCGAAAAAGTATGGAAATATGATTTTTTTTTTTTTTTAAATGGAAAGAGATTGATTAGGAGAGACCGTTTAATATGGTAATAACAAATTTATGGGAGATAGTTTATACGTAATATTTAATCTAATGATTTATAAGAGGGAACTTTTTTATAATTTAATTAGTTTGGAGTGTCTTTAATTTTTTTTTATCTTGTTTAGTAATTTTAATTTAGGTTAAAATTGTCATTAATAAAAAAAAATTAAATTAGAGTGTGAATAGATAATTTATGGATCGTAAGGAGAAGCTCTCTTTTGAAAATCCAATAATTTCCTTGAGTAAAATTACCAAGAAGACTAAATAGTTTGTAAGTACACATACTACTAATTATTGTAATATTTCCAAAAAATAAAATTTAATTAGTTTCCTATTTTAATCTTATGTGAAAAAAAAAAGTTTCCAATAATGATTTGATATTAACATATATCTAAAAATAAATAAATAAACCCTTTCTATTTTCTCAAACTTTAGATTCTCTTTTAAATACTAATTTCAAATATATTTTCAATTACTTTTAAAATATATATATATATATATATATATATATTTCAATTTCTTTTAAGGAAATACAAATTTATTGTTAAGTATGAAAAATAAATCAAATCATTCAAAATTGATTGTAAAAAAGTAAGTTTTAAGTTAATTTTTATTATCTCTTCATAAAATTTTTTAAAAAAATTTTAATATTTTTATTAGAAAAACAAAATCATTATACATTTTTTCTCTATAATATATATATATATATATTTTTTCTTTTAAACAAGCTTTAGATTTTTTTTTTTTTTTCATATCAATATTAATTGTTCTTCAATTTTATCAAACACTTTTTTACTTCTAAATTAATTGAGATATGACACAAACCTTGTATTCTTGCAACTTTCAGAAACATAAAATGAATTTCCAACTAGAAAAACATAAAATCGAAATGATTTTGTTGACAAAAAACAATCAAGAAGAAATGGAGATAGTTGCTTGACATGAGGAGAGAGAAAGCAAATGGAGTTTGTTTTTGTTGAAGGAAAACATAGAAGACAAAGAAGTCAGGGAAGAGAAAAAACAATAATAAAATTAGAGATAATAACAAAATTTTAAATAATAATGAAGTTGATTAAATAATATAATATTATAATAATATATGTAGGTGTGTATATATAAAATTAAATAAAAAAAATAAAAAAGAAAACAAAAAAAAAAACCTATATAGCATAATTAAAGAAATAATATTTTTGGTATTAAGTGGTGTTTATTTACAAATTATAATTTTACAAAAGGAATGTAATTGAAGGGTCTCATTATCGTCACTCAATGAATAAAAAACAGGAAAATGCACCCAAAAAAAGGGTTTAAGTTAGAGTTTGTTGCCCACAGGGGAGTAGCTCAGCCGATAAATGGATAAATTTAAACTTGGTCAAATGACTCATAAGTCAGTGGGCTCAAATTCTATCGATGTAAAAGCTTTAAAAAGATGGGTTTGTTTATTGAGCGAAAGCCCAATTCAAAGTCCAACATGGCAACATCTATGAATTAGACAGAAATGGGAGTATACATGACCATGAATGGTGTGAGATTTAAAAAATAAAATAAACAGTAGCACTACAAATATTTATAAATTTTGGTCGTAGAACAAGTATAAACCGCCTGCTCACCAGACATTCCAGAGACTTACATTTTCAGGTTAATGCAAAACAACACGCGTTCTTCCTCCTTCAATCCCACAAGATAATCCCCGATTAATCGGCGATATTTCGGAGCTAACTAGGATGATGGCCACTGATATTCGAACATTGGAAGAAAGGTCTACAATTCACTCTCTTTTTTCCAGTTTTTGAAGTTAAATTTTGATGTTATGTTTTGGTTCTGCTGTTTGTAATCCACAATTCATTTACTTTTCAGTGATTCATTGTTTAGACTACCTGTATTTAAGATTTTGTGAACCTTGTTTGGGCATTTGATATTGATGACGATGTGATGTCTCTACTCCAGTTTTGCTTTCCTGAGTTTGTACTGGACTTAAATTAGTGAAAATATAGCTTAGAGAGATTATAACGCAATGTTTTTTATGATAGTTTAGATTGTATTCATGATTTTTCTTCCTAATTTATGAATTTTATTTGTGGGTTTTTTTTTTTTTTGTTTGGTCCAGGTATATTGATTCATGCAGGAGACATGATGTATCACCGAATCCGGCAATTTTGTCCGGTTTCTTCAAGGTTGGTATTGATTATTATGGCTGCTCAGTGTTAGTTTATTTAATTTTATTCAATAAAGAAACTCTCCATGAAAGTATCTGCTTTGGTATGCCAAATCATTTGTCTCACATGTACATAAAAACCCATTGAATCTAGTGTTTCATAAGTTGAATATAATACTTGTTTTCTGTTTATTGTTTAGGCTGATGTTAAAAAGTCCCATCATGAACCGTGCACTCTAGAGATTGTGTTGGAGTACTTGAAGGATATTGATTTCCATCCGCTTCTTGAACTGTGCTTGGAAATTGGTTCGTCCGAGATTGAAGCAGTTGATATACGCTGTGGATCATCATGTGTTTTGGAGGGAGAATATGCTTTGACATTGATGCATGCTGTCAATCAAAAGCTTGGAATTGTAGATCTCCTGTATTTTTCATTTGGAAAGGACTTCTTGCGGTAAGTATTTATTCTTACTATGCACTGTCTTTGAGTAAATCTTTTGTGTTGAATGGAGTAGATGTTTTATCGTTGATGTTTGCTATTAATCTTAGGTTTTGACTAATGGATTTGGATTTGTCATCCTGGATGAGCTTTTTGTAGTCTGTGGAGGTGTTTAACATGCATTCTTCCTTTTAGTCGATTATCTAATTGCAGGCCTATTTTAGAATGTCATTTTTTAACAGTCTTTCAGGTGCATGCAAATTGAACAACTAAAACCAGAAAAAACCAAACTTGTTCACAGTTTTCAAGTGTCCAATAGCTAGAAAATTAACCTGCATACAAGTTAGAGGTCTCTTTGTTTAATTATTACAAAATTCTATTTTTTAATTTTTCATAAGATAAAAGAATTAGGAAATAAGAAAGACTGCAATAACCTATGGCTATGATGAGATACAAGGCTTACTTTCCATAATAATGTCAATCTTTTTGAATGATGACTTTCTATGCAATTTGTGGTGAATCTTCATTTTTTGCGGTTCTTTTACTCGGTCAAATGCAAATTCTTCACCGAAGTGATATGATAAGTGGGCTAAAAGCGAGTAGTATATGAAGATTGAAGACAGCATTAACAGATTTTTACCATCATCATGCTGTAGAGATTTTTATGTATCTGTAAAATCTCCTGAAGGTACTAAGTCAAGCATTGATAAACTTCTCAAAGCCTTGACGACTCTCTGGCCAGTCAGTTCAGTTTGATTTGTGGAATCTCGTCAGTTTCAGAATAATTCAGATTGTATATTGCATATGATCTCATCAACTTAAAAATGAGTACTAGTATAATTCATGAACTTAAATAGATAATGGACAGACTAATCTCACTGCCTATGTTAGCCAATTAATCAGTGTCTAGTTACTAAATGAGATGCTCATCGTCTGTAGCATCTTGCAGTCACTGCATTTGATAAGTTCCAACAATGATGTTTTCTCATTCCCACCTATGGTTAAGTAATGTTTAATGTTGTTTAGCATATCTGTTCTTTCATTGTCTGCTCAAAGACATATTGTGTAAACGAACTACTTTTCTGAAGGTATTCTTCCAAGACTGATCATTTCTGATAACTAATTTCATGTTCACCATTAGGGATCTTTCACAGAGAGGTTTGACTTGTCAAGTATTAAATCTACGGTCTTCTCATTTCCGAAAGCTCAACATGGCAGGGGAATTTATGAAATTACACACCCTCAATCTGGACTGTAGTACTTCACTCACTAGTTTCAAGGAAGATTGTTTTACTTGCATGCCCAATTTAATGTGTCTCTCAATGTGTGAAACCAGAATTTCAAATCTTTGGACAACCATTGCAGCACTCTCTAAACTCCCTTCTTTGGTGGAGCTTCGATTTCAAAACTGGTTGTGTTGTGATGATGCTGGGCTTTCATCTGGATCACCTGGTGCAGATGAAAATACTGATTTCTGTCAGCTAACTAGTGGTTCCTACATTGGAACATCATCCATGGATTTTGGGGAATTCTCAGATCTTAATTCAAGCACACAAGAGGAACACAGAACCTTGTTTCCATTCCATAATATGATTTTAGATCATGAGTTTCAGATCTCGATTGAGGATTCCTCAGATGACAGTGAAGTTGATTTCTCAAGTCGGCAACATGAATATGATTTCATGGAGCTATTATCTAATACAGGTCCCAGGCAAGATGGAGAGATCGATATTCAAAATGAGGTAAATAACATGGTTGTCCTTTTCTACTTGTTTCGTGAGTGGGTTTATTCTTGGTTATATGTTTGAAAAATTGTTTTAGAAACTATCTTTAAACTAAAAGAGTGCATGTTGGTAGGTTGGGGGTGTTTGGGCACTATAGAAATTAAACCTATTCTTATCTCTTGAGAATGTACCGATGTTATGTGAAAAGCATTATAACGGCAGCGCACTATTGATTAGATCTAGTATATCATGAAATTATGATTTTTTAAATTGGATTTTTATTTTCATATAATGATATTGCTTATGTTCTTTCTTGTTTCTCTTGGTTGCATTTTGTTGTAATGTGGATTTGGGGCTTGAGAATTTTTTACATTTTGAGGTGGGTTAGACTTAGTTTTATTCTTTGTGAGATGTTGCAAGGTTGGGTGTTTTTTCTGTCTGCTGTCAAATCCAGACTTCCATCTAAATGCCGTGTTCTAAAATTTCTACTACAATATGCATTGCATGCTTGGAATGCACTATGTGCCCTTTCCAAGAAATATTCATTAGCAACTTTTGCTGAACTAACATGGCTTGCATCTTCACTATTCAAAGGCTACATTCATTTTCCTATCAAATTTCACAATTTCATATTTTGCCACCATGATGATTACCCAAAAATAAAACAAAACTCGACAGATCCATGATCAAAAGATTTGACAACTAATTTGATAACCAAACACTCATTGACTTTAACTCATGCGAATCTGAAATAGCTCCAAATCAATAAGAAGAGCCTAACTCTTTGATAGCGGTTTGTTATGCAGATTGTCAAGAAATTAGAGTATGTGAGTAAAGTATAAAATAACAGGATATGAGAAATTTACATGATCTAGCGTAAAGCCTAAATCTAAGGGTGGAGATGGAGATAGAATCCAGTATAATCAAAGGAGATTGCAAAGATTGTTTCAGAATTGCTCATAGAATTCTAACCCCTATTACACTCAAAAGAGTTTGTTGATGAATCTCTTTACAGTTGGTAAAAAGAACCCTATAATAAGATATCAATATATATATGTGTGTGTGTGTGACGTAAAGAATAGAGACTTATATAACAATGGCTTATGTGGGCAAATTAAAAAAAGCCATGCACGAGATTTGAATTATGCCACATAAATAATAGTCACTTATGTCATCTAACACACTGTCATTCAATCTTTGATGTCTGTTTTTCCATTTTGTTTGGCAGGTTTCTACCGACACATTGTTGAATCAAAATGAAGAAGAGTCCAGCGGTGTTTTTACAAGGCAAATTGCAGATGTTTCATTGAAGTATATATCCTGTCATGCTTCTCCAATTTGCTTTGAGAAACATTATAGGGAGTATATGATTGCTTCATTACCAAAGTTGAAAGTTTTAGATAATTTGCTCATTAGAAAGATTGACCGGGAAAGAGCTACTAATACATTTTCAAAGTACTTTGAGTATTTACCATACAAAAGGAAGCAGAAAGAGAGTGTTGTTAGTATCTTGCAGAAGCGTGAAATTAAAGCAAGTCAAGCTCATGTGCGGACTCCTATGCAAAAGTCATCATATTCTTCTGGAAAGTCTCAATATTTCTATACCAGGTCCCTCTGTGCTGCCAAGGTTGGATCATCTCCTTGGCCTTTACTGCATCGACTTGGCATTTCAGGCTATAATACCGGAGATGAAAGCAGGAGTTTCCGTCCCAGGCAGTTTGAGTACCATCCATCAATCTCTTGCCTGATGGTCTTTGGAACTTTAGATGGAGAAATAGTTGTTGTAAACCATGAGAATGAGAAAATTGTTAGTTATATTCCATCACTTGGTGCTATGAACAGCGTGCTGGGACTCTGCTGGCTCAAGAAGTATCCTTCAAAGGTATGATTACTGTTTAAAGCATTACAAACATATTAAATCTCTGTAATTTTCTCATACTAATCATGCACATCCTTATCCTTTAGTTTTTGTATTGTTATTGGTTATCCCAGAATATCTTTGGGATTGTTTAGTCATCCACCTTTGTGGAGCCATATGCTGCTCATTTTTGAACAAAAGTACACTCTTATGGCATTTTATGTTTAGTGATTACACGTTGCAATTATTTGCAAGAAAGTAGTCTATTGGACAAAACTGCTTGTGAGACCTAATAGTTTTAGTTAGATAATCTAATCATTTTCTCTTTATGACTGCTTCAAATTTTTGAATGATAAATTTCATAGCATTTGCTTTGCGTATTATTCCCTGATGACATTGAAATGTCTGACTCAGTCTCTCTGTCTCTCCATTTGTACTCCCAGCTCATAGCTGGTTCTGATAATGGTTCATTAAAATTGTACGATATCAAGCATATGCCGCCAGCAGTTACGGGTATACATTACAGTGCTGGCACTGTAACCTTTGATGAATTTGACCAGTTGACATCTGTTCATGTTAACTCATCGGATGAACTGTTTCTTGCAAGTGGATATTCAAAACATGTGGCTTTGTATGACATCAGTAGCGGAAGACGCTTGCAGGTGTTCACTGATATGCATCAAGAGCATATTAATGTTGTGAAGTTCTCAAACCATTCCCCATCTATATTTGCTACCTCTTCATTTGATCAGGATGTGAAATTGTGGGACTTGAGACAAAAACCATTACAGCCTTGCTACACGGCTTCAAGCTCTAAAGGAAATGTTATGGTTTGCTTTTCTCCAGATGATCATTATCTTCTCGTGTCAGCCGTCGACAATGAGGTATTTATTGAACCTGTTAACTGTTTAGCTTGGAATGTTACAGTCTTCCAAAAACTGAGCTACGTGCTTCTGGGTAAATTTTGGTACCAGAGATATATACTCCCAGCAGTAATTTGAATAGGTCAACTGTGTTGAGAATTGATTTACCATGGTATATGAATAAACCCTGTTATAAATAATTAACCATTGATATCAATAAATAAAATTGGAGCCTTTCTATGCTTGATGAGATGATTCTTTGGTTTAATCTTTTTTTTTTTTTTTGTCGGCATGTCTAATTTGTGTTCGAATTTTAGTAGTTTATTGGAGGTCAGTCTTATCTGCAGATGAAGAAATATTCAGTTATAGAGGTCCCTGGTAAGCATAATATATATATAGATAGGATATCAACTCACTAACACCTTATTGTGAGTATGGCTGTATCAAGCTTTGACACACTTCAGTAGGCCAAACATTAATGGAAACAAAAGCTAGGTCATTTTAAGTGGTGATTGATGTAGAAATTTACTTGTGGTTTTGTGTCTTTTTCAGTGATTTCAGCCTGGGCTTGTTTACCATGTAGGTCTTGTTATGCCTGACCATTTTTTTTTTTTAAAGAGAGAATAGAGGGAGAAAGATTATGACGGGCTGTTATGTAAAGAGGATGGTTATTTGGGGAAACAAATATTTCAGTTTTCTTAAACCAATTCCGACTCAATAATCATTCCTTTCTCTTTAATATGATATTTGACTTCAAATACCAGCCAGTCATAATCTCTTTTTCCAGCTATTCTCTATCTCTCTCACACACGTCAGGTATCCCAACTTATGCCCTTTATAAGAATTCCGTTCTCCTAATTCGCATATCCGTTTGTATGAAAGAAAATAATATTGGGTATCACAGGCCACCTATATTATACTACCTTTTTCTTTTTGGCATATTTCATACAGCTTGAACTTTATTCTTTCTTATTGATAATGAAAATATGAAAGTTAAGTTTTATTAAGTACACTCGAGACTTTTAACACATTGATGTTGTCAGGTTAAGCAGCTTTTGGCTGTTGATGGGAGGGTCCACCTGAATTTTGGGATTGCTCCTACAGGAAGCTCTCAGAACTATACTCGCTCCTATTACCTGAATGGAAGGGATTATATTGTCAGTGGGAGTTGTGATGAGCATGTAGTTCGTGTCTGTTGTGCACAAACTGGGAGGCGTCTCAGGGATATATCTTTGGAGGTACAGTGGTCCTCTGATTTACGTATTACCTACCCACCTCTATTATATTCGTATATATGAAACATAGTCCAGCGGTTGAGCATATCTGGTCTTCTCCAATATTGAATGCAAAATGTCTCTCTTTGCATGTATAATTACTTATAGCCTGGAAAACTCCATTTGTGGTGTTGGAGCATCTCCATATTGTCTACATGGAAAAAAAATTGCACGTTTGGCATGCTTAACACTGCCTGTACCACAGTAGCTGATTACTTCTTTTTAACTATTTTCCTAAAAGTTTTTTTTTCCTGGCAGAAATAATCTGCCAAATATTATGTAATTTACTTATAAATCGAAAAAGAAATGAAACTAGCTTGCTGTTCCCATGCAGGGAAAAAGCTCAGGGACTTCAATGTTTGTGCAGTCCTTGAGGGGTGATCCTTTTAGGGTAAGTTATACAATTTACTTCTGTACTCGACTATCTTTTCGTAATTTGGATTACTAGATGTGGGAAACAGCTTCAACTTATATTAAAAAAGCTTCAAGCAACATGTTGAACTTCTCTATAATCAGTAACATTTCATTTTAACCTGAATGAATTGTTGCTTTCTGAAGTAAATGGCTGGTTATTTCTCTCTCTTCTGACCTCTTCATATGGAGTTTATGTCAAATGTGAGAGCTATGTATGCATATGTATCCTTAGGCAGTGAATGGGGCCTCAAAAAGCATTTACATTGAAAGGTTAGCATGCTTGGCTCAGTAGCTGCGGTGGCTATGCAATGACTACGTACTAACACATGGGATTTTCTTAATGTTTATTAATGTAAATTAAAAGATACATTCTACTGATGCAGTCATATGTTCCCATCTTTTATATCTTACTGGGATGTAATGCAATTATTGACATTTCTTTACTAGTTCCCATTTAGTATTCTGGACTTATTTCAGCAACTTTTGCGAATATTTTCTCACTTTCATTGACGAGGACCAAAAATTCATACTTATCTTTTTACTCATAAGATTGTAGAATCCTTTCTTTGTTCAGCTTGCTTTTGCTGCATTCTCTGATTTCATCTTACTGTAAGTGTATGTGTTTCAATCCACCATAAGATTGAAATTTTTTAACAGCCTGCAGAATATAGTAGGGTAACCATTGAAGTTGAATCCACCATAATATGTTCTTTCTCTTTTCAGCTTTAATGTGTGAAACCATTTTACTGGTGCTTTTGTAGACATGATTTATACATTCTTTTATTTTTCTAATTTTCCCATTATTTTGCATCCAGGATTTCAACATGAGTATCTTGGCAGCCTATACTCGTCCGAGCTCAAAGTCCGAAATTGTCAAGGTATATGAGCTTTGGTGCTTCCATCAATTTCATTTGTTGACTTATACTTATCTTTTCTAATGTTTTATGGTAAAATTTTCAGGTGAATTTGTTGACTTCCACAGACCATTATAGCAAGGAAAATAGTCGTTTGCAGAATTCTCGGCCATCCAAAAGTATGGGTGCTTGATGTATGTTTATATAGAAAACATTCATGTTCTTCCAATTTACTTAACATTATTTTTTGTTGTTGTAGAAGACAGTTTCATTTTGATTAGCTCTCTAGTGTATCTCTATTGTCAGTAATTCAAGCACAAATTATTTGAAGGTTTTCTATTGAAAACTTGTTTGGATGGACAGGAAAAGATTCACGTCCTAATGGGGATCAATATTGGATAAGAGTCATTAGATTAGATGCATTCCATTTACATTTTAAATTTTAAGATTTTGGGGGTCTTATTTAATTTTCTCGTAACACGGAGGAGTTAAAAGAAAAATGAGAATGCCAGTTGAAAGGACCAGTTGTGTTTTGCTAATAATTTTGTATGTGATTTTGTAATTACACAAGTATGGCAAAATATTAGGGCGCATCCTGTAAGCGTTTTTCATTTGTTGTTTTTCGAAAAGAAAAATGGAACAGTAAGTAATGTTTTTGGTTTTAATTTCGAAATCTTAAAACGTGTTGTTGAAAGTTTAATTTTGAAAATAAATTAACTAAAACTATAAAAATTTATAATATTAATTTCAATATTTTAATTATAGAACATTTTAATTAAAGAAAAAAAAAATCAGGAGACATTACCTACTTAAAGCATCTCCACTAAAAACATCAAACACACCGAATAATCTTCTTCAACTAATACACCATTTACACCAAATAAATTTGATGACGTTACAGTACTCACCAAACCTGGTGCGTACTATAGCTCCATTAGGGTTTTTTTTTTTTTTTTTTTTTTCCATTAAAATATCACAGCAACATTTAATTTTTATTAAAATTACTAATTTAACCATTTTTATATTTAATTATAACAATATGTATTCCTAAAAAATATACTGCTAGAAAGATCCCATTGAGATCTTTAAAATGATATCCACTTTGATATATATTTTATATCAATAAAATGATTGAATAAATTAACAAATAGAAATTGATTGTTATTATTTAAATATTTATTGAGGAAATATTATTTAAAGATACATTTTTTATATAAAATTTGATATGAATATATTGGAGATGAAAAAAGCTTGGTATAAAAAATATACTCTTTTTATGACAATTTAATGTAAATTTTTGTATATTGAGTTGGGCTATACTCGACGTCGGAGTAGGTGAGATTCGTAACTTGCATGTCAGTATTTTATAAAAATAAATTTATGTGCACCTGTATGCAACTTCGATAAAAGTTGAAAAGTGCATGTAGTCATTAAAAAACAAAAAAGGACATGGGTGTACCTTATTAAACAGCTGGAAGGCATTAAAATAGATCGGTAAACGGACAATATAATTAGTTTGAATTTTGAAAAGAAAGAGAGAAATAAATAAATGATATCAAGACTTATCTAAAGTTTGAATGACATGACATAATTTTCTTATATCTTGGTGTAATTATTATAGTAATGACAGATATTATATCTTTTAAATCACAATTTATAAGGTAAATGAGGTGTCGATCGGTAAATAGATATATGAGTATATGAGATAAATCATTATTAATGTGTATTTACTTATCAATTGACACATCAGCAGTCACATGTATTGTAATTGAAAAGTTTACATGTGACTGAAAAATTACGATAGTTGTTGTGATATCTAATAATTAATTTTTAGATAGGAAAAAAAAAAAGTCTCCTAGCAAAAGTGACCAATATAAAATTCAATGTAACTAAAAACCATATAACTTATATTCAAAACTTGCAATAGATGATAATTTTTCTGGTCGAACCGGAAGTTAATTAACATAAAATATTATATTATATTATATATATTTTTAATTCAAATAATTTTAAAATTTGTTCACAACTCTCTTGAATATTTTTGTTAAAATTTAATGATGTAAAATTAAAACAGTTTAGAAATTTTAAGAAGGATTTCAAAAAAATAATTCAAGAGAGTAATATATATATATATTTTTTTTTGAAATACAACTACTGTCAGGACCCGGTGAGATTAATTAAACTCTATAAGAACGGTCTGGAATACTACTCCTACTATCGTGGAGAGGTTACATATGGACTACAACTTTTACAACCGGAGAAATGGCTGCTTCCATAAACCGGGAGAAAACACCCCATACATTATTGTAAAATACGTATGGTGAAACTCGAACCTCTGATCAATAGGTGTGGTAGGGAGGTGCACAACCATCTCTACTAAGAGGTGATGGACCAAGAGAGAGTAATGACTTTTGAAAACAGAATGTTGTTTTACTATTTAATTCAAAAATAAAGAAAAAATAAAGAATATCACTCTTAAAGAACGAACGAACAAAAAAAAAAAAAAAAAAAGAGGTAGATAAGAAGATGAAGTGTTTTAACTTTTATTTCTTAATAAGCTTTTCTCGATGGTACTAGGCCGTTTATTCCGTTAAGGACATGCAATTAGTTTCAATAAGATTTACATTAATTTATGCCCAATTCTAAGTTGATATAGCTGATGCTATGTTAGATTACACAAACTTAAAAAAAAGTGTTTTCTTTTAATTAAAAAAGTTCTTTTTCTTTTCAATTTTATCATTTGATTGTCACTTAATAGAGTTTTGAGATGATTAAAAAAATTATTTAACATCTGTCGGGTCCGTCGGGAGAAACCTAAATTTAAACATTTTCAAATAAATCTTTAAAAACATTACTCGTAAAAGTTTTACTTTTAAAAAATCTACCGTAAAAATATCCACTTTAAAAGCTCTTCCAAACGAATCCTTAATCATTTAGACTCAATTCACTTACAATTTTCAAGCACACAATTATAAATATACTTTCACATTTTCTCATTAAATCTTAAAGTTTTGTGCTCACCTATTCCAATTATTATAGTCATGCTTTAGACCATGTTAGAGCAACCACAAAAGCCTTTTCTAATTTCACTATTAAAAATCAATTTGTTTACCTATGTATCAATTTGAAGAGTGAGAAAAGAATATTCATTCCAAAAAACTCTTCAAATAGAAATAGTCTTACACTATTTTAATAAAAACATTTAACTGAGTTGTTTGAAATTGTTTGAAATTAGAAAGAGTCGTTAAATTTAAAATCAGATAAAGTTATTAAGATTTAATAAAAAGTAATAAAATAAATTTTGAAGAGTGAGAAATCATTCGGTAATATTGAAAAGTGAGAAAGAATTTATCAATTGAAGAATACTATTTAATGAATCTGTCGTAGCCACATCTCATATAACTTTTCCAACAACCTCGATTAATTAACGAATCTATTTGAGTTGCTATTAGATTTATAAAAAAAATAAATAAATAAAAAGATCAGAGATTTTACGTTGAAATTGAAAAATTCTAGGAAAGGCAAGTAGAGGGTGGTTGGAAGTGAGTTATGGTCCATTAATTGGCGTTTATACACACGAAGGGGTCTGAACCTGAACAAGAAAAATCACCTAACGTCCGAATTCACTCGATTAATATATACCAACTTAAATGAATAACCAATCATATAAAAAATATATATCAGATAGCATTCATCGTGTATATCGCATGATATAATATGATACGAATCGAGTGAGTTGCAGCAAATTTCTCTACAAACAGAGAAAGGAAAGAGAAGCTACTTGTACCTTTAAAGCTGATGAAACCGCGTGGACACACACTACAAATGAGACAACACAGAGAGAGAGAGAGAGAGACAGAGCCTAAACTCACACCGCCCACTTAATAAACCCATTGAAATGCGCCAAAAAACTCCAGCTGTGTTCCTGCCCCATTTATTATTTTATTACTTACACTACAGTACTCTGCCTTTTCACTTCCACACAGTTCCACTGTACAATGTGTGTGTGTATATATATATATAGCTCTCAGTGGCCTCTCACTCTTCACTTGCTTCAATACTATCATAATAATTACTAGTCTTACCTTGCTAGCTAAAAATGAAGCTTTTGTTTGCAACTTTGCTGCTACTTTGCTCTCTTCTCCTCCTCAGTTCCTCTCTCTTGGTGCCTGTCATGGGCACGGTTGATTCAGGTAATAAGATTCTTCTGAGCGATCTTTAATAATGTTATTGTCATAAATAATAACATGATAATTAAGCATGCAGAAGCGAAGCTATGAAGGGGGTTCATTGCCCCTCTGGCCTCTTGAAAAATTTCTTCTTAATCCTCATATTTTGTTTAAAATTTTTATATTTGTTTCTTATAAAATGAAAATTTTACTGGTCATGCAGGTTACTGTGGGAACAAGTGTGGGGAAAGGTGCAAAAAAGCAGGAGTGGTGGACAGGTGCTTGAAGTACTGTGGAATCTGCTGTGAAGAGTGCAAGTGTGTTCCTTCTGGGACTTATGGCAACAAGCACGAGTGTCCTTGCTATCGTGACAAGCTCAACAAGAAGGGCAAGCCCAAGTGCCCTTAATTCAGACTTGATAGTGTGATCATCATCATCTCTGGAAATGCTTTCTGGGTTTAATTTGTTTCTATGGAACCTGTTTCTTTGTTATTATAACATGTAATTTCTCTTGGAATCAATAATTTATATTATATATGCCTTTTGATTACTTTCTGGAGGCTAGCCTTGGAATTTTATTATTATTATTATTACTATTATCATCCTGTCATTTTAACCTCCTGTATACAGGAGTTTTTAAATTGACTTATTGGCATATCACACAACCATCTAGATTCCACCCTTCTTTGATATCTAAAGGCTTTTAGTTACAAATTCTAAAATACTCAAACCCACTGTATTTTTGCCATGGGCTATTCTTGTAGTATAGCTAGATTAATAAAATTATTTTATTTATCCTTGTCATCAATTTCCTATTAGAAAAGGCTACAATGGTCAACATGGACGTAGTTCAACTGGTAGATGAATAAACTTGGGGATTGGATAAATGGTTTCTAGATCATTAGCTCGAATCATACCAATGATAAAAGTTTTCAAAAAAATACACGATCCTAGATTAATAGATATTTTCGTTAAAAATAAATAAATAAGGCTTTTCGTTAAAAATAAATAAATAAATAAGGTTTTAGTGGTGCACCGGCTCCGGTGGTAGTGCACCTTTCTATTCAGTGGTGAGGTTTGCATTCCATCATATACCTTTTACAAGTATATATAAAGAGTTTTATTCTCGATGATGTCTCACATATGTATGTATGTTTCGAGACAATCGTGGCAAGGGTTAGGGTGGGCCTTTCTTAAAAAAATTTAATTCAGTAAAAAGAATTAATACTTTTTACGGGAGGTGTGTAACTGTATGGAGTATTATTCCTATACTTTATCATTGATCTGTTATTTTGTTTCATATTAATGGTGTAAATATAGGCTGGGTTTGGCGAGCCTGGTCCGACCGGCCCGCCAACGATGGTAGCCCTTACCAAACACGGCTGGCATGTGGGGAGTGCCAGCCCCGCCAACGATGGTAGGTCTTACCAGACACGGCTGGCATGTGGGGCGTGCTAGCCCGGCCTGCCAAGTCGGTACACGTGTCAGCATGTTGGGCATGTTAAATTATTTATAAAAAAAAAAAACACTTTATTTATAAAAATAATGTTTAAAAGAGAATTGATATCGTAGAGTATTGAACCATGTTCCATAACCCTTGTTTAGTTAAGTAAGTTTTCATTTGTCTCTCTCCTTTTATATAGGTTATACCTCTCTTTAATGCTCTTATTTATCCGATGTGAGATGTGAGATTGAATACAACCATAGTGATAAGCAATTGCTATGACCAAGATTATGGAAGAATAATATGTGAATGAGATTTAATGATATATATATATATATATATATATATATATATGATTTTTGTTCATAGATGGAAAAGATGGAAATTATTACACAACATCAATAGATGGCTTATTCGATTCTTTTTTTTTTTTTTTTTTACAAAACCATTATTTAATTTTAATAGACCTCCTAACTCTCTCCATGTTTTCCTTATTTAAAGAAAAAATAAAAATGAGACTCAAGAGAATATCATTATGTTTTATCAATGAATGGAAATAGAAATTCAATCTCACATCGGATAAATAAGAGAAATGAAAAGAGACATAACCTATATAAAAATGAGGAAAAAATAAAGGAAAATATATTTACTTAGACAAGGGTATGGGCCACAACCCAATACTCTATGATGTCCATACTCTATGATGTTATTTTTAACAAATTCAACTTTAAAATAAAATAAAATAAAATAAGTGGACAGGCAGGCACAGATCGGCCCGTCACGCACGTGTCGGGCCCCCAATTTTTGAAAACAAGACGGGCCAAGCCCAACCCGTTTTCAAAAACGGGCCTCATCGACTCGGCACAAATGGGCCGTGCCAGCCCACATTTACACTATTATTTCATATTTTAAGTTCATGACTTACGAGGGCGAGTTATTATTATTATTTTCTCTTTAATAATAATTCTCTCTTCAACCTTCTTCAAGTAAATTTCGTTCAATCTCCTTATCAACCTCAACAATTTGATCTTCTAATTTTGTATGTTTTTGAGAAGAGTAATGCTAGAGATTCCACCTAAGATCCTAGTGACATCTCAGTTGCTATGGATTGGAAATGAAAACGTGGGATTGTATGTGAGATCTCTATCATTACTCTCTTGAGAATATTAAAATTTTAAATATTTTATTTTGTATTGAAATTTTAGGATTATTGTAATTTTTAGTTTATAAAATTTTAGGAGTAATAAAATTATTATTTAATCTAATTTTAAATTTACAACCTAACAATACTATTTAATGAATTTCTTATTGTTGTTGTTTTTGTTGAAATTTAGATGCATGTTTGTTAAGTTAATTTTTTTTTATTATTTTGCTTTTGTTTCTAGATTTTGTAGTAAATGGTAATCTAAGTGTATAGTTATATCTTTACGTGATAACACGATGCTCTATCAAAACTAAACTAGTATAATAATTAAATAAATTAGTTAGGTTTTTTTTTTTTCAACACTTAAAGCTTATCAAGACATCACTATTTCACAATAAAATGAAAGATGATTTTTTAACAAACACCGTGGTTGTCTACATTGAAAGAGAGGTAGCTGGTGCTATTGATCTAGATTTCATAATTGATAAGTTTGATCTTTTGAGAAATCATAATATACAAATTAATTAGTGTTTGATTGTATTTGCATTTCATATCTATTTTATAAATTGTTTTGAATTTTTTTTTATTAATTTTGTTAATATATTTATTTAAAATATACATTTTACAGGGTAAGCCTCGCTATATCCTCTTGATTAGTTGTATTTTTATTTTTAATTAATAAATTTTATTGTATTGTTAAAGTTCATTAAATATATATATATATTCTAACCCACCCTAATATTTAATTTTGGTTATGTCCCTATATATGTATATAGATTAATTTCAGGTATTAGATCCTGCACGTTTTTTCATGTGAGATTCATAATAACTACCTATATTTATTTAATTAACACCGGTAGCTATTGGAAATCATGCATGAAAAAACAAAAGGGATTACACACCCGATAATTTTCATGTATATGTAAATTATAAACTATCAAGTGATGACTCTTAGATGAAGACATCAAGTTGGGGGTTTGATTTAGGCTGTTGAATCAATCCAAGTATCAAACATCAAAGACAATTTTGTGTTTTCAAATAAACAAATACCACACACTGCCCCTAAAAACATATACTCTGCCCAATTTCACCATGGTTATTCTCACTCTTCCTTAATCTCACATTCTCATTCACATTTTCTCTTTGATTATTCATCTCACATTCATTCTCTCTCTCTCCAAACTTTCTCTCTCTTCCTCCATCTCCGTTTGTTGAACAGAGCTTTCCACTCTATCTCCATTTGTCATGGGGTACTTTTGACCACATAGAACTCAAACAAACTTTGGAATTTCACCATTTTTGGACTACAGGGTGGTGCGTTTGGTACATGGTACATGGCGGGAGAATTTCCTCTTGCCCCACATTTCGTGCGTTTTAAACGTGGGACGGGACGGGACTAGATGAGACAAAAAACAAAAAATGTCAAAATTTGTTCCACCCAAAACCCTTGCCCAAGTTGTCCCATGTCACGGGAGAAGTCTGAAAAAGACACATGTACCCTTTAAAATTTTCAAAATTACAAACATGTACAATACACCACCTGAACCCCATCTCTCTCTCTCTCTCTCTCTCTCTCTCTCTCTCTCTGGCGAATAGTTTTTGGTGTGGGTCGATTCGATGGCCAGTGAAATCGAGCGTCAATGGGGTTTCTAGTGGTGGTGTGGTTCTAGGTCTAGGTGTCATGGTGGTGGTGGGGGTGGTTGACTGTGGGGGTTTCTGGGTTTGTGATACCCAATTCGCACTCTCGCAGTTCCCAAAAACTGCGAGAGTGCGAATCGGGTATTCTAATTCTGTTTGTTTTGAGGCAGAGAAGAACAATGTGGATTGATGTTTGAAAGAGACATCCATTTTTTAGACAAAGTGTGAAATCGAATCAAGAAAAAATAAACAAAAAAGAATTCAAGTTGTTTTTCTTGGATGATAATGTATATCGTAGTGAAATTTGTTTGGATTTTAGATTTTTGAAGAAGAAGATCTGTTGGTTTTAAGGCAGAGAAGAAGTGTGTGGATTGATGTATAGAAGAAGAAGAAGAAGTAAAAAAAAAAAAAAAAAGATGATCTAAAAGTTGTTTTTCAAAATTTTCACTTTTAACACTGATTTTGTTTTCTATTTTATTTTTATTTTTTGAAAACAAAATGAAAAATGACTAACGAACGCGAATTCGAAATTGTTTTCAGAAAATAAAAACAAAAACACACTAAATACATGGTACCGAACAGCCCCTTTGAGCTTGTTTGGTTGTGCTTTTGAAAAATCTCTATTGGTAAAAGATCTATCTGTAGTAGATCTATTAGAAATATAGTTTTTGAAAAAAAAAAAATTATAGTTATTTCGATGATAGACTTTTTTATTTAAACAAAAAAGATCTATTTGGAGAACCAAATAACTCTAAAAAAACTGAAATAAAAGTTTGTAGACTTTTTAAGACAATAGAAAACTCAACCAAACAAGCACTAATTAGTGATAGTATTTACACCCCTCTAAAACTGTAAGTGCACCCCGTTTTGTATTTACACCCACATTAAAAAAAATTAAATATTCTAAAAGAGCTTCTTTTGACAATCAATTTTTTTCTTTTTACACTTCTTTTCTAAAAACACTTTATTCTCAAAATTTAAATTTTAAAAAATTCTAAAGACACTTCATGTTATTACAAGATTATCATTTTTATCTTTTTTGAATTAAATTATTAAAAAAAGAAATTATTTCTCCTAAATTATTAGATTAATTATTACAAATTAAATACTCTCTTCTAAATTTTTAATTACCATATTAAACTCTCTCTCTCTCCTCTAATACATATCTCTAATTTTCTATCTCTATTTATTTTCAAACACGACTAACAGTTAAAAAAAATAAACTCACTAATAAGCTTGATTTTTAGGAACCATATGTATGTATATATTAAAAAAATAAAAAAAAATAACTTAAAAAACAAGTACCTTGTTTTTTTTTTTTTTTTTTATAAAGAAAATCGAAATATGAAAATGTTTTTTGTTACTTTTGTAGGTATGTGACTACCGACTCTATGACTTCTATCTCTTATCCGGTTGGGATGTGTGCCCCTTCACATTTTCTCTATGCTGATAATGTTATCCTCTTTTGATGAGCTTCTCTTCAGAATTTACGAGTGATTTTAGATGCTTTTGGTCTTTATGAATCTCTCTCGGGTCAGTGTGTTAATTGGAAAAAATCTTCCATTTTCTTTGGCAGATGCATTTTTGGGCCTCGAATTACTAATTTTTTTTCAATGTTTAGGATGCGTAAGGGCGGGGATTCAATCACTTATCTAGGGGTTCCTCTTTTCACTGGTGCGTCTAAACGTCGATGGCTGATCCCTTGGGCTGATAAAATTAAAAGTAAATTGGAATCATGGAAGAGTTTCTCTCTTTCAATGGCAGGTAGGTTATGTCTTATTAATTCAGTGATTATGGGTTCCTTCCTGCATTCATTCCAGGTTTATCATTGGTCTTCTTCTCTTTTGAAAGATTTAAATGCTGCTATCTAGAATTTTTTTTAGACTGGTTCGATCGATGGTCGTAAATCTGTCCAAGTTGCTTGGAAATCTTGTTGCAGGCCTAAGGATAGTGGTGGTATTGATGTTAAAGACCTTGGTATTCTTAACAAGGTCATGCTTAAGAAGTTCACTTTGAGGATGTTGACTGAGGAGTCCTTGGTTTTCACATATCTTCAGGCTCAGTTTTTCACTCAAGATCACAGACCTAGAACGTGATATGTTGTTTCTTTTGTTTGGTCAGGTTTAAAAATGCATTATACTCCCCTAATAATTGAGTCTAGGTGGTTGGTTGGTCGTTACTCTAAGGTTTGTTTTTGGACGGATAACTGGTTGGGAGATCCTTGATTGACCTGGTTGAGGATAGGTCTTCGTTACAACCTCCGCTGGATTCGGTTGTTGGTGATACTTACTCAGATGCTACGGGTTGGGATATTCCTACTTCTTTTCAAGCTTCTCACCCGGATGTTGCTTTTGAGATTGAGAAGGTAGTGGCAAGCACTGACCCAGATTCATTAGTTTGGACTTGTTCCTTGGATGGTATTGTTTTTTGTAAATATGCTTATGATTCTCTCTCTGAGGTTTGGAGTTTTGTTTTTTGGGGTAAGCAGATTTGGGCATCTTTTATTCCCCCTTCTCGCTCTGTCCTCATTTGGCACTTGTTTCATGGTAAGATTCCTACGGACATTGCGTTACGTGCCAAAGGTTATAGCTCTCCATCTCGTTGTCGATTTTACTGTGCTGTAGAGGAAGACTTAAGACATCTGTTTCTTGATTGTCCTTTTGTTCGTGGGTTGTGGGATGCTGTTTCCTCTATTATTGGTCATAAGCTTAGGTTGTATGTTACTTGTTTAGACCTTTGGCAGGAGGCAATAAGGGTTGTCTTTAGCACTCAACTGAGTGGTCTTTGGCGGGTTTCTATCATCATGGTTTTCTGGGTGGTGTGGTTTCTCTGAAACCAAGCTACCTTTAAGGGTAGCAAGCCTGTTTTTACCGATGCTCTTTCCTTGATTTGGCGTTCCGTTCGTGAGGCAGACTTTCTCCAGTTTGGCACTGTGAGGAATTTAGTTAATGAGCTTCAGACTCTTCAACGACTTCATGTCTCTGATCGTCCTTCCAAGGCTCCTCGTATTTTAGAGGTTAATTGGCGCCCTCCCCCGCTGGGCTGCTTTTGGTAGTCCTGGTCTTGCTGGTTGTGCAGAGGTTTTTCGCACATGCAAGAGCTTCGTTAAAGGTTGTTTTGCTATCCCTTTTGGTGTCTGTTTTGCTTTTGAGGCTGAATTGGCTATTGCCGTACACGCGATTGATTATGCTTGGACTTTTGGTTGGCATCGGTTATGGTTGGAGAGCGATTCAACTTTTGTAGTGAATATCCTACGTTCTAAGTCTCATTAGGTTCCTTGGCGTTGACGCCCCGTTTGGGATAGGTGTTGGAGCTTAATCTCTCAAATGGACTTTGTTGTCACTCATATTTATCGGGAAGGGAACCAAGTTACATATAGTTTAGCATCTAGGAGTCCTAGTATCGTCTCTCTTACATAGTGGTGGACCGCTCCGAATTATTGCAACCATTTTATTTTCAATGATTTTTGTAGCAAACTTTCTTTTAGATTCTGTTGACATGTTTTCTTCTTTTGTTTTCTATTCTCTTTCTTTTCTTCTTAATAAAACGTTGGGATGGTGTTAATTCTGATCCCCAACAACCTTATCAAAAAAAATATATATGTATGTGACTACTGAGAGAACTTTAATTCTTTTCATTAGTCTTAGAAATTTTGAGTATATATATTACTGTTAGTAAAAAACTAAAATATTAATAATTTTTTTTTCTTTAACTATTAATCTGATATCGATGGAGAAAAAATGGAAACATGATTTTTTTTTTTTTTTTGAAAAATGGAGAGAGATTAATTAGGATAAAGTGTTTAATATAGTAATAACAGAGTTATGAGAGAGATTTTTTTTTTTAATACTTTAATTAGTTTGAAGTGTCTTTTAATTTTTTTGTCTTGTTTAGTAATTTTAATTTAGGTTAAAATTGACATTAATATAAAAAAATAATAATAATAAAAAAATTGGAGGTGAATAGATAATTTTTAGATTGTAAGGAGAAACTCTCATATTCTAATTTGTAAGTGAACCTCACATTTTACCAAATATATCATTTCTCTAAATTTATTTATAAATACAATAAATTAGTAATCATAAAAAATAAAGGAGAAGATTCCTCATTCCAAGCCGAAATCTTAGAAGTGTTTCTTGAAGGGATATTGAAAAGTAGGCTAATTGGCACAGATGCCCTCTGAACTCTTCAAAAATATGCATTGTGCCCCCTATACTTTTTTTTTCGGCATTAAACCCCCTAAACTATCATAAATTGGCAATCTAACGGATTGGCAACGGAAGCCACATTCCGTCTGTTTGCAAGTCACATGCGCCTCATATGACAAGAACTAATTACACCAACCTCCCCTAAGGTTTGCCCTAATGCTTTTTTTTTTTTAAGAATATAATTAAAATTTTTAATTTATTTTAATAAATAGATTTTTTTGAAAAAAGAAAGATTGATCTCCACCGTCCATCAATCACCATGGATGGCGGAGATCATATCATATCTTCTTCAATAATTCATATAATTCAAAAATTCCAACAACAAAAATTCACAAATCAATTTTTTTAAAAAAATCCACAAATTTTTCAATAATTCATATCTTCTTCCTTCTTTTTCAATCAATTCCAAAAGGAAATCACAAAAATAAAATCCACAAATCTCATCTTCTTCAATCAACTCCAAAAACAAAATAAATTGTAATAATAATCTGGAAAAAAAATTATTATTGCATTTAATAATAAATATAAAAAAATCAAAAACAATTTAATTATTTCGTGTGGAATCTGTGAACACAGATCAAATTGATGCATGCCCAGATGAACAAAAAATTTAATATTATTAAATGAAATAAAATACATTAAATTGATTCATGCCCAGATGAATACAGAAGAACACATCTCCCTCTCTCTCACGCCGATCTCTCTATCTCCTCCTAATCCATGTTCTCTTCTTTATCTTCTTCTCTTTCTCTATCCCTGATTCTCTTATTCTCTTTTTCTCTCTCCCGCTTCTCCTCACCGATCTCTTCCTTCTTCTTCTTTCTCATAGATCGAAAATGGAGGAGATTGATGGAGATGGATTCGCGAAGAGAGAGAGAGAGAGAGAGCAATGAAGGAGATCGAGCGGCGGCTGAAACCAGACCTATAAAGTAGATGCGACGGCGGTTGAAGGAGATCGAGCACGAAGCAAAGAGAAGACGTGGCGGCGGCGGTGACGGACCAGATCTATAAAAAGAGAGAGAGTGTGCGACGAACTAGATGTGAAGAGGGGGAGAGAAGATGCATCAGCTTTTGAATAGAGGTGGTGGCTAGGGTTTGGATGTGGTGTTGGTGGAAGATGATGATGATGAGTGATGAGTGTGGTGGCAGTTGACCGGTGATGATGATAATGAGGGGTGGTTAGGGTTTTTGTTTTGTTTGATTGTTGATAATAAGTTGTATTGTTATTATTATTATTATTATTATTTATTATTTTTGTAATTGTATTATTATTATTATTTGGAAAAGGGATTGTATTATTATTTAATCATTATTTTTTTAAAAAATAATTTGATGACACGTGTCAAATTTGTATTGGATAACAAATCAAGTCAACTGGTCATAGGGGTATTCAGGTCATATTATTATATTATTCCGGTTTAATGCAATTATGTATATAATAAGGGTAACTTAGTGCAATTTTCCCTAGACGGAATTAGGGTTTCGTTAGGATTCCGTTAGCCATTGCCAATTTATGATAGTTCAGGGGGTTTAATACCGAAAAAAAAAATATAGGAAGCACATTGTATATTTTTGAAGAGTTCAGGGGTCATCTGTAATAATTAGCCTAAAAGTATCCTCCAACCTTATTCAAGTATCAAAGAAGAAAAAAAAATGAAGATATGCAGCATGTGCCTTAATTTATATGGAAAAAAAAAAAAAAAAAAAAAAAAAAAAAAACTTGGATCTCCATTACCATTATCAAAACACTTGGCTTTGAAGAAATCCTTTATTAAAATTATTTTTTTATCCCTTCAGTTTTTATTTTTTTATTTTTTTAAGACAAATAAATAAAATAATTTAGATAACCTTGCTGTATGGAGGGGGTAATTTCCAAACAAAAACAAAAACCAAACACTTTCAATCTCTGATACTCGACAACTCTCCCTCTCTTTTTATGTTTTTATGTTTTTTTTTAACAGTTTTTTGTTTAGTTTTTAAGTAAACATTTTATGATTTTCTGTTTTTTTTTTTTTCTTAATTGGAGATTTAAAAAAAAAAAAAATTGAATCGGAAAAATCACTATTTCATAAATAGATAGTTAATATTATGATCAAAAGATAATTAATATGTAATTATTTTTTTATTACAACAACAACTATCGGGACCGACGAGATTGAGCTCTACAAGCTCAGTCCGGACTGCAACTCCCACTAGAGGGGAGAGTATTCATATATTAGTGAGACAACACCCGCATTATTGAAGGCAAAATTTGCACAAATCCATGTATACACTAGACATTGAACCTTGGTAGTGGAGGTTTCCATGGGAAATGCTCACTACATTGGCAAGAGGTCATGTGTAATTAATATGTATATTTGTTAAAATATCCAAAATAATAAATATTGTATTTATAATAATATATAAGGTATATTCATAATCATTTTAATCATTTAATAGCTTTATTAAAGGGTATAGTTGGAATTTTAAAATAATACTAATACGGGTTGCATACACAGGTTTAGAGGGATGCAAATATCCCCACGTACTATTCTTTTATTTGTACCCGTATTTAACTTCTCTTTTGGGATTTTTTTTGATCCAGACCTAGCCCATTTTCAAGCCCAATTCCACTGCACCACAAACCGTCGTCGTTTCACAATTTTCCCTCTCTCAAATCAAGCACATCTCTCTCCCTCTCTCTCTCTCTCTCTCTCTCTCCATTTTTGAACTGCTGCGATAGCACAGATAGAGAGAGAATTCAAAACTCCATCTTCGCTTATTCAAAAATGGAAAATCCAAAAGTTCAAGAAGTAATTATTTTTTTCATTTTGTTGAATAAATATACGTTAAAAAGAAAACACGTTCATTGTTATATTTATTTATTTGATTTTTATTAAATTTATTTCATGTGCAGATTCTGGAGAAGCAATTGCTATCAGTAGCCAAAGCTGTAGAGGACAAGCTAGACGATGAAATCACAGCCATAGATCGGCTTGACATTGACGATCTGGAAGTTTTGAGAGAGAGGCGACTACAACAGATGAAGAAAATGGCGGAGAAGCGCAACCGTTGGATCTCACTCGGACACGGAGATTACACAGAAATTCCAGTTGAAAAAGAGTTCTTTTCCGTCGTCAAGGCTAGCGACCGCGTCGTCTGCCACTTCTACCGCGAGAACTGGCCTTGCAAGGTCTGTTTTCTTCCTGTATTGCTTGTGTTTTTGTTGTTTAATCACAAATCTATGCAAAAAAAAACTGTCGAAATGGAAATACTTTTTAGAGAATTTGATTGGATTCATAATATTATGTGCAATTGGACTTGACGAATCAGTTCCGTCTTGATTCATAATCGTTTCTAGACAGGAAAGCTTTGATCAAACCTTTATATAGACAATCAAGTTAGATGGAACTTATTTGAATTTTGTTAAAATCAGGACGAATTATATTGAAATGTAGGAGAAACAATTATATATGTATTGTTAATATGCAGGTAATGGACAAGCATATGAGCATATTGGCAAAGAGACACATAGAGACTCGTTTTGTGAAAATCAATGCCGAGAAAAGTCCATTTTTGGCTGAGAAGTTGAAGATCCAAGTTCTTCCCACACTCGCGCTTATAAAAAATGCCAAAGTGGATGATTATGTGGTATGTAGTTTTGATGAATGAACTTAATTCATTGATGAATTTTGTGGAAATTTAATTGTTTTCTTGGAGGGTTTCTAAATTCTAATGCAACAATGTCTGATTTAGGTGGGATTTGATGAGCTGGGTGGGACGGATGAGTTCAGCACCGAGGAACTGGAGGAGAGATTGGCTAAAGCTCAGGTCATCTTTTTTGAAGGGGAATCGTCAGTTAAGACTAGTGCACAAACTAGGAGTGTACGGCAGAGCACAAACCCGGATTCGTCGGATTCAGAGTAAATTTGCATTTCCAACAATTGAGATTTACTTTGATGTTATGCTAGATTTCGCATACTCCTGGGGTAGTATAGTCTTCTGTGGCTTTACATATGATGAAAAATTTAAATGCTTTTTGGCTGTTATTTCTAAATTCTAAGTTCGATTTTCATGAGATTGAAGCCATCACTGTGATGGCATAAAGTGTGGTATAAGTTCTTGTATTTAGGTGATTGTGAGAATTCTTGTTGAAGTTGAACCCTGTATCAATCAATGAAATTTAGAGGTAGTTCTGTCAGCAGTGTTTAGTGCTTATTTTCTGAATTTGGACCTGGTAGATTTGTTGGAGATGTGCACTTGCTTCATTCACCTGTACATCCTGAATTTGTACTAGATTATGGTTCTTGCTCTTCATTTATTTAGTGTTCAGATTATATCTGCTGTTTCTTCGGGTGAGAAGTGGTAATTAGGGGCTGTTTCTTATATCCTACGAAATCAGTCTAATCCGGATTTGTTTGGATTATCATGTAAGAAAATCACAGCTGATTAGTCTGGAAAACTGTCTAGATTCTTTGATGAAGATTAAAAATGTACTCTGCTGCAAGTATAGATAGAGTGGATTTGGTTAGATTGAACTAGATTTGATTTCTGATAGGGCCCAGTGGGCAAAGACAATTGATCTGTTATGCCTCCATTCTCTTATTTTGGGAGTATCATGTGGCCTTTCATGGCATTGTTCAGAAAGCAAGTAGAAATGCCATGTAGAAATCTATGGAGTTGTTGCTGTGATTTCAGGGATTGGGATGGTGACTTGGTGAGGGTGCTTTTCATTGGCAAATAAAAGGCAGGTAATGGCAATTTGCTAGAATTTTTCTATATAGATCCTTCCTGTCCTGCATTTCTACAAGTAATGCAACCAACCCCAAAAAATCAACCAAATTGACGTGGCAAGTGATTTCTCGACAAATCATATGATAAGAGCAAATTACTTGCAACATCATTTTGGTTGATTTTTTTGGATTGTATTTTTCCTATTTTAGTTAATGTATGAATTATGAGAAATTTCTCACACGGCCAAGGATTGATCGGATCATTAAAATCTGAGATTAATGCATCGACATCAATAATGATAAATTCTCAGTAAATTTACAGAGTGAAAATTGAATCCCTGATCCAGGCAATTAGTTTGTGATAATCTCAACAAGGTTGACTATGGATTTTTTACAGCAACAACTCAGATTTCAAACCCATACCAGGTAAAAAAAAAAAAAAGATGTTTTTCAGAAAGTTTTTTGAGAAAAAAAAAAAAAAAAAAAAAAACTGAGAATGGGTATCTCCCAGTAAAGAATTTCATTTTACTTTATTTTTTGACTTGCAGTATAGAAATTTTTGGGTCTTCCAGGGGCATTGTTGGTTTGGATTGAAAATTTTCAACCTAATCCAACTCAATATAAATCGAAACCCAGCCCAATTATATCGGATTTGGTTTTTAAGCCTAACAAAACTAATTTTATTTAACAGATTATTCAAAATGTATTAATTTATATCCAAATCGGAAATAATTTTCCTCTATAATATTACATTACATATAGTTTAGATTTAAAAGGCATTCTTCCAATGACCCATGAGAACATTCTGTTCTTATCAACATAGTTTTTTATTTTATTTTAAATATCAACATAATTATTAAAGTTTATATACAATTGATAGATTTTTTTTTACTATCAAATTTTTAATCAAGTATAAATTAATTAAATAAAAATAATAATAAGGCCTAAAAAATTAATTAACCGAACACAGTTTTCAAAAATCACTTAGCCAAGACAAGTTTTAAATGCCCTAAATTGAGGCATAACTTCTCTCATGTTCTGTGTTAGAAAAAGAGTGTTTGAAGATAAAATCGTATTGAAAATAAAAATCTCTACACACCCACTAAAATACCTATCCAGACAAGATATTTTTTTAAAGCTTTTTGTCATTGGTAGAATTCGAACCGCTGATTTAGGAGTCATTTTTCTAAACCTCAAACTCATCCATCTATCAACCAAGTTACGTCCCTAGAGGCAACGATTTTCAAAAGTTTTACTTACTTGTTTTTCTTTTAGTTTATGGATTTTTGAAGCTTTTTGTTCATATACCTCTATTGTAATCTTCTTACTTGTAATATTTGCATTTCAGGCATATTTTTGAATTAAAAGTTTTATTGTTTTCTTTATATTTTTTTTGAGAGGTAAGTCTTATTACATCCCCGACTAGGACATCTTTTATCTTTCTTAATAACAAATTTCCTCATGCCATCTAAGGTTTGCAAAAAAATAAAAATAAAAATTGATAAAATCTCATACCTCAATGCAATCCACTAATGATTGACATATAGATTGCTTTATGCATTTTTGGTTGTGCTTTCTACTGTCTCAAAAACGTTTTTTTTTTTTTTTTTAAAGAAATTTAGTAAAGGCTAGTTGAGTTTAAACTTCTGTTAGGCAAAAGCTCATGGAGCGAAGTTTTTCTAAATAAACCTTAACAAAAAAAAAAAAAAAAAAATTACTAATCAAATAGGTCTTTTATAGAGGTTTTTAAAAAGCCCAACAAAACAAACTCTTCTTTATTTTTCTTATTTAGCTTGCACATATTGCTCTTTGAACCAAATATAAAAACTACTAATAATCACAAAAAAGAAAGGAAAAAAAAAAAATGAATGATAGGGCTTAGAGTTTTTGAGATGTAAGAATGTTATGAATTATGTAAGTGTTGTTTAAAATAATAATAAAATAAAAAAAATAGAAAAAAACTCTTCTAGCAATGAGTAAAAAAGCTGGTCTATTGCTATCCAAAAATACTCTTCAACCCATTTTTAATAAATAAAAAAAAAATACATATTGTTAACATACTCTTCAACCCATATTGTTAATGATGTCGGAGATATTAAGAACAATAATTAGAATACATGCATCTATTTATATAGGTTCATTGTTTTCAAAACTATTTAGTTAATTTTAGTAAATGAATCTAGAAATTATAAAATGAATTTAGAGATTCTAAGAGTGAACAAGAAGATCTTAAAAGTTTTATTTATTATTGATACATTTATTTGTCATTATGTTTGGCCTATAAATAGGCTTGTATTTCCTCCATTGGAAAGGAGATGATCAAATTATGAGTTTTTTTTTTCAAATAGAAAGATTTTCTCTTTTTTGTCCATTCTTGGTATTCTTGAGTGAATCAACAAGACTTTGATGCCTTAATTTCGGGTATTCTTTGAGAATCAATGGATATTAAGAAGGTTGTGATCAATTTTCCGTACAAGTCTTTCTTGTTGAAGCTTCCCTTACATTAGTTGGTATCAGAGTCATCGAGTCTATCGTTGTGCTAGGCTCATCGATCCACAAACCATAACAAACTACTTCTCCATTAGTTATTTACCTTCCGTATTTTTCCCTCCAAAAAAAAAAAATTCAAATTATCATGAATCCCCAAAACAAAATTTCCTCCTCCTACTATTCATTGTTTTTCAATGACGATTATGTGTCGGACCCGGTTGTCGTTGACTTTGATAAGCTGCCAATTTTTGATGATGCATATGTTACAGAACCAGTTATCATCAATTTCAATAAGCCACCGATTTTCGATGAAGATTTGTTCCAGAACAAGCAACATGAGAGAAACTCAATATTTTAGGATTATTTCTACGATGTTGCTGTGTTTCATCATTCAACGACATCTCCAACTTATTTGTTCCTCAAAGCTGTCAAAATTCGAGGACGAATTTTCTCCACACTAGAGAGAATGATGCATGAGATATTAAGAACAATAATTAGAATACATGCATCTATTTATATAGGTTTATTGTTTTCAAAGCTATTTAGTGTACATTTGGAAAAACTTCTCAAGTAGATCTCTTAGAAGTAGACTTTTTAGAGGTAGAGTTTTTACATGAAAGTCGTTGGTCATTTGGTTGTCAATTAAAAAAAGAGCTTTTTTAATAATAGAATTACCAAAATACTCTAACAAATATTAAATTATAAGACTATATTAGAGATTTTAGTGTTATTAAAAAAAAACTCCAAAAGATCTACTTGGAAAAGCTTTAAATTTGGGTTTCTCCAAGTAGACGTAAAACAACTTTTTTACTCATCCAGAAGGTCTACTGAATGACAACCAAACAATACAAAAAAAAAAATTAAAGAGAGCTTTTTTTAATTAAAAAAAAACTCTTTTAGCGAGTAGACAAGCTCTTCCAAATGGACACTTAGTTAATTTTAGTAAATGAACCTAGGAATTATAAAATGAATTTAGAGATTCTAGGAGTGAATCTGGAGAACTTAAAAGTTTTATTTATTATTGATACATGTATTTGTCATTGTGTTTGGCCTATAAATAGGCTTGTATTTCCTCCATTGGAAAGGAGATGATCAAATTATAAGTTTTTTTTTTTTTTTTTCTTCATATGGAGAGATTTTCTCTTTTTTGTCCATGCCTTAATTTCCGGTATTCTTTGAGAATCAACGGATATTAAGAATGTTGTGATCAATTTTCCGTGCGAATCTTTCTTGTAAAAGCTTTCCCTACATTAGTTAATATCACAATAATAATAATAATAATAATAATCAACAAATTCAGTGAATATTAATTTTTGATAAATCTTAATGCATTCAATAAATTCACATATAAATTACCCAACTGTACGTTTGCAATTGTTTACAATTGTTCATTTTGTTCTATCTTCAATGTCATTGTTGTTTGAAGAATCTTATCAAATTGGTATGAATTCATTCTATATATGGAGACTGGAGATGCAACTTTCAATATTTCACCTTGATAGCTTTTCAAATATTGCATTAATAGAGCAAAAGAAAATTGGGATATTTTTGGAATTTTCCTTTTTTTCATTTTTTATAATAGCAAGTTGAAATTTGGTAAAAATGCGCCTCAAGGCAAAAATTTAGTGACTCTTAGTAAAATTGTCATTAAAAAGAAAATTTAAAATTTAATATAAATAGATATTCTGTGGATTGTTAGTAATATCATTTTATTTTTTGAAATAGGGTTTATCTAGATATGCCGGGATCAAACTAATCATGCACGGTTCAAATATAATTTATATAATTGGGAAATCTATACACAAAACATCTAAAAAAATCTACTCACAAATGTTGATAAATACACATAGTTGGACTTAAACCCTCTATCATGCTAGTAAATAGCACATAGAGAGACTTAAACCCACAAAAATGAAACTGTGAAAGTAGCTAGTGATGTACCACTCAAAATCAAAATTTCAGCATACAAAAAACTATTAATCAAGATAATGGGTAGGCAACTTCATATATTAAATATCCGAAACTTTAATATAACATGGGAAGATCGCAGGACAAGTTCATGGGCAAAAACCCTTCAACAACATTCAACAGTTTCCTAGTAATTAAACATGCAATACAGAACAACATTTTTCTGCAACCACCTAATAACTCTAAATTAGCTCATGAAACAACAAAACATTGAAACCGGAAACCTTAAAATATCCATAAACCCTAAAAGACCAACACACATAACATAACAATTCATCGTCCATAACAAAACAACAATAAGAAACCATCTGGACCTAGCTAGCTAGAAGAAGCCGCCGATTCGAATATTACTTGCCTTTTACACACAGTCATCTAACTATTTTGTTACCTGTAATTGTTTCCACCACCCTTCTTCCATACATATGACTTCTGAGATAAAAGTAATTCGATTGAATCAAGCGGTGAAGAGTATTTCGAATTAAAGGTCGTCCCTGATTTGTCGGACAAAAAAAAAAAAAAAAAGATAATTACTCAACTTGTATCAAGGTTGATCGAATTAAAAAAAACCCTTTCAGGTTTTGCAAATTTATATCAGTTTAATATATATGAAGAGGTCATCATTTTAACAAAGGAGGCCTGAAAGTATGCCTCTCACTTGTTCATATTCTTTACCTACAATGGAATTTCATAGACACACATATATTTTGTGTCGTATTCTATGGGGTTCAGATACTATACAAGTTTTGTATAATTACAGTGTTAGTTGTTAATCACTGAATTTTAATCCAAAGATCCAATGGTCTACAAAATCAAGGATTTAAAAATAAAAAAATAAACGAAAACAACTGCTCATAACTACCCCTGCAACTACAGTAGCTGAATCCATATTCTATATTAGGGATGCTATGCTATTAACAACAAATCCTACCCGCTAGGCTCTATTGATGGATTGATATATACCAAGCTAATGAAAAATATATGCAAGGTAGGGATGATGATCTAACCAGGGAATTTCTCCAGATTGCCTGAATGACATAGTTACCATAGTTGTTCTTAGCAATCTCCATAACGTCGTGATGACTCAGAATCTCGAGCATAATGGCAGTGGATTGCTCCTCGTCTGCATTTTTAATACATTTCTCCACAACATTGCTGCCAAATCGGCTCGTGGAAAGAGCTATAAAACTCCCTGCAAGCTGTGCTATTACATCATTGACAACTTGAGGTACGGTATCCAGTATATTCTGGATAACATAGTTCCTGAAACAAATAAAGAAGAAAAAAAAAAGGGTAATTTTATGTTATGAAAATGATGTATGATCTAAATTAGCAAGAGGAATAAACTATAACTTGAGTCTAGACTTAGAATTTTTGGATTCTCTTCCTATCTTAACTTTTAAGAAGAGATTTGCATTATAATTGATTGGGAGGTTAAGATTTGATCGGTAGAGATGAGATGATCAGAAGAGACTCAAGTCACTTTACCATGGACAATGATGGTATTGTTCTAGGTCAAATACTATTCGACTGTAATCCGCAAAATGCTCCATTCTTGAATGCACTTGTCCTAACATATATACATGGTGTTTCCATCAATGTAATGTCTAGAGATTTTCAAGACTCTCAACTCGAGATTACTTTTATGAATTATCTAAGAACAAGATCTCTCTCTCTTTATCAGCTAGGTTTTGAAACATGGTTGGAATGTGTTAAAGTTCAAGATCCATATCGAAGTAGAAATAGTTATCGACGTACCCATAAGCGTCTCCAGAAAGAATAACAGCATCATTTACTATCTCAGCTATGAGGCGTCCCTTCTGTTCTCCGTCCCTAACATATTCAATGCAATGCTGCAATACACAACATGCACTCTTGTTTGTAGCAAAACCAACAGTGTTCACTACTATTTCCTCCACAAGATCCTGCAATACATCATGAGAGCCAAAATTCAGTAAAAAAAATATGATAAAAACCAATAAAACATTCCCTTTTGTATCATTTATACACACACACACACACACATATATATATATAATAATTTTTAATACACAATCTTTTCCTTTTTAACGAAGATCAAGGCCGACTATATCATACAATTCTTTTGCAAAATGTCACATTCCACCTTGGATTTCCTAAACTAAATGAACGCTATACAAAATATAGGAAGATTTATATACAACTGTTGGAAGCATCACAGTGTAATAAGTGGAAATCAAACATATATAGGCAATAGATGCGAGTATCAATACCTTTGTACAATCGTTAGAAAATATTCTCAAGCAATGCATAATTACATGGTGACCATGTTGAGTCTTGCTCAAGATGCTAGCAATATTCTTCAAAGTCGATACAAGTAAGGATATATGCATTGGAGTTAAGGATCCTTCCAGTAATTTCTGCATAACATAAGTTCTACAAGACACAAAAAAACAAACACAAAAACAAAAAACGATTACGATTGAATCTGACTGCATAGAATTTTCAAACTCGAAAATTCGAAAACCCTAAATTATACGAAAGGATTTTATAATCAAAACATACCCGTAAACATGATCGCATATCCCTAAGAACCTTCGATCAGAATTGGTGATTGAAAGAATAAATTTGTTCATTTGATCTTCATTCAACTCCACAACAAGCTTTTGCATAAGATGATGAGCATTGTGGTCCACTATAAGATCAAACAAAACATGACTTTTCATCACCTCCGAAAAGATGAGCTCAATGAAAGCCTGGTTTCTCTCAACAATCTTCTCCTCCAAGAAACAGCGTGCCTGTGGATCTTTCGCCATCCTGCACACCAGCCCTCTTACTTCTTCCAACGAATAAGCTTGATGTTGTTGTGATCTTGGATTAGTTAAAACATTAAACGAGAATCCTCCACCAGACCCCAAGTCGCCATTGAAGGATCTTCCATCAGTACTACTTTTTTGAGATCCCAAGTCACCATTGACAGATCTTCTACCACTTCTTTGAGACCCCAAGAAGCCATTGATTGATCTTCCACCACTTCTTTGAGACCCCAAGTCACCATTGACGGATCTTACACCACTTCTTTGAGACCTCAAGTCAAGACTACTCAAGAAGCCATTGCTGGAACATGAATGACTAGAAGGGCGGAGACGGTGATCTTCCAAGCCCTCGTTTAAGACAGAGGAACGAATTCTCGACCTCTCCAAACCAGTTTGCAAGCCATTATTCACTTGGTTTTCCATTGCAAAATAAGGAATATTGTGTTGAGAGCCGCCGTTGTAACCATAATAAGATGGAAGTGAAACGCCATCGTTGTACCACATATCACAGTTGGCACCGAGAAACCGACCAGACGGACGAGGAATGGCGGACAGATTGAGTCGACCCACGCCTGTTGCAAGACTTTGGACATCAAAGACATTATCGAAAGCAGCAGCAGGGTCGGAGTCCGCATACATGTACCTGTATTCGGCGGCGGTGTATTCTGTAACGGACCCTTTGATACCACAGCCTCGTGGAGGATTCACGTGATTGTAACGAAAATCAATCGGCCGGTTTCGTGGCTGCGTTGTGGGGGTCTGGAAGATGCCTTGTGGCGAGGTGAGGTTTTGATAAAGGTTGTTTTGTGGCGGCGGCTGCTGCTGGGCGGGGCCCGTGGGGGTCAGGAGGATGACTTGCGGCGAGGCGGGGTTTTGAGGAAGTTGGTTTTGGGGCTGCTGGTTGGGGTTTATGAGGATGACTTGTGGTTGCGAGGACTGAATTCCCTGGACATATGAAGAAGTCATGTTGTTGTTGTTGTGGTTTTCCACCGTAATGTTTCTTTGATTAATGTTTTCTACAGAAGAAGAAGGACGAAACCACCATGGAAAAGGGCCTTCTTCCATATGACCCTCCATGTTAGAGAAAGAAATTCCCTCCATGTTAGAGAAAGAAATTCGGGGTCTGAGAGACGAAAAAGAAGAGAGACTGTGTTTGATAGATGTTACAAGATTGCTGCAAGAACTCGAAATTCTTGAGAGGTCGGTGAGTGGGGAACAAGGAATTGAGTTTGAGATTTGGGAGATTTTTCCAAAATAAAACTCTACAAAAGAAAAGAAAAGATTGATCAAGTTTTTAGAGAGAAAGTAGCGAAAAGATAAAGCTATATAGAGAGAGAGGGAGAAGTGTTTGTATGAAATATGGTAAGTTCATATTTGGAAGTAGCTGAGGTTTTAAAAGCCGTGTAGAGATATTCTCGTTTCTTAATTAATTATATTCTAAAAAAGAATACACAATAAGTAAAATAAATTCTTCAATATTCAGAATCTTTGTTTTCCTATTCAATTTTTATTTTCTTTTTCTTTATTCTGTTTATCTTATATTATAAAATTAAAATTATTTATAAAAAAAATAAATAAAAAAAGAGTCCTGATGTATTCATGTATCTAATCGAATGAATTTAATTTATAATTAGTTTTTACTTTTTAGATATATTCAATGACTGAATTTTAACATCTAAGAAGATAAAAAAAATAAAAAAATAAAAAACTGATCAATGGGCAATGCTGAACTGATTTTATTAATATTAATTCCTTAATTATTATAAGATGTTATATGCATCTTATTTTGTATTTTGAATAATAAATTGGCTCACAAATCTCTCGTCCCAATTTTAAAATTTCATAACTCACTCGCCTATGTTTTTTTTTTTTTTTTTCTTTTTTTACTACTGTACATGCTTGCATAATTGCATTACTTATGCATGTTAGATTTGACTCAACAATAAAGAGTTTGGAATCAATCTCCTTTGCATCATTGGCTCTTTTCATATAAAAGATTCCCACATTACAAGTTACAACTTAGTTTGTCTTTTGAGAAATTATTATTATAGTCAACATAACCCTCTTCCTGTTTATTAATTGTAAGACTGTGAAATGGAAATTGAGAGTTAAAAAAAATTATATATTATTGATACAAAAAAATCAAATATTGAGTGAGGAATGCCAATTTATTTAACTCCAAGCACTAGCCAAGAAAATACTTGTCAAATTATTCATAATGAAATCATTGATATGGAGAGCTCTTGTGAATAATGGAGGATCTTGATGCTCTATATTAATCTTGTAAATTAGCAAATCATATATCTATTAACCATTGAAGTATGAATTTTTTTTCTTATTTAAATTTGTTTTGCTGATTCTTATTTTGATCTTAGACGTGTGAACTTCATCGCATATCACAATTACTACTTATTTTGCACGAACTCCTGGACCGAGGTGGATCGCTATTCTGGATTCATAATATATTACTGGTTTTTTTAAAATGATGAGAATAAAGATTTCGGGACAACGCTTTGTGTACTTACTGATCAGTACACAAGGTACTGACCAAATTAATGGGAAGTTGACACGTGGTCTATTTTAAAAGAATATAAGGAGATAAATGTAAAAAGTGAAGAAAAAAAAAATGACACGTACCAACATCCCATTGGTGGGTTAGTATCTTGAGTACTGACTGATCAGTACCCAAGTATTTTCCTTATTGAATTAACGGTTTTTTAAAAGTGAGGAGAATCATTATTCTGGGTTTATAACGAATTACCGATTTCACAATTTTTTTAAAGTTATGAGAATTACTATTATGGATTTATAACGAATCAATTTTTTAAAGAGTGAACTCAGAAATGACACATCATATTACGGGTTTATATAAGTTGACTCATTAATAACCTGACCTGACAAAGTTAAATCCATCAACCCTTTTTTTCGAATGAATTTATATCGTTTTAACAGTCCTGTGAAATTTGGCCAGATCTAGTATTCATGATTTTAAAACCCTAATTTCCGTAGTTGGGTAACAAATTATTTTTATTATAATTCTCTTGTTAGCACCGAATTGACCTTGATAATCCGATTAAATTGATGTTTTACAGATTATCACATGTGATAATCCTTGGGACCGTATGAAAAACTTTGGGTTAACTAGAGTTTAGAGTTTTTGATAGGGGTGTGCAGTGGATTGGATCTATTGGATTTGCCATGATCCAAGATCTAATCTGATCTGATCTAATAGATTGAATTTATATGAAGCAATTCTTAATATATAAAAGTTAAAACACTCCTTAAATGAACAAAATCAAATTGTTAATTTATACAATACTTCAAATAATATTAACAAAAAATAAATAATGTAAGAACAATAAATAACCATACCTTTTAAAGTTCAAAAAGTCTAACTATAAACATTAAACATAAGCATAAATAAAATCTTTGAAATAAAAATATAATCATTTATTATAACAAAAAACTATAACACTAAAATTTGCTCAATGTTCATCTATATGAGACAAAATAAATTGGCCAAATATAAATTACGTCTTATATTTTGACTGATCGGTGGATTTTTATATGAAAATTCAAGATCCGATCTGATTCAATAGATTTTAAAAATTAAGATCCAATCATGTTTTCAAATCCAATTCAATCTAAATCGGATCCAATAGTTCCTATTGGATTGGATCATGCACACTCCTAGTTTTTGAGAGGTAAAAATACGTTGTTATGTCTTCTGTAAGTGTTTTTTTTTTTTTTTAATTATTAAAAGGTGGGTATATTGCCACCCCAAAAAAATACTCTTCACGCCAATTTTTAATAAAACTTATATGGTATTAATCTGAATTCATTGTTAATATAGTTTTAAGTTAATTTACTCCCTTACCATATCAAATATGATATGATTTGATATTTGGTATATTTCCTTTATGGTAGATTTGGTTCCTGATTTGATTCTCTTATATAGATTATAAATATGTCTTATATTGTACATATTATTTATTCCGAGTAATACAATTCATTCTTAGTTATTTTGAGAAATACAATTTCATACTCAGTTTCTATCGATTAATATTTCACCGCTAGACGAATATGGTGGATTCATTCTATGCAGAGAGATAGGTGTATCGCTCTAGCT
The DNA here is from genome assembly GCA_035582765.1 of Acer negundo. NCBI lineage: Eukaryota > Viridiplantae > Streptophyta > Magnoliopsida > Sapindales > Sapindaceae > Acer > Acer negundo. The sequence continues at coordinate 7,558,182 of CM069236.1, read as the reverse complement.
AATTAGAAGGGATGTAATATTGTGTAGATACTAAAGAGATTACAAAGCAAAATACATCATACAAAAAACTATTAATCAACATAATGGGTAGGCAACTTCAGTACATTAAATATCCGAAACTTTAATATAACAACAAAAATTGGGAAGACCGAAGAACAAACCGTTCATGGGCAACCCTTCAACAACATTCAACGGTTTCCTGACAGATAATAATAATAAACATGTCATTGCAGAACAACATTTTCTGCAACCACCTAATAACTCTAAATTAACTTAAACAACAAAACATCCAAACCGGAAGAAGAAAAAAAAAACCATTAAACATCTATAAACCCTAAAAGACCAACACACACATAACATTGCTAAACAACAATAAATTATAAAAAACCAGATGGACGTGGACCTAGCTAGAGAAGAATTTAATGAATTCCATGTTTATATCATAGATCATTTATAATATCATGAAACCATGACTCCCATTTGCGGTTGACGGATCTTCCACCAGTACTGCTCTGAGACCCCAAGCTGCTTCTTTGAGACCCCATGTCTGAGCAGGCGACCAGAAACTGATCGGCTCAGCAAGCAGGGGTGGACAGATTTTCGATATCAAAGGCAGCAGGGTTTGAGTTCATACCACTGCCACGCGGAGGATTCATGTGATTTTTAAGCGGCTGCTGGGTGGTTGGGGCCAGCATGATGGGGTTTTGAAAAGGGCAATTTTCTGGCTGGTGTGTGCGGTTTTGCTGTGCTGCTGGGTGGTGTCTGTGGGGGTTAAGAGGATGACTTGTAGTGGCGAGGTGGGGTTTGGAAAATGGTCTTCTCCTCCTTGACCTGCCATGTTTTTTTTTTAAATTATTATTAAGATTGTTGGGGATCGGAATTAACCTCATCCCAACATTTTATTAAAGAAAAAGAAAGAATAAAAGGAAACAAAAGAAGAAAACAAATCAACGGAACCTAAAAGAATATCTGCTACAAAAATCATTGAAAATAAAGAAATTGTAAGAGTTCGGAGCGGTCTACCACCATGTAGGAGAGACGATCGATGCTGGGACTTCTGGATGCTAAATTATCTGCAACTTGATTACCTTCCCGATAAATATGAGTGAAAAAGAAAAGAGAACGGAGATAAAGATTTATAGATAGAGAGGCAGGAGTGTTTGCATGAAATATAGTAAGTTCATATTTGGCAAGCTGGGATGGGTTGGTAGATAGTATTGTTCTAAATTATTACAATATTTTGGGATTGAGGAAGGGTTATGACTCTGACCCAATCTCATCTTATCAAGGATTGGTTTGGTTTTAAAAGCTGTGCAGTGATTATTCCTGTATTTTTAATTAATTATATTTTAAATATGGATAAAAGTAATTACAATACAATAAATTAGAGACCTCACAACCTCACAAAAAAGTAATCTATGGTCAAACAAGTAATATAAATTTCAACATCCAGGATCTTTGTTTTCCTTTTCAATTTTCTTTTCTTGATTCTGTTTATCTTATATTATAAAATATAAAAAAAATATATATATATAAAGAAGAGTCCTAAGGCATTTTATGTATTCAATCAAGTGAATTTTATAATTAGTTTTAACTCATTGGATCCGATGATTGAATTATAACATCAAAGAATTACAGGTACTTACAAAGTGATGTAATAATGTGTTGAGCATAAAGTTGCATAAGGAAACAACATATTATATTTATAATAATTAACTTGCTTGAAACAGAACTACATTGAAAGCAAATATGTTCAACATAGATATCTCAGAATATATATAATTAGTGGTTACCTGATTTGATTTAGAATTTAATAAGTAATTTATAGTTATGACTTATGAAAATAACTGATACACTAAATTTTAAGAAAAACGTACTTTTTTAGCTTAAAGCTTTGCATTAGCTGTCTCAAAGAGCCATTGTTGTAGCCAATGACACTCAAAAGTATCTCCATAGATACTTGCAACATTCCGCCTTAAATTTGTGCACAACTACTTCGATGCTGACCCAACTGCACCCTCTTCTCACTCGTAAACCTTCACGGTTCTGAGATATTGCCCTATCTATTATTATCTGCATATGCATTAGCCAACAGTAAATAGCCTCTAGAGTTTTCAAGATCCATTTCAATAAGCTCTTTGAAAAAATTCCGGGATAGATCTAACCTTTTGTGTAGCAGGCAACCCCCCAAGCAAAGCTCCCTATACGAAGTTCTTAGGCTTTGAAAGGCACAGAAGGAACAACATCAAAAGCTTCATTTATGAGTCATACTCATGCGAAAAAATCTATATTGCATCATGTTTCATGTTAGGATGCACACAAAACACCTGAATCAATCTTTCTGCATTCCTCTCTTCAACAATCCTGAATCAATGCATGCACACAAAACACCAAGAAATGTTCCAGCATTTGGGATGTAAATATAACTCTTGAAATTTCTCTGGAAAGCCTAAATGCCTCTATTCCAAACAAAAGTAGAATCAAAGAGAGAGAATTCTTGTCAAATTATTCAGCATGAAATCAATACACCGAGAGCTCATGTAAACAGAGGATCTTGATCCTCTCCATAAAATCTTTTAAACAAGGAAATCATACATAATTACATATATTAACCTATGAAGCATGGATTTCCTTCTTTTTTTTTCTTTCCTTCCATTCATTTATGTAGATCTTAATTTTGATCCTAGAGACATGGCAGTCAGACGAGAGACTCAGCCGCGTGTCACATATATTATGTAATTTGCATGGGATCCCGGGTTGTGGAGAATCGTTATGACCAGATTTGGGATTCCTAGTTTGAATTCAACCACAACAAGGTAAGACTCAGCAATTAACTACGACTTCCCCAGCTGACCACAATCAAAGCTACTTATTGCAGTCGCAGTTATATTAATTATAATCAATGGAAATGTTAATAATTCATAACTAACTTTCTTATTGTAAGTAGAGAAGGAATATAGGACTTGACTTTGATTGTTGGTTCAGGAAAGTCTCTAAGCCAATGAATCAAAGAAATGTGTATGAATATTTTGGCTGTAAACTAGATGAAGTTTGTTACAAGAAACCAGACACATATCAAATAATATCTACTTTCAGGACAAACATCAAAATAAGCACAAAGTTCATAAAATGAACAACAAATCATCTTTGTGATTATTAACTTGCTCGAGACAGAATAGCATTGAAGGTAAATAAGGCAAATTTGTTCAATGAAAGATCTGGGAATATATTATAAGGATAAAAATAACTGAAAATATATAACAAGTAGTTAACTTACTTGATGTGTGATTAACATTTAATTTTTATTTCTGAAATTAAGTAATACAACGAATTTTAAGAATACATACTTGGTCAACTCAGAATCTGGCTGTGACATCCAAATTGCCCCAAGTAACACAAAGCACCATCATGGCCAAGGTAGATTTATTAGCATCTCCATTTAACAGCTTGTGTAATTTTATTTTATTTTGGTTCAACCTTCATCTCCTTCAGCAATCCGTGAAATGCATGATATATTCTTTTAATTTCTAGACGTGATGGTGAACCCGCAAGAAATTCATGCACAACTCCAATGTGCACCCTGGATGTTTCTTCACCCTCATATACCTTCTCAGTTCTGAGGCATCACCTCATCTATAATTTTCTGCAAATGTATTAGCCAATATCACTTAGCCTTCAGAATTTTTGGGGTCCACTTCAACAAGCTCTTCATATAAATTTCGGGCTATATCTTTTGTGAAGTAGGCTATCCCCAACTAAAGCTCCAAAAACAAACTTATTAGGCTTGAAAGGCATGGGAGCAACAACCTTAAGAGCTTCTTCTATAAGGCCTACTCATGCAAGAAGATCAATATAGCAAGCATAAAGTTCCATATTAGGATGAATAGAAAAGCGCAAGCTCATATCTAAAAATATATGATTTCCTCTCTTTAACAACCCTGAGTGAATGCATGCACGCAAAACACCAAGAAATTTTCCAGAATTAGGCACAAACTGAACTCTTGCATTTGATGAAAAAGCCTAACTGACTCTACTCCAAATAGCATATTAAACAAAGAAAACCTAGTCAAATTATTCGATATGAAAACAATGATATCAAAAGCTCATGTAAGCGGGGATCTTTGATCCTCCATAAAATCTTTAATAAGGAAATCATACATCTATTAACCACCGAAGTATGGATCTCCTTTTTCTTTTTATTTCCTTTTGTTTGTTAGAAAGTAATGAACTAAGAAAAGAAACTCTTTGATAGTTTGAAGAAAGAAAAAATCTTTGATGTTTTCATTCTTCTCCGTAGGTGATATTTATAGTGAATTTTCAATATGGAAAGAATCAAGAAAGGAAATACAAAAGGAAATAAATCATCATACAATCAGGCTATTTAATCACTAAGCTTTAATTAAGCTAATCAAATCCTAATCAAATCAGCCAATTGTCAACTATACAATCAAACTATAATTAACCACACTAATTAAGCTAATTAACCTATTAGTCAACTATACAATCATAGTTGAGAACAATATCATTGATTGATAGTACTTTAACATTGTTTACGTAGGTAGTGGCAGGCCTACTTTTAATTTCCTCTTTAACAACCCCGAGTCAATGCATGCACACAAAACACCAAGAAATGTTCAAGCATTGGGATGTAAACCGACTCTTCCATTTGTAGAAAAGCATAACTGCCTCTGCTCCACAGAGTAGCAAATTTGAAGAACCAAAATTCTTGTCAAATTATTCAATATGAAATCAACAATTTGGAAAGACATGATGGCAGTATGATGCAGAGGATCTATTATTGATCCTTCAAAAAATCTTTTAAATGAGGAAATCAAATATCTATTAACCATTGAAGCATGGATTTTCTTTTTCTATCTATTTCCCTTTGCTTTTGTAGGCCATAATTTTTATCAGGCAGCTTAGCATTCTTTTCGGGAAACAATTAATATTTAAAGATTTTGGGCTATGAACTAAATAACAATTGTTACCAGAAATCAGGGTCATCAAATAAGACATCAAACTGAGCACAAAATTGCATACAGAAACAACAAATTGTTTATTTGTTATTATTAGCTTGCTTGAGACAGAATAACATTAAAGGCAAATAAGGAAAATATTTTCAACAGAAAGATATAATTTTTATTTCTGAAAAGAAGTAACAGATTTTAAGAAAACGTACTTGGTTAACATAGAATCTGAGTTTGCATTAGCTTGTGACATCCAAATGGGCCTCAAGCAACTCGAAGTGCCATCATGGCCGAGGAAAATATATCAAACATCTCCATAATTAACAGCTTCTATAATCTTTTTAATGACTTGCAATCTTCATCTCCTTTAGCAAGCCATCTAACAAATGATATATTCTTTCAATTTCAGGATGCGACAGTGATCCCACAAGAAATTCATGCACAACTCCCCCAATGCTGATCCAACTACACCCTGGATGTTTCTTCACCCGTTTCTCTCTCATAAACCTTCTCAGTTCTGAGACAGCACCCCATCGATGATTTTCTGCTAATGTATTAGCCAGCATCACATAGCCTCCAGAACTTTCGGGGTCCACTTCAACAAGCTCTTTGTATAGATTTTGGGCCAAATCTAATCTTTTGTGAAGCAGGCAACCCCTAAGCAAAGCTCCCAAAACAAAGTTATTAGGCTTGAAAGGCATAGAAGCAACAACCTCAAGAGCTTCTTCTATGAAGCCTGATCTTGCAAGAATATCAATATAGCAAGCATAATGTTCCATGTTAGGATGAATAGAAAAGCGCAAGCTCATGTCTAGAAAAATCTGCCTTCCTCTTTCTAACAACCCTGAGTGACTGCATGCACACAAGACACCAAGAAATGTTCCAGCATTGGGATGTAAACTGAACCCCTTCATTTTGTAGAAAAGCCTAACTGCCTCTTCTCCATCACCATTTAAAGCGAGACCCATGATCATGGCATTGAACGAGACAACGTCTTTGGAGACCATCTGATCAAAAACCATCTTTGCCATCTTCAAATTTCCACATTTAGAATACATGTCTGTCAATGCAGTCGCTAAAAACGTATTAGATTCTAGAACACCTTTGCTTCCTTTAGATTGCATGTACTCATGCACCCATCTCCCAAGCTCTAGATCACCAACTTGAGCACAAGCGGATAGCACATTAACCATTGTGACATGGTTTGGTCTACAGTTAGAATCCTCCACCATCAAGCGGAAAAGACTCAGAGCTTCTATAGGGAAACCATTTTGAACATATGCACCTATCATAGTATTCCAGGGCAGCACACTTCGTTTCGAAATGCCATCAATCTTATCAAATCTTTGCTTACTCTTCTCAATATTTCCACATTTCCCATATAAATAAATAAGAACCGTATTAACTGAATCACAACCAAGAATCTTAGAATCATTACTATCAACAAACTCTGATAAAATCGAAACCCAGTTCTCAATTTCAACAACATCAAGATGTGAACATGTGGACAAAACATTGATCAAGGTGTCGTTATCTGGCTGCAAATTTTCCTTAAGCATCAAACAGAAAAGCCTCAAAACCTCCTCAGACTGACATAATTGATCATAACCAGCAATCAACGAAGTCCAACATGAAACCAAACTCCTGTCAGGCATTTCATCGAACATTTTACGTGCAGAGACCAAATCTTTGACCCCCTTAGCATACACCAGAAGCAGCCCATTGCAAACAAAAGAATCACAGACAAAACTCAATTTCAAGATATGGGTATGAATTTGTTTGACATGTAGATCATCATTCGACCGCAGGCACGCCTTGAGCAGGAAAGAAAAGGTAAAGTCATTGGGTAACAGAGAGCGGTGTTTTAAGCTTCTAAAGAGAGAAAATGAACGAGAGAAAAGACCATTTTCGGCGAAGACTCTTATGATGGCGTTGAAAGGGAAGATATTGGGGTTTTGGATTTGGTTAAAGACTACAAGAGCGAGATTAGAAGGGTAGTGGCCGATGAGCTTTGTGGTTATCAAGTTGTCTTGGTGTGCATTGAGTCTGTAGATTCTGGCATGGACTTGAAGGAGATGAGAACGTGGAATGCGTCCTTGTAGAAGCGCAGATAGATCGGTGTTGGAAGAGAGAAAATGGATTTGTTGAAGACGAGACAGAGAAATTTTGAAGTTAAAGATGGCGGGAAGGTGTTTGAAGAATGGAAGCATAATGGAAGGACGGTGGAAATCGGAAATTCATCATAAAAACATTGATTAAGTAGAGGATTTAGCTACTCTGTTAAACTTTTATATTAACTTAATTAAGTGCCATTAAATACATCACAAAAATAAACTCTAAAATAAAGCAATTTACAACATTGCTTAACAATAAAATAAATAAATAAAAACTCGATAACAATAATTCCAAAGAACCGTTTAGAAATCCGGAGGATTATCTCCGCTTCCTCCATCACCACCCATATAATGGCCAAAGGTATTGGATGATCCACTTCCTCCTCTTTGAAATTGTTGATTATAAACCCTCTTTTCGTTAATCCTCATTTGTTCACGTCGAAGAGCATCACGTAAGAGCATCGTAGCATTTTAAGAAAACGTAGCTTAAAGCTTTGCATTAGCTGTGACATCCAAATGGTCCTGAGTTTCTCAAAGAGCCATTGTTGTGGCCAATGACACTCAAAAGTATCTCCATAGATGGTTTCTGTGATCTTTTCGATAATTTATGAGTCATACTCATGCGAAAAGATCTATATTGCATAATGTTTCATGTTAGGATGCACACAAAGCACCTGAATCAATCTATCTGCCTTCCTCTCTTCAACAATCCTGAATCAATGCATGCACACAAAACACCAAGAAATGTTCCAGCATTTGGGATGTAAACAGAACTCTTGCAATTTCTTTGAAATGCCTAAATGCCTATATTCCAAACAAAAGTAGAATCAAAGAGAGAGAATTCTTGTCAAATTATTCAACATGAAAAGTTAACTTTGATTGTTGGTTCAGCAAAGTTAATATTTCATAATTAATTTTCTTATTGTAAGTAGAGAAGGAATATAGGACTTAACTTTGATTGCTGGTTCAGGAAAGTCTCTAAGCCATTGAATCAAAGAAATGTATATGAATATTTTGGCTGTAAACTAGATAACATTTGTTACAAGGAACCAGTCTACAAGACATCAAAATAAGTACAAAGTTACCTATGTGATTATTAACTTGTTTGAGACAGAACAGCATTGAAGTCAACAAATAAGGCAAACACATAACAAAAATAAACTCTAAAATAAAGTAAATTAAACCTCGATAATAATAATTCCAAAGAACCGTTTAGATATCCTGAGTATTATCTTTGTTTCCTCCATCATCACCACCCGAATACTGGCCAAGGGTATTGGATGATCCACTTCCTCCTTGAAATTGTTGATTATGAGCCCTTTTTTCATAAATCCTCATTTGTTCACTTCGAAGAGCATCACGTAGCATCGGATCTTTTATGGAATCTAAATCTCTATTTAAAATTTTATTCTCTTCGCGTCTTTCTCGCAACTCTAATTTTTTTGCCTCATTTTGAGCTCGTAACAATTGGAGTTGATAATTCATTTGGAGTAGAGACTGAGTTTCTTGCATGCAGGCGTTGCTTTCTTTGAACATGTCCTTCATTTGTTGATTTTCTTCTTTCATGGATTTATAAAATTGTTTCATCTCCTCACTTCCAACAGGTTTTTCACTTCCAACAGGTCTTTCACTTTCAAAGTCTGCATTTAAATCAATACAAATTGGCGACCCTCCTGGAGACTTTGGTGTGGTAGAGTCCGATTGTGATGCTTCTTTGCAATAATTTCGCTTTCGACGGCCTGGAGTTAGCATGCTCAGATTTGAATCTTTAAGGAGGAGCCACACATGATCAAATTTGAATACTTTTTTGAAATCTGGATCTTCTGCTAGTAAGGCTTTGGCCTGATTTAACTGCAAAATGAGACAAAAAGCAGTCGATTTTCAAAATGAGATGAAAATATTTATAACTAAAATTTAATAAATACTTACGATCTCTAGTTCTGAAGCGCCACTTGGTTTCAAATTTTCAATTTGTTGAACGTATCCTCTTAATTTTCTAATTGCTTTCATGATTACTTGCATTCGAGATTGTAGAGATCTTTTAGGTCGAACCGTAGTAATATGCTCTGGTTTAGCTTTATGATATTCAGTCTCAATACGAGACCAAAATTGAAGAGTAGATTGGTTTGCACCTATAATCGGGTTTTGAGAAACATCAAGATAAATATGGCATAGGAGTAGGTCTTCTTCATTTGAATATGAAGCACTTCTTACAGTAGTACCTCGAGACTTTTCACCTAAATTCATACTTGAAGACATTGAGAGAGAGACAGAGATGTTTTTTTGGTTTGGAAGAGGGTTTGGAACCGAAAGAAAGAGATTGAGAGATGCTTTGATTTTGATGAGAAAGATCCACATTTATTGATTATTTAGATGGATAAAAAATTAGGTGGAGATTTCATAAGTTAGATGGATAAAAAGTTAGGTAGAAAATTAAATAGTAATAACTAAATAATAAAAGAGTGAGAGAAGAGAGGAGAACATGAAGGCGGTGGCCAGATAACAGAGGAGAAGAACTTGGGGCATCCGATGCACCGTACATCTCTCGCTCTGATATTGTCCTGTCAGCAAGATCTATGGCAACATCTGAGTGGAGGATGCATGGTACATCCCGCTGCACCCAAGATTTAGTCGAGAAAGAGAGATGAGAGAGAGAGAGGCGAGAGAGATAACATAATGATTTTTTGGAGAGGTTAAGCTGAACCATCATATGATACAATTAGGGAGAGCACTAAAACGATGTAGTGGATATCATCAAGTGATGATGAAGTCAGCCGAGCCAAGTGGGGCGGATGGCCTGATGCTTATCCAATATGTGGCAACTGGCAACTGGTGCTAACACATTAGACATTAGATAATTAAGTGAAAAAATTACTTGGAAAAATTAAGGAGACAACTAAATCAAAAGGTTTGTTAGCGGAAGAGTTCCAAGATATATAAGATGTTACAGATTCAAGTCTACTATTTGTTGAATCATTTGAATGGGATAAACAAAAATAGAAAATGACCTGAAATATCCATATCTATTTCAAAACAATTTGTTATGCAAGCAACAGAAAAACAAACAGTAATACATGATGTATTCTTCTTTTATACATTATCCAATTCCTTATACTTCACCCTCTTCCTATTCCAAAACAAACACTCGGGTCTTATGTACAGATGGAAGCTTTTCTCAAGCGAATTGTTCATCACCTCGCATGTCATTTTCGGAATTGCTTGTCAAGGATAGAAGTTCCATCAGCTCCATTCGATATTCTAGGCCTCTGAGATAGTGTCCTAACAGCATGCACCTGATGGGAGGAAAATAGAGTATATGATATCAAAATTTTGATGCCCTTGATTGTTCTTGCTTCAAAGAAAAACATTAACAAACTGCATCGATAGCCATTTAGACAATTCTACTTGTCAAAACTGCGTTATTTAGTCATCATTTACAGAAAATTGAATTCACAACCAAAATCGCCAAGAAATTCACAACATCATGCACCCAACTGCAGGAATTATTGAAAGAAAATGAAGACAGAAAAAGAGAAAGGTGTGGAGCTAACCAGAAAAGAAGACGTGCCAAATAGTCCCGAGTTAATGAAATGTGGGGCTGGAACTGAAGTGAGTTTTCAACAAGTTCAGCACAATCTTCATTCCCAATATTTATTGCTCCAGTTGAGGAGCTCTCTGATGGCGGAGGAGCCTTAGAATGCATTTTGGGAGAAAGGGTTGCAAGGAGACCATGGACCACAGAGTGAATTGTTTCTTTCAATTCAGGGCATGTAGGCTCTGATAGTTCAGCAACCTGCTCATATTACAATTGTATTAGTAACATTACTGGAAGTCATTTCCCAAAAGAACGCTTCCATGATGTGTCTATGAGAGAAATAGAGAGGGTAAGATAGAAAGGGAGGGTTTACCCAAACTAGAGTGGCAAAGGTTACATTATATCAAAAACCGACTTACTTTAAAAGTGTCATAAAAGAAAGAAAAAAGTAGTAAGAATATTGACCATATTGTTCACAATAATAGGCAGAACATATAGAAAAATCAATGTAAAATCATGTTGGTAACTTGGTATAACCTGATATTCTGCACTAAGCATGAAGAACAGTTAAACCGAAAGCCATACATCATCCCTATACAGTCATGGACATGAATTAGACTACAAGTTAGCAGCATAAATAATTAGAAGGAAATTGAAGAGAGAATGTAAGTAGATAGGTAGGTTCACGGCTTATGAATATCTGGACTACTCAATAAAGAAGTGAAACTGTAATTCCTGATATATATATATGTACAGTGTGGCTAAAAATGAGATCTATTTGATTAAAGAACGGTATGACAAAACTATTTCCACAATAGAATAAAACATGATAGCAATAGAGATAGCCACGGTCAAATTATTCTCTAAATTGTTAAAACAGAAATGAAAGCCACAGCTCTCAACTCATGAGCAGAGGCAGAGCTACATTAACATATTACGCATCTATTAACTCTATACATATTAGTGGCCTCCGAAAGTTCACCTATTTCTTACATGGAATAACCACCGATGCAAGCCGATCTGAACCCTAATTCCCCTCACCCACAAAATCTTAAATCCTCCGCCATTACTCTGGCAAAGCTTCGACTTCAATGCAAGTTGATGGGGTAAAAAATATCACAAGATTATTTTGTCGTAAAAGACCAATTTTATTGCTTGTTAATGCATCTGAAACTTTATAAATCATGTATAGATAGGATAATAGGAACAAAACATAGCCTTAGACTCCATTTTGTCTCTTAAACAAAAAAAAAAAAACAAAAAACAAAAAAAACTTGCAACCTTTCAACATTTACGGTTGGAATGCTCCCATTAAATTTCAGATGTTTCTTTTCTCTTGCACTGTCTTCTTGTAAAGAAGAAAGAATACGGAAAAAAAAAAATTCCGCAAAATGATCAGTAAGAGGCAGTCAAAAACATAGCAAACAAAATTTACAGCAGTTATTACTTATTAGTACACAAGCATGCAAGTACTACCATTGAAAACTCAATAACCACCAAGTTTATTGTAAGCCATGCAGAAGCTGCATTATATGCCAGCACATTACTTCTCTTAAGTTTGGTAATGGTAAATTATACATTAAAACAACTAAGAGAATTTTTATTGAGTAATGAGATCTGAGTGGAACCTTTTCAGGCTGTAATGATCTTAAATAATCCAGCAGATCATTCTTTTCTTCTCCAACAAACTGTTGCATTTGAAGAGCAGCACTTTTCCTCATGACTTCACAAAGTTCCTTCAATAAAACAAAAATAATATGAGGCAGCATCCTACGGACGTTAAATAACCTATTGCAGATAAGAAATGGAAAATTACGATAGAAAACATTAAACAATGAGACGATCTCTGAAGTCGAGGATAGGAAATATCTAACATGCAGTTGTTATTTATCCACATATCAAACAAGCGGAACAAAAATCCCAAATCAAAAGGATGGGTGAACATGAAAAAGGAGTTTGCAGGTTAATTCTTTGACTTCTCAGAATTTTTGTGTGTAAAATGAGGGAAAGAGATTTGAGAAATTATTCTTTTATCATTTACTACAAATATATTTCATCATGTCAGGATAGAGGGAGATTAATCAAATGAAAAATGCCAAGTATTGCAATTATATACAAAGAATCAACCTACAAGCCTTATCTGAACATAGGTACAGATCCACACAAAAATGTGCAGGAACCAAAGATTAAGAAGATAAAATATCGAAAATCTGCTCCCACTAAAAATAATAAGGCTCAGAATACTCCTTGAACAACATGTTCAGCACCCAAAAATAATTCATAAATAGTATTATCAACATTAGCTCGACAAATAAAGGATCTACAGAATCCACTCAACATAGCTTTGAAAAGCATAAAATTGAGAGTTCCACACAAATTCTTTTTGTCCGTTAATATCTATTTAGGAACACAGCATCATAGGGCGAACCAGACCAAATACATAAGATATCTGCAATCAAGCACAGACTCGTAAAAAGAATATATCAATTGAGATGTTTAGCTACAAAAAGTCACTTCAGCGTCCAAACATGAAACATTTTTATCTAATCAATTTATTAATTTTGAGAGTTCATAATTAACAAATAGGAACTGCGACATCTATATAGAGATGTTTCTCATAATGCAATACCTTTTTCACAGAAGATAAACTAGATTGCAAATGAAGAATGTATTTTTGAACTTCCGGGGACATTTCACCGAGGCCTTGGATACCAATATCTTCACATAGGTCGTCAATGGTTTTTTCAAATTTGGAAGACAAACTATTGTCAGAAAGTTCATCTAATTTATCACCATTTAGCAACATCTGTTGCAAATCATATTTAGAATTTTCTGGTGTTTCACTTTCGTGATTTCCATCATGCATGTCAAGATTTCTTTCAAGGCAAAGCCTATATTCAGCATTCCGCAATGTATACCTACAATTCAAGAGAAAAAACCACTTTATAAGTCAAATTGATATATAATGATTCATGAAAGACAGCGAAGCAGATACACTTGAAGAAGTTATATGGTATATAGAGCACATATAAATTGGGTATCAACATCACAAAATCAGTTTACTAGATTTATGAACTAAGTGATACAGGATATGAGTGAATATAATGTAGTTGAAACATAAAGAAGGAATTCCCAGTCCCCACAACCAACAAACACCCAAATGGCCACTAAAAACCATTTTCCTTCCCTTTTGTCTTCATCCAAATAACAAAGATTGCATGGAGTTGACTAGGAACATACCCAGTCATCATTGAAGAAACCAACAACTTAGAAAGGGGTTCCCACAAAGCCTCAATAGAAACTTGAAAACGATCGGATGGAAGTAAGCCCAGCATGCTTGAGATTGTCCTTTTCATAGCATCCAAGGTAGTGGGTGGAACCTCTTTCTGGATAAGGGTCACATCTAATGGTTCTATCTCTTGTATCATGTTGGAGAGGACTGATTTCTGATGAATAAACAATCACGTGTCAAGTTCAAAGTCAAAACCCCATAATCATTATATAGAAGTATACGACCAATAATTTTTAATGGACAAATCAAAATAGCCAAACAATTCCTACAACACAAAAATGTCAGGTATATGTAAGCTGAAATTTTTTTTTTTTTTTTTTTTAAAAGAACCGACTCTGACAAGTCCACCCCACAAATGACAGGAATCTATAAGAATGTGGAATAATATAATGTTGACCAGTTCTGATTTAGCTTGGTAAGAAAAGATGGGCAATGAAAGAAAACTCAGAGAAACTCAATTGAAAGCGCAAGTGCACAACAATATAGAAAATCCAAAATTAACAAACCCAAACATTTCTCTATCTCATGCATATGATCAAGCCTTTGATTACAAATTACTATAAATGAAAGAGGGCCTTCAGGGTTGATAGGCATCTCAGTAATCTTATAATATGAAGGGTAATATTATAATCTACAAATCAGCGGCAATTTTGTAATATTTCAATTTTTTTTACAAAGGGCCAGAGAATATATAGTCTGGTCTAGTCCCTCTCTATCTTTTGCCCCTAGTGCCACTCTAAGTGGGTGGAGTAAATCCCCTAAATTAAAAGTGACTCTAGCCAATGGTTATCAAGATTAATATCATCGAAACAACACCAAATGAGTTTTAATTACAGTGCTTATATACTGACTTAGATTTTCCTCTTAGGGTATTATTTTGGTTGTTGAAATAACTCATCAGCTCACAAATAATAGTGGTTTTCACCTATTTCCCAAACTTAAATTATATACTCCCTAATGGTCAAACTCAAGAATCGTGTATCCTTATTTAATATATTCACAAATCTTTAGGTGTTTCCCACATGTAGGTTATTGACCTCAAACTGTTTACTAACTTTAGACTCAACACCTTAAAAAACTAGTTCTTAAGACATAGGAATCGTATTTTATCTCGATTATATCATTCTATAAATCTCCATTCACAATGTACCAAGTTGAGATCACAAAATATAATTACTTATACTTTACATTACCTCCCAATTAATTAGCCACTTTAGTTGGTTTCTAAGGAAACTGAATTTCACCATTGCAATCTTCAAATCAGCAATTGATAGAACCCAAAGATTCAGATTAATCAAAGCTAAACTCAACATTTCCTCATCAACAAGCTCAAATTTTCAAAATCCCAGTTTCCACAAACAGACACTTCAACCTGAGTACATAACCCCTACAGCTCTACAGTTTCTTAGAGACTAAACAATTCATCACTGCTTAATTGGAGCTAAAATCAACAATTCTTCATCAAATTAACTAAAATTGCAATAAATAAACCCTAAATCGCCATCAAGAATCAGCTGAAAAGCCCATCGCAAACCCTAAACTATTGAATTATTATTCAATGAAACCTAAAGATAACTATTCTTAATAAATATTAAATCATCTTCCAAACTCAAAACAAAGCAAACAATTGATAAGCGAAAGTGAGAGAAAGATGACCTTAGATGAATCTGAATTCGGTTGAGAGCTGACGTCATCGAAATTGGACGAGGAAAAGACAATCAGGGTTCTGGGCTTTCTAGGGGCGCTTGTGACGAATCGCAGAGAAGGAGAAGAGGGAGAGGAATGGAAGAAAGCGAGAGGAAGAGAACGGCTTTGAAGTGGAGATGTTGTTTGTGGATGTGGTGATGATGAAGATTGGAGAGGAAGAGGAGAGGAGAGAAAAGAGAGAAGGGTTGCCATGTGAAATAACAACCAACACTTCTCTCGTTCTCTCTTCCTCTCTGTCTTTGTGTGTTGACGCTGTCGTCTAACTGTATCTATTCTCTTCAACCACAATTATACTATTATTACCCGACACATAAAACAAAAAGAAACGAAACCAGTCCAACCGTTGTCAACCAAGTTGTAGTGTGGTGGTAGTAGTGCACTCCAATTGGGAATTATTATTATTTTATTTTTTTGGAATATCAAATTAATTCAATTAAAGGAGTTTTATATATGTAAAATTAATTCCTCTTACTAAAATTTCAAAATAAATTTTGAGATAATAACCAAAAAAAAAAAAAAAAAATTTGAAATCGGACTAAATCAGGTCAAAGGTCTTCCTATACATGTTGATATCAATAGTTACAATAACTAGTTTGAATACAACTCTCGTTAATGGAAATGGTTCTCCTCACACTTTGTCGTGGGAGTAAAACCAATATCACTTAGTTGAATGGAAAGTGCTCACTGCTCAACCACTCTACTATTAGCAAGGACGAATCTAGGGATCTAAGAGGGGTGTATTGGTTCATAATTTTATTAGACAATTGAGACTTTTAAGACTTTTTAAAAGTCTTGAAGTATTAAATCCAGACTTTTAAGATTTTTTAAAAGTCTAGTGGTATTGGATTAGGATTAAGATTTATAGGATTTTATGACAAAATGGATTATCCAGACTTTTTTAATGATTTGTATAAATAGCTGGACCTCGGAATTGTCTTGCTCTTACCCACAATACTTTCCGGACTTTCCTGCTTCTCAAATATGCTCTTTAATTCTCATCACTCATCGGATGTTAACTACAAAAATTTTCAGCTTCCTCAATTTTCATACCCATCAATCTTCATCACAAATCTACCATAACCTAAAAAAAAGTTTAAAAACTCTCCCAGATCTGGTTATGGTGAAGTATGCTTTTGAAAATCTCTTCACCAAAATATGGAAAAAAAAATAATAATTAGTGAAGATCTGGGTTCTTTTCTTCTCTCTTTGTTGACTTTGGTCTATTGCTTTTTAATTAGAAAATTGAAAGTGGGTGTGAAAGATGATGATCAGAGAGTGAGTGGTGAGGATTTCATTGTGACTGTGGCTAGAAATTAGTTTTATCTGAATTTGTTAGCATCATAGGATTGATTGGTATCAAGACAATGGGCATGGGCATGGAGGATTGTTGGCTTTGGCCTGTTACCTTTTCTTGGCTTTTTTATAATTAGAAAATTGAAATTGGGTGGGAAAGATGATGATCAGAGAGTGGGTGGTAGGGATTTGGGTGAGAGAGTGGGTGGTGAACTGGTTGGGAAGATTGGCATGGGTGACTTGCAAATCTTTTTATTTTATTTTTTATTATTTTTGTGATTTTGCAGAAAACCCTTTTGTAAACAGAGTCAAGATTCAATTTTGATTTTGGAAAAACAAATTTTTTATTATTTTGCAAGAAACCCAATTGTAGAGATTCAATCTTATTTATGTTTCGAAATCATTTTTTTTTTCTATGAATAAGATGATTAGCAAGAATTGTTGTTTACATGTTTGATGAATTGCCTATGAGAGTTCATAGAAAAGTGGTTATTGCGAGAAGTAGAGGAAGAGACAAAAAGGAGTTAGCTGAGAAGTATTTGGGTTTGTTGAAACTGGTTCAGATACTGTCTTGAAAGCAATTGCAACATTGTACAACAACAAAAACATAAATCATCTTAAATAAAGTCTAAAAAGTCTTGAAACAAAATCTAGATAATCCTAATAGTCTCTTAATAAAGTCCAAAGACTCTTTAAGAATCCTAAAAGTCTAATCCATATAATTCTAATAGTCTATAAAGTCTTACAAATTCATAAAATCCTTGCACCCAAAAATTGTCTATTAAAATATCAATCCAATACACTCCCCCTAAGATTATGTTTTGGGAGGCTATGAGATAATGAGATAAATCGACATATATCTTAGAGGTTAATTAAAAAAAATGTTTTATTTTATTTTATTGTATATAATGCAATTCATATAGGAAAAAATGGACTCTAAAGCTGGTAAAATGGTGTCATCCCACCCAATAGTTGAAAGGTAATAAATGGAACATCCTTTGTGTTATAGAAGTGGGAGAGATGCAAATGTGTGATTGGCCAGATAGCTTCCGCTGTATGGATGATTTCATTGGTAAGATGATATATATTTAAATTATTGTGTTTCTATTCTTTCAATAAAAAATAAAAATAAATTTTTATTTTGATTTTATTTGAATTTAAAATTTGTAGGATAACGTCATAAATCTTCTAGATATGTTTGTTTCCATAATAGGAAACAAGACGTTTCTAAACTTTGGGGGAGTTGAAGATGGGTTCATGGCTTTAACGGATAATTAGTGCATGGCTTGTTGTTGCTTTGAATTTTTCACATGCTTTTGTCTTTTTAAGTTTGGAAGAAGTTGATTGATGTTCATATTCGAGTGTTTGTGTTTAAAATGCAGGTGTTAGAGAGGGGTTCCCAACAGCTCAAGTGTATGGCACGATTGGCACTGCATAGAATAAAAATAACATTATTTTTAAAAATTAAATAAATAATAAAGTTCAGTTTAATTGAATGAGACACTAAAAATGGAAATAACAATAAAGATAAACATAAGTCAAATGCAAGTATAAGGAACCAAATTAAGTAACTCTTAGTTCAATAGTTGAATAGTTTGTCTACTCTTTTTATGGTGAAATGTAATCAATTTTGTTCGCATTGAATATAAGACCAGACCGGTCTTATATTTATATAAGCAAACTCCATACCTATGTCGGTTTGTTGTAAATTTAACTTTTTTAGGTGTTACTATCTGCATAGATTAAAAAAAAAAAAAGTATATGCCTAGTTAGTTAGTTGAAGACGGCAGGGAGAAACAAAGATAGATATAGTGAAAGAAGAGAATTTACCTGAGCAGCAACTCCAACGGACGTCGGCGGCTGGTTAGCGCCATCGCGTGGAGAGAGGTTCCATCGGTTGAGTTGAGTCATCAGGTTCCTAATAGGAGTCTTCAATGAAATTTGAGTTGTTGTCTGAAACCGGGGGAGCCGTTGTTGCGCAGGGAGCTATTGGCGGGACATTGAAAATGTTGCGAGTGAGCTTAATCAAAGAAAAATAATAATGATTTTAATTTTAAAATGGTCATTTTTCCGCTAAAGAAGTTGGATTCGAAAAAGGTATTATATATATATATATATTTTTTTTTTTTAAAAGATGAAAAAGGTATATATACATTTTCCAAAAATTGGACGGCTCAACTTTTATAAATGATTATATTTTTGTTTATCCGAATGTAGACTAATACGTCCAAAGTGTCGAGTAATTTTCAATTTTCTATGTTTAATACTCAAAATTTTAAATTACATCTTTAACTTTTCTTTTTTTTTTCCTCTGACACTATTTACATCTTTCACATTTTAAAACTATGCTCATTCATAGATTGTATCTCAATATCCATTTAATTTCTATAACTTGTTTTTATGTTAGTTATTGCAAAATTGAAATCTTAGTAATAATAGTTTTTAATCTATGTAGATGGTAAAACCTAAAAAAAGTTAAATTTACAACAAACCGGCATAGGCATAGAGTCCGTTTATATAAATATAAGACCAGTCTATTCTTTTAGGGCAATTACCAATTAGGTCATTGATTTTTTTTAAAAAAAAATTCCAAATCGTTTGTGACTTTTACAAAAGTGACTAAATTGGTCCTTATATTTTTCCTAAGTGCTAAATTAGTCACTCTAACTAAGTTCCGTTAGTCAACTTTAATTGTGTATAGGTAAAATTGTACTTTACTCCTAAACAATATAATAATTAACACATGCATATATAGTTTTTTTTTTTTTAAAACATGTATATTTTTGTTTATTTTATTTATGGGTTTTGATTTTTGAATAATTTTGACAATAATGCTTGTATAATATTAACAAAAAAAAAAAAAACAATTATATAAAAATGGTTAAAGACTAAATTGTGAATGAATGGTAACTAATTGTATAATTGACATTGCCTTATTAAAATATTTTTAGATTTTTTTAGAAAATTTTAATTTAAAAAGGTAAAAATGGTGTTTCATTAATAATATTTTTAGATTTTGTTGTAATTATAATAGTGAATTTAATGCACAAAAAAAACATAACTTTGCTCTAATATGACAAATAAAAGGTATTTACGTACTTTAACTAAAAGTGTTTAAGTCAATTGTTATATTTAACACCGTTAAACTATTACAGAGATCAATTTGGTCACTTCTAAAAAGAGAGTGACCAATTTGGTACTTGGAAAGAATGTGATAACCAATTTGGTCACTTTTATAAAAGTCGTAAACAATTTAAAATTTTAAAAAAGTCTAAGATCAAATTAGTAATTACCCTATTCTGTTATTCGATGCAAACAAAATTGATTACATTTCCCCATAAAAAGAGTAAACAAATTATTCAACTATTGAACTAAGAGTAAGTTTACGGCTGCCACTTTACTTAATTTGGTTCCCTCTACTTGCATTTAACTTGTGTTTATCTTTATTGTTATTTCCATTTTTATCGTCTCATTCAATTAAATTGAATTTTATTATTTATTTAATTTTAAAAAAATAATGTTATTTTTATTTTATGTGGTACTAATCGTGCCATCCCACCCAACAGCTAAGATCTAACGAATGGAAAAATCTATGTGTGATAAAGAGCGAAGGATTACACATATGTGATGTGTTGTACGACTTCTAATTGATTGATAATTTCATTTGACAGTCGGTAAATATTTAAAGTGTTTCTATCTATTTTTTTATTTTAGTTTTTAGTTTTAGAATATTACTTTTTAGGATATGCTATATATTTTCATTTAAATAAAATAGTATTTTTAAAATATTATTTTCATTTAGAGCATCTCCAATACAAAAATGGATTGTATTTCAATAATTGTTGATATGTCAACAATATTGAAAAACTTGCTTCCTAAAATACAATTTATTGATGACTTATCTATTTATTTTACTATTTAGAATTGTGATACCAACAACTCAATGATGATCTAATAATGCCCCAAATTTTAAAATTCAAAAAATTATTTTAGCATTTCAAAAACTGCCATTTTTATTTATCTTCCAAACTTAACTCACCTCATAAATGCTATATATATATATATATATATGTATTTCAAAAAAGATAAAAAAAAAAAAAAAAAAAAGATGTTATAATTAAATTCTAATAAAACACCACATCTACAAATACAGTAACATGTTTATTTGAAAAAGAAAAAAAAAATTTCTTATGCTTTAAACCCTAATTTTATTTGTTTAATTTATTATATACGACTTATTATTGAAGAAACAGATAATATCATTCAAAGCAATCATTATTTAAAAGTAAGATTTTTTTTTTTTACCCTCTAATGAACACAATATGATTAATATATATGTTGAGTGAGAGAGTAATACTACATTGTCCATATTTGATATCCAAAATGATGTGGCAACACCGTAGGTCATTCATTTAAATTGTATTAGATTTATATGTTTTAAATGAATGATCCAGAGTATTGCCACATCATTTAGGTACCGGATTTAGACATTAATTTTGGACAACGTAGCATTACTCATATATATATATAATAGGTGCTAGATGTGAGTAAAAGAAATGGAGAAAAAAGGTATAGAACTTAATATATATATAGAGAGAGAGAGATTTTTTTTTTTTTGAAACATATATAGAGCATTTATGGTATGAGTTAAGTTTAGAAGATAAATAAATAAAGTAGTTTTGAAAATAAATCAATTAAATTTTAAAATTTTAAAAGCTGAGGCATTATTATATTATTAGTGAGTTGTCATTAGCATAACTCCATTATTTATTCTTTTTCATATTATTTTTAACTAGATAAATTGTTTAACGGCTGTTGAATATTTATCTCTAATGTGAGTCGGTCTACAAAATAGTTGTCTAACAGAGCCCCTGAAAATAGACATTCAACTTGACGGTATCTATAATTTTTTTTGCTACATCAGCTTGACATTAAGTAACAATAACTGCATTGAAGAGATATATTTGAACATAATATCTATTTGTCATATATGACATTTTTTTTTCTTCACAATCCATCGCAGCATTAAAGATGCTCTTACTTAAATCACTTTAATATTTACATTGTTGTTTCATATCTTGCATGTTTTTTTTTTTTTTTTTTCACTGTGTTTGCGTATGCGGTGCCAAACTTGGCAGGAGGGAGATTACGTGGCGTTATAGTGAAAAATATTATTAAAAAACGTGTTAATTGCTCGGGGTCGGTGAGAAATCAATTTATTGATTTAAGTCTAAACCGTTGAAGACTTGGAGCAACGATTTTGATGGTTTGAAGAGTATCGTGTGAGGATTCTTCAATACAAATAATCTTGAGTTTGCAGAGAAATAAATATTTCTAACCCCAATAATTGAATAAAAAAAATCTTCAAGCAATGGGCAGATTAGTATGTGTTATATTTTATAAATAAATAAATGTTGGTCATAATCCCACAGGAGCTCTCTTTTAATGACAAAACCTTGAGTCTGAAACCTAATGGGTCAAAACCACCGACTTAAAAAGAAAGCCAGACAGAGCCAACCTCGATCAAACTTTGACTTGTGTTGAGAGGTAGGCCGTAGGGGCAAGTATCCTCAATATATCTAAGTGGGCTTATTGGTTTGGTTGGGAGAAACAAAAACATTTTGGGTTCGAGCATACATATTTAATTGGGCCTAAGAAAATATAAACAGGCCCTATACGTTTGACATCTGTAAATTCACCTTCGTATAATGATTTTGATGTTGAGATTATCTTATAATCTTATCTTTGTTGAGATAAGGAAAATGGAAGACACCTTTCCAGTTTCCACCAAACAAATAATTAGTCAAAGGACTTAATTAGCCATGAAAAACCAAGTTTTTCCTAGTTTTTCCTAGTTTTTCTAATTCCTTATTTCTTCTTGATGCAAAGACTTCCACTCTTCCAGAGTTCCAGTCAAAAAAGCAAGCATTATGTTGGAAGTAGAATATGAAGAAAGTCATAAGAACTTTCTTTGAACATTTTGTAACAACTAATAATTATCTATCAAACGATTCAAACCTATCAAAATCTTTAAATATACAAAGAAAAAAATTAAAAATTTCTATTTTATAATAGGTAGCCGTAACTCAATTTGATTTTTAAGTAATAGCAAACGAGTTCACAATTAATTTATCGGGTGGTGATATCCATCTCTTTGATATCGTCTTTTTATGTTTTTAAACGTGGGATTCACTTCTTTTTTAAAAATTTTCTTAAAATAGTTGGACAATGAAAGAAAGGGATACTAAAGACTAAAGAGACCGACAATGTCCAAAAAGAATACATAAATGAGCATTAAAAGGGTTGATGCATGTATAGAGGTGGAAAGTGAATGGAATTTACACCCCCAAGTCAAAAACAATAAAACATTGCTTTAAAACAAAAGGGGATGAAAATGACAGTAGAGAAACCAATGATCTAGAATAACAAGCATTCAATTCCTTTAAGGCTCTTTTTTTTTTCTTCTTTCTAAAAGTTGACTGTGATAATGTCTACCCAAGTGAGATTATACTCTATAAACATCGTTTGTAATTCAATTTTAGTATTTACGATTTAATGGACAAATATGAGATTATATCTGTAATATATAGCATAATTTGAACCATGTACGTAGTAGAGTTTCGTTTTAAATTACATAACCACCTAACAAATAATTATTGGTTAATTTGAGGATGATTTCAAACTTGGTCGGCTTGCTAATGGCTGCTGATTGGATTTGCTAAAAAACAGTTAATTGAAGAGACTTTGATAGACCCAAAAGCTCAAAAACAAAAAAAAAAAACAAAAAAGTAGATAAAAGGAAAATAAAAGCCAACAAATCATTTTAATAAAGGTATTGTGTTACCATATTTTAGAACAAACAATGAGTTGGTCTATCTATGATAGCTGCTGCTTTGGTATACAGACGTAAGTGATTGAACTACTTAATGCATCACCAAAACAAATGCTTACACCTCCCTTGAACTGAATCTGGTCACTTCCTTTCTTCTTGAAATGAAAAAAAGTTCAACTATTATTTTTTCAATGATGATTTTTTTCTTTTTGGGTTTTTATGATTTTTTAGGAAATATGTTTGAGTGAAGTTGTTTTGAAAGGTTCTTTTTTTTTTTTTTCTTTTTTATTAGTATTTAATTTAGAAAATTACTATATTACCCTTTAAAAAATTAGAGGTTAGTATAAAATTGGAGGGCATTATAGTAATTCTCATCCAATCTTCTCTCCCTCCTCTCATCCACCATTAATCGGAAGGATCCAAAATGATGGATCCAAGAGGATTTGCTCTCCCTCCTCTCCTCCTCTCTCTCCCTCTCATCCCTCCAACCAAACAAAGGATTTGATCTCTCCCTCTCTCCATTTCTCTATCCAACCAAACACAGCCTTAATCTTTGAAAGATTGAAATTTTTAATAGTATAATTAGAATGCGTTAAAAAGCTAATTATTTTAAGTAGTTTTAAAATCCGATAAAAAAAAAAAAAAAAGGTTTCTCAAATATCTAAAGATATTCCTCTACTACAGAAAAAAGTGCAAGTAGATTTAATTATGTCGGAATATTTATCATTTAAGACAGACACAAGTACACAACCAACTATCAAACCAAAGAATTTAATTAAAGCAACAAATAATTGAAGTTGCTCATTAATTGAACAGCAAAGTTGGAGTTGCAGAGTGAATGACTTGGGCCATGTTTGGCAGTGTTGTTATCGACTATCGAGATATTTCGCTGAAAAAAGCACAGCAAATTAATTGCCAAACAACTGTATATGTCGCTGTGTTTGCCTCCACAGCCGCCATCAACTTTTCATGTCAACCAAAATCCCACAAGTGCTTTTGAAAAAGCATCACTAGCTTTTCAGATTTTAATCTTTAATTTAACGACGACGACGACGCTGCCTTTTAATTTTACTGTGGTTTTTTTTTTTTTAACTGAGTAATTTAACTCAGGTGTTAGTTGGTAATAAATTAATAATTAAGCTGTCACCTGAAATAATTCATACAAATTAAATGAATACACCAATTATTAGATAATAATAATAATAATAATGACTAGTAAGCTAAGCAATAGGATGCATTCAAATCACTGTTTAACTTAAAGAGGTTTGCACTCTATTTCCCAAAAAAAAAATAAAAAATTCCGAAAGAAAAGAAAAGAATAAGCATGTCCCGGAAGAAAACTTTTATTATGTTCCGTCCAACATTTTATAAAACCTCATTAAAAAAAAATCGCTTCATTCGGTGGTACGTGATTCACAACCACACATTGAGACCGTTTGTTATTCATTCATAAAAATAAGAGATTGGATTATCATTTTGGTTCTAGTTTTAAGAAACCAAACAAAAATTATTAGTTTTTGAAATATACCAACCAAAGATGATAATGATATCGAATCAATAGGTTCAGTTTAAGAGAAAAAACAAAAACTAACCATTTGATTTGTTAAATTTTTGTTAGTAACCACTTTTGAAACTTTAATCGTTAATAACCACTTTTTAAAAAAAAATTCAGTGTATGTCCATAAATTACAAGTATACCCCTAAAAATAGTTTTTTATTTTTTTTAAATCTCGAAGCAAACTTGAAATCATGACTAAATTGAAATATCCAAACTTGAAATCATGGATAAATTGAAATGACCAAACTTGAAATCATGCATAAATTGAAATGTTCAAACTTGAAATCTGGACTAAATTGAAATTAGGCTTATGTTTTTTTTCTCCTTCTTCTTCTTCGTCTTCTTCTTCCTCAAATTTGAATTAGGGTTAGGTTTTTTGTTTCTCTTTTTGCAAACCACATCACCGGCACACCTAGCTGTTGAACGACTCCTAGTCGTCGCTCGAACCAGCGACGAACGAACCAGCGGCGCATGACCCCCATCACGGCATTGCCTAGTCATCTCACGAACCAGTGGCGGGCTGTGCTTGACGAACCACAGAGGCCCTGGTTTGTGAAGTCGCGTGACAACAAACGACGTAGCCCGGACAGTTCGGCGATGGGCGACATGATGGAGAGGAAAAAAGAGAGAGAGGAGAGGAGAGAGAAAGAAAAGAGAGAAAAAAGAGAGAGAGAGAGAGAGAGAGAGAGAGAGAGAGTTTTGGGAACGGTATTTATATGAGGGCTTTTCAGTAATTTCTCAAAAACATGGTTATTAACAATTAAAATTTCGTTTGGGTTAAAAACAAATTTTTTATAATATATGTGGTCATTTTTTACAATCTCCACTTCAGTTTAATGGTTGTTTCACTTGTTTGCCCACCTTAAGGGTGTGTTTGGTAGGGAGGAAAAATGAGAGGAAAGAAAATGATGGAGGGGAAAGGGAGAAGAAAATGGGGAAATATGTGTTTGGTATGGAGAGAAAATTGGGAGGAAAGATTTATGGGTATGACCTACCAATTTTAATCCTCCAAAAAGTGGGAGGAAATGGGAGAAAAACGATGAAATCTTCTTACTTTTAATTAAAATTACCAATTTGTCCATTTTTTTTATATATAAACTATAACGCAAGGGTAAATTAATAAAATTGATAAAGAAGATCCCTTCTTTCCTTCCTATTTACCAAACAGCTTAAGGGAAAATCATTTTCTTTTCTTTCCCTCTTGTTTTCTATCATTTCTATTTTCTTTCCTCCCTACCAAACACAACCTAACACTATGTTTGGTTTGAAAGAATTGGAGAGAAAAGAAATGAAAGAATTTAGGGGGATTTCTAATTTCTTGTTTGGATAGTTAAATGAGAGAGAAATGAAAGGAAATGAAGGGAAATGGGGGAAATAATTTCTTCCTATTTTACACATTTTGGTTTCCATCCAAATTTGGGAGGAAAGGGAGGGAAAGAAAGAGAGAAAACCAAAACTAACCATTGGAAATATTTAACTTTTGTTAGTAACCACTTTTGAAACTTTAATTGTTAATAACCATTTTTTTAAAAAAAATTTCAGTGTATGTCCGTAAATTACAAGAATACCCCTGAAATTAGTTTTTTTTTTTTTTTTTAAAAAACCTCAAACTTGAAATCATGGCTAAAACCTGAATGTTGAAACTTAAAATCATGACTAAAATGAAATGTGAAATTTGAAATCATGCCTTAAATGAAATATGTGAAACTTGAGATCATGCCTAATTTCCATTCATCCCCTTCTTCCCTAAATCCCCAAATCCCCAAATCAGGTTTTTATTTTTTATTTTTAGGTTTTCACCTCTCATGCCATCAATCATCGTTGGCGTCATCAAGGTGGGATCCATTCATCGCCGAAGTTGGGCAATCATCACCGGACGACGTCGACTGGGCGTCAATCATCGCCAGACGTCGTCGGCACATTGCTTGGGCTCTGTGCGAATCAGCGGCACTGTGCTTCATGAAGCACAACACTGCTGGTTCGTGCGGAGCCCAAGCAACGAGCCGACGACATCCGACGATGATTGACGCCAAGTCGACGTCGTTTGGCGATGATTGCCTAGCTCCGGCGATGACTGGCGGGAAGGAGGAAGAAAATAGAGAGAGGTCGGGGAGAGAGAGAGAGAGAGAGAGAGAGAGAGAGAGAGAGAGAGAGAGAGAGAGAGAGAGAGAGATGATTTGGGTGTTTTTATATGAGGGTTTTCCAGTAACTTCTCAAAGGTTATTAACAATTAAAATTTTATTTGTGGTTAAAAATGAATTTCTCATAATATATGTGGTCATTTTTGACAATTTCCACGAAAAGAAATCCACCATTAATAATTTTTTTAAAATCTCAAATATCTCTATATATTGTTAGTATATCGTTAAAAGAAGGGAAACTATAAAAAAAAAAACCCCTCTAGTTTAGGTTATTGACCAAAAACCACTCTCTAGTTCCGTTATTAGACAAAAACTACCCTGTATGCTTTAAATTTTTATATTTTGATATATATTTTTTTAATTCAGTAGAGATATATATCTCCACTGAAATACAAAAATAAATAAATATATATATATATATATATCTCAACCAGAATACAAAAAAATATATATATATATATCAAAATACAAAAATTTAAAGCATGCATGGTGGTTTTTGGCTAATAACGGAATTAGAAGATGATTTTTGACCAATAACCAAACTAGAGAGGTTTTTTTGATAAATTCCCATAAAAGAATGATATTTTTATAAATAAAATAAAACCACTATCTTTTTATTTCCTTTCCACTTATAACCATCCAAACAACAATCATTAAAACTGTTATCCTCTAATTTCCATTCATTTTCTTTCCTTTCCTTACCATAATTTTCTTTTTTTTCCATCAATCAAAACATAGTGTAAGTGTTTCTCTACCCGAATCTCAAATTTATAATAAAAATAAATAAATAAATAAAACATGACATGAAAAGAACAATTTATGGGACAAACATTTTAAAAGAGTGCAATATTTTCCACTAAATTAATTAACTGATTAAACCAAAATACAATAACCTGACTAAACATAATCCTAATCAACATCAACAACACAACCTACTCACCAAATAAAAAAAAAATACAAAGATAGAAGAATCTCTAATTCTATAAATTAAAAAAAAGAAAAAAAAAACCCACATGTTGATCTCAAACATTTGACTTGGTGTGGTCGGTGCAGAAACACAAACACAAACACAAACAAATCACCGTCTCCTTTCTGGTGTCCAACGTGGCAGAGCTGGGCTAAAATGCGCCGATACTACTCTAGAATCGAGCAACTCTACAATTGGAGTAAAATTAACACACCGTGGCACTTTGTATTGGTTGATCGAGGCACCTCTCGATATCGCGTAATCCATCAGCTCTTCAAACGTACCGTTTCGGACCACTCTGATTTCAAGAGGACCGATAGAGTTGTCACTGACTCGACCTTGTCGATACACTGAGTTTAGCGAGTTTTCCATAGCCAAACAGCACTGACTCAGTGCCACGTCACTCGGCGAGTTCGCCGAGTCCTTCACGAGTAGCTCCCAATATATCACGTAGTGACCAGGAATGGTGTTCGTGTCAGCGTAGCTAGTGTACTCAACAACACTAGTGTTGAATTCTTGTAAAATCAACTGAGTCGCGTTCTCGACCGCAGACTGTAACTCGGCTTCATCGGTCTTGTCCGAGTCAATACTGAGTAACACGTTCTTCCTCCGTACAAAATGGAACTGTGGAGCTGAGTTGTGGAAACCGGTGACTCGGAGGATGTCACCGACTCGGTAACGGTATAGTCCGGCGTATGTGGTGATGACAAGCTCGTACTCTTTACCCACTTCAACATTGACCAAGTCAACGAGTTTTTGGGTCGACCCGGAAACCGAACCGGCCGGTTCGTGCGGTAAGAACTCAAAATAGGCCATGTTTGGCATGATAGTGTAAGAGACCTCAGATGGCTTGCACATTGGGTTCAAATTGAGTCCAAAATAACACTCCGATGAAGCATACATGGTGCATGCTAATGGAAGTCCACCGCTGTAATAATCAAGCGTCGGAATATACTGAGCCATCGCTCCGGTGACGATCACGTCAAGATATTTCGTGTTGGGCCAAATTCTTGTAATAATCCCCTCCCAGTTTTCGTTTGAGCATTCATTTTTGATGAAATTTGCAAGCTCCTGGTTGGGTTTCAGAATCTCATCAATGGAGTCTCTGATTGATGGGTCGATGATTTTGTTGTTCAAAGTTCCGGTTTCGATGTCGTTGGCTAGTAACTGCCAGTGAAGCTGGAGGAACCGGATGGCACGGAGGAGACCGGAGGCGAAGACGGCTCCAAGACGGAGGACTTGTTGGCGCTCTAAAAGGCCACAGAGCATCTGGGTGTACATGCTCTGGAATGAGTCGGCGCAGAGGATGGCAGCGTTGGGGCTGGTGTAAACATTGTACGGGTCGTAGGGTCGGGTCTTAAAATGCTCACTTTTGTAGTAACTGGTGAGAACGGGTCGGGCCAACAACCCACCTGGTGTCTTCGTTTCGGATTTCACGAACAAGAAGTATAGTCCTTTGCCTTTCTCCAATCCAGGCACATAACTGTTACATTACATCAATAATTCAATTAATAAAGCGTTTTCATTAATTAACCAAACTTATAAAATTGTTTTTGTTTATATATACTTACAGATTCATAACTGGCATGAGAAGACTATAGAGCAACTGACGACGATCCAGTTCTTCTTTAATTGTTGGCATCAGCTTTCTCTCACCAGCAGAAGTCCCAGAACTGTAAAATTCCCAACAAACACACAAAACTTCAATTCACTTCTCGTAAATTTTAAAATAAAAACAAAAATCAAACCCGAATTATTATAATATTTCAAAAAAATAAAAAATACACTGACCTGGTGAGGAATTCAGAGATGGGGTGAGCGGACAAAATGTTAGAACGATCGCCATTAGCAATACGTTGGATTTCAGGCTGGAGATCTTCGTATTTGATTACAGGGAGTTTTGACTTAAATGTCTCCCGATCAGTGGCTCCATCGAGCTTGTACCGTTTCAGGTACTCAACATCGGCGTTTCGGCTCAAGATTTCTTCCAAGACTCTCTCTTGAACCAGGTCGGCGTTTCTAGTGATTTCTTCGATGAATCGTAACGCTTTCGCGTCTTTTTCACAAGCTGGAGGGCCGAGAGGTGATGAGAGAGCTGAATCAACCGCCATTTGAGACACAGTTTTAGAGGGAAAATAAAAGAGAGAGAGAGAGAGAGAGAGAGAGAGAGAGAGAGAGAATTGTATTGTGACTTGTGTTTGTGGTGTGTGGAACTTTGAGTGCAAATGCGCGGTTATATATAGGGGAGGGAGAGGGAGTGCCAAGTCGGACTCCACGTTAGACATTTGCGGGACCCATATGGACGGTCAAAGGATATGAGAGAGAGATGGGAAGGAAAAAAAAAAAAACAATACTTCTGGTCTCGGACGATGTAGGGTGAAAAGGGGGACAGGTGGTGGCCCACAACAGGTAGACATGGCACGAAATGAGGCAGGCATGTGGGGTTAGGTGATGGCCATGTCAGCTTAAGCAACAGGGGCGGCAATATGGTCTTTTCACGACTGTAAATATAAATGTAGATTATATAGATAACGTAACGGGCAACCACGCGGCTGTGTTTATTGGGGTGAGAGTGTTGGGGATTGACAGCGATGGTTTGCCGGCGTGTGAGGCAACTGCTACTGTTACAGCCGTGCCACGTCAGACAGTTGCCTAACAAAATTAAAAAGGATAGAAAATTTGTTGAATTGTCACTGTTATTGTTATGAGACAAAAACGAAAATGAAATTTGTAGTATTAGTATACAAATAAATTAAAAGAAGAATACTATACGCATCATGCAAATTTCGTGAACATATAAAAAATGTGTTAGTTTTACAAATGTGTTTCCGACCAAATTTATTAATAAGATTTCTTCTGAACAGTTCAAGTTTGACATGGTTTGTTCTTTGACTAATGTTGCTTCTAACTTCCAAATTATAGCAAGTTTGACGTGCGTGATAAGAACTTTTTTTTTTTTTTTTTTAACAAAATCTATTAATTCGAGATCAGTTATTTTTTTTAAAGTTTTTATCATTTATAAGATTCGAATCGCGGACCTGTAAATTATTTATCCAAATCCTAAATTCGTCCACCTACCAACTAAATTATGCCACTGTTAACGATATTTCTTCTTTTTTTATCCATGACTATTTATGTATTTATTTATTATTTATTTTAATAACATCATTTGGTAGTTCAACGATTTTAATTTGAAATTTTGACCGAAACTTATGATTTTAAATTCTAAACAAAGAGATCGGTAAAGTGATATGTCGTATAATATATTGTTATGGTTTTTTGGGGGCAAGACATTTGGTTGATCTTTATTTTATAAAGAATGTCTCCTTTCCTCAGAGGTAGCATCGATGATTTTCAAATATTGCATAATAAAAAGCGTTTTTTGATCATTTCAATTAGAATTATATCCATAAAAATGCTCTTAATCAATATTTCATTAACATTTTAATATGAATTTAGACACATTTTACATTAGATAGTGTCTCCAAATATTTAGAGGTCTTTATTAAAAAGAAAATGACAATACGTAATTCAAAATAAAATAATTAAGCTACTTCTTTTGTGTCTACTACATGTTTCCTGTACAACACAGAGAATTTGTAAATTCTCGTGACCATGGTGAAGATATATATAATAGAAGAGAGAGCAGCAGAAAGTAGCTGCCATTTCAGTATAAAAAAAAAAAAAAGAAAAAAAAAAGTAGCTGCAATGCAGTCAAATTTTTTACCATAACTGTGGCTCTCACGTGCCCGCTTTCTTTCTTGTTCTCCTTGCAGAATTACTTTGCATGTAAATGAAATTTATGTCATGTACAAAAAAAAAAAAAATTAATATTAGTATGTTAGTTTTGTAATATTACATGACCAGTTTTACAAAATTAAAGAAAAAGGTCCGACTAGGTACTGACCAAACCATACCGTGAAAAAAAAAAAAAAAAAAAGTATTTTGTAATTTTGTAAAGAGATATTCTTTATTTATTTTTATTTTTCTATTTTTGATTTGAGATATCTCTTTTGAAGCCATTTTTTTCTTTTAATTTTATAGAAATAAAAATAGAATTGCCGATAAAAATTGTATCCATCTGTATAATACAATACAAAATACAATAATATATATATATATATAAACTATATAATAAAGTTAAAGTAAAGAAATATCTTTTTTTCGAGCATTATCTTTTGTGTAATGTAGCATAGTAATTATTTATTTTTCTCAATTTGGAGAGATGGCTGAGTGGATTACAACGTCGGATTGCTAATCCGTTGCATGAGTTATTCGTAATGAGGATTCGAATCCCTCACTTTCCGTTTCCGTTAGTTTTATAATATTATATGACTAGTTTTACAATATTAAAGAATTAGTTTTATATCGTTATAAAAATAAATGTTCATTAATACATTTTAATGAATTTAAAAACAATTTTCACATTTAATATAAAAATAGTATATTGACAGTTTTATGAGAGGCATGGGTCGACGGCTTATAGATTTTTTATTTATAAAAAAATTAAGATTCAATTTATAACAATACTGCAGAATCATCGTTATAACATTACAAAACTAAATGTTCATTTACACATTTTAATAAATTTAAAAACAATTTTCACATTTTATATAAAAATAGTACGTTCACATGAATTTAAAAATAATTAGGGTGCATCATGTAAGCGTTTTTCATTTGTTATTTTTCGAAAATAAAAACAAAAATTAAAACAGTGTTTTTAGTTTCAGTTTCAAAATCTGAAAACCCATATGGTAGTATATGCAGAAAATAGTGTTTCGAAAATAAAAACTCTAAAAACATGTCCGGTAGATTAATTAAAAATATATAATAAAAAAAATTAATATTAGCACTATAATAACAAATAATTAAGTTAAAATAAATTCCATTATTAAATAAATAATAATATATTATTATATTAATAAATAATATAATAAATTGCAATGACATCATAGATTGACCACGACAAATAAACAAATCCTCACCGGTTCCTTCAAATCCCAAACATCCATTACGCACACACCATATTCGAGCGAATTCTCCATCTAGATATCTTACTTAGAGTAAAAGTAGAAGGAGAAGAAAAAGTTTTAAAAAAAATCTACTTTTTTTTTTTTAATTTGAAGAAGAGTAAAAAAAAAAAAAAAGTGTTTTTTTTTTTAATTTTATTTGAAGAAGAAAGAAGGAAGAAGAAGGAAGAAGAAGGAAGAAGGAAGAAGAAGAATGGAGAAAGAAGGACATGATACTATGAAAGAAGGCGTAGGGAAAAAAATATTTTTATTAAAATAAAATATATGTTAATAATATGTGGCCCACTTATTTAATGACAAGGAAGTGATGGAACACACTTCATATGGAAAACAAAAATAAATTTTAGAAAAACAATTTTTTTTTTTTTTTCATTTTCAAAGTAACGGGTTAAAGTAAAAAATAGTTTTTCAAAATTTTTAAATTGTTTTTAAAAATAAGTACCGAACAAATATTTTTGAAATGATTTAAAAAAAAAAAAAATGAAAAGGGCTGTCAAAATGGGTACCTGAGCCCCTTAATTTTTGAAAATCCATTTTCAAATTGCAGTTTCATGAGAGGCATGAGTCAACGGCTTATAGATTTAAAAAAAAAATAAAAAAAATTTAAGATTCAATTTCTAAATTAAAAATAATTAAATCTTTTATTCTAATACGAAAAATGATTTCTAATGACAAATAGCAACATTTTAACTTTTCTAATATTTTACTTACCTGTCCGGATATTATTCATGAACTGTATATCTACTCTTATTTAAAGTGATTTGTATCTCCCAATTTAGACTTTTAAATAGGTAGTACGGATATGGATATGAGATACGGATACGGATATGGTACGATATAGAAATACGGTAAATCTTTAAAAACTAAGATACGGATACGGCAGGATACGTCGATTAAAATAATATATATTTATATTTAAAAAAATAATAATAATATATGAAAACATATTTGATAATTCATTCAAAATCAAAATATATTCAGAATCTAAATAAAACATGTCACGTATCTATATAAGTCATAACAATGTAACATATTACATTATCTAAATTAAACATGTCACATAAATTGTAACATATTACAAAATACAAATAAAACATACGTCACATAAGCCATAACACATTATAAAATATATAAAAAAAAAAAAAACCTCATAAAACATATTCTAAATTCCTAATCAACTTCACTATCATCAATCATCAATCATCAATCATCATTCATATTGTTAAATGATCTAGATAATTCGTCATCTAACTCTTGTTTATCAAGAGAAAGGTTTTCAATATCATGTATCTCGTTATTCTCCATGTCAATGGAATCAAAACTAAAATTTCTTTACAATTTCTTTTTGACACCTAAATTTTTAAAATTATAATTTGACCACGTTTTATACTAAAATAATTATAATATTGCCCAAAAAGTATCCTTAATGTATCCCCCAAGTATCCGTCAAGTATCCGCTGGTCAAATTTATGAAAAAGTCAACGGATACGTAATTTGGTGTATCGGATACGTATCTTGAAGTATCCGTGGAGTATTTGAACCGGATACGAGTTCAATACGAGTTACCTCCGTGCTTCCTAGCTTTTAATAGGAAGTGTCACATGATATGTGGGAGTATGCTTCTTGTATCGTTAGAGTAGATGTCATGATTAATTGATCTTCACGGTTCTTGAAAAATCCCTAACCCATTCGTTGTTAAATTTCTTTAATTATAATTTTTTTTTTATTTTTTAAAAAAAGACATTATTCATAGGTTGAAACAATTTTCCATTTTTAGTCATGTGAGATGACAAGTAATGATTCATCCACGAAACCGACATAATAGGATCATGAATTAATTTGATACAGGTTTAGAGCATAATAATTATACATGTTACCACACAAGGAAGTTTTTAAATTCAGATTAAAAAAAATTCTATTTTAAATTTCATTTAAAAAAAAATAAGTGTTGTCATTACTTAATAAGCACAACTACTACTGTATAATTAAGACAAGAAGACTGCTAGTAACCGTCACAATCATCATATAATATACAGTTTTTTTATCATTAAAAAATCAACCTTATAATAATATAATGACTTAACCGACATTACATTATCCTTTCATGATTAAAATTATGAATTTAGATCATCTGTTGAGTTGATTTTTATCCTGTTCTAAATAGATCTGTTGACATGTGTAATCAATGACTGTCATTTATTTATTTCATTTAAATACAAAGTCCGTGTTTTAGATTAGGAAAAAGATCAGCATAAAAGAGGATCTTGATCCCAAAATTATTTCATACTTATGGTGAGGTCATCCTTACATCATATTTATTTATTTATTTATTTGATTGTACAATTAATCAAATGCTACAATTTTTTAATTCAATTTTGGGTCTTCTTTTAGTTGAGTTAAATTGTATTTAATTAAGGAATTAAGTTGTTATAAAACTACTTAGAACTGCCACTTGTTAGTGTTAATATAATAATTATAATAAGATGGCACCAAATTGTGGAATAATGTTTGGTTAAAAGGACACAAAGTTTAAAATATTTGAAGAAATTGGAAGTTGCTGAGGTAATTCCCAATTATGTTGGTATAAATTACTAAATTTTATTAGACACTTGAGTTCATTTGATGACACATACTTGTATAATTAATTCAAGGGTCAATTTCATCAAATTTTATTATGCCATCCAATAAAAAAATAGATGAATTCAGATTATTTTAAAATTGAATTTTTTAATTTTATAAGAAAAATTATTCTAAAAGTTTGTTTGGTTTCTTAACAATAACAAAATTTATA
The DNA here is from genome assembly GCA_035582765.1 of Acer negundo. Taxonomy (NCBI): domain Eukaryota; kingdom Viridiplantae; phylum Streptophyta; class Magnoliopsida; order Sapindales; family Sapindaceae; genus Acer; species Acer negundo. The sequence goes on along the minus strand of CM069236.1, from coordinate 7,521,955 downwards.
GAAATTTTAACGAATCGAAAGCTATAAAAACAGTCCAATTCACAACCAATTTTTTTCTCAAAATGAATGGTAATAAATCAGTTAAATAGAAAAACAAAACCCATTATACTATTAACTCAGATTCTTAAACCTACCTAACAAATATAAATTTTCAAAATTCACCAAAAAAAAAAAAAAAAAAAAAAAAGGAAATTTGATTTATTGACAAATCTGAAACCGAAATTTCTACTCAAAGGCTAAAACAATCAAATTTGAGAAAACTATAGAGCATCACAAAGTATTTTGATGACAGATGTATGGATCATCTTGACGATTCTAACATTATAGTACATCATTTGATGAGAAGGAGTTGATCTGGTGGTAAAATCTCTCACACTTGTACAACAAGGTTGCAGGTTCGAGTTATTCCCTTTCCCAAAAAAACTTCGAATTTATGTATTAGTGTAGTACTTTAAACAAAAAAAGAAAGTATAATACGTCATTCACCCCTCTATTGAAGCTCCAAAATGTGTTTTTTTTTTTGAAGCTTTTACTATTGTCTATTGGTAAGATACGAGCCACTAACTTGAGAGTCATTTGTTCAAACCCCAAACTTATCCATCTGAGCTACGCCCCTGTGGGCTTCTAGACCAATTTTGACCCAAACAAGAAAAATGTTGGTGATATATAAAAAAATAATTAATCAAAATGATAGTTCACAAGTAGAAGTATATAGATGAGTAAAGATTTGTTGTCGTTGTTAAAGAGTCCGTGTGAGGACGGGTGTCCACATTTTGGAGGCATGTGAAAATTTCTTACTTTCATCCTGCAAAAGTCCAAATTTTGATTTAAAAAATAAAATAAAAGTTTTTAGAGATAAGGGAGTGAAAGATATATATAACTTCCTTTGTCTCCTCGTCAAGGTAATTAGGTTTTTATTGGAAAAATTATTGTGGCAGACCATGACTTATATCTTTCAACGATTTATATAACCCAAACAAAAATGGTGGGCATATAAAGAGCTTTTTGGTTTTGGTTTGTTCAAGCACTCAAACCACAAGGACTCTCTTCCAAAATAAGTCATGCACGAGGTAAATCATATTATTCATTTCAATTTTCATACTAAATTCTTGTTTTTTATTTTTTATTTTTTATTTTAAATAAATCTGATACCGAATAAATTAAAGGTAATTTAAATTTATAAGAGTTAAATAATCAGCTCTGTACACAGATTTGTAAAACTGTTGCAGAAAACATGCATGCATACAAAATTAATTAATTAATTAATTAAGCTGTTGTTAACTGTTATTAAGTAGCTAGTGTGTGTTAAATTTGAAGGTGTGTTATTGTTAATCATTCTTCATTAACTGATGGACTCATGGATTGATAATAATAATAATTACCGGCCAACAAAGAAATCTGTATTCACCCCAGAATCTCAGTTGTCTTTTACCAAAAGAATTTTTCAAGCACTAAGGTTATTTTTTTTTTGAATTTTTGTATATTTTATCTGTTTTTTTTTTTTTTTTTTCATATTTAAAAAAATCGAAATAAGCAGTTCTTATACTTAAACTTTTTTTCAAATTTTATTAATATATTGAGCTTATCATTCTTTAAAAATTGATATGATTTAATCAAAAACACTACCGAGCTAAAATAAAAAATCCGTTATTAGATACTTGCTATATATATATATATAATATGTTTATTATTATTTTTATTTTAACACGTGCCTTAACATTTTTCCTTAAAAATAGTGAAGAAATGTAAATTTTTAACAAGCAATTTAAAATGTTAAATAATAGATTTACTTTTACGGTTCTCGATAAGATTGTGTTTACATTCTATCTTAAACATTAAACATTTTTTTGACTCAATTAATTATATTAATGTGGTCAAAACTCAACCATCATGAATCTTCCAAGTTGTAAAAATTGATGGATTCTTGGGATACACTTCCAACCTCAACGAGAACAACAATTGGTTAATGAAGCTCAAAAACATGGAGAATTTTAAGAACAAAATTATTGTTTATAAGTGCAAGTTGATGACCGACCGTACAAAAGTACAAATTTTGTACAACTGTATTAAACATACAAATTAATTACATTAATAATTCCATAACACAGTCTTTAAGGTGCTCTGTGTTCCTAATAAGGAAGCTTTGCATTTGCAAATTGCCCTGGTTTTATTGTAAACTCAATTAGCCTTCTAGACAAAGCAATAATCTTTACTTTGGTGGACAATCTTGTTCCCCCTTAGGCCCTTATAAGTGGGAGTTTTCCGAACTGTGTTTGTAACGATCTCGCTAGGTTCCGATTGATCCCTCATCTGACCAATACGGATTATTATTTTTGTTGTTGTTGTTGTTTTTTTAAAAAAATCATACTACAAATCAGTTAATCAGGTGATCATGATTATGTAAAAATAAATAAAACATATCTTATATATCATGTTTGGACTTGGATTAAAATTGTGATTATGGATAACTATATAAAAAGCTAGATCTTGATTATGGCCTGCTTATAAGTTCTTGTCCAAAAAAAAAAAAAAAAAAAACTTAATTGCCATTCCCACCTAAAGAATAAGTTATATATGATTCCCATTTATTTTCGTTCTTAATTAGTAAATATACCCGATAGTCTTTGCATATCGTGATCTCGTATAAATTCTAAGAGGTTAATGATCATATTTTAACATATACGTATAATTGGACTTGAATTCTAATACGCAGAGAGCATCTAATGACTACAAGATAATGGTGGCTCAAGTGATATATCTTTCAAACTTACACCATTGAAGTTGTGAAGCTGAGAGTTCGCGTCGTATCCCCTTGATCCTTGAATTAATTGTAATAATTAAAAAAAAAAAATGTTTGTGAATAATCTTATTTATATTATGGAATTTTGTTAACAGAACATTTTTGTACTCATATAATGAACTATATATAAATCTTACAAGTAAAAAAATCAAATGCGAATTTTTAATTTAAAGATATACAATCTATGTACATAGATCATAGTGTTGGATGCATGATTAATTTTTCAAACAATTTTATTATGTCCCGATGTTTGTAAATGTAACCTCGTTGAAAACCGTAGAATCAAACACAAAATGAGAAGATCTGGGATTTTGTTTTGTTTTTTTAGGTAAGATTACATGATAATATTAAACAGACTAGGAAACAAAATGGTAGGTAAGTCAAGTCAACTTGAATTGTTGCCAAAAATACTTGAAACAATTATTTCAAATTTTTAGGTCATTAGAAATCCAACCCTACAAAATGTGCACACGAACCATGATTCTGATCCCTACTTCGAAAATTAAATAATATTTAGATATTATAATGCAATTTTAATTATTTGGATATAAGTTTAATTAGTTATTTTTGTAAGATGTCAGATTCGTTGGATTTATCTTTTTCAATGTTATTTTTACCTAATATGACTTGATGGTAAGAGAACGTTCAGTTCAATCTGATAATGTTCTAGATTTGAGCTGTAAGTGGTATTTAAAAAAAAAAAAAAAAAAAAACTAAAAATTATTCAAAAAAACAATATATTTAATCAAGATCCTTTCACATTTTTAGTTGGTTTCTCTCATTACTTTAGATTATAAACCAACTTAAAAAAAATGGTTATTTATTTATTATTATTATTGTAAGGATTGAATATGAAATATATTTAAGAAAATAATAACCAAACACTATTTTTTTAATGAACTGTGATATCATGTGTGTGTTTTAAAATAAGAATTATTAGATTACAAATCTAACCGTAATCTCTTAAAAAAATGGTTATCTTTTTCCATTTTTCTAATAGATGAATGATAATTATTCTGTTTGAGTTCTAATTGTTGAAAGATAATTATTCTGTTTGAAATCCACAGAAAGAATTTACGGTATCAAAGTGGAACAAACGTGTGGTAGCCGAGGAAAGTTTAAGGAAAGTGAAGACCGAAGACCAACAATTTGTTGCCACACGTTTGGTAATTAATTAATAATTATATACTTCAAACGGAGAAAAGTCCATGATGATTGATGGATGCTACTAACATGCTTTTTATTAACTAGAAGGGTTAGTTCTTGTGTATGCATCCATCCTTTGCATTTTTTAAGTTTTGTAGAGTCTGATTTTTTATTTTAGTGTGAGTTGTAAAATAGATATCCGGACTCTATATATAGTATTTGATTTCAGTTAACCCGTGATCCTGGTCAATGTCAGATTTTTTTTTTTTTTTTTCTTTTAAGTATTACAAGTTATAAGTTATAACTATTATAATATGACTGTCGGGACCTGTCAAAATCAGATAGTATATATGCGGGCCGGATAGCTATTCCACAAACTAGGAAAAAACTTTCCATTCATATTTATAAGATACGTATAATGAGACTCAAACCCCTCATCTACCACCTTGGAAGGGAGGTGATGTGCCAATCAATATAAGATTTAAAAAATGAAAAAAAAAAAACATGGGAGGAGGTTGAGTTGCACGTGATAGGCAAGCAGCCGGAACCATCCTCTTCGGTTGTTCAAGGAAAATTTCATGTGATATATATAAAACAAAACAAACCAAACCAAAAATGAAAAAAGCAACTGAGATTCTGTAAAAACTTTTCCAGTCAAAGTTTTACTTTTTGACTCTTTTTACTGAGTTCCTTTTTGACATGGTCCAAATGTCCACGAATAATACATAGTTGACAACGTCTAGTGGAATTTGGCTCGACTCTTCTTTCTGTGCTTTGTGTGTTGCCTTGAAATTTCCCTACACTCATTTCACTTTAAAGTTATAGAAACAAACGACATCAGTTAAATTTATCACAGGATTGAAATATTTATTAAAATAAAAGTAGATTATAACTGATGCAACATGTTTAAAATGTCCTCTTCTATTTTAATATTTATATTAGAATTTAAAAAAGAAATAAGAATTTACTCAAATCTATTTGGTTGGAACCCAGAAAATGTTGTTGGGCTGGACTATAATAAGTCAATTCTCATGGTTTGAGTGGCCCTCCTTAATTCTCAATATTGAGACATAAAAACTTTCATGCTTTTATTTCCAAACATGTTCCGGTTTTATATATGACAAGGATCCCCTTCTCACCTACCTCGATCCTGATCCTTTATATAGGGACAAAAACTAAGAAGAATTAGGAACCATATATAACATGAAAAACACTATCTTCAGGAATCTAATTTGGTAGAAAAAACTCCTAGTAGACTTGGTCTCCTATCGTGAGTTGGTCATGAAACCTAACCATACTCGACTCATTCTCCAATCTCCATGCATACACTTCATTTAGCCTGATAATGTTCCACATTCCGGTTACTACCATTGTAAATGTTATATATTTAAGTCTCCTAATGCATCCTCCGCAATACAGTTCAAAGTCCATGTAATTCTTAACATATGGTTAATTTTATATTAATTTAGGAGTATTGAAATTTAATCTCCTTGAACCACTTGATTGAAATTTAAGTAACCTTACAAATCTTGTACAATAACAATATCATAACCTCTGTAAAACAAAGTTAGAACTACGTTTAATCTTCTTAACACATCATAGGTGGCCACCCATTTGTTCCCACACTATCAAAATGGCAATTTTTGGTAAAAAGTATGACACTAATGACCGTTCCATCTAATTTCGTTAACTTACTGTAAAATGAGTGGTATTTTGGTAAATAAGGGGACGATATTGATTTCCAAAAAAAATCTAAAATAAATTAATGTCATCCCCTTATTTACCAAAATACCACTCATTTAACGATAAGTTAACGGAATTGGATGGAATGACCATTATTGTTACATTTTTTGCTAAAAATGACCATTTTGAAATGAAATCCCTATCTAATGGCTATTTTGATAGTGTGGGAATAAATGGGTAGCCACAAAGGTAATTATCTATTTTTTTTTTTAGAAGTACAAATATGTTACGACTCGGCAGTTCACTTCATTAACAAGGCAATTAATTGGGCTGGGCTCAAGCCCATTTTAAACAAAAACAGAGCAGGCCCAGCCCAATTTAAGAAAAAAAAGGCAAAGCTACACACGCCGCAAGCGCAAAACAAGTAGAAACTGATCAAACAAGTCCTCTCTCTCTCTCTCTCTCTTAGCTGCTCGACGGTGGCCCAGATTTAGAGGCTTTTACACTGCAAGAACCGCTTTTTTCTTCTCAAATTTATCCTTCTTCATCGTTGCTCAATAAAACTCTCGCTCTCTCTCTCTCCCTCTCCCTCAATTTTTCTCTGTAACATTGTCACAGACTACCAGATTCAAGACATATTAAGGTTCGTTTTTTTTTCTTTTTCCTTTTCCAAAAAATATACGATGTCATTTCATTTCATTTTATTTATTTATTTATTTTTATATAGTTTTATCAAAAGTTACTAGTTTCTTGAATCTCATGTTCTATTGTTGCTTATATTGAAGATTCTTGTTAGCTGTTGATTTTGTTTGCGTTGTTTCTTTTTTTTTCTTTTGGAGCTGCTGTGATATTTTTTGTTTGTTTGTCTGTTTGATTTTTTTTGAGAAAGATGTGAACATAATTTTTACCTGCTATGTTTGTTGAAATTTTAAACAAGTTATAATCTGAGCTTAACTTAGTTAGTAGATTGCTGCATTTGTTTTAGCTAAGAAGAGGTACTTGTTTCTTTTTTCTCGTACATTTTCTCAGTGACCAAACAAAGGTTGGATGGATACTTGTTTTAACATATGAATTATCTAAATGAACTTTAAGCAGCTCTGGCTCAAAAAGATAACAGCTGTAGAAAACGGTTGGGCTAACGTATAGGTTTTACTTAGGTGACTCTTCAAAATATATCATAATAGCAATGTAATAGTTTAGTTAGGGTTTTGGAAGCAGGAATTGGAGACTCGCGGATTTTATAATTGTCTGTCCCTCTATGATAACATGTATTGAGACAAATAATGTAGGCTAGGCAAAGTCTGTGGTTGCAAATTGCAGTTGATAATAGTGATTGAGCTATGAATTACAATGTTCATTCTTAATTTATTCATAAATGGTAAGAAATAAATATTTTTTAAAATACTACAAAAATAACTCCACTACTATTTGAATCTCCGTAAAAGTCTTCTCTAGCCACTCTTTTTTTTTTTTTCCCTTCAAACTCTCATTTATTTTTTATTTTTTATTTTTTATATAGAAACACGTGATATTACCCCAATCATTTTCAACTCCACTACTATTTGTATCACATGGCGAGAATGTGATTGAAGAAAAACATTGATGACAAATGATTCACAAATATTTTACTTCTAGTAGCATTGACATCTTAGTCGAGATTTGAGATTTTTTGTGTGTAATTTTTATGGAAGAATGGTAAAGAAAGGTTTGTAATAATTAATGTTTTTAAAGTGTTACTATTAATATTTGATTAATGTTGTAGTAGAAATGCTTGTCTTGTATGTTGTTGAACTTTAGGAGGAGGGCTTTTTTTGTTTCTGCACTATTTCTCAATTTTTTCTGGTATCCTGTGTTGTATCATATATTAAGCTGTGAATCTTTGATTAGTTTATTCAATTATTCATTTTCATATCACTTAATATTCATTTTTGGTAACTTAATACTCCTTATATTGTTTAACTGAATATAAATCAGGATTGCTCCTTCTAATTTGGTTGTCTGCACCCTTAATATGGATTTATGAAGGAATTAGTTATTAATCGAATTTGTGGATTAAAAAATGTGTATTGATTAAGGATAGGTTTCACACGTCCATTTATATGATCTTTGTTAGACAATGTTTTAAAAGAGCGAGGCAGGTTGAGGCATTTTTTCCTAGTGAGGCAGGGCAAGCGCCTCGAGGCGGTCGCCTTAATTTAGAAATGTTAAATAGTGCAAAAAAAAAATTAAAAACACAATTCTAAAATAGGAACAAGCAGTAAGGCTGTGTTTGGTATAAGGGACAGATGGAGGGAGGGAGAGTGATTTGGGGGGGGTGGGTTGTGGGGCAAAGACAAAAATACCCTCCAATTTTTTAAAGGGCAATATAGTAATTTTATAAATTATATACCAATCCATCCATTCAACCCTCTTTTCAATACCAAACAACATGGAAGATATATATTATCCTCTCCATCCCAAGACAAAAATACCCTCCATTTTTATACTACCCTCCAATTTTTTAAAGGGCAATATAGTAATTTTATAAATTATATACCAATCCATCCATTCATATAGTAATTTTATAAATTATATACCAATCCATCCATTCAACCCTCTTTTCAATACCAAACAACATGGAAGATATATATTATCCTCTCCATCCCTCCTACTCTCTTTCCCGCTTAATTCATCCATCCCTCATACTCTCGCTCTCTCCTATCAAACATAGCCTAAATATATATGATTCTAATATAGACTTGAATTATGAGAAATTAATTTGAAAACTATATCTGTGAAAAAAGAAGAGAATCATGTCATGTTAATGGCATTCAATATATATATATATATATATAATGTATATATATATTGAAAGTGCATTTAATATTTTCTTAAACATCAAAACCTGAAGTTACTACTCCCAATTAGATAAAGGAAAACTTAAATTACATGGTAAATATGATGCATGGTAGGGGTTTGGTTCTGCCTTTGTCGAGCTTGAAGGGGTGTTGTTAGGGTTTCTTTAAATTAATTTTTATTTGGACAAAAATGCCCTTAAAGTCACATCCCAAAACTCACCGTTTTTAGCAATGTTTTAAAATGCGAAAGGCTATACGAGGTGGTCATGCCCCCGTGAGGCGAGGTGGTTGCCAATGGTAAAACACTATATATAAAAACTCTAATATTTTGTAGATACAATCATACAAAGTCAAAGGATATTTGAAATTCTTAATTTCTATAGGTTTCCAATGTGGCTCATAATTGAAAATTTGCCTTCTCAATATTTATCAATAAATGAATTATTTCTACGTGGAGCTTTTGGTCTATTTCAAAAAACATTAATTCCTATATGATAGGAATTTGTATTCTCAATATTAATTGATAAATGAATGCCATTATGCATGGAGGTTGTGGTGAGTTTGGTGAGTTGCCTTTGTGCCGCCTCAAGCAGAATAGGCGGACTAGCCCTAGTAGAGGCCAAGGCGGACTAGTCCCAGTAGAGGGCCAAGGCGGCCGCCTCGAGGCACCTTTGGCCACTAGGCGGCTGAGGTGCGCCTTGATTCGATTTTTTAAACACTGGTTTTTATTTATCAAATAAATCATGCTTCCATAGCCCAAAACGCACCGTTTTGGGTAGAACTGGCAATTTCACCCAACTCACTAATTTGACCCAAATCCACTCGCCAAAAATGGTTGATGGGTCTAACTTTATTGGGTCAGGTCATTAATGGGATGGTTACTAAATCCCAAAAAATAATAGTTTGGGTTTGGGTTTATCTCTCAGAATCCATTAAAACCCATTATATTTATTTTACATCCAATTTTGTACCTACAAAATGAAACCCTAAATTTTCTAAATTGATTAATAAAAATGTTTGTAAACCCTAAAACCTATAAACCAATATTTTTTCTTCAATTCCTCTATTATGCTATAATGATAAATATTGATATTTTGGCGACCTTCATCCATCGATTATCACCATTCATTAAGGTACGATTGTTTATGTGATTGATATAAATATTTCATCATTAATTCATTAACCATTCACGTTGGTTTGTTAGTTTATTCATGGTGCGAAACAATTTTATTTATTCACTTTCTTCTATTTATATATTTTTTTTCTTTAAAGTTGAGATGAAATTCAAATTTCTTTTGTTAGTTTGGTCAACATCCCCAATTTTTATATGAACTTTTGACATAATTTTGTGTACGTGATTAATATTATTTTTTAATAATCAATTTATTGTAGTTAATAGTCAATTTTTGTCACATATGCATATGGATTGACATACATTTATTTTTAATTTAATTTAATTTAATTTTAGACATGAGTTATTATTACATTATAATATGCTGTTTATATTTATGTTATGACTTATGAGTATTCAAATATTTTTATATTTTTCTTCCTTACTTTTACAATTTAAATTATTAATTACTAAAAGTAAAAAAAAAATAACAGATTAAAAGGATCAGTTTTGGGTGGGTTTGGGTTGTGTAAAATTTGATTCGACCTATTTACCATTTGACACGTATACGATTTGATTCGACCCATTGCCTGGTCTATTTTTGGGCAAAACATGGCCCAAAACTTATGCCACCGCCTCAAGGTGAATCGGCCTTGGCTGCCTCATTGCCTTAAGGCAGTATTAGGTTTATAAAACCTTGAGGCTCGCTTCTCAAAGCAATGGATGGCTGAGGCGGTGTGAGGCACGCCTCAAGGCAGCTGTCTCAGCTGATTCTTAGAACATTGTTGTTAGATGTAGAAGGACTTTTTTTTGGTAGCCTATTCTTTTGTGAAATCGTTGCTTTGTTTTTCTTTGTTGGGAAAAATATGTTTCAATGGCATGTACTTTAGAATGAAGATAACTACTACCAATGTAACAGGAGCTAACTGATTCAGTCTACTGTGGATTTTTTATGTTTTCCATTCATTTTGAGGTAGTTCTTGATTAGCAATTGTTGTGCAAATTAAATGAACATTGCTTATGCTTAAGATACCTGTCGTATGCGCTTAACTTGAATAAATACGAGAAAACTAGTCTAAATTTATATTTTCTAGAGTAATAACTTGTCTAAAGTAATATCAACATATATAAACTAATAAACTTAGTTGATCATTTGATCTCGATCCTCAAAGTATAAGGTTAGTACAAATACAACTTGTCTAATGTAGTGTGATATTGTTTGTCACGATTATATACTGTGTGCTATTAGCAATCTGTTATGGTGTTTTGCCAATTGTGTGTGGTTATCAAGTGCTTTTTCTGATTTGGAAGGAAGGGCGTATGCATTGTGTTACTATTGAGACCGTTAGAAAATCTAAAAGAATTGTGGAACGGTGGTCAGGAATGGCGGTCCAGACTGCAGATTGATGGTAGCAGTTTGAGTGACGAGAGGCACAATTTGGGTTCCTGAATTATAAGGAAATTGATATTGTTTTGGAAAAGTACTTTAGACTATTTCTTTTATTTTATATTTTAGTTATCTTGTTTTATTTATGATTTAGACTATTTTCCTATTTTAGACTAATCGGATAGAAGATTAATTCTAGTATAAATAGAACTATATTTTTTAGGGTTGTTATCTTTTGGATGTTTTATCAATAAAATTGACCCGGTTAGGGTTCATCTTGTTTCTTTTGAATTCAGTTTTTCTCAGTTAATTGCTTAGAATAGCTTGGGCTAGGGTTAGGTAAATTATGTTATCTGATTCTAGAGATGGATCGCTCAATTCTGCGAGTGGTTTGATTTAAATCTATCTAACTTTGGGTACAAGTTAGGGCTTGTTGTTGGATCCTAATTAAGGTCTTCAACAGTTACACTTACGGGACACATTCAAATGGTGCCAGGGATGACTGAATTATTTAATGCAGTGACCTGTCTATAGCAATATTCACTCTCTGGTCCATAAACCATATTACTTTATATAGGTTTACTGTATATTATTGATTTAACTACATACCATTCTAATGTTACTGCTGGTTTAAATTACTTTGTCTAGAGCAGACTGTTTATTTCAAGTTTGGATGACATTGTCATTTAATTAATAGTTGCATGTTGGAAAACCTTGGAGCACAATTAGCTACAAGTTGATTTTTCTTGGAGATTTTTGCGAGTTTCCATACGAAGAAGACATGTTGACCTGTCATGTTATTTTTATAATTTTATATCCCGAGTATGGTTATTGAAATGCCATCTTTATAGTCAACTTTATTTAGACAGCTTGCATTGTCCATAATTTACTTATTTTAGGTTGTTTTGTTGCAGGAAAATGTACATAATATTAGTTTCATTTCATTTGGTTTGGTGGCGTTCCTGAAAATTTATTATTTTTGTGTCAGTTTTGCTGGTTAAGTTAGATTATAGCTGTCTAATATTGTGATTTCACTGCAGATGTATGAGCTGTATATGTGACGAGATCCACATTCTTGTAATGGGTGAGTTCTTTCTTTCATTGCAAATTTTGAGGAAAAACCTGGTTTTGAATTGTATCTTTCAAGTTTTTGGTTGTAAATGCAAAGGGAGCATCATATTGGAGTTGTAAAATTTTAGTTATTAGTGCCTCTACCAGTCCAACTAATTTACATCCATCTGTCAATATTCATTTGTTTAATTCTAGAATTGGTTATAGTAAAATATACTACACATAGAAGTGCTGATATATATATCATTATTAGCCTTTTAACTGATATGTCAAAGGCTGAGCATATAAGTGTTTCTCCCTCCGTGAGTAGTCAGACTGGAGATAGTTCATTCCCCAAACAAAGTACATCTGAACAGACATGTGAACTTGGTGCCAAATGTATGCACAGTGAACCATCAGAAGTAAAACATCTGCTTGGTTCTATAGCGGTAGAAAATGAGCCACGGGAAACAAGTTCTGCACCAAACAGCTGTGTAATTAATGAGAAACAACAATTAATTTCTGGAGAAGCGCTGGACAATGCTTTTAATAAATGTTTGGGACAGCCAGCTGAAAAGGTGAGCAAAGGTATTGAAACAAATGAAATTTCATGCCCTCTACAAAATATATCAGAGCAGAAACATGAATTTGGCACTGAGCGTATACATAGCGAACAATCAGAACAAGTGGATCGCATCATACTTAATGAACATGGAGAAGCCAATACGGTGATGTGCGCTTTTGTTGATGATGATAAGTTGGGGCCAGTATCTGAAGATATGTGCAATTATAGTCTAAGAGATACTGAACAGAACCTTGATTTTGGTTCTGGACACGAGTGTAATGAACTTGATGCTGAATGTACACATAGTGAACCATCAGAGCAGAAAGATCAGCTTGGTTCTGGAATCATTCAAAATGAACCAGCAGAAGTTGATGACATGATACCCACTAATGGTGTTAAGGGAAACTTGCAACCATATTCTGAAGACTTGACTGAGATTTGTCCCTCAGAACCGTTGGAGCCACATCCTGGACATGGAATCAAGAGTATGGAGATTGGTGAAAATTCATGCCTTCAACATCCTATATCAGTGCAGACACCTGAGTTCAATGTCAGAATCAGAAACTGTGAACTCACTAGTGGTGTTGAGGGAAACTTGCAACCATATTCTGAAGACTTGACTGAGATTTGTCCCTCAAAAACTTTGGAGTCACCTCCTGAAGAAGGAATCAAGAGTATGGTGACCGGTGAAAATTCATGCACTCAACATCCCATGTCAGAGCTGACACCTGAGTTCACCGTCAGGATCAGGAGCTGTGAACCACTGGAAGTAAATCGTAAGGTTGGCTCTGAACTTCTACAAGATAAACCCGTGGAAACCAGCACTGCCGCATCTTGCTGTATCTCCACTGAACAATTGGGGCCATCTCCTGATCTTGTGAATAAAAGCTCTCCTATTGAACATTTAAAACCACCTCCTGAAGTTTCTACTATGATTCCTATTGCTGAAAATTCTGCACCGCCTTCTGATGACATGGCTAGAAATTGTCTTGAAGAGTCAGAAACACAAACTAAGTATGCAGAGAAAAATTTTAAACACATGGGTCACAAGGGCCAAAACACTTCAAAATCATTAAACAAAAAACATTCGTCGATAGGCAGTGACAGAGTCCTTCGCTCAAGATCACAAGAGAAACCTAAAGCTCCCAAGTCAAATAATAATTTGGCTGATGTTAGTTCCCATGGAGAGAAAAAAAGGAAGAAGAAGAACAATAAGAGAAGAGGGAAGACAGTTGCTGATGATTATTCAAGAATCAAAACACAACTAAGATACTTATTAAACCGAATAAACTATGAGAAAAGTCTGATTGCTGCTTATTCTGGAGAAGGCTGGAAAGGACTAAAGTAAGTGCATTGCATACTTTTCTGATAATTTTATTTTAGAGCATCATAGTTATAACATCACTTGATTGCTTTTATCAAGAACTTCAATTTTATGCATTCAATTTTTAGGAAAGAATTAAAGCACTAAGCTTGCACTAAGCTTATACTTATCTAAACTTTACCTAAGTTTTTTTATAACTTATGATTGATTGTTAATAAAGCAAAAGAAATAAACCCTAACTACTTATTGTTAATAATGATAACGTGTTACTAGATTTTTCAAAAGTTTAGTTAAGGCTTAGATGAGAAGAGTTTCTAAGTTCAAAGATAGAATGTTGTTGCTTAATGCTGAAGTCCTCAATAATGCTTGACTTGCATTAAATTATACACACACACACACACACACACACACACACACACACACACACACACACATATTGTGATGCCTAGTGTGATATGCATTCTTTTTAATTGTGTCGCGATTGTGTAATCTTGCAGCCTTGAAAAGTTAAAGCCGGAGAAGGAGCTTCAACGGGCCACATCTGAAATTCTTCGTCGCAAATTGAAAATTAGAGATTTATTTCGACATCTTGATTCACTATGTGCTGAAGGAACATTTCCAACATCTTTATTTGATTCTGAAGGACAGATTGACAGTGAAGATGTAGGAATACTTGTTATAACTAATGTTCATTGATGAAATTCTTAAATATGATTTTTTGTTGATAAATAGTTTGTATATCGAAATTGTAAGGCTTAGATATTCTCTTATGGCAGATATTCTGTGCAAAATGTGGGTCCAAAGACTTGTCTCTTAATAATGATATCATACTCTGTGATGGTGCCTGCGATCGTGGATTCCACCAGTACTGCCTGGAGCCACCTTTATTGAAAGAAGACAGTAATATCCTAACTACCTAATTGATGGCAATAAGTTGGATTGGGGGTTCCTGGGTTACATATTTCTTAGTCATTTATACTTATTTCTTTTTCCTGACAGTTCCTCCTGATGATGAGGGTTGGTTGTGCCCTGGATGTGATTGCAAAGTTGACTGCATTGACGTGGTTAATGACTCTGAAGGAACAAATCTTTTTATCACTGACAACTGGAAGGTTAATGAGTCAATGACAAAACCGACTGCCCTTTCTATTTGAGTATTTCATTCAATTGGATTTCCTGTTCCTCATCATGCTACTATCCCATGTGCAGAAGGTTTTTCCTGAGGCGGCAGCAGCAGCTGGACATAATCAGGATCCCAACTTTGGACTTCCTTCTGATGACTCCGATGATAATGATTATAACCCTAATGGTTCAGCAACTGACGAAAAGGATCAGGGAGATGAATCAAGTTCTGATGAATCTGACTACGTTTCTGCATCTGATGAACTGAAGGCCCCAGCTAATGACAATGTGTACCTGGGGCTTCCTTCGGATGATTCAGAGGATGATGATTATAATCCAGATGCTCCAGAACCTGAGAAGAAGGTTACGCAGGATAGTTCAAGTTCTGATTTTACATCTGATTCTGAGGATCTAGCAGCTGTTCTCAAGGATGACAAGTCTCTTGGGAATGAAGAAGACACATCTGCCAGTCGTCTCAGAGACACTGATGAACTGAAGGCCTCAGCTAATGACAATGTGTACCAGGGGCTTCCTTCTGACGATTCAGATGATGATGATTATAATCCAGATGCTCCAGAACCTGATGAGAAGGTTACGCAGGACAGTTCAAGTTCCGATTTTACATCTGATTCTGACGATCCAGCAGCTGTTCTTGAAGATGACAAGTCTCCTAGAAGAGAAGAAGGCACCACATCTGCCAGTCCTCTCAGAGATGGACAGAGATTTAAAGAAAACGTGTCTTTAAATAACGAGCAGTTAAACATCTTAGAATCTGGGCAAGATGGTGGTACATCTGTTTATGAGAAAAGAAGCATTGAAAAGATGGACTACAAAAAGTTATATGATGTGAGTGTCACTTCAAAGTTTTATTTTAATGTTGTGATTTTCTGCTCCTGTCAAATGCTGCATCTGCTCTTTATTCAAAATATTATGACAGTATTTATGCATGACGTGATACATTGTATTAACGTACTAGCTACTTCCAGCATTGTGGATTATTATAGCTTTCCTGTTAGATTTCTATATTCTCTAGGTCTTTCGCATGCTTACTGGAAAGTGAGGAATTTCAAGTCCTCTTCTCTAAATTATAATCCTTTTTTTCTTCTTTCCTTTTTCACCTTAAATTGTCGTTTCAGTGGAGGATTGTTATTATTCTTCTTATTTCATACATTCAAGTTGTTTAGACTATTCCTTTATGTCTGACGGTTTTTTCTTTTGTATTTTTTTCTTTCTCATTTCTGATTTACCACTGTTGTTTTTATGTTGATCCTTAGATGGCCTCATTTCTTCCTTTGCTAACAGATTGTGTTTTCATTGCACTTTCCATTCAGTCAGTTTTATAATTTTGGTAGACCTGTGCAGTTGAGTAATTGTTAAGCGTGTATGTGTGGACAAGAGAGAACCTAGGCATGGACCAATCTCAATTAATTGTGATTGACGATACCAAAGTATAGATTCTTGGAGATTTCATTGTGGAATATGCATAGGCTGTATTGCAAAAACTATATTATATATTTTGTAGTTCAACAATCAATAATGAATCATTTTATAGGCTATTACTAATCGAACGGACTCTAAGTATGACTGTGTTTAAAGCATTTTTTTTTTTATCATGTATTATACCGTGTCAATGTCTGAAATATTACAGCTGTACAATTGTACTAATTTGGTAGGGATCAAACATTACTGTGCTTGGAATATTGTATTCCTCTTATTTTATCAGTGTCTGGCATTACTGCGTTTTTGTCTCTTGTCAATTTCATTTTTAGCATTTTCTCTCTTTAGTTTGCTGATCTCTGTTTCCATGCCCTGTTAATGTATAGGAGACATATGGAAATCTTTCTTCCGATTCAAGTGATGATGAAGATTGGACTGATAATGTTCCATCCAGGATTGGAGAAGGGTCACCGGTTTCGGCAAATGGAAAAGCTTCTGTTGTTAGGAATCAAAAGACTAGAAAGGATATAAATCAAAACCGAAAAAAGACTGAAGGTCCTCGTAAGAGAAAAACCTGTCAAAATTTGAACCCTGATGATACAAATATATTACCAGCTAAATCACATGAGGACTGCTCTACGCCTGGTTCTAGTGTTAAAAGATCAAGGTCATCCTATAAAAGACTCGGAGATCATGTAACTCAGGTAATTTGATTTCAGTATGTGATCTTCTTGATTTTTGTCATCTTCAAATCTTATTTTTTTGCCAAGATGATGTTTCATTTTCTGGTACTTTTGATTGTTTTTTCTTGAACCTCTTTTAAGAAACTATAAAGAAATCTGTAGTTTGATGCCAACTGCTTTCCTTGTATTTTGAAGTTTTAGTTTTGAAGAACTATGAAATTACTTCAACTCTAGATATTTCTGTGGTTATATCTGAGGTAGTGTTAGCTTTTTGTCTTTATGGCATTTGCAAAGCAGTTTAGTTTAACAAGAAGCCAAGATTTACTTTATTTAATTTTGTAGAGTTAGGAATACCTTAAATTTAGAGAATCTTGCTGGCTTTGGCTTTAAGGGGGATTAATCTTTTCTGACAGACACAAAATTGACTTTGCCTAAATTTTGCATGATCTCATTATTTGGGTTATATAATATAACAAAGAATAGTACGGTGTCATGCTGTTGCTCATTCTCTGTCAGGTCATATGTCATTACAAGGAAAATCAATTTGTTTTATAGTGCCTAGTTCTGCCTTTATTCTTTTCCAGTTGAAGTTTCTTTCTTTTCTCCCTTTTCTCTTTCTCCCAAAGGCAAGCATGCAAAGTCACACTTGAAACTATAGCTAATATATTATAGCCTTTTTGCTATTCAGAGACTCTACAATTCCTTTCAGCAAGATCAATATCCTGACAGAACCACAAAAGAAAGTTTGGCGAAGGAGGTTGAACTAACTTTTCGGCAGGTCATATCTTATCTCATTGTTTTTTGATAAACATTTTGTGGTTCTAAAAATTCCATTTTAACCCTGTCAAATTTTAGTAAATGTTCATGTCTTTTTTTTTATATCAATTTTGTTTCCTATTTGCAGGTTAGCAAATGGTTTGAGAATGCTCGATGGAGCTTCAACCATTCATCTTCTATGCCTGTGGACACAAGAATGGGCAAAAGTGATCCAGAAAAGGGCACCAGCATGCGCCAATCAAATAAGCAACTCCCCCAGCCAGGACCAGAAACGGTCACAAGAGTTTCCGCTTGCAATGGAACTGAAAATGTGGAATCATCCGAGGCAAGGGCTGATGTAAGGGATAGTGAAATGGCAACAGAGGAAAGCAATAGAGAAGAATCTACAATGTCAACAACTAGAACGAGAAAGAGAAAAAGTGAATTGGGTAATCAGGCATCAGACTCCAAATCAGGAATTAAGGCGACAAAGATTCTCCCAGCTGCAGCTGATTCATCAAAACCTCAAGAAACACCGACAAGTGGCCGTGTTTTGAGAAGCAGAAGGAAATCTGATGTTTGACAAAGCAAACTGTTTATACTCCTAGCTGAATTGGTATTACCATTGACCTCCGTTCAGAAGAGCAACATCTTCATATATGAGCCAGCTAGCATTGTCTCGAAGGATTAAGAAGGTAATCGCAAGATATTGATTTCGAATGAGAAGGTAATTCTGACATTGTAGTATTTGACGTGTACTTTCATGAGGTCTTTTTTCTTTTTCAGGAAGTTGCATTTTTACTATAACCCATTGCGATGATGTTAATTAAAATTTAAAACTAATTAATCCATCTAACTCATATATCTTTTACAATTTTGTTGCTAGTATGCATGCTTTATTCAATTGGTTTTGAACCCATAGACCACCAATGTCTGTGGACAGTGGCCACAATGCCTATGAATTCTCTTCCATGAACCTGTAGACTGTAGAGTACACAATCTGGCAAATTTTAGACTACTAAGCCATCAAAATTTAAACAAAGTTTTCGTTTGGCAATGAGAGAATGGTTTTCGTTTACAGGTGCACTAGTGTGCTTTCATTGGATGAGAAACACAATAAAATAAGTGAAATCAAAGATGAGTTATAAGTTATAATGTCAGGATTTAGCTACCGTACAATACTTGCGGCTGTAGTTATGAGAAAGTTATATCCTTTTATGTTTTTTTAATGTTCAAATATTTGATTTTTGTAGATCCCTTGATTGAAATCTACAACTAACGCAGTAATTATACCGAATCTATTTAGTAGCTGAAACCCATAACCTGCATGCATGGTTACTATAAATTGATGAACCATTGTAGAACAATTACTATAAAGTGATGAATCGCCAGCCTACTCTGGATAAAAATAAATCAAATTCTGGTATCCTTAGAAAGATATCAATTTTCAAATATATTATCATTTTTTTTTTCCAAATATATTATATGCACAATTTTAATTACCTTTGATGAAATTTATTAAGTTTTGATGAATTTTTTCCATGGACGATAATAAAAATATCCTTTAATTTTTTTTTTATTGTTTTAGGAAGAGAGAGATTTTTTTTTTCCGACCTTTTGAAGATGTATGTATCATAGCATCTCTAAGAGTCTTCATTGGAGTTGCATTATATGCACAATTTTAGCTTAATTAAGGAAGGAGTTGTATTTTTGTGGCTCCAAAAGGTCTTTTAAAGGCCTCCTTAAATGAGTTATGGTGTGGCTTTAGCCCCCTTAGAGCATCTTTAAGGGTTTACCTTGGAGACTCCTTTATTAAAGGGTGGATGTTGTTGTAGAGGGCCATTAGGGGGTATGTGTTATAAAAATACTCCCTTAAATGGTTCATTTAATATTTTTTTTGTTATTATTATCTTATGTTTTACTTTATAATTATTATTTATAGTGAAAAAAGAGAGTTGTTGGTAATTCAGAAAAACAAATTACCCATTAGACAATAATGGAGCTGTAGAGATTTAATACTTAAATATATGCTGATTTTTTAAAAATAAAATAAATTTAAATACGTGGAGTACACTTAAGGGGGCTGAAGCCATCCCTTAATTAAAGGAGTGAGCTCCACAAGAACTCATTTAAGGGGACCTTCAAAGGACCTCTGGGAGCTATAAAAATGCAGCTCCCCCCTTAATTAAGCTAAGAGGGGTCTCTAAAGGAGACTCTTGGAAATGCTCTTAGGTTAGTTACACGTATTTAAGTTTATTTTATTTTTTGAAAAGTAGCATATATTTAAGTTTTAAATCCCAACAACTTTTTTTTATTGTCGAGTGAGTAATTCGTGTTTTTTTTTCCACTATAAATAATAATTATAAAGTAAAACATAAGATAATAATAAAAAATTATTAAAAGAGCTATTTAATGGAGTATTTTTGAAACACATACCTGATACCCCTTTAATGACCTATTACAACATCTACCTTTAAATGATAGGGTCTTCAAGGAAGACTTTTGGAGATGCTCTAATATAAGCATTTGTTTCTCCTTGACCAAAAAAGAAAAACTAACGGGAGAAAAGTTTATGGAGAGTTTTTGATGCAGCTGGGGCAATTTTAGCGGAAAATTGACAAGGCTCTCAAAATCTATGATAAAGAAATTAAGTCATAATTGATCAATATCTCATCTCAGTTGTTCATTTGTGTTTTTCTCTCTACGATTTTTTCATTATTTTCAATATCTCATCTCAGTTGTTCATTTGTGTTTTTCTCTCTACGATTTTTTCATTATTTTCTTTTTCTCTTTCTCCCTCCTCCTCTACATTGTTATCTTTGTCAAAATGATTTCAATGACATTATGGGTGCAAATCCGATATCATTTGTCTTTTTTAAAAAGTCTTTCAAAAGTGTTTTACATCACGCTGAAAACAAAAAATATTCACAAGCCAAGAACAATCTTCACGTACCAAGTTATAGACGTTGATTTTTCACATGACAAGATCAAAATGTGTGCACATGTCAAGACCCAAAGGACACAAAATGTTTACATGCTAAGACAACAATGTTCGCGTGTCAAAGACAAGACATGTTCGTGCCAATAAACAAAAATGTCAACAACCCAATATACATGAGTTCTCAAGATTATGTCTTCTAAATGTTGTATTCTTTTTTTACCCAGCTTTTCTCTCATTGGGTTTCTCTCTCTCTAGGGTTTTAGTGGGCTTCTCTCACTAGTTTGAATGCTTTTCTCTCTCTAGATTCGAGAGATCGTTTCTCTTTTTAATTGACCATGATTTTCTCTATAATTTCAAAATGTTTTTTCTCTTTTTTTTTAACTGTTACGCTTGGTACATTATAGACTTGTAGTGTTGTGTTGAGAGTTCAAGAAACATGGATACAGGACGAACAAAGAAAGGAAAAAACAGGAAAAAACACACAAAAGGCTAGGAACCAGGGCACCTAGCCAGGCTTATCAGCCTCCACCAACCTACTAATGCATCCAGGATAATCTTCCATCCACTAAGCATCTTTGGAAATCCCCAGCGCATTCTTTGCGAGCGCCTGGGCCATTTTGTTGAACCTTTTTTGGACATGACTGATAGTCACCCCATTTAGGCTAGATAATGCCACACTCAGAATTCCTCCTATCTTCCTCATTGAGCCATTTGACCGCAATGGCCTCATCGGATTCAATAACGCACGGGGCCAAACCACACTCAATACCAAAACGGATACAATTTTGGATTGCCACATGCTTGGCCACTCTTATGCTGAAATTTGCCTACAGAATTTGGGAACAGGAAGCTAAAACTTCACCAGTAGAGTTACAAATGACAGTCCCAATGCCAACTCGGTTACCTCCCCTGTCAATCACCGCATCGCAATTAGATTTATAACTCTCATTTTCTAGCGGCTTCCAGCAGTTAGCAGACCTGTTACCTCTCGCCACCCTTATCTGATTAACAATCTCCATCCCACGATAATCAGCTATAAGTACCTTGCTCCAACCAACTACATCTTTTACCTTATGGATATGGCAGCCATGAAGATTAGAATTTCTGCAGAACCAAGTTCTCCAAACCATAACATAGAAAAGCTCCATCTCCTCTTTATTCACAAGGCAAGAGATATCCCAAACCAGCTCAAAGAAATTGGAGTAATTAACTCTGAGGGGAGCTTTACCATACCGCCACTTCTCTCGGATGTGCTTCAATTTAACGCACTCCCACAGGAGAGTCACTAAAGGTTTTTTGGTCTAAAACCTTTTATTATTGCTAAAAAGGAAAAATTTCCAGAGGGATAGTTTTGAAATTATTCAAAATTTGAGTACAATTTATAAATTGTATACATTTCTCTATGTTAGGAGAATAGTATGAATTATTTAAAGGGATATTAACATTTTTCCCCCTAAATTTTTTTTTTAGAACTTTTAGGACACGATTTAGACGTATTGACCTTTAATCCTCCTAATTTAGAAATAATGGAAAATAAACCCCTTTGGTGACGATTTTCGTCCAGAATTTAAGTTGACCGTTACTGTTGAAGGGTAATCTAGTAATCTCAAATGTGGGAACATAATATCTATTTATAATAAATAATATATATATATATATATATATAAAACTAATGAGTGGAGGAGATTTCGCCAGGTCACTCCTCCACCCATTAAAAATTAAATATTAAATCTTATTACACTTCTCTCTCCTCTCTCATTCGATCGGTCTCTTATCTCTCTCTCTCTCATCTCTTCATCTTCATCATCAAACCACACCAGAAATCTCTCTTCTCTTCACCTCTTCTCTGTCTTAGAACAATCACATGGGAAAATCAATATTTAAAAAGGTAATGATAATACAATTTTAATTAAAAATCATTATTTAGAAAAAATTAAAAAAGTTTGAACAGATCTGGAGATTTCAAGATCCCTTCAAACAAATATTTTTATATTTAAAAAAAAAAGTTAAATAGCAAAATGAGGATCCATACTTATATACACTTGAATTGAGATATGGTAGTGAGCTAGGGTTTTGCTTGGAAAATTTTGGGATTTCTTGCTTGATCAAAAACATCAACGATCGGAGACGACGACGACGACCACTACGACGAAGAGACGACGACGATCAAAAACATCAACAATCAGAAAAAATAGAAGCGTCTCCGTACAAGCGTCCCCATCAACACCATCTCCACCACTCTTCGATGGAGGTCACAAACCAAAAAAAAAATAGAAAGAGAAGAAGAAGAGAATAGCAGAAGAATGAATAGAAGAAGAACCAAGAAAAAGAAGAAAATGGGTTAGAAAATTGATAGATGGATTTGGTGAAAGTCCATATTGGATCTCCACCGTCCATCTAATCTCCGTCGTCCATCTCATGAGATAGACGGTGGAGATCCAATCTGGAATACTAAAACAAGGGTGTTTTAAGGCTCCCTGCCACCGCAATGGTATCAGAGCCTTGATTCCTGGAGTCCAGGAAGAAAGTTAGGCTGTTTTGAATCAAATAAAGGAAATATTGGAGGAAGGTATTCTCACCTATGGCAAATACGACATCATCCTCAGCTATTTCTAATTTAGATCCCGTTCAACTTTCTTCATCCATCTCTTTACCTGCTCCTGTTAGACGAACTCAGTCTTCTAGAATCCAAAACCTTGTAGAGTATACCCATATCCTAGATGTAGGGAAAAATAAACAAATAAAAGTGTTACACGCAGCGGAAGCGATACTAAAGATGATTTAGTGACTTTTAAAATTTTTCCTTTATGAACCTTAAACCTTTTTAATCAATAAACATGCATATATATCAACAAAAGTAAATTACCTCTTGTCGCGTGATCCGATTGACTTACGTCGATGGTAATCCGCAAGACCTTCAATCCGAGCACGAACGTGGATCACCTAGGAGCGTGGTCTCCCTTTCCTTTGAATTGCAAACCTGTGAATGGACCAAACAAATACTTTCTTTTCTTTGTTAGTCACAAAACAATCAAAAGAATGTCAAAATTATTCCGGTCACTTTTGAGTTCACAATCTTATGATCGAAACTCGCGTGAACCTAGATCGATATCGTATACACAAGCTTATTGATGTTTAAGCAATTGTATACTATCAAAGAATAATTTTTCACTCCTTTTTGTCTCTCTAGAATAAAAACTCTCTTAGAATTAAGAAGAAGAAGAAAGAAAATAAAAACTCAAGCACCAATTAATTGATGTGGCCGAACCCTATAAGAACATATATATAGGTTGGCCGAATTTTTCTTCTTTTTCCTTTAGGGTTGCCGAATTCTATGTAGTATCTAATTAGGGTTGGCCGAATTTCATCATGTCACTTATATAGGGTGACTGAAATTCAACCCTAATTCTTTTTAACTTTATAGACTTCAAACCCTAATCCAACTCTTTTATTTTTATTCTTTTATTTGACTAAATAAAAAAAAGACTCCTTATTTGATTAAATAAATAATACTAATTTATTTATTTACTTATCAAACAAGTCTTTTACTTTTAGGAAAGATTTGTTTCTTTAATTAAACAATTAATCAATAAATCAATTAATTCTTATTTAATTAAAACAAATGAAACAAAATAATATTTTTAGGTCAAAACTTTAACCTAGCCGCCCCACTTATATATAGATGGGCCTAATATTATTTTCCTATTTCATTTAATCCATTGGACTTTAAATAAAAAAGCCCACATGTGAACCAGACCCATTCTTACTAAAAGAAACAAGCCCACATGTCTTTCATTAATATATTAATATAATTGAGCAGCCCATTACTTAAATAATGTGCAAATTATATTCTTAATATATTAAATGCAATTCTAGATGGACCCTTAAATTGGTCCGGTAGAATATATCAAGTGATCCATGCAAGTCCGTGTGGATTGGGGATCTTGGCGGGCCATCTAAATTTAAGCTTCAATAGACATAACCTAATCACAATCAACAAATGATTCACTTAGGTCCGATCCATTAATTTTAACTCATTCCACTAAAGAGCTAAAACTGAACTCTTAAATAAAGATAGAAAAGGAAGATGCTCCTCATTCATACCCTAGACAATCATATTGGAGATAGTGTATCCTCGTGATTAATATCAGTAATCGCCAAGAGTTCATAGACCGCCTATAACTCTCCAAGTTACCATATTTACTCATATGACCACGTTTTGAACTTGGATATTTTGACTTGTCCAGAAGCCATGTTTTCAATAGACACTATTGAAAACTCAACGTTGAGATTTAATATCCAATTACCTCAAAACATCCATATGATGATATTATACTCTCATTTAATTAAATGGAGCCACGATGTCCATATCTATAAATGAAGTCCTCTATCGATTAACAAATGAATATCACCAAACTATCGAGGATAGACTATGCGATATAATCGTACTCATTGATAACTCAAATGATATCACTTGCAACCATAAGTCCATCATTTATCTCAGGATTAAGATAGACTCTCCGATTGTCCTGATAATGAAAAGACTATTATCTATTGACGGTTCTAGATAAAGCTTTTCATTGTGATCCAGTTCAATGCACCCAGTGCACTAGATCCTTTTGCTCGAAGACACTCCGATGATTTTAGACTCATCATATCTCATTTGATCCCACTCAAATGCTAGCAAAAGAATTCTACAACTTTAACAAGATAAAGGTGCCCAACCTTTAACTTAAGTTGTGAACAATATTCAAGACTAACTAAAGAATTGTGTCTACCACATACATATCCAGATGTACGAACAATTCTTCTTTTCCCATAGTCTTTAGACCTTATGATTATTTACTTTGACAATTATAATACAAACTATAAATGCTATACGATTTGTTAAACCAGAAATCACTTTATTAATATGAAAAAGATTGTTAATTACAACATTACACTCTTGCTATTGAGCATAATCCTAACACTAGAAGCCGCTCAAATAAATGAAACCTCCCTACCACTGCTAAATCCTTACACTATTTTCAAACGAAGTAGATCCCTTGCTACACGAATCGACCATCTCGTCAGTCATAGATCTCCCCCAACTAAGGAGTACATACAGTCTACGGCTTTTGACAACTGCTTGGTCCCAGCCACTTCGGCTGAGCAGTATGTTGACCTTGAAATCGGTCAACCTCTGATTGATCATTGGATCAGAGAAGGGTATTTTCACCTCCATATCGGAGCTGTCAGAATCATCCTCACTCTACATGGTCGGAAAGGATTACCTGTTACTGCTCGAGTTGCTCTCCTCAACACCATCTATAAGGAATATGAGCATGCAGTTATTGACACTTGTCTATCTACGCTCCATGCTGGTAGTATATCACTCACATACTATCCTAATTTCAATATCCCTTTGAGAGATGCCAACCTCCACAACTGCCTCAAAATACAACTCCAGATCTTGGGGGCACCCATGCTACCGAATTCCTACATGGCAACTCTCCATCACCAGATTGTCTACCGGCTTCAAGATCATGCCCTTGATCTCCCCATCCCTAGCCATAATGGCGATGCTATTTTCATCAAGGCTGAACGTGAAGATGAAGTTCCCACCATTATCCAGATTCCAAAGCAACTGCCTCGGGACAAACTCAAAGAAATCATGCCTCTCGAATGGATCACAAACTATGAGAGGGCTTTTCAGAACACAACTCTTGTTGTTGCATCTGACACCAAATATATCAAGGAAAACGATGGCTCCATTAAGACGGTCTATGAACCTCTCTCTAACGCAAATTTTCCTTCCAGCTCCAGTCCTAGTGCTCCTCCTACGTTCCAGGCGCTAATGATCCAACCAGTTACCACTGAATATGACATCCCGATCCATAGCTTTGAAGCCAATGGATCTCCGATCTACACTGATAAAATCAATGGCCATTTCATTTGGGATGACGACCCCAACATGTGCGACGCTGACTGTACCTGTCATGACTGTCTACCAGACCTCACTCCATGCAAAACTGTTCGCAAACAATACATACCAGATGATCCAGACAGCCCATGGATAGGCTTAAAACCTACCAAAAAGAAAGCATTTCCAATTTATGACAGAGCTTTACAAATCCTTCGATCAGAAGGTCTTTTACCTCTCCCTTCCACTGCTACTCCACATTTGCCTCCACCCATACCCTGTTTTATGGCTTCTAACTATGACCAAGACTTCCCTCCTCTGGAACCCTCTTCAAACCCTGAAAGGAATCGGTTTTACAGACCTTATGTTCATACTTCTGAGGTCTTACCCGATGGTTCCCTCAAACAACCTACCCAAGCTGAGCAAGTTCTTAATTGGCAAACTCACAATGCCAAAGTACAAAATAGGGTTCTCAACTTTATTGACCAGAAGATCGACCGGGTCACACACCATGTATCTCAACATGAGAATCAACTCCAAAGTCTCGATACGGTCTTCCGTGATATGTTTTCTGATCTTCAAGCCCAGATCGCCAAACTTGACGCTGATCTTCACAGTTATATCAACCATGGATATTTCGGTCCAGAGTTTGATAAAAAAGAAAGAGAAATCAGACGTCTCAAAGACCAATTAGAACAAATGAACAGGGGCCACTCATTCTCCACTACCTCCAAATTTGTACCAAAACCTTACTCTTCCTCTCAGTCTTTGTTTTTTCCTACATCTCCTCCTTATTCTCCTCCCTCCAGACCTCCGGACACTTCTCAGTATTTCAAATCCACTGGTGAATTATTTCGCAAGTAACCTCCGTTGTCCTCGCCACTTCGGAAACCTACTTCCAAACCCTCTTCTTCCCGACAGAGAAACAAACAACCTGCTCCACCAATTAACCCAATTCTGTATGCTTCTCAGCATCCTATCCATACTTCCAACAAATTCCTCCCTTTAGATGAGCCAGATGTTGACACCTCGTCAGACACCTCCTCTCAGTACTCCTCTCAGTACACCTCTGACGTCGTTACCACAACCACCTCACGGCACTCTGATTCACCTGAAATTGCCGATCTCACACAAGTTTTTATGGCCTATCGAACAGATCCGCAACCGTTAACCCAAACTTATGACTCCCCTGAAGAATCCTCAAATGAACCTTCGCCTATTATTGAAGAACCACCAGAACACCAGGTCCCCGGACAACCTCAAGGATCTAGACCTACTAATGGTCCTTGGTTTGATCTCGGAGATTCAAACCCAGACTCATGGCGTAAGAAGATCTCAGAAATGAGCGCTTGGCTTGACCTCCAAATGGCCAAATCTGAACACAATCAATAAGCAATCCCCAGAGAATTCGTTTCCAGATTCACCGGTTCTCTTCGCGACTGGTACCAAGCCCTTTGAGAGTACCGCCAATTACAAATTGTCCGAGCAACCTCAACCTCCGTGGTAATGGGCATCATTTTCAGAGAGTTTCTTGGAGATTCTGACCAATTCTATAAGCAAGCTAGGCAAGAGTTCTTCGAAATGCGGTGTTGCTCACTCAGAAAGAAAGACATCGATTTTCATTATAAACGCATGTCTGGCAGATATCACATCCTCGGCGGCATCAATGACCAGAGTCTCAAGAATGTTTATGTGAATTCTCTCCCTACCGAGCTCCAAGATGAATTACACAGAAAAATAGATTCCTCTGGCAGACCCTTCACTGACATCACATTAGGTGAAATCCATATGTTCACCCTAAGTGCTTTAGAGAAACTTTGTGCCACTCAAAAGGTTTTCTCTAAGATGCTCAAAGAAGGAAAAAGGTACGAAGTCCAATGTAAACAGCCCTCGTACCAGATCAAATGCAAGTCCTCAGAGCAGTGCATTTGCCAGACTAAGAAAAACAAGCATTTCAAGACTACCAAGCGAAAAGGCAAGAAGAAGTTCAAATTCTTCAAGAAGAAATCCCGGCGTGCATGGAATAAGCCTCAGAAATGTTTTATTTGCGGACAAAAGGGACATTATGCAAAAAAATGTCCTAATAAAAAGGCTAAGTCCGCTAAGCTAATCCAACAGCTAGCAGATGACGTTCCATCTGACGCCGATATTGAATCTATCTTCTCCGAACAAGACTATGCTGATGACAATACAGTTTTTGTATTACAGGCTCAAGATTCTGTCTCCACCATTTCAGACTTAAAATATTCAAGTCTCTCTGAAACTGATTCTCTTCCAGTCTCCTACAAGGCAACTCCTGTCTTTCTCCAAACGACGCCATCCGATGCACAACCAGGACCTCAAGTTCCAATCCAAATACTTCCTGACAAATATGCCAATCCTATTGATGCCATTGCCTACATTGACACTGGTTCCATCACTACCATGATGAACCCTAAGATTCTTCCTCCTAATGCTTGGAAGTCTCATGTCCGGTACTTTAAAGCTGCTGATGGGAAGATATTCACGACTAATCTGATTACAAAGACTAAAATTGGTCTAAAGATATTCCCATCCTACACCCTTTGGACACTTGTCATTGGAACCCCACTTCCTGACAAAGATATCCTCATTGGCTGGGATGTTTATTGTCAATTCAAATCTCTTCGGATCCTCTCTACTGGACTCAGATATAAAAGAAACTTCAAAGCATTCTCCGGTATTCCAAAGATCTTTCCCTTGTCTGACATCCGACCCTCCTTCCAGACAATTCAACACAAGCTTTTACAATTCTGTGCAAATAGTCATGCTGATTTCCATCATCCAAATCCTCTATGGATAAATCCAGATTTCTTTATTAAGCTTCCTTTTAAGCTCAATGAAGATGTCAACCCTACAAAGGCCTCTCATTCTGGAATGTCTCCTTCCGACCTTCGTATGGCCAATGCTGAATGTGATGACCTACTTTGGCAAGGACTCATTGAACCTACCTCTTCGCCCTGGGCATGTCAAGCTTTTTATGTTGACAAAAGAGCTGAACAACTTCGGGGAAGAAAGAGATTAGTCATTGATTACAAACCTCTCAATCTCTTTCTTAGGGATGACAAATTTCCAGTTCCTAGGACCAATACTTTGTTTTCCCAGCTCTTTGGTGCTACTATCTTCTCCAAGTTTGACCTCAAAGGAGCTTTCTGGCAAATTGGTATTCATCCAGATGACAGGTACAAAATGGCATTTTTCCTTCCCAACGCCCAATATCAATGGACAGTTTTACCCTTTGGACTTAAGACTGCCCCCTCATTATTTCAGAAGGCCATCACTAGGATCTTCCATCCTATTCTCCACTCTGCCCTGATTTACATCGATGTTATCCTATTGTTCTCTACTGATGAAGAATCTCACAATCATCTCCTCCACCAGTTCTATGATCTAATTAACCAATATGGAATCATGCTCTCTGACAAAAAGAGTTCAATAGGACAAACAAATATCGATTTCTTGGGCATGCAGATTTCAAATGGGAAATACCACCAAGGCCCTCATCTAGCCAGCCAACTATTGGAATTCCCTGATTCCAATTTAACCATAAAACAAGTTCAACAATTTCTTGGCATAATCAACTTTATCAGAGATTTTCTGCCCCACGTGACAAGATACACTTCAGTTCTCTCAGCTCTCTTAAAGAAAAATCCTCCTCCTTGTGACAGATGTCACACGGATGCTATTGTCAAACTCAAAGAGATTGCTCAATCTCCTCCGGCCCTCACTATCCCATCCACAGACCAACTCATCCTCCAAACCGATGCTAGTGACACATGTTGGGGGGCCATTCTCATTGAAGAAAAGAACGGACAAAAAAGCTACTGTGGACATGCTAGCGGCCAATTTAAAGACGCCCAACAACACTACCACACAATCTACAAGGAGATCCTCGCTGTCAAAAATGGAATCCAGAAATTTGATTTTCATCTCAGGACAAAAAACTTCATTATTGAAATGGACAACTCGTCTTTTCTTAAGGTCCTCGAATTCCGAAATAAGATTCCTCCCAATCCTCAATTATTAAGGCTAAAAGATTGGTTTTCCAGATATGATTTCACTGTTCGACACGTGAAGGGCCAACACAATATAATAGCTGATATGCTCTCTCGACCATCAGCCATTCATCTCATCACCTCCTACGGCCCTATACCTCTCATCCTCATGGCTATATCAGCATCATCCTCCTCGTTCCCAAATCCTACAATGAAGACTTATCCACCAGAGCTGCTAGAAATCATTCCTCCTACTACACAACCTTCCTTTGCTCGTATCCAGGAATTCGCTCACTCCCATCTACGGACCTATTTGGCCCAGATCCAGAGCCAAAGAGTTCGACATGAATTCTCCAACAACAACAAGCCTTTCTTAGACCCTTTCTTAATGCCTCCATTTTACCTTTTCACCCCTCAAGTTTTATGGTTTCTATGGTGCATGTCTGTACTCCACCACCATGCTGTTGTTTTCCCCCTCCAAGCCTTATATGGTTTTGTCCATGATCATCCCAAAAGGATTCTCTCTTCATAACTTTCTTGACCTGGTTCAATTCCCTTTCGTTTTGGTGATCCGAACTCACCAAACTCATGGGTTATCATAATCTATGGAAACTTGATAAGGAATCTGCCTCGGCAGTTTCCTGTATTTGGATATTCCATCGACCCTATCCTTTCAACCCTCACAAGAGACTCCTTTAGACGTCGAACGTTTGCTATGAATGGCACACCACATATGATTATCATAAACTATACCCTCAGAATCTTTAGATCTCATTGCTCAATTTCCTTTGTGATGTTAATGGGGTCCCACCTCATCAGTGTTATCTTTTCCCAACTGTCATCAGAGACCCTAGCCTGAGTTGGCATCCATTCCAAGACTCTGTCCCGGACCACCCACAAGACCACATCGAACGCGACACATAGCCCTGCCACATTTGTGAAGCTGAAGATTAGGATGACGACTATCATGCCAATTGCAACCTGTCAAGCCCGTGACTTTGTCCTTACTCTATAATTATGCATGCAGAACGTGGGTGTCTTGTTTTCCTTATGTATAATAATTACATATGTGATCACGAGTGTACTTTCGTGTACATTAATACTATTAAAATACTTTCAAATACACCTAATATTTTATTACATTGCTTTTTTAAATTTTTAAATTTTTGTTTTTTTACTTCAAATTCACAAACTGTGTTCGGCAGAAGAGGCTGCACCAAAAGAAAAGAAACTAATTCAATGGCATCAATTATGAGCATGTTCATAAACCAAGCATCTTGTTGACAAGGTTGTTGTAGCTAGGGGTAAGCGCTTAATGGATCGGTTCACTTTTCGAACGAACCGATAATAAACCGATAATATTCGGTTTTTAAAAAAGTGAACCGATTCGAAAAAGTTAAAAGTGTGAACCGATCAAAAGCCGATTGAACCGGTTCGGTTCGGTTCGGTTTTGGACCATCTAAAATTGTCAAATACGAATAAGAAAGCCACTCTCTTCTTAGCTAAACTACTGGTCTACCAATGTCCTACAAGTTTCCATCTTTAATTGCAAGTAAAAGTACTAATGAGAATTGATAAATTGAAATGATCTAACCCTTGCCAACAAGTGTCTGTACAAACAAATACAAGGGATATAATTGCTCAAACTAAGATAAAAATTCAAAATAAAATGCACCAGTATAAATATTTGTTATAAGGATTTATGAAAAATGAAGTAAGATAAATTAGAAGCATGTATATCTGTCTCTAGTGAACAAGAGTGCAACCTTTTTAGTTTTAAGAAGACATTCAAGTTACAAAGAATATTGTGTGTGAGTATGCTATATTTTCTATATAAGAAAAAAAGAATAGCAAAGAGGCAAAGAAGCAGTAGATACCGATAGGATTTGTAAAAATGTAAGGATTTTTTATTATATGCACCGGTTCTAGGTTCGGTTCACTGGTTCGAACCCTTGAACCGGAAACCAAACCAGAATATCCGGTTTTTTTAAAAAACGAACGGAACAGAATCGATGAACCATGAAAAACCGAAAAAAAAACTGATTTGACCAGTTCAGTTCACTGGTTTTTTGCCCACCTTTAGTTACAGCTAGCAACTTGAATCATGAACCAATACAAAGGAGTGACATTCATAGAATACTTTAAAAGCAAATCACTATGATAACATTAATATGTGTGGAGAAGGTGCTTTTGAACCCATTGAAGACCGCTGGTTTGCAAGGGGTGAT
This sequence comes from Acer negundo, assembly GCA_035582765.1. Classification (NCBI taxonomy): domain Eukaryota; kingdom Viridiplantae; phylum Streptophyta; class Magnoliopsida; order Sapindales; family Sapindaceae; genus Acer; species Acer negundo. The sequence continues at coordinate 7,488,970 of CM069236.1, read as the reverse complement.
GGTGGAGATCATACATGAATAAATTAAATCTTAAAACTCGGAATGACACTTTCTTCTGGTTAAAAATGACCACCAGATTAAAGCTGCTTCCTTCTTTTCCTGGAAATGCCTTCTTCCATAATCGAAAACAAGTGATAAACCCTTCGAGCCACCTTTCAAGAATATAAAGACCACAATAAGTGACAAATTGTTGAACTAATGCATTATTAAGGATAACTTAACCTGAAGACTTTGTTTCCAACTCGTACACTTGAAGACTTTGTTTTGTATCCAACTCATACATCTGAAGACTTTGTATCCAACTCACACAGTTATACTTGTCATTATCTCATATAGCAATACTTGTTAATATCATATTAACATATTCTTTTGCGGATAGCTTGGCCAAGATTGGGTCTAGCTCGTGTGGTAATTTTGTGGAATGGGGTGATGTTTGACCTTGCTTGTGGTTGTCTGGCAGTTGTGTTGTAGTGTCTGTTTATCTTTTCATTTTTTATTTGGGTGGTTTTGTTTTGTTGCTGTTTTGTTTCTTGGTTTTGTTCTTTATTGGGGTTCGTGGTGCTCTTCTTTATGTGTGGTTTGTGGTGGGTTGTGTCTTTGTTTGGGGTTTTCTCTGCTTGCCTTCGGGCCTTTATAAAGCTTTTTTTTTATTTTAAAAAAAACATAATCTTTAGCTTGTAATTATCCTTCCTGTTGTTGTATAGAAGTTAACAACTTCTACTGATACACGCCTGTGTGTATATATATATATATATATATAATCAAGTTTATCAATAAAAGTTAAGAAGCATTATTCTTTACATGGTATCAGAGCTTTCCTAACTCAAAAGAGTCCAACAGATCTAACATGACCACCGTCGCTTCTTCTTCCTCCAACTCAGTCACGGTTATTTCCTCCTCCTCCTCATCTCATGACATGACCCTTTCCGCAAGCACGATCATCTCTATCAACATCACTGCATAAGCACTTCTGAAGCTCACAACAACAAACTATCACTCCGGGAAACTTCAATTTCACACCCTTCTTGTTGGGTTTGACCTTATGGGTTTCGTTGACGGACAACTACCATACCCTCTGGCGACCTTCACCACCGGCGACAATGCCTCACCAACGTCTACTACACCAAATCCAGTCCATCACGTATGGATTAGACAAGATCAGCTATTGCTAAATGCAATACTTGGGTCTATATCCCCATCCATCATCCCGTTTATTGCTTCCACCAAAACTTCCTATGATGCATTGACTGTATTTGCCAACACCTATGCAAAACCCTTCAGTGGACACATCATGCATCTCAAAGGTGTGCTCACTAACATCACCAAAAGTACTAAATCCATCACTGAATACATGTAACATGCAAAGAGTATCGCAGATGAACTGTTCATGCTCGACGCATTAGAGAACCCTGAAGATTTAACAGTAAAAATCTTAAACGGCCTAGGTGATGAATTCAAAGATATATCATCAGCTGTTCGTGCTCGTGACTCACCAATTACCTTTGAAGAACTCCATGAAAAACCTATCAATTCGAAGGCCGTTCTAAAACAAGAAATCACAAGAAATCAAAAACTTCCTATCATTGCCAATTATAATGCCAAACCTTACTCTGGTGGTCACCAATCTACCTACAACTGACATAACAAAAACAACAGCAATAAAGCATTCCAATTAGCTGATCCCACTCTAAACAAGTCAGTTGATCCCTCATCCATAAACTCTAGAAATTCCACTCGGAATCAACCAAATGGCAACGACTATATCGAGGCTTCTGTCAACTCTGTGGAGAACAAGGACACACCGCCAAAAGATGCCCTACATACAGCTTCACATCAGCTCGACCACACCAGCAGCAGCCCGACCAGTCGCACCAGCAACAGCCAAACCAGCAGCCACCGAAACAGTGGCAGCCACGTGCCTATTTTGCTGCACAGGCAACCACCACACTTGAATGGCTGCTCGACTCCAGCACGTCTCACCCCGTCATTAAAGACCTCTAAAATCTCTCCATGCACTCTCCGTATGATGGTTCTGATGATATCATGAATGGTGATGACTCAGGTTTGAATATCACACATACTGGATCCCTCCAATTACCCTTTAAATCCTCATATTTTTTACTAATTGATGTTCTATGTGTGTCGAATATGACTCAAAATCTAACTTCGGTCTTGAAATTATATGTCTCGAATCATGTGGCTATTGAATTTTTACTATTTTATTTTGTTGTGAAGGATCTCCGTATTGGGGCGCGGCTCATGCAAGGATGGACTAGGAATTGAGTCTACGAATGGCCATCTCATGCTCGGTCGGAAACACCCCCCATCATAACCTTTTCTATCAAAGCCACAATTCCTGACTGGCATCACCGCCTAGGCCATCCATCATCAAGAATTATCTCTAAGTTAGTGTCTTCCAAAGCTTTGTCTGTCATGTCATCAAATAAACCTAGCAATCCATGTAGTGCGTGTCATATTAATGAAACTCACAAATTGCCTTTCTCAAATTCAACCGTTCTTAGTTTCAAACCACTTGAAGTCATCTATTCAGATGTTTGGAGCTCTTCAATTATCTCTAGAGATGGCTACAAGTACTATGTGCTATTTGTTGATCACTTTGCCAAATACATATGGATGTATCCTTTAAAGTATAAATATGATGTCCATGCGGTATTTATTCGTTTTAAATCACTGGTTGAAACTTTTTTAAACACTCAATTATTTCGCTGTATAGTGATAATGGTGGTGAATACATTGCACTAAGGCATACCCTTGCAAACCATGACATCTCTCACTTCACTACACCACCTCACACGCTAGAACACAATGATGTCTTTGAGCGACGTCGTAGACACATAGTAGATACAGGTTTATCACTTCTCACCCATGCCTTACTACCACTTACTTTTTGGTTTCATGCATTCACAACTGTTGTGTACCTAATTAATAGGATGCCCACACCCCTGCAACACATGATATTGCCGTTTGAAATTTTTTTTAGTATGAGTCCGTCGTATGCCAAGCTATGTGTCTTTGGGTGCTTATGTCATCCTTGGATTAAACCATACAATAATTATAAACTATAGTCTAGATTGAAATCATGCATCTTCATAGGATACTCATTATCACAAAGTGCGTACCATTGCCTAGACCTTAAGACCGATCGTGTGTTTGTGTCGCGTCATGTCAACTTCGTTAAGTCAGTTTTCCTATACCATACACTACACAAGAGTCTTCATCGATTTAATCCCACTACATGTGATCTCTGGTTATCCCTTTCCTTTCCCACAGTGACCACTCCCGTGCATGAGATGCCTTGTCAGACTTCTCTCCAAGACTCCCGAGTATGAGCCGTACCTACATCTCTTTCATAGCCACCTGCCGCTGCACCCTATGCAAGCAGCCGAGACCCTATTGTTGCACCTAACAACTGTTGTGCTACCTCTTAGAGCAGCCGTGCCATATATGCCACACCTGACAGCGCACCAGCAGCCATTCTTGTCGCACTTGACAGTGCACCAGCAGTCCCCATCGTAGCACCAGAAACCAAACCAGAAGCTCTTCAACCAGTAGCTATCACCACCCATCCCATGGTGACCAGGTCCAAAAATAATATACACAAACCTCTCACAAAACTATCTCTCATAAGTGTCCTCTCGTCCATTCAAACTGAGCCCGCATGTGTGTCTCAAGCTCTTAAATTTTCAGAATAGAGACGTGTTATGTCTGAAGACTTTGATGCTCTTATTCGGAATGAAACATGGGACTTGGTTCTCTCACACCCGTCATACAACACAGTGGGATGCATATGGGTTTTTCGCATAAAGAGGTCTCCAGATGACTCTATTTCCAAGTACAAAGCTCGCTTGGTGGGCAAGAGGTTTCACCAGCAGCCTTGTGTGGACTACATAGACACTTTCAGTTCCGTAGTCAAGACTACCACATTCACGTTCTACCGAGTATTGTGGTTTTGCGAATATGGTCTCTTCACCAATTGGATGTGAACAACACATTCCTTAAGGGTCATTTAGATGAGAATGTTTTTATGGCGCAACCACCCGAATTCACGGATCTCGTGCTTCCTCTTCATGTCTGTCGTCTTAAGAAATCCATCTATGGTCTCAAACAAGCACCTCAGGCGTGGTATAATGAACTTCGGTAATTTCTCCTCCAAAACGGGTTTGTTAATTCTTACTCCAATACCTCCTTATTCATCTTCAATGCTAACAGATGTGTGATTTTTTTGTTAGTGTATTTTGATGATATCAGAGTCACTGGTAATGATGGTGCACTCATTGACCCATTTGTTGTGACACTTGATCAGCGCTTCTCCATTAAAGATCTTATCACCTTATCATATTTTCTTGGACTTGAAGTGTTTTCATGCTCGGCGGGCTTGTTTCTCTCTCAACAAAAGTACGTGACTGATTTTCTCACTAGCACCAAGATGATTGACTCTAAACCGGTGGCTACTCATCTCCCTACCGATCACACTTTTACACTACTTGATGACACTTCTCTCACAATGCCACTGAATTTCGTCAAGTGATTGACGCTCTCTAATATCTATCTTTCACTCATCCTGATATTGCGTTTGTCGTTAACAAACTAGCTCAATTTATGCATCGACCCACAACCGGACAATAGTCTCTTGCCAAGTGTCTCCTTCAGTATCTGAAAGAAACGATCGGCCATGATCTTTTCCTACGCCGTGACTCGTCGATCACCTTGCATGCTTTCTCTGATGCGGACTGGACAGGTAACTAGGATGATCATACTTCAACTAGTGTCTTTGTTCTTTTCTTTGCGTCAAATGTCGTCTCGTGGTGCTCTCGTAAACAAAAGTATGTCGCCCGCTCATCCACTGAGGTGGAATACAGAGCAGTAGCTCTTGTTTCAATCTGCACCTATAATATTTTGTGATAACATTAGCGCCACCTTACGTTTGCTCCAATCTAGTTTTTCACTCCCGAATGAAACATATAGAAATTGATTTTCACTTTGTTCGTGAAAGAGTTTGGGTATCCCATGTGGCATCCGTGGACTAACTAGCTGACTCGCTTACCAAACCGCTGTCCACGACAAGGTTGCTTTTTTAATGTCCAAGATTGGTGTCTCTGAATTGCCCACCATCTTACGGGGGCGTATTAAGAATAACTCAACCTGAAGACTTTGTATCCAACTCAAACACCTGAAGACTTTGTTTTGTATCCAACTCGTACACTTGAAGACTTTGTATCCAACTCACACGGTTATACTTGTCATTATCTCCTATAGAAACACTTGTTAATATCTTGTTAACATAGTCTTTAGCTTGTATTTATTTTTCTAGTTGTTGTATAGAAGTTAACAACTTCTACTGAAATACACGCCTGTGTATATATATATACACATGGATGGAGCCGGGAATTTCATTTAGAGGGGACATCATTAAATAATAATAATAATGCTAATATATATATTTTTTGAACTATTTAAAGTGCATTAATCAAAAATGAAACATCACAAGTTTATAATGGCATACCATAGGTTAAACAAAAAAATTGACTAAACAAAAAGTTGGAACATATAATTCATATAATTCTTCAAACATATTTACAAATTACAATTGTCCTCGATGGGATTTCATCTTTTGAAAATGTTGCATTATAGTCTCATTATCAATGCCATTAGATATGTCATTTTCTATATAAACAACCAAATTATCATTCATCTATTGATCTCCCATCCTGTTGTGCAATCGAGTTTTTATAATATTTATAGCTAAAAATGATCTCTCAACAGTAGCAACAGCAATCGGTAGAATCAACGCTAATGTCAAAAGCAAGTAAACCAATGGAAATACTTTGTCTTTTTTATGGGCAACCATTATTTTTGCAAGCTCAGAAATTTTTTTCAATTTTGAAAACTCAACACTAGAGCGCATATCCATAATATAAGTCTCAAGTTGATGATCAAGTATCATAAGATCCACAAGAGAAAAATCAAGTATCAAGTTGACAAGTTGATAATCAAGTATCATAAGATCCACTCAACACTTGAGAGTGTTGTTTTTTTTTAGGTTATTTTGAAATTGAAAGAATAAAGTGGCGAGAGAAAGAGTAAAATAGGGAAAGAAAAAGGTGAGTTTTGTTTATTTTTTGTGGTGGAAATTGAAGGTAATAGCCTTTCCCAACATCCACTTTCTAGGAAATGGCCGCTTGGGAAAAAAAATTGTATATATAGCCGCTTTGCCTACCCCATTTACCACTGAATGTATAAGTTGAGCCTATGAGTGATTTTCATAAGCCTAGAGCCGATGGATTGATGATGCATGTATAGATTATTTTGAGCCTAAGACTGATGTTGAATGTGTATTATTTGAATGATTTTAATAAGCCTAGTATTGTTGTTGAGTCTGAGACTGATGATACATGTATAATATTGAGCCTAGGACTTATTTTCATAAGCCTGAGACTGATGTTTTCTTTTTGTTGTCATTATTTAGATGCCGAAAAATTCAAATGTAGACTTGTGGCAGTTCCCAGACCATGAGAATTGGGTTCCCGTGAGTGTAAACAGTGGAAGTGAAAAGAACATGATTATAGAGTTGAAGGCTGTCCTACAGAAATTTGGGTCGGAGAAAAAAATTCAAGGAGGGCCCTTCAGCATATATTTGGGTTTGAAAGAACCGTTGACACTTTACGGGTAGTTTATCCATAATATTTTGAAAAGAGAGATCATTCACCCTAAAGGACAAAGAGAAGATGAGATGTGGTTTGGGTTGGGGAAGTCGAAAGCCCGCTTTGGCCCAAACGAATTCTGTTTATATAGCGGGTTGAATATGGGATAGCTGCACATAGGTTTTTCTAACAATAATAAAGTACAAGATGATTCGATGGTTATGAGAATTTTCAAAAGAAAAATACTGACATTAGAGGTATTGTACGCCACTTTAAGGAATATGACGTTCGAACAGAGTGAAGATGCGTACAAGATGTTGAATATATATATATATATATTGTGACACAATTCTTTGGCACAGATGACGGATGGACCATAGCCATCTCGGGGTGGCTGTTTTCATTAGTTGAAAAGGAAGAAGAATTGAAAAAATTTCCATGGGGTTCTTATATCTTTAGATTTACATTATATTTTTTGAAGGGTGTACTGAATAAACGGCTCCCCGAACTGAGAGGAGAAGCAAAGAAGGAAGATAAGAATATGAAGCAATAGAAGAATAAGAATACATAAGACTTAGAAGAAGAAGAAGAAGAAGAAGAAAAAGAAGAAGAAAAAGAAGAAGAAGAGGAAGAGGGAGTTAGTAGAAGAAGAAGAAGTGAAAGGGAAGGAAAAAGGAAAAGGAAAGAGAAAGAGGAAGCCCCGGGGTGAGGAAGAGAAGAAGGAAAAGAAATCAAAGTATTATACCTACAATTTGTCCGAGTACCCTCTAGTACTTCAAGTAAGTTTTAGAAAAATTTAGCATGTTATCAAACTTTGTTTTAGTGTTTCTCGTTTTATACTTTGTTGGATGAAAAACATTGATTGATATTAGTTAGTTTAAATTGTATAGGTATGGGTTATGGAGCGAATAATTCATTTTGATGATAACAACGGAAAGCAAGCTGGGATGGGGTATCCACAGTTCACAAGATGGGAATTTAGTAAAAGGATTGAAAATATTGAATCAACATTCAATACACCGGTGTGTACTTAATGACCCTTTGTTTTTAGTTAATTATTTGTAGAAATTCGCTAACAATTGTTTGTTCATGGTATGCAGATGACTTAATTTCCTTGGGAAGTTGAAACTTATGAAAAGGGTAACCTTAAATACATTTGTGAGCCACTAGCTGAAAATAAGAGGGAGAAATTGGCTTTGACTGTACAACCAAGTGAACAGGAAGAAGATACTGGTTATGACGATGGAGTTGATGCTTATCAAATAGGCAAGGACAGTGATGGGATTGGCGCTTCTATTCCAAAAGAGATAGGAGGCTCTGCGGGGAGAAATAAAAGTACATTTTTTAACGAATATTCCCCCCTTCTAAGAAACGTCTATTCTTCGATGAAAATTCTAAGATATAATTGCATCTACACTATTTGGTTTTAGACTTTTAGTATGTTATTCTTATATGCATTGTATTAATTATTGCAAAATTCTGGTGCTTTCCACAATCCCAGAACTATATGCTACTATGCTTGATAGCGAGAAACGTATCATTCCTTTTGTAGAAATGAATTTGCAAAAGTTAGGAAGGAGATGAAGGTTAGATATAAAGTTGTTAAAAATTATATTATTATTTATTTATATATAATAGTTTATTAATGTTGATGTTTAGAAAGGTGCTGAGCATGATGATGAGGCTGTTGGTGATAAGGCTGTTGTTGAGGAGGATATTGGTGGTAAGGCTGGTGATGGTAAGGCTGGTGGTGAGCAGGATGCTGAAGAACAGGGAGACCAACAGGATGATGCGGAAGATGTTGAAGAAGATGGTGAGTAGCAAGATGTTGCTTTTATTGGTAAGACCGGTGAGGAAGATGATGTTTTTGTTGATGTGGATGCTGGAAATAATGGTGTTAATAGTGGTGAGCGAGAGGATGTTGTTGATGGTGTTAAGCATGTTAAGGGTGGTGAGGAAGATGATGTTGTTGTTGGGGGTGTTAACGCTGTTGGGTCTACTGCAATCGAGGGTGATTGGATGGTCGAGGTATATTCTATAAATAATAATAAATCAATGATTTTGTCATGTATACCCCATCTATAACATAATAGTGTTTATGTAATGTATATGATCGAGGCCTGGGAACAATTCTGTTCGGCCTAGGAACAATTTGTTAGGCCTCGAAACAATTCTCTTAGGCTTGAGAACAATTCTCTTAGGCTAGGGAACAATTCTATAATAGTGTTTTTGTCATGTATATGAGTGTTTTTGTCATGTGGTGAGCAGGATGCTGAAGAACAGGGTGACCAACAGGATGATGAGGAAGATGTTGGAAAAGAGGGTGAGTAGCAAGATGTTGCTTTTGTTGGTAAGACCGGTGAGGAAGATGATGTTTTTGTTGATGTGGATGCTGGAAATAAGGGTGTTAATGGTGGTGAGCGAGAGGATGTTGTTGATGGTGTTAAGCATGTTAAGGGTGGTGAGGAAGATGATGTTGTTGTTATGGGTGTTAAGGCTGTTGGGTCTACTGCAATCGAGGGTGATTGGATGGTCGAGGTACATTCTATAAATAATAATAAATCAATGATTTTGTCATGTATACTCCATCTATAACATTATAGTGTTTATGTAATGTATATGATCGAGGCCTGGGAACAATTCTGTTCGGCCTAGGAACAATTTGTTAGGCCTCGAAACAATTCTCTTAGGCTTGAGAACAATTCTCTTAGGCTAGGGAACAATTCTATAATAGTGTTTTTGTCATGTATATGAGTATATCAATGGTTTGTATTTTACTACATATTTAATTTTATGTAGGACTTTGGGGAAAAATCTATCTTTGAGGTGGAAGAATTTCCATCCCCGTCCGTGTGTTTTATTGCCCAGAACTTCCCAAGTAATGTGGTAGCACTTGCTGAGGCCGACCCTAATATTGAATATAAAGACGTCGACAAACAAAGGGCTCGAAAGCGGTCAAGATACCTTGGAATCACGTACATAAATCCGATGCCCATGAAGACAAACAAAACAAAGTCAAACGAGGAAGATATAGAAATAGTTGAGTTCACGTCTTTTCTCAAGAACGGCGACCAAGTTAGGTAATATTTCATTCCTGTAATCTGTTATATTGCCATGATTTTCAAAGTTTATTGATGTTGAATATTTTTCCTAATGTAATGTATTCATTTTTAAATAGTTTTCATACGGGTCAAATCATTCCCATAACGCGTCAAAATTTTCAAGACTTGGTCAACGTCAAAAAGTGGATATCAGATTTGTTAACATACTTAACTATCTATTTCTTCCTGGTTATTAAGGCTTTATGTTACTTATTACGTAATGTACATCACTGCATTTCACATCACATTCATAGTTACTTTGATATCCTATGGAGGAAGTGATCGAGCAGTGAGCTTAACTACGTGCAAAATATTGGATTGGTTAACACATCTTTCTTCGTAAGTATCACCCTAATTATATGATATGGTATATGAAAATGTGTTTATGCATGTTTATGAAAATGTGTTATACCTCGGACTAGTCTCTTTAGTGACACTCGCAATAGGACGAGATCGGAGAGTAACACAATGATGAAGTGAAGTTCGTCTCCACAGGGATCAAGTGACCGGTTACCGAAATTGATTAGTTTAAGTGCTATTCAAACAATCATATTGGAACGTTTTCAATTTTAATAAACTAAACTAGATTAATAAAAGGTTTTATGCTAAAACAATAGATAAATGACACAAAATAAACTTGAATGTGATAATAGATAGAAATATGCTAGGACTTGACTACACCCCACCCTTTATTGACTTCCGTTTTAAACTCATTTGAACACTCAAATTATGCTTATGGAATTCATAGATTCATGCACCTTGCTATTAACCCATAATCTCGGTTGAGTAGAATGGATTACACCCAAAATCGTACCTAGGCATATCTCTCGATTACTCGGAATATATGAATGGGTTTGTTAAGGACATTGGCACACTTAAGGAATCCTATATGCTAGCCTAAGTAGGTCTACTTTTCTAGACATGTATATAGGACATTTTGTCGAACACGTGGTATGCGTCTCCGGTCGGTACATAACACACTATCGAAAGAACAATCAATAGGAGATCAATCTATTAATATAACATTAAGCATACTAAAACATCCATGCAAACTACAAGTAGCATAATAAGGGATAAACAAAGGTTAATATAAATATATTGTCATAGGTGGGGTTTCATCAAATCCTAGCACTAAGTGATTAGCTTATATCACAAAGTGTAGCCATACAATGAATATATTGAAATGAATACATGGCTAACATAAAGAACATAGAAAAGAAAAAGTGATAGAAGAAACTATGTAGAGTAGCTCCTCCTTTGCTTTGCTCTTCTTCTAACAAGCTCATTCTTCTACTTTTTTTTACCCCAAAAGATGAGATGATGATGGTTGTGGTGTAAAGAAGGGATTGATGTAATTAGATGTTAGGGAAATTCGAAATCTTCGTAAGTTTCGTAAGATGGAAGTGATGATGTAAGAGGGAGGTCAAAGTTGAGGTCTAGGTCTAATTTGGGAAAAGAGTTGGTGCCCTTTGAATATTCCAAAGAGTAGTATTTATATGGGAGCCAAAAATAGGGTAAAAAGTCACATGGTTGACGAAGAGACGGACTGCCGCGGTTGGCATTTCTTGACCGCCAACAGCGGCAGTTGAATTGCGGCAATTTGGGGAGATTTCTGTCACTCGACTGCCGCGGTTCCTTAGACCGCGGCACCTCTGGAGGGTTTCTGTCACTCAGATTCAATTGGGAGACGATCGCGGCACTTCATGAGCGGCATCATTTGTAATCACTATCGCTCGATTGCCGCGTTGCTTAGACCGCGGCACTTGTTGAGCGGCATTCTGGCCTAAAGCTCCAAAATTTTCATATTTGCACACTGCTCCCTCAAATCTTCTTTTTAGCACCCAGATAACTCTGTTATCCATGAAAACCTGCAAAAACCTCTAACGAGCCATTAAACACTTTATTTTACCCGAGTACGGACTTAAAAAGATGTGGAAATAGGGCTACACTTTATGTATAAGTGAAGCAATCAACCTCTAATGCATGTATTTTTGACCTTATGATTGATTGATATAAGTCTAGGACTAGTTGCTATGAGTCTAGGAATTATCTTAATGAATGTATTTTTTGATGACAGAATATCTTAAACATTAAGTGGGCAGATGAAATGAAATTGCTGGACAACTTGAGGGAGAAAGTAGAATTTGTGAAGGATGAGCAGAAAAGAAGTTAGCCGAAAGAAACTAGTTCTCCTCCTTCTCATCAATAGAAAAAAGATCACAAAAAAAGGCTCAAAAAGATCAGCTTTCCTCCTAAAGCTATCAATGTCTGGGAAGATTACCCAGAATTCGTTCCTTTAGATTACCAACCAAGTTCAGACGTCCTCATACATGTTATAGGACATGAACTTCTAAACCCTCAACTTTAGTGGTAAATGGATTCAGTAAGTTGTTGGAAATGACGTTGCGTTGTTATTACCTATTTCCTTAAATAATTTTTATCTATTGTGTATATACAGGTGTTCGTTCTGTGCCTCATTCTCGGCCATTGGTTGTTATGCCATGTACTTGTCAAGGAAGGAAAAGTACTGGTATTTGATTCATTGAATGACCGGAAGAGCGGACTTAATAATAGGCTAAAGAACATTCGTGGCCTGTTTTACCTATTGCCATCTATGTTGAAGCATGCCGGTTACTACCAACAAATGAAGATGGATCCTCATGCCACCCCATTCAAAGCTGAAAGCATGTACAGTGATTTCATTCCACAACAACATGTGGGTATGTTTGACATATTTATTTACTTTTTATTTAATTTCCTAAAGATACTTATGTTTAACATATCCCATCATTTTACAGAAACAGTTGTGGTGCTTTTTTAATGAAGTATGCTGAGTGGATTATGGCTAGAGTACCAACTCCATGGAAATTAATTTTTGGACAAAAGAATATCAAAAACATTCGTAAGGCCATTGCAGTTGACATTTACACCAACGGTCAACTCCGTAATTCCCCATAGAGTAGACTTGTATAACTTGGGAATCATGTATTTGGCTGAGAATGTCTTTGAGCTATTCTTCTAGGTATAGGAACAATTCTCCTAGGCATGGGAACAATTATCCTAGGCCTCAGATGCATATATATATATATATGTGTGTGTGTGTGTGTGTGTGTGTGTGTGTGTGTTTGTGTGTGTGTGTGTGAATGAATACATACTAAGTGGTCACATAATGTATGATTACACACCAGATTATCATGTGCATTAAATTGTATCGTGTAAGGGTGCTTTGTTTTCATCGTGTAACCATTCACATTATTGCATGTTCAGCCATTCACCATACAACTTTACACAATGAAAACAAAGCATCCTTACACGATATTAATATGTATCGTGTAAGGATGCTTAGTTTCCATCGTGCAACCATTCACATGGTTGCATGTTCAGTCATTCAACATGCAATAGTGTTAATAGCCTACAAGATGGAAAAGCATCCTTACATGATACATATTAATATCGTGTAAGAATGCCTTGTTTTCATCGTGTAACCATTCCCACTGTGCATGTTGAATGACTAGACATGCAACAATGTCAAAGATTACACCATAGCTCGTGCAACTATTGGCAGATATTGCCAGACAGGGGCGGATCCACCTTTGGACCAAGTGGGTCCCGTGCCCGACCTCAATTTTTTTTAATGTCTTTTTTATTTTATTTTCTTTTTTTTTCCTACACTCTTTTACAATTAACAATTCCTTTCTAAAAGATTTTTCTTCTACAACAAAACAATTCACTTTCTTTTTTCATGTCATTATCAAACTTCTTAACAACCCATAATTTGTGGTTACTTGATTCAATTTTATTTTATAGTAAATTATATATATATATATTGATTTGTTCTTATTTCTAATAGTTTTAGTTTGATATACCTAACACATCCAATCAATAAACCTTAAAATCTCAAAATTTTAATATATTGTATTAAAATAGCTAGTCAACTTATTATTATGATTCATTTTATTTTATCCTTAATATTTTTCTTTATTTTATAATTTTAATTTATTTATAATCAATAAATCAATAATTTACCAAAAATGAGAATAAAAAACTCAAAAACATGTCTATTAATATTTACTAATAAATTATTTTTATATAAATTTAAAGTGAATTCACTATAAATACAAAACAAAATTTATTATATAAAATTAGATTGTAATGACTATTTTTAAGAATAAATATTATAATTTTCCATTGTTTTTGTTGTTTATCTTATTATTGTTTATTTTTTTAATAATGCATTTCTTGTTTTTATTTCTTTTTGAATGTTATATTATTTAATTCTGTCTTGAATATAAGTGTTCTATTTGTTTTATTTTATCTAAACTTCACTGTACCATCAATTTTTTATATATAAAAAAACTCATTTAATTATCATCTTTAATTTTCAATATTTTTTTATATAATTGTTATTTTATTCAAGTGCCCCATCTCGTTAAAATTTCTGGGTTCGCCACTGGCAGTCTGGATCTAGATTGTACAGAGTTTTGCATGTGAAACAAAAGGCAATTCCCACAAAACAAAATTACTTCCATTAACTTGTCAATTAAACCCAATTACATCATGTTGAAAACAAAAACAAAAACAAAAACAAAAAACAAAAACAAAAACAAATATTGAAATGTGAGGATGTTCATGGTGATGGTGGAATGTTGAAGTCCATCAACCTCTTCTGCAAATGTTCAGCATGTTGGTGGAGTCCATTGATTTCGTTGTCCTTTGCTTCAATCTCAATGTTTAGGTTGATGATTTCAGCTTCCAGATTCTGAAATTTCCCCATCAGTACAATATACTCATCATGTAGCTGTTTTGCATTTTCACGCTCGTTGATGGTGATCTTCTTAGCGATTACAACCCGTTGATGTATTACTTCAAAAATTACATTTATCATGTGACTGCTCCTGTCGTTTGCTTCCATTTCCACTTGAAAAAAAATGAAGTGATGAAAAAAATAACTTAGGAAGATTGAATACTTTTTTGAGGAAAATATGTAACTAAGATTCGGTTTTTATAGTGGAACCCATATCATTGAAAACTAAAAAATCACCTTACATTAATTTCATTGAAGAATGAACCATTATAACCTTTACATTTGAAATGAAATGAACAATTGTACCTTAAATGAACATTTATTTTGTTATTGTAAACTGAACATGGGGTGGGTACACTAACCAATGTAACATTTACATTTCAAATGAACCCCCTTGTTTAACTCTTTACAATGAAAAGCCACCAATTTAGGTTACGAGCCTCAGAATAATTATACTTAGCCTGGGAACAACTCTCGTGGGCCAAGGACAAATTCTCCTAGGCAAACAATTCATACTACTCCTTAGCCTAAGAAAACTCTTGTTAGTCTGGGAATAATTCTCATAAGCCTAGGAACAACTCTCTTGGGCCTTGGAACAATTCTTTTAGGATACTTACACGATTCATTTAATTTATTATGTAAGGATGTTTACTTTTCATCGTGTAATCATTCATATTGTCGATGATGTAATTCCTTCCTTGGTAACTGTTGCAGAAACGCTTTCTTGACTAGCATTCCATCCGCAGATGATATTCATGATGCAGTTTTTGCTATGGATGCTGCTTTTACCCCTAGGCTAGATGGGTTTTTTGATAGTTTTTATCAAAGATGTTGGGATGTTATAGGTAGTGATGTGGTCCTCGCTGTTCAGGATTTTTTCATCACTGGGGTTATTTTCCCAGGTCTCAATTCCATCTTCATTGTTCTTCTTCCAAAACTAAGGGACTCGATTTCGGTTGATCAGTTTTGACCGATCGTTCTTAGTAACTTTCTGTTTAAAATTTCTTCAAAGATTTTGGTTGATCGTTTAGCTCGGGTTGCCGCTAGGATTATTTCTTCTCAGTAGTTTGGCTTCATTCGAGACCGGCATATTGAGGATTATATTGCTTTGTCTTCTGACTGTGTGAATATGTTGCAGAAGAAGTGTTATGGGGGTAACTTGGCCATGAAGATTGATATCCGCAAGGCTTTTGACACTTTAGATTGGTCTTTCCTTTGCAGAGTGCTTCAGGCTTTTGGGTTTTCTTCTATTTTTGTGAATTGGATAGACATCATTCTTCGTTCATCTAGGCTTTCAGTTATATTTAATGAGGTCCCAGAGAGGTATTTCTATTGCTCTAGAAGAGTTTGTTAGGGAGATCTGCTCTCTCCGTTTTTGTTTGGTATTGCAGAAGACTTATTTAGTAGATTATTGACGAGGTTAATGAGTTCTTCTCAAATTCGGTCAATTTATTCCCCAAAGGGTTTTTTTTTTTTTTGGCTCCAACTTATTTGCTATATGCAGATGATGTTCTGATCTTTTGTAGAGGCACTCAAAAGAATTTGAAGTATATCATGGGTACTTTTGGGGATTATGGTGATATTTCAGGCCAGTTGGTTAACTGGGGTAAGTCTTCAATTTATTTCGGATCTTTTGTCTCCCCCTCTCGGATTGGTAGTTTGCAGTCTCTGATTGGTATGCAGATTGGGCAACTCCCGTTTTCTTATTTGGGAGTCCTTTTGTTTCGGGATAAGCCTCGAAAGGCGGTGTTATGACCTATTGCGGATAAGATCTTGTCTAAATTCGCTAAATGGAAGGGCAAGTCTCTTTCTCTGGCCGGTCGTGCTACTCTGATCAGGTCCGTCATCAATGGTTCATTTGTGCTTTCTTTCATGATTTACAAGTGGCATTCTTCTTTACTGTCACTGATTAACCGCAAGTTGAGGAACTTTTTGTGGACTGGTTCCTGTGAGGAGACTAAGTTGGTTTGGGTCGCTTGGGATCGTTGTTGTAGGCCTTACTTACATGGTGGTTTTGGTCTGAAAGATCTTGGGTTGTTGAATGACTCGTTGTTGCGGAAATTCACTTGGAAGTTTATAACCTCTGATGGTTTTGTTTCTCATTTCTACGGGAGAGGTATATCAGGCATTTGCAGAAGCCTCGTAGAAGGTATGTCACCTCATCGATTTGGTCTTCTCTTCGGACAAATTATAGTTCCCTTATTAATGAAGATATCTGGCTGATTGACGAGAACTCTCAGCAGGACTTATGGTGGGATAATTGGTTGGGGGTCACCATTTTGGAGCTTTTAGGGATTCCAGATTATTTAGCTATTCCACTCCGGGCGAAGGTCTCATATTTTATTCATGAGGGTAGATGGGTGCTAGACGATTGTTTCCGAGCGCGCTTTCCGGATTTATGTTTTTGGATTGATTGAATTACGATTTCTCCTGTTGTGGATTCTCTGGTTTGGGCTAATTCTCGGGATGTTCATGTTTCTTGCAAGACTACTTATTCCTAGTTTCTCCGTGATATTTCTCAGGTTGTTTGGTGGAGAGATGTTTAGTCCCGTTTTATCCCCTCATATCGCTCAGCTTTGACCTGGCGTTTTATGTTGAACAGGCTTCCTACTGAGGATCATCTTTGCAGGTCTGGGTTCCAGTTGGCTTCTCATTGCAGTATTTGTGGGGTTAGTAATGAATCTGCAGATCACCTTTTTCTTCATTGTCCCATGGCGGTTGCTCTTTAGGAGGCAGTTTTCTCAGCTTTCCAGCGACATGTCTCTACCAAAACTTGGTAATCCTTTTTCTTGCAGGTCATGTCAGTTTCCTTTAATGAGCCAGTTAGGATTTTATAGAAAGCGGCTATCCATGCAGTGATATGGAGGGTGTAGACTGCCCGTAATCAGTGGATCTTTGAAGGAAATTCGGTGGACTTTAGATCCATCATTTCTTTGGTTTGACGTGCAGTTTCAGAGGCTAATCACCTGGATATTGGTTATATGCATAATTGTGTGGATGACCTTTTGATTCTTCATCGTTTCGGTCTTCAAGGTCGCCCTTCTAAAGCCCCGGTGATCAAGAGTGTGATTTGGTCTCTTTCAGCTCCTGGTTGGATTAAAGTGAATACAGATGGTACTGCTATGGGCTCTCCGAGGGTTGGTGGTTGTGGTGGTATATTTCGGAACTGCAGCGCCTTTGTGAAGGGTTGCTTTGCTATTCCTCTTGATCAAGTTTTTGCGTTTGAGGCTGAGCTTTTAGCGGCCTCTTTGGCCATTAATTTTGCATGAAAGTATATGTAGCATCGAATCTGGCTTGAGAGCGATTCTTCTTATATGTTTCAACTTCTTTCTTCTCGTTCTGAGATGGTTCCTTAGAGGGTTCGTCAAGCGTGGCAGCGCTGCATCTTCCAAATCTCGTAGATGGATTTTTTATGTTTCCCATATTTTAAGGGAGGGGAATCATGTGGCAGATACGCTTTCTAGGCATGCTTTGGAGCTTTAGGGTGATTCTTGGTGGTTCTCTGTCCCACCGTTCTGTTATACTTTAGTTGGCAACGACTGCATGAGTCGGGAGTGTTTTCGTTTTTCTTGATGTTTTATTTTTCTTTTTTGTGTGGCCTTCGTGCCTCTTTTTGTTTGGGGTTGTTTTCTCTTTGGTTCTTTATGCTTTGTTGTTTTTTGTCACATTTTAATTTTCTTTTATCTTTTTTATATATGGATACTGTCTAAGGGTTTTTCAGCATATGATCATTTGTGATGCTTTTTCCCCTTAGATCAGTCCAATTTTATTATATGTAAAAAAAAAAATTATGTGTTTAAATTTATCCACTACTCTCGATATCTAGAATAGAGAAAAAAAATGGGTTAACACTAAACTAGTTAATGGTAATAAAGAGTTTGTAATTACAACAAAGCAACAACAAACAAAGTGTGACTGTGTGAGAGCCAAGGTTGTCATTCTGATAATAATAATAATAATTAGTTAATTACGTCAGCAATATGTACAATTGGATTTTTTATTAAAAAAAAAAAAAAAACAATATGTAAACCACAACCCAATATTACTTGGTATGAAAGACACTCATTCAATCTGGCTATATCCCAGTTAAGTAGTCACCAGTTCACCACCTCAGGTGTAGGGATGAGCATTTATCCCTGGGGATCCAAATCTCCAAATCCCCATCCACATTTGGGAAAGAATTTTTAAGAAAAATTGGAGAAATAGGGAGGGATGAGGATGATTTTTATACTTAAATTAAAAGAGGGATGGGGATGGGGGGATCTCTCCCCATCCCCATTTCCCTATTTCCCCCACAAATTTATGGAATGGGGATGGGAATAGGGATGGGGATAGGGATAGGGATGAGGGGAGGTGTCCATCCCTATCCCCATCATAAAATTATTTTGTTAACTATTCCTTGTTGAAGTTAATCTACTGGTACTAGGAATTGTTTTTCGTGTTATTAATTATTAAGTGAACTTGAAATTATATCCTATCTAACTAGGGTAAAATTATTACGGCTAATAAAATTATTTTGTTAACTATTCCTTATAGAAGTTAGATTAGTATTACAAAATATAAACCGCCAATTCTACTAGTACTAGGAATTGTTTTTCGTGTAATATAAATACTAGAATTACAATTCTCGGTTTATCCCCCGGTTCCTGTCAAAAGTTCGTGTGTTTAAGGTAATTTTTTTGTGCGCTCTTATTTGATCCATCTTTTATTTCTTATGATCATTGTTATTAATGTTTATCTTGTTGCTGTTAATGCTACTTTGCTTGATCTCTCTATTTCTTTTGTTTTGTTTTGTTTTTTTTTAAAGAAAATTGAGCATAAATTTGTCAGGCTTTTAGGGTTTGCATGCATGCATGTTTCCGGATGTTTTATTTGAATTTTTCTTAACGAATTTAGAAAAAAAAGAAGAAATTTCCAAAAAGAAGAAATTTCCAGAGGGCTAGTTTTGAAATTATACAAAACTTGAGTAATATGTTTTTTTGCCTGGTTTTCACCATTAATTGCTCTTGAAACAGAAGATGGGACGTGCCAGCTACAGGAAGCGTTCAATCCCGTTCATACCTTTTGAAATCATCAGCCTTATACTAGTAAGAGTGCCTGCAAGATCACTCCTTCGCCTCCGTTGTGTCTGCAAGGACTGGTGCAACCTAATTGATTCCTTTTCGTTTGTTAGAAATCAAGTTTCTATAGCATCTCAACAACCTCATGTCGTGCTTGCACCCAACAACTTTCCATTGTCCTACAAATCATTTACATTCAATGGCAATGTGTTGAAGGAAAGTAGTAGGTTTCCGATTGTAGAGAACAACAAGTGCCTCGACTACATTCATGCCGGTGAAGTTGGTTTTGGTTTTACATGTTTTCAATATCGCTATCGTCTAGGAGAGGCCTTTCTGTTCAATCCTCTTAGACGACAAGTTTTAGTGCTACCGATGGCAACATGTATCGGCCAACCACATTGGTATGGAATGGGAATCGATAGTACTATAAATGAATACAAGATTGTTCACTTTGTATCATCGGTGGATACAGATAGCTTGGCAGCTGAAATTTACACTTTGGGCACAAAATCACCGTGGAGACAAATCCCTTCGATTTCGCCTTTCCCTTTTCATAGTCCGAGTATCGATCATATCACTGGAGTATCTGCTCATGGAGACATGCATTGGACGGATCAATGTAAGATCATATCTTTCGACTTCGAAAAAGAAGGATTCAAGCTCACTCCTCATCCGGATATGGGATACAACCCTGTTAAAAGTTTCTTGTTGACCACTTTGAGAGGATCCTTGGCTGTTCTTAGTTTTTCTAAAACACAAGCCGAGATATGGGACTCTGAAATACAAGCCGAGATATGGGTGATGAAAGATTACGAAAAGAAAATTTGGGTGAAAGAGTATAAAATAAGTATGAACACAGATCATCCCAAATTTTGGGATTACGATTGTAATGTTGGAGCTTTTAGTAGTCATTGGATTTTTGTTGATGGTATAGAGCATGATCATAAATTTCTCCTTGATCTCTATGAAACAACAAGGTATCCGAGGCGGTGCACAATCTTCAATCATACAGAGAGCCTTATTTCTCTCCAACACTTTGGTACCAAAGTTACAAATTTTCGTAACCTCTCTTTTTTGAAGAATCGTTGCTCAGTTTATGTTTGTCCACAGATGAAGAAGAGAAAAATTAGAGAAAATTTCTTCTTCTTGTTTTTCTTTTTTATGTTTTTCTTCTTGTTATTAAATGGGACGTCATTTCCCATTCATGCATATTGAAATCATCAACCTTGTACTAGTAAGAGTGCCTGCAAGATTTTGTTGCCAAACATGCTGTTTGTTTAGATCATCCTGTTTTATGGGATTTTGATTTTCCTAGTTGGTTAGTTTATTTGCTTGTAAAGATGTTTCTTTTCCCTCTAATGGGGGCTGAATAAAATTCATTTTTTCCCTTCAAAAAAAATAAAATAAAATAAAATGAAATAAAATGAAGAGTGCCTGCAAGATCACTCCTTGGCTTCCGTTGCGTCTGCACCCACCCACTTTCTAGTGTCCGACAAAGCATTTACAATGTGCTAATATTTTGATAGAAAAAATTACTAGTAAATTGCACTACTTTTATGTTTTCTTTAATAAAAAAAACGCAACTCGGAAAGATACAAAAGTAACCACATAAAGGTATTTTATTAATAATATTTCTAGAACCTAAAATTCTCAATATTTTACGACCCACCAGATGATCTCTTTAGGGGTAAAAATATTATATGTACGTACATGATAAAAATATTACTTTGTTATTTATTCCTTAAGGATGTTAAGTTAAACTAGTATTTCATAATTCATCAATGACATGTCAAGTTCCATATAAAAGGAAATCCGGAAAGAGAACTGGATTCCTTAGGTGGAAGGGAGGAATCAAGTTCCTATTTTAATAGGAATTAAATTTCTGATTTGTGAGTGAGACTCACGTAATTTGATTCCCAACCGATTTTAATAAACACATTAATAACAGATCAATTTTTGAGAGGATTCCCGATTGAGTATCAATTAGTAAACGTGTTACAATTAATCTTTGTTTGTTCTTTTTTTTGTTTTGTTTAAATACAGTGTATATCAGTATATGTATATATGTACGTACATTTAGTTTGATTTCAAAGGAGAATTACAAGTAGTCTCTCTATTCCTAGGTAATTGCTTTGAGTGATATTTTCTTGCCTGATTTTCACCATTAATTATTGTTATTAAATTCTGGGCTGATTGATCTGGAAACAGAAAATGGGACGTGCCCGCTGCAGGAAGCGTACATCCCTATTGATATCATAAGCCTTATACTAGTAAGAGTGCATGCAAGATCACTCCTTCGTTTCCGTTGTGTCTTCAAGGCCTGGTGCGACCTAATTGATTCCCTTTGTTTCGCTAGAAATCAAGTTTCTATAGCATCTCAACAACCTCAAGTCGTGCTTGCACCCAACAATAGTAACTTTGCACTGTCCTATAAATCAATTATTACATTCAATGGCAATTATGTCTTCAAGGAAAGTAGTAGGTTTCCGAAATTAGAGTTCTCGTATAGGAAAAACAACTGGCTCGACTACATGCATGCCAGTGAAGTTGGTTTTTCAAAATCAATATTATAATTGTCAAGGAGAGGCCTTTCTGTTCAATCCTCTTAGACGACAAGTTTTAGTGCTATCGATACCGAGGGCAACATGTATCGGCTAAGGACATTGGTATGGAATGGGAATCGATAGTACTACAAATGCATACAAGATTGTTCATGTCGTGTCATCATCGAATGACTACTTCAGATATACTGATGGCGAGACAGCTGAAATTTACACTTTGGGCACAAAAGATTTTTGGCATTAATATATGTTTTTGGCGTTTTTTTCGATTTTGATCAAGTTGCTACTTCTAGTTATGAGATTTTTTTTTTTTTTTTCATAGTTTTTTGAAAAGATTTTTTTTTTTTCAAAGTTTGGGAGCCTAAGTAAGTATATATTTCTCCTAGACCTGACAAGGAATGTCATGCTACTTGAAATGTGCTGATCAAGACACCAGATCGCGATGTGCTATTGAGACAATCAGCAAACTCACCAAACAAAAATTTGATCTTCATGTACAATCATCATCAATAACCTCTCCAAAGAACTGCTGACTATCATGAATTTTCTTATAAAATAATGTTACATAATTCTTTTAATTAAAATTAATCTTATTCATCAAATTTATGTGCTTAAATTTATCTAATAGTCTAGATATCCAGTAATGCTAGACTTTCCAAATTTTTTTCTTAAATGATGTGGTACGTCAACATCACATCCTTCATTGTATAAACTCATAATTTACAAGATATTGACAAATTATATACTATATTATTTGGGAAGTTTTTTATTTTGAAAATTTTTGAAAAGCCTAGCATTACTCTTTTAAAAATAGTTCAAATCTCCTAACCGCGCCTGACCGATGCTAACTAACACTAATTAATTGGCATTAACTAAAACTTGTGAGGTTTCTAATTTTTGGTTACATATATATCGAAACGAACTTCAATTTAGTTTATCAGTTGTTTATAGTAATTTGTAAACTCAATTTCCATCCTTTATGTAACTTTTTAGCTATTTGAAAAATCTTTTAACAACACATGCTCAAATCTGTAAAAATCTGTAAGTTTTCTTAATTTTTGTTGATATTTATATGAAACTCCCTTCAATTATGGTTTTCAATTGCTTATAATAATCCTCAAACCCCATTTATATAACTTCTTTGGATTTTACAAATAGTTAAAGTCCCCTAATCGACACTAATCGATACAAACCGACCTTAGCTCAAACCTACAGAGGATTCATATTTTTAGTTAGATTTATACCGAAACGAACTTCAATTTATTTTATCAATTGTTTATAGTAATCTTCCAACTACATTTCCGATAATAATGAAACTGGGGCATGATTTTTTTTGTTAATAATGTAAACCAGAGAGTAATGTTTAATAATATCTCATGTATAATTTTTTTACCT
Source organism: Acer negundo (assembly GCA_035582765.1). Classification (NCBI taxonomy): domain Eukaryota; kingdom Viridiplantae; phylum Streptophyta; class Magnoliopsida; order Sapindales; family Sapindaceae; genus Acer; species Acer negundo. The sequence continues at coordinate 7,465,387 of CM069236.1, read as the reverse complement.
CATATAGGCAAATTGTATTTGTAGCTACTAAACCCATGCAGTAAATACAGTTTCCACAGTGAAAGATCTAATAACAAGTAAACGACGTCGTACCAACGCAAATGAAGGAATAAACTGTCGGCATCAAGGGGCGGTAACAAACCTTTTGAAATAGATAAATGGCGGCATTTTGTTGCTAAAGACCTCTTTTTTTCCTTCTTAAATCCAAAAATTAATTAACAATCGACAAAAAACGACAAAAAATAAAATAAAATAAAATAAAGATTTAATTTTAATCTTCATTTTATTTCACACACACACATTGAAACCCTAATAAATGCCAATAAGTCAATAACTTGAACAACGACAGAACAGAGCAATCAATCATGGAGAACCGCGTGGAGTCCACGCTCTCCAAGAAGCGAGTATCACTCTCTCACTCTCTGGAACTGGAACTCCCCAAGCGAGTGGCTCTGAGTGAACTCACTAATTCCTCCAACGTTGTTGAGTTGAGTCGCAATGTACAGAAGCAGCAGCCTAAACGATCGTCGTCGTCGTCGTCGAAGAGGAAATATAAGGAAGATGTTGAGAATTCTCCCAGTAATGACTCAACTCGCGAGTCGGAGTCTGGGAACCGAGAATGTAAACGTAAATTGAAGGAGAAAAAAGAAAATGAAGTGGCGATTGTACAAGAAACTAGTGAGAGCTCAAGTGTTTTGCAAAAATGTTCTTTCTCGTCTTCTATATATGAGCATCTTCGTTCATTGGAGGTATCGATTTTTTTTTTTTTTCGTTTTTGTTTAATTTATATGAAATTGTTGAATTTGGATTCATTACTTGGGATGATCCAAATCTGGAAATGGGTTTTTTTTTTCTTTCTTCTTCTTCTTTCTTGCTTATTGTTTTTCTGGGTTTAAATTCAAGGTATAATTGAAGAAGCATTTTGGAATCGAGAATGAATAAACTATAGAACGTAGGTTTGCTTTTGTAATAACAGAAAATATGATTCCGGATATGGTAGATTGTTGGAAGAAGATTCATGAACCAAACTAGTTGGAAATTGACATTAAGTTGAACTTGAACCGAGTTTCATTGTAATTTGATTACAATAGGATACGGGGTTGGTTCATGGTTTTGTTCAATCAATATGTTTGGATTTGTATAGATCAAAAGTTTGGATTATGGATTTTGATATTATGTGGTCTTGATTGCAATTGTTAGCAGTTTGCTTTTGAAGCTGTAGAATTATTCTTGGTTGTATTTTACACCTAGGGGCTAGGAGCCTAGGAGGGGTTTGGTATTTTCTCATGTTTGGAGTTAACATCTTAATTTAAGTTCTGCTTCACTGGTTTATTGTTAGCATTTCGAATTTCTATTTTACAAGAGTATTTGTGTTTCTATGTGATATCATTTGGCTTATGGATTTGAATTTTGAAGTTTTGGTTTCTTAATTTTATGAACATTTTTTGTGGTTGGGATTCTGAGTCTCTGAATTAGTGGTTGGATGTTTGGTTATACACTAAAATGTTTTAGAACCAAATTCTTACAGAATAGGCATAATTTCCTGAAATGTGGCTCTAAGTTGAAATTTGATATGTCAAGTTGTTACTGAAATTCTGTCATACAAGTCCTGGTTTATCATTTGATTTGGAAGTTTGGTTTTGTAGTATGCAAGTACTACTTTTGACTGCTAGTAATTGAAAATAAGGAGTCATAGATTTAAAGGATTGTGTGGTTCCAAAAAATGGGCAATTACCAACTCATCTAAATCAAATTGTTTTGATAGAGATGTTTTATTTCTTCATTATAAAACGATGCAATATATGAATGGAATATAAATTTATTATCTTTTCCTGCTCAGTAATCCAACTCGGATTTATGCTCATGATCATCATTTGGAGCTTGTTTTTTAGGATCATATTTACATGGACTGACAATGATGGTTGGGTATTCAGATGGAAGTAAAGAGGAGGCCACTTCCCAAATACATGGAGGATGTTCAGAATGATATTTCAGTGAATATGCGAGAAATCCTGGTGGATTGGTTGGTGGAGGTCGCAGAGGAATACAACCTTGTTTCCGACACCCTTTATCTCACTATAGCATATGTTGACAGATTCCTCTCTTCGCATGCTCTCAGCCGGAACAAGCTTCAGCTTCTTGGAGTTGGTTGCATGCTTATTGCCTCGTACCAACAGATGAACCCTAAACTTATATTTTACATTTGCTAATAATTTGGCCGACTTCTATTCTTGAATGGTGATCCTTTCATGGTTTGGTTGACACAGAAAGTATGAAGAGATCAGTCCTCCACATGTTGAAGACTTTTGCTATATAACAGATAATTCCTACACGAATGAAGAGGTGTACATCTAATACTTTCTTTTATTATGCTCTGGCCTTCCTGCACTTCCTTTTTTCCATCTGGTAATTCAAATTTTCTATATTTAAACGAAAGGGGCTCCTTAAGTAGGGAAAAAGGTAGTATTAGGCTCAGGTCCTTATCTTTGAGTCTTTTGTTCATATTTCTAATATTTCTAATTAGATACTTTGTTTTATGGGCTCCATTGAGTTTAGACTTTAGTAACTCTAAGCTTGAAGATGATTTTGGATTTGGGGTGAGTCTGCAGGTGGTCAGTATGGAGACAGAAGTACTAAACTTTTTGAATTTTGAGATGAGCACTCCCACAACAAAGAATTTTCTCAGGTGAGATTAGTATCAAAAAGCATTAGGCTGTTGAATCTGTTTTTGTTCTTTTTTCTTCTCTCATCTAACGGGATCATAATAAAAGCACAACTAATGCCATCTTTGATGCTTGAATTGCAGAGTGTTTATAAAATCAACTCACGATAACAGCAGAGTAAGCAAATATGCTCTCCATTCTTTAATTCTCTTATTCAATTTTTCTACCCCCATTAGTTGGTTAGTGATTTCATAATCTTTGTGTTCCACAGGCTGCTGATCTACGATTTGAGTTCTTGTGCTGTTATCTTGCAGAACTAAGTTTGTTAGATTACGGGTGTGTGCAATATTTACCTTCACTGGTTGCTGCATCTGCTATTTTTCTTTCACGATTCTTGATTCAACCAGAGAAGCATCCTTGGGTGAGAAATACATTTCAGTTTTTTCTTAAAAATTATAGTTGTGCATTAGTGAGATCACGATGAATGATTCAGAAGTAATTTGGTAGAGAATTATAGATTACAGTTGGAAGCTAATATCAAAAGTTAGGGCTACCTTGTTTGAATTGGTCAAGAGTTTCTGAAGTGAACTGAATGCGGAAAAGATATATGCATGTTAAGAGCTCATGTGGCATAAAGTAACTGCGAATAGTAAAACTACTTGAATAACTTGCATTTGCATGGTATTGAGATATATGCATCTACATAATAGGAGCTACATGTGGCATAAAGTAACTGCGAATAGCAAAACTACTTGAATAACTTGCATCTGCATGGTATTGAGATATATTATATGATAAATTGGTAATTACTGGGTAATACTATGACTTCAAAACCATTCAGAAAAGTTTCCAATAAGCTAGGGAGAATTTACTCTTTTCGTATATTGCAGAGCATGGCGTTGCAATGCTTTTCAGGTTATAAACCAACTGAGTTGAAGGACTGTGTCCTTGCCATTCATGACTTGCATATGGATAGAAGAATAAGCTCTTTGCAAGCAATAAGAGAAAAATACAAGCAACACAAGGTATTCTAATTCTATTTTCTTTTAAAGTATATGTTTTCTAGAGTAAATGAGTGATTAATAGTATCAATTTTGTGATCTAATTAATTTCTCTCTTTAAAGAACTGATGATCGGGGATCCTTTTAAGTGTATGGATAGTGCTAGTGTCTCTTTGGTCATGTGTCAATAGTTTACAATATTAATTAATTTAATTTGCAGAGATAAGGACATAAGATTATTACTTTGGAAATATTAATCTGACTGGAAGTGGATAATCTTTTTTGAGAACAGTTTAAGCATGTAGCTACATTATCTTCTCCCTCTGAAGTACCTGCACGTTATTTCGAGGCCATAAATGAGTAACGGGCTACAAGATTTTCAGGGAGAGCTTTGAAGTTTGAATTAGTGCGATCCATGAGTTCCTTCTAACTGGTTGCAGTAAGTTTTATTTTTATTCATGCACCACTGGAGTGTGCTATAGATCAACCACTGGTTGACTGTTGCTCGATTCAATATTGAGTGCCTGAGGACTTTGCAAAGGGAGCCATTACAGAGTAAGCATGTATAACTATGTTTGAAAAACTTGTAGATAACATTGATAGGGATACTTCAAATTACATTTTGGTGGTTCACCAGGGATTTTGTCTCTGAATCTCTGGTTGAATAAAGAGATATATCGTACGGAATGTATCTCTCTATTGCAATGTATTCCATGTAGCATTTTGTTTCCTTCTTGATTTCCCATTTTAACTGGCAGTTCTGCTCACAAGTAGAGCGCAACTTTTGGAGGGTATCTGCTAGTTATGTGCCTCAATTGGTTTTGGTTCTCAGGTTGTATAAAGAGATATATAGAATGTATGCTTCCATCTTGATTTTCCCATTTTAATTAGCAATTTCTTACTTGTAAAGTAGCTTCCTCTACAGAATTTGGAGAAAATCTTTAATACAACCCGGTCCAATGTAGCTGACCATTGAAATCATAACATGAAGCTTGTAGCATAAACAAACCTATTTGATTAGGTACTAATATTACTACACTAATTTTACAACAATCTCTAAAATCCCAAACCTATTTTTTTTTTTTTTTTCTCACCAGACCTATTTTATTAGTTTTGAACACAGTTACATCTTTTTCTTCTCCACTCATTCCAATCGTAAGTTGTTCGTTAGCTATCAAATTTATAGAAAAATGTGTTAGTCCATGTAAGGAATATCCAACTGTTTCTTTGGATCTGAAAGCGTTGATTTATAGTTGGATTTCTTAACTTGTCAAGCTAACAACAACAATTAATTCGAGCTTAGCTCTTTGTATCCTTGTGTTCCGAATTTCAATATTGTAGTATATATATTTGGTTGAATTAACTTTGGCTACGAATTAGTATCGGAAGAAAATTTCTCTTATAAAAATTTGAAAGTAGATAGCGCAAAAAAAATAAAAAAAATAAAAAATAAAATTAGGGGCTGTTTGTTTGCCCCTAATTTTTTTTTTAATATAAACTTAATTTGTTAGACATATTGATAAGTCTTATAAATTAAGATCCTACGATATGGTTTTTTTTTTTTTTTTGAATGACTTATTACAAATATAAAATTGATTAGGTTGTATTAGGGTTTCTTCAAATTTGGGAATTTTGGAAAATTGATTTTTAGGATTTTATTATGTGTGGATAAAATTATAAATGTATGAATTGTTATAGGACATTTGTAGAAATTTACTAAAAAAACTCTATTGTATCACTTTTTGAATAAGATAAAAGTAAACAAATTTTACTTTTTCTGAAAGACATATATATCTTGAAATAAGATACAAGTTGGAAAAACAAACAAACTGATTTATCTTAATTTATGATTTAAGAGGTAATAAGTCTTATAGTGAAAAAAACAAACAACCCCCTTAGCAAGTTTTTTGTAGGGTCTAATGTCAAGATGAGATTGACTTATATCTCTCACACCTACAAATCTACAATATTGAGATTACAGGTTTAATTTGTGTCCTCCATCCAAAAACTCAAATTAATAGTTCGAAAAAAGTATTTTTTAACAAAATCAAAATTAAATTTAAATAAAGATTTTGTTTTTGTAAGAAATTTAAATAAAGATTTAGTATTAGCAATAAATCAATAATATATGTAAGAGAAAACTCCTTCCAACAGTTTTTAACTGTCCTTGGCATTATCTGGACTCAAAGCGCCAGTTCGTTATTTGACCCGGAAAAAACCCGGACCCGTTTTTTGTCAAGTCTCTGGATGCTCCATAACACACCCGAGAACTTAAATATAGAAAGGAAAAAAAAAAAAAAAACCGTCAAAGAGCGAAAATTCAACTGCAGGTCGAATCGGTGAGTGTAATTAACCACGACGATGGAAGTGGTGGTGGACGACAAGGACCTGAAAGCTGCCGGCGCCCAACCGTTACCCGATGGACGCCGTGGGCTGCGAATTCACGGTTGGGAGATCGAATCTCACAAAGGCACCATTTTAAAATCCTCCACTTTTCAAGAGTACGCGCATTCTCTCGTCTCTCTATCTATCGTATTTGCAACTAGTTTCATTATTGTTTTGGAATAGAAGTTTTACTATATGTTTTATGTTTAATCAATCAATCGATCGATAAAAGCAATTACTTTTAACAAAAATTGATTGTAGGTATTTTTAGTTTAAGATTATTGATAGTTAATATTGGGTGCAGGTGGGAGGAGAAGCTGGACACGACACATTTGCCGGAGATGGTTTTCGGTGAGAGTGGTTTAGTTATTAAGCACGTTAAAACTGGTACTAAGATTCATTTTAATGCATTTGATGCTCTTGGTGGCTGGAAGAAGGAAGGTTTGCCGCCCGTTGAAGTTCCTGCGGCAGCACAATGGAAATTTAGAAGGTAATTGACACAAGGAACTTTTATCATAGTGTTATGATGGTCTAGAACGTGAATTATGGGACCTTGGTTTATAATTTTTGGCTTTTCAATGAATTTAAATAATTGTGCTAAATTTTGGTTAATAGTTATTATGTGCTCACTTGATTGGGTGGGTGGAAAAACCATCAGGAAGTTCTTATTGTTTTGTACCGGGGGCACTTGTACATGGTCCAATGAGCACTGTTCTTTTTTGGGTTTGAGAGTGAAGATAGATATATGTGAAAACAAGGGAAACTAAGGCTGAAAAAGTTATGGGGACTCTTTACTTTTAAAGACGTTGTATACAGATGAAGATCAGTGCATGCTGCTTTCTTTCCTTTCTGTCATGTCTTGTAATTTTATGTCCTTATCTTCTATTACTGGAAGTCATTTTTCTTTCATGTCAATCTGTAAGTTCATATAGAAGTCCAACTATGGTAGTATGATGAAAGTGGGATTTACTAACTGCATATCTGTTAATAACGGAAACTTTTTTTTTGGTTCTCATAAATGGATCTGAAATATTACTCGAAGTTAGGTTCTTATTTTATCTATAATTGGATCTGTTTCATTGTGCTGTGCTGTGGCTTATGTTGATAGTATGGATATTGTTGCAATATAGTTTATTGGCCACAGCTCCACCTAATGAGCCATAAGTTCAAACTCGTTATACCATGCACCAACTAAATGTTGCTTTCCTCTCAAGGTACAATTATATCATGAATAGAAGTGTGATGAAAAGTCGGTGCTTGATTAAAATTTATGCACATGGATTTCACATACTCTTAATATGCTTTACCAATCAATCTCTAGTTTATTAAAAAGGACTAGGTACTTGTTTAGTTGTTTCTGCACCATCCAGTGTGGAATATGTAATTTCAAGATGGAAACCTTTAATTGGATGATGTCTTTTCTTCCTTTCAAAATCTTTTTTGTCAAATAGTGTTTGAAGTTATTTTGTAACTTAGCCAACCAGAGTCAAAGATCTCTTTTCACTTTGGAAATTGTTATGATCCTTCTTATAGTTTGTCTTCGTTGTCATCTGTGTAACATTAGTTATTGCGATTGCTAATATTGTTCACTGCTTAGATACTTACTTGTGGGACTTATGTTAATTTGCAGCAAACCATTCCAGCAAGTGATACTAGATTATGACTATACATTTACAACACCATATGATGGAAGTGAAACAATTGAAATGGATACGGAGAAGGTTTGTGTGTTCTGTTCATCTCTTAAGTTTACAAACATATTTATTTTTTACTGTTTAACTTTAGAGTTTTGTTCCATTTAAGTTGTTAGCTGAGCTCTTTACGTAGTTTGGCCTATGAGGTGACTCTTTGCCATATCTGAATCAGTTCATACAAAAAATCTTGTTCCTTCTTAACCTTTACTTTGTTTCTAGTCTTTTAGGGGGTTATAACTAAACTCTTATGTTTAATAGAGGGATTGTTAGGAAGATTTACCGTCATTGTTATTGTTGCTGGATTTACACAAGTAATGATGCTGTTACCTTTGCTGTTTTTTGTTGTGATCAGGATGGAAATGGGAAAATCTTGGACAGTAGTTCCAACCTCCAGTGGGAGGACTGTGAGGAGAAAATTGACATGGTTTCACTCGCATCAAAAGAGCCTATTCTCTTCTTTGATGAGGTGGGCAACTTCGATTTGACTAAGAGTGTAATTCTTGAATGATGATCTAGTATTCTAGTTTTCTTTTTGGTTTGTATCAGTCATGACAAAGTAGTCTTTTAGTTCTGCAGGTAGTTTTATATGAAGATGAATTGGCTGATAGCGGAGTTTCGCTTTTGACAGTAAAAGTGGTAATTCTTGAATTAGTGGCCATTTTTTTCTGGTACACTTGTGTTACTCTTTCCATAAAATATCATGATGGCTGAGAACTAATGATATCACCTTTTGTTTTCTAGAGAGTCATGCCGAGTTGTTGGTTTCTTCTCTTGCGCTTTTGGGTGAGTAATTCCATCTCAATTGTCTTACATTGTATATACTCATCAGGAAGAGCTATACATTTTTCTTTCATTCTTCTATATATTTTTTTAGATTAAGTGCCTGAATATCTTGGTTCACGGTTTTATAAACATTGTAAGAAATCAGTCAACCTTTTTAAGGCCATATTGTGGGGAAACCATTAAGAACATATTATTTTGTTCACCTTTTATTTCTGTTTCCCTGATGTATACCTCCCTTTAGCCACTGACTCAAGATTTTCTAACAGCTTAGAGTTGATGGAGTGCTTATGAGATTGAGGGACACCCGGATGCATTGTGCTTTTGATGACAGTGCAAGCCCAGTCATTCTTCGAGAGAGCTGCTGGAGAGAAACCACATTTCAAGCATTATCTGCAGTAAGTTTATTTTTCACTGTATTTGTGTGCATGTGCATGAGGTGTGCCTATTAGTTAGTAAACTTGACGTTCTCTTTGTTAGTTAGGATGACTGTATAGTCCTTACAATTTCCATTTTATAAGGAGTTCTATCATCTTCTTCTTGTATTTGAAAATAATTGTCTCGGTCTTGGGGTGCCAACAAGATTCTTATCTCACTTTCTGGGTGTTACAGTAATGTCTTTTTCTGGGGGTATGAAGCCCATTAGTAGTCCAACGATTCTGAGAGGATTTTTTTACTGAATGATTAATTTTTTTTGGGTCTATTGAGTTTGAAAAGCCCAGTACTTCAATATTTGCCTTCGTAGTATTTCTTAATTATCATAGATTGTGTCATCTTTACTTAGTTATAGTCTTGTTACTTCTAGTATGTTTTTTTGTCTGTATTGCTGTTGAGAATGGCCTAATGTTTTGGCTTAATATTATGTTTCTCAATATGTATCTTACGGTTTCTTCTTTATATCTTGGCACTTTCAATTATGTTTAGGTGTTTTATAAATGGAAGCAGTTCTCATGCACAAAAGTATAATTTTATCTGATGTACTATTAATGTTTGATGCACTGATTCTTCTAATTATATGGTGCAGAAAGGGTATCCTACTGATTCTGCTGCATACAGTGATCCGAGCATCATTAGCCAGAGGCTTCCTGTTGTCATGCACAGGACCCAAAAGCTTAAAGTCTCTGGTAATTTGTAATGTTGTAAATTAGTTTAATGCAACTATGCAAGACAATTCAAATCATTTTATGTTGTGGTTTTAGAGAATTTCAGTCTTTTTACAGTGGGTTATATTCGAACACTATAATCTGTTACTTTAACTTTCATGATAAACTGCTTTGTTGGATTATTCATGAATGGTAGACGATAACAGGGGTTTGGCTGCTTGTATTGATTTATAAAGTCTATAAATGTCCTTGTACTTAAGTTACAAGTGCAGTGAGTTGCAGAAGTGAACTGGAGCACTCTTAGAAACAAGGAACAAGAGTTATGTATCGGAATACATAAATATTGCAAGAATGTTTGAATTAAAGCAATATGCTTGAAGTTGGAATTAAATTTTTAGGAAAAACTATTATGAGAAAAATTAAGCTTATATAACTTTATCTGAAATATAAAGTCTGATTTTGTTGTATGCAAATCTCCAAGGATAATATGTTTGTATTAATTTATGAAGCCCATTTACTGAGTTAATAAACTCATAGGTCACAGCTACTGCGTATTCAGAAAAATCACAAGTATTACCAGATTAAGATTTGCATACAACTTGAACAGCTGGGACTCAACACATCCCATATTTGAGCATTAGAGAATCAAAGCTTTGGCACTTGAACCCATCTTTCCTGATCTTTTAAAAGTTCCCAAAGAATACTGCCAGCTAATGCCACAAACGATTGCTATAAAGAATATGGGTTGAGATACTAAGATTCGCATAATTATTGTGTGGTTGGTTAGTTGCAACCAGAGAAGTTTCTTTTCCCATGTTACAATATAGAATGACTTCATAGTCTATACCCTATGAGGTTAAGAAGGAAAACATTAAATAGAATTTATAACATACCATATGGAGAGACCAGTTTTAGGAAGAAAAAGTGGCTCGTGTTTCACTTATTTTAAACACTTATTTGCTCAGCTTCAAGGAAGAGTAAGGAATTTAGGGTGCAGTGATTCAGTTCTATTAATAGTACAATAGGGTTCCATATAACTTGTATATGGCAAGCAATTGTTTTTGTTTTTGTTTTTTTTTTTTTTGGTAGGAGACTAGGACTATATGGCATACAATTGAATCTAAATAAGTGTGTGGAAGAGTAACGGGTCGAAGAAATTAATAAAATTTGCTTTGCTAATATATATTTATTTATTTATTTATACTATAGATATTCGTGGTTTCAAGCAATTTTTTTGGTTTTTAGACTAAATGGTGATGTTGATCCTGTATACATCTATTTCAAAATAATATATATAATTATCACAATAACTATGGTTGAAACCATGGATAATTGATAATGTATAAAACTAGAAGTTGATAGCCAGGGTGAAAAAAAACCCTTACAGACTTGGTGACATGTAATTATGTAGTATGGTGCACCAGGAATTATTACAAGCATTGCGAATATGTGATAACTGAAAATTCAGGGTGTATCTTAGGTTTTCTTTTCCTACAACATACATAATTGCTAGGAAATTCATGGTGTTTCTTCTAGTAGTGTTGGGCAGACGAACCTGTGCAGGATTTCTCTTCAAAGTTGTCTCTTCCTAAGTTAGTTTATCTACTTGATGGATGGACAAAACTAGTACTGTTTCAATAGAAAAAGATGGTAAAATGAAAATGCCCAACTTGGTAGGAGGATGGGTTGATCAGAGTCGGAGGTTTAAGTCTAGCTTGAGTGGCTCTGATGGTGGCTCTGTTAGATGTGGATTTAAGCGAAAGCTGCCTGGCCATATCACATGATTCACTTCCTTTGTACCATCTGTTGTGAAGAGTGATGTTGCCATTCCAAACCCTGTATTGTCTTTGTTAAACCTTGCTACTATTGGAGTTCCATCTCTGATTGGCTTGTGCACAAGCGAATGGGGCCTGACGCCTAGTGTTCGGACCATAGCAGTATGGATGGGCACGCCCGTCATTGTCATCATTCTCTGAGATTGATATCTTCTGGCTGCTACTCTCTCCCTCTTGTGGGCGTTCTGGTGGCCCCCTAATGCTTGTGAACTGAAAAACTTCCTCATGCAGAAGTTACATGAGAAAGTCTTGGCAGTCGGTCTTATTTGCGAGTCAGACTCTGCATCTGTTGAGATTGAATACCCACCTAAACTCAGGTTCAGCCACTCTCCTTGATTTTCATCTCCTTCGTTGTTGTTGCCTTTGATTATCAACTCACCTTGTTTTGTGTTTGGTGTTGTTTCAGTTGCTTCATCTCTCAGGAAAACCATTTGTCTGATACAGATGTCAGAATAGGTAAGGATGTTAAAAGAAGTGAAGCTTTGTTGAATTATTGTAGCCGACTCTTTGAAAAGTTGGATCAAATAGGGAGGAAATAAGTGGAGAGAGGTATCAGTATCATATTAGAAAGGTAGTGAGACTGGATGTTTTTTAAATTTATCTCATTTCAATACGGTGTCCCCACTTATTGATGCTTGGTGTTCTAGGGGGACAATGCTTACGTCGCCTTTGTTTTTTCCCTTGTCAAGCTTAGGATTCCCCACTTACATCTTTCTCTTCTTGTTCTCTCCTCAAATTTAATCGACTTTACAAGCTTCTGTCTGGAGAGTGATTTGGGAAATTCAAGGTTGACAATCCAACAATGATTATGTGATTGTCAGCAACTCAGCATCATAATCTTGAAACTTATCTTTACAGTCTTGCAAATCAAGTTGCCATAGTTTATTTATGTATGCATGCAGAAATTTCCAGGCATGAAGTGGTGTTAATTGCAATTCTGTTTTTAGCTAATATTATTTGTTTTGAAGTGTCAACTGCTGATGCATGAGTAATCTAGATCTATCAGAGCTATTTCGACAAGCAATTCCAGGTGATTATAATATTTCATATTTGCATTAGCTAGGTTCCCTGTATTTATATATAATGATAGTAATAGAGAAACTTTACATTATATAATTGTCATCAACTGCTGCACAATTTAAATATGATAAAAAAATCTTGCAGCACACAACACACAACACACAAGTACACAACGAACACAAAAAAAAAAAAAAAAAAAAAAAAAAAAGAAAAGATGTGAATAGCACTGTAGTATCAAGAGAAGTGAGTGAACAAGAAGCTATGTAAGATATAGAAGTGAGTGGTGGTAGGATTAGCTTTATTATATATATATATATAATTGCCTTTTATGATGTTGTGTTTCATTGAGGGTGATGGGGCCCAGAGAAATGCCAATAATGGTGATAAAAACATGAAATGAGATGCGATGGTATGTTACCTATTTTATAAATTTATTCTGAACAAGAGTATCCAACTGCTTTTCTTCATGTTGGGGTTTCTGTTTTTACTTTTAATCATGTAGTGGGCAATGTATATGTACAGTAGGAGAAGTGCATTAAGAGCCACTTGTATTGTTCTCATATTTATATATATTTAATATACATGGAAAAGACTATTGTACCCCACAAATGAAATTCTATTTTGTAAAGTAGAAACTTGTGGTTAAATTGTCCATTGCACCACTTTCAATAGATTCCAAGTTTGAGTTACTCAATTGCCCTTCTGGAAAAGTTTCTCACCGTGTCACTTGTAGTATTTAATACCATATATACACTTATGGTTCTGCTAAGGTCCGATGAGGGACCGAATCTGTATTTGTGGAGTTTAAACATGGGTAGTTAATATTAAAGTTGAATGAAAATTTCGTGTTGTGAAAAACCCGTAATCGATAGTTTTTGTAGGAAAATAAAATATACATGGCAATTTCTTATTGGATGAGGGTACCGTTTTAGACTTTCTGGCTTTCTGCTGCCCTTTGAAGCCAATTGTGTCAGTTAATTAACTGTTAACTCTTTTTTTTGTTTTTTTACGGTTCAATGCCTTGGTGCGTATATGCGTATATATATTTATATATATATTACTTGTCCCTTATTGGCCTTATTTCAGTTGTTGTACAATAAAAAATAAAAATAAAAAACTTTTTTTTTTTTTTTTTTACCATAGTAGAGATTTCGATTCAAATCTCCAAGTGGCCTTTAAGAGATGATAAAGCTAATTTTGTCTAACAGGAAATTAAGTGGGTTATATCAATGGGACGATTTCATGAATAACCTTCAAAAGCATCTAAAAATAGTTTTTAGCCACATAGGAAATCTAATTGTTAATAGCCTAGTTGGATTTGAAAGTACCAAACTTAACTACTCATGCATCATCTTCCCATTCCCATCACTGCAAACCAGAAGACAGTTAGAGAGAGAGAGTTTCAATCGATTAAAAAGAAAGAACCATTAAGAGAAGAAGATTTCGCCACATTTAAGATCAAGTCGCTATTAGAATTTAGGGAGAGAAGATCAATTCAACGTTGAGAAGATTCTTGGGAGAGCCTAGGTAGAACGTTGCCTAGGCGCTGCGACAGGCACGCGACGCTTGACCAAACACCCTCTTCCCGTCTCTCTCTTCTCTAATCTCTCTCATGCTCTTCTCAAAAGCTAACTGAAATCATGTAGCAAAGTTTACTACATGATTTCATGTAGCATTATAGCAAATGCTACGCGAAATCGATTTCATATAGTAAAATTTTAACTAAATATGAATAGAGTTACGTGAAATCACCTGACCAAATACTTAAATAAATTTAAAAGTGGATTTCACGGCATATCACTTTCATACAAATATATACTTTTCATGCAATGATAGTAAAATGAACTTAAAAGCAACAAAAACAACACAAAATGTGATGAAAACAGCCTTAGGACTAGGAGTGAGAAAATATGAAAAAGATGTTGGAGGGGATTTCTGTAATGCTTATTTATGTGATGAAATGAAAATTTACAATGTGATTAATGTACGTGGTTAAAAATAAATTTATAATCATTACTGACGGTGAACAGTTGTTGGGATAAGATATGCTTTTAAGTGATAAGTGATGATGATGATGCAGAGTCGGCAAGCGGATCTGTCCATCTATTTTGGAATACACGATCTAACTTTTAAGACTCACTAACTTTATTTTTTGTGAACTTGGTTTCAAAAGTAGTTTTCTAGAGAAAGAAGAAAAAAAAAAGTGAGGATTGAGCAAGAATCACCAAAGTAGAAGCTCTGGTTGGCTGTCGTTTTAGTTGTGATATCAGAATATGAAAATAGTTCTCATTTCATTTTCAGTCCATGAAACTCAAAAATAACATAAAAGAGGTAAAATTTTATGCATACGTAGGGGTAGGGATGGGCGTTTTCCTATGGGGCCCATCCCCCACGGGCCCCTATAAGGTTTTTGGAGCAAAGTTTGCCTCCAAATATGTTTTGGTACCTCTCTCCATCTAAACCCAAAACCCTATTTCCTCCAAATAAAAAATATATATATTATTTATATTTATATTTATATATATAATTTTAACAATTAAAAAAAAATATAAATTATAACATTAACATTAACATGAGTCACTGGTTAATGGTTATAATATTAACATTGTATTTTGCTATTATTTGGTATTGTATTTTGGATTTTGTATGTGATTTTGTATTATATTTTTATTACTTTTTGGATTGAATATTTTAACAGTGTCAAATTAATGATTGGAATGTTTAGATTCCAAATTTCGAATTCTAATTTTCAGATTGAAAATTAAAAATTAAAAATTTAGAATTTAAATTGAAAAAAAATTGGGAAAATAGGTTTTAGGGGTGGTGGGAGAGGGGACCTGGCCCCAAAACACTCCGACTCCTAGTCCCCCTAAATGGGTTTTGGGGGAGGTGGTGGGGGGAGGTTTGAAGAATGGGGGTGGGGGTGGGGGTGGGGGTACCCTCCCCCGCCACATTGGTCCCCCATGCCCATCCCTATGCATACGTTACATACTTTACAAGTGCAAGTGGGTGGATAGAGTTTTCTCCTGATGTTATGTGAGTAGATATTATGGAAGGGAGAGTATGGGGGAGTTTTCTCACCGATATTGTGAGAAAAAAATATCTCATATTATGAACCTAGATATTTAGATAATACATGTATTATATTGTTTGATTTTGTCAGATTTCGAGAGTCCCTAAGGCCTAACCGGACTATTCATTGTCTATTGTAATGTTTCTCTTAAGAGTAATATTATACAATCCAAAAATACAATTCAAAAATTAACCCAAAATTTAATTCTAATGATGTGGTAAAAGAGTTGTCATCAGTATATAAATTATGGAGTGATATGATAAATGATACTGTAATAATAAATCACTTGTCAAATTATTTGGATTGGTTTTTAGGCTAAATTTTTTGGTTGATTAAAATTAGTGATCTTTTAATACTTGACAACAACAACAAAAATTACAAACAAATGTGAATTTTCTGCTTTTTGGGTTGACTTTCCTTTTACGGACATTCAAAAATGTATCTAGATTTACCTATAATTAGGGTAGCTTCAAAAGATGCCAATAAAATTTAATTTAAAATAAATAAAACAGAAAGAAAAAAAAAGAAAAAAAAAAGAAAAAAAAAAAAAAAAAGATTTGGCATATAAAGAGTAGGCTAGGTGAAAAGCTTTGTTGGACCACTCTAAAGGAACAATGCCATGGTCACTAACTTTTACTTTTTAGATTATTTTATTTATCATATAAAGGTACAAATTGTCATCTCAATGTTGACGTTAAACAAGTAGCAATGTGGCCCCAAATACTTTGTTTTATGATGACCAACTCACTTGCTTTTTTTTATGGTTTACAGAATAAATGGAGCTCCCTTTCTTTTCTTGTCAAGTCAATTATATTCTAATTGGTAAAATTTAAGGACATTCTCTAAAATATAAATAACCTGTCAAGTATCATTTTACAGGTCCATTTTCGTTTTTATTTTTCAAATCCTATTTCGAATACGTTTTCGTTACCGTTTTCTATTTTGTTTTCCATTTTATTTTCAAAACAAAAATAAAAACAAAAACAACAATAATGTTGAAAGTTAAAAATTTTCAAAACAACTTTTTAATGTTTTTCATTTTGTTTTCAATCTAAATAAAAACCTTTTTTTTTTAATTTTTTTCTTCTTCTGTTCTTCTTGGTCGACTGATACTTTCTTCTTCTCTTTTTTTTTCCTTCTTTTTTTCTTCTTGCTCGACAGCTTCTTCTTCTTCTCACCGGGATCTTCTTCTTCTCCCCAGAATCTTCTTCTTCTTCTCGCCGGAATCTTCTTTCTTCTTCTTGCCGATCTTCTTCTTTCTTCGCCGATCTGCTTCTTTCTTCTTCTCGCCGGCTCACCGATCTGCTGTCTTCTTCATTCTTCCGCCGATCTCTTCCTTCCATCAAGATCTGACCAAAATATATTTAAGATTTTGTTTTCTCTTTTTTAAAGATTTTAATTATTGTTCATTTAAATTATATTTAAAAAAAATTGCCCAAAATAAAAAGTAAAAAATAAAAAATTCATTCATTTTGGTCTGTAAAATGATACCAGACGCATTTTTTACGTTTTCATACTCGGAATCCAACTTCTAAACAATGCTACCAAAGACGTATTTGAATTTCGAAATTGAAACCAAAAATACTGTTTTCATTTTCGTTTTTATTTTCGAAAAACAAAAACAAAAACAGCTTTAAAAAATATTACATGACAAGCCCTCATCAATTAATAGATAATTTTATAATTTTGGTACAAACTCGTAGTTGAAATTTGTCAGAAACATTAGATATGATATTCATCTTTAAAGATAATGGCAGTTGGCAAAGCTATAGTAATACCTCAAGACAAAACAGTAGCAGTTTAAATCATTATAGATTAGATTTGATGTTTCTAGCAACAACTTCAGAACCACCAAAATATATATATATATATATGTAAGAGTAACAGTAGAAGCAATGAATGAACAAAGAAAAGGAAGTAACAGTATACCAATAAAACTCTTCATAGAAATGCAATTCAAACAACAAAATGACTAAATTTGGGCATGACAATACACCAAATTCTGCTACTGCTCCCACAAAGAGGCCAAATTGAGTGGGTCACAAATTCACAATCTCATGGACCGATGGAGACACCCCTCGTGCTCAATTTTTCTTCATATATTTGTCAACATACAGCCACCCCATGTGCTCAAATTAACTCAACTTAATTGTCACTTAATAGTGAGTTTTTCTCCGATAGACATATTAATGTGAGTATACTTAGAACACACTTATCTACCTGTTCACTTTCTACTAGAAAAAACAATACAATTTGATCAAATAATACTTGCATGACAAAAAGTGACGAGGTGGATAAGTGTAAATATAATCACACCAGAGAAAAACTCACTTAATAGTAACCTTAACATGAAATTTTGGAATCACATTCTGCTCACACACAAGAAAATGGCTTTGTAAACAAGCATGGGAAGCAATTTTAATTCTCTTATCTCTCTTTTGTTCACAAAGAGACATGTTAATCCGAATAGGTGCTCACAGCTCACTATCACTACACCCAGCTCTCCTGGGTAAAACCTGAATAACAATTTATATTAGGGTTCTTAAGGATTCCAACTTCTTTATTTTTGTTCATCTCTTTCTACATCCTAAGTTGGATCCGCGATACAGTGTAAAGAAACAAATTTTTGACACCATCAAGAAACATCCAATCTAGCAAGTTAACTCATCATTATAGATTTATAGGTGTGGAACAAAATCATTGAAAAGCTTGAAATAAGTTAATACGATCAACAACATAATGTTACAGAAACCAATCACATACCAATAAGTAACATCAAAACCTACGAAATGGCCATCTATGAGATTGGTCCAGAAAGTTGGTTGAAAAGTAGCATAACAGAAATAAATTTCTTATTAAACTTTACTACAAAAGACACATAACTTCTCCCTCAAGACTTTCTGATTGCCTCCATATATTGTTGCACTTGGTTGTGCTGATCCAATAACCCTTTCAAGTAACTGCGAGCAAAAGGTACAAAGTCCATGTTAGACTGGATCACACCGGGCAGAGAATTTTAAAATTATAACAGAAATTACGATACTTCGATAACCAATTTACTCATCATCCATGCAGATTTGGTTTTCTAGTGCAATGCCAGTATCCTTCAAATTAATCAACAAAGAAAAAAACTCTTTGAACCCAGAGTTCATCATAGCAAGTAGATTATGTAAATGACCACTAAAAACTCAACTGCCACATACTCAAAGGTTTAAGACAAAATGGGGTTACTCTTTTTATAAAGTAAGAAATCCACTGGGTTGAAAAAATCTATTTAAATTACATGGGTATTCTGTATCCAGATCAAGATTGATAACAAGAAATTCAACCTTGTAGTATGGATCAATAGGAAAAGATATTACATTCACTAGTTCTATGTATAATCTCGAAAAAAAATTCCCCCAGTGATGAGTATATGCAATTTGCAGAATTCATTACTACTAAATACCTTTTACATTTCTAGATTGCAGACTATACTTTCACGTAAAGGGAAGCAAACAACAAACAACATCACCAAGAAGAAGAATTTATACCAGATTGGCATCAAACAATTGTAAAATACATCCAAAGTTCTAAAAAGGATAGCAAGAGAACGAATTTACTCTAAGAATTCATATCATATTCAAAATGCTAAGAAATAAAGTAATTCAAGTCAAAGACCCTAATAATAATAATGAGCAAATATTACTTATTAATTTAAGATTTGATAATTTAGAATAAGTCTTTTTAGCGTTGCAGGTCCAAGACCATGTTCAACTAAATCAAGTAATCAGGCTGTGATGATCCAGAACTTTAACAACCATAGAGCATTCTCATGGAAGTAAATGCTGTTTAAGAATAGGATGGCTGTGAAAGTAAAATACCATCTTTACTTTTCTTATATGAAACCAGTTCCAGCTAG
This sequence comes from Acer negundo, assembly GCA_035582765.1. Classification (NCBI taxonomy): domain Eukaryota; kingdom Viridiplantae; phylum Streptophyta; class Magnoliopsida; order Sapindales; family Sapindaceae; genus Acer; species Acer negundo. The sequence continues at coordinate 7,445,932 of CM069236.1, read as the reverse complement.
AAGTATAATGTATTAGTATGTGCTCCTAGAATATAAAAATTTCTAGTATGAATGTTCAGTTATTGTCAAAGTTGAACCAAGATATATATACAATCTGATCCTGACTTCGTTAAAAAAAAAAAATGCAACTTGTCACTAACACAAGAACCGATTGAATTAGCCAAAATTTATAAAGTTATACTCCCTTCTCAATAATGAACGAAGACACTAAACAGACAATGTATAAATATATCTTGCTGCTCAGTTGTCAAATTTTCATCTTGGAAATAGCATAATAATTTCCTAACAGAAAGAGAGGTAGTAGATCTACTCTATGAAGAACTCCAAGAGTAAAGAACCTCATGGCTTATATTTAACAAATTTAATTTGCATATTTGGAGGACGGATGACAGAGAGTTGAGAATTAACAGAATTTACATCTAACATAACAAAAGAACAAAAAGAACAAACAATGGGCCATTGAAGCTTCAAACTCATTCTGTAATTTTTTTCTGATACTAATAAACTTTTAAAAATGGCATTGTATAGATAATTCCATCAGATAGATTTCATTGGTTAGAATAATCTGCACGAAATAGTAAATGTAAGCCAAAGAATATACAGGAAAAATAGAAAGCTAAAACCATCTTACCGATGCTAAAGACATATTTAATGATTCTCTACGTAAAATATGGTAACTAACGTCGCACACCAAACCTTCTAAAGGAAAAATAGAAAGTTAAAGTCATCTTTTCAATGCTAAAAACATATTTAATGATTCTCCAAGTATAAAATAAGCTAACTAACATTGCACACCAAACCTACAACAGCTACAAGTAAAGGAAATCAATGACCTATGTATAAATAATAACTAATTTAAAAGAGATCCTATAAACATAAAAAATAAAAAATAAAAAATAAAAATAAGTTGCAACTGCATAAGAAAAACCACACCAAGTAATCATGAAAACCAAGAATCAATAACTGATCCGATAATGCGATTTCTTGGGAAATTATAGCACTGTAGAGAACAATTAAATTGTGTTATGGAGTATGGACATAGATTGAACTATCTGATCAGATGACTCTATGCTCATTTCAAAGGCTCTAGTTTATCCATTAACTAATACAAAATCGATGATCTACTATATTTTAATTTTCTGAAAAAGAGAAACATATAAAACAAGAAACCTACAATGCAGCATCATTCTTGTGTCTTTAGCTGATTTGAAGTCCACGCCGATCACCCATCTTTTCCATTCCTTCCTATAAATCTCAATCTCAATTTCTTCTTATCAACCAAATTTAATAAAAATAAATAAAGAGCAAGAACCTATCTAATGATGCCTATCTCATGAATCAAATGCAAAAGTACTGAAAACCCAAATGAAAAAGAAAAGATCACCAAAAATGTACTGCATTAAATTGAAATTTATTCAAAGCGGCAGTGAGTGAACAACAATTAAAGATCAGTCTCTCTTTGGCTTTTCATGTTTCCTAGAAACAGTAAGACTCACAAAGAGACTACTAGCGATCCTGACAAGTACGGCAGAAGGTACCATGAGACAACTCGCTATAAGCCCGCACATTGACAGTCAAGTGAGACGAGATTCGAGCCACAGACATAAAAGGCAAAAAGGAAGCTGTGCAACCCAGTTCACCCAAATTCCTGTAAACACAGAATAAAATCAATACAAAAAAGACCACAAAACATTGAATTTCTAAGGAAATAAAATATGGTACAACCACAATTTTATCATTGAACCACATAGTACACTAAAGCAACAATGGTGAGAAAAAAATAAATGCAACTAAAACCAAAGAAACTTTTGGTTTTTTAGATTCATATTAAAGGTAAGGAAAAGACAAATGATAATCAAAAAACTTAATTTGAAAAGTTAAAAACCTACAAAAATAAAAAATAATAATACAGTCACTTATAGAATCCCAGACTTGCAGCACAGCTAAAAACCTGAATTCGAGGAGGCAATTTATTACCATACAAAGCAAAACGGCTGATAAAAGCATAATTTTCAGTTTTGTGTAATCAAATTTTATAAATTTAGTTTCTTTTATAAGAAATAAAAAGAAGCAGCATTATTCTATCATACAACAATAGGATGAAATATGCAGGTTAAATGATCCAAGAGACTTTGAAATGATAATGACGTATAAAAGATTGAATAACAAAACGGACCTGGGAGAGGAGAAGCGGAGGGGATGGTGGCGAGAGGCGGATTGCGGAGGACGGAGGCGGGGCATGGGCGGAGTAGAGCGTAGAGAAGAAGCCCTAGAAAGTGACCTTGACAACGATCCTGCACTTCGCCAAGCCATTACTTAAGAGGCGAGATTTGGTTGCTGTTTGTTAGGGGTTTAGGGGTTTTTGGTGGGTTAAGAAGATAAAAGTGGTGTTTTGTTGCGGTGGAGGTGCAGGATTGTTCATGTGGGTTAGACGATCATATCCGTCCGATTGTTTGACTTTTTTCTATTTGTCAAATCAGATCTTGGTCGAGGACATGGGTTATATTAAAACATGTGGGGTGCTATTATATTATGTTGACAACTTGACACACGAATTGGGAAGTTTTAAATTTAGAAAATTAACATTTTTATTTTGAAACTGTTAAATTCAATCAAAACAATTGGGTAAAATTGTAATGAGAAGCTTGCATACATTATAAATTGGCTAAAATTGGATAATTCCTCTGCAAATTCATTGAATGCTATTTTGATAATGAATTTGGTCTTCTTTACATTCAAGAAATAGAATTCTTAGAGTGAGCATCAAGTATTCATGCATTGCAACTGTCCATTGAATGTGTAATTACTGTCAGATGATATATCCACTGTGACTCTAGCTCCTCTGTAATGTAATGTTTTGACACAAGTCTGATCCTGTGACCACAGACCAACTTCATGAAGATCTCCTTCTTTCCAGCATATGTTGACAGTCACTCCACCGCGTGCTTTCAATCCTTTCACACATCCGTTTGGCCATTTATTCCGGGGAAGAGCAGGGAGTAAGTACAGATCGTTCATGGTACTCTGCACAACCATTTCTGCAACTGCTGCTGTAAAACTGAAATCAAAGGTTTCGGAAATGGTTGATTAGTCGGAACTTCTGAATGTAATTAAGATACAAAGGAAGAGAAATTAAATCAGAGTACAAAATCATCAAGGTGACTGTTAAAGCAAATTCTAGACCAACATTTATAATGTTTGTGAACGGTTCTATACCAATAACAACTTGATGTGTGGTCAGTGGTCACAGAAAATATTCAATACACAGTGCTGGCGCTGGTGCTGCTTACCCGAAGTTGGCATCAATCTGGAAAGGAGGGTGAGCTGCGAATAAGTTACTGTATAGTCCACCTTCAAAAGCTTTCTCATGATCCGGATCAACCAAGTTAATCAATTTCTTTACCATCCGATATGCATGCTCACTGTTGTGGAGACGTGCCCACAATGCAGTTTTCCAAGTGGTTGACCATCCCGGACCTTCCTCTCCTGTTATAAACTATCCAACATTAGAGATGACAGTATCTACCTATTAGTTTTAGAGATCTTGTGCTTGGTGATGTCTTTAAAATGCCATTTTATGGACGAACCTCGTTTCTGAAGGGTCTCCGCTGCAGCTTTACAAAGGTCAGGAGTTCCCTCAATAGTTATTGAGTGCCCTGGAAACAGGCCAAATAGATGAGAAAGATGTCGATGATGCACCTCGGGATCCTTAAACTCTTGAACCTGCCCAACCAAATACAGAATTTCTTAGGTCATAACAAATTTTGACAATTTTCATATTGTAAATCTTATATTCAAGCTACTCTCATACCCATTCCATTATCGAACCATCTGCTGCAATTTTTGTTGGACGAAGCCTTGGCTTAGCCTTACGCACTTTTTCAACAAGAGGATCCTCATTTCTTCCCAAAACCTTATTATCAAAATGTATTAGAATATTATGGCAGAGAATTTATGGAAATAGAAAACCAATGTCATTGCTGACAGAAGACTACCTCAGCGGCAGAAATAATTGCAGAGAAAACTTCTCTGATAATTGCCATGTCCATGGTTGATGAGTAGCTCACACAAGCAGTCTTACTATCTGGAGCAATAAAATTGTGTTCAGGAGAAGTTGAGGGGTTGGTTTCAAGATACCCGTCATGACCTTCTATCAACCAATCCAACAGAAATAATGCACATCCTTCCAATAAAGGATACGCCTTATTTTTAAGGAAATCCTATTTAATCAAAAAATTAATGTCAATCACCTACCCAATAAATTTATCAAGTACTATTAATGAAACATATATGATACTTTGCAGCAAGTAAAATATGCATTTTAAGGAGAAAGTGAAATTAAAAAGATCCTATAAATCTAATACCAAGATGAAATTTCAAAACAGAATCTCAATAGCAAAAGTTGAGTGGGCAATTTCAACATAGGCAAGGGCAGCAATTTATAGATTCCATCAATAAAGCAATAACAGGCACAGAGAAAAAAAAAAAAAAGACGATAAAAATCTAGGAAGGATTTAACCAAGATCTTAACATAAAATACATGGAGATGATCAAAATAGTGCATTTGCTAAGCCTATAATTCACAAACCATAATTATATCCATTTCTAAAGAGACTGCTGAATTTTCATGACCATCTCCTAACTTATGAAGATAGCTCAACTACTTTGTTTCCTCTTTTATATCTCACTTAGCAGGAAGCAAAGAGTCAATGATACAGGTTGAGATCTAAAAACATGCAGGTCTATTGTGCATCGGATTTGCAAAAATCCCACCTTGACATTGCATGAACTGATTATATATGATATCACTGCATTCCAACAAAGCCATGAAGCACCTCCACTTGGAAGCATGATTATAAGCAGCTAACTCCACATACTCAGGTAACAGAAATATTGGTTTTTACGGTAGCTAAAATATGCATTTGTTAATGTGAATTTTAATTTTGGAGTTAATATCTTTTGGTTGACATTTAAAACATCACACAATAAAAATGCAGTCGGTAGGTTTCAAAAAAAAAAATGCACTCACTAAAACTGTCAATCATCACAAAAAAATTAACAGGCTATCAAGTTCCTTGATGATTATCATCCTATAAGCTATGCATTTTGTATAAGAAAATGATGATAATATTAAAAAAGGGGCACATATGTCAGCAGCAAAAGAAGGAAAAAGTATGCCTAAGAGTTGTCAAAATAATCTGATGCTTTAAAAGAGTAGAACAATAAATTATCGATATGAAGAAAGTATTAAATCAGGACATCAGCAAAAGATTTAAAGTATGGACTTGGGAATAAACTTATGCCGATGGCAAGCTCATGCACATTGAAGAGGTCTTACCCTAGGCCATCATCAGATCACAACAGTGTCTAATAATTGCTTCTGATTACATTCAATTATTTTTTCCATTCAAGAGCTGTGAAGGGATCTGCAACCTTCCTTTTACAGGAAGATATAAATGATGATAACAATTATGGCTAACTAAAGGTACCGCCAATAAAAACGGGAATCTCACTTTGTCCAATGTATACTTGTAATGCTCCCACAAATGCGTACAAAGCCATGCTCCGCCCATTGGCCACAAAGCCCACACAGCGTCCCCTCGATCAGCTGATGATTTTGCCCATATATCAGACTTATGATGTACAACCCAACCACTTGCAATATAGTTCACCTGTAACATCCCAAGACAAATTACACTAATTGTTTTTACATACAGAATGTAGAATATATAAATAAATCATTGAACAAGAATAAGAATCACAGAGGCACAAAGGGTCAATATAGAAATCTTTTTGATTTTAGGCTTTCTGACACTACATTGATTGAAGTATGCAATTCACTGTATTATTATCAGGGTAGCATACTAGCATAAATAAGTTTTTCTTTAACAACTTGATAGCCACTGATACAAGGTAACCTAACCTAGCTATTTTGACATGGGAACATAGTGTGTCCTGAACTTTTTCATCTTAGGCCAATTATATTTCCACCTACAACTTAGAGTGATGACTGCAGCATCAGTAAATTGACAAATATTGGCTTTACTTGAGGAATCTTTACTTGAAATCCCCCAAAGAGTTGAGCAACTACAACAAATTATGAGTATGAGAAAAAGTTGGTTAAGAAAGGCTCCCGACATAGACCTGAAGGAAAACAGTTCTTACCTGTGCGGTTTTACTTCCATTAACTGATAGAGAAGTAAGGAAATCAACAAAAGGCTCCTGGCACTCACGAAGGTTGCAAGGCAATGAAGGCCAGTAGTTCATTTCAAGGTTTATGTTTAAGTGGGGAGCGCAACTGGGTAAAGAGATAGAGAGATCAGTAATATACAGATGAAATCTTGATGCAAATAACAGCAAGAACCAGAATGTTTCCTATGTTTTTTAAAATGTGCAGTGTGCTGTCACTGATAGCAAATGTATTACCTATAACATGTATAGAAATTAAAACATAAAATGTAGAAATAAAATAAGAATTATACTACTGGTATTCTGAACTATCATTTATCTCGTAATTTCTCTTCTGTTGCTCCGGAAATGCTAATTTCCTTTACAATCTGATAAATTTAAAAAAAATAATAATAATAAAAAAAAAAAAATTAAAAAATTAAAAAATTAAAAAAAATATATATATAACAGGAAAGGGAGGGACAATGCACTCATCCTTCCTCAAGGCTTGGATTTGAGTTTACAACACTGATCTATTGAAGTGCAGAAGCCTTAGCTCTATGAGACAAGCCAATATTTGCACTGTGAGATTAGAGGTGCCATCGTCCCTTTCTACCCCATGGCAAGAATGTTTTACCTCACAAACAGTGTTTTTTGTTTAGCACGAAAAAGAAAAAAGAAACAGCAGCAAGACACATAAAGATTAAAAAAGAAAAATCTGGTAGAGGTTTAAAAACAAAGAGAAGAGAATGAAAACATACTCCCACTTGGGTTCAAGATCCTTGTTCCATATTCCCTGCAGGTTGGCCACTTGTGTTCCAGGTCGTGAACAAGATATAAGCAAATATCGACCATACTGGAACAGAAGCTCCACTAAGGACGGGTCTTCATCAACTTGGAAAGATTTCACCCTCTCTGCAGCTGAAACTGTATCGTTTTCATTTCCTTTGGGAAGTACATCAGTTATAGAGGACAATGGTCTCATCTCGAGAGACTTGTCTCTTGCAAGACCTTCTGAGCTTGTTGAGAGCTGCAGTGAAACACGGTGAAAGAGATTCTGATAGTCATCTAAATGACGAGCATAAAGATCAGAATATGATAGATTTTTAATTGATTTCAATGCATTCATAGATTCTGAAGTAGGATCTTTTTTGGAATCCAAAGGCTTAGTAAATGGTCCCTCAAAAGAAGATGAAGACACTAGAAAGAGAACAGCCCAATCTGAACTCTCAACCTTCAACTTCTTGTCCCCGAGAGGATGTATCTTGCCCTTAGAATCACTGATCTGTATATCAAGAATTGCGGAAAACTGAATTCCCTTTGGTTCCTCATTTGCACTCATATTTGGTGGGATCCTTTTTCCGGGACAACTTCCTTCCATAACAATCTGATTGTTTCCATTTACATAAGAATGATGATTTAACTTGCTCTCCAAAGATACTGTGAAGGATAAAGACCCGGATTTGCTTCCAGAAATCTTTGTCACAATCACCTGGTCAGGTTTAGATGAAAAACATTCTCTTGTGAATTCCACATCTCCCACTGAATAATTTACTCGTGCTGTTGCAGTATTTAAGTCTAGCTCTCTGTGGTATGTTTCTTCAGCATATGCACGATGGGAATCATCAAATTCTAGTTTAATATCACCAAGAAGTTGGTAAACCTTCATCATAAAAAGAAAAGGATTAGGAAACAAGGAAACTCTAAATACCTACCGGATTACCAGACACAAGGTGTCTGTCATAAAAGATACTTCGGCCATATAGGCAAGTAGCCCTTGCACACATAAAGCAAGCCTCAGGAGTCAAAGCACAGAAATCTGTTTGAATGAATTCTTAATATGCCTAAAAGGAACATTCTCATCAGCATGAGAGGATCAAGAAGCAGTGATAACCATGTGACATCCAATCATAAACTCATTACATTCAACAACATTGTGTTCAAAAAACTAGTTAGTTGTATTGACCCTTAATCACCTAGACCATATTATCTATGAGCCTCAACAATAACATTGTATTCTTTAAGTGGGAAAGAACATCTAACATGCCAGATTCAAACCAGCAATGATCTTCGAGTTTTTGAGCCAGAAACTTATGGATTATCGAATCGTCTATGACTATGAGCCTCAGCAATAACAATGTAGCCTCTGTACTAAAGTGAATACTTTGGATATATAATGCAGTTCATCGCAACCAGAACATAAACTAAAAGATGTTGATTAGAAATCACATGGGAAACAAGACCATCTAATATGTAAGCTATTTCATATCCCTTAATAAGATGAATATTGAAGACAATTGCCAGTATTTTCCATATATGTAAGAACACAGAATCGTCTAGATTTGGTTCAAAAATCATTTCCCCTAAAAATCTTTTAAGCTATCACCATCACAAATGAATTTCTCCCATGAAAAGCAGACCAGTCATGTAGCAATCCAAGAAAACGTTAACATTACTAATAATAGCAATCAAAACCTATTCGTAAATATATATAAGCATTGAAGAGCATTTTCACTTTGGTATTCCACAGTCACACACCACCTAACTAACTCAAGGCAGTCTCCTAAAGTGACTTCAGGTTACAACTATACAAGGGTCAGTCACAAATCACACGATGTTCCACAATGTTACAAATGGGTTAAAAACCCCACATCCAAATATAAACTAAGAACCCCTCCACACCCGGTGTGAGCGGGATTCGAACTCGAGACCTCCAACTAAACTAGCCCCAAAATTGAAACCGATCACCAATCACAACAAAGTAATGTTCAATTAGATATACATAAGAGCTAATGAGAACAACATACTTGTGCAGGATTTCCAAACAACTTGACTGCTGCCTCGGTAGCTTCAGCATATTCGCCATTGTCAACCAGACCTCTGACTTCTGATAGCGCCTCTAGAGCGGTTGGCCTAGTATAATCGCCTGGAATCCCAGTCCAGAGCGTGTCCTCTGCAGAAAAATTCAAATTCACCACTTAATCATACACATTTAATTTGTAGGTAAAGACACTAATTTTGTGATTTTTCTTTAGAGAAAATGCACTAAACAGTATGTCATTATACCATTGAGCTGGAAAGTCTCCGATGCGACGCCGCCCCATACCATGGCTCCGAGGCGCCCATTACCGACCGGAATTGCATCGGTGAAGTGATTTGCCGGCCCATTGAACGTAATCTTTAATGGGATGGTGCTCTCAGGGTCCATCGTGATTCGATTAACTTAGTTTTTTAGAGGTTTTACTATGTGGCTCATTTAACAACAACTTGATCACCATCTTCTATTAATAAGAAGAATATGATTGATTTTGTAGAGAAAACGAACTTTTTTTTTTTTTTTTTTGAAAAAGGTATAGAAAACGAACTTGAGTGTATGAATCTGACTCTTCTTTGCTTTCAAGACAATCTAATATGGAGCAAGCAAGAGTAGGTTATAGATAGGACAATAACGACTGTTATTGATACTTTGATACTGAGATACACGTGGCATTTTCTTTTTTAACTTCTAATTTTTATTATTATTATTATTATTATTTACTATTACAACAAATTTGAAATTTGAATTCTTGATTCTTGAGAGGAGAAAATCTTCAATGAGACGTCAATGAGGCCATCCAATAGAAGTGTAGACTTTTTAAGTTTTAAAATATGTTTTGATGTTTTTAATAAAAATGCTACACTTCTATTGGGTAGTCTTACCATCTGTCCATGAGACAATCCCATTAAGACTTTCTCCTTAAGGAGATGATAAACATTAACTTCATCTCATCAAGGTACAAGAGGCATACATCAACCTCGTCTAGCAATGGCAATATGGGCCACAACCTGGTAACACGACACAATATTTAAAGGGGTTGGGTTAGGTTTTGTTGGGTTCGGACAACTAACGGTTCAACACGTTAAAGTCGTTAAGTAAATGGGCCGTGTTTAGGTTGAACATCACCCAACCCGTTAGCCCATTTTGACACGATTAAATATGTAATTTATAAATATATAGAAAAACCTTAAATATTACTTTATAAATCAAAATCTAAATACTTTAAATTCTTCTTTCCTCTTCTACGGTCTACTTAGTATTCAAGATCAATTTTTCAAAGAAAGGTAATCTCCGTTATTTTAATTTTATTTTTAATTATTTCATATGGATATTATGTTTGGATTTATTTTTGGGTGAATTTTATATTTGGGAAAATTGTATTAAATTTTATAGGATTTTATTTTGAATCAACATTTTTGTTATTCTTAATTATTTTTATTTATTAAATTAGTGTTAGTGGATTTTTTTTTTTTGAAGTACAATAGTACATAAATTTGTGGTTTTTGAGGAGGGGGAGAGCTCCGAACCCAAGACTTTATTGTTGTAGGTGTAAGTGTTTTACCACTAGACCAACATTATCTCCTCTAGTGAATTGGATTGTATAATTAAATTAAAAGATTTAATTACTTTAAAATTTTATGTAGGAAATTAATTAATGAAATTATAATTTACCATATATATAACTTATAAATTAATAGGTTAAATGGGTTTTATCGGGTAACACGTGATTTAATGGGTCGTGTTTGGGTTTTGACCTATGACACGATAAGTTTAACGGGTCATGTTAGGGTTGAAAAAAAAAATTAACGGGACGTATTTGGGTTTATACAAACACGACACGATAGCCCATATTATCACCCATAGGTTCTCATCTCATCAAGTTTAAATTTTTCTTGCAATGGAATGCAAGGTATTTAAAAAAAAAAAAAAAAAATTTAAAATTGGGAGTTCGAATGAGATATGACTATATTAATACAAGAGTTTATCGCTAAATTATCTTAATTTTTTATGAATAAAAATTGTTATTTTCAAAATTTCGAGAACCGTATCACCTCATGTATATAAGAAAAAAAAAGTTTGTCAATTCACAATATAAAAGCTGTTATGATCAAAGGCTCAACATTGACCATAAAATCACAATAAACGTGGGAAAACCTCTCCCAAGTTCTAATGTTGAATGTTGGGAGCTTACTTCTTCTGATTGTATTGAAAGCCAACTTTTTTTAATTATAAAAATAGATATTCAAGCAATTATGGAAACAATAAGAATATTGGTTAATTTGTTTGGTTCATAAAATAATATTGGTTTAGAGAGAGTTTTTATTTATTTATTTGTTTATTTATTTATTTATTATTATTATTTTTAATCAAAGTGATATATAAAGCTTTGAGAGCATTTCCAACCCATGCACCAATCTACAATTTGTTGCAAAAATCCTCTCCAACCCATGCGTTATATGCTAATCCATTTTGCAATTGGTCTTCTTCTTACGCTAGATCTAGCGCAGCTTAGGCCATATTCAATAGGTCGAAATAGGGACCCAAACCACTTCAATGGTTCTCCAAATCATGCCAAACGAGAAGAATAAATTTGGAGATCAAGTTTTCATCTCTATATTTGGAGATCTAAATCCCACATCTCTATTTCACTATTTACTTTTTATGATCTCACTTTACCTTCATATTCTTTCTTAAATTCCTCTTATATCTTTTTCACCCTTTTAACTAAACTCAATTAATTTATTATAAATCTTTATTCATAAATCTAATTACTATAAAAATTATATCATTAGAAATATTTTGTTGAGATATTTCATCTGAGTATAATATTGACTATATTTTAATAATTTTTTATTTTTTTATTTATTAGACCTTATATTTTAATCAATGAACTAAAAATATTTTAATTCAAAACAAATGTTTCAAATCATCAATTTTAATCAATGTTTTCAAATCATCAATGACATTAACATCTTCAAATTAAAATATTACAATGGAAAAATAACAAAAGAAAATACATTGAAAATTAAAATAAAACCAATTTTTAAAATTAACACTAGTATTATGATAAGTCATTTCCACTCCAACCATATCAATTTGGAAATGGACCAAACATACTAAAATTACCCAGCGACCCACTGGACGACCCACCTTGAAATTGTCCGAAACTATTAAAATTGACAGCTAATCTTTGTATTTGGAAATTGCGAGCTCCGTTTTCCATAATTTCTAGTTTTCTGGATCTCCAATATTCATGTTCATTTGGATTATTTATGGAGTCCAAATTTTTTTTCCATAATTCTAGTCTCTTCTCGTTCTCGTTGAAATTGTAATTTTTGTTTAGCAAGATCACTATACGCCAATGAGTAGCCTTCTAAACGAGATATTAATTTTTCTTTCTTACTTAAATCATCTTTTTGATAAGATTTTAACAATTCAGTATTTTTTTGAATCATCTACATATTTTTTATCGAATCATCATTGTATTTCTTTTTCATCTTTTCTTTATTCCTTCCCACGGGTTGTGAAAATGCATTAACATTTTCAAACTCAAAAGCTTGCTCATCTTCATTGGCATTTAGATCAATAGAAAATGAACATGTTCTTGAAGTCTTAGATGTGGGAGACTCCTCTGTTTGTGACTCATCAAAGGAATAATTTTTCCTTCATTGTTTAGTTATTTCCACGGCACCGTTATCCATCCATTTCTTAGTGTCTTTAAGTATCGGCAACACATGGTCAAATTAAAATCATTTATGCTTGTATTCTTTGTCTTCCAAAAATAATACATTTGCATGATTTATCTAGAAAAAGAAGAAAAAATGAACATAAACAAAATTTCGGAAATATTGTATTTTAAAGCAAAATTAAAATAACACTTACAATATCCATCTTTAAAGCGCCACTTGGGTTAAGGTGTTCGATTTGTTGAACACATCCCCGAAATTTGCTAATTGCTTTCATAATTGTAGACATTTTTCATGAGAGAGATTTTGGTGTTCGATCTTCAGTACAAGATTAAAGCCTACGACTATGAAAAGCATTGTTAATGCGTTCCTATAGTTTATCTTTTTTCTGGTTCATGCCTATAACCGGATCTTGAGTAATTTCAAGATACACTAGACATAAACGTTTGTCTTTATCAATTGAGAATGCTTTTCCACGAAAAGTCCTCATAGTAAAATGGTTGCTCGAAGAAATAAATATTGGTTGAAAAAAAAAAAAGACAGTAAATTATTGCTTGAAATTTTGAAGAAAGAAGAAGGTTGCAACTTATTCATTTGGAGAGAAAACTATTGTAATTTATAGAGAAATGTTGCAAATAGTTAGATTTGTTTGATCCACATGAATTAATTCAAAATTAATGTAATGGTTAACGTGCAAGAAACTATTTTTCCGATAGTGTGTTGGAAATCAAATAATTTAATGGTTGGTTGGTTGATCAAATGTATAATAATATTAATTCATTATAAGGTACAAAAATATAAATGTACACACTACAAGAAAAAAGCTTACCAACAACGGGCAATGCCCATCAACCACAGGCACACCGCCCATCGTCGCTGCAACAGTACTAGAAAATCGTGACTTTCAAGTACGGGCATTGCCCATTCTAGGAAACATACCTACTACGGGCTTTTCCCGTTGTCAATACGCTACGCACAATGGATTATGCCCGTTGTCAATACGCTACGCACAACAGGTTAAGCATGTTGTCAATCTGTTATATACAACAGGTTCCGCCCATATTTGATATCTTATATAGAACAGGCATTGCCCGCCTTAGATATCATATTTAAAATGGGCATTGCCCGTTTTAATAGGTATTAAAATATATATATATATATTTATTTATTTTATTATTATTCAATATGAAAATCCACAAGTATTCAATATTTATATATATATAAATATATATCTATTTAACAATATATTAAAATTTAAAAATCCTTTCACATTGAATTAAAAATCATCATCAAGTACTAGCATTCACCTAATTAAAAGTCTACAAGTCATTACATTAATAAGTTAACCAATACAAACATTCACTGAAATCATAATATTTGACAATGTAATTTGATGGCCAAGCAATATAAGTTCCTTTAGCATCTTCAAGAATTTGTAGGTCACTAGTAGGGCGCATCAAAGGTATCTTACTCACTAATATCTTCTTCACACAAACTCTTCAGTAAAATGGTCCAAGAATCATGTGATGAACGGATGCGTTTGGATTAGTGCAATCAATTTCTGCTACGACCACAACTTCTCCACTTCCAATCCAATGCAACAACTTGCATTTGTTACTAATTCATTGTGAATCATCCACTTGACTTGTAGAAGCCCTAGTTTGTGACTAACATATGCATACAAACCAAAAGTATTAAGACAAAATATATAACTTAATGTATTTTCACCTTGTTACTATTTCCATCCCGATTTGAAGAACTTGAATATTGTTGCTAAAAATAAAAAAGGTTTTAGAACACTTAAAAATTCAAAATAAAAATATGCATACTAAAATTTGATTTTATGTTATTTACCGAATGATTCATTTTAGATGAATGTTCTTGAGATGCTTCTAATGTAGCCCCTCTAACAGTAGACTAAAATTGAGATGTAATTAAGAAAACATAAAAGCACATATCTTGATCGAGATGTACTAAAAAATTGTATTTGTCATTACTTGCATATTTACAAACTGCGTTTGCAATTCTATGAATTGTTGCTTAAGGTTATTCATCTCTTCTTGAAGTTGCATTGAAGTTTTTTTACCAATCACGGCTGCCTGTACTTTTGTTGGTGTTACGCCAAAACCAAGCCCTCGAACTCGACCTCGATGCTTATTCCCTATAACTTGAGTTACAACATCATTTGCAATTGCATTCGGCCCATCTTTAGCGATCTCTTCCATTTTTTCCTATATAACAAGCAAGATAACAATTACATAACAATAATAAATAAATATAATCAAGGTAAATCAAATTACACAAATGTAAAAGTAACAGCATATCATCATACAATCATTTCTCCAACATTTTCGTTTACTAGTGTTCCATTTTTATGTTTATGTGTAGTGATCTAAGTTTTCACTTTATCAACTTCGTCAGGATCCTCATTATTGGCTAATTTTGCTTCCCTCTACAAAAATTCAAAATATTCTTTGTATAATAAAAGTCAAATTTAGCTTAAACTACAAATGTAAAACATTTTTCTTAAACAATTTTACCAATTCTTCGCGTAACCGTGCCAATCCTTTCCGGCTTGTTGTTTGTAGGGTTTCATTCCTCCTTGCCAACTCAGTATAACGTCGACTTATTTTCTAAAATCGTA
This sequence comes from Acer negundo, assembly GCA_035582765.1. Classification (NCBI taxonomy): domain Eukaryota; kingdom Viridiplantae; phylum Streptophyta; class Magnoliopsida; order Sapindales; family Sapindaceae; genus Acer; species Acer negundo. The sequence continues at coordinate 7,430,616 of CM069236.1, read as the reverse complement.
AAAAATTAAATCAAATAATTATATGATACTATACGTGATTATGGTTAAGTATAATACACTTACATCAAATTCTGGAGACAATCGAAATTTGACAAATTTATTCAATTCTTCATCTACGATATTATCTGGCTTCAAAAGTTGGATTTGTCTAGTTGCCTCAGGATCAGAAGACACAATTGATCTCCATGGAGACCTACACTAATGGAGATTTCGTAGGTCTCCATGGAGATCAACTGCTATTTATTTTTTACTTTTAACATTTAATTTGATTTGCTTTTCTTTTAAAAACTATATATTTAAATTGTTTTGGTTGACTTTTAGTATATAATTAACATTTATCAAACAATTTAAAAATTAAAAAAATTATAATATTGAGGGGTAATTTGGATATTTTGTAATATTTGACTTCTAAATTTTATATTTTTAATTAATTAGTTTTTAATTATTTTAATATTTACAGTATTTTTTAAAAATAAAAATTAATAAAACATTGAAGAAGGGCATTTTGGTTATTTTATCATTTAGTATGGTCAACGGTTAGTCAACTGTCAGTCAACGGTTAGTCAAGGGTATTTTATTGTAATTTTGGCAAAACTGGATTATGCCTCATATATATGTTAAAATCAGGGTATGTTTATGCAATTTTCCCTTTATCATTTAGTATGGTCAACTGTCAGTCAACGGTTAATTAAGGGTATTTTCTTGTAATTTTGGTAAAACTGGATTATACCTTATATATATATATTAAAATCAGGATATATTTGTGCAATTTTTCCAAATAATAATAAGGTTGAGTGAAGCATGAGGAATCTATATATTTCCCGGATCTTGTGCCTCCAGGTGTGTTGGGGAGTCGTGCATTTGAATTATATGTGAATTTTTTGCTGACTGTTTTTTAGAGCAAATGAATTTAAATGAAATATTTGTCTAAATTTGAGATAAAATAAAATATATATTTTCTTGAAAGATTAAAATAAAATAAATTTCAATGGGTAAAATGTTATATATATATATATACACACACACTTAGGAGTAATGGTTTTTTTATGTATAGATGTGACAATATTAAAAACTCCCAACAAAAAATCAGATGGATTGTGGAATCATATGCCAACACATTTCCCATGTGATTTGTTTTGTTTTTTTTTTTTTTTTTCTAAGTAAAAACCTATAAGATATTACATGTTGTAACTTAAAGCACAAGTGACATGATGTGCTCGAATTATCCTGTAAGATTTTCTTGGATAAAATGGAAGCTGATGTGGAATTACTTAACAATTCTCGCATAATCTTATCTGTTTCTTCCCTGATTTCATTTCAAATATAAGGTTTAAAATCTTTGGTTGACTATATAGTATTTTAGTAAACAATAACTTAAAATTTTTCCTTATAAATTGGAAACAACTTTTATTTCTTTTTTCTAGGTTTAAATTTTGGTTGACATATTTTAGGAAACAAAATTGTCCATATATATATATATAAATTTATTGAGAATTTATTTTTATAATTATAGAAATACTATAGTCTATTAAAAAATATATCTTCAATACAGTTGTGTATATTTAATCTAATATTGATAAGGTAAAAAATATTAGATATTGTCAATATGACTATCTACCGATAGCATGTTGCAGATCTATTTTTATCGGTTGACTCAGTAAAAAAAAAAAATTAGATATTGTCAATATGATTGTCTACCGATGATATATTGCAGATCTATTTTTATTATTGATTCAGTACGTATTTAAAATTGATATCAATTATTTATTTATTTTTAATAAAAAAAAAAAAAAATTGAACAGATCATAAAAAAAATAAATGTATTAAATGGACACATATTTAAATGAAGTCTTTTCGATTTAATGATTGGTAAGAAATTGTTTCTATAAAAATAACATTATTAAACAAAAGGACAAATGGATAAACTTTTCAAATAAAAATAAATGGATAATAAAATATTACGGAAAGTTGCTAAAACTTTCTTGAATCTCTTAAAAAATGATTGGTGTTTCGGAGGAAAACAAGTAGAAAAACATATAACAGGACACGGGTCACGGGTGTGGGACCTGTGGGACGTGGTCCACGAGAACACTTTTCGTCGCTCTATCTAACCATTACTTCACTTCTAAATGGATAATATGTGTTTATTAAGTGTTTATATTTATCTAAACATAATAATTTTTTTTTTTTTTTTATATAAATTTAACCCTCCCTAACCATCTTTTTATGAGAGAATTGATACTTACCCACTATACAGGAGCGAGCAAAAATAGACTCGTTGTCCACGATAGCGTGTCAACCGTGACCAATTGATCATTAAGAAAAACAGACAAATCTATGTATCTCATCTCGTGAGAAGGATGATTCTTGTCAGCAATTCACGTTCCTAGCTTCGCGTGCACATTTACACAAACAAACCATATAAACAAAGAAATCTTTTCGAATCGACACAGAAAGGAAACAAATGATTGAATGAAAATGTCTTTTAATTTTTTGTGTGGGTCCTACTCCCTTTGGCGACACAGCACGTCTATGTATTCAATGCACACCCACCTCACACACACCACACGACACGACACGACAAAACACATTCTCTTAACAACCCAGAAAAGCTTTTCCTCATTGTTTTGATTGTTTTTTCGTTGGCGATGGAGGATGGGGATTGGGTTCTGTTGCGGCGAGTCGCAGAGAAGGACTTGTGGAACCCGACTATTGGGGACGGAGATGAGAGCTCTAAGCCGTTGAAAGTTACGTTTGGTGGGCCAGCTAAGCATTGGACCGATGCTATTCCGATTGGCAATGGAAGACTTGGAGCCATGGTGTGGGGTGGTGTTGCATCCGAGTCTCTCAACTTGAATGGTAAAACTTTTTTTTTTTTTTGCACTGTGTTGTTGTTTTTGTTACAACTGGAAATCTTGTTGTTGTTGTTTGAGAAGTAATTCCACATGAATTTGCTTTTCATTGAGCTTTATATGATTCTTGGATTGGCTTTATCTTGTAATTGCATTTGATGCTATTTTTCAGAATCTTGAGTCTGATCTTTCAAATCATCAAATGGTATTCACAGTTGCAGATTGTGTGGGATCAGGTTTAGTTTGTTAAATTAGTGAAATTTCATAACAATTTGGACTAGTTGATAAATTTGGATACAATGGATCTTGGTTATTGTTTTATTGGATTCTTGATGGTGAAAACTTCGGTACCCGAAAATGGTAACTTGTTTGATGTTTCTATATGCAACTACCTGTATAGAATAAGTGAAATTCTCAGGAATACTAATTTGAACTGTTGATCCTTGGAAAACATGTTTGGTTATGTTGCAATCGGTTTTGGGTTACAGATTGCTCAGTTTTCTTGCACTCCTTGTGTCTAATGAGAATGAATATGCTTGCAGAGGACACACTCTGGACAGGGATTCCGGGGAACTATACTGACCCAAAAGCTCCAGAGGCACTATCAGTGGTCAGAAAACTTGTTGACAGTGGAAAGTATGTTGAAGCCACTGAAGAATCTGTCAAGTTGACTGGCAATTCTTCCGATGTATGTTAATCTATTGCCTTGAAAAATTATTATCATATACTCTCAATGCATAAATATGGAACTTTATAATGGTTCTACAGTTAATTTAAACCATGCAAGAATGCATATATGTCAGCATAAAACCTCAAAGTGCTGTTGGTTTTCTCATTAATCAGATACTTGTGCAAACCTTTAGTCGTGTTAGCTATTACATCTTGATTCTTGTGATTAGGGGTCCATCTGTAGACTAAATGACAAATTAGACCCAATAATTCTATGAGTTCCATATAGTACATTTATTGTTACTTCAAATGATTTGATATCCATTAATCTGATCATTCTTTACTTTTGTGTTTGATTTCTTACCAACAAAACCACTTCTAAGGGATATAATTACATTGAATCTACACCCTGCACTGTCATACGGTCTGTGGTCTGTTCCAACGTAATGTGATCAACTTAAGTGTTTTGAAACCCATGACTTAATTACGGCTCAGATATAATTCAGTCTAGTCCTAAAGGGTGACATACCCTGTATCCTAACATAAGGGTTTTAACTGCATGTTGGCTCAATGCTGCAGTGCTAGACCTAAAAGCATTTCCTGATATGGCAATTTCTTTGGCTTAACAATTTCTGGTTAACTGACATGCCTCATGCTTCGAGGCTAGCCTTCTTTCCATTTTTCTTCTTGAGACACAACTTGTGTTGGGTGGATAGAGTTTCTTGGCTTTTTACACTTGGATGTTTGAAATTTTGCAATAATGTGAATAAATTCATTCTTTGCATATGTATTCAACTATTGTCTAATAATTTTTCTTGCAATCATGAAGGTTTACCAACTTTTGGGTGATATCAAGCTAGAATTTGATGATTCCCATCTTAAATATGCTGAAAAGACATATCGAAGGGTTCTAGATTTAGACACTGCTACAGTTAAAGTAAGTTATTCAGTGGGTGATGTGGAGTTTACCAGGGAGCATTTTGCATCTAATCCGGATCAAGTGATTGTGACAAAGATTTCTGGAAGCAAACCGGGTTCTTTGTCATTTACAGTGACTTTAGACAGCAAGTTACATCACCATTCTCAAGTAAATGGTATAAATCAGATTCTTATGCAAGGAAGCTGTCCTGGGCACAGGATCCGTCCAAAGTTAACGGAAAATGACAATCCTAAGGGTATTCAATTTTCTACAGTTCTTGATTTACAGATTAGTGACAGTGGAGGCACAATACATGTCTTGGATGATAAGATGCTTAAGGTTGAAGGTTGTGATTGGGCTGTGTTGCTTCTGGTGGCTTCTACTTCATTTGATGGTCCATTCACTAAGCCTTTGGATTCTAAGAAGGATCCTACGTCAGAGTCTATTAGCACATTAAAGTCAATAAAAAAATTGTCGTATTCTGATCTTTATGCTCGTCATTTGGATGACTATCAGAATCTTTTTCATCGTGTCTCACTGCAGCTTTCAAAAAGTTCCAAGAGCATGTATAGAGATGGCCATGTGGAGAGAGGGCATAATGCATCTCCTGTATTTGATACTTATCTAAAAGGAAGTGAAGATGATACAGTTTCAACGGCAGAGAGGGTAAAATCTTTTAAGACTGATGAAGATCCAGCTTTGGTGGAGCTTTTATTCCAGTTTGGTCGTTATTTGCTTATTTCTTGCTCACGTCCTGGAACTCAAGCAGCAAATCTGCAGGGTATTTGGAACAAGGATATTGAACCACCATGGGAGTATGTTTTATGTTCTCTCTGTTCCTCTTTCTCACTTCTCTATGTCTTTTTATCAGTTCCTTTTCTTTGATTTTTCATTTTGGTGTTGCTAGATGTGTTCTTTCTTCTGTACCTTGCTTACACACAGTTTACTATAATTATAATTTTTTGAAGGTGTGGTTGTGCAGTTATAGTCATAGTAAAAAATCATGTTTAATGTGTACAAGACTCAGCAGAAATGATTTTGTATCCATGATTCTTGGTTATTAACTCTTTTCTTATCCTCCTAACCATTTAACTGGAGATCTGGAAATATGATTCTTGTGAATTTTTTTTTTTTAATTAGGCAACAGGATTTATTGGAAGTTAATGCCTAATGATGAGCCATTCTGATGCTCGAAATAGTGTTTCGCTTCCCCCTCTTTCTTAATTTTGTACTTTGATGGGAAACATTACATCATTAAACTTAAACCTTGGGAAATAAAATTTTTACAGAAGTCGGTCCCGGTAGACAGCACCTTGTTTGCAACAATCTGTATTCTGTATAAACATTTTTTCCTTCTTCTGGAAATCTAATTCTCTGACATTATTTTATTTCAAATTTCAGTTGTGCTCCTCACTTGAACATTAATCTTCAAATGAACTATTGGCCTTCCCTTCCTTGCAATCTTCAAGAGTGTCAGGAGCCGTTATTTGATTACACTTCCTCTCTGTCAGTCAATGGGACTAAAACTGCAAAAGTAAGATTCTCTTTTCTTTCTTATGTGCTTTTTACCCCCACTTTCCTGTGAGATTTAGTTTGTAGTTTCAGCCTTTCAGGGAAATTTCAATTTTGCTCCTCTCTTGAACATTAATATCAGAAGATACTGTAGTTATCATTCTAATTTTACGTAGTTAACTTTTAGATAAAAGACTAAAAGCCTTGTGGTAGCCTATTTTTGCGTACTGCATAGGTTATAGATGATCATGTCCTCCTTTATGCTCGCTATCAAGCTACATTCATATACCTCACTGAGTGAAGCATCATGAGGATTAAACACCATAACTGCAATTACAACCTAGTGCGCTGGGTGACCTCCACGATCATTGTGATTTCCAGGACACCTTTTTTTCTCTAATTTTTTATTTTCATTTTTACAAAAGACTTTATGTATCATTTACACATGATTTTAACTTATGGGGTCAGTAAATGTTACAGGTGAATTATGAAGCTAGTGGTTGGGTTGTTCATCAAATAACAGATTTATGGGCAAAAACATCACCTGATCGAGGTCAAGCTGTGTGGGCAATATGGCCGATGGGAGGAGCGTGGCTTTGCACCCATTTATGGGAGCATTACAGTTACACAATGGACAAGGTAAGATCTTGACTTTTGATAAATAGTGTGAGCCTTGTGTTTAGGTTAACTTTTGCTTATGTGACATAGAGGTGGTTTGAGAAACTCTTAATGAGCTCTCCCTCATATTTCAGACCATCCTTTGAGACTTGTGATGATAAGAAATAATTAGATTGCAGAATGTGGACATGGATTTCATGATCTAGGGAAGACCTCAAAGTACTAAGCATATGGCTCTTAGCATTCATATATATGATTCTCATCATGTTTTCGAACAAGACATACTTGACAAAAAGAAAAACTAGCATGGAAACAGAATATATGCCGGCTCTCTTATCACCGTAGTTGTAAAAATCTGCACCTTATAGGTTATTGCAATGCTGAAATGAATATTCAAAATGGTGGAATCTAAAATTTGTAGTTTGTAGAAACAAACATAATGTTCAGACTATCTGATAAGACTTAGCCCTTGCCTTTAGGAATTGATTGTAACACTTTGAGAAAGGTTTAAGTGGAAAGGCACCATCAATCTAGTGGCATTTTCTTTTTGTAATTGTTGGAAATAAGAACTGATGCTCTGTCCGAGGATGGCAAATTGACTGAAATTTGTTTCTTAGGACAAGAGTATCCATAACAAATGGTATTGATTATAAATGTTACAAGACTTGTTCAATTCTCACTTTGCACATGCCAAGGTGTTAAAAGTTTTTTTTCTATACCGGACTGAAGTAAAATTTGATAAATTTTCTAACTAATTAAAAATTTATGATCACAACCCTTTTGAGGTGAATTTGTAATGGACCTATATTATTCACCACTAAATTCAATTTTGTTATTATGTATTTACCACCGATTGATATCCGGTAAAAATAGAAAGAGAATATGGGTCTTTTATGAATTACCTTTTCTTGTTTGATTTATTTCATTAGTTGATTTTTGTTAAACTTGGGAAGGAGGGAAGCGTACGAAGTTTCACATTCTGATAACATGATCAAAACATGAAATGGAAATTTGGGAATACAGAAAATGAGAGTTTTCTTCATATTCCACCCTATTCAATGTATACGAGGACAACCTGAGGCTTTTGCCAAGGAATTTTGGTCGGGAAGTATTGAGCTATTTTAATCATTAGGTTCATGAGAATCCATAGTATATGTTTAATAAAACCATTTTTGTATCTCTTTTTAAGCCGATCCCGGTGCATAGTACTGTATATAGTTTTATTTCCACTTCCAATTTTCTACTATGTAAGTGATTTCTAATATAGTAATATCATCTATGTATTAGGATTTTCTGAGAAACAGGGCATATCCTTTGCTGGAAGGATGTGCATCATTTCTATTGGACTGGTTAATTGAAGGCCCAGGAGGATATTTGGAAACCAACCCATCAACTTCTCCGGAGCATATGTTTATTGCTCCTGATGGTAAGCCTGCTAGTGTGAGCTACTCGTCAACAATGGACATGTCAATAATAAAAGAAATATTCTCTGACATTGTTTCTGCTGCTGAGGTGAGGATCTTGTTCCACTTGAACAAAGAAACAGTTAATTTTTTTTCTATCTTAATAAGCTCCATATTGCTTCTTGTCAAACAGGTTCTGGGAAAAAATGAGGATGCTCTCATTGAACGAGTACGTAAGGCTCAACCAAGGCTTTTGCCAACAAAAATTGCTAGAGATGGTTCCATTATGGAATGGGTATGTGAGTAGCTTGTAATTAATTTACCATATCATTATAAAAGCTTCTATATTCTAGATGTTGATCAAGTTTTACTGTATAGTAGAGGTCTAAGACAGCTGCATTTATTATGGGCTAAGAGATTCTCTCTTTTATATGAAAGGCACTAAATTTTCAAGACCCAGAGGTGCATCATCGACATATTTCACAACTCTTTGGCCTGTATCCAGGGCACACAATTACTGTTGAAAAGACTCCAGACCTCTGTAAAGCTGCTGATAATACTCTCTATAAAAGAGGTTTGTATGGATAGATTACTGCCTTACTGAGTTCAAGGAATGTTTTTTCAGTTAGGAATGATTAGAAGCCAGGTTGACGTCCTGTGTTTATTTGTTTTACATACAAAAGTTTTCTTGGGATAGTTATTGAATAATTCTTTACAATAAAATGTTTCAAAAAAAAAAAATGTTTTGGGAAAAAAAAGAAGCATTAGAACTGAATTCAATCTTCCTATTGGCCCCCCCTTTTTTTTTTTTTTTTTTTTTTTGGGTATTTAAAAGTTTTCATATAAACTGTACTTTCACATGTCAGAACCAATAAAAATAAATAAACAAAGAACCGGACCCAGAGACCCTCAATGTAAAAACTTTTTTGCTGTCATGTAGTTATGGAGTAGCTATTGTTTACAACTTTGCTGTGGGCCTGCGGTCCATTAGTGGTAATATCTGCCAAAAACGTTCTACCGAAGAAATACCTCTAGCAACCCAATTTGAATTGTTATTTATTTAATTGTGTCAACTGAAAATTCACTTGATTTTTAGCTACTCAAATATGATGTTAGGGCATGTTTACTACTAAGGAATTCTAACGAGGGAAATGTAATTTAATTGATTTTTAATTACAACTATTGGGAGAAGAAGGTTCATATGTTTACTTTCATAATTTGGAACAGGAGAAGATGGTCCAGGATGGTCAACCACATGGAAAACCGCATGTTGGGCACGTCTTCGTAACAGTGAGCATGCATACCGCATGGTGAAGCATTTGTTTGATTTGGTGGATCCGGATCATGAGGGTAATTTTGAAGGAGGGTTATACAGTAACCTGTTCACAGCGCACCCCCCTTTCCAAATTGATGCCAACTTTGGGTAAGCACAATTTTGTGTGCATGTCAGCATAATTCCATGAGACTGATTAGTTTTTAATTCCTCATGGTATATTGGTATCAGCAATATCATGGCAGTTTTTGCAAAATTAATTCAGAGTAAAACATCACAATTTATTGGCATAAAATAGGAAGAAAAAGATTGTGAAGAGGCCAAGAGGGTTGTATTGTATGCATTTTCCATCTGTCAATGTTGACACCCCCAGACTTAGTACTTTGGTCTTGTAGATTACCTAAATAGATTTGAATCACACTTTCAGCATTAGCTGAATTTGAAAATATGAACCTTTTATGAAGAAACACTACTATGAAGTAATGAAATGTTGTTTATGGGTCTGCCTTCTCTTTCTGTCAGTTTTTCGGCCGCAGTTGCAGAGATGCTCGTGCAGAGTACCATCAAGGATCTATATTTACTTCCTGCACTTCCCCGAGACAAATGGGCGAGTGGTTGTGTGAAAGGATTGAAAGCGCGTGGTGGGGTGACGGTCAATATTTGCTGGAAAGAAGGGGATTTGCATGAAGTCGGTCTTTGGTCAAAGGAACACAATTCCCTCAAGAGACTACATTATAGAGGAACAACAGTGATGGCAAATATATGTAATGGTAAAGTCTACACATTTAATAATAAGTTGAAATGCATTAGGACTTGCTCTGTGTGAAAGTGGCTTCTTTTGAGTCATACGATCAACTATATCTTAGTAGAAGTGCATTGCTTCTATGATTCCTAATAAAATATGTCAAAGGAACTTGAAGTGTTTGTGTTTTGATCTTTTGAGGTGACTATTATAGCTTTTCAGGTTTGAGAATCTCTAGAGGAAATTTATAATGGGTTAAAGCTATTAACAATTTTGTCCAAAAATGTATTAACATTCTTTGATATGTGTATTGATCATTCAATTGTTGATACTTTATTCGTTCTCCTGCATCTTAGATATATTTCATTTGCTGAGACTTCACTGCTTTTGCTTTCCCAATCTCAAGAAATCCAATTATCATAGCTCTTCATTAAATCTCTGATAACCGGGTTGGGTTGTAATTTCATTACCGTTAACACTTCTTTGTTTATATTTTGACATAGTGCTTCTTTGGTGCGGGAATCTACATATGTATATTTTTTGCTATTCTATATGGGTGCATTTGGTACGCAGGTTGTGGGGCGGAACATGACAACGTGGGACAATTTCTTATTGTCCCACGTTTGACGCAACTTTATCATGGGATAGAATGGGACAAAGTGGGACAAAAATCACCAAATTTTGTCCCACCCAAGACTCTAGACTAGATTTGTCTCATGCATGTAACAAATCTTAAAAAGACTTTTTAACCCTAAAATCTTTAAAAAAATCACAAACTTGTACAATAATATATATATATATATATATATATATATATATTAATAAGGGGTAATTACCCTAGTGACCATCAACTTTTGCCACCACTATCAAAATGACCACTAAATGGTAAAGTGACCATTTTTGACAAACATTGTTACACTGGTGGTCATTCCATCCATTTCCATCCAATGTCATCCAATGAGTGACATTTTTGTAAATATGACGATACCATTAATTTATTTTATATATTTTTTAGAAATCAATTTTTTTCTTTTGTTTTTTAAAATAAATAATTATATTTAGTGTGTATATATATATATATATATATATAATATAGCATATCTCAAACATGTATAGATATATTTCTTTTTTGATAAGATTAAGGCTACAAAATCTAAAAATTGTAAAAAATATATTTGAGATAAGTTGAAAAGAAATATATTTATAAATTTTTTCTTTTTTGAGAAGATTAATGCTACAAAATCCAAAAATTCTAAAAAACATATTTGAAATAAGTTAAAAAGAAATATATAGATATATATATATATATATATATATAATTTTTTGAGAAGATTAAGTCTACAAAATCTAAAAGTTCTAAAAAACATATTTGAGGTAAGTTGAAAATAAATATATATACATATATATGTTTGATATATGCTATATGTATATACACACTAAATATAATTATTTGTTTTAAAAAACAAAAGAAAAAAATTGATTTCCAAAAAATATATAAAATAAATTAATGGCATCGTCATATTTACGAAAACACCACTCATTGGATGGAATTGGATGGAAATGAATGGAATTGGATGGAATGACCACTAGTGTAACAATATTTGCCAAAAATGACCACTTTAAGATCAATTCCCTATTTGGTGGCCATTTTGATAGTGGTGGCAAAAGTTGATGGCCACTAGGGTAATTACCCATATTAATAATATATATTATAATATGTATGTTATAATAATATATATTAATATATATTATAATATATATGTTATAATAATATATATTAATATATATAATAACATATATTAATATATATAATAATATATATTATTATAATATATATAATAATTATTATATATATAATTTATAATATATATACAAATTAAATAATATATATTATATAATTTATGTGTATATTTATACACTATATATATATATATATATATATATATATATTAATATATATATATAATATTTTATTATTATATATATATTATATAAATATTATATATAATAATATTTAATATATCATATATATATATATATATTATAATACAATATATATTATATATTATTATGATATTAATAATATATAAATATATTTAATATTATAATATATTTTATATATATTATATTTTATTATTATATATAATAATATATAATTTATTAAAAATTAATACATATACAATAATATATATAAGATAATATATATAATTATATTTTATTATATATATTTATAATATTATTGTATATGTAATAATTTTTAATATATTATATATAATATTTTATATAATATTATAATATTATAATATATAGGGGTATTATCACCAAAGTCCTTACTTTTTCACTAATTGTCATCTTTTTAAACGTCTTTGTTATATTAGTCATTTTAGTTCTTTGCTTTTTTAAAATACAACACTTTAATCTTTCTGTTAGTCACCAATTAGTCAAAAATAACAGATTAAGGGCATTTTTATCCTTTAAGTATTAAATTTCAACTTTCTGACACATGCACATTAATTAAAATTTTTTTTTTACATCATAGAAATATAATAAAAATTTAAAAGGACAAAAAAATATAATAAAAATCATATGTATAATCCAACAACACCTTTAATAAAAAAACTTTCTTTCTTTTTCAATCACCATCAACTGATCAACTACATCGATTATAGATGAAGAAAATTTAAAGAAAACAAATAATGACAATATTTTTTTTAAGAGATCTCGTACCTATTTCTTCTTTCCATCCCCTACTTCAATCTTCATCAACTTCTCAACCGCCTAGATCTCCATTATCTTCTTCTTCAGTCATCATCAACAACATTTTTATCATTCTCAGTCATCATCAACAACAACAAAATCTCCATCGGAGATTCCCTCCCACCAAACCAACAAAAAAAAGGGTTAAAAAATTTTTTGTCACTATTTGGAGGGGCTTTTGTGAGAATGTCACCGGTTTACTAATGTAAGTTTAAAAGGCACCTATTTAGGTGATCAGACAAAAATACCCTCATTCTTGTCATTTAGCGTCTGAAGAGAAAAAAGTTGAGAGAGAGAGAACAATGGAAAGAGAGACCTTGGGTGCAAGAAATCCGGTACTAAATCTCACGGGAAACCTGCCGGCGGTGGCGATACAGTCTTGAAATCGACGAGAAGGTGATATGATTTTCTGACGCGTTTTTGTTGTTGAAACTTTTATGTGCGTTTGATGTTGGATGTTCGTTAGACATGTATATTATATTTGATTTGATTTGTTGTTGATTAGGTTTGTTTGATTAGGTTAGAGTTTAAATTTATGAAAAAATTCTGTTGAACACGATGAAGTTCTGGGTTTTCGAGCCTTTTCCGAGCTTTTCACATGAAATCTGAGCCTTTTCCGAGCAATTTGAATAGGTTTCTGCTATTTGAATCTCCGAGCCTTTTAAAACATTTGCCGAGCCTTTTCCGAGCCTTGTCATATGTAATCCGAGTCTTTTACAAGCAATTTAAATAAGCTTCTGCAATTTGAATCTCCGAGCCTTTCACACTGGCTCCGAGACTTTTAAAATAGGATCCGAGCCTTTTAAAACATTGTCCGAGACTTTTAAATAGTAATCCGAGCCTTTTAAGGAATATGAATAGGTTTCTAGAATTAGAATCTCCGAGCTTTTCATATAGTCTCCGAGCCTTTTCATATAGTTTTCGAGCCTTTTAATATATTGTCCGAGCCTTTTCATATATTTTCCGAGCCTTTTCATATAGTGTCCGAGCCTTTTCATATAGTGTCCGAGCCTTTTCATATAGTTTCCGAGCCTTTTCATATATTGTCCGAGCCTTTTCATATAGTGTCCGAGCCTTTTCATATAGTTTCCGAGCCTTTTCATATAGTGTCCGAGCCTTTTCATATAGTTTTCGAGCATTTTCATATAGTGTCCGAGACTTTTCATTTAGTGTCCGAAACCTTTCATTTTTATATTATTTATTTTATTTAACTAGATATATTTTTTTTTATGTCAATATGCAGATGAGGAATCAACTAAAAGATTCGCTTAAAACTCCAGAGGAAGAAAGGTATTCGGGGAAAATAACTCGATATGACCATTTTGATGACCTTACAGATATCGACAACGCACTTAACAAGGTACCTGAACATCTTGCGGTCGAAGAACGACGTCGGTATACTGAGTCGTGTTTTGGACACCTCCTTCGGATGGATCGTGGGATGAAGTTTTCAGCTGGCATTGTACATCGGTTGCTTATTCGCGAGTTGCATCACGATGGGCCTGAAGATGAGATGAGATTTTTGTTAGGAAGGCATTCGGTCCGGTTCTCAAAGGTTGAGTTTTGTCTAATCACCGGATTGAAGTTCGGAGAACTTCCTGACACGTCGACCTATGATATGGTAGAGAATGGCATACACCAGCGGTACTTTGAGGGTCGAGATGAGGTCGAGTATGCAGAGCTGAAAGCCGTTCTACGGATTGGTGTTTTTTCTGAGCAGTACGATGCGGTTAAGCTTTGCTTATTGTATATGCTTAACTGGATACTGATGGGGTTGGACGAGAGAGAGAAAGTTCCAGTATGGCAGTTTCGCCTAGTCGAGGACTTGGACGCTTTTGATGCGTTCCCGTGGGGTGCACACGTGTATATGCGGTCTATATACGGTTTCAAGCATGCGTTGGATGGTCGACGTAGGCGGTTTGAACAACGCCAGCGACGAAAGGGCGTTGATGTACACACCACGGAGACATATAACCTATATGGGCTAACGCACGCCCTGTTGGTGAGAATTTTGAATTTGTTAATTTTTTCATATGACTTATGTATTGTATTGGATTCTTATCGTTCTTAGCTGTTTCGTAGATATTTGCTTTCGAGGTTATCCCCGAGCTTGGCAACAGCGGATGTGGGAAGCGGAGGGAAATCGAGCTCTCCCCCCGAATTCTAAAATGGGAGTTGAGTACGCGACCGAGGGGGGAGAAGTTGAATAGCATTTTCCTTGAAAGTGTAAATATCTATATATATATATATATATTTTATGTTCATAACTATTAGTATGTATACAATTACAATGGTCTAACTGCAATTTCAGATGTTTGCGAGGGTGAAATTGGTGCCGACGGCAACTGAGAGGGCTGAACGGTACTTCGAGGGCATTTCCCAGGGAGGCAGTTTGTATGATGCTGATCTCGGTGATATACCTGTTCCCGTCTCTGACCCCGAACGATATACAACTGCTGGAACCAGTGACACTGAGGGTCCGTCTTTCGAACCCAGTGATACGGAGGGTTCTGACTCGGACGGTCGTCATATTCGTCTCGCGAGGACTAGGCGGGTTCGATTCACATTGCCTAGAGAGCCTCGAACTAGAGATGACTCTCGAACTGGAGATGACTCACGAGGAGGCGTTGGAGGGCAAGCAGTGGTACGTATAATTCTTTTTACCGTATTATTTAATTTCAATCGAGTGAACGGTTTTAGTACTGACAATTTCGAAATCCTTTCAGGACCGTCGGTATACTGAACTGATGGATGCGTTACGTGAGTTACATGAGGAGGTGCGAAAGAGTAATGAGAAGCGAGATCAACAGCATCAGGAGTTGCTAGATTTGATTCGGGGGCTTCAGGGTTCGACGTCGCACGCCCGTACTCGAGGTACACGGTTCGATGACCCACCCTTCGATGACCCAGACGGACACCGAGACTTCAGTCCCAGAGGGAGGACAGGTAGTCATCAGGGTGATCAGCAAGGGCCTGGTGTGACACCACGAGAGGAGGTTACTCGTGGTACTAGTGGTACTGATACAACACCTATGGAGATAGAGGAAGAACCTCAGCAGGTTTTACCAGACCAACCTGTTCATTCTCAAGAACTGGTACAGAGCACCTCCTTACAGCACACCCCTCCGGTCGATCCTGGTGCAGAGCACCCCTTCATTTATTCCACAGAGACAGAGATCCCCAGTCTCAGTGCACCCAAAGAGCTTACACCTGCAGGCGATCGACGGCGACATAGTTCCAATGTACAGCGCACCCCTACAGGCGATACAGGGGGACATAGTCCGTCAACACATCGCACCTCTGGAGGCAATACACGGGGACAGAGTTCCTCCTTACAGCTCAGCCATCCAGTGGATCACATTGAGCTGGACCGGATTACCCCACCCCTTCAACGTCAGGATCGGGTTCGCAGGGCAGGTTGGCAGCAGCGGACCCCATACACTGACCCCTCTCGGCCGAAGAGGCCAAGGATTAGGCCACAACCAGCACATGTATGGGCGCCCCACGCATTGATAGATCCTGACCACCTTGCGGCGTACCAAGCCTATAAGAGGAACTCGACTGGGGAATTGTAAGTATAATCGCAAATATTACAAAAATTATTTTGTATTTTGAAACTGCTAAGTAAAACGACTTTCTTATATAACTTTTTCAAAAATTATGCAGGCGTGATGTGGATCTACTCGAGCCAGTTGGTGTCCCTTGGTTCCAACGATTTCAAACGAACATCATGGAGTTGGAGGATACGGTATGGTCCTTACCTGAACATTGTGTATAAGATGTTTCTGAAATAGTAGAATGCTAACAATACAAAATGTTGAAATTGTCAGCATATGGACGTGTACTTGCATATTCTGCGGAAGCGTCAGAGATATTACTCCACTGTCTACGGTCCGAGGATCAACATACAGGATTCACAGTTCTATGTAAGTGTTTAATTTGTACGGCTTTTGAACATCTATTTATGTGTTTCGTACATCTTTTATCTAACGTTTTATAAATTTTCTTTGTACAGTCATGGTTATTGAATAACTGGGAGAGATTGATGGGAAGTGGGGCCGACAAACCCCGCCGCAGTTGGTCTATGTTCAAGCATCAGTGGTCCGCTGAGGACCTTGCGGTGGTTAGTTGGATTGGTCCCGGCAGGAACCAAACCATGGAACGAAGTTGACGTGGTCCGTGTTTTATTTACATTGTTTGAATTTGAATTTTAAATAAATTTCCCATTGATAACACTTTGTTGAAACACATACAGGTTTTGATTCCTTGCAACCTTGGACGTACGCATTGGGCACTAGCCAGCGTCGACCTCACAACAGGGAGTATTTACCTGATGGACTAGTTCAGACAGAAGGTACCATTTCGCTATAGGAAAACGCAGCTCGCTTGCTTACGATATTTTTTACCGTCGATGCTGCATGCGGTGGACTTTCACGGTCGCAGACGGAGGGGCGATATGACGTATACATTGCAGAATAAGCCCTTTCCACTCAACATTGTGTCTAGAGACCGTGTGCCCCAACAGGATAGAGGGTATGACTGTTTAAAGATCTTATTCTATCCTAATCGGTTTTAATAACATTCAATTCTAACGGTTGTTTATGTGGTGAATTGCAGTGGTAACTGTGGTGCCCATACTTTGAGATTGATAGAGTACCTGGCAGCGAACAGGGATACGTTCGACTGGTCAGAAAACGAAATGGGCACCATCCGAGAGAAGATGGTTGTGGAGGTTTTTTGTAACTCAAAGGATTGGTCTTCCAGTTAGTGATTTAGTTGATGTACATAACATTTGAGTAATGAAATGAAATTATTTTTTAAAAAATTTAGTTGTTTGCAATTAACACTTGAACACACATTTGATATATTGAAATCCATAAACAATACAATGAATTGTAGACACTATAACAAAAGACACAGTATGGCATTAAACGAACAACCAATAAATATATCATAATAGTTCAACATAAAAAAGCATAATAACCAACGGTCTCATAACACAACTGTATCGAGCATGGTTCCCAACGTCTGGACGATGTTGGAAGACATCAAGTTGGAGACATGTTCCTCTTGTACTGCCTTGTTATGTTTGATCGCCTTCCTCAATGGCTCCATTCATTCCACGGTAGAGTCTTTCTCAGGGCACGTTTGTTTATTGTGTCCAATTGAATGACAGATGCCGCACTTGCGACGGTATTCATCGGGAACACTTATGCTGGGACCTTCATTAACCATCGGTGGGTTGGAGCACCGCCTGCTATTATGTCCTGATTGTCCACATCTTCTACACGACTGTGTGGTTGTCCTCTTCGAAGACGAGGCATGTCGACCCTCCATCGGGCGACCTGATTGTCTCTTCGACTTTGGATTTAAAACCACCCGAGATGCGATGTTGGATGACACTACCCATGAAGAAGGATGGCCAACAGGCATAATAGGAACCGAGTATGCATCAATAAGTGTCTCTCTCTTGTAGTAGTCCGCACACAGAGATGTGAAATCCAAGTTTCACTCCCTACAACAATGAAAACAATGAGATTCACGAACCCAAATAATATAAATCGTTAACTGTAACATCTCATGTACCTTGCCGCTGCGAATGCATGAGAACATGGGAAATTTGGAATTTGTTGCATGTGCAAGTCTTCAAGTGTAAGTTAACCGTCTATTGGTTTCCCTTCAATTTGATGGAGAATATGTTCCAGTCAACTGGATTTACGGTCATATAATTGCACTTCTCGACACGTTTTAGGATTACAAGATGTGCTGCGTCGGTCAGTTGATGACGCATGGACCGTGCAGCTGCATGACGATCGTGAAACCACTCTTGTAGCATATTCCTAATAAACTCCGCCAGTGTCATCATTGGCAGTTGCCGTGCGAATTTTAGGCATGAGTTTATGCACTCAGCAACATTTGTGGTCATCAGCCTGTACCTTCTTTGGGGACAGTGTACGCGAGACCACTTGTGTGGACCGGCAGCAATGGCATATTCGAATGCACCCTTGTGCAGCCTATGTAACTCCTCCATGTGCCTGTTATAATTGAATTCACTGTACGTCCTAGCTGCTGAATCCATTATGTCGGCAACATCCTTTCTGTGGAATCGCTTCTTCATATTTTCACCAAAATGCCAGCAACATATATTATGGGTTGCATAAGGGAACACTTTAGAAATCCCCGCTTCAATGCTTGCATGGCGATCGGAAATGAAAACCAGATCATCTATATGACCAAGGGCACCCCTCAAGCATTCCAAAAACTACTCCCATGAAAGGTTGTTTTCTGAGTCACCGTACCCAAAAGCAATTGGATACACCTGTTCGTTTCAATCTTGTGCAGTTGCAACAAACATTGTACCCCCGAATCTTCCCTTCAAATGGGTACCATCAACTACAATCACAGAACGCATACACCTCCGAAAACCTCTAATTGAGGACCCTAACGACATGAAAAAGTACAAAAATGTATCATCGTCTGCGCATTGTAAGTCAGTGATTGTGCCAGGATTTTGCTGTTCCAGAACGTACGCAAACGATGGTAACAATTTGAAACTTTCCTCATGCGTTCCATAGGTCAAGGACAATGCATATTGCAAGGCATCATGTGCCTTACTGTACATGACTTGGATGACATACATTGTTTTCATATCGGCGATTATGTCCTTCGGACGCATAAGACGACCATCATGTTGTTGAAGTCTAGGTGCAATGACTTCTCCGATTATGACTGCACTAGCTTGTCGGTGGCGACGGTGAACCTCCTCCAAAGGACAACTGTGTTGGTTGACAAAACTTCTGACTTGGAAGTAAGTCCCTTCATCTCTCCTCACCGCTCTTAATTTCCACGTACAGTTGTCAATGATGCAAACTAGATGTAACGTTGTCTTATTAGACCTTTTCACCTTCCATTCAAAGTTCTCCCGCATTGAAAAAAGGTCAACTAGCCTCTTAAAATCCTTTTTACTCGGGAAAAATTGACCTTTATAAATCATGCATGTAGGTTCTTACGTTGCCAAGGTGCTGCTTCTACCAATACCAAACGAGTATGAATCTGCTCCGGGAATAACCCACGTTATCGTATTATCAGAATCAGATACAGTTATATTATGTCGGACCTCGGAAGTCCCAAGCATATTTGGTACAGTGCAACTAACTCCTTGTACATGTCT
Source organism: Acer negundo (assembly GCA_035582765.1). Lineage (NCBI taxonomy): Eukaryota > Viridiplantae > Streptophyta > Magnoliopsida > Sapindales > Sapindaceae > Acer > Acer negundo. Next base: position 7,410,700 of record CM069236.1, on the reverse strand, counting down.
TCCTTGTGTTTGAATTTGTGTACGCTCTTCATCCACATTTTCTAGATCATCTACCTGTTCATTATTTGCCTCATTATCCACCTCATGGTTCGGGTAATTGTTCATCTCATTGTACTGCTCAATTCGACAACCAAACACATCGCCAAATTAAGGTTTAACTACTTGGTCAACCGCTACCGGTGAGACACCACACATGTTTTCCCCACTTTCGGGGAAACTCCTTTAGGGATATAGTTGGTTGCTACTGCTAAAGGATCCAAATTGTTAGGTATTTTCAGGAGGAGGAATATCATTCTCTATCACATCTCCAGGTGTCCTCTCAGTTAGACTTACACATACTTGAGGGATCACCCGATCTTCCCCTAGCATAAACTGAACATCATCGTTATTTCTTATAAATGTACGACATGTACTGCCAGGAATGATTGATACTGATCCAGATCAACATTGAATTTGTTTACATCATACTTCACAATGGTATGCACGATCGCCACCAATTCTTCGTAAGTCATATTCTTTGACACATACATTCCCTTGTTATCGGATCCAACAAACCTCTGACTTCCGTCGGGTAGTTGCTCCCATTGACCGTTGTAAGATATTACTATTCTAACCTGATTCATGATGCTGTCAAATTAATCAAAACTATTAATAAAAACTCAGGAGTACAAAATATTTTCATAAATTACATTTACAAAGGCTCGGGTGAGGATATTTAAAAGGCTCGGAGAACACTAGCAAAGTCTCGAAGAATACATGAAAGTTTCGAAAAAGACATTTTTGGTCTCGAAAAAGTCTTTAAAAGACTCGATTAGTAATTCAATAAAAAGTCTCGGAAAAGACCTAACAAGGCTCGATTAGTGATTATTTGAAAAGTCTCGGAGATGACTTGAAACGTCTCGGAGAAGACTTGAAAAGGCTCGATTAGTGATTTTTGAAAAGTCTCGGAGATGATATGATCGGAGAAGGCTCGGAGAAGACATGAAAAGTCTTGATTAGTGATTTTTGAGAAGACATGAAAAGGCTCGGAGATGACTTGGAAAGGCTCGATTAGTGATTTTTGAAAAGTCTCGGAGAAGACATGAAAAAGCTCGGAAAAGACTTGAAAAGGCTTGGAGAAGACTTGAAAAAGGCTCGATTAGTGATTTTTGAAAAGTCTCGGAGAAGACATGAAAAAGCTCGGAGAAGACTTGAAAATGCTCGAATAGTTATTTTTTAAAAGGCTCGGAGAAGACTTGAAAATGCTCGGACAAGACATGAAAAAGCTCGAGAAGACTTGAAGATTTTTTAAAAGTCTCGGAGAAGACTTGAAAATGCTCGAATAGTTATTTTTTAAAAGTCTCGGAGAAGACTTCAAAAGGCTCGGACAAGACATGAAAAAGCTCGGAGAAGACTTGAAAAGGCTCGATTAGTGATTTTTGAAAAATCTCGGAGAAGACATGAAAAAGCTCGGAGAAGACTTGAAAATGCTTGGAGAAGACTTGAAAATGCTCGAAGAAGACTTGAAAATGCTCGAATAGTTATTTTTTAAAAGTCTCGGAGAAGACTTGAAAAGGCTCGGACAAGACATGAAAAAGCTCGGAGAAGACTTCAAAAAGCTCAATTACTGATTTTTGAAAAGGCTCGGAGCAGACATGAAAAGGCTCGGACAAGACATGAAAAGGCTCGAAGAAGACATGAAAAGGCTCGATTAGTGATTTTTAAAAAGGCTCGGAAAAAGGTGACAAAGTCTCGGAGATCCACAATTGTCACAATGAAAATGTGAACAAATGAAAAGAAGTATTTGCACGAAATATTACCTTGTTGTAATAAAGCACGTCTAGTTGTTTGGATCTTGAACTTCTATTTGTATTGAGAGAGAGAGAGAGAGAGAGAGAGAGAGAGAGAGAGAGAGACTAACCCAGTTATCGTTTTTGTTGGAAGTGTGGAGAGAGAACCAGACAAACAGAATAACATAAATGATTATCTAAGGGCAATTTTGGTAGTTCACCATAATAGGTGCCTTTTAAACTTAAGTTATTAAACTGGTCATAGAGTCACCAAATGAGTTGGAAAAGGTGATACTTTCCACCATTTCCACACAAAAAAAAAAAAATCATAAAGAAAAACTAAAGAAATGCAACCATAACTTGAATAAAAAAATTGAAGATAAGAGATTCAAAAAAAAAAAAAAAAAAAACTCAAAACCCAACAAAAGTAATTGCTTCGGCGAGGTCCAGATCGGAAAGCTAGTTTATGGGAATCCCGAAAACCAAACCCCACCCGCTTCTTCGACATTCCAAAGCCCATCTCTTCTCAATAATTACTTGATTTAATTTTGTGGGTTTTGAAAACAGGATTATTTTGTGTCTCTCACCACCGTCTCTCTTCACAAAACTTACAGAGACTCGTTAATGGCTGCCACCGCCACCAACATATGTCCGCTCTCTTCAAATCAAAAGCCAACCCAGAAAATCCATCTCTCTATCTTCCCCACAACCCATCAAAAACCCACCTTTTTGGCTCAAAAAAAATCCAACCTCGACATGCAGGATCAACAGGAGTCACCACTCCAGTATCTGCTCAAATATCCCTCTCTTTGAGTTTATCAGCTCTAAGAATCCTCTCTATGTAAATTTTGTGAAGAGGACGGTGGTGAGAGACATAACACAAACACAATCAGTTCGTTTAATCTGGAAACGATGGAGATCATCGTTTTTTTAATCTTAATTTTTAATATTTAAATTAATTTTCTGCTCATAATTACAAAAAAAAAAAAAAATCCTTTTTAAAAAAAAAATTTGGGGATTGAGAAAATCCAAGAAAATGGAAGAAAGAAAAAAAAAGTAGAAGAAAATGAGGAGCATCGATTTTTTTTATAAATATTTTAATATATTTAAAATAAAAAATGGTGTGAGGAAGAAGAAGAAGAGAAACATGTGAATGTCAGAAAAGAGGGGAAAATAAGATGGATTTTTCTGGGTTTGTTATTATTATTATTATTATTATTTATTTATTTAACGATTTAATTATTGATAGTTTTTCTGATTTTCATTTTACTTTAAGGTTAAAATTGTCATTTCATTTACATTATATAATAGCAAGGGAAAGAGTGTATTTTAACCCACTCAGTTAAAGTTGATTGTCAAACTTTGGTTAAATGGACTAAAGTGATGTGTTTTGAAAAAACGAGGGACTAAAGTGATAAATATGGTAAAAACGTTTAAAAATGTGACAATTCATGAAAAAGTATAGACTTTAGTGATAATACCCCTAATATATATATATATATATATACACATATGAGGGGCACTCTGGTCATTTGAACCTCTTGTCCCATCCAGTCTCATCCATACCAAACGCATAATAGTACAGTTAATAGTTCTGTCATAGACATTCCAAACACAATATGGAACAATTGTCTCATCATGTTCTGTCTTGTCCCGTTTCGTCCCATCCCGTCCCACACTGTCATGTCCCATCTCTATGCCAAACTCACCTGCTAGAAGACAATACAAATAACTCTGAATAATGGCTTGAAAAAAAATAAAAAAGAGACCACTATCAATGTGGCTAAGCGGTAAGATCGTTCCATTCAATTCGATAATATTACGAGTTGTTAATTTTTTTTTTAAAAGGACTAATTGCACAAACACCTTGGACAATTAGTTTAATTGCACACATATGGAAACTTTGGTTTAAATTGCACAAAGTGGATGGCTGTCAAAAATAAACGGTAAAGGGGTAAAATGGTCTATTCAATTATGTGTCAATTTGAAATGATAGAGATGAATTTATTTTTAACTTTTGATGCATTGGAAATATAAAATGACTTTTTGAAATAATAAAATAAATAATTTAAATGATGAAAGATATTAACATAAGGGTCAAACTAAATCAACTTAAATTTGTGATTTAAAATTTTGATTTCAATATCTCAACCACTCATGTGTTATTAATCCAGTGGTTGTGATTTGAATGCATTTATAACTCTTGGATTAAAAGCACACAGATGGTTTAGATGTTTAAATCAAAATTTTAAGTCATAAATTTAAGTTGATTTAGCCTAACAAAATAGATCTGGTCATTCCAAACAGAATGGGGAGGGTCACGCCACACTGTTCTTTACGGCCAAGGTTGGCCTTCTCCTCACCGATGGTTGTCATCAGCTATTTTGTGATGAAGTGAACTCTTTCTCCTCAATTACAGTGAACGAAATGTACCACTCTTGAGAGGGAGAGCTTTTGTGCAGTGAAGAGATGATCTCTACCGGCGGTGTTGTGTATTTTTTATGATCCAACAAAAGTCTGTAGAATTTGTGATGCTGTGGATTTGTTGATGTTGGTAAATGTTGGTGACTGAAACTAGTGGTGGTGGATTTATTTTGTAGTGCAATATGTTCTTGGAAATATTTTCAATAAAATCGTTTCACACTCCAAAGTCGTGTTGGGCTTTTCGAACATAAAATTAGTACTCGTTTGGTTAAGTTTTCTACTTTTCAAAAGGTTTACAAACGTCTATTTGAGTTTTTTAGAGTTGTTTGATTGAGCTTTTGAAATTTTCTATTTTAAATTAAGTAGAGGCTAGTAGAGTTTAAACTTCTACTAGACAAAAGTTCATGGAGAGGTGTGCATCTTCAAATAGACATTTAAAAAAAAAAAAAAAAAAAGCCTACCAACTAAACAATTATAATTTTTTTTTTTCAAAAACTCTATTTCTAATAGATTTACTACAAATAGATCTTTTACCAATAGAGGTTTTTCAAAAGCCCAACCAAACAAGCCCTTAGCCTTCAACTCAACTCAATATTTTAATTAAATAATTTTGGTAAATATTGGATCATATAATCTCTTTCAAATATTGGCAAATGAGTATGTTGTTGTTGAGATTGCCAGTGATATTTGTGATCAACTGAACTCGTGTATGGATTAGATAAAAGGAAGTTTTTGGGTTTTTAAAATTTTTTATTCTACTTTTGGTGTTGTGTGTTAATATTTAATATTTTATTTATTTAAATATTAAAAAATTAAACACTAGTTAACTTAGGGGTATTTTGGACACTTCACACATAGATGTTGGTCAACGATAGACGGAAGTCGATAGAGGGGCAGGGGAAATTTGTGCAATTTCATATAGAAGTTAGGTATGATTACACTAAGGCTATGTTTGGTTGGTTGGAAAGCATTGTAATGGAATGGAATCCATTCTCAATGTTTGGTTGGTTAAAATTTAATGGAAAGAGCATTCCATTGGAATGCTCTTTCCACTATTTTGGTGGAATGGGCTTTCCATCCAAAAATGAATGGAATACCCATTCCATTCCAAACTAAAATTTATATTCCATAAATACCCTCATATGCCCTAACTCCATTCTAAAAATACCCTCCATTTATATTTTATTATTATTATCCAAAATATATCATGTTATTATGAATGTTTTATAATTAGGGGTATTTTGATCAAAATACAGTTAACTTCATTCAATTCTATTGTTAACCAAACAAAATAATACTGATTCAAAGATTAAAGGAGTAAGGGGGGGTGTATTGGATTGAGATTTTATTAGACAATTTTGAGAAGTAAAAGTCTGGTGGTATTTGATTGAGACTTTTTAATAAGTTAGATAAGTCTTGTAGTATTCGATTAGGACTTTGAAGATTTTTTTTTAAAAGTCCATAATATCTTATGGTATTAGATCCAGACTTTCGAGATTTTTTTTAAAAGTCCATAATATCTTGTGGTATTAGATCCAAACTTTCAAGATTTTTTTCAAAAGTCTATAATATCTTGTGGTATTGGATTGAGATCAAAATTTGTAGGATTTCATGACAAAATAGATTTTTTAGACTTTTTAGTGATAAATATAAATAGTTAGACCTCAAAATTATCTTACTCTCTCTCAAAAGTCTATAATATCTTGTGGTATTGGATTGAGATCAAAATTTGTAGGATTTCATGACAAAATAGATTTTTTAGACTTTTTAGTGATAAATATAAAAGTTAGACCTCAAAATTATCTTACTCTCTCCCATCATACTTTTCACGTTTGCTGAGCCTCGCTCAAGACTTTTCAGAAAATAGTAACAAGGCCGTGAAGAAACCATAACAACAGACCAGATTCAAGTAATGATTATATTGTATCTTGCACTGCTTGATTATCGTAATTTATCTTACACTGCCTATTATGCCACCAAATTCCACCAAATTGAACTTGCTTCTCTCAGTGTAATTCTACCAAAGTGCACCGAATTGAAAAACAACTCACAGTAATAGTAATCAGTTCATGTGTTGCTTTTTATATTGTCCAATTTATTTGAAACTATCATATCAGTTCACATGCTTCTATATAGCACGGATACGGATACGAGTATGTGATACGGATACGGTATGATACGGGGATACGGTAAATCTTCAAAAACTAGGATATGGATACGGCAGTATAAGTCAATTAAAATAATATATATTTATATTTATATTTATATTTAAATAATAATAATAATAATAATAATAATAATAATAATATATGAAAACATATTTGATAATTCATTCAAAATAAAAACATGTTCAAAATCCAAATAAAACATGTCACATAACTACATAAGTTATAACAATGTAACATATTACAAGATCCAAATAAAACATATCACATAAGTCAAACATATTACAAAATCCAAATAAAACATACGTCACATAAATCATAACATATTACAAAATCCAAATAATACATAAAAAAAAAACTCATAAAACATATTTTAAATTCCTAATTAACTTCATTATCATCATTCATATTGTTAAAGGATTTAAATAATTCAGTATCTAACTTTGGTTCATCAAGAGAAAAGTTTGCAATCTCAAGTATCCCCGTATTCTCCATATCAATGGAATCAAAACCAAAATTTTCTTACAATTTCATTTTGACTCCTAAAATTTATTAATTATAATTTGACCCTGTTTTATACTGAAATAATTATAATATTGCCCCAAACGTATCCTCAAGGTATCCCCAAAGTATCCTCCAAGGATCCTCCAAGTATGCCCCAAGTATCCTCTAGTATCCTCTAGTCAAATTTATGAAAAAGTCAACAAATATGCCATTTGACGTATCGGATACGTATCCTGGAGTATTCGGGGAGTATCTGAACCAGATACGAGTTCTCTACCAAATGGAGTATCCGTGCTTCCTATACGTGCTTTGAAACTCTATCTCCATGAGGTTTGCATTACAAGTAATAGTTCTTTTATTAGTTTTTAATTATTATTTCTTTTTTGAAATTGAATTATCCTATGTATGAACATCAATTACAGTATACAACGTTGAGTCTCTAGGAAACATCAATTACAATATACCAACTAGTTGAAATCAAACCCACAAGTGTGTAACTAGGAAGAATACTGTAATATCAATTACATCAATTACATCCATTACATCCATTAATAGAAAACATCAATTATAGTATACCAACTAGAAAGAATAGCCATATGTAGAAGAGGCTCTAAGCACACAAGTATATCTCGAATCCTCTGTTCCTATGAAAGTTTTTTTTTTTTTTTTAAAAAAAAAATTGTTCATAAGAAAGTTTATTGATGGGATTGATTTTTTTTCCCTCGATCATAGTCTTTATAGCAGTAAATTGTTCGTCAACTCAATCGATTTGTGTTTCTTAGAAGAAATTGAAATTAGTATTTAAAATATAAGTTATGGTTTAAGAAAATAGAATAGTTTTTATTGTATTTGTGAATATCAAATAATTAATAGGAAACTTCCTTCTTCTTCTTTTTTTTAACAAAGGATTAATATAAAACCAATTAATAATTATTGGTAGGTGTATTTACAAGCTATGCTACAATGAATTGGATTCAAGTGATTAATTCTAAATTTTTTGTTTGGGATTTAAGGTACTTTGTTAAAGTTAATATTTTTATTGTTTTGTTAGATGATATTTCTATTGGGTATGCTTTGAATCTTTGTTTAAATTCCAAGTTTAAGCTACAAGACAAGCATTCCTTTCCTTAAAAATAAAAATGGTATATTTCTTCCTTTCTGTTTTTCTTTTCACTTTTTCAAAGATCATCAATGGGTTCAAAGGAGCATTTTTTTTTCTTTTTTGCAACGAAGAAAATAAATGGAAAAGCTTGAATTTTTATTTTCGTTTAAATGTGTCGTTAAATTGATGTTCGGATGATTATATATGAAAAAAGAGAAAATGTTTGGACAATTTCTACAAATTGTCGGCCAAAATAATCGTTATTGTGTTATTCACAATTATTTTCGCCGATCACAGTTCGCGACAAGTGAAAATTTTCACAAAATATTAAAGGCTTTGAATACATTGTCAAAATATATGATGGCTAAACTCAGATTGATGGTGCTTGTTAAATAAGGGACAATACAAAGTTTTTCCCTTATTTCAAGGTAAGTATTCTACTATTTTATCTCCATATAAATTGTCATTTGTATTATTCTTGTATTTCATCTATCTAAATCATTACCATCATCATGCTTTATGTTACTTTAGGATTGCATCGGAGTTATTGATGGTACACATATTCCGGCAACGGTGAAGGGACATGATAATAACAACTTTTGTGATCGTCATGGAATATATGTCAAAATGTATTAGGAGTATGTAACTTTGATTTGGAGTTTATTTACGTCCTTGCCGGGTAGGAGGGTTCAGCTCATGATTCCAAACTGTTAAATGATGTTTTATCAAGGAGGAATGGACTTAAAGTCCCCCAAGGTAAATTCTAGTTTTTTTAATCTAAAATATAATTTAATTTTAAATAGCCAATGCTTTATTGTGTGGTACTTTTGGGTAATAACTGTCAGTAGTATATTTTTAATTAGATAAATATTTCCTAGCAGATTGTGGATTTGCTAATCGATGCCAATTTTTAGCTCCGCATCAAAGTGTGCGGTTTCATCTCTAAGATTTTGTAGGTAATGAGAATGATCATGAAAATGAAAAGGAATTGTTCAATCTCCGCCATGCATCGTTGAGAAATGCGATCGAGAGAATATTTGACATTTTTAAATCTCGGTTCACCATTTTTAAATCGGTACCTCCATTTCCATTTAAGACACAAGTAGAGATAGTGTTGGCATGTGTAGCACTCCACAACTTTCTTCGTAAAGAATGTCGATCTGATGAATTTCCTATTGAAGAAGAATCTGCATCATCATCATCATCACCGATTGTTAAAGAGGAACTTGAAGAACTAATTTTACAAACCCAAGAGCAACAACGAGAGGAAGCTAATGCAATGAGACTTAGCATATCTGACTATATGTGGAGAGAGAGAGATATTAGGCTATGGGAGGATTACTAGTTCTAGCAAAAAAAAATTTCAATAATTAGATGGCTTGAGAGATATTAAACAATATGATACCTATAAAATGGTTTTTGTGCTTGTTTTTTTAGAATTTCGAATGTTTTGATGACTATTATTCATACTACTGTGGTATTTGTTTATGTACATTTTCATTTTGTGTTGATGCTTGTTCTAAAAGAATACATCTTATTTAGGTTTTTTTAGCTCAGATCAACTATCTAGTTTGGGTTTCTCAACTTGGGTATGTGTGTTAGCTAACAAATTTATAAGGCTCATATTTATTAAAAAAAATAAATAAATCCAAAAAGTCTTTAAATAAAGTATAGATAATCCTAATAGTCTATAAATAAAGTCTAGATAATTTCAATAGTCTATAAATAAAGTCTATAAACTAAGGATGGCAATGGGGCGGGTTCGGGGCGGGGTGGCCTTTTCCGCATCCCACCCCATTTATTTTTTGAAAACCCATCCCCTTATAAAACCCCACCATAGATGGAGCGGGTTGGGGCGGGGCGGGGTACAACAAGGAGTGATTTCCCCATCCCCACCCATTTACCCCATATATATATATATATATATATATATATATAACTATTGCATATGATAGTTATATTCAATTTTTTTTTTTATCAGTTACGTGCTCCCACATAACTGATGTGTATCTTCTTTTTCTTTTGATGCCATCGTCATCACATTTAATTGGGTTTGTTTCCACCCCATGTTGTTCTTCTATGTTTACACAATTTTCTCTTGATGACACCAGTATTGAGTCTTCACTTTCTAGTGCATCTGTAGACATATTTGTGTCTACTTGAAGTATTGATAAACGAATTAAATTTAATTCAAGAGTTGAAAATCATTAAAGTAATAAACTTGAAAAAAAACCCTGTTGTTATTAAACTTTTAATTTTAAAAGTTATTTGAGAAAGAAAATTACTGTATGTTCTCTTGTGTTTAAGGTTTAAGTTTGAACGGTGAACTTCAAGTTATTCGAAGATTAGAGACTTCGAGTTGAAGTTAGCGGCTAAGGTTTTTTAATAGTATTTTGTTTTGTCACTTTATGTTAAATAACAGTGGAAAGATGTAAAGTTATGGTTAAAGAATATATATATATATATATATATATATATATAAATTTTCATATGAAGATGCCCCGATAGAATTATATAAGAACATTGAATGTGAGCCACTCGTTTTATATACTTTGACTTGGTATGTATACACTTGTCAAATCACTTTTATAAATGAGTGGTTCACATTCAATATCATGATAAAGTTATATAAAGATACTCTGATAGGAACGGGACCAAATATATATATATATATTTCTTTTTTTATATAGATATATTTATTTTCTTTGAAACTACTTAGTTTAACTAATTATTATTTTAAGCGGGGTGGGACAGGGCGTGGCGGGGTGGGGAGTATAAAACTCATCCCCGCCTCATACCCATTGCAGGTTAGACTATCTATCTCTATCCCTACCTCAAAAGTGCGGGTCCCCACGGGGCCCGGTCCCCGTGGGGAATTTCGCCATCCCTACTAGAGACTCTTTTTAAGAAAATTCCAAAATCCTGAAAGTCTAGTTCATATAATTCTAATAGACTTTAAAATACTAAAAATCCTGCCACTCAAAAATTGTCTATTAAAATCCCAATCCAATACACCCCTCTAATTCTAAAGTTTCAATCAAACAAAAAACTCGGTTTTTCTTTTCTTTTTATCCTCGTTCCCATTCTCATTATCATTCCAATTACCATTTCATTGATAAGCCAAATGTGACCTAAATGTCCGGGTAAAAAATGATTGCTGCTTTGGAGGAAAACAAGTTGAAAAACATATAACAGTAGAGTGTGGGTCTTGAACAAACCATATAAACAAAGAAATCTTTCCAAATCAACGCAAAACGGAAACAAAAGAAAATGGGCAGGTTTTGTGGGTCCTCCTTCTGCGACATTGCACGTTTATGTATTCAATGCACACACACAAGTACACAACACAAGCTACTCTTTTCCATTTCTACTCAGTTTTATCAGTTCAACAATAACAACCCAGATAGGCTAGGTAGATTTTCTTCTTGTTTCTTTTTTTTTTTTGGTTGGTGATGGAGGATGGGGATTGGGTTCTGGTGCGGCGAGTTGCAGAGAAGGACTTGTGGAACCCGACTGTTGTGGACGGAGATGAGAGCTCTAAGCCGTTGAAAGTTACGTTTGGTGGGCCAGCTAAGCATTGGACCGATGCTATTCCGATTGGCAATGGAAGACTTGGAGCTATGGTTTGGGGTGGTGTTGCATCTGAGTCTCTCAACTTGAATGGTAAAACTTGTATTTTTTTATTTTTTTATTTTTTTTGCATTGTGTTGTTTTTGTTACAATTTGAAATCTTCTTGTTGTTGAATGTTGTTTGAGAAGTAGTTCAAGTTGAATTTGCTTTTCATTGAGCTTTAATTTAAATGCTTCTTGGATTGGCTTTATCTTGTAATTGCATTTGATGCTATTTTTCACAAGCTTGTGAGTCTGATCTTTCAAATCATCGAATGCTATTCACAGTTGCACATTGAGTTGGATCAGGTTTAGTTTGTTAAATTAGTGAAATTTCATAACAATTTGGACTAGTTGATAAATTTGGATATAGTGGATCTTGGTTATTGTTTTATTGGATTCTTGATGTTGAAAATTTCGGTACCCGAAAATGCTAACTTCCTTGATGTTTCTATATGCAAACTACCTGTATAGAAATAGTGGAATTCTCAGGAATACTAATTTGAATTGTTGATCCTTGGAAAACATGTTTGCTGTGTTGCAATGGGTTTTAGGTGACAAATTGCTCAGTTTTCTTGCACTCCTTGTGTCTAATGAGATTGAATATGCTTGCAGAGGACACACTCTGGACAGGGATTCCTGGGAACTATACTGACCCGAAAGCTCCAGAGGCACTATCAGTGGTCAGAAAACTTGTTGACAGTGGGAAGTATGTTGAAGCCACTGAAGAATCTGTCAAGTTGACAGGCAATTCTTCTGATGTATGTTAATCTATTACCTTGAAGAATTATTATCGTATACTCTCAATGAATAAATGTGGAACTTTATAATGGTTCTATGGTTAATTTAAACCGTGCAAGATTGCATATATGTCATCATAAAACCTCGGAAGTAGTGTTGGATTTCCCATTAATCAGTTCCTAGTGCAAACATGCTTCTTGTGATCAGGGGTCTGTAGACTAAATGAGATATTAGACACAATAATTCTATAAGTTCCATATAGTACATTTATTGTAACTTAAAATGATTTGATATCCATTATCAGATCATTCTTTACTTTTGTGTTCGATTTCCTGACCAACAGAACCTCTTCTAAGAGATATAAGTTACATTGGATCTACACCCTGCACTATCAGACGGTCTGTGGTCTGTTTCAACGTAATGTGATCAACTTAAGTGATTTGAAACCCATGACTTAATTACGGCTCAGATATAATTCAGTCTAGTCCTAAAGGGTGACATACTCTGTATCCCAACATAATGGTTTTAACTGCATGTTGGCTCTAGATTTTCCTAATATGGCAATTGCTTTGGGTTAACAATTTCTGGTTAACTGACTTGCCTCATGCTTCGAGGCTAGCCTTCTTTCCATTTTTCTTCTTGAGACACACCTTGTGTTGGGTGGATAGAGTTTCTTGGCTTTTAATACATGGTTGTTAGTGAAATTTTGCAATAATGTGAATAAATTCATTCTTTGCATATATATTCAACTATTGTCTAATAATTTTTTTTCTTGCAATCATGAAGGTTTACCAACTTTTGGGTGATATCAAGCTAGAATTTGATGATTCCCATCTTAAATATGCTGAAAAGACATATCGAAGGGTTCTAGATTTAGACACTGCTACAGTTAAAGTAAGTTATTCAGTGGGTGATGTGGAGTTTACCAGGGAGCATTTTGCATCTAATCCGGATCAAGTGATTGTGACAAAGATTTCTGGAAGCAAACCGGGTTCTTTGTCATTTACAGTGACTTTAGACAGCAAGTTACATCACCATTCTCAAGTAAATGGTATAAATCAGATTCTTATGCAAGGAAGCTGTCCTGGGCACAGGATCCGTCCAAAGTTCACGGAAAATGACAATCCTATGGGTATTCAATTTTCTACAGTTCTTGATTTACAGATCAGTGACAGCGGAGGCACAATACATGTCTTGGATGATAAGAAGCTTAAGGTTGAAGGTTGCGATTGGGCTGTGTTGCTTCTGGTGGCTTCTACTTCATTTGATGGTCCATTCACTAAACCTTCAAATTCTAAGAAGGATCCTACGTCCGAGTCTCTTAGCACCTTAAAGTCAATAAAAAAATTGTCGTATTCTGATCTTTATGCTCGTCATTTGGATGACTATCAGAATCTTTTTCATCGTGTCTCACTGCAGCTTTCAAAAAGTTCCAAGTGCATGTATAGAGATGGCCATGTGGAGAGAGAGCATAATGCATCCCCTCTACTTGATACTCACCTAAAAGGAAGTGAAGATGATACAGTTTCAACGGCAGAGAGGGTAAAATCTTTTAAGACCGATGAAGATCCAGCTTTGGTGGAGCTTTTATTCCAGTTTGGTCGTTATTTACTTATTTCTTGCTCACGTCCGGGAACTCAAGCAGCAAATCTGCAGGGTATTTGGAACAAGGATATTGAACCACCATGGGAGTATGTTTTCTGTCTTTCTCACTTCTTTATTTCTTACACACAGTTTACTAGTTTCCTGTTATTATAATTTTTTGAAGGTGTGGTTGTGCAGTTATAGTCATAGTAAAAAATCATGTTTAATGAGTACAAGACTCTGCAGAAAACAATGATTTTATATCCATGATTCTGATTTATTGACTCTTTTCTTATCCTTTTAACCATTTAGCCGGAGATTTGGATATATGATTCTTGTGATTTTTTATTTATTTAGGCAACAAATGATTGTTTGGTAACAGGATTTATTGGAAGTTTGAGTTTGTAGTTGGATACAGAGAATGCCTAATGATACAGCAAAAGTGAGCGATTCAATGCTCGAAATAGTGTTTCGCTTCCTCCTCTTCATAATTTCAATTTTGTACTTTGATGGGAAACATTACATCATCAAACTTATACCTTGGGAAATAACCCTTTTACAGAAGTCGATCTCTGTAGGCGGCCTCTTGTTTACAGCAATCTGTATAAACAATTTTTTCAGGAAATTTAATTATATGACATTATTTTATTTCAAATTTCAGTGGTGCTCCTCACTTGAACATTAATCTTCAAATGAACTATTGGCCTTCCCTTCCTTGCAATCTTCAAGAGTGTCAGGAGCCGTTATTTGATTACACTTCCTCTCTGTCAGTCAATGGGACTAAAACTGCAAAAGTAAGATTCTCTTTTCTTTCTAACGTGCTTTTTCCTCCACTTTCCTTTGAGATTTAGTTTGTAGTTTCAGTGAAATCTCAATTTTGCTCCTCACTTGAACTTTAATATTAGAAGACACTGTAGTTATCATTTTGATTTGACATAGTAAACTCTTAGATAAAAGACTAAAAGCCTTGTGGTAGCCTATTTTTGCACACTGCATAGGTTATAGATGATCATGTCCTCCTTTACGCTTGCTATCAAGCTACATAACATTCATAGACCTCACCGAGTGAAGCATCATGAGGATTAAATACCATAACTGTAATCAAAACTTAGTGCCCTGGTTGGCCTCCATGATCATTGTGATTTTCCAGGATACCTTTTTTTCTCAAATTTTATATTTTAATTTTTACAAAAGACTTTGTATCCTTTGCACATGATTTTGACTTATGGGGTCAGTAAATGTTATAGGTGAATTATGAAGCTAGTGGTTGGGTTGTTCATCAAGTGACAGACATATGGGCAAAAACATCACCGGATCGAGGTCAAGCTGTGTGGGCATTATGGCCAATGGGAGGAGCGTGGCTTTGCACCCATTTATGGGAGCATTACACTTACACAATGGACAAGGTAAGATCTTGATTTTTGATAAATAGTGTGCACCTTGGTGGACAAGGTAAGATCTTGTAGTAGTAAAAAATCTGCGCTTTATAGGTTATTGCACTGCTGAAATGAATATTCAAAATGGTGGCATCTAAAATTTGTAGTTTGTAGAAACAAACATAATGTTCACACCATCTGATAAGACTTAGCCCTTGCCTTTAGGAATTGATTGTAACACTTTGCGAAAGGTTTCAGTGGAAAGGTACCATCAATCAAGTTACATTTTCTTTTTGTAATCTGATTAGGAAATAAGAACTGATGCTCTGTCCGAGGATGGTAAACTGACTGAAATTTGTTTCTTAAGACAGGAATATCCATAACATATGGTATTGATTATAAATGTTAGAGACTTTTTTAATTTTCACTTTGCACATGCCAAGGTGTTAAAAGATTTTTTCCAGATTGAAGTAAACTGAAGTCAAAATCGATAATTTTTCTAACAGATTAAAAATTTATGATCACAATACTTCTGAGGTGAATTTGTAATGGACCTGTATTATTCACCACTAAATTGAATATTGTTATTATATATTTACCACTGATTGATATCCAGTAAAAATAGAAAGAGAATATGGGTGTTTTCTGAATTATCTTTTCTTGTTTGATTTATTTCATTTGTTGATTTATGTTAAACTTGGGAGGAGGGAAGCATACAAATTTTCACATTCTGATAACATGATCAAAACATTTTGAGAATGGAAATTTGGGAATGGAGAAAATGAGAGTTTTCTCCACATTCCACCCTATTCAGTGTAAATTAGGACAGCCTGAGGCTTTTGCCAAGGAAATCTGGTCGGGAAGAATTGAGCTACTTTTTATCATTAGGTTCATGAAAATCCTTAGTATATGTCTAATAAAACCATTTTTGTATCGCTTTTTCAAATCATTAAGCCAATCCTGGAGCATAGTAATATGTGTAGTTTTATTTCCACTTCAAATTTTCTACTAGATAAGTGATTGCTAATATCTTCTATGTATTAGGATTTTCTAAAAAACAAGGCATATCCTTTGTTGGAAGGATGTGCATCATTTTTGTTGGACTGGTTGATTGAAGGTCCTGGAGGATATTTGGAAACCAACCCGTCAACTTCTCCAGAGCATACGTTTACTGCTCCTGATGGTAAGTCTGCTAGTGTGAGCTACTCATCAACAATGGACATGTCAATAATAAAAGAAGTATTCTCTGAAATTGTTTCTGCTGCTGAGGTGAGGATCTTGTTCCACTTGAACAAAGAAACAGTTAATTTTTTTTCTATCTTAATAAGCTCCATATTGTTTCTTGTCAAACAGGTTCTGGGAAAAAATGAGGATGCTCTCATTGAACGAGTACGTAAGGCTCAACCAAGGCTTTTGCCAACAAAAATTGCTAGGGATGGTTCCATTATGGAATGGGTACGTGAGTAGCTTGTAATTAATTTTCCATATCATTCTAAAAGCTTTTATATTCTAAATGTTGATCAAGTTTTACTATGTAGTAGAGGTCTAGGACAGCTGCATTTATTTTATGGGCTAAGAGATTCTCTCTTTTCTATGAAAGGCACTAAATTTTGAGGACCCAGATGTGCATCATCGACATATTTCACAACTCTTTGGCCTGTATCCAGGACACACAATTTCTGTTGAAAAAACTCTGGACCTCTGTAAAGCTGCTGATAATACTCTCCATAAAAGAGGTTTGTATGGATAGATTACTGGGTTCAATGAATGTTGTTTGTTTCAGTTATGAATGCTTAGAAGCCAGATTGATGTCCTGTGTTAAAAAATTTTCTTGGGAATACCGAATATTATCGAATAAATCTTTACATTAAAATGTTTTGGGAAAAAAAGCATTAGAACTTATTTCTATCTTCCTACTGGCCCCCTTTTTTTTTTTTTTTCAGTATTTATAAGTTTTTCATACCAGTTTTGTACCTTCACATGGTCAGACCCAACAAAAATAAATAAACAAAGAACTAGACCCAGAGATCCTCAATGTAAAACTTTTTTCAGTCATGTAGTTATGGAGTAGCTATTGTTTACAACTTTGCTGCGGTCCATTGGTGGTAACATCTGTTATAACTTATAAGTGTTTCCTACCAAAAACTACTGGAACTACCACTAGCAACCCAATTTGAATTGTTATTTATTTAATTGTGTCAACTGAAAATTCACTTGATTTTTAACTACACAAATATGATGTTAGGGAATGTTTACTAATAAGGAATTCTAACGAGGGAAATGGAATTTAATTGATTTTTAATGAATTCCGTTCTAAAACTATTGGGAGAAGAAGGTTCATATGTTTACTCTCATAATTTGGAGCAGGAGAAGATGGTCCAGGATGGTCTACCACATGGAAAACTGCTTGTTGGGCACGTCTTCACAACAGTGAGCATGCATACCGCATGGTGAAGCATTTATTTGATTTGGTGGATCCGGTTCATGAAGGTAATTTTGAAGGAGGGTTATACAGTAACCTGTTCACAGCGCACCCCCCTTTCCAGATTGATGCCAACTTTGGGTAAGAACAATTTTGTGTGTATGTCATCATAATTCCATGAGACTGATTGATTTTTAATTTCTTATGGTATATTGGTATCAGCAATATCATGGCAGTTTTTGCAGAATTAATTCAGAAGTAAAACATCACAATTTATTGGCATAAAATAGGAAGAAAAAGATTGTGAAGAGGCCAAGAGGGTTGTATTGTATGCAGTTTACATCTGTCAAATGTTGACACCCTCACCCTTAGTACTTTGGTCTTGTAGATTACCTAAATAGATTTGAATCATACTTTCAGCATTAGCTGAATTTGAAAATATGAACCTTTTATGAAGAAACACTACTATGAAGTAATGAAATGTTGTTTATGGGTCTGCCCTCTCTCTGTCAGTTTTTCGGCCGCAGTAGCAGAGATGCTCGTGCAGAGTACCATCAAGGATCTATATTTACTTCCTGCACTTCCCCGAGACAAATGGGCGAGCGGTTGTGTGAAAGGATTGAAAGCACGTGGTGGGGTGTCGGTCAATATTTGCTGGAAAGAAGGGGAATTGCATGAAGTTGGTCTATGGTCAAAGGAGCAAAATTCCCACAAGAGACTGCATTATGGAGGAACTACAGTGATGGCAAATATATATAATGGTAAAGTTTACACATTTAATAATAAGTTAAAATGCATTAGGACTTGCTCTGTGTGAAAAGTGGCTTCTTTTGAGTCATAAGATCAACTATATCTTACTGGAAGTGCATTGCTTCTATGATTCCTAATAAAATATGTCAAAGGAACTTGAAGTGTTTGTGTTTTGATCTTTTGAGGTGACTATTATAGCTTTTCAGGTTTGAGAATCTCTAGAGGAAATTTATAATGGGTTAAAGCTATTAACAATTTTGTCCAAAAATGTATTAACATTCTTTGATATGTGTATTGATCATTCAATTGTTGATACTTTATTCGTTCTCCTGCATGTTAGATATATTTCCATTGCTGAGACTTCACTGCTTTTTGCTTTTTCAATTTTCTGCTGAAATGATGCTAGTACTTCTCAGAGAACAATAGAAAAACTAGACTATTACATTCAATTTTCCGCTGATAGGTCTTGGTTTAGTGAGTTTACTAAATTGTGTTGCGGCAAGTTTTAGAAACAATAGAGCAGCATAGCATCAATTGATGGCCTGTTACTAGGAAATTGAACTGTGCTGTGCTTTTAAAACGGCCCATTTGCCACTTGCTATTTCGTTACCATCCCAAGACAATGGGCTACTGACGTGCCAGGATACGTCACCTCCTTGAAACTTGGGCCAAAAACAGGTCAACCATAATATTAGAGAGCCGTTCCTTACCCATATTATTTGCTCCCCTCTAAAATTACGTCCATTTTATATTTACACCTTATTAAAGGATTTTTAAAAAGTTTATAATTTATAATTTAAACCCACTTAATTCAAAAATATCATTTCTTTAATTTTATTGTATTACATCATAAATTAACTCCACTATAAATTATTTTGTTATTCACTCAAAATATTCTTTTGCACTTAACATTTATTATTAATTAAAAGTGTGCCTTTTTATATATAAGTTTAACCTTTTTATTTTTTTATTTTTTTATTTTTTTAAATTTTTTCATCCATTCTTTATTTTATATAAAATAAAAATAAATTAAACTTTTAAAAAGGAAAAAAAACATAGGTAATTGCTCTATCGACTAAACAGAGGATTTGAGCTGGTTATCCTTTGAGCAGGTTATCCTTTGAGCAGCATCTACGTTTGCTTTTAGATGCCAATAGAAACGGGGCAGGGGGACCGACCATATGTGTCCAACCTTTTTTGTTGGGTCAAATCCATAAATAGACCTCCAATGGAGGGTATGTGACCTACCAAAAATGGATGGACAGACCTCAATGGATTGCGACCTTCATACAAACAACGACGGTTCTTTACTATGGATCCAAATTCTTCACTAGAGGAACATCCCACTGAACAGATGATGCGTACTTTATAAGAGTTCTAGACACAATTTTAGTGAATACTTTGATACATGAAGAAAAATAGATCATTATTCATTACTTTTCTTATTAAAGGAACACACTTTTAACATTAATAAATCAGCACCAATAATTTCGCACATACATTCACGCTCAAATGCAAATTAACAACTCCAACAATAACCATAGAGGTATATCCCTCACACCTATATGTATTTTAATATGCAAACGTTATGACGACTGCTTAGGAGGATGAACATATGCATAATAAGCCATGAAAGCCTGAATCATGGTGAGAACCAGGAGGATCAGAGCAGCCAAAGCCGACATGAATGACCACGGCGTATCAAAATAAGTGTGTTTAAAGCTCGCCCACCTAACATGCCAGTCGTTCCAATAATACTGATTCACATCTTCAATCAATTTATACAAATAACTCTTCTCCAAATCGAAAGCCACATCCTTGCAAACTTTTTCGAAGAATCGAGTCACTTCCTCGTCAGTCCCGTAATAGTTTTCGATAATCTTGTGATCGGAGAGGAAGCTAGCATCATTTTGGTTGTTTATGAGACACCCCATTAAGGTTGCGTAGTCGGTGACAAACTTCTCACAGTATCCGTAGCATTGCTCGAAAGCGACACAGTTGAGGATGAAACAGGTGATGAAATCGTCCATTCGTAATGGTGGGATTTTGAAAACTCCATTGCTAAACTTGACGTCCAAGAAACAGATGTTTTGTCTGTTTCTGGTCTCGAATTTTATTCCGGCTCGATCAAGTTTCTTCGCTGGTTGGATAAGGTGCTTGTTGGATTTCTCTGATTCTGTTTGTGATCTTGAGGATTGAGGTTGAAAACTCTTTCGAACCAAATCAAGTAAATGTTTTCCTTCAAATTTTCTCTCATTGGCTCTCACTGAACCAGGTTTTTCGAGAGAGAAACTAAAGAATCTCAAGATAAGATTTTGTAAAGTGTCTCGTGGATTTGGTACCGATATCTCGAACAGTTTTTCAAGAACAAAGTAAGGAATTTGATTCTCTAATTTTAAAAGATCACGCATCACAAAAGGCAGAATCCAATCCATCTTGAAGATGGGATCGTCAGGATCTCTAGTCGGCTTATTCAACAATTCCCATACGAGCTCGATAATAAAACACCCATCAACCACCATCATTTCAATCAATTGTGAGCTTCCAAACCGGTTTGTCTCGGAATAACACTCTCTTATTTCGGTCTCCAACAAAACCACAGCTCCAAAACATCGATCGAGATTATTTCTCCAAGTATTGCCGGTTCGGTCTAACAGAGATCGGACAAATCGGCGTTTGTGCTCTTCAATCATCGTTAGATGCTCAGCGCCGTGGTGGTAGGGACCGATAGAGACTATGAGGGGATGGTAGGCCTTCTGGTTGATCTCCATTAGGGACCTAGGGACTCTGAAGATGCAACATGAATTCTTTCCGGCTTTTTCGCCTAATAATGTTGGCTTTTTTTCGAATTTCCTCTTCATTTCCGATGATGCTGCTGCTGTGAATGACATTTTACACGGTATCAATAGAGCTTTGAGGGTTGGCTGGTTTGTCTTAGTAAGCTTATTTATTTAAGAATTCAAGTTAAGTCTCTTTCATTCATGAACATTGAGGAATAACATATATATATATATACGGGAGCGCCATTCTCCAATTTACTGCAAGAATTCACTCCAACCGTGCGTCAATCTCTGCGCCAGAGTACAGCACAAGCAATTTCATCGCCAGATCTGGCGCACCTCACTCCTCTGCGCTACTTTGCTGCTGCTGCTTTTTATTTTTATTTTTTTTTCTCCCTCAATTTTACTTATTCACAAAAAAAAATGGGTTACCGCTACTTTGCTGCTTCTGCTTCTTCTTGGTCCCGCTCTCCTCTGTCGTTCTGATCGTCACCGCCTCCGCCACCGAAATTCTCACAACCGCCTCCGCCGTCGCCACCAAAATCGATCTGGATTTCGTCCTTCCCGGAGTGACTAGAGTTGGCGATTAAAGTCGAGGACTTGGAATCGGATGAGACAACTGCAAGTCTGCAACGGAAGTGGTGATCCGTTTGGGAGAAATCGAAAGACTTAGATAGTGGATGGTGTTGCGAGATTGAAGAGCAGAGTGTCGGCTTGGGAGTCCAAGCTTGGATCGCAGAAGTGAGGACTGTGAGACACCTAACAATTCTGCCATTTATTTATTGATATTTTGTCTTTTTTTTTTTTAACCTTGATATTTTATCTTTTGATTTATTATTATTATTTTTTTAATCATGTTCCATGACAATAATAACTCTAACCCATTAAATTAAAAGGAAAAATACAATACAATTTTTTTTTTTTTTTGGTATCCGTGGATGCCCAGGCCAGCTTACTCGCACCTCGACTAATCTCACGAGACCCTGAAGTTAACAACCGAGTAAACCTTCAATGGCCCCAAAAGAAACGTGGCTGCCAGAGATTGAACCCAGGACGTCCGAGTTTACGGTTCACCCTAGTAACCAGCGCCACCACCCCTTGGGGTTAAATAGAATACAAAATTGCAACAACAATTTAGTAGTTCGGGAGATCATTTGTGGATCCTCCAAGATCATTGAAATATTGGCCCAAATAATACCTCAAAAAAAAATGTTAATTTCTTAACTTATCGTAATATTATGTTAATTTTAATGGGAAATGTTAATTGTTGAGAAATAATAAAAAGAGAATATTTAGAGAATATTATTTTTAGAGTAAGATTTGGTTTAATGGGATGAAGATGGTGGTGTGGAAATTGTTGCATTTTACTGCAAGATTGCAACAAATTAGGATCAGGATCCTCTGCTATACTGATCTTTTTCCTGATAAAAAACATTTGAGAATAGAACTTTGTATTTAAATGAAATAAATAAAATAAATAAATGATATCTATTGATTACACATGTCAATAAATATATTTAGGACATGACAAAAATCAGGTTAGCAAAGGATCCAAATTGAATAAATTTATACAATGGGTTAGAGATAACTTTTGAATTTGTTGAAAGATCAGACACCTTTTTTTTTTTTTATTTTTTTTTTTTTATTTTTTTGTGGTTGTTGTTGTTGTTGTAATTAGAAAGTTGATAGTGAATATAATGTAAATATCAAAGAAAGTGTCTTAGTCTTTAGGACATATTTTTTAAAAAATAGAATACAAATATACAATAATTGCAATCACACTAATTCCAACCAACTACACACGACGACTTGGATTGTCAAAGTCAATTTTGTCTTTGTTCTGGCAATTATTATTTCTTTTGCTAAAATATTTCAAGGAGTGATCCACTGGTCCCAAAATGCTCCGTCTCCTCGGCTATTTCTCCGCACGAATTCTTTAATAAAAGCATCAAATCAACCCTCCAATTTTTTTTTATTTTTTATTTTTTTTATTTATTATTTTTTTATTTATTTATGTGACTTAAACACAATAACTGTTGAGACCGACGAGATTAGACATTACGAGCACAGCTTAAAAGATAACTCCCACTAGTGGAGAGAGAGCACCCACACACTTGATGGGACAAATTATATATATATATATACACACCATGGCATGTTTCGAACTATGGTGGTGGAGCATCCTAAGGGAGGCTCCAGCCGCCATGGCGAAAGGCCATCGATTCTAAAACTTGATTTAACCTTTTCAATTTTAAAACTAAATTACTACACTATTTGCACAACACAACCTCAAAATTCATTTGAAAAGTGACCCTATAAAATAATTATAAGAAAAACAATTCTCTTTCTTGACATCCTTCAAATCAAATTATAACATAAAATAATTATTCAAATTTTAATTATGTTAAAAATTGGGTGTCATGATGCTCACGTTAAAATTACTAAAATTTTATTTTGATAAACTAACTAATTGTTTATGACGAAAATAAGTCTAACTCGAGACTCTATTTGACTAAATTTTGTATCAAATGATAAAAGGTATGAAGTTGAGAATACAATTTTTAGTGTCGAAAAGTAATTATTATTGACAAGTAAACCGGTAAAATAGTAGTAGCCACGTGTGAATTACATGCTAAAGGTGTATATATATATATATATATATATTTGATTGGATAAAGTACTAAACATATATAAAATCTACGAAATTCGATGCAATTTTTATGTACGACGTACAATACAAGTTTTGTGACATTTGTATTTTTTTTTTGTTAAAATGCAGAGGTACATACTAAAAAAGAACTATTTCAACAAATAATTAATCAAAAAATCATGTCAACGGCCATACAAAGGAACAATTGTTATAATAAAGGTGGCTTTTAACCACATGTGTAATATATACATATCTTCACCGCCTCTCACCCACTTGCACACCCCACTTGTACACCCACTTGCCTTTTTCTCTTTTGCTTGCCTATATATATGATCATCATATAATTTGTAATGAGGTTAGAGAAATTATCAAAACCAATTACAAGTAAATGCACTCTCTTTCTCTCTCTCTCTCTCATCTCACTTACTTAATTCTTCTTCCATCTCTCTCAATTATTTATTAATTGTTGTTCAACTATTCTCCATCTATATTATTTCTTCAATTAATTTATAACACGTTATCAGCACGATCGTATGTAAATAAAAATGATCCCTGATGGGTGATTAGATTACATCTCAATATTCTGAATCTGTATATATTCCGTATAAACTGGCTTTTGCCGACAACGGAACATATATATACAGTTCTGAATTTATTCTCTCTAAAATCTCAATATTCTGAATCTGTATATATTCCGTATAAACTGGCTTTTGCCGACAACGGAACATATATATACAGTTCTGAATTTATTCTCTCTAAAATCTCAATATTCTGAATCTGTATATATTCCGTATAAACTGGCTTTTGCCGACAACGGAACATATATATACAGTTCTGAAAATTTATTATATATTCTATAAACTTTTGCCGACAACGGAACATATATAAATTTATTCTCTCTAAAATCTCAATATTCTGTATATATTCCGTATAAACTGGCTTTTGCCGACAACGGAACATATATACTTCTGATTATGCCTGTATATATTTCGTCTACTGGCTTATGCCGACAATGGATCATCTATTTATTTACGCACATAACAGGTGAGCTCAGCCTCCTGGAATTGTTTATTTTTATACACATAAAAGGTAGGCTGAGCCTCTTGAAATTATTTATGTTTATGCACATAACAGGTGAGCTTAGCCTCCTGGAATTGTTTATTATACTCTTTAATTATATTCAAACTAAATCAAATTTACAATTTAATTTACAGAAAAAGAAGTTGTAAGCATGTCTAAACTTTCAAACTTGAAGTTCGATGCACTCAAAGTGTCAGGAGAAAATTACATGTCATGGGTTATCGATGCCGGATTATACCTAAAATCCCAAGGCCTATACTACACCATTTATGATAACCAGGCTAATGAACAGGATAGATCCACTGCCATGGTCATAATCCGTCATCATCTACATGAGGATTTGAAGGCTCAATATCTTACCGTCACAGAACCTGAAGATCTGTGGCGGGAGCTAAAAGATCGCTATGATCATCAGCAGAATGTTACGTTACCAATTGCAAGGTATGAATGGCTGAATTTACGGTTCCAAGACCACAAATCAGTCTCTGATTATAATTCTGATTTGTTCAGGATCACCACAATGATGAAATTGTGTGGTGAGGAGGTATCTGAAAAGGAAATGTTAGAAAAAACATTCACAACTTTTCATGCCTCGAATATAATATTGCAACAGCAATATCGAGAACGTAGATTCTCTAAGTATTCAGAATTGATCTCATGCCTACTAGTAGCAGAAAAGAATAATGAGCTACTGATAAAAAATCACGAATCACACCCGACTGGTTCTAAAGCATTCCCAGAAGTGAATGCTAATACCGTTGGATACCATGGTCGTGGTCGTGGTTATGGACGTGGTTATGGTCGTAACACTAATCGTGGCCGTGGTAATGGTCGTAATCCGGGTCGGGGCCATGGACGTAGTTCCAGAAGAGGACGTGGTTATTCCGGACCTAGTGAATATAAAAGAAAAGGTATTCAGAATATGCCGAATGCAAAAGAGGGTGTGTGTTATAGGTGTGGCTGTTACAATCACTGGTCAAATGAATGTAGCACACCTAAACATCTTGTTGAGCTTTATCAAGCATCAATAAAAGAAAAGGGGAAGATATCTGAGACACATCTCATTGAAAATCCATACCCTATGGATATTACACATCTCAATGTGACTGACTTTTTTGAGGATCCTAAGGACAAGTTGACTGCTTCAATTGGTGATGGGAATGTCCATACCAATTAAATACTACTTCAGTAGTATTATTTTGACAATGCTTCAATTGGTGATGGGAATGTCCATACCAATTAAATACTACTTACAGTAGTATTATTTTGTTATTTTGTTTATGTAAAATATTTCTCAATGTAATATATACTTTTTGGATCACTTTGTCTGATATGCATTTTATTTTATTTTTCTTTATGAAGCATACAAAATGAATCTAAACGATAAATTGGGGGTTATTGAAAAGCTAGAAGCTGGAGATATATGTTTAGCCGACAGTGCAACAACTCATACAATTCTGCGTAGTCAGAAATATTTTATAAATTTAACATTGCTCAAGGCAAGGGTTAATACTGTATCAGGTCCAACGGACCTGATAGAAGGCTCTGGAAGAGCCATGATATTGTTATCAAACAATACTAAACTATGTATCGATGATGCATTATATTCAAGCAAATCCAGAAGGGATCTGCTTAGTTTCAAAGATATACGAAGAAATGGATATCACATTGAAACTATGAATACAGAGAATGTTGAATATCTATGCATCACTTCTTATGATTCAGGCCAGAAAATCATTAAAGAAAAGTTGCGTGCTTTATCTTCTGGATTATATTACACTATTATCAAAAGTGTTGAAATTTATGCAGTTATGAATCAGAAGTTTTCAGATCCAAAAATGTTTGTACTCTGGCATGACCGTCTCGGTCACCCAGGATCTACAATGATGCGTAGAATCATTGAGAATTCTCATGGGCATCCATTAAAGAACCAGAAGATTCTTTTGTCGCATGAAAATTTTTGTACTGCATGTTCCCAAGGGAAATTAACAATAAAACCATCTTTTTCTAAAGTTGATCTTGAATCCCCATCATTTTTACAAAGAATTCAAGGGGACATATGTGGACCTATTCATCCACCAAGTGGACCATTTCGTTATTTTATGGTTCTAGTTGACGCATCCGTCAGATGGTCACATGTATGCTTATTATCAACACGTAATGCTGCTTTTGCAAGATTACTTGCACAAATTATCAGGCTTCGGGCTCACTTTCCCGATTACTCAATTAAATCCATACGCCTTGATAATACCGGAGAATTTACTTCCAAGACATTTGATGAATATTGCAAAGTGGCTGGGATTGATGTTGAACATCCAGTTCCACATGTTCATACTCAGAATGGATTAGCGGAATCACTTATTAAACGTGTCCAGATAATTGCAAGGACTTTATTATTACGAACGCAATTACCAATTACTGTATGGGGGCATGCTGTTTTACATGCTGCTGCATTAATCCGGCTTCGGCCTACTGCTTACCATCAGTATTCACCAATACAACTAGTACTTGGTCACCAACCAGATATATCTCATTTACGTACATTTGGGTGTGCGGTATATGTCCCAATTGTACCAACGAAAAGAACTAAAATGGGACCCCAAAGGCGTTTGGGAATATATGTTGGTCTTGATTCACCATCAATTATTAGATATCTGGAACCTTTGACTGGTGATCTTTTCACAGCACGGTTTGCAGATTGTCATTTTGATGAAACAAATTTTCCATCATTAGGGGAAGGAAAAACTTCTTTTGAAGAGAAACGTGAACTTTCCTGGAAAGTTCCGAGTCTAATTCATTTAGACCCGTACACATCTCAATGTGAGAATGAAGTACGTAAGATAGTACATCTTCAAGCAATAGCAAATCAGTTACCAGATGCATTTACAGATGCTACTAAGGTAACAAAATCATACATCCCAGCTGTTAATGTACCAGCACAGGTGATTGTTCCAGAAAAACATTCTAAACAAATAATAGCAAAAGAATCATCTTTTGCACGCCAGAAGCGTGGTAGACCGTTTGGTTCAAAGGATAATGTTCCTCGGAAAAGGAAATTAAATAAATCCACTTTCTCTAAGTTAACTCCAGAAGAGTTAAGTGTCCCTTCAGGGACACAAGTTAAATCCTCTGTAGGGGAAGGAATCTCTGAGGAGATACAAGAATATAGAAATGAGGAAATTTCTATAAATTATACAAGAGAATTGTGGAATCATGAAGAAACAATTATCGATGATATATTCTCATACACAGTGACAACTGAAATTATTAATGATGATCATGAACCTCATAATCTCGATGATTGTAGGCAGAGGTCTGATTGGCATAAATGGAAAGAAGCAATTCAAACAGAATTGACTTCATTAGCCAAACGTGAAGTATTTGGATCTATAATCCAGACGCCTGAAAACGTCAAACCTGTTGGATACAAATGGGTTTTTGTACGGAAACGTAATGAGAAAAACGAGGTCGTAAGGTATAAGGCACGACTCGTAGCACAGGGTTTCTCGCAGAGACCTGGCATCGATTTCGATGAAACATATTCACCAGTGATGGATACAATTACGTTTCGATTTCTGATAAACATGGCTGTCTTGGAAAGACTTGAAATGCGTCTGATGGACGTAGTGACCGCTTATCTATATGGTTCACTGGATTCAGATATTTACATGAAAATCCCTGAAGGGTTTAAAATGCCAGAA
Source organism: Acer negundo (assembly GCA_035582765.1). Lineage (NCBI taxonomy): Eukaryota > Viridiplantae > Streptophyta > Magnoliopsida > Sapindales > Sapindaceae > Acer > Acer negundo. The sequence continues at coordinate 7,382,043 of CM069236.1, read as the reverse complement.
TCATGTAACTCAAGATCTCATAATTTGTATTCGATAAAATTACAAAGATCATTGTATGGATTAAAACAATCTGGACGGATGTGGTACAACCGTCTCAGTGAATATCTGATAAAAGAAGGATATATTAATAATCCTATATGTCCATGTGTTTTCATTAAGAAATCAGAATCTGGATTTGCTATCATAGCAGTTTATGTTGATGATATGAATTTAATTGGAACTCCTGGAGAACTTCTAAAAACTGCTGAATATTTAAAAAAGGAGTTCGAAATGAAAGATCTGGGAAAGACAAGGTATTGTCTCGGTCTCGAGATCGAGCATAGATCAAATGGTGTACTTATCCACCAATCAGCATATATTGAAAAGATTTTAAAAAGATTTCATATGGATAATGCTCATCCATTAAGTACTCCTATGGTTGTTAGGACTCTTGATCCTAAAAGGGATCCATTCCGTCCAAAAGAAAATGATGAAAAGATACTTGGTACTGAGGTACCATATCTTAATGCTATTGGTGCATTATTATATCTGGCTCAATGTACTAGGCCAGATATTGCATTCTCTGTGAATGTACTGGCTAGATTTAGCTCAGCACCAACTCGAAGGCATTGGAATGGAATCAAACATCTTTTACGTTACCTTAGTGGAACGAAAGATTTAGGATTATTTTATACAAAGTCTAACAATTTTTCAGGTTTACTTGGTTATGCTGATGCCGGGTATCTGTCTGATCCCCACAAAGCTCGTTCACAAACGGGATATGTTTTTACATATAATGGCACAGCAATATCCTGGCGTTCCACAAAACAGACTTTGGTTGCTACATCATCCAATCATTCTGAAATCGTTGCTCTTCACGAAGCCAGTCGAGAATGTGTTTGGCTGAGATCAGTTATTCATCATATTCAGAGTACTTGTGGATTTTCATTATCTACAGAAATGCCAACACAGATATTTGAAGATAATGCGGCATGTATTGCTCAAATCAGAGGGGGGTATATCAAAGGAGATAGAACCAAACATATTTCTCCTAAATTTTTCTATACTCACGAGCTTCAACAGAGTCGACAAATTGATGTTCAGCAAATACGGTCCTCAGATAATTTTGCAGATCTGTTTACCAAATCATTGCCTACATCAACTTTTGAGAAGCTGGTATATGGAATAGGCATGCGTCGACTTTCTAAATTACAAAATTGATGCTAAAGTTTTATGAGGGGGAGCGTTCAATCAGGGGGAGCAAAGTTTTGAATGGACATTTGTGCACTATACTCTTTTTCCCTTCGATCAGGTTTTGTCCCACTGGGTTTTCCTGACAAGGTTTTTAATGAGATAGTTTTTAATGTCCAACCCTATTAAATCCAGGAGATCATGGTATATATTTTACTTAGGTTTTATCCCATTGGATTTTTCCCTAGAAAATTAATACATGTGGTATAAATCCAAGGGGGAGTGTTATAATAAAGGTGGCTTTTAACCACATGTGTAATATATACATATCTTCACCGCCTCTCACCCACTTGCACACCCCACTTGTACACCCACTTGCCTTCTTCTCTTTTGCTTGCCTATATATATGATCATCATATAATTTGTAATGAGGTTAGAGAAATTATCAAAACCAATTACAAGTAAATGCACTCTCTTTCTCTCTCTCTCTCTCATCTCACTTACTTAATTCTTCTTCCATCTCTCTCAATTATTTATTAATTGTTGTTCAACTATTCTCCATCTATATTATTTCTTCAATTAATTTATAACAACAATGAATATATATATCCTAAAACCAGAAGATTTGAAAAATATATGAAGAAGATGAGCTGGTCATTATTACATTGAGGCCGTACACGGACACAAATAAATGTAATTTTTCTCTCTATTATAGTTTTATTTACCGTATACTAATATACAACACCATATTTTTATCATGTATATTATTATGATTAAATTTATATTACTTAGTAAAAGTGTGGTGATGTATATTAGTATGCTATATATATAGCTTGTCAATGAGAGAAAAATTGCAAATAGATATATCATGTACACTTAATAGATGATGAGAAAATAACGTCTTAAAATTGTTTTATACTATATATATTCTTGAAAGTGTAGAGTAGTTTGGTTGAGGAATTTATTCTATTTATGCTTATAAAGTATTCATCAGAATTCAGAGGACCCATGTCATGTGGCCATCAGGCCATGTTAAAATGATATCGAACACCATTTCGAATAAACATGTGGTCATGTTTATTCCATTTTTGTCTTTGTTCTAGCAATTCATTTAGATTATAGTCGTCTTTTTTTCTCGTGATGAATTGATTTTTTTTTTTTTTTATGTCAGTTTCTTATTTACCGGTTGTTAAATATATATACTTTTATACATAATTAGTAGCTAGTTCACAAATTTAGGATTTTTTATATAAAAAATATTAAAATAATTCGAGATATAGGAAAAAGGATACGACTTGAACTAACAACCTTCGTAGTGTAGATAGAAGGGACACACAAATTTGGTTATAACCTTAAAAATCAGGATTCTCTAAGTTTATTATATTTAATAAAATAAAATAAAATAAAAAACCATTTTTGAGTTTTTTTTTTCTTTCTTACTTCTAAATATCATTTATTTTTGTAAATGTTTTAATTTTTTTATTGGCTTATTTCGTTGACAAAATCATAATGAAAATTAAAATTATAAGGGTAGCTTAGGTTCAAAGACTTCTCTTCAAATGCTATTGAACCTCATTGTGGACATCAAGTGCTTCAAGGAAGGCACCTTACTTGTCTTGACTATTAAGTGAAGAGATTTAGCTGCGCGCACACACACATCTCATGCATTTTCATGTCTTGTACATTCTTGTGTGTTTCTTGTTGGTGCACATTCATTTATATATCTCTCTTCATGCATGCTCATTCTATTGTATCTTGTTTAATCATTGTCTTGACATTTTAGGTCTAGGAATGCATGTTTTTCCTAGGCTTGTGTGTTGTTGCCTAGTTATCGTTGTGAGTACTGCTATGACTTTCACAGCGGTCGTCGTTTGCTACCAGTGAGACCACTGTATACCTTTATCATTACAACTTTTGGTTTCCACAGCGGTCACTTCACAGTGCTCACCGTTGTTGGTACCGATGTCGTTTACGCTGTGTTTCCACATCGATTGGCTTCACAGAGTGTACTGCTGTGGCTTTTACAGCGGTACCTACAGAAGTTGTACCTTGTTTCTTTTTTTTTTTTTCTTTTTTTTTTAAACGACGTCTCTTTGAATTACTCTCATATCTCTCTCTCTATAAATACCTTTCTTCTGTATTTCTCTTTAGGGCTTGAGATTTAAGATAACTAGAGAGAGCTTTAAAGTGCCTTGAAAGAAAAGCTACCAAGATTTGATTTTTCTTAACAAAAAACCAAATACCTATCATTCATTCATGATTCAAACATCATCTAGCATCATCTAGGGTGTGTTCTTCATGGTTCTCTTCAACACACATGACTTAGTAAGTAGAACATCATCATAATCCATTCTTGTGTTCTTGCTTAACAAAATATCTCCTTTATGACTTAATTTGCATCAAGATTTGATTTTTATCTACATGTTGAGATTTTTGTATTGATTGTTGGGTGTTGTATTGTGATAGCTATTGCATCTAGGGTTCTATCTGTTCATATAGCTAACTTGTATGTATGTTATATAGCAACATGATATTTAGGATTGTTTAACTTGTTCATCTATGACTAGATAAGCATTAAATGTGTTGACCTTGCATTTATGCATTTTGAATATTGTTCATATTCACATTAGGTTGCATTTCTCTTCTATTGAGAGTTAAGTCTTGTATTTACAGTGGGTAGTTTACAAGCAAGAGTCTAAAATCACTAATAAAGACATACAGGTAGCAAAGACGGATTAGTAATTGATTAGGTGTGATGTGGTCAACCTAGATTGTAATCGTTTTTGCAAATAGTGGATTTGAGGGTTCGATTGGCAATTATGCCTGTGAGTTTTTTACCCTCATAAGGTTTTCTCACGTAAAACAAATCATTGTGTTATTACTATTATTTTCCGCACTTATCTTACAATGATTGTTTATGTTAGACATTATGGGTGTTTTATGATTAATATTGATTAACCGAAAAAGTTGGCAATTAATTTGGTTAAAACCCGTTCACCCCCACTAGGTTTATTAGACACTATATGGGAACACTTTAAGTGTATTTTCAATTCTCCTAAAAAAAAAAAAACATAATTAGTTTTTTTAAAAAAAGAAATTTATATTGCTATTTATTTCATTCAATATTTATTTAATATGAAAAAATTGATTTTTAAAATAATTATATATATATAGCTTTTCTATTGTCAGTTCTAATTGATATAAAATATATCTGTTTCTTGTATGTGGGTCATTTGATTTAAATGCTTTGACTTGACTGCATGTACTTGTCAAAGCATCTTTTAAATCCAACAACCCACATACAAGGAACTGATATATTTTATATTAGTTTGAACTTACAATAGAAAGATTGTATATATATATATATATATATATATATTTTCAAACATCATTTAAAAAAAACTTAAAAATATTTTTCTTAATTAGATGAAAGAGATTATAAATTATAGTTGGTAAAAAGAAAAAGACAGTTTGGTAAGAGAATTGTTTGTTTGAGTTGTAAATAATATGAGCTGACAAACCATTTATTATGGCTCAAGTTTTGGGTGAAAAAGTAAAATACTAACATGTGTTAAAAAAAGAAGAGAGAGTGGATTGAGAGAGTGTTGAGAGAGTGTATTTGACATTCCTCATCTCGTAAAAAATATTAAAAATGATATCATATTAATTGCATAATATTTATATTATATTACATAATATGAATATATGAACATATAATATGAAGAGTTGAAATAATACAAACGTAGTTAAATTGCTTAAAGCATACCTAGGGGGTGAATAAGTTTTTTCAATCCCTTGAAACAAACATTCATTTGTCCCTCAAGACAGCTTTACATATAACACGTAATCTAAAAACATCCATACATAGACAATATAATCATGTGATCATTTAAGCAATGTCTACATATATAAGGAGCTGCATGAGGTATAAAACATAAAAATCTCAACAACAAAGAATACTTGTATTATGATATTGTTCAAGAAATTACAAGTGTTAACAAACATAGCTATACATCAAAGTAACAATATACAAAAGAATAAAGAATATAAGAATGATCGAATATGTATTGCTTTACAAATCACACTTAACAAATCTTGATTCCAAAACTTCACAAGTGATGAATGTACTATAAGATAAAGAACAAACATATATATATATATATATATATACAAGTAATAAAGAGAGATAGGAAGAATTAACACGTGATTTTTTAACGTGGTAAAACCTCCAAGGAGGAAACATTCACGGGTTGAATTACAACCATTGGGTACTATATATATTGGATGGTAAATTAGAAATTCCACAAAGTGACCAATCCTAAATCACCTACCTAGTGGAGTTTATATCTACCCAACCCTATTGGAAAGTATGAAATCCCTCAATGATGCGGAGCCACCATATATTGGACAACATACCAAACCAACATCGATGGAAGATTAAAAATTCCTCAAGAGTGCATACACATCCCATGTACCTTGCTCTATTAGAGTCTATGTCTATCCATACACCTAGGCCTACGAATAATGTAGTCAACTCTCTATCCAAGACATTCATGCCTCTAGAGAGCCTCCTTTGCATAGCTATCTAGACCTTCCCGATCCTAGCCATGACTTCTTGCTTGTCTATCCGAGTCATCCCGACTCTAAACAAGACTTCTTGTTTGGCTATCCGAACGTCCCGTCCTAACCAAGAATTTATGCATTTTACAAGGATTTCTTAGTGTGATCATGTGAATGCAAAATGATGCAATCAAGTAATTCAACATAGAACATATGATCAATACATTCCATGACACAAATAGACCTAAACATATGAAACACAAGTCTAATAGTCTAGATGCAAAACATGAATTAAACTTAGAGCAAATGAAAACTTCTAACACAAAAGCTCCTAGTTTCATTCAAACAAACAACACTTGAATAGATCATATTCATGAAGCACATATTCAAGATGTCATACACATACACAATAAAATGCAAGAATCATAAAATGATTTCAATGAATATTCTAGCCAAAGAATTAGAGTAAGGATAAAATGATTACTCAATTAAATCCTAAATTTCTCTAAAAACACATACACATACAATAATCCTAGATTACATCAATCATAGGATCAAAATAAAATTCAAGGCCATTTATCATCAAAATGATTCAATCAAGTCTCAAACAACCTTAGATATCAAACCACTCACAATACAACTCTCAAACATGTGAAAATCATAGAATCAAAGAAACTAGTTCACATATGTCTCTAATTAGACTTTTGATTAGGTTTGATTATAAAGCTATATTTATCAATAGCATTCACCATACATATACATACATATAGAAGAAGAAACCCCAAGCAAATTAAAGGTTATAAATAAAGAAATCTCAAAGATATGACAACTACCTCACGATGATGAGCTGGTTCGGTTTTCTGTGTAGAACCACTAAGAAAATCGATCAAACAACTGCAAGACCACTTGGAAACGGTAGAGGACTCGATTACGAATAATCTCCAACTTGAATCACTCAATTCCGACTTCGTATGAGAAAGTTATGGTGTTTGGAAGGTGAGAAAAAGTTGAGAAAAAATTCTACACATAAGAAATTCTAATTTTTCTTCTTCTTAATGAATACGAGTGAAAGAAGAACTTTTGAAAGGATTCAAGAGAGGGACACAAGGACCAATCAACATTTGCCACATCACATCCCACATGTGGGGCACATGTGACACACGTGGGCAGAGAGCCATGCTGGTCGTGTGTCACATGTGGCCCACACGTGGACACTTTGCTTGGTTTTTCACCAAGCAAGCTCCTCCCGCGCTCCTCTTACTTTCTTCTACCGTATTTGGGCCTCCGAACTTAGATTTTTAATCCGTATTTGGATTACGAATCTTGACTCCCTCACGCACAACAACGACTATAAAAATTTGATAAAAAGTTGAGAATTCATCTCGGAAAATGAAGACGAAGACAACTCAACGAATAAGAACGCAAAGTAGTATAGCTATATCGTTTGGACTCGACACCTAATGAATGAGTAACCGAAATAACCGGGACTCAATAAGGAATCATAAGAGATCATGTTCAAGTCCAAAAACAATAAAACAGAAACAAATAAACACAAAGTCACACACGTATGCCATTTCCTAGACATAGTCCTATAACATGCAATTTACAATGTTTATCAAATTAAATCTAATGCATGTGCATGCATTACCAAGTGTGTGAAAGTGTTATACAAATAATGTATAACTATGCAGGGACACATATGAATGCTATGTGTGTGTCTGTCTAAGCATTGTAAGAGGAATGATGTCTAAATTACCTTTATTGTATAACTAAGTACATTTCTCTTTGAAGACTTTATCTTGTATGAGTTGTGGTCAAGTCTTTCCTTGAAGCTTTGAATCATCAAATCTAAGACCACTAAACAATACAAGAAAAAAACATTGTTTTCATATGGAATACATGCCAAGACAAACCAAAAACCTAGCAAGAGTCTCTATTAAATATAAAGTAATGCTACACAACCCAAATAATTAACCCAAATTTCAACCTAAATGATTTGGCAAGTGAGTTGTTATCACCACACACAATATGAGATGATGTGGTTATTGAAAAAACCACTTGTCACATTATTTATGTTGAAATTTGGATTGTCTACTATTAATGTTAAATATAATATGATAATATGAAAAGTACTTATTATATAGTGTCACTATTTAATCGTGTTCATTAGTTATATGATATAAAGAGTCTCTATTAATTATAAGAGATATAATATTAAAATATGAAGTGTCCCTATAATTATATATCTATAATACCTATTTAATACTCTATTAATTAGTTATTAATTATAATATATAATATATAAAACGAAGTGTTCCCAACCTTCTATAGAAACATGATTTTTGAGACTTTAAAACCTTTTTAAAGAAACCTAACTGACAGTACTTGGAGAAGATTCATGCATTGAAACAAGCATGACTCAATTCTCTAAATAAATATGCTAATGTTATATTAAATTTTACTTAGAAAAATTCGTACAAGTTATGGTGCTATAAATATTTGTATGTAAAGTCATTTAGAAGGTCAAACAAACTGATAAATAGAAATTAATAAAATATCTCGGTTCTTCAAATTTTCAATTCTAATAAACATATTATGCATGTTGCATTGTTGAAGATAGCAAATAAATAAATCTTGAGAAATGTCCCATGATTGTTTTTTATCATCAATGCATCCAATATCTTAGACAGATAATTTAAATCATGACCATTTAAATTATTATTGCATTACATTTTATAACATTATGTCAGAAGCATTCTGGTTATAATTATTCTATACTCTCTTAGTAATTAATTTCCTATAAATAATAATAATTTGAAATTGAAATGAGTACGGTGAACTTTGTATAATTCATCTACTTTATTAATGTAATTTGGTTGTCTTATTAATACATCGATAAGAAGAGCTGTCATTCAACTCTAGTCGGTAGTCCCACATACAGCTAAAAATAATGGTTAATACTCCCAAAAACAAGCTATCAATCCTCGGGGCATTTTCAACCCAAGCACCAATTGGGTTCAAAATTTTTTTGTTACTATTTGGAAGAGTTTTTGTGAGAATGTCACCGGTTTACTAATGTAAGTTTAAAAGGTACCTATTTAGATGACCAGACAAAAATACTATCATTTTTGTCATTTTACGTCTGAAGAGAAAAAAGTTGATAGAGAGAGAACAGTGGAAAGAGAGACCTTGGGTGCAAGAAATCGAGTACTAAATCTCACGGGAAACCTACCGGCAGTGGCGATACAGTCTTGAAGTCGACGAGAAGGTGATATGATTTTCTCACGCGTTTTTGTTGTTGAAACTTTTATGTGCGTTTGATGTTGGATGTTCGTTAGACATGTATATTAGATTAGATTAGATTAGATTTGTTGTTGATTAGGTTTGTTTGATTAGGTTAGAGTTTAAATTTATGAAAAAATTCTGTTGAATACGATGAAGTTCTGGGTTTTCGAGCCTTTTCCGAGCTCTTCACATGTAATTCGAGCATTTTCCGAGTTTTTCACATGTAATTCAAGCCTTTTCCTAGCAATTTGAATCTCCGAGCCTTTTAAAACCTTTTCCGAGCCTTTTCCGAGCTTTGTCATATGTAATCCGAGCCTTTTACAAGCAATTTAAATAAGTTTCTGCAATTTGAATCTCCGAGCCTTTCACACTGGCTCCGAGACTTTTAAAATAGGATCCGAGCCATTTAAAACATTGTTCGAGACTTTTAAATAGTAATCCAAGCCTTTTAAGGAATATGAATAGGTTTCTAGAATTAGAATCTCCGAGCCTTTCATATAGTTTCCGAGCCTTTTCATATAGTGTCCGAGCCTTTTCATATAGTTTCCGAGCCTTTTCATATAGTGTCCGAGACTTTTCATTTAGTGTCTGAAACCTTTCATTTTTATATTATTTATTTTATTTAACTAGATATTCTTTTTTATGTCAATATGCAGATGAGGAATCAATTAAAAGATTCGCTTAAAACTCCAGAGGAAGAAAGGTATTCGGGGAAAATAACTCGACATGACCATTTTGATGACCTTACAGATATCGACAACGCACTTAACAATGTACCTGAACATCTTGCGGTCAAAAAACGACGTCGGTATACTGAGTCGTGTTTTGGACACCTCCTTCGGATGGATCGTGGGATGAAGTTTTCAGCTGGCATTGTACATCGGTTGCTTATTCGTGAGTTGCATCACGATGGGCCTGAAGATGAGATGAGATGAGATGAGATGAGATTTCTATTAGGAAGGCATTCGGTCCGGTTCTCGAAGGTTGAGTTTTGTCTGATCACCGGATTGAAGTTCCGAGAACTTTCTGACACGTCAACCTATGATATGGTAGAGAATAGCATACACCAGCGATACTTTGAGGGTCGAGATGATGTCGAGTATGCAGAGCTGAAAGCCGTTCTATGGATTGGTGTTTTTTCTGAGCAGTAGGATGCGGTTAAGCTGTGTTTATTGTATATGCTTAATTGGATACTTATGGGGTTGGACGAGAGAGAGAAAGTTCCAGTATGGCAGTTTTGCCTAGTCGAAGACTTGGACGCATTTGATGCGTTCCCGTAGGGTGCACACGTGTATAGACGGTCTATATACAGTTTCAAGCATGCGTTGGATGGTCGACGTAGGCGGTTTGAACAACGCCAGCGACGAAAGAGCGTTGATGTACACACCACGGAGACATATAACATATATGGGCTAACGCACGCCCTGTTGGTGAGAATTTTGAATTTGTTATTTTTTTCATATGACTAATGTATTGTATTGGATTCTTATCGTTCTTAGCTGTTTAGTAGATATTTGCTTTCGAGGTTATCCACGAGCTTGGCAACAGCAGATGTGGGAAGCGGAGGGAAATCGAGCTCTCCCCTCGAATTCTAAAATGGGAGTTGAGTACGCGACCGACAGGGGAGAAGTTGAATAACATTTTCCTCGAAAGTGTAAATATATATATATATATATTTTATGTTCATAACTATTAGTATGTATACAATTACAATGGTCTAACTGCAATTTCAGATGTTTGCGAGGGTGAAATTGGTGCCGACGGCAACTTCGAGGGCTGAACGGTACTTCGAGGGCATTTCCCAGGGAGGCAGTTTGTATGATGCTGATCTCGGTGATATACCTGTTCCCGTCTCTGACCCCGAACGATATACAACTGCCGGAACCAATGACACTGAGGGTCCGTCTTTCGAACCCAGTGATATGGAGGGTTCTGACTCGGACGGTCGTCATATTCGTCTCGCGAGGACTAGGCGGGTTCGATTCACGTTGCCTAGAGAGCCTCGAACTAGAGATGACTCTCGAACTAGAGATGACTTACGAGTAGGCGTTGGAGGGCAAGCAGAGGTACGTATAATTCTTTTTACCGTATTATTTAATTTCAAACGAGTGAACGGTTTTAGTACTGACAATTTCGAAATCCTTTCAGGACCGTCGGTATACTGAACTGATGGATGCGTTACGCGAGTTACAGGAGGAGGTGTGAAAGAGTAATGAGAAGCGAGATCAACAGCATCAGGAGTTGCTAGATTTGATTCGGGGGCTTCAGAGTTCGACGTCGCACACCCGTACTCGAGGTACACGGTTCGATGACCCACCATTCGATGACAAAGACGGACACCGAGACTTCAGTCCCAGAGGGAGGACAGGTAGTCATCAGGGTGATCAGCAAGGGCCTGGTGTGACACCACGAGAGGAGGTTACTCGTGGTACTAGTGGTACAGATACATCACCTATGAAGATAGAGCAAGAACCTCAGTAGGTTTTACCAGACCAGCCTGTTCATTCTCAGGACCTGGTACAGAGCACCTCCTTACAGCACACCCCTCCGGTCGATCCTGGTGCAGAGCACCCCTTCATTCATTCCACAGGGACAGAGATCCCCAGTCTCAGTGCACCCAAAGAGCTTACACCTGCAGGTGATCGACGGCAACATAGTTCCAACTTACAGCGCACCCCTACAGGCGATACAGGGGAACATAGTCCCTCAACACATCGAACCTCTAGAGGCAGTACACGGGGACAAAGTTCCTCCTTACAGCTCATCCATCCAGTGGATCGTATTGAGCTGGACCGGATTACCCCACCCCTTCAACGTCAGGATCGGGTTCGTAGCTCAAGTTGGCAACAACGGACCCCATACATTGACCCCTCTCGGCCGAAGAGGCCAAGGATTAGGCCACAACCACCACATGTATGGGCGCCCCATGCATTGATAGATCCTGACCACCTTGCGGCGCACCAAGCCTATAAGAGGAACCCGACTGGGGAATTGTAAGTATAATCGCAGATATTACAAAAATTATTTTGTATTTTGAAACTACTAAGTAAAACTACTTTCTAATCTAACTTCTTCAACAATTATGCAGGCGTGATATGGATCTATTTGAGCCAATTGGTGTCCCTTGGTTCCATCGATTTCAAACCAACATTATGGAGTTGGAGGATACGGTATGGTCCTTACCTGAACATTGTGTATAAGATGTTTCTGAAATAGTAGAATGCTAACAATACAAAATGTTGAAATTGTCAGCATATGGATGCGTACTTGCATATTCTGTGAAATCGTCAGAGATATTACTCCACTGTCTATGGTCCGAGGATCAACATAGTGGATTCACAGTTCTATGTTAGTGTTTAATTTGTACGGCTTTTGAACATCTATTTATGTGTTTCGTACATCTTTTATCTAACGTTTTATAAATTTTCTTTGTACAGTCATTGTTATTGAATGACTGGGAGAGATTGATGGAAAGTGGGGCCGATAAACCCCGCCGCAGTTGGTCTTTTTTCAAGCATCAGTGGTCCGCTAATGACCTGAAGGTGGTACGTGGATTGGTCCAGGCAGGAACCAAACCATGGAATGAAGTTGACATAGTCAGTGTTTTATTTACATTGTTTGAATTTGAATTTTAAATAAATTTCCCACTAATAACACTTTGTTGAAACACATACAGGTTTTGATTCCTTGCAACCTTGGACGTACACATTGGGCACTAGCCAGCCTCGACCTCACAACAGGGAGTATTTACCTGATAGACCTGTTCAAAAAGGAGGTACCATTTTGCCATAGGAAAACGCAGCTCGCTTGCTTATGATATTTTTTACCGTCGATGCTGCATGTGGTGGACTTTTACGGTCGCAAACGGAGGGGCGATATGACGTACACATTACAGAATAAGCCCTTTCCACTCAACATTGTGTCTAGAGACCGTGTTCCCCAACAGGATAGAGGGTATGACTGTTTAAAGATCCTATTCTATCCTAATCGGTTTTAATAACATTCAATTCTAACTGTGGTGCCCATACTTTGAGATTGATAGAGTACCTGGCAGCGAACAGGGATACGTTCGACTGGTCAGAAAACGAAATGGGCACCATCCGAGAGAAGATGGCTGTGGAGGTTTTTTGTAACTTAAAGGATTGGTCTTCCAGTTAGTGATTTAGTTGATGTACATAACATTTGAGTAATGAAATGAAATTATTTAAAAAAAAAAATTAGTTGTTTGCAATTAACACTCTAACACACATTTGATATATTGAAATCCATAAACAATACAATGAATTGTAGACACTATAACAAAAGATACAGTATGGCATTAAACGAACGACCAATAAATATAACATAATAGTTCAACATAAAAAAGCATAATAACCAACGGTCTCATAACACAACTGTATCGAGCATGGTTCCCAACGTTTGGACGATGTTGGAAGACATCAAGTTGGAGACATGTTCCTCTTGTATTGCCTTGTTATGTTTGATCGCCTTCATCAACGACTCCATTCATTCCACGGTAGAGTCTTTCTCAGGGCAGGTTTGTTTATTGTATCCAATTGAATGACAGATGCTGCATTTACGATGGTATTCATCGGGAACACTTATGCTGGGACCTTCATTAACCATCGGTGGGTTGGAGCACCGCCTGCTATTATGTCCTGATTGTCCACATCTTCTACACGACTGTGTGATTGTCCTCTCCAAGACGAGGTATGTCGACCCTCCATCGGGCGACCTGATTGTCTCTTCGACTTTGGATTTAAAACCACCCAAGATGCGATGTCGGATGGCACTACCCATGAAGAAGGATGGCCAACAGGCATAATAGGAACCGAGTATGCATCAATAAGTGTCTCTCTCTTGTAGTAGTCCGCACACAGAGATGTGAAATCCAAGTTTCGCTCCCTACAACAATGAAAACAATGAGATTCACGTACCCAAATAATATAAATCGTTAACTGTAACATCTCATGTACCTTGCCGCTGCGAGTGCATGAGAACATGGGAAATGGTCCATTTGGAATTTGTTGCATGTGCAAGTCTTCAAGTGTAAGTTAACCGTCCATTGGTTTCCCTTCAATTTGACGGAGAATATGTTCCAGTCAACTGGATTTACGGTCATATAATTGCACTTCTCGACACGTTTTAGGATCACAAGATGTGCTGCGTCGGTCAGTTGATGACGCATGGACCGTGCAGCTGCATGACGATCGTGAAACCACTTTTGTAGCATATTCCTATCATTGGCAGTTGCTGTGCGAATTTTAGGCATGAGTTTATGCACTCTGCAACATTTGTGGTCATCAGCCTGTACCTTCTTTGGGGACAGTGTACGCGAGACCACTTGTGTGGACCGGCAGCAATGGCATATTTGAATGCACCCTTGTGCAGCCTATGTAACTCCTCCATGTGCCTGTTATAATTGAATTCACTGTACGTCCTAGCTGCTGAATCCATTATGTCGGCAACATCCTTTCTGTGGAATCGCTTCTTCATATTTTCACCAAAATGCCAGCAACATATAGTATGGGTTGCGTAAAGGAACACTTTAGAAATCCCCGCTTCAATGCTTGTATGGCGATCAGAAATGAAAACCAGATCATCTATCTGACCAAGGGCACCCCTCAAGCATTCCTAAAACCACTCCCATGAAAGGTTGTTTTCTGAGTCACCGTACCCAAAAGCAATTGGATACACTTGTTCGTTTCCATCTTGTACAGTTGCAACAAACATTGTACCCCCGAATCTTCCCTTCAAATAGGTACCATCAACTGCAATCACATGACGCATACACCTCCGAAAACCTCATTGAGGACCCTAACGACATGAAAAAGTACAAAAATGTATCATCGTCTACGTATTGTAAGTCGGTGATTGTGCCAGGATTTTGTTGTTCCAGAACGTACGCAAACAATGGTAACAATTTGAAACTTTCTTCATGCGTTCCACAGGTCAAGGACAATGCATATTGTAAGGCATCATGTGCCTTACTGTACATGACTTGGATGTCATACATTGTTTTCATATCGGCGATTATGTCCTTCGGACGCATGAGACGACCATCATGTTGTTGAAGTCTAGGTGCAATGACTTCTTCGATTATGACTGCACTAGCTTGTCGGTGGCGACGGTGAACCTCCTCCAAAGGACAACTGTGTTGGTTGACAAAACTTCTGACTTGGAAGTAAGTCCATTCATCTCTCCTCACCGCTCTTAATTTCCACGTACAGTTGTCAATGATGCAAACTAGATGTAACGTTGTCTTATTAGACCTTTTCACCTTCCATTCAAAGTTCTCCCGCATTGAAAAAAGGTCAACTAGCCTCTTAAAATCCTTTTTACTCGGGAAAAATTGACCTTTATAAATCATGCATGTAGGTTCTTGCATTGCCAAGGTGCTGCTTCTACCAATACCAAACGAGTATGAATCTACTCCGGGAATAACCCACGTTATCGTATTATCAGAATCAGATACAGTTATATTATGTCGGACCTCGGAAGTCCCAAACATATTTGGTACAGTGCAACTAACTCCTTGTACATGTCTTCTTTGTGTTTGAATTTGTGTACGCTCTTCATCCACATTTTCTAGATCATCTACCTGTTCATTATTTGCCTCATTATCCACCTCATGGTTCGGGTAATTGTTCATCTCATTGTACTGCTCAATTCGACAACCAAACACATCGCCAAATTGAGGTTCAACTACTTGGTCAACCGCTACCGGTGGGACACCACACATGTTTTTCCCACTTTCGGTGAAACTCCTTTGGGGATACACTTGGTTGCTACTGCTAAAGGATCCAAATTGTTGGGTATTTTCAGGAGGAGGAATATTATTCCCTATCACATCTCCATGTGTCCTCTAAATTAGACTTACACATACTTGAGGGTTCACCCGATCTTCCCCTAGCATAAACTGAACATCATCGTTATTTCTTATAAATGTACGACATGTACTGCCAGGAACGATTGATATTGATGCCAGATCAACATTGAATTTGTTTACATCATACTTCACAATGGTATGCACGATCGCCACCAATTCTTCGTAAGTCATATTCTTTGACACATACATTCCTTGGTTATTAGATCCAACAAACCTCTGACTTCCGTCGGGTAGTTGCTCCCATCGACCGTTGTAAGATATTACTATTCTAACCCGATTCATGATGCTGTCAAATTAATCAAAACTATTAATAAAAACTTAGGAGTACAAAATATTTTCATAAATTACATTTACAAAGGCTCGGGTGAGGATATTTAAAAAGCTCGGAGAACACTAGCAAAGTCTCGGAGAATACATGAAAGTCTCGAAGAAGACATTTTTGGTCTCGAAAAAGACTTTAAAATGCTCGATTAGTAATTCAATGAAAAGTCTCGGAGAAGACCTAACAAGGCTCGATTAGTGATTATTTGAAAAGTCTCGGAGATGACTTGAAACGTTTCAGAGAAGACTTGAAAAGGCTCGATTAGTGATTTTTGAAAAGTCTCGGAGATGATATGAAAATGCTCGAAGAAGACATGAAAAGGCTCGGAGAAGACATGAAAAGTCTCGATTAGTGATTTTTGAGAAGACATGAAAAGGCTCGGAGAAGACATGAAAAAGCTTGGAGAAGAATTTGAAAAGTCCCTAGAAGACATGAAAAAGCTAAGGAGAAGACTAGCAAAGTCTCAGAGAATACATTAAAGTCTCGAAGAAGACATTTTTGGTCTCGAAAAAGACTTTAAAATGCTCGATTAGTAATTCAATGAAAAGTCTCGGAGAAGACCTAACAAGGCTCGATTAGTGATTATTTGAAAAGTCTCGGAGATGACTTGAAACGTCTCAGAGAAGACTTGAAAAGGCTCGATTAGTAATTTTTGAAAAGGCTCGGAGAAGACATGAAAAGTCTCGATTAGTGATTTTTGAGAAGACATGAAAAGGCTCGGAGAAGACTTGAAAAGGCTCGATTAGTGATTTTTGAAAAGTCTCGGAGAAGACATGAAAAAGCTCGGAGAAGACTTGAAAAGGCTCGGAGAAGACTTGAAAAAGGCTCGATTAGTGATTTTTTAAAAGTCTCGGAGAAGACTTGAAAAGGCTCGGAGAAGACTTGAAAATGCTCGATTAGTGATTTTTGAAAAGTCTCAGAGAAGACATGAAAAAGCTCGGAGAAGACTTGAAAAGGCTCGGAGAAGACTTGAAAATGCTCGATTAGTTATATTTTAAAAGCCTCGGAGAAGACTTGCAAAGGCTCGGAGAAGACTTGAAAAGGCTCGGAGAAGACTTGAAAAGGCTCGATTAGTGATTTTGAAAAATCTCGGAGATGATATGAAAAGGCTCGAACAAGACATGAAAAAGCTCGGAAAAGACTTCAAAAGGCTCGATTACTGATTTTTGAAAAGGCTTGGACAAGACATGAAAAAACTCGGACATGACATGAAAATGCTCGATTAGTGATTTTTAAAAAGGCTCGGAAAAAGGTGACAAAGTCTCGGAGATCCACAATTGTCACAATGAAAATGTGAACAAATGAAAAGAAGTATTTGCAAGAAATATTACCTTGTTGTAATGAAGCACGACCAGTTGTTTGGATCTTGAACTTCTATTTGTATTGTGTGAGAGAGAGAGATAGAGAGAGAGAGAGAGAGAGAGAGAGAGAGAGAGAGAGAGAGAGAGAGAGACTAACCCAGTTATCGTTTTTGTTGGAAGTGTCGAGAGAGAACCCGGCAAACAGAATAACATAAATGATTATCTAAGGGCAATTTTGGTAGTTCATCATAATATGTGCCTTTTAAACTTAAGTAATTAAATCGGTCATAGAGTTACCAAATGAGTTGGAAAAGGTGATACTTTCTACAATTTCCATAGCACCAATTTCCAATTTGTTGCAGAAATCCTCTCCAATCCATGTGCTATATACTGCGCCATTTTACAGCCTCTCTTCACCTTGTTCCAGATTAAGCACACCTTCAATTGTGAGCGCTACTTTGTTGCATCATTTTTTTTTACTCCGATCAATTTTTAGTTATTCACATATTGACCTATATTCAATAAAATTTATTCTGATTGTATCCTTTATTTAAATGTTTTGTTAAGTCACAATTTTACCTCTATTAAATCAAATTTATTCTAATGTATCCTTTTTTATTATGTAATGCTTTTGTTTAATTTATATTTGTTTTAATTTAATTATTATTAACATTTGTTAATATTTATGATAAACTAAAAGTAAGTATTTAATACAAAATTTATTAAATGTTAATAAAAAAAACACTAAATTGATTATTTGTGGGATGAATATACTAATTCAGATAATTAAATGATAATATGTACTTTTTTGTATGCTTTTTTTTTTTTTTTTAATTTCTTTTATAAAATGTAATGTTGAAGTTCAATTGATAATAAATGCAATATTTTAGTTAATTAAATTTAATTTCTTAATTTCTTAATTTATCATAATATTATGTTAATTAAAGGGTGAAATGTTAATTGTTGAGAAATAATGAAAAAGTGAATATTTAGGGAATATTTTTTAGAGTAAGATCTGATACAATGGGTTAGAGATGGAAAAAATAATTGGTGTGGAAGTTACTGCAAAGTTGAAACAAATTGGTGCAATGGGTTGGAGATGGTCTCAAGCCAACTGCCACCCACCACCCACCACCATTTTTTATCTAAGCTTTAGATTCCCTCTCTCTCTAGTCTCTACAATCTCCATCCAAAGAGAACACAACCCAGAGAAGAAAACCATGAAAAAAATTGATTTTGGGTTCAAATTTTACTTGTTTCTCTCTTCTCTTTATCAATTTCATCATCATCATCTGCTATTAATCCAAAATATGCCAACACTACTTTTATGCCTAGATTTCTATCTTCTTCAATTGTAGTTCAGCCAGAGCAGCAACTCTCTATTTCCAGCACTAATAATCAGCTCTATAGAACCAAGCATCAACACAATTTTACTGGGGTATGCTTTAGGTCATATATATCTTCATGATCCAAATAAACACAAATCCCCACCACAAAGACTTGCAAAATTTCATCAATCAATTAGGAACAACAATTGATTTAGCATGGTATAATCAACACCAACCTGAAAACAATAAAACAACAACAACAACAACAAAAAAATCATCACCCCATAACTAAACTGTTAGTTTATAATGGACAAACATCATATCTCTACAATTCCTGGACAACTTTATCCCTCTGTTTGGATGCCCAGAAAAATTAAATGAAAAAACAAAAGTTTAAATCTAATAATTTTTAGAGGATTTTGGATTGTAAACAGTGAAAAAGAATCCACCTTTACACATCCAAATAGTCTGGATTTTAATTCAATCAAGCAAAAGCTTTGATTTTTATTTAGGGTTTCAATATCAAGAGCTCAAGATTCATAATTTGTTTTTTTCTTTTTAATTTTCGAACTCAGAACATCCATTTGTCAAAAACCCATTGTTACATGCCTATTTTATTCGAAATTATAGATTAAGTGAATTATTGGATTAAAAATAGGTTTCTTATATTTTTTGTAATTTTGTTACATGTACGTTTAGATTAAAAGTAGTGGTTAGTTGTAATGTAGTAGTGATTAGTTATAGAAGTAGCTATCAGTTGTAGGTCCTTAATTGTAGGCATATTATTTAGTTTCAATTAGAAGTGTTTGTATAAATTGTATCGGTTCCAGAAGACAAAGGGAAAGATTATTGCAATTGAAGTTCTTTAATAATTTAAAGAATTCTATTTGAAGAGTAGTTCTCTCAAAACAGCCAACTGGAGATTGGTTCTCTCGAATCAACCAATTCAAACATTCTAAAATTATCCAAATTATCCTAAATTCCCAAAATTGTCATAAAATCCATATTTCTAGAAAACGTGATCATATCATTTGGTATCAGAGGAATTATGAAGGCACACTTGGAGAAGATCTAGCAAAAGTACATTGTTAAGATAATTTTGGGAAAGAAGAGAAGTAGAACAAGAGGAAACAGAGAGAGGAGGAATCGTATTTGGTAAAATAATTGTTACCTTTTATTGAAATCAAAGAGCCATTTATAGGCTTGCAAATAGCAACTACTCATGAGATAGGGGAACAAGTATCCCACTAACTAACAAGTAAACAAATAACACCCATTAACAATCATGTCGAATGACCACTAACAATAAGGTCCCAACAAAAGGGAACCCACGCACACCAATCTGAAACTAACTTATTGATTGACTTGACTTGGTCTTCATAATAGCTGACCATCATGCATGGCTTACTTGAGAATCTTGCTCCTATCATTCCCCACTCCTTAAAATCTCTTTGTCCTTAAGGAGACAATCAAGATACATTCTAGCAAATCGTCTATGATTCTTCCAAGTTGCGTTTTCGCAAAGTACCCCTACCCATTTGACAAGAACTTCACTTTTAGGATGATAACGATCTTTTTGAACCACTCGAGAATCCAAGATTGCTTCAGGCTGTGGTAGTATTGATGAATTGTCATCCATAGGTGGAAGAGAATGGAACATTGGAACATTCGAGCCTACAAATTTCTTTAAGGGGCTGATGTGAAAAACATCATGCATCAAGGACCCAACTAGGAGTTCCAATTTATATGTCACCGAATCGATACGAGCAAGAATCTTGTATGGTCCAAAATAACGCGGAGCCAATTTAAGAAACCCCCGAAAGACAACAAATTGTTGCTAATATGGTCGTAACCTAAGGTACACATAGTCACCTACCACGAAAACAATTTCTCTGACTCTGGTCCGCTTGGACTAAATTGTGACGTAAATCGTGTAAAATCTCCTCCCGAGTTCGCAAGAATTCGTTTGGTAGTGCCATGCGACTAAATTGTGAGCGTAAAATCTCCTACCGAGTTCGCAAGAATTCATCCACCGCCTGAATTTTGGCAGTGCCACACACATAAGATAGCAACCTTGGTGGAGGAGTGCCATACACTGCTTCGAAAAGGGATATTCCAGTGGTAGAGTGTGTTGCCGTATTGTAGCTATACTCTGCCTAAGGAATCCTAAAATTCCCTTAAGCAATATAGTGTAATATATACCTAGGGGGATATGTATAGGCTCAAATTCTTTTTTCTTAAACACAACAATGATATACACACTTGGTGTGTCTAACAAATGAATTGTTTTAATCAACACAAGCGGAAATTCAATACACAAGTGATGCAATCAATACAAGTTATGGAAGATAATGAAACTTAAAGCGAGACTTGACACAAGTATTTTTATGTGGTAAAACCTCCTAAGAGGAAACGTTCACGAGTTGATACCATAACCACCGACAAGCAATTCACTATGACGAAAAGGAGAAACACAACCACCGACAAGCAATTCACTATGACGAAAAGGAGAAACACACTCAAGGCAATCAACACATGATATCTACCCTAGGCAATCAACACATGATATCTACCCTAAGCTATCAACTCCTAGTCTACCATCGAGCCTAATGAATCACCTAGCCTATTTCCTATCCGAGATGTGTCCTACATCTCTAGGAAACAACTTCCTATCCAAGATGCTCACGTCTCAAGGAAGCTTTCGTGCTTGTCTATCTGGATCCTCTTTATCCTAGACAAGACTTATTGCTTAGTTATTCGGATCCCCTTGATCTTAACTAAGACTTCACGCTTGACTATTTAGACCACATGTCCTAGCTAAGTCTTCTTGCTTTAAACAAAGCCTCACTCATTTTGAAAGAGACTTCAACATTTTGCAAGACAAAATGATCTAAGTGATGCAAAAACAATTAAATAGAGAAAGTTAATCACATAAACTCTATGAACATGCAAGAGATAACTAGAATATGCTATCAACACTCAATCACAAATTTATCTAGAAATCAAAGCATGTGAATCAATAAGAACTAGATTAGAATATTCAAAATCACACACAAAAATCATAGTTCTTAGATCATGAAATTAAACCTAGAAATCATCATGAAGCACATCATGCAAGATATTTCTAGAATCAATTTCAAGTTAATCAAGTCTAGCTAAAAAATGTTCAAATAAGATCACAAAGTTAAAACTTAAATATCAATATACAAGTCTAAAAATGGAATCAAAAACATTCTAAACATTTTTCATCAATCAATAAAGTAGATCTATGAAGTTGATCATAAGAAAAATGTAGAGAAGATGATTACCATACACAAAGATGAACCACGAACTGAAATCAAATGACTGTATTAAACCTGGACATCTTTTGACTCTAAAAATGATTAGGACTTGTTCCTCTCTTTAAGACCAACAATTTTGGATTTTGGATCACTCAATTCAGAGTTGATTTGAGAGAGATATTATCAAAACAAGAAATCAAATGTTATGAAAATCTCTGCTCGGATTTCAATTTAAATGAAGGGAAATGAGATGGAGAAGAGAGAGAGCTAGCCACCAAATGAGATATTGCCACCTCAACATCCCGTAGGAGGTGCGTGAGCCTTACAAGGTAGAGAGGTGGCCTTCTCGTGGGGCTTACATGCCCTCATAAGAAGGTTCTCAAAATGGCCTTTGGCCATTGCCTCCTTCGCATTCTTCAACCGTTCTCCGGCCTCCGAACTCCAAATTTGAATTCATTTTCGGATTACGAACCGTGACTCCCTCATGCACAAGAATATAAAACTTTGATAAAAGGTTAAGAATTTGACTCAGTACACGACAACGAAGACAACACAACATATGAGAACGTAAAGTAGCTTAGCTTCCTAGTTTGGACTCGAAACCTAATGAGTGAGTAACCGAAACAATCGGAACTCAATAAAGAATGATATGAGATCATGTTCAAGTCCAAATCCAAAATCAATAAATACAAAGTTACACAAGTATGTTATTTCTTAGAGATAATCCTAGAACATGTAATTCTACAATGTTTGTCAAATTGAGTACAACGATGCAGAGACATATATGAATGCAGTGTGTGTGTGTGTGTGTGTGTGTGTGTGTGTGTGCACTTACGCCTTACAAGAGGAAGAAATATCTTGATACCCTAGCATCCAACTTAGCGTTTTTCCTCTTGAAGAAAATATTTGGAAGAGAAGTTGATTTTCTCCTTTGAAGCTCATTTCTTCCAAGAAATGCCTAAGCAACTAACCAATACAAATAAAGAGAGTTTTACAATGGAATCAAGCCAACACAAGTCTAGGACTTTACAAATCCAATCAAACCATTTTTTTGGCTGATCGCTAGTGAAATAACATAAATAATGTTCCACAGTTCGACTGATGACCTTGGTCTGTCCATCTGATTATGGATGATAACTTGAACTCATGCACAACTTGCTACCCTATAGTTGAAACAATTTTTTTTTTCCAAAAGGCACTTATAAAAACTCGATAATGGTCACTAACGATTGAGATTGGTACACCATGTACGTGGGCAATCTCCCTTACGAATGGTTTTCAAACCGAAATGGTTGTATATGGTTGCTTTAATGGCACAAAGTGTGCATACTTTGACAATCGATCCATAACCACCATTATTACTATATAATCTGTGATGGTGGCAACCCATAAAAAAAATCCATAGACACCTCAATCCACACTTTTTCATGTATGGATAATGGTTGCAGCAATCCGGCTGGGCGAAGAGTCTCGATTTTACAGCGTTGACAGGTGTCGTAACTGTGAATGAAAAATTTCACATAAGACCTCATTCTAGGCCATGAGAAACTTTTTTTGAGTCGATTGAAAGTCTTGAGATAATCGAAGTGTCCGCTGGTTGGTGAAGAATGTCCCTCTGACAGAATTGTAGGAAGTAGAGATGAAGTAGGACTCAGTAATAGTCTCCCGTCTTTAACCTAAACTCCATCACGTTTGAAATATCTTGACTGCTAGGTTTTTGGTTTGTCTTGGCATGTATTCCATATCAAAACAATGTTTTTCTTGTATTTCTTAGTGGTCTTATAAATATTGATTAAGAACTTCAAAGAAAGACTTGGCCACAATTCATGCAAGAAGGTGTCTTCAAAAAGGAATGTGCTACATTGCACAATAAAAGTATAATATACTTCATTTCTCTTACAAGACATAGGCACACACACATGGAATTCATATGTGTCCCTGCATAATTGTACACCATTGGTATAACACTCTCACACACTTGGTAATATATGCATATGCATTAGATTTAATTTAATAAACCTTATTAATTGTATGTTCTAAGACTATGTCTAGGAAATGACATACGTGTGTGACTTTGTATTTATTTGTTTTTGTTTTATTGATTTTGGACTTGAACATAATCTCTTATGTTTTATTATTGAGTCCCAATTATTTCGATTACTCACTCATTAGGTTTTGAGTCCAAACTAAAAAGTTACGCTACTTTACGTTCTCATTCGTTGAGTTGTCTTCATTATCGTATTCCGAGTCAAATTTTCAACCTTTTATCAAATTTCCGTAGTCTTCCTCGTGTGTAAAGGGAGTCACGATTTGTAATCCAAAGATGGATTCCAATTCGTTGTTCAGAGGCTCGCATACGGCCGAAGAACGCGAGAGGAGCATGAAGGAGGCAAGCAATGGCCAAAGGCCATGCTTGAGGAAGGCGTGAGGAGCACGTAAGGCTCACAGGCCACACACCCCTCTGCTCCATGAGGCTCATGCACCTCTCACGGTGGGTGACGTGGCAACCTCCTATTGGCCACATCAAATCTCTCTCTCCCTCTCTTTTAAAATCTTCCTTTCCCTCTAATTTAATTCCAAGAAGAAAAAATAGAAAACCAATGTATAAAATTTTCTCTCAACTTTTTCTCACCTTCTAAACATCATAACTTTCTCATACGAAGTCAGAATTGAGTGATTTAAGTTGGAGATTCTTCGTAATCAAGTCATCTACCTTTTCCAAGTGGTCTTGCAGTTGTTTGATCGCATTTTCTGGTGACTTCATCCTCAAAACCAAACTAGTTCATGAATCATAGGTAATGGTCATATCTTTATGTTTTCTTCTTTTATAACCTTCAATTACCTTGGAGTTTCTTCTTTTATATGTATGTATATGTATAGTGAATGTTATTGAGAAAGATAGCTTCATAATCAAACTTAATCAAAATTCTAATTATAGACAAATGTGAACTAGTGTTATTGGATTTTAGGTTTTTTCATATGTTTGAGTATTGTATTGTGATTAGTTTAATACCTAAGGTTATTTGTGACTTGATTGATTCATTTTATGATTAATAACCTTGAATTGTGCTTTGATCCTTTGATTGATAAAATCTATGATTAATACATGTGTATGTGTTTTTAAAGCTATCTAGGATTTAATTGATTTATCATTATATCCTTGCTCTAAATCTTTTGCTAGAATATTTATTGAATACATTTTGTGATTCTAGCATTTATGTGTATGTTTATAACATTTTGAATATGTATTTCATGTATATGATCTATTCAAGTGTTATATGTGTTGAATAAAACTAGAAGTTTTATATGTTAGGTGTTTTTCACATGCTCTAGGTTTAATTCAAGTTTTATATCTAGACTATTTTAACTTGTGTTTTTTTATGTTTTAAGTCTAGTTTCCATGGAATGTATTGATCACATGTTCTATGTTGAATTACTTGTTTGCATCATTTGCATTCACATGATCACACTAGGAAGTCTTTGTAAAAGGCATGAAGTCTTGATTAGGACAAGAGGTCCAGATAGTCAAGCAAGGACAAGAGGTCCGGATAACCAAGTAAGAAGTCTTGACTAGAGTCGAGAGGACTTGGATAGTTAAGCAAGGAGTCATGGCTAGGATCAGGAAGTTCTGAATAGTTATACAAGGGAGGCTCTCTAGAGGCATGAGTGTCTTGGATGGAGAGTTGACTACAATATTGGTAGGCCCGGGTGTTTAGATAGACATAGACTCCAATAGAAAGTGGTACATGGGATGTGTATGCACTCTTGATGAATTTCTAATCTTCCAACGATGTTGGTTTGGTATGATCTCCAATATATGGTGGCTCCGTATCATTGAGGAATTTTGTTCTTCCAATAGAGATTTGTTAGACATAGACTCCAATAGGAAGTAGATCTAAGTTGGTCGCTTTCGAGGAATTTATAATCTATCATCCAATATATACAGTACCCAATGGTTGTAGTTCAACCCGTGGATGTTTCCTCCTTGGAGGTCTTACCACGTTAAAAAATCTCATGTGTCAATTCTTTCTATCTCTCTCTTTCTTATTTGTATGTGTATATGTTTTAATCTTGTAGTATATTCTTCACTTGTGATGTATTTGGAATCAAGATTTGTTAAGTATGAATTGTAAAGCAAAATATATTGATCATACATGTATATATTATTCTTTTGTATATTGATACTTTTGTTTATAGTATATTTGTTTATACTTGTAACACATTGAACAAATATTGAAACACAAGTATTCTTTGTTATTGAGATTTTAATGTTATTCTTCGTCATACAACTTATTGATATATAGACAATGCTAAAATGACCACAGGCTTATCTTGTCTACGTATGTATGTTTGGTTTGTGTGTTGTATGTAAAGCTATCTTGAGGGACAAACGAACATTTATTTTAAGGGATTGAAAAATGTGTAAAAACATATTCACTCCCCTCCTCCCTCTCTACATATGCTTTAAGAAATTTAACTACGTTTGTATAATTTCATCAACAAACTAGAATTTTGAAACTGATTGTAGAAGGAGTCTTGAGCAATTTTTCTCTCAATTTTTCCCACCATTTTGCCACTGGTAACGAGATTACAAGAAGTTGGAATTAGGCGACCCGAGAGAGGGCGTCTGCACATTGATTTTCTTTCCCCTTCCGGTACTGTATCATATAGTCATACCCCAAAATTTTTGGCTATGCCAGAGTAGTGATTCGCTGCTCAAGTTAGAATTTCAAACTTTTCTTATCAATTTGAATAACACAGTGCCTCCCTAAGAGATACGGACGCCATTTTCTGACCACTTTGACAATTGCCCACATCTCATTTTTGTAGGTTGAGCAAGAGACGACCCCTTCAATGCCTCACTAAAGAAAGCAATAAGCCGACTGTGTTGGGACAAAATTGCTCCAATTTCGATTCCTAAAACGTCACATTCCACCACGAATGGTTGAGAGAAGTTCGCCAGCTATAGAACTTGTGGGGCAGTGATGGCTGTTTTCATTTTTGCAAAGGCTGATTCAGCTTTCAAGGTCTAATGGAACCAGTCATTTGACAATAGGCATGTCAATGGTGTTGTAAGTTCACCGAAACCATAGATAATCTTTCGGTAATAACCCGCTAATCCAAAAAACCCACGAACTCCACGAGCTGATATTGGTACTAGCCAATCTAGCATGGTTCAAATCTTTGTAGGGTCGACGGTAACACCTGCAAGTGAAATCAAATGTCCCAGATACTCAACTTGTAATACCCCAAAACTGCAATTTAACTGTTTTGCAAACAATTCGTTAGCTAACAATATGTTCAAGACCATTCGAAGGTGTTATAAATGATCGTTCCATGTTTGACTATACACTGGTATGTCATAAAAGAAAACTAACACAAATTTTCTAAGATGTGGCCGAACTAGATCGTTCATGAGGTTCTGAAATGTAGGTGTGTTCGTCAACCTGAAGAGCTTCAGCACAAATTCTTAATATCCCTCGTGTGTACGAAAGGCTGTTTTGTGCACGTCTTCAGGCTTCACGCGGATTTGGTGGTAAACTGCCCATAAGTCCAGTTTAGTTTAGTATTTCACACCGTGTAATTTATTGAGCAACTCGTTGATGATTGGAATTGGGTATTTGTCTTTAACGATAATGTGATTTATGGCCCGATAGTCGATAAAAAAGCGCAAAGAACCATCCAATTTTTTTACAAGCAATACTAATAAGGAAAAAGAACTGTAACTGTGGTTGTGGTGTATTAAACCGAAATCAAGAAATTCATGAACCATTTTCTCAATTTCTATTTTCTGTTTTCTGATAGTATGGATATCGGTAGGGTTGCACGCTAATGAGTCCTTGATTAGGATGTAGGGGAATTTGATGATCATGTGGACGTGCTGGAGGTAACTGTGTTGGTGTCTTGAAAATGTGTGTGAATTCTATCAATAATTGATCTAGGTCGACTGGAATGGATGGCCTTTCTTTTACCTGAGTACCTGAAACCAAGTGTAAAAAAAATCCCACACCTATCATATGCATCAATTCTTTATTTGTGAGCGGTGTCAAAAAAGGCTGTTTCAAGCCATGAAAAGTATGGGGATGTCCTTCATGTTTGGAAGTCATTGTGAGTTCGCGATAATCGGTTTCGATCAGCCCCAAAGTCTCCAACCATTGCACTCCTAGTACAACTTGACACGCAGCAACTGACAGCACATAAAATCCGCCTTGAATTGGATGATTTTGAATATGTAGAATGAGTGCCAAACAACGACTGGAGCAGTCAATCTTTTCTCGGTTTCCCACCATGACTTGAAGAGTTTTGTCTCTAACAAAAGGCAAACTGAATTTTGACTCCACCGACTGATCAAGAAAATTATCCCTCCATTGATAAGAATTATGATGTCCTTGTTCTTTAGCTTGCCGACCACTCGCATGGTTTACGGATGGGCTGTACCGGCCATGGCGTGAAATGAAATTTTAGGAATGGTTTCTGTGATGTCATCACTGTAAACTGGTACATCGAACTCTATATTGTCTGTCGGTGTCACGTCTTCAAGCATGAACAGTTGCAGTCACTCAAAGTGGTGGCTTGGTATGAACTTCTCTTTGCAATAATAACAGAGTCCTTTCAACATCCGTGCTCGAGCTTCCTGTCCTGTAATTTATTGGATTGGAACCGAAGACGCTTTCAAAGTTGTGGCTGTCTTTTGATTTGGAGAAGGTCCAAGAAGACTGGTTATTGGACTAGACGCAACCCGTGACAGAAGTGTGGAAAATTTCGGTTGAAAAGGAGGACCGATTTTTCGATGGAGTTGATTTTGCTATTAGATCATTCGTGCCACATTGATTGCGTTTGAGAGGGTGTGCGGCTGTTTGACTCGCACATCTAGCCGAACCTCATCCTTAAGCTCTGCAATAAAACAACCAACAAGAAAGTTTTCTAGCAGATTGTCGACGCAATAAGACAATTTTTCGAAGGCTTCCTAATAAGCAACGATTGTGGCTGTTTGTTTGAGGTGGGAGAGTGCTTAAGACAGGTCATTATAATTCATTGGTCCAAAGAGGTGGAGAATAGCTTGAGTGAATTCTCCCTAGGTTGTAGGACCGTGAAGCTTCATGTACCGCCGATACCATTAAAGATCGATACCCTATAGATGGAATGACGCCAATTGAACCTGTTGATGATGGGTGATTTGTTTGAATTCAAAGTATTATTCAGCTTTGAATATCCAGCCCATCAGATCATCGCCGCCAAAAGTGGGAAAGGATAATTTTAGTTGGGTGTTGTTTTGATCAAGTAGGGTGCGGAAGGTGGGATTGGTTGGTTATGTAATGTGGAGGTTTTAAGAAGTCTTTACCGGTGCAAAGGGATTGACTTCTCTTTCTATGGTGCAGTTATTTTGGCTGAGCCGTAAGGCCTGGAGTTCGGTTAGGACGGATTGCATGGTGGCAGTGACTGGGTTGAAGTTATTGTTAAGGTGCTCAAAGTTGTTATTGAGGTGATCAAAGCTAGACTCGTGTCGGGTCAGGATTTCACTAACTTCATTCTAAAATTTGGCATTGCTTTTGCTGCGAGTATCCATGGAGCTTTTAGCTCTAATACCAAATTGTTAAGATAATTTTAGGAAAGAAGAGAAGTAGAACATAGAAGGAATTGTATTTGGTAAAATAATTGTTACCTTTTATTCAATTGATAGAGCCTTTTATAGGCTTACAAATAGCAAGCAAATAGCAACAACTCCTGAGATAGGAGAGCAAGTATCCCACTAACTAATAGGTAAGTAAACAAATAAGACCCACTAACAATCATGTCTAATGACCACCAGCAATAAGGTCCCAACAAAAGGGAACCCTCGCACACCAATCTGAAACTAACTTATTGATTGACCTGACTTGGTCTTCCTAATAGATGACCATCATGTAAGTCGCGTAGCGGAAAAGTTTGAAATTAATCAAGATAAATAAGAACGATAGGTTTCTAAATTTTCTGTCATCTTCTTGGGACCTTTTGTATATACACGAATATGAGGAAGAGATTTGTTTCATACTTTTGAAGAACACTCTTTCGTTTTCTTTTCGATCCTTATTTTCAATCCAATACCACTAAGTCTTTTTAGTTATGTCTCGCGATCTAGCAATTGTGAATGTGGGCATGTCAAGGATTACGTAAGCAGTTGAATGGAGGCTTGATAGAACCAAAAGACAACACCTTGCTTCCTTCTTGAATTCGACCTACCCTAGTGAGAGAAAAAAAAAAAACTTTTTCTTTTTCCTCTCTTGTGGCCGCACCTCTTGATTCTCCGTAAGGTTCCGAATAGCTTCTTTTACCTGATAAGTATATCTTATATACTATGAACCTAGGGTTTAGTAAATCCATATTAAAATAGGATTTCAAATCCTTTTTTAATTATTACTACAGTAGGGTTTGAACCTTTGATCTATTTAGAGTAAATAAAATAATCACTTATTATTTTATTGATATTGGCAAGGTTAGAAACTGAAACGTCCATATGACAATTTAATAATTCTTGATTATTAATATGTCAATTAAATAATCATATTATTTAAAAATATTTAATTCAACAATTAAATAATATATTAATTAAATAATCACATCATTTAATTAATTCCTAAAATATATTTAAGTTACTTTCGTAATACAATTAATTGGACCATCCAATTCTCTATGAGTCTTGTTACTATCAATCGTATAGGGCTAGCAAAAGGATCTAATGGACCAATAGTTTTGAGCTCCAATAATATTTAGAAAAATTAATTAAACTCTTTAATTAATATTTCACAATTATTAACCTTGGAGTTATTCTACAAAAAACTCAAGGTTGTACTCTTGTAGCCGTAGATGTTTTACACAACCAATTTATCAATGTCCATTGATATAGCTATTACATGTGACATTATCCTCCACAAGTAGTTCATAATTAGAGTTAGGTCATAAAGTCTGTTATACCTCTCTAATTATATCTTTTCCTTTAAGTACCATTGATTCTCTTGAATGATTATATCCTTCATTCCTTTACGGAAGAAAGAGAGCGCTCTTAATCGTTCAAGCCTCAAATCAACCCTTAAAGGAACTACTTATCTACATCTCGCAAAAAGGAGTGGATTCCACTATTGTATGCAAACAACCTTCCCAGCCACAAGCCAAATCGTGATTCCAAGATACGGAGATATTGACCGAGAATGATATTTCGATCTCTCCCATGGTAAATCAAAACCTCAATCTAATCTGAAGAAGTCAGTAAGACACTCGGGATTCAAATCACCCACATATAACCATTATTAGTCAATATATATGAATCTTTTCAACTAATGGATCTTAGTGACAGCTTCATATAGATCGTGGCTCAGTCCTATATGATCACATCATATAAGGTGCCTCTATTATCATAACACCATATGAGCAGTCTAGGATAAGACCACCATACAATACAGAACAGACCGCATCTGTAGATTAATCACAAATAAAATACCCAGCTTTATTTGCTTTTTACAGACTCTTTAGATTGTATGTTTCAAATTGAATTCCTCTGTATATGACATTCATATACTCAGTTTGAGATTACATCTAGCAATCTTGGATGTTTAGTGTATATATATATATTAGTGTATGAATTTATATATTTGAATGAAATAACTACTTCTTTTATTATTATATTTATAACATTTTCAAAATACAAGCTTTAGGGTATAAATCCCAAGACATCATGCATGGCTTACTTGAGAATCATGCTATTATCATGCATTCTCTCATGTTGAGTCAGGAAAAAATATTACAGAAGATAACTGAATTCACTGAGAAGATAAGAGTGCAACTTGAGGGGTCACATGTGTCAAACGTTCCTAACCTTTGCTGTCAAGAAATATTCTGGTGTTAAAACTCATTTTCATGATGAAGATAAGGCTAGTTAGCTTGAAGAGAATTATGTTTCAAAGAAGGAAGTGTTGTAGAGATGATTGTCAAAACCCAAATCCAGCTTCAACCTCACTCTTACAAAAGGACACCTAAAAATTATGGTGTTATATGGAGCGGTAAAATAAACCATCTAAGTGTAGGCAGATGTAGGAATTATGGAATGGGTGGTTGCAAACGAGTTGGGCAGTCTGTACCTAACAAAGGTCTAGGTCGAAGGAGGCTACACGTACGGATGTTGTTTATGCTATTGTTGGCATGTCAAACCAATTGTTGTATGCCTTGGATATTGTCTTCTCACAAAGCAACGGATGAAACCTTCCATTTTTTATGAAATTCCCAAGAAAGAATTGTTAGGTGCATCTTGAGTGCAATTGAAGTCCACAAAGTTACAAAAACATGGAGGTAGATCAATTGTTGTAGCTAATCAAACTACAATCGATCCACATTTCGACCTCAAATCAATCCTGTTTTGAAGATCCTTCAAGATGACGAAATTAACCAAGAAAAGGCAACACTCAATTCATCCTTGAGGACAAGGATGGTTTCATCTGGGAAGGAACATCAAATGTTAGGGTATTTTATTGCAATTTTCTCATTTTTACATATAAATGTTTCATAATTTTAATTGACTCTTGTAAAATATAAATATTTAAATTGTATTATATTGGATACATTTTTTATTGTGCAAACTTCTGCCTTATAAGCAATCAAAAAATAAATTGGATTGTGTATCGGTACGTAGACCCCTCGCTCTTATGAAAACAATAATGTATAAATTGGATTGTTCTTTTTTCTTCTTTTTTTCATTACAAAGTTAATAGTGAATATATGATAAATATCAAAGAAAGTTATAAAAATTAGATAAATTTTAAAATTATTTTAAATCTTAGACATGTTTCTAACAATTAAAATAAATGCAAATACTATAAGAGGAAATTGTCAAAAATTATCTAGTGAAACTATTGATTTTTGTTTTAAACCTTCTCCCATCAAACTATTGTTTATAGGGGTATTATCATTTAGGTCGCTGTGTTTTTTTTTTCAAATATCTGTATTTTTTATCTATTATCCATTTTTTATTGGTTTGGTCCCTATGTTTTCCAAAACCCATCAATTTAGTCCCTCTGTGAGTCAACCGTTAGTCAAATTTAATATTTATAGGGATTTTTTTCATCTTTAATAGTTCACTTGCCAAGTGCCAACACAATATATATATATATATATATATATTGAAATAAGAAAATAATAATTATATATTTATATAACATAAATAAAATTAATATATAATTTTTTTTTTTCAGTTTTCTTGTAAGTTTTGGTCTCCATCCGGAGATCAATTTTTTGTTTTGCAATTTTTTGTTATTTTCTTTTAAAAAAATCAGATCGAATGTTAAATATTTTTTTATTTCTCTATTTATTTATTTTGTTTATAATAATATTCATAATTATATTATTATTTAAGCATAGTTTATTTTTAAAAGGGAAAATATCATTTTTGTCCCTATGATTTACCCTATTATCTATTTTGGTCTCGGTCGTTCCAGTATTAGTCAATTTAGTCCTTTTGTGACGTTTTCCGTAAAAATCGGACAGTCTGACATGTGTAGAAGGTCAAATGACTATGACCCTAATAACGATTTTAAAATAATAATAATAAAAAATCCGTTTAAATTAAGTTTTGAAAATAATAAAAATAATAATTTTAAAATTATATAAAACAAATTAAAACAATAATCCATTCACACCATTCTCTCTCCTAAAAACAATTAAAATTAATATTAAATGCATTTAAATCAATAAAACAAATAAAATACATTTTTTTTCTCCCTTTTTTATCAGATCCACGTTCTCTCTCTCCAGTAATCTTCTTCGCCACCTCTCATTCTCATCATCTTCTTCATCTTCTTCAACACCCAAACCTTAAAAGAAACTGTAGTTGACTGAGAGGACATCTCAAATCCCTCTCCCGTCTTTTCGTCGCCGGCGATGAGAGCCGATCTCCTCCGCTGGCCAAATAAATCCACACAAAATGATCGATCTACGCAAACCGATCGATCTGCACCAGATTGTGGGTCTTCAATTAAGGAGATGCGATTCGGTTCACAAACGCAGGTCTAGTGCGATTCGGTTCACAAAGAGATTCGAGAAGGAGATGAGATCGAGAGAGATCTGGATTCGCGTGAGAGAGAGATTTTGGGTTTGAGTGGTGGTGGGTGTTTAACTGAATCACTGGTGTGGATTCGATTCGAGATCTTTTTGTCTTGGGTGTTTCACTGTATAAGAAGCAAGAAGATTAATATAACTAGTCAGAAGTTGCAGATCTCGCTTGTCAACATACTAAAGCATACTTTGCAAATCTATTTAATTGTAAATTGCAGATCTCACATGTCAACTTGCAAATCTTATATAGGAGTTTAACTCCTGCATAAATTGTGCCTTTGTAAATTATTTCAATTAAGTGTATTTTATTTCAATCTTTTTGTCTTGTGTTCGTAGATTTTGTTATGTATAGCTGGACTGATTTTGTTATGTTCGTAAATTGTGCTTTGGATTTGAGCAGATTTGAGAAATAGAGACAAAGAACATAGTGACTGTAATTTCATTTGTCGTTGTTTGCTAGGTTTGGAAATATCTTAATTGATTTATATTTTGTTGTTTGTTGGGGATGAAGGTGATAATGTTGAAGATGGGGTGAAGGTGTTGATTTTGAAGATGGTGGTGTTCTGGGTTTGGTTCAGGAGGTGGTGGGGTTTTGGCCTTCTGGGGTTGGACCACCTGGTGGTGTTCTTCAATCTCCATCAATGGAGATAAGATTGAATATCATCAAATTTTCTTAACTGTTTTGGAAGGGAAAAATAATTATACATGGGTATAAATGTATTTTCACAATAGCCTCAACTATTCAAGGATAATAAATATTTAATAGTACTTTTTAATTATTTTTAATATTAATCTTTTATTAAAATATTTTAATTTGTATTATTTAATTTAATTATGTTTATTAATTTTATTAAATGATTAATGATCAATTTACTAATATATCCTCACTTGTTTAACGGAACCCTAACAGAACCTGAGGGTAGGGACTAAAAAAACAATTAATAGTGAACGTTTGGACCTGTATGGCTAATACTGGAACGACGGGGACCAAAACGGATAATAGGGTAAACCATAGGGACGAAAATGATATTTTCCCTTTTTAAAATTTAGTGAACCATGTCAAATTTTGATTGGATTACAAGCCAAGTTAAATTGTAAAATTTTACAAAGTTAGAAGGTAAAATCGTACTTTAAGTGAAGGGTAAGAAAGTCAATTTACATTTTCTGTGACTGTTGATCGACAAAAATTTGGTCAGAGGGACCAAATTGATGGGTTTTTAAAAACATGGGAACCAAACCCATAAAAAATGAACAATGGGTAAAAAAAAAAAAAAACAGATAATTCAAAATAAATAAATAGGGACCCGAATGATACTACCCATTGTGGGACGATTGCAAAAATAGCCTCTCCAAAGTTCGAAAGAGCAAAAATATCCGTTTTGTGAAAAAAGAGCAAAAACGGCATGCTTGAAGTTTACTTTGCATGGAATGGTCCTTGAGGTACTAAAATACCCTTCCCACTTCAACGAACCGTAATGACGAAATTACCTCCAAAATTTTCTCTTTGACGAAACAACCATTCCTTCCTTCCTTCTTCATCGTCGATACAATTCAATTCTAGAGAAACAACCTTTCTTCCTTCCTCTTTCCTTCCTTTCTCAAACGACCTTCCTCAAACAAGTGAAACGACCTCCCTCACCCCTTTCCTTCATCACCCATACAAAGAAATCATCACTGAAATTTCTGAAACAGGCCTAAATTGCTCAAACCCATACCTGAATCTTTCTCTTTGTTTTTTCGGAGGAAAAGCTGATACGGAGGTCACTTGGGAAGATCAAGATAACACAACATTAGCTGGTAAAACTGCCCTGTCTCTCTTAATTTTATATGGGTTTGATTGAATACCTACATTGTTAGTGTGTTTAGAAAATGTTGAATACCTACGTCGGGGTCTAAGAAAATGTTTCTTGTGATACGAGTGTGTGATTTATTATTTGTTTAAATGGAATAAAACAAGAGAAAAAGATGAAAATTTGTGAGCTTAATTATTTGATTGAGATATTGTTGATAATGTATTTGAGTTTATCTTTCAGGAATGAGACTAGTTATAAATTAGTTTGTTTGTGTTGGAAAAACATTAGGTTTATTATATATAATAAGTTTTTTTTAGTAATTGAAGAAAAAAGAAACCTGGAATTTTTGCAAGTTGTTTTTTTGTTTATTGGTGGTGGAGGAAGATTACAGTATGTGTGTGCATGCATAAATATATATATATATATATATTTTTTTTTTTCCCGATTTTCAATTGAGTTCATAGTATAGTATACCACCAAAACAAAATTACAAATAGTCATGACTCTTAGCCAAAACCGACACCCTAACACAGAGAGGGAATTCCTCCAGCCAAATATGTCATCCACACAAGAAAAAGCATTCTTAGCTAACAAATGGGCCACCCGGTTGGCCTTCCTAGGGACAAAACCAACAGACTCACAACGAGTATGCTGGAGCAGAGATTTGATATCAGAGATAACAATACCAATTTCAGAGTAGGGGACCTCACAAAACATCTAAGCATAGGATACTTTAATGGATACAATCGAAAACCCCACAACCAATTGAACATGAATTAACATAAAAACAAAAGACAAATAATTCTCAACCAATGAATCTCATATAATCATTAAAATCCCAAATCAAGCTCTAAACCCTAAAATCTTTCATAACCAAAACCCAAAATGCAGAAAAAAAAAAAAAAACAAGAAACCTACAATGTCGTCTCTTCTCCAGCTCGCGTGTCGTCGAAAAGGAACCACTGTCGTTATTGTCGTCGTTGTCGTCGCTAGTCTCGCCTCTCTCTCTCTGTTGTTTTTGCTTTGTGTATGTTGTTGACAATGAGACAACAGACAATAGGGAGTATATATAAAGGGCAATCTTGTAATCTCACCCTAATGTAATTTATTTTTAAAAAATCATTTTAAAGTGCAATTTGGTAACTTCATCTCATTTTTGGACATTTTTGCTCTTTTGCTCTTTAGAGAGGATATTTTCTTATGTTCCCACTTGTTGTTAACCATTCATACTAATTTTCTTTCACAAAATAACCATCCAATTATATTATTTCCTAATTTAGATTTTCTTCAACCTTTCTATTCTCTCTATTGTTTCACTTTTGAAAGTCAAACATAAACCGATAATGAAAGTAAAATAAATTTTGAAAGTGAAACATAACATAACAAAATCAATAATATAAAAAAATAAAAAAAATAAAAAAATTAAAAAAATTAAAAAAAAAAATAAAAACATCTCAAACTCATAAAAATGAGTGTTTCTCTAAATAGACATTTTTTTTTTAAAAAAAAATGACTACTAACCAAACAAGTATAATTTGTTTTTCAAAAGCTCTATTACAAGTAGACCTTTTGCAAATAAAGGTTTTTCAAAAGCCCAACCAAACAAGCTCTCAATCTCACATCTCTATCTCTACATCAATCTCTCATCTCCA
This sequence comes from Acer negundo, assembly GCA_035582765.1. Taxonomy (NCBI): domain Eukaryota; kingdom Viridiplantae; phylum Streptophyta; class Magnoliopsida; order Sapindales; family Sapindaceae; genus Acer; species Acer negundo. The sequence continues at coordinate 7,344,384 of CM069236.1, read as the reverse complement.
CCTTAATCTCTCATCCTTATCTCCAACTTAATCTTAATCTCTCATCTCAATCTCAATCTCTCATCTCAATCTCACACCTCTATTTGTGTTGTGGTTGTTTGGATGAATAGTTTGGTTTGGATGGTGGTGATTGAAGTAAAGGAGGGAAAGGCCGACAGTTGTGTTTCAAAGGAGGTCAGCGGTCGTGTTTGGGTTTGAGTTTTGTTTGGCCACTGACTGAGGTTGGATTTGACGGTGTTTGGGTGGTGAGTGGTTTGGCTTTTGGGTTTGGTGGGATTTGGGTGTACGGCGGTGTGGTGGTGGTAGCGGTAATGGCAATGCCGGTCTTGACTTTTTAAAGACCCGGGGCAAAGATCTAAAAAATGGACCCCTTATACATATAAAAGTTCTAAAAAAAACTCGGCAATAACTCTTCAACAATATTCAAGCTATAATATAGTCTTACAAAACAAAATCACACGTACAAGATAGTAGAGAGTATCAAACATTAATAATATTTTCAAATTCAATCTTTTCCAATATTTCTTTTTCAATACACGAGATTGCTAACTCATTTAACATTTCTTGTGACATTGTTGACCGCAAATAAAATTTCAACATTTTTAATTTAAAAAACTTCCTTTTACGGATACCACAGCTACATGTATAGTCAATAATATCCTATAAGCAATTAATAAATTCATATAACAATCTAAAGCTTTTACAAACTCAAGTATTTTAATGGTATCTTAATTCGGAAAACAATTCATTTGAATAAACATATGAAAATGTATGATGAAAAAGTTTGCCGCTTTTTTTTAGAGAGTTGAGTCATGGAGATCAGAGAAGAATTGAAGAAGTGATGAAAGTCTGAAACACTAAAAAAAAATGGGTATTGTTTGAGCAAAAAATTCAACAAAACATATTTAGAAGGAAAAAACACTTAAATTAATCGGGCATCAGATGGTGGCACTGGACATGGGGCCTTTGTATTATTTATTTATTTTTTATTTTAAGTTTGGACTTTTTTTAAAAAATGGCTTCTTTATTTTCTTTTTTGAAGAAACATATTTTTATTAGGCCTTTTTTTTTTTTAATTTCAAAATTCTATTGTATACATATTTCTATTTGGCCTTTGTTGTATACATAAAACTAAAAATTTAAAAATAGAGGCCTCTAGAAGTTATGGGCCCTGGGCCGGCACCCCTAGTGCCCTGGCCCAGGGCCGGCTCTGGGTAATGGTTTGCAAATCGGGTTTTAATGCGGCTTGGTGATGTTTTTTTTTTCTTTTTCTTTTTTAATTTCTGATTTTCTGGCTTTCTTTTTTCAATTTATGGGTTTTTTTTTTTTTTTTCAATTTCTAGGTTTTTTTTGGACAAAGAATTTCAGAGTTTCAGTTGGTGGGTGTTAGTGGTGGCTTTATCTTTGTTCTTTAAATCCGGTGTTTGTTCTTCCATTTGGTGGAAATAGAATCTCCACTATATATATATATATATATAAATATATATATTATTGAATTTGGTGGAGATCCAGATCTCCATTGCTTTTTTATTTTTGTTATTTCATTTTTCTTTTTTTAAGTATAGAAAGGGTAAAAATGATATTTTTATTGAAATAGAAATGGTAAAATGATAGCTTTATTGAAAATGCTAACGGATGTTAACAGACCTTAATATATGGATAAAATGATAAATACCTTAACTTTTAAGGGGCAAATAATAATATCCCTAAAATAATTAATAAACAAGGATAAATGACATACAGTTAGTGATTTTCTTTTCTTTATTTACTAATGCTTTGTATTAAAAAAAAAAAAAAAGTATAGTATTTGAAAAAAATTTCAACTTTGTTTACAAATAGATTTCATTAAACTTATTAATAACAAAACAATTCATATCAATTTTTAAAATCAATGAATTTATCAAAGTCCTTACTTATTGTATAAGGAATCCCTTCTAGATGGCTAGAGCCACTCATTATATGAAATATTAAAAATTCATAGTTTAAGTATAATATAATTTTTAAAAATAAAAATTATACAAAAATGATTATTAATAATATAAATTCCAAATTAAATATTAAATTATAAATAATGTTAATGTTAGATAAATTTTTTAATTTATAATTTTTATTATTTTATTAAATACAATATAGTAAATACTTGATTGTATTAACAATAATATATTACGGTACAATTCGCTATAATCCAATCCAACTAGCCTAATATTCTTACAATAATAACATGGTGTGTCAATCAAGTCCATATGTTATTTTCATCGTAAAGAGGGACTTTTAAAAAAAAGTTTACTTATATGATTATATTATTTATATCTTACACATAATTTTCTGTCTTCAAACCGATTACAATCTTTGAAGTTTGAATGAATCTTTTAATCTCTCGCCATCCACGTGATCTTTTTATTTTATTTTTTTGGATCTTAGATCTGTTTAATTTTTAAAAATAAATCTATCATGCTTTCCATGTATAATTTTTAGAAAATCAGTTGCCATGTGTTTTAATCTAGTAATAATTTGTACAACGTCTCTTAGTACGGTGGTAGACCTCATCTTCCACGTTAGTATTAGGAGGTTTAGGTCACACCATACAAATTTTCCAAACACACGTAAAGAGTTTTCTCTTATGTATTATGGGAGTAAATACCTCGGTATATGCAACTCTTCTCTCATATATATGCACACAATATAGATATATTTATAGCATATTAATACATATTACTACACTTTTGTCATATAAGCAACATAACTTCAATCACAATAATATATATCAGTACAATAATACACATGACAAAAATGTAGTGACATGTATTAGTATACTGTAAATATGCATACATTGTGTGTCTACTACAGAAAAATTGCAGTATATGTAAAGTGTTTTCTCTTCAATGGAGTGGGAATGTTATTGAAACAACAATCAGAAAAGAGAAGAAAATAAATAGAATAACAAACAATATATATAGGGCGGATCCACGTGGAAACCAGATAGTTTCAATTTTTTTATTAATAAAAATTGATTGCATGTATATTCATTCCAAGAAAATATTACATTTATTTTTTTTTTTTTAAACTATCAAGAGGCATTGTGGTTAACAGTTTTCTAATTGTCAAGAATGCTTATGTCAAGAAAGAGATTTTAACAATTTTTAACTATCAAATATCTTTATAATATTTAATTAAAAAACGATCACTATATCATCAACATATTTTATATTTATACACCACCGACCGGCCATGGCCACCTCCGTCTGGACGCCGCCGGCCTGATCCACTTTCGATAATAATGACATTTTAAATGTCATTAGGAATTGAACTTAAAAGTTCAAATCAAAAGTTGTAAACTTTTACCAGTTGACTACAATATCTGATTTGTTAACAATTGAACAATATTTATATATAACCTATATGAATAGTTAGGAAAAAAAAAAAAAACATGACCATAAGGGACATATTTATCTACATGCATCTTGCAATTTAATGAACAAATGTAATACTCAGATTACTAATTTATATAGGTAATTGAATTATTAATGTGTCTATACTCTATAGGAGACTAGTGACATCAATTATAATAAGCATGATTTGGAATACAACTCTCACTACATGGGAGATATGTCTCTACATACATCTTGCAATTTAATAAACAAATGTAAAACTCGGAATACTAATTTATATGGGTAATTGAATTATTGACGTGCCTCTTAGTATGAAACAAGAGGGTGCAAAATAAATAAACAATTTTATTAAAATTATTTTTTGAATTTTTTAAAAATAAATGATTTAAAAGTAAATTTATTAAATTTAAAATTTTACTTATCCAATATCGGTTTGTCCAAAAATCGATATTTTATTGTAAAATAAATTCATATCAAGATTTTGTTTGGTGTGGAAAATAGAAAGTAAAAGTTTAAAAAAATTATTAAAGATAAATTAAAATTTTGAAAAAACTATAAACTATTTTTGACAGTTTTTATGTGACAGTTATTATATAAGAGTTCTAAAAAACTCTCAACTATTCTTGACAATTAAAAATGATTGTCAATTTTTATAAGTTTATTGACAGTTTTGTAAAATTGTTATTAAAAAGTTGTCAAGATACATGATTTTTCTTGTAGTTATTGTATATATACATACGTATTAAGAACCTTAACAACAAGATGTTAGTATAGTGGATAGGGATCTTCCTTATTGGATTGAGGGTGCCCGGATCAAGTCCCAACTAGAGATGCACATTTTTTCTCAAGGTCTCAATTCCCCGCGTCCCTATCCCCATTTGAAGAATTTTTTTTTTTGGTGGGGGGTGGATGGGGGGAGGTCCCCCATCTCCATTTCCCCTAACCATATATAAATATAATTATAATATATATTTTTATTTATTTATTTATTCTTTGAAAACCTTAACTCCCTAAGTATATATATATACACATTTTATATTCTAATGAATTTTATTTTGTATTTATAATGAAATATTTGTTTTTTTAGTTTAATTTGTAAATTTTAGTCAAATGGGGAAACGGGGGAAACAGGGAAATAGGGAAAAACGGAAAAAAAAAATGGGGAATTGGGGATGGGGATGGATATAGGTCCCCCCAAAATTCCCCATCCCCATTTTCCCCAAATGGGAAAATGGGAGGGATGGGGGAAAGGTCTAGGAAGTGGGGATGGGGATGAGGGGACCTATATCCATCCCCATTCCCCAAATGTGCATCTCTAGTCCCAACCCAAGCAAATAGGTACTTCTTTAATTCAAATTTATTTTCTAATTTTTTATATGCCATTTATAATTCAATTTTATCTTCTATTTTTTTTATGTCTTTTTTATTTTTATCATCTTTTTCGATTTATTTTCTCTATTTCTTCGTTATAATTTCTTAAATACCATTACTTTGTGTTTACTTAATTAAAATTTATTTTATATTAAATTATTTATTATTATTATTTTGGATTTTTATTATTTTCAATAGTTTTAATTTGACATACACGTTCAATCAATAAACCCTAAAATCTCAGATTTAACTTTATTGGATTAAAATAGTCAATCTATTACTATAATTCATTTTATTTTATCCGTAGTAATTTTCTTTATTTTATAGTTTTAATTTAATTAAAATCAATAAATCAATAATTCACCAATAATTTGAAGAATAAAAAATTTAAAAACATGTCTGGTAATAGTTATTAATAAATTTTTTTTGTATAAATTTAAATTGAATTCATTATAAATGCATAAAAAAATCTCTTATTATAAAATTAGATTGTAATTTATTCTTATAATTTTTTTTCATTATTTATGTTGTTTTTCTTGTTATTATTTATTTTTAAATATTTTTCTTGTTTCTATTTTTTTTAATATAAGATTATTTAATTCATCTGAGTAAGTGTTCTATTTATTTTATTTATCTATAAAAAAAAATATTTATTTTACTATGATCTTAATTTTTCAATAGTTTTTCATATAATTGCGATTTTAATTTATTCAAATGCCCTACCTGATTAAAATTCCTGGGTCTGCCATATATATATACGCCATATATATATAGTCTTTAAATATATATATATATATATATATATATTTATACTTTGACAAGTACATGCTGTCAAGTCAAAATATTTAAATACAATGGTCCACATACAAAGAATTGATATATTTTATATCAATTCGAACCGATAATAGAAAAACGGTATATATGTATAATATAATGAAAAAATATATATAAATACCGAATTAGCAGTAAGACAGTAAAGCGGCCTCTACTCCTGTGCTTGTAGAACCTTGACCGACTGCCTCCCATGATACTTTGTTTGTAATTTAGAACTTAAGCACAAAGAACTCGGAATTCTGGCGAATTTAATGTGTGTGTAATACACAGCTGTAACGGTCTGATAAGGACACAACTTTTTATGTCTTAAATTCAAAATTTAAAATTAAAATAAATTTAAAATTTTGAATTTATATCAAACAACTTTACTCAAACGCTTTTCCAACAAGGAATACATATTCAGTCTCAAACCACACATTAATACAAGTCTTAACAACTCTTAATCTGTTTAGAATCAAAATTTATTGTAATACATAAAAAAATAAAAAAAATATTAAAAAGTTAAAAAAAAATTATAGGAATAATTTCAACATCCTATGTCATTGTTATATTTTCTGCATTAAAAAGGTCTTTATCATTTCATTTCGATTATTGATCAATACCTCTTTAATTTCAAGTTGGATCAAAATAGCTCCTCCACTAATTTTTATTTTTTTCTTTTTTGGTTAAGTTTTGTGCTACTGTATAATGATATTTTTGATGCTTTTAGATTCACATATTTTTTATGAGTGTTTTTTTTAGTAATTTTATACTAGCGTTTTTGTAATTTTAAGAAATTTTTATAATTTAATAGGGACTTTTTAATAATATTTCAAGTTTTTTTATTTTATTTATTTTTTATTTTTTTTTATTTTTTATTTTCAATGGATAAAATGGTCATTAAATTTTAACTATCACATATAGGTAATGGAATAGGCTTTCTAATAAAATTAAAGTTATTAGGTGTTTGATACTAATAGAAATAAAATAAATAAATAAATAAAAGGGACCATTTGATACTATTTAAACAATAAGAACCAAATTATCTCATCTAAACTTTACAAATGAGATTTTTCTCTTTTGTACTGCGGGAGTATACGTCTCTCATTATGGGAGTAGCAGACAATACATTTTATACTAAATAAATTATATTGTTTGATCTCGGTATATATTTTCCCATGATGGGAGTAGCATTAAAGGGGGATAAGATGAGGTTGGTTCGGTGGTAATAAAGAGAGACTTTTTGATACTAAATAAATAATAAGGACTAAATTATTACTTTTTCTTTTTTACGGTATCTATATATTCACCTATTTCGACCAGATTTTTTTTTCTTTTTGAAATTTCTGTTATTGATAGAATTCGAGCTGCTGACTTAGAAGTCATTAGTCCAAACCCCAAACTCGTTTATCTACTAGTTGAGCTACGCTCACAGATGATGAGTTTGATTTTTTTTTTTCTTTAATAAATAATTAGCTTGATAAGATTACTTAAATTTATTAATTAAGATCTCAACCTAGTATAAATTTGACTCCATAGGTGTGTTGTATTGAATCAACTACATCGATCCTTACTTGTTTCTTATCTGTCTATAGAGTAGTCATGGAGATCCGCATTGTTTCTAGAGAAATGATCAAGCCATCTTCTCCAACCCCAAACCATCTAAAATCCCATAAAATGTCTCCTATGGATCAATTAGTTCGAGATTCTTACTTCTCCTTTGCTCTCTTTTACTCTTCTGGATCAGCACCATTATCTTCTGATCACCTTAAAAAGTCTCTTTCAAAAACATTAACTTACTACTATCCTTTCGCTGGAAGACTCAACAAAGATCATCATCTTTCATCAGTTGACTGTGACGATTATGGTGTCACTTTTGTCGAAGCCCGCGTAGCCGGAGACATATCCGGGCTCCTTAAATCACCAGAACTGGAACTGATGGTGAAGCGTCTACGGGCTTATAGCCCTGATGAAATGCTGAGTGCTCAGGTCAGTTGAACCCAACGTATAGCCAATCTTTATTTATTTTTATTTTTGTAATAAATCTTCAATTTTATAAAAAAAAAAAAAACAATTTAAAAATATCCTTATGTATTAAATTTATCAAAATACCAATTGCATTGTCACCTATAAATATGATTAGCACACATATATTTTATTAAAAATTTTAATTATAAAAATATCCCAATAAAAATTTATCAATAAGTATAAATTACTTTAATTAAAATAAACTAAATATTATATACATCCATTAATTACATTCATATCTTCAACTATATCTTTTTAGTTAAATAATAATAATAATAAATCCTAATTAAACCCTAACAGAAAACATATGTGATCATAAACAGAAAACATAATTAAGTAGCTAAAATGCTCGGATTCAGGTTTAATGAAACGAAGAGAGGCGGAGTTAGTGTTGGCTGCAACATAGAGAAATGAAATCATTGGGCAAAACAACAGTATGAGAACAGAGCCTCATTTTTATTTTAAACTAATTATATTAGAGTCGAATAAACACCTGAACTTACTAATAATACTCGGATCACATTGAGGCTCATATCCGTCTTCTAAAAATTAGACATGAACGAAATTAACCTCACTCTACCATGGCTGCAGCCTGCAGCAACATTTTAATTCCTAGCAGCTGCCCCGCCGTGTGATTGTGAAGCAAATGTCTCTCACGTCTGATTATTTTGACTTACTTTTCAAAAATCAAAATCATCACTGCTTCATTCTTGACACCCAGTTTTTCATTTTACATGACTATTGTCAAATAATAAACCAAGATCTCACACAATATATAAAGATAGCCAAAGAGATTGTATGTATGTTTTTTTGTTTTTTTATTTATTTATTTATTTATTTATTTTAATTGGGTGTATTAATAATTTAATACGGTTTATAAATAAAATGTAATAAGCTGAATATATTCAATAATGGTACTATTGACATTAGAATGAATACTTATAGTAATGGTTAAATTTTAAATTTTAGACATCAGTGTACTTATAAATATTGGTGTGTAAATCATATTTATGGGTCGGCACCTTCTTTTCCATACCAAATAATACTTGCAATAGACTTGTTATATTAATCGAAGATGTCCCATTCTCGAATCTTGAAAACATCCTTTTTCATTTACATAATTATTTTATCAAAATTTGCCTTCAAGTTAGGTATGTTTTGATAAATTATATGAATTTGTTATTTTTTTTATATTCTTATTTTGAAATTCTAATTCACCCTAACGTTGAACCCTAATTACGTTCCTAGCTCAGGTCAACCTAGCCGTTCAGGCCAACTACTTCTGTTGCGGCGGAGTGGCAATCAGTGTTAGCTTCAGGCATGTTATTGCCGATGCAACTGCAGCAGCAAACTTTATTAAAAACTGGTCTATAGTTTCTTGTGATGGCAATATTAATATAAAAGATGTTGTTTCAGATTTCACATCTATCTTCCCTGATCAACAAAATTCGTCACCCCTATCAAAGATTGACTCTCAGGCAATAACTGATTTGTCCGAAGAAGCTATATCGAAAAGGTTCGTGTTCAATGGTTGTAAAGTAGCTGCTCTATGAGAAAAAGTTGGCAATCAAGCAACACGTTTTGAGGCTGTGCTTGCGCTTATATGGGGTGCAATGATAGATTCAACGTCACAAGAAGAAGATCAAGAATCTAACAGACAGCAATTTGCTATAATTTTTCCGATCAATCTGCGAAAGAAAATGAATCCACCACTATCGGAACAATGTATCGGAAGTGTTTGTACTCTTGGGATGACATTTTGGCCGACATTGGAGACAGTTGATCATAGCAAAATAGCAAGTAAAGTACATGGACTGATTGGTTTGGTGGATGAGTATGCGAGAAAGGGTTTTGAAAATGGGTGGAAAAATCTTATAATGGATTACTCTGGAATAGATTCAAAGTGCAAGACGAGGGCGATCAATGTGATAAGTTTTCTTAGAGTTCCATTTTACGAAGCTGATTTCGGATCGGGTAAGCCCATCTGGGTATCCATTGCGCATGACCAAATGAAAGATACTGTCAATCTACTTGACACTTGTGATGGTCAAGGAGTAGAAATATGGGTGGGATTGTCTAAGGAACAAATGATCAGATTTCAACAAGATCCTGCCATTCTTGCTTATGCTTCTTTTAATCCAACCCTACAATCATCATCATCTTCATGAGTACCATTCTCATTTTCACAATAAGGGCTTATTGCCCAAGCTAGCTATCTAGCTATCTATTAGCAAAATAATAATGCTTCTTGTATTTTCTATTTCGTTTTCTTTTTTTATAATAAAATAAATGTAAAGTATGTTCAGTTTTAAGTACAAGACTTTTGTAACCTTCCCCAATGTTTGGGTTAGGACTTAAAAGTGTTCATTCAGTTGACAATGTCTCAAGTTCCTGCTATCGTCATTGCAAGTGATATATATATATATATATATATATTCTTTACGGTGAATTTCAGTACTATGTTTACATTTTTGTTAAGGCATATTGTGATGTTAGCACTATAATAGTTCTCTTAGGTCACGTTTGGCAGATGGGATGGGATGGGATGGGAAAAGGACTATTTTTAGTCCCTTTCCCATGTTTGGCGTGGCTGTGGGATGGGTTTCATTTTATTCTGCATGTAAATTTTATCCCACTGATATGGGATAAAATAGTCCCAAGCAAAATCATGGGATTCATTTTTTTGAAAAAACAAACTCTCTCGTTGATGATGAAGAAATTTAGCTTCAATTATCAGTATTTCAGATCTGCTTCCTCCTCTCTCTCTCCCATCTTCTTTCATTTTATTTTAAGATATAAAATAATTGAAAAAAAAAATTTTGAAATTGTTTAGATTCGGTGGAGTTGTGGAGATCACCCAGATCTCATACCAATTGGAAAAGGTTTTTTTTTTTTTTTTTTTTTTTTTTTTTTTTTTTTTTTGAACATCTGAGGAAGCAGAAACTAAGACTGTTGGATAATTAAACTTGATTTGATCCAAAATTATTAGGCTTAAAATAAATGTCCAATTAATTAAGCCTAATAGGCCTAGTTTCTATAAGTTTGTTCTAGATTATTATTTGAGAAAAATCTAGATAGTTGTAAGAATATTTTAGAGTGTAAGAGTATTATAGAGTCATAGATATTTTAGAAGAGAATTCTAGACACTTAATTGTAACCACTAGTTTAAATGTGTGGTGGCATAATCCTAGTCTTTGGTTAAAGAGGTGTTACTAGTATAAATAGGGCTAAGGTTCCTCATTTTGTATCAAACTAAAAATTTTGAGAAATAAAAACAAAGTGTTCTCTTCTACTAAAATTCTCCTTGATTTATTTTCTCCTCCTAAAAGTTCCTATGTCTTAAAACTCTTCGCTTCCAACAAAGTGGTATCAGAGCCACAAGATTCTTCCTAGCTTTTAAGAGATATGTCTGGCAACGGCATGGCTTCCTTCCAAGTTCATGTGCTTAACAAGAGCAACTTCGATAATTGAAGTATTAAGATAAAGGCCCTTTTGGGTGCACATGATATTAGGGAAATTATAGAAAATGGCTATCATGAGCCAAAAGATGAGGCTACTCTTTCCCAAACTGAAAAAGATGGTTTACGAGATTCAAGAAAGAGAGACAAGAAAGCTCTCTTCCTTATCTATCAAGCCTTAGATGATGATGGCTTCGAGAAGATTTCAAGTGCAACGTCTACTAAAGAAGCATGGGGAAAGCTTCAAACCTCTTGCAAAGGATCAGAGCAAGTAAAAAAGGTACGTCTTCAAACATTAAGAAGTGAGTTTGAATCTTTACATATGAAAGAGTCCAAGTCTATTTTCAATTAGTTCTCAAGAGTTTTAGTCGTGTCTAATCAAATGAAAAGAAACATTAAGAGGTGAGTTTGAATCTTTACATATGAAAGAGTCCAAGTCTATCTTCGATTAGTTCTCAAGAGTCTTAGCCGTGTCTAATCAAATGAAAAGAAACGGTAAAAAGTTAGAAGATGTGAGGATAATGGAAAAGATACTATGCTCGTTGGATCCTAATTCGAGTACATTGTTGTAACGATTGAAGAAACGAAAGACTTGAAGGAGATGACTATTGACCAACTATTAGGGTCATTGAAGCATATGAAGAAAAGCATAAGAAGAAACACGATATTGTGGAACAACTCCTTAAGATGCAAGTCCATTCGAAAGAGATGGAAGAAAGCTTTAGCAATGAGCGAGGTCAACGTGGAAGAGGTCGTGGCCAAGGACAAGGTCAAGTTCAAGGTCGTGAACGTGGACGAGGAGGCTGCAACAATAATGAAGATAAAAGAGAATACTCAGCATATGGTCGGGGAGGAGCAACTCAAGGTCAAGGTATGACAAGTCACAAATCAAGTGTTATAATTATCAAAATTTTGGTCACTATGCTTTAGAATGTAGAGCTCCTAAGACCAAAATTGAAGAAAAGACTAATTATGTAGAAGACAAGAGCCAAGAAGAAGGTACTCTATTATTAGCATGCAACGATAATGATGGAAGGCAATATAACACTTGGTACCTTGACACCGGAGCAAGCAACCATATGTGTGGAAGAAGAAGCATGTTCGTGGAGCTCGATGAATCAGTAAGCGGCAATGTTTTCTTAGGTAATAAATCCAAGATTCCGGTGAAAGGCAGAGGTAAAATCCTAATCCGCTTTAAGAATGGAAAACATCAATTCATATCAAATGTTTACTACGTGCCTAATATGAAAAATAATATCTTGAGTTTGGGACAACTCTTAGAAAAAGGCTATGATATTCACATGAGAGATCATAGTCTTTCTATAAGAGATGATAGAATTAATTTGATCACCAATGTGCCAATGTCAAGAAATAGAATGTTCTTGTTGAATATTCAAAGCGATGTAGCAATGTGTCTCAATGCTTGCTACAAAGATAAATCTTGGCTATGGCATCTTCTTTTTGGGGACTTAAATTTTGGCAGATTAGACCTGTTATCTAAGAAGGAGATGGTGAGAGGACTGCCTCTTATCAACCACCCTGATCAACTTTGCGAGGGATGTTTACTTGGAAAACAATTTCGAAAGAGTTTTCCAAAAGAGTCAAACTCAAGAGCTCAAAAGCCACTCGAGCTCATACATACCCATGTATGTTGACCAATGAAGCCAAGCTCCTTCGGTAAAAGTAACTATTTTCTTTTATTTATTGATGATTTTTCAAGAAAAACTTGGGTATATTTATTTAAGCAAAAATCAGAAGTCTTTAGAGCATTCAAGAAGTTCAAAATAATTATGGAGAAAGAAAGTAGATGCGAGATCAAGTCCATGAGATCCGATCGAGGAGATGAGTTTACTTCCCATGAATTTCAAGAATTCTGTGAAACCCATGATATTTAGCAACCATTGACAGTTCCAAGATCCCCTTAACAAAACTGTGTGGCTGAAAGGATGAACATAACTATTCTTGACATGGCACGAAGCATGCTCAAAAGCAAAAAAATGTCAAATGAGTTTTAGGCAGAAGCTGTGGCGTGTGTGGTCTACTTGTCCAATCACTCACCAATAAGAAGTGTGTGGGGAAAGACGCCACAAGAAGAATGGAGTGGAAGAAAACCTGGGATTTCTCATTTAAAAGTATTTAGGAGTATAGGTTATGTGCATGTGCCTGAGGAGACAAGAACTAAACTTGATGACAAAAGTAAGAAGTTCATCTCCATCAGGTACGACTCAAGCTCGAAAGGCTATAAGCCATACAACCCAAATACTAAGAAGGTTGTAATAAGTCGAGACGTGGAGTTCGATGAAGAAGGCCATTGGGATTTTGGGAAACCTGATGAAACTTATAACTTCAATCCATATATTGAAGAAGACATGCAACAAAGCTTGGAGCAAGCAAGTGAAGATCAACCAGAATATGCCACTCCACATACTTTACTAATAACAGTTGTTGTAGATTCGCCACCATCTATGAATGAAATAAGCAAGTCACGCGTAAAGAGCCTACAAGAAACTTATGAAAACACCGAGAGGATAGGAGATCTCACACTCTTTTGTCTTTTTTGTAGATTGCGAACCAGTAAATTTTTAAGAAGTTGTGTAAAATAAGAAGTGGACAGATGCAATGAATCAGGAGATCAAAGTAATTAGGAAGGATAATTGGGAGCTTGCATCACTTCTAAATGGACAGAAGGCAATTGGCGTAAAAGGGGTGAACAAGGCAAAGAAAAATTCTAATGGAGAGATCAAGCGATACAAAGCAAGACTCGTGGCAAAAGGTTATAGTCAAAGGGTTGGAATAGACTATGATGAGGTATTTGCTCATGTTGCCCGCTTGGAAACTATAAGATTAATTATTTCTCTAGCCGCTCAAAACAAGTGGAAAATCTATCTAATGGATGTCAAGCCTGCTTTCTTGAATGGAGTCCTTGAAAAAGAGGTCTATATTGAGCAATCATTGGGCTATAAGGTGAAAGGTGAAAGGTCAAAAAGATAAAGTTCTTAAGTTGAAAAAAGGCACTCTATGGATTAAAGCAAGCACCAAGGGCATGGAATAGCCGGATTGATAAATACTTCAAATAACACAACTTCACAAAATACCCATATGAGCATGCATTTTATGTGAAGATTAAAAATGGAGACGTCTTAATAACGTGCTTGTATGTGGATAACTTAATCTTCACCGGGAATAATCCAAGCATGTTCGAAGAGTTCAAGAAAGCAATGACTAGAGAGTTTGAGATGACAGATATTGGGCTAATGTCATACTATCTTGCCATAGAAGTAAAGCAAAAGGAAGATGGTGTGTTCATTTCCCAAGAAGGCTATGCGAGGGAGTTGCTCAAGAAGTTCAAGATGAATGATTGCAAACCTATAAGCACACCGATAAAATGTGGAGTTAAGTTATCCAAGTATGATGAAGGAGAACCTGTTGATGCAACAAGCTTCAAGAGCTTGGTTGGAAGTTTGCTCTACTTGACTTGCACGAGACCTGATATTCTCTATGCCATTAGACTAGTTAGTCGTTACATAGAGGCTCCAACAACCATTCATCTAAAGACAGCTAAGAGAATACTTTGCTACATCAAAGGTACGATAAACTTTGTGATGCTTTACTATCATTATAATGATTATAGACTTTTTGGATATAATGATAGCAATTGGGCTGGAGACTTGGATGATCGAAAAAACACCAGTGGATTTGTGTTCTTCTTAAGAGACACTGCATTTACTTGGATGTCAAAGAAGCAGTTGATAGTCACACTATCTACTTGTGAAGCAGAATATATAGATGCCACATCATGTGTGTGTCATGCGATTTGGTTGAGAAGCCTTTTAAAGAAGTTGGACATGACACAAGAAAAGCCAACTGAAGTAATGGTTGACAATAAATCAGCAATGGCCCTAGCAAAAAATTCGGTCTTCTATGATCGAAGCAAACACATTGATACATGCTATCACTACAGAAGAGAGTGCATCACAAGAAAGGATGTACAATTGGAGTACATAAAATCTCAAGATCAAGTAACTGATATCTTCACTAAGCCACTCAAGCATGAAGACTTTGTCAAGTTGAGAAGTTTACTTGGAATAACAAATCAAATTTTAGGGGATGGGGAGTGTTGGATAATTAAACTTGATTTGATCCAAAATTATTAGGCTTAAAATAAATGTCCAATTAATTAAGCTCAATATGCCTAGTTTCTAGAAGTTTGTTCTAGATTATTATTTGGGAAAAATCTAGATAGTTATAAGAATATTCTAGAGTGTAAGATTATTCTAGAGTATAAGATATTTTAGAAGAAAATTCTAGACGCTTAATTGTAACCACTAGTTTAAATGTGTGTTGGCATAATCCTAGCAATTGGTTAAGGAGTTGCTACTAGTATAAATAGGGCTAAGGTTTATCATTTTGTATCAAGCCAAAAAATTTGAGAAATAATAACAAAGAGTTCTCTTCTACTAAAATTCTCCTTATTTTATTTTCTCCTCCTAAAAGTTCCTACGTCTTAAAACTCTTCGCTTCCAACAAAGAAAACGAAGCCAAGAGAAACAAAAAGCAAAGGAAGCATAGGAAGAAAACGAAGACAACTCTCCACCAACAGCACAAAGGCTGAATCTCAGGAAACAGAAGAAGAGACAAAGGATTAAGAAATAAATAAATAAAAATTAAAATTGAGATTATGTGCGATCTCCACCCATTGTAGGCGTTGGAGTTTGAGAAGAAGATGGTGATAGTGTGGTTGTTTTGAGTGTGTTTTGCAGCTTGGAGTTTTTGGTTGTTTGCTTTGTAACTTGCTTATGGCCCATGTGTGAGCTACAAGCCTACAATCAATGTAACACACTAAATGATGGCTATAATTAAGTGCCAAGCACTAGTTGCAGACTAGTGCTCAGTATTTATGGCCCGTTTGACACATGGGATGGAATGGAAATCGGATTAATTTTAATCTCATTCCCATGTTTGGCTGCCTGGTGGGATGGGATAAATTAGTCTCATTTGACCGTTTTTATTCCATTGACCTGGGATAAATTAGTCCCAACCAATTTGATGGGATTCAAATGAATCTCATCTCTTCATCTTTCACCTGAAATCATCATCTTCTTCCAGACTCACAATCATCAATCTTCAAAGAACACTTTGAAGATCTGGAAAAAAAATTCCCACGATTGTTGTAACAGAGAAAGAGATGGGAGGAGAGAGAAGGGGAAGAGATGAGAACAAACTCAACAACAAGGGTGAGAAATTGAATAATAAGATAAAAAATAAAAATAAAAATAAAATTTCAAAAGTAAACTTATCTCCTGATCACATGACTGATTATACGGTTTTTTCAAGGTTTTTTTTTTTTACTGAAATTTTAAATTAAAAAAGTTTAAAATAGAGAGAGAGGAGTTAAATTTGGAAAAGGAGTTGAAGAACAAAGAAATAAGAAGAAATTAAGTGTCAGAGAGAAGATCAGATTGAGAAAGAAGAAGAATCTTGAAACAATGTTGAACAACAGAGAAAGGAGAAGAAATTATGTGAGACTGTGGAGAGAGAGAGAGAGAGAGAGCGAGAGAAAGAGAGAGAGGATTGTTGGAAAAATTCCATCGTGTGGGGCCACACATGTAAATATTAAATGTGTTATGCTATCTTTGGTTAAACCTAAATTAAAGTGATCTAATTAAGATTTAAAGTATTAAGGCTTAAGGGTATAATTGTTATAGAATTAATGTGTAGATACATAATACTATATCTAATTTAATGAGGGGCCGAATTAGAAATAGCAAAACCTATAATAATCTAATTATTATATATTAGGGTTATGGTCCCCAAATTACACTATCTTTTTCAGTTTGTCTGTATCCCCATCAACAGAGAAACAGAGAAAAATTTAGGGTTCATAAAGATTGTGATAATTTGGAAGATCACAATCCGTCCACCAACTCCGGCAATGGATTCAGGTACGCTTCCGCTTTCTATTATCTCCATTTTCTCTTGAATTGATATGGGTTATTAATATGTATTTAGGGTTTGATTAATCATGATATAGAAACATGTTTAGGTTAAGATTCTGATTGATTATGTGCCTATGCATGTTGATTAGTTTTTAATCAAATCACTTACAAGTGGTATCAGGGCCACCCATGATCGATTCTTGAGAATTTAAAGAATTTTTTTTGAAGACACATTATGTTGTTAGAACACTGTTATACAATATATGTATGATATATATTGTTTAATAAATCGGTGTTTTGTATCGGACGTATTGTTTGATATTTGTTATAAACATATTGGTGTTTGGTAGAGAAATAAATTAATATACAATATTTGGTGTTGTTTGTTTGACTTTCGTGGTGATGGGTATCAGATACATAAATATGGATTGGTGTATTTGGTGTTGTTTATTGTATTGTTTGTTGTCTGATAACATTATTTTGTGAGTATTGTTTGAGTTTGTGAATATTTTGTACAATTTTTCACACATGTGCATGAGTCTCGCGAAGACCCACGCCCACGCGCGATCGGGTCTGTCGCTTGAATCACCTGCTGCCGTCGAGTTGGATCAGGCGATCCATTGCCGCCGGTTGCTCGTTAGTTCTTGGATCAATCCTTAGCCTGCGTGGCTCCGGATCTACTTGCTGAGGCGACGATGCAACACACCTAGGGATTACAGAGTTGTTTTTGCTCAAACCTCTCTCTTGAAAATTTGAAATTTTGAGGAGTATGTTTTGTAATTATTTTGGGTCATTATGTGATTTTGATAAAATATTGGGGTCTTTTGTAATTATTGAAACTTTAGGGGTCTTTCTATAACTTTGTAGACTCCGGGGTTGATTTATAATTTCAAAATTAAGGGACCTTTCTGTAATTTTGCATAATCAAGGGCTGTTTTGTAATTTATTATAAAATAAAAAAAATAAAATAAAAATTTCAACTCAAATTCAAATATATTTGGTATACCTTTTATGGTTAAATAAAGTAGTCTATCATTCTAAATGGTCTAATTGAAACAAGATGTCGCCAAAGTGACATCTCTTGTGTAGATTGTTCATGAGGGATCTTGGATGTTTGTGTGTGTGTAAATTCATGCGGGAATTGGCCGGCCCAAAGGAAGGTTAATACTTGGCCGAATTGCATACACACTTGTGGTGGTAAACATGTGGCAATTATAAGGTTTTACATGTGAATAATAAGTCGATCCAAAGATAGATTTATTATTTGACATGAATTATTGTTAATGTTTGATCACTACAACAAGAGTAACATTTACAATTAATATTACTGTCCAAAGACTTGATATTAATGTTGTATTAGGTATCTTGAGATGGGACTTACCATTATTTGAATTTGTTAATTATTGTATTTGGTTATTAATGTGAGCATATTTGTTTGTTTGTTTTTTTTTTTTTTTTTTTTGTTCTCTTTACAGCTAGTGTTTCTATTATATCTGCTAATATCAACTCTATTCCCATGCTTAATGGGACCAACTTTAAGGATTGGAAAGAGAACATAGAAATTGTTCTCGGCTGCATGGATTTAGACCTTGCACTTCGGAGTGAGCAGCCCGCTTCTTTTACGGATGCAAGTTCTCCTGATGACATGAAGAACTTTGAGAAGTGGGATCGCTCAAATCGCATGAGTCTTATGATCATCAAGTACGGCATTCCGGAGGCATTTAGGGGTGCAGTATCTGAAGAGATAACCAAAGCCAAAGAGTTCCTAGCCGAAATTGAAAAGTGTTTTGCGAAAAACGATAAGGCAGAAACAAGCGCGCTTTTGCAAAGCTTGGTTTCTATGAAGTACAAAGGCAAGGGAAACATAAGGGAGTACATTATGGAAATGTCTCTTATTGCTTCTAAGCTTAAGGCACTGAAGCTTGAGCTGTCTGATGACTTGCTCATGCATTTGGTATTAATATCACTTCCTGCACAATATGGTCGATTTAAGGTCAGTTACAACTTTCAAAAGGAGAAATGGACTCTTAATGAGCTCATTTCTTACTGTGTGCAAGAGGAAGAGAGATTGAAGCAAGACAGGACTAAAAGTGCTTATTTGGCTAGCACCTCTAAGGATAATGGCAAAAAGAGAAAGAATATTGAAGCTGCTAAGGGTCCAGCTCAAAAGAAACAACAGCAGGACAATGAGAGTTGTTTCTTTTGCAACAAGCCTAGACATGTGAAGAAGGACTGTACCAAGTATCACACTTAGCGTGCAAAGAAAGGTACGTTTCTGACTTTGGTCTGTTCTGAGGTAAATTTAGCTTCAGTACCTAGAA
Organism: Acer negundo; assembly: GCA_035582765.1. Taxonomy (NCBI): domain Eukaryota; kingdom Viridiplantae; phylum Streptophyta; class Magnoliopsida; order Sapindales; family Sapindaceae; genus Acer; species Acer negundo. The sequence continues at coordinate 7,325,068 of CM069236.1, read as the reverse complement.
ACACGTGGTGGTTAGATTCTGGTTCTACTACTCACATCAGTGTTTCTATGCAGGGTTGCCTGAGCTACCAAAAGCCAAGTGATGCTAAAAGACACATTTTCGTGGGCGATGGCAAATTGATAGAAGTAGAGGCGATAGAGCATTTTAGGTTGTTATTAGGAACTGGTTATTATTTGGATTTATCAGATACTTTTGTTGTATCGTCTTTTAGACGGAATTTGGTTTCAGTTTCTTTATTGGACAAGTCTGGTTATTTTTGTTCATTTGGAAACAATCAATTCAGTTTATCTATAAATTCAAATGTTGTTGGAACCGGTTCTTTATATGTATATGACAACTTATATTTGCTTGATACAATTGTTTCTTATAATGAAACCTTGCATGTGGAATCACAAGGTACTAAACGCAAACTAAGTAAAGAAAATTCGGCCACATTATGGCACAAACGCTTAGGTCAATTCTCTAAAACTAGAGTTGAACGGCTTGTGTTTGATGGGATTTTAGATTCCCTTGACTTTACAAACTTTGATGTTTGTATTGATTGCATCAAGGGAAAACATACCAAAATAAAGAAATTAGGTGCCAACACAACTACAGACGTCTTAGAATTGATACACACAGATATCTGTGGACCATTCCCTACGGCTTCCTGGAATGGCCAATAGTATTTCATATCATTCATAGACGATTACTCACGCTATGGGTACCTATTTCTTATTCATGAGAAATCACAGTTTTTGGACTTGTTCAAAGCATTTAAAGCTGAAGTTGAGAACCAACTCAATAAAAGAATAAAGAGTGTCAGGTTTGACCGTGGTGGTGAATATATGGCAGATATGACAGTTCAGGTGAACAACGTCCAGGACCATTTGCTAAATTCCTAGAGGAATGTGGAATCGTCCCACAGTACACCATGCCAAGATCACCTAGCATGAATGGTGTAGCTGAAAGGCGAAACCGGACTCTTAAGGATATGGTAAGGAGTATGATTAGTCATTCCTCCTTACTAGAGTCACTCTGGGGAGAAGCACTCAAAACAGCAGCGTATATTCTGAACCGAGTGCCAACTAAAGCAGTTGCAAAAACACATTATGAGCTTTGGACAGGCAGAAAGCCTAGTCTAAAGCATTTTCACATTTGGGGATGTCCAGCTGAGGCAAGACCTTATAGGCCACATGAGAAGAAATTGGAATCCAAAACTGTGAGCAGCTACTTAATTGGCTACTATGAACGATCTAGGGGCTATAAGTTTTATGATCCCACATTTAGGTCAATTTTTGAGACGGGAACTGCCATATTTTTTTGAGGATGTTGAGTTTGGGGGGAGAAATAAGGTTAGAGACATTGTCTTTGAGGAGGAATCGGTTTCGATTCCCACTATCGTTTTTGACAATGTGTAGGTTTCTATACCTGTCATTGATCAAGAAGCGAATCTGGATCCTCAACCAGATAATGTTGATCAACCCCCTATTCAAAATGAGGTAATTGTTCCTGAGGAACAAACTCAACAACCTCGAGAACCAGTGCCATTAAGGCGATCCACTAGAGAAAGGAGAAATGTTATTCCATACGATTTTATCGTATTTCTCCAAGAACATGAGGAAGACATTGGAATGGTGAAAGATGATCCAATCAACCTCCATCAAGCCATGCAAGGTTCCAACTCTCAAAAGTGGATTGATGCCATGAATGAGGAGTATAAGTATATGCAAAACAATAAGGTTTGGGAACTTGTCCAATTACCAGAAGGTGCGAAACCCATTGGTTGTAAATGGATTTTTAAAACCAAAAGGGATTCAAAAGGTAATGTGGAGAAGTATAAGGCTCGTCTTGTAGCTAAAGGCTTTACCTAAAAGGAAGGGATTGACTTTAAAGAGACTTTCTCTCCAGTTTCAACGAAAGACTCTTTTAGGACAATCATGGCACACATTTTGACCTTGAGCTTCATCAAATGGATGTCAAGACGGCGTTTCTCAATGGTGACATTGACGAAACAATTTATATGGTGCAACCAGAAAACTTTGAGTCGGGAGACCCAAAGAATATGGTCTGCAAATTGACAAATCTATTTATGGACTCAAGTAAGCTTCCCGTCAATGGTACCACAAGTTTCATCAAGTGATTATCTCGTTTGGTTTTGAGATAAACGTTGTTGATAATTGTGTGTATCACAAATTCAGTGGGAGTAAGCACATATTCCTGGTTTTATATGTCGATGACATACTGCTTGCCACAAATGATATAGGCATGTTGCACGAAACCAAGAGATTTCTATCAAAGAATTTTGAGATGAAAGATCTTGGTGACGCCTCTTTTGTATTAGGGATCCAGATACAACGAGATCGATCTCGGGGTATTCTTGGATTATCACAAAGGAGCTATATCGATAAAGTGCTCAAAAGGTTTGGCATGCAGGACAATAAACTAGATGACACCCCTGTCGCTAAGAGAGACAAGTTCAGTCTCAATCAGTGCCCTAAAAATAACCTTGAAGTTAAGGAAATGCGGAAGATTCCCTATGCATCAACTGTAGGTAGTCTAATGTATGCTCAAGTGTGTACGCGTCCGGATATTGCGTACATTGTTTGTATGTTAGGCAGATATTTAAGTAACCCTGGGATGGATCATTGGAAATGGGTTATGAGGTATTTGCAGAGAATAAAAGATTACATGCTCACATATAGGAGATCGGATCAATTGGAGATCATAGGGTATTCCGACTCCGATTATGCTGGATGCCAAGACAGTAGGAGATCCACATCAGGCTACATATACCTGTTGGCTGGTGGAGCTATTTCTTGGAGGAGTGCCAAACAGACACTTATAGCTTCTTCCACCATGGCAGCAGAATTTGTAGCATGCTATGAGGCATTCAACCATGGGATATGGCTGCGGAATTTTGTCACTGGGCTGCGCATTCTGGAGGGTATTGAAAGACCACTAAAACTATATTGTAACAATAAGTCAGCAATGCTATATTCCAACAACAACATGAGCTCATCTAGGTCAAAACATATTGACATTAAGTTCCTAGTTGTAAAGGAGAGAGTGCAGAGTGGACAGATATCCATAGAGCACATTGGGACAAACTCCATGATAGCGGATCCACTTACAAAGGGATTACCACCCAAGGTCTTTCATGAGCACACTGTTCATATGAGTGTTATTTTGTGTGAAGATATCACATTATAGTGGGAGTTTGTATCATTTTGCATTTTATTGCTTTATGTTTGATTTTTTGGACATACTTATGCATTTATGTATTTGGATATTTTTTCTGATCAGAAATAAAATATTCAGTTCATTTCACTCTGTTACATTGTGTTAAACATTGATCTCACTAAGGAATAAAGTATGACCAGTTGGAAACAGACATGTATAGATCACATTGCATGTAATTTCCATGCTACGCATCCATGATTGATCTATGTCGTTTGGTTATGTTGGTGTACGTGACCATTGATGGTTTTAGTCACGCTAAATGTGACGAAAACCGTTTTGATCCTATAACAGCGTAATCAATGGACGAGATTGTTCAGATATACCCTAAAATTGTGATAGCAAAATTTTGGAGCTCATAAAGTCATACACATTTGTATAATTACATATGTGGCCTAGTGGGAGATTGTTGGAAAAATTCCATCATGTGGGGCCACATGTAAATATTAAATGTGTTATGTTATCTTTGGTTAAACCTAAATTAAAGTGATCTAATTAAGATTTAAAGTATTAAGGCTTAAGGGTATAATTGTTATGGAATTAATGTGTAGATACCATAATACTATATCTAATTTGATGAAGGGCAAAATTAGAAATAGCAAAACCTATAATAATCTAATTATTATATATTAGGGTTATGATCCCCAAATTACATGATCTTTTTCAGTTTGTCTGTATCCCCATCAACAGAGAAACAGAGAAAAATTTAGGGCTCATAAAGATTGTGATAATTTGGAAGATCACAATCCGTCCACCAACTCCGGCAATGGATTCAAGAACGCTTCCGCTTTCTATTATCTTCCTTTTCTCTTGAATTGATATGAGTTATTAATATGTATTTAGGGTTTGATTAATCATGATATAGAAACATGTTTAAGTTAAGATTCGGATTGATTATGTGTCTATGCATGTTGATTAGTTTTTAATCAACTCACTTACAAGGATCATATCAGATAGAAGATATTTTTAGGGAGTGATTGCCTGGCAAGTGAAATGTGGGTGTAGAAATTTTATTTATATTTTTTTGACAACATTGGTCGGTTGGTGGAGTGATAATTGTAAAATTTATTTTTACAATTTATTATTACATTATTTTTCTTCAATCCCATTACATACCAAACACAATATAACACTATTTTTAGTTCAATCCCATATTGCACCAAACACGGGAAACACTATAATTAATTCAATCATATCTCATCCAATCTAATCTTATCCCATCCCATGAAAATAATCATATTCTATCCCATATACCAAACGGACCCTTATAGCCATTAGTTATATACCGGTGTTTGATATATATATATATATATATTACGATATTACAATAATTTAGGATTTTAAGATAAGAGATAGACTCGAATTCATAATTTCATAGTGTAGTGTGATGGGTGCAAACCTATTAACTAACCTCATATTGTCAAATTTTTAGTATTTATTGAGTCACCTTTTAGTGTATCGAATGCATTGATCGTAGCTCAATATATGTATCACGCACGGGTTGCACACCAGTTTGTACTTGGTTATTATAGCCATCATTTAGTGTGTTACATTGATTGTAACTCAATATATATTTAAAAGTACTGTTATTTAATATAATTTCAATGTGTTCATATTTTTAGGAAATTCTGGGTAGAAAATTTGTTAAACCCATTGCTCGCAAGTTTCCAAATTACGGATTGGTGTCTCTTTCATGTTCATATATTATTAGTAAGATCAACGTTAGTTAAAAGTTTATATCTGAAAGCAATAAAAAAAAAATTCTAAATCAAGAATTTTTTATTTTTTTTTAATTGAAAACATACTTTTTTTTTTTTTTTTGAATTTACAACAACTGCTGAGACTTTGCGAGAATTGGACTCTACTAGAACAGCCCGGACAACTACTCTTACAAGGGGGAGAGGGCACTCACACAAGAGGTGGGACAAAGAATGAAATTGTATATATATATATATATACACATGCCGGGCGTTGAACGGTGGTGGTGGAGTCTCCCATTGGAGAGTCACACCACATTAGCAAGAGGCCATTCGAAAGCATACTTACAAAACAAAATTTTGACATATTGGCATATTGTCCAAACAAAGTGGGAGAACTTGAACCTACAACATAACGGTATAGGTGTGTGTGTGTGAGAGGTATGTCACCGGGCAAGACGTACCCACCTTTAAACCAGGTTGGGCTTGTGCCCTACATGAATTTTTTAAAAAAAAAATTGATTTTGCTTTTGATTATATATATATATATATATATATTTATATATATATATATATATATATATTCATAACATGATACCAAACAGTAAAGCTGGTATTTTGTTTTACTTCTACATTGGTGGTGGTGGTTCAAACTAGAGGTGACCGCGGTTCGGTTCGATCTAAACCCGTATACTGTTTCAATCGGAACCGGAACGGAAACCTAATCAAAGAATCGGTTCCAATTCAAGTTCAACATTTCAAAAAACCAGGTATGAACCGGTTCAGCCGGTTCATGCATTAAATAATATATATTTTTAAAATAAAATAAAAAAACAACCTTTGGGTTTGGGCCACAGGTGAGTCCGATGACATGCCCACAAAATGTTTGTGATCACCTAAGCCCAACTGACCAAGTCCAGCAATCATATTTTTTTTATAAAATAAAAATAAATAAAAATAAAAAACAACAACCATTTGGCAACTCGGTTGCAATCAGATTTTTTTTTTTTTTTTTTTTTTGTTTAATTCTCCCTTTTCCTAATTCCCTATAAATACCCCCTCCCATTTTATTTCTCTCATCACTCTAATTCTCTCTCAAATCTCCAATACTCTCTCTAATTCTCAATTACTCAATTCTCTCTCAATTATTCAATATTTTTTTTATTTCAATTAAATATTTAAATCACAATTACATTTTTTTTTACTCAATTGAAATTCATTTTCAACAATTTTTTCAAATTTATTTCCAACAAAATTTTCAAATTTATTTCTAACAAAATTTTTATTTTTATTTCCAACAATTTCTTTCACATTTATTTTCAAGAAATTTTTTCAATTCAATATTTTCAATGGCAGATGGAGAAGGTTCAAGGCCCTCCAGCAAAGGTAAGGGTCATATGCAAGACGATGTCGGTTATGCTGACATCGCTTTAGACCCGACACGTTTCTAGTTCGAACAGTCAAACCAGACCAAAACCGGAATCGAAAAAATTGGAACTGAAATCAAACTAAAGCGGTTCCGGTTCCGGTTCCCGTTCCGGTTTTGGTTCCGGTTCCGATTCCAGTTTTTCCAGAACCGACTGTTTCGGTTTGGTTTAAACAGGCGATTCCTTTGTTTTTTTAAATTCATGGAACCAAACCAGAGATCCAATTATCCAAAGTCCAAACCAGATCCAGATCTCTCTCATCTCTCTCTCTCTCTCTCTCTCTCTACCACAGACCCACATCTCTCTCTTCCAAAATCTAAAAATAGAATATTAGATCTCCTTCCACCGTGACCAGATGACCCACCACTATAAACCCAAAATCCACCAGCACCTAACTAAATCACACTGACCGGCAACTGCCATGGCACCACCCCTAATCTCATCTCCCTCTCTTGATTGATCTAAGCAAGAAGACGAAGAAGATGACAGATGAAGAGGAAAAAAGAAAGAAGAAAGAAGAAAGAAGATGATGATGATCGATCCAAATCTGGGTTGATTTGGGAGAGAGAGTGATAAAGATTAGCCTCTAAGTTGAGAGAGAGAAGTCAGACAGATTTTGTGTTATGTTGATTTGAGTGAGTGCTGTGAGTGAAGCCTGTGAGAGTGTGAGGGCGTGAGGCTGTGAGTGACTGAGTGGGTTTATAAATATATAAAGGTTCAGAACCGTCGGTTTCACCTAACCGCGGAACCGAAACCGGAACCGTGTCAGGTCTTGATCGCTCATCATGAGTTTTTACAACATCAAGTCTATCTTTAATCCCTAAACCCTCATAATCCTCGTCTAAAAATTTATGAACCCAATTCCACCCCTTACTACGAAAGCCAATCACAAAATATGCCCGATCCTCTCCGACCTTTGAAGCACCTAATGAAGACAAGCTGTGCAAATCTAATCTCTTTGTAATTCATATGAAGAAAATTACTAAAGCGGATGGAAGTGTTATGGTGCCTTGCAATTACTACCCCAAAGAATTTAAGTGGTCTAAATCTAGAGGATATGACACATATATGAAGAATATATCGTACAAGCATCCAAACGAGAGGCCATTGGCCGTTCACAAAGCTTACCAGGTACACTTCCCTAACCATCAATTATTTAAATATAATGATGTAAATAATAGAGAACATTTAGCTAGAAAGATTGATGTAGAACACTTACCATTTGATTTTGGTGAAAAAGTTGGTTTTATTAATTACTGTCAACAAGCATTAAATCCCGATGCATGTCATGTTCCTTGAACTGCTCTCACACGTACACTTTATGATATTTATAAAAAAGAAAAAAAAATTACAAATATTTTTTATACTTATAAAGGTCGTGTTTCCATGTGCCAACATATGGAGTGACCATTGGCAGGTGCATTCATACTTGGGTGTCACTTACCATTATATAGATAATGCATGGACAATGCAAAAAAGAACTCCGATAATATTTATAAAATGCTTAAAATTATTTTTGAATAGTTTAAAATTCAAAACAAAATTTTTGTAATTGGTTTTGATAATGTTTCCAACAATACCGCAGCTATTCCTTTATTACGTGAGTTATGCAATCCTTAGTTTGGTGATAGACTTTTTCATCAAAGATGTGCTTGCCATATTTTAAATTTATATGTTCAAAGTGGATTAAAGGTTCTTCAAAATTTTATTAAACCTATTATAGACGCTCTTCATTATTTGTGGAAACATGCTTCTTTAATGAAAGCATGGTCAAAATTCTGAAAATCAAATGGTAGACGTCCCATTAGATTTTCTCGTGATGTTCCAACTCGATGGAATTCTACTTATAAATTGATTGCTGGAAGTTATGAATATAGTGAATTATTAGTTTCTTTTATGCAATATCATGTTTCTAACATTATTCTTCATGCACAACATTGGGATATCTGTACAAAAATTTGCCAATTGTTAAAAGTCTTTAATGAGGCTACTAACAATGTATCGGGTATTTATTATCTCACTACTAATTTATTTATTATTGAGAGCATATTGTTGGTGCATTTTATAAGTGTGCAACCGATGAACAATTACATCCTTGCATTGATGTTATGAAATTAAAATGATTAGACTATTATAAGTATTTTGCATCTATTTATTTGTTTGCATTGTGTTTTGATCCACGTTGTAAAGTAGATAGTTTGAATGAGTATATAAAATGTTATTATGAATGTTTAGGATTACAAGAAGAAGTTGATGTTGATAGTTATTGTACTAAAATTAAGTTATTATTTTATGAATTATATGACGAACATATATCTTAGAATTTACGGTCCATCACTTAACATTAATGTTCAACAAACCGATTCTACAACTACATCTCGTGCTCCTCCATCCTCCACATTAAAGGGGTTAGGGTCTTGACTCTTATCCCAAAGAACAAAAAAATTACGAGGTGATTCTGCATCAGGGTCAGGCTCGTGTTCCGAGGTTAAAACTTATCTAACAACCTCTTTTGAGTTTTCGGAAGACGAAAAATTTGAAATCCAGCCATGGTGGAAGGAGCATGAAAGGCATGGCATTTTCTAATTTTGGCTATTATAGCCAAGCAAATTCTTGGAACACCAGTTTCTACCGTGATTGTGGAACAAGAGTTTAGTACTGGTGGAAATATTTTAGACAAAAGATGTTCGGTTATGAGTCCAGAATCAATTCAAGTCCAAGTTTGTGTTGATGATTAGACTAAGGCGCAATACAGACAACAAGAAATTGATCAAGAATTAATTTACAATTTCTTCTACAATAACCAAACCACGGGAACGAAAGGCACTGGCAGTGATTAGTTACAGTTCCGGATTCCAACTTCCAACTTCCAACACCAAACCTTGAATAAAAGGTGAGAGAACTATGTGGCATTTGATTCCTCTAAACCGAGGATAGATATGCAACTTAATTGTGGTAAAAATTAAGTGCAAAGAAGCCAAAATTAAATTTTTTAGTTTTATTTCAATTTTTATTTTAGTTTATCATACATATATATTTTTTTAATTTCTGGTTGCCCAATAAACTGATTTAATATGTTTTTTTTATTTTTTTATAATAATTATTTTAATATTTTTAAAAAAATAGGAATTGAACCAGTCGGAATCGAAACCGGGTTAACTTAAACCGAAACCGGACCGAACCGGAACTGTGGTCAGGACTAGTTCAAACACCACCAAATACATTTTTAGGAATTTTTTTTTTCCAAATTAAATTTTATCGTGTAATTTTAATAATTTTTTATGCCTTTTTATTTTACCATTTTTCCGATTCATTTCTCAAATATTCATCTTATTCTAAAACAAAACACTTTATATTCTCCTTTCCGTCATTGTCAACTTCTTCTCCACTTTCAATATGTGGTTACTTAATTTAATTTATTTTATATTAAATTATCTATTATTATTTTGAACTTTTATTATTTCTAATAGTTTTAGTTTCCAATCATTAAACCCTAAAATCTCAAATTTAAATTTATTGTATTAAAATAGTCCATCTATTATTATGATTAATTTATTTTATCCTTAGTATTTTTCTCTATTTTATAGTTTTAATTTATTTATAATCAATAAATAAATAATTTACCAATAATTAGAATAATAATAAAAAAAAAATCAAAACATGTCTAGTTCTATTTATTAATCAATTATTTTTGTATAAATTTAAAGTGAATTCATTATAAATAGAAAACAAAATTTCTTATTATAAAATTAGATTGTAATTAATTATATTATATAAGAATAAATATTTTAATTTTTCATTGTTTATTTTTTTTTTCTTGTTATTATTTAATTTTTAATATTGTGTTTCTTGTTTTTACTTTCTTTATTTGAACGTAAAATGATTTAGTTCATCTTAAGTAAGTGTTTTATTTGTTTTATTTTTATCTAAACTTCAGTATACCATCGATGTTTCTTTATGTAAAAATAAAAAAAAAATAAAAAAAAAATAAAAACTCATTTTACTATGATCTTAATTTTTTAGTATTTTTTATAATATAATTGTCATTTTGTTCAAGTGCCCCACCTAGTTAAAATTCATGGGTCTGCCATTGCTATCGGACCAACCACTACTACCGGACCAACATTATCTCATCAAAACTAAAATATTTTATCAAATAACTTTAATAATTAATAAAACATTAATACTTGTAAATAGTAATTACTTGGTGGCCGGAGTAATACATTGACAAAATATCAACCCACCGTCAATTCAATAACAAGTGAGAGCCAACTTTAATTTGTGAGTTACTATTAGAGTAACAATCGGGTGTATTGAGTTTTGGTTTATTTTGAGAAACTCTCTAAGGCTCTTAACCTTTTGTTTCATTAGTAATATGTATTCTTTTGTTTTGCTCATATTAATTACTCTCATGGCAATAAACTTTGTTTTCGAATTTATAGGATCGCGATTTCTCCGGTTGCAAATTATCTGGTTTGGTCTCATTTTCTGGATGGTCAGGTATCGTGCAAGGCTTCTTATTTTCGTTTGATTAGAGGTTCTCCTCAGGTTCCTTGGTGGAGATATGTGTGGTCTCGATTTATTCCTCTTTCTCGTTCTGCTTTGACTTGGCATCTTTTGTTTAACAGACTTCCCATGGATGATCGTTTGTGCCAGGTGGGGTTTCATTTGGCTTCCAAGTTTAGTGTTTATGGTTTTTGTAATGAGTTGGCTAACCCATCTTTTTCTTCAATGTCCTTCGGCGGTTGCTCTTTAGAAGGCAGTTTTCTCTTCTTTTCAATGGCGGGTTTCTACCGACTCGTGGCCTTCTTTTTTTTTTCTTTTTCTTTTTTGCATGTTATGACGGTTGCTTTTAGTGATCAGGTTCATGATCTTTGAAAGACAGTTATTCGTACGGTGGTCTGAAATGTGTGGTTTATTTATAATCAGTGAATTTTTTAGGGCAGGTCTTTTGATTTTAGATTTGCTTTATCCTTGGTTTGGCATGCAGTTTCTGATGTTAATCAATTGGAGATAGTGTGTATGCATAACAGCGTGAATGACCTTTTGATTTTTTGGCACTTTGATATCCGTGGTCGATCGGCAAGGGCTCTGGTTATCAAAAGTGTTGTTTGGTCGCCTCCTGCTCCAGGTTGGATCAAAGTCAACACGGATGTGGCAGCCTTGAGTTCTCTAGGTGTTAGGGATGTGGGGGTGTTTTCCGTAATTTTTGATCCTTTGTTAAGTGATGTTTTGTTGTCCCCCTCTGTCAGATGTTTACCTTTGAGGCTGAGCTTCTTGCAGCTTCCATGGTAATAAACTTTTTTTGGAAATTTGGTTGGCATCGGATATGGTTAGAGAGTGATTATTCCTATATGGTTCAATTGCTCTCTTCTCACTCCAATATTGTTCCTTGGCATGTGCGGCAGACTTAGCATAAGTGCATTTTCAAATCTCCAATATGGAGTTTCAGGTGTCACATATTTATAAGGAGGTGATAGACGCTCTTTCCAAGCATGCTTTAGGGTTGGAGGTTGACTGTTGGTGGTTATCCACCCCTCCTTTATGTTCTTCGCTAGCGGGAAATGGCTGCATGTGTCGGGAATCGTTTCATTTTTCTTGATGCTTTATTTTGTTTCCTACGCGTCTCTTGTCTGGTGGCCGGAGGTTTTTTTTTTTTTTTTTTTCCCTTGGTTTTGTGTGGCTGGTTTGGCCTTTGTTACTCTTTATTATTTTCTTTTCTTACCTATCTAGTTTCGAATACTGCCTAAAGATTTTTCAGCATATGATCGTTTGTGATATTCTTTCCCCTAATTAGGTCAGTCCATTTTATATTAAAAAAAAAAAAAAAAAACAGATTATGAATTTCCTTTTTATTATTATATAACCACGTGCGGATATAGTAACTCGAACCTAAATTATTATTAGGTAGAATGAGCGTTCTTTTCTGCCAAGCAACATTAAGCGGTGGTTAGATTATGAAAATTTATTTTTACCATATAAGAAGTTTATTGACAATTAAAAGATTAGAATATTATATATATATATATATATAGTTTTTCTCTCCTTAAGACCGAACTGGACTTTTAAATTTAGGACGAGACTTGTGAGTCATTGATTAAGTTTAAGAAGACTTTGGCTAATCTGAAGTACGTGAATCTAATGATTGTAAAATTGATATAAATAAAATCAGTTCGTCAAGAGGAGAGAAAAACTATATATATATATATAATATATATATATATAATCTTACCCCTATAAAATTTATTAAATATATTTTTGTAAAAATAAAACAAGGATGTATATATAAAGTACAAAGTTTTACATATGCATACTAATTGAGTCTTAGATTGTGACACTAAATCACTAGTAATACATATTATCTCGATGAGTGATGCCGTGATAATATTTACATACGCATAAGCATTGTAATACAGCGACAAGAGGAAGTTGGTTTAATAATAATTAATATAACCCTCACAACTACATCCGTTGAGGTTTTGAGTTTGAATCGTGTCCACATTCCTAAAATCCTAATATTGTAATTATCCATAACATTACATTAGATCGAGTTGTAGATATTGCATCTTTTGGGACTTATTTTCCGGGAATCAAAGGCAAATCAACCTCATCACACCATTCAACACACCTTGTCTCAAAATATGAACTCTCCACATTATTTGCCCAATAACTCAACCAAACTTCACCACCAATTCTCCACTTCAACACACTCCCTTCCATTTCTCTGCTCAATCTCCACCCCACTCCCTCCCCATACTCATCTCTACTAAATACCAAACCACACGTTTTCGTAAACGGTCTATTCGACCCGTTGTATCTGCTCCGTATACTACTATTACCGTTACACGTGGCAATTTCTTGGCCTGTCATGCTGTCACATAACACGGCATCGAAAACGGCAGCGTTTCCCTCAACATCCTGATCCCACCTCCAGTTTTTCATTCTAGTCTTTGTAGTCATCCTCGTCCTAGCTTTGACCTTGCGATTTTTTGCTTTTCCAAAGCTACCCTTCACAATCCTCTGCATTTCCACTTCTCTCTCTCCGTTGCTCGTTGACCGACCCAAGCTTAACCCGTTGACGTATGTGGACCCAACCTCTGGGCCGACCCAAACCCGTACCCTCGACGGAAAGTACCTTTCTTCAGCATATTCAGCATCGTCGTTTTTGTTAAACCCCAGTTTCGCTACGTGGAAGCGTAGATTGTCGACATGTGCATTCACCTGAATGTGCCCTTCATAGAATCCAACGAAGTAATCCAACTGGATAACGGCTTCAAGCTGCTGGTGCGCCAAGGCGTATCGTAGCACAGACTCCTTCGCTTCAATAACCGGAAACTTGCCGTTTTTATCGTTAAAGCGCGTGCGTTTCATGCCCGACACAGGCGCGTAGCCTTTCAGAATCCAAAGGCCATGTGCCTCCGTGGCATAAGAAAACCCCAGGTGCTGACTCGACAAGGGTGTTAACGTTTGTAAACCTACACCCAGCTCTCTTAAAATAAACCATTTTGCTATAATGTACCCTAGGGTCCGCATAAAACAGAGCTCAGCATCCACGCCCACTGTAACTAAAAACGTTCGCAGAACAGGAGCGTGCTCACACATTAAAGTTTCGAGGTTGGGACCCAGTATGGAATTGAAATAGAGAGAGCCTACTTCACTCGGGGCATCGAAAACACACAACCAAAACAGGCGCGTGAGGAACACCAAATCAAAGAAAGTTGAGAAGGATTCGGGTGAGTGAGAATCCATGACCCATGAAACAGGGTCGGGTTTGAGTTTTTGAAGCTGAGAACGAGGGCAGGTGCTATTATATGCAGTAGGTGAATGGGCAGTGATTTCTTGAAGGAGCTGTAGTAGTAGTGGGAGAAATGGTTTGTCAGAAGAAAGTGGACACGTGTCAGAGACCCAGATGGTCTTTTGATGATCATCTGAATTCTCAAACCCCTGTAGGCATACCGTGAAGGTCACGAACGCTTGTGAGTTGGCGTCGGAAGTCCGCTCGGCTCTCAGTTGAATCGCCCGAGTTGAGTTTGCTTGACTCGACCTGGAAGTGGAAGTAGCTAGTGTAAAAATGAGTGGTGCGTCTGACTCGGACCAATCGGTCGAGTCAGGAAGCTCAGATATCCATGACCAAATATCCAACATGTTATATGATCGAAACGGGGCGTTTGGTTATGGGGAAAATGTGAAGAATAATGGATTAATGTTGTACGTGGTGTTGTTGTTGAGGGTTATATAATGAAAATGAGTGATGATAAATTTGCCAAGTTGGAAGTAACAGAAGCCAAGTAATGAAAATTGTGGTTGTGAGAGGTGACTTGTGAGATTTATTAGAGGCAGCATTAACTACTAGCTAATGTTGTCTGTCGATTTTCTTTCACTTTCTTGGTCTGGATTCTGGATTGGAGTTTAATGATGGGATTTTGCATGGACTCTGGTAACTCTGGGACGTGGAGTTTTGACGTCTTATGGGTTTCTATCATACACGTGTATGATGGTTTGCATGTTCAATTTTGAATCACAAAAAAAGAAACCAAAACATAAAAATGATTTTATAAATATCATGATCAGCAAAATACATATTAATTCAAAGTCATTAATTTGAAAATCAATATACTGCCTACAAAAATCAATTTAAATCATAAATAAAATAATTTCGAGCTATTGCAATAGACATGGTGTATAGGTCACAATAAAACTTGTGTGAGACGTTGTGAGACTGTCTAATGGAATTGAGCCATTCTAATGTACTTTGTATTGAAAATATAAATATTTTCATTGGATCGGTCTCACCACGTGGAGGTGAGGTGAGACCGTCCCACACAACACAGGTTTTCTCTTAGGTCACAAGGCCGATTAATTATTCAACATGAATTTTAACTAAGTAGGACACTTGAATAAAATAACAATTATATTATAAAAAATATTACAAAATTATGATCATAGTAAAATGATATTTTTTTTTTTTATATAAAAAAAATGAGTTTTTTTATATAAAGAAAAATCGATGGCATACTGAAATTTAGATAAAATAAAACAAATAGAACATTTATTTAAAAAGAAATAAATAAGCTTACATTCAAAAAATAAAAGTAGAAACAAGAAACATAATATTAAAAAATAAATAATAACAAGAAAAACAATATAAACAACAAAAATTACAATATTTATTCTTCTTAAAATAATAAATTACAATCTAATTTTATAATAAAAAACTTTGTTTTGTATTTATTACGAATTTATACAAAAATAATTGATTAATAAATATTACTAGACATGTTTTTGATTTTTTTTTTTTATTCTTCTATTTATTGTTAAATTATTAATTTATCGATTCTAAATAAATTAAAACTATAAAAAAAATATTAAGGATAAAATAAAATGAATTATAATAATAGATGAACTATTTTAATACAATAAATTAAAATTTGAGATTTTAAGGTTTATTGATTAGAAACTAACACTATTGAAAGTAGCTAAGAAGTTGATAATGACGAAAAAAAAAATTGTTTTATTTCAGAAATAAGATGAAAATTTGATAAAAGAATTGGTAAAGAAGGTGAAATAAAAAATATATATATAATTATTAAAATGACATGATAAAATTAAATTTGTAAAATAAGATATTTATTTTCCACCGCCACCAATATAGAAAGGAGACACAATATACACCAGCTTAACTAAAAAGTGTATTGTTATGATTATAGTTATTTAATATATATATATATATATACACTTGAAATATTAATTAGTTAAATTCTATATAGGTTTAGCCGTTTAGTACAATATTGTTCAAATACTTGATGCTGTTTCAGTTTTGTTAATGTACTAAAATATTGAATATATGAGTTTGCTGGATCCTGGAGCTGAATTATTATATAATTAAGTGTTTGTGGGAAGCAATGAAGTGAATATTATGATTTATGACATTTATGATATATAGCATTTATAAACTGGTTGGTGATTATGACAGGGTTCAAAAATGTTTTATCACTATTTGGAAGAGCTTTTGTGAGACTGTTACCGGTTTATTAATGTAAGTTTAAAAAGCACATATTTAGGTGACTAGACAAAAATACCCTCATTTTTGTCATTTTGGGTCTGAAGAAAAAAAAATTGAGAGAGAGAGAACAGTGGAAAGAGAGACCTTGGGTGCAAGAAATCGAGTACTAAATCTCACGGGAAATCTACCGGCGATGGCGATACATTCTTGAAGTCAACGAGAAGGTGATATGATTTTCTCACACATTTTTGTTGTTGAAACTTTTATGTGCGTTTGATGTTGGATGTTCGTTAGACATGTATATTAGATTTGATTTGATTTGTTATTGATTAGGTTAGGGTTTAAATTTATGAAAAAATTCTGTTGAACACGATGAAGTTCTAGGTTTTCAAGCCTTTTCTGAGCTTTTCACATGTAATCCGAGCCTTTTCCGAGCTTTTCACATGTAATCCGAGCCTTTTCCGAGCTTTTCACATGTAATCCGAGCCTTTTCCGAGCTTTTCACATGTAATTCGAGCCTTTTCCTAGCAATTTGAATAGGTTTCTGCAATTTGAATCTCTGAGCCTTTTAAAACCTTTTCCGAGCCTTTTTCCGAGCTTTGTCATATGTAATCCGAGCCTTTTACAAGCAATTTAAATAAGCTTCTGCAATTTGAATCTCCGAGCCTTTCACACTGGCTCCGAGACTTTTAAAATAGGATCCGAGCCTTTTAAAACATTGTCCGAGACTTTTAAATAGTAATCCGAGCCTTTTAAGGAATATGAATAGGTTTCTAGAATTAGAATCTCCGAGCCTTTTCATATAGTGTCCGAGCCTTTTCATATAGTTTCCGAGCCTTTTCATATAGTTTCCGAGCCTTTTCATATAGTTTTCGAGTCTTTTCATATAATGTCCGAGACTTTTCATTTAGTGTCCGAAACCTTTCATTTTTATACTATTTATTTTATTTAACTAGATATTTTTTTTTATGTCAATATGCAGATGAGGAATCAACTAAAAGATTCGCTTAAAACTCCAGAGGAAGAAAGGTATTCGGGGAAAATAACTCGACATGACCATTTTGATGACTTACAGATATCGACAACGCACTTAACAAGGTACCTGAACATCTTACGGTCGAAGAACGACGTCGGTATACTGAGTCGTGTTTTGTACACCTCCTTCGGATGGATCGTGGGATGAAGTTTTCAGTTGGCATTATACATCGATCGCTTATTCGCGAGTTGCATCACGATGGGCCTGAAGATGAGATGAGATGAGATTTCTGTTAGGAAGGCATTCGGTCCGGTTCTCGAAGGTTGAGTTTTGTCTGATCACCGGATTGAAGTTCGGAGAACTTCCTGACACGTCGACCTATGATATGGTAGAGAATGGCATACACCAGCGGTACTTTGAGGGTCGAGATGAGGTCTAGTATGCAGAGCTGAAAGTCATTCTATGGATTGGTGTTTTTTCTAAGCAGTACGATGAGGTTAAGCTGTGCTTATTGTATATGCTTAACTGGATACTGATGGGGTTGGACGAGAGAGAGAAAGTTCCAATATGGCAATTTCGCCTAGTCGAGGACTTAGACGCTTTTGATGCGTTCCCGTGGGGTGCACACGTGTATAGGCGGTCTATATACGGTTTCAAGTATGCGTTGGATGGTCGACGTAGGCGGTTTGAACAACGCCAGCGACGAAAGGGCGTTGATGTACACACCACGGAGACATACAACATATATGGGCTAACGTACGCCCTGTTGGTGAGAATTTTGAATTTTTTATTTTTTTCATATGACTGATGTATTGTATTGGATTCTTATCGTTCTTAGCTGTTTCGTAGATATTTGCTTTCGAGGTTATCCCCTAGCTTGGCAACAGCGGATGTGGGAAGCGGAGGGAAATCGAGCTCTCCCCCCGAATTCTAAAATGGGAGTTGAGTACGCGACCGAGGGGGGAGAAGTTGAATAGCATTTTCCTTGAAAGTGTAAATATCTATATATATATATATATATTATGTTCATAACTATTAGTATGTATACAATTACAATGGTCTAACTGCAATTTCAGATGTTTGCGAGGGTGAAATTGGTGTCGACGGCAACTGAGAGGGATGAACGGTACTTCGAAGGCATTTCCCAGGGAGGCAGTTTGTATTATGCTGATCTCGGTGATATACCTGCTCCTGTCTCTGACCCCGAACGATATACAACTGCCAGAACCAGTGACACTGATGGTCCGTCTTTCAAACCCAGTGATACGAAGGGTTCTGACTCTGACGGTCATCATATTCATCTCGCGAGGACTAGGCGGGTTCGATTCACGTTGCCTAGAGAGTCTCGAACTAGAGATGACTCTCGAACTGGAGATGACTCACGAGGAGGCATTGGAGGGCAAGCAGAGGTACGTATAATTCTTTTTACCGTATTATTTAATTTCAATCGAGTGAACGGTTTTAGTACTGACAATTTCGAAATCCTTTCAGGACCTTCGGTATAGTGAACAGATGGATGCGTTACGCGAGTTACAGGAGGAGGTGCGAAAGAGTAATAAGAAGCAAGATCAACAGCATCAGGAGTTGCTAGATTTGATTCGGGGGCTTCAGGGTTAGACATCGTACGCCCGTACTCGAGGTACACGGTTCGATGATCCACCCTTCAATGACAAAGACAGACACAGAGACTTCAGTCCCAGAGGAAGGACAGGTAGTCATCAGGGTGATCAGCAGGGGTCTGGTGTGACACCACGAGAGAAGGTTACTCGTGGTACTAGTGGTACAGATACAGCACCGATGAAGATAGAGCAAGAACCTCAGCAGGTTTTAGCAGATCAGCATGTTCATTCTCAGAACCTGGTACAGAGCACCTCCTTACAGCACACCCCTCCGGTCGATCCTGGTGCAGAGCACCCCTTCATTCATTCCACAGGGACAGAGATCCCCAGTCTCAGTGCACCCAAAGAGCTTACACCTGTAAGCGATCGACGGCGACATAGTTCCAACTTACAGCGCACCCCTACAGGCGATACAGGGGGACATAGTCCCTCAACACATCGCACCTTTGGAGGCAATACACTGGGACAGAGTTCCTCCTTACATCTCACCCATCCAGTGGATCGCATTGAGCTGGACCGGATTACCCCACCCCTTTAACGTTAGGATCCCATACAGTGACCCCTCTCAGCCGAAGAGGCCAAGGATTAGGCCACAACCACCACATGTATGGGCGCCCCACGCATTGATAGATCCTGACCACCTTGCGGCGTACCAAGCCTATAAGAGGAACTCGACTGGGGAATTGTAAGTATAATCGCAGATATTACAAAAATTATTTTGTATTTTGAAACTGCTAAGTAAAACTACTTTCTTATCTAACTTCTTCAACAATTATGCAGGGGTGATGTGGATCTACTCGAAACAGTTGGTGTCCCTTGGTTCCATCGATTTCAAACCAACATTATGGAGTTGGAGGATACGGTATGGTCATTACCTGAACATTGTGTATAAGATGTTTCTGAAATAGTAGAATGCTAACAATACAAAATGTTGAAATTGTAAGCATATGGACGCGTAATTGCATATTCTGCGAAAGCGTCAGAGATATTACTCCACTGTCTACGGTCCGAGGATCAACATACTGGATTCACAGTTCTATGTAAGTGTTTAATTTGTACGGCTTTTGAACATCTATTTATGTGTTTCATACATCTTTTATCTAACGTTTTATAAATTTTCTTTGTACAGTCATGGTTATTGAATGACTGGGAGAGATTGATGGGAAGTGGGGCCGACAAACCCCGCCGCAGTTGGTCTTTGTTCAAGCATCAGTGGTCCGCTGATGACCTGAAGGTGGTACGTGGATTGGTCCCGGCAGGAACCAAACCATGGAACGAAGTTGACATGGTCAATGTTTTATTTACATTGTTTGAATTTGAATTTTAAATAAATTTCCCAATGATAACACTTTGTTGAAACACATACAGGTTTTGATTCCTTCCAACCTTGGACGTACGCATTGGGCACTAGCCAGCATCGACCTCACAACAGGGAGTATTTACCTGATGGACCCGTTCAGACAGGAGGTACCATTTCGCCATAGGAAAACGCAGCTCGCTTGCTTACGATATTTTTTACCGTCGATGCTGCATGCGGTGGACTTTCACGGTCGCAGACGGAGGGGCGATATGACGTACACATTGCAGAATAAGCCATTTCCACTCAACATTGTGTCTAGAGACCGTGTGCCCCAACAGGATAGAGGGTATGACTGTTTAAAGATCTTATTCTATCCTAATCGGTTTTAATAACATTCAATTCTAACGGTTGTTTATATGGTGAATTGCAGTGGTAACTATGGTGCCCATACTTTGAGATTGATAGAGTACCTGGCAGCGAACAGGGATACGTTCGACTGGCCAGAAAACGAAATGGGCACTATCCGAGAGAAGATGGCTGTGGAGGTTTTTTGTAACTCAAAGGATTGGTCTTCCAGTTAGTGATTTAGTTGATGTACATAACATTTGAGTAATGAAATGAAATTATTTTAAAAAAAAATTTAGTTGTTTGCAATTAACACTTGAACACACATTTGATATATTGAAATCCATAAACAATACAATGAATTGTAGACACTATAACAAAAGATACAGTATGACATTAAACGAACAACCAATAAATATATCATAATAGTTCAACATAAAAAAGCATAATAACCAACGGTCTCATAACACAACTGTATCGAGCATGGTTCCCAACGTCTGGACGATGTTGGAAAACATCAAGTTGGAGACATGTTCCTCTTGTACTGCCTTGTTATGTTTGATCACCTTCCTCAACGGCTCCATTCATTCCACGGTAGAGTCTTTCTCAGGGCATGCTTGTTTATTGTGTCCAATTGAATGACAGATGCCGCACTTGCGACGGTATTCATCGGGAACACTTATGCTGGGACCTTCATTAACCATCGGTGGGTTGGAGCACCGCCTGCTATTATGTCCTGATTGTCCACATCTTCTACACGACTGTGTGGTTGTCCTCTCCGAAGACGAGGCATGTCGACCCTCCATCGGGCGACCTGATTGTCTCTTCGACTTTGGATTTAAAACCACCAGAGATGCGATGTCGGATGGCACTACCCATGAAGAAGGATGGCCAACAGGCATAATAAGAACCGAGTATGCATCAATAAGTGTCTCTCTCTTGTAGTAGTCCGCACAAAGAGATGTGAAATCCAAGTTTCGCTCACTACAATAATGAAAACAATGAGATTCACGTACCTAAATAATATAAATCGTTAACTGTAACATCTCATGTACCTTGCCACTGCGAGTGCATGAGAACATGGGAAATGGTCCATTTGGAATTTGTTGCATGTGCAAGTCTTCAAGTGTAATTTAACCGTCCATTGGTTTCCCTTCAATTTAACGGAGAATATGTTCCAGTCAACCAGATTTACGGTCATATAATTGCACTTCTCGACACATTTTAGGATCACAAGATGTGCTGCGTCGGTCAGTTGATGACGCATGGACCGTGCAGCTGCATGACGATCGTGAAACCACTTTTGTAGCATATTCCTAATGAATTTCGCCAGTGTCATCATTGGCAGTTGTCGTGCGAATTTTAGGCATGAGTTTATGCACTCTGCTACATTTGTGGTCATCATCCTGTACCTTCTTTGCGGACAGTGTACGCGAGACCACTTGTGTGGACCGGCAGCAATGGCATATTCGAATGCACCCTTGTGCAGCCTATGCAACTCCTCCATGTGCCTGTTATAATTGAATTCACTATACGTCCTAGCTGCTGAATCCATTATGTCGATAACATCCTTTATGTGGAATCGCTTCTTCATATTTTCACCAAGATGCCAGCAACATATAGTATGGGTTGCATAAGGGAACACTTTAGAAATCCCCGCTTCAATACTTGCATGGCGATCAGAAATGAAAACCAGATCATCTATATGACCAAGGGCACCCCTCAAGCATTCCAAAAACCACTCCCATGAAAGGTTGTTTTCTGAGTCACCGTACCCAAAAGCAATTGGATACACCTGTTCGTTTCCATCTTGTGCAGTTGCAACAAACATTGTACCCCCGAATCTTCCCTTCAAATGGGTACCATCAACTGCAATCACATGACGCATACACCTCCGAAAACCTCTAATTGAGGACCCTAACGACATGAAAAAGTACAAAAATGTATCATCGTCTGCGCATTGTAAGTCGGTGATTGTGCCAGGATTTTGCTGTTCCAGAACGTACGCAAACGATGGTAACAATTTGAAACTTTCTTCATGCGTTCCATAGGTCAAGGACAATGCATATTGCAAGGCATCATGTGCCTTACTGTACATGACTTGGATGCCATACATTGTTTTCATATCGGCGATTATGTCCTTCGGACGCATGAGACGACCATCATGCTGTTGAAGTCTAGGTGCAATGACTTCTTCGATTATGACTGCACTAGCTTGCCGGTGGCGACGGTGAACCTCCTCCAAAGGACAACTGTGTTGATTGACAAAACTTCTGACTTGGAAGTAAGTCCCTTCATCTCTCCTCACCGCTTTTAATTTCCACGTATAGTTGTCAATGATGCAAACTAGATGTAATGTTGTCTTATTAGACCTTTTCACCTTCCATTCAAAGTTCTCCCGCATTGAAAAAAGGCCAACTAGCCTATTCAAATCCTTTTTACTCGGGAAAAATTGACCTTTATAAATCATGCATGTAGGTTCTTGCATTGCCAATGTGCTGCTTTTACCAATACCAAACGAGTATGAATCTGCTCTGGGAATAACCCACGTTATCGTATTATCAGAATCAGATACAGTTATATTATGTCAGACCTCGGAAGTCCCAGGCATATTTGGTACAGTGCAACTAACTCCTTGTACATGTCTTCCTTGTGTTTGAATTTGTGTACGCTCTTCATCCACATTTTCTAGATCATCTACCTGTTCATTATTTGCCTCATTATCCACCTCATGGTTCGGGTAATTGTTCATCTCATTGTACTGCTCAATTCGACAACCAAACACATCGCCAAATTGAGGTTCAACTACTTGGTCAACTGCTACCGGTGGGACACCACACATGTTTTCCCCACTTTCGGCGAAACTCCTTTGGGGATACACTTGGTTGCTACCGCTAAAGGATCCAAATTGTTGGGTATTTTCAGGAGGAGGAATATCATTCCCTATCACATCTTCAGGTGTCCTCTGAGTTAGACTTACACATACTTGAAGGATCACCCGATCTTCCCCTAGCATAAACTGAACATCATTGTTATTTCTTATAAATGTACGACATGTACTGCCAGGAAGGATTGATATTGATGCCAGATCAACATTGAATTTGTTTACATCATACTTCACAAAGGTATGAACGATCGCCACCAATTCTTCGTAAATCATATTCTTTGACACATACATTCTCTGGTTATCGAATCCAACAAACCTCTGACTTCCGTCGGGTAGTTGCTCCCATCGACCGTTGTAAGATATTACTATACTAACCCGATTCATGATGCTGTCAAATTAATCAAAACTATTAATAAAAACTCAGGAGTACAAAATATTTTCATAAAATACATTTACAAAGGCTCGGGTGAGGATATTTAAAAGGCTCGGAGAACACTAGCAAAGTCTCAGAGAATACATGAAAGTCTCGAAGAAGACATTTTTGGTCTCGAAAAAGACTTTAAAATGCTCGATTAGTAATTCAATGAAAAGTCTCGGAGAAGACCTAACAAGGCTCGATTAGTGATTATTTGAAAAGTCTCGGAGATAACTTGAAACGTCTCGGAGAAGACTTGAAAAGGCTAGATTAGTGATTTTTGAAAAGTCTCGGAGATGATATGAAAAGGCTCAGAGAAGACATGAAAAGGCTCGGAGAAGACATGAAAAGTCTCGATTAGTGATTTTTGAGAAGACATGAAAAGGCTCGGAGAAGGCTTGAAAAGGCTCGATTAGTGATTTTTGAAAAGTCTCGGAGAAGACATGAAAAAGCTCGGAGAAGACTTGAAAAGGCTCGGAGAAGACTTGAAAAAGGCTCAATTAGTGATTTTTTAAAAGTCTCGGAGAAGACTTGAAAATGCTCGATTAGTGATTTTTTAAAAGTCTTGGAGAAGACTTGAAAAGGCTCGGAGAAGACTTGAAAATGCTTGATTAGTGATTTTTGAAAAGTCTTAGAGAAGACATGAAAAAGCTCGAAGAAGACTTGAAAAGGCTCGGAGAAGACTTGAAAATGCTCGATTAGTTATTTTTTAAAAGTCTCGGAGAAGACTTGAAAAGACTCGATTAGTGATTTTGAAAAATCTCGGAGATGATATGAAAAGGCTCAGACAAGACATGAAAAAGCTCGGAGAAGACTTCAAAAGGCTCGATTACTGATTTTTGAAAAGGCTCGGACAAGACATGAAAAGACTCGGACAAGACATTAAAAGGCTCGATTAGTGATTTTTAAAAAGACTCGGAAAAAGGTGACAAAGTCTCGGAGATCCACAATTGTCACAATAAAAATGTGAACAAATGAAAAGAAGTATTTGCAAGAAATATTACCTTGTTGTAATGAAGCACGTCCAGTTGTTTGGATCTTGAACTTCTATTTTATTGAGAGAGAGAGAGAGAGAGAGAGAGAGAGAGAGACTAACTCAGTTATCGTTTTTGTTAGAAGTGTGGAGAGAGAACCAGATAAACAGAATAACATAAATGATTATCTAAGGGCAATTTTGGCAATTCACCATAATAAATGTCTTTTAAACTTAAGTTATTAAACCGGTCATAAAGTCACCAAATGAGTTGGAAAAGGTGATACTTTCCACCATTTCCACGATTATGACAAGCTTGATCGTTGAAGGCATTAGGCATATTTTTGTTAATTATAGTGACGACGTCGAGCAGTTTACAGCTGCATATTATTTAATTTGATGATACGTACGTACGTGCTTCAACAAATGCCTTTAAAACTAAGTTTTGACGAATAATTTCTTAAGAAAGTTCAAATGGATCGAATATATAGAGATGTTATATTGATATGGCTATGCATATAACTTACTTTACTAACCTAATTAATGAATCCTTATCTAGTGTGAGAGAATTATGTACGTTTTTTTAATTTTATGTGGAATCAATTACATAATATATTCCACAACGTTATATAATCATTATATAATATTGTAGAATCGAATCATGTACAGAAAAACGTACCGTACTTCATGTTTTTTACCTATTAATATTGCTAAATGAGTTTATTTAATATATATATATATATATATCCATATATATTGTGGTTCTCTGATAAGGATGTTCAATCACAGCCACACATTCATATTGGGTGTAAGTATTTATTTTTGTGGAGCTGTGGGCTTATTGAAATGTATGACTGTGGTTGAACGTCCTAAAATTATAAAAGTCATGACCGTCATAATTAGAGAAGTATTATATATATATAAGTATTATATATATATATATATATATATATACATTCTTTCTATTGTCAGTTCGAATATATGGGCCGTTGGATTTTAAAGATGCTTTGACAAGTGCATGCAGTCAAGTCAAAGCATTTAAATCCAATGACCCACATGTAAGGAACTGATATATTTTATATTTATATCAGTTCGAACTGACAATAGAATATATATATATATATATTGCTCAATCAGAAAGATAAGCATAAATGTGACGATGTGAACCAATAAGACACATAGTTTGAACGATAAACATTTAGATGCAGTTATGGAAATGTATTTAAGTCTTCTGTCGGTCTTTACCATTAAGCCACATTTTATGGTGATACACATACTAACATTTTAAATCATGTTTGAAAGTAGATATATTTATTTAGTGTTTAAATAAACAAAATATGTACATTTAAACAACCAAATTGAAAAAAGAAAAAAAAAAAAAAAATCTATTGTTAGGCCCTTCCACTTCTCACTGTCATTACTTCTATCACGTATATGCTCCAAATATTGGGTCTAAATCACATATTAAGAACGTATAAGTTGCTGTCCATCAAAGCCTTGAAGTTGATAAATGAATTATTATTCTTGGAGTAGAAAAGTCTACCCATCTGTATCAACTATTAAATTAGAATGTTACATTGCATGAGATAACTGGTGGGAACTCAGCTATAATAAAGTAGTTCTCTCCTATGAACGTTTTATTTCAGGATTATTGGTTTTGTAAAGTTACAAACCAGATGTTTAGCCTTGTAATGATAAAAACTAGGTTTGTAAAGTTACAAAACTAAATGTCTTTATATATATATATATATATATATATTTGAAACTTCCGTATTGTAGAATTAATAATTAACGTGATCTTAAAAAAATCGTATTATATATATATAGTAATTCTCTCATAATCGATCTCTTATTTTAATAAAAAGTAAGGACCTTTATGAAATCTATCGATTTGATCTAAATTTTTTTGTGAATGATAAGTTCAATGAAATCTACTTGTAAACCAAATTTGAAAATTTTTCAACCACTACAACTATTTTTTTCCGATTTTATTAAATATGAAGCATCAGAAAAAGGGTAAAAAATAGGAAAATTGAAAACAATTAGTTGTAGTGGTTGAAAAAATTTCAAATTTGATTTAGGAGTATATTTCATTAAATTTATCATCCACAAAAAAATTCATATCAAAATTCATTCAAATCGATGAATTTTATGGAAGTCCTTACTTTGTGTTAAAATAAGGAATTCCTTATGAGAGTATATATATATATAGGAGAATGATCGAGGGACACAATTTTTGATACAATTTTTAACATGATTTTGTATCCTTTAGATTTACAACATTTTAATGGTTTTGATTAAAACAAGTGTCCCTTATTTAATTTTTATATTTTCTTTCATTTCTAATTTTTTTTCCTTTTTAATTAATTTCCTGATTTTTTTTAATTCTCTCTTTTCCTAATATTAAACTTGATGCATGAAAATATTTAATGAACAAGAAAAAAATCCCTAAAAAAATGTTACTACACCATGACAATCCAACATTCCACAAGCAAGTGCCGCATTGGGGTTTGTCAAGTACTTGCATGTTGGATCGAGATATTCTCAATCGAATGATATACTAGAATAACTTTTTATTCTTATATCATTCAACCATTGCTTATTTTAGTCAGGATTTTAATTAACCATTTAATTAAATCATTATGAGTGTAACTCATCATTTCAGATCTCATAAACTTAACTTTAGAGTTGCTGCCTTGGGGTCGGTTAATCCCAAAACACATCCAGAAATCTTATCCGTTAGGAAGTCAACCTTAGTATTGACTCATGTGGACATCTTCCTTAGGGAGGACGAAAACAAAGCCATCTCGAGGCCCAACTTGAATCTCACGGTGTTGAACTAACGATGGAGACTGCAGGATATAATATCACATATCCCTCTCCCACTCACTAATTTATGGTTAGAGTTTTTTAATTACTATGAGTATAGAAACTCAGTGACCCTAGATTAACTTAAATATATAACGGCTAAGAAGAATCTAAGTTTATAGGTTATGTTACTAGAATCTCATCCTATTAACATTTAATAATAAATTGAATTTTTAACTAAAAAAAAAAACTAATTTATTATTGGAATTCTAAACTATGTAAACTATTTAAATAGAATAGAATTAAATATGAAAATTACTAAGTTTTAACTATTAAAACTAAAAACACATTATTCGGTCCAATTATTATTAAGGCCTTAATCAAATTAATCATAATAATGTATTTGGCCCTACTAATCTAACTAATTAAACCCTTTAATAAAAAGATTAGTAATTAATGAGAATTACCAAGTTTTTACACCTAAAAACTAATCTCATTATTAATAGCCAATTATGTGAAATTTCATATTTTAATCTCATTAAAATTAAAACACATAAATCATGGCAATTATGTATGAATGATACGTTTTAATGCAAGTGTAGGCACACCTAATATGGCATTCTTATGTATGACAATGCTTAAAAAAAAATTAAATCATCTCATGACTTCAAAAATAAAGTATACATGAGTTGACCAAGTACGATAGATTATCTAACTTAAACAATTCTAATTACAAAAATAATTCAAGGCATTCCTTGGTCTTCTTGTAAACCCATTGTCTTCATTATTCTTCATGTCCACTTATTTACATCTTTGGGCTTCCAATCAAGTCCAACTTGATTTATGTCAAGTGATCCATCTCATGGATTGAACCCTAAGGCCCATCACTTAATTCCAGTAGAATATATACCGCCCACGAAGCCCACAAGATGACCTTTTCGCAAGCCTCAAGGCCGCACACGCGCAAAGATGCACGCAGTAGCCTCGGATGCGTCAAGGTTGTCCATTTGGCTTCTAATGGGATGTCATCACATGTACTAAGGTCCAAATGTTACCCTAAGTCCCTAACACATTATCAAAGTCCACGTACGGCCCAAAACAGCCCTTGCGCTTGCGAACTCGCAGCTGCAGCGACGACAGCCACTCACACACCAGATGTGCACAACTTGCCATGCGTGGCTGCTGTTTGCACGCTAAGGGTAGCTTTTTTTTTTTTCCCTTTGAATCCTTTCGAACATCACCGTCTTCTTCACAACTTACATAAAAAATAATAATAATAATAAATAAATAAAATAAATTAAAAAAAATTAATATAAACATACAAAATATATGTTAAGAACAACCATAAAATTCCACTTTCTTGATTACATAGATGAACAAAAAAAATTAAACCTATAACCCATTGGACCATACAATTAACTATGACCATGTTTATATATATAACAATCATACAAGCCTAGATTGTGCCTACACATATCATACATAACAGGATCAAAAAGAAACAACTTAAGTTTTTCCGTGTATATTCAAAACCATTGGCTTTAGGGATGGCAATTAAACCCAAACTCCTAGGATCCGCCCAAACCCAACCTGCTTAAAGAGGGTTTGGGTTGGGATAAGTGTAACCGTGGACGGGTTTGGGTTTAAAAATTGTATCCGTCATGGGTTTGGGTTCGGGTATGGATTTGACAAAAAATCAATACTCGAACCCGCGTACCAGCGAATAATAAAAATGATATAATATTTTATTATTTAAAATATTATAAATTTAAACTCCAATAAAATTTTTTTAATCATATAGAGAATAAAATGTAAACATTTCAATATATTAAGTGTTTTTATTCTTTAAAATTATAATATTTTATATATTTAAATAATATAGAAATAATTTTCAAAAAAAAAAAAATCGGCGGGTTCGCAGGTTTTACCCGTGGACCCGCTTGTTTCACGGGTTCATTGGCGAGTTTGGGTGTCCCCCAAACCCTTATGTAAAACCCGAACCCGAATCTATTTATTTTCGCGGGTTCTCAAGCGGGTTTGGTAGACACAAAATTTCACGGGTTTGGGTTTGGATTTTGCCAAACCCACCTCATTGCCATTCCTAATTGGCTCTGATATCAATTGTAGGAAAATTTTGGGTTTTGATTAAAATAGCAGCGGAACGTAAATAGGGTTTCAAAAAAATTTCCTTTAGAAAACTTATTTCTTGAACCGGATTTTGAATATACAAATTTCACGGGTTTGGGGTTGGATTTTGCCAAACCCGCCCCATTGCCATTCCTAATTGGCTCTGATATCAATTGTAGGAAAATTTTGGGTTTTGATTAAAATAGCAGCGGAACGTAAATAGGGTTTCAAAATAATTTCTTTTAGAAAACTTATTTCGTGAACCAGATTTTGAATATACACGTTCATTAAAAAAAAATATAAAATAAAAATACTTAAAGCATACCCGATTGTTTTCTTGAAGATTTGATCTTGATTTCACCACTAAACCTTTCGAACTATGACCCGTGGTCTAATAACTTATGTGCAGGCACGTCACGGATGCAGACAAGACTAGATGGAGGTTTACAGAAATCAAGAAGACAACACTTTTGCCTTCTCCTTCAATTCGGTCGACCCCTACAAGAGAAACAGAAAAAAAAAATTTCTTTTTCTTTTTGCCTTTGCTGCATCCTCTCTTTTCTGTATTAGGTTTTTGATTGTCTTTTGTTTCTTGATAAGTATATCTTATATACTAGGATCTTATAGTTTAATTGACCAAGTCAAAATATGATTCTAAATTTTATTTTAATTCGGTCACCACTAGGACTTGAACCTGTGATCTCTAGGATTTAAAATAATCTTTATTATTTTTAATCCTTTTGTATTAGTCATGGTTCGAACCTATAACCTCCTATTAATAATTAAATGATTAATAATTCTCAATTATTAATATAATTCAATTATTAATACACTAATCAAATAATCATATTATTTAATTAGTTCTTTAAATTTATTTGTATCACTTTCGTAACACAATTAATTTAGACTATCTAATTAATTAACCGTGACTCTTGTTACCAATAACCATAAAAGGCTAGCAAGGGGACCTAATGGGCCCACATTTTTTAGTTCCAATAATACTTAGAAATATTAATTAAACTCTTTAATTAATATTCTATGATTATTAATTTCGGAGTTACTTCACTAAAAACCCGAAGCTGTACTCTCGAAACTGCAGACATATTACATAGACTGAAATCTCAGTGTCCATCGATATAGCTATTACATATGGTATGATCATCCACGAGTAGTTCATAATTAGATCTATGTCATAAAGTCCGTTATACCTCTCAAATTATATCTTTTCCTTTAAGTACCATTGATTATCTAATGAACAATTATATCATATCTTCCATTACAGAAGAAGGAGAGCGCTTTTAATTGTTAAAATCCTGAATCAACCCTTAAGGGAACTACTCTTCTATTTTTCGCAAGAATGAGTGTATTCCTTTATTGTGTTCAAACCTTCCCAGCCACAAGCTAAACTGTGACTCTAAGATACAGAGTTATTGATTGTGAATGTTACTCCAATCTCACTCATGGTATGTCAAAAACCACAATCCAACCTGAAGGAGTCAGTAAAACACCCAGAATTAAGATCACTCATATACAACCATCATTTATCGATATATATGAATCTATGCATTTAACAAATCTTGGAGAGAGATTCATATAGATCGTGGCCCTGTCCTATATGACTTTATCACATAAGGTGCTTCGATTCTCATGTCACTACATGAGTAGTCTAGGATAAGACTACCGTACATTACAGAATGAACTGCAGTTGTAGATTAACCACAAACAAAATACCTAGTTTTATTTGCTATATACGGACTCTTTAGATTGTACGCCTCAAACTGAATCCTTCTATATATGACAGACATATACTCGGTTTGAGATTACATCCAAAAATCTCAAATATTTTGTACATTTGATATAAGCGAATGAATGTCAATAAATCAATGTCTTTTATTCATGTTTTTATAACATTTACATATTACAAGTTTTAGGACATAAATCTCAACAGTTATGTCTTATTAATATAGCATATCGTGTGTTGTGTCTGTCCCTAGTCACGACTGGTACCAGCACCCCTGGGAATCGGTGATGGCTTGCTGTTGGCATAGCGTGGTCTAGATAAGTCAGAGATCCTGCTCCCTGCAGTCCTCCGCTTCTATCCTAGTACCTCTACCGCAATAGAACTGCAACCCGGCTGTCCTAGCCACGCCATGGCCCTTCCGACCATGGAGCACCACTCCGTCCAATCTAAGAGTTTTCTAGGAAATCCTTAACCGATTTTCAGGATAACATTATTAAAAAAATAAATTCTTTCTCCTAAATCAATAGATTAAAAATTATGTATTAAACTCTCTCACATAAATATCTTATTACCATATTAAACACTCTCTCCTAATTACTCTCTCTCTCTCTCTCTCTCCATTTTTTTTTATAAAAAAATATTTTATCTCCATACTTTCTCAGTCAATCTCTAATTCATATTTAAAGTAAAAATAAACTTTTATATATATAGTCATTCTTCTGCCAGTTCGACCTGATATAAAATACATCAATGCATTGCATGTGGGCTATAGATTATGGAGAAACACTGACAAGTGTATGCAAACCAAGTCAAAGCACTTGAATCTAATGATCCACATTCAAAGCACTGATGTATTCTATATCAGGTCGAACTGACAAGAGAAAGATTTTATATACATATATATTAAAAAGTCAATACAGATACTTTTTCAAAAAAAATATATATATATAGATATATAAAAACTTGATTTGTTGCAACTATATTCGATTAAACTCATAATTTCTAAGACTAATGAAATAATTAAAGTTCTTTAGGCAATCACATACTTTATACCTACAAAAGTAACAAAAATACATTTTCATATTTCGATTTTTTTTTTTTTTTTGGAAATATAGGGTACTTGTTTTTTTTTTGTTTTTTTATTTTTAATATATACATATATACATATATACGATTCAAACAAATCAAGTTTATTTGTAAGTTTTTTTTTTCTTAACTGTTAGGGTCAGTTTGGTATTGCTGTAACTTTTATAATAATCACTGTTAGTTGTGCTGAAGGAATAGCTGTAAAGTTAATTAGCAGATGTTTGGTTAATTGTATTTTTAAAACTACTGTATAGCTCAAAAGCAATATACATATATTTGGTAATTTTATTATAAAAGTATGAGATTAATTACAATGACTAAAATAGAAATGAGTTTAAGATCCTGTTTCATTTTTTTTTTTATTAATTATATATATTAAATCAATATTTAAGTAGATTATTTAAATTGGAAAAAATAAAATCCAAAAGAACAATTAAAATATTTTTAATAGATTTTATAAATCAAATCAATATTTAAATAGAATATTTAATTTTGAGATGAAATAAAATATATAAATGATTTTAATTTGATTTCATAAGGATAATGGTATTTTAAAACATGCATTAAATGCTAGAATAGATTATTCCATAATCACTTTTAAAAAGTAACCCCCTACCTACTTCCCAAAATCACCGTCAAAACTTGTCAAATTATCAATTAATCACTTTTGGAAGTTTTACCAAACATCATTTTATATTAAAATTATGAAATAATCTGATTTTAACTTTTCAAAAGCAATATCAAACTTGCCCTTACTCTTTCTTAAGAAAGAATAAAGATAGAAAATTAGAGATATTTATCTGAGGAGATAGAGTTTAATATGGTAATTAAAAATTTTGTAGAGTGTTTAATATATAATATTTAATCAAATGATTTAGGAGAGATAATTTCTTTTTTTAATAATTTAGTTCAAAAAAGATACTTCTCAGATGAATTCAAAGGTTATGATGGTTTGTCCTAACTTTTATTAAAATATAACGGAGTGTTTTTAGAAAAAAATAATAATAATAATAAATTAAGTGTCTTTAAAATAGAAGTGCAAAAAAAAAGGATAATTTTGGAACAAAATAAAGTGTCTTTAAAATTTTTTAAAATTTAAATTTTGAAAATGAATTGTCTTTAAAAAAGAAGTGTAAAAAGAAAAAATTGAATTGTCAAAACAAACTAGGTATGGAAAAATTCCCCGCGGGGACCCGCACTTTTGGGGTGAGGATGTGTTTCAATTTAGTGGGGATGAGGCAAGGATAGAGATAGATAATTTAATCCGCAATAGATATGAGGCGAGGATAAGTTTTATACTCCCTCACCACCCCACCCCCCGTGTCTTGCCCCGTTAAAAATAATACTTAATTAAATTGCGTAATTTAAATAAATATATCTAAATATATAAATACATTAACCCTAACTTTACATCTCGTTACTTAACATAAAGTGACAAAACAAAGTACTATTAAAAAAACTATAGCCGTTAACTTCAACTCTAAGTCTCTAATCCTCAAATAACTCGAAGTTCACCGTTCAAGTTTCAACCTCAAACACAAGAGGACATACAGTAAGCTTCTTTCTGAAATGACTTTTAAAATTAAAAGTTTAATAACAACAGTTTTTTTTTTTTTTCAAGTTTATTACTTTAATAATTCTTAACTCTTGAATTAAATTTAATTCGTTAATCACTACTTCAGGTAGACACAAATATGTCTACAGATACACTAGAAAATGAAGACCCAATAGTACTGGTGTTATCAACAGAAAATTGTGTAAACATACAAAAATAACATGGGGTGGAAACAAACTAAAGAATAGAAAACTAGAGAAATAAATGCAACTACTAAATGATTAGCGTTACGATTTTCTAACATTTTGACTTTATACTTTATGTTTATAATTTAAAATGATTAAATTTACTTGTGAGAATTATATTTGTGGGATGTTTTTTAATAGTTTCTTAGAGTTATTTATTACTTTATATATTATATCATATTCAGTGGTTATATATTTATTATTTAAATAATTAAAAAAAATTATAAATGGAGTAAATGGGTAGGGATGGGGAAAGTATTCCCCGTTGTACCTCACTCTACCCCAACCCGCTCCACCTATGGTAGGATTTTATAAGAAAATGGGTTATCAAAAAATAAATAGGGTGGGGTGCGGGGAAAGCCACCCCTGCCTCGAACCCAACCCGATCCACCTATGGTAGGATTTTATAAGAAAATGGGTTATCAAAAAATAAATAGGGTGGGGTGCGGGGAAAGTCACCCCTGCCTCGAACCCACCTCATTATCATCCCTAAAAGAAACTCTTTTTTTTTTTTTAATTTGTAGGCTGCATCCTAGTCTAGTCCAAACAAAGATTCACCTATGAGGAAAACTAACAATTGACCCTATCGGTGTTAGATTAAAAATATATAGTCAAATATACGAGTTCAGCTACTGTCATGATTGTATTATTGCTAGATCAATTTCTAGACTTAGATTTCAAGATGTATAAAAATTAATGATTTTATAAAAAATAATAAAAACAAAGGAAACTAACTGTTCATTAACAATACGTTTGCTGCATTGTAGCAAAACTCCGAACATAAACTTGGAATAAGAAGATAACAACGAACTGGACCTCCACGTTGGGCTCGGCCCACCAGCTTAATATTCACTAAACGGGGCTTCAAAGCAAACTACAGAAGCTCTCGGCGTCTGTGACAGTGTGAGAGAATGAAGAAGGCGTTGAGAGTTTACGGTGCCGTTCAGAGGCTGGTCCGACGTCTACCAAAAGACTCGAGACCTTACTACGCCAAGTACGTGCGCGAGAATTTCGTCAACTATAGAGAAGTCGACGCCAACGACGCCAAAGCGCTTGATGAGCTCTTCAACAGATCCTACAATCACTCCATCTGGGTCCTCAACAAGGTGCTCCAAATGTCTACATTTGTTTTACACCATTTTTGTGTTAACATGTGTTATTTGGACTTGTTTGATGACCCTTTGTGGTTCTCTTGTGAATTATGAATGCAGTATTCGGTTGATGAATCGGCAGCAGATAAGTTGAAGAAGATTTGTTGCGGTTAAAGCATGTCTTCAAGGTGTTTGTTTTTATGCCCGAACCAGTAGTGGAAGGCTTGCATTTCTTTTTTATTTTTAGTTTGCTTTGTAAAATATGATCTTTCATTGAATTGGTGGCTACGGATCGTGTATTCAAATAAGAGTTATGGTGGAACTTGCCATGCTTTGTATTCACTCTTATCATTGCACGAATACTAGTAATATAAAATATATACTTTTGTGTATTTTCTTTGTTGTGTCAATTTAGATGATTGATGCTGATGTAGTGAGGCTTGATATGAGTATATGACATTCTTGTGAACTGTTGCCAAGGATGGCATAATTAGTGAAGTTCCATCTTGCCTCTTTTTTTTTTTTTTTTTTTTTTTCTGGGAACAGAGAGTCGACTAAAACTTTGTCAGATGGGGTCATGTGGACAGTATTGGTTACATCTACGATATTTCATTGTATCGAAAATATATGGTTCCGTCTGTGTTAACAAATAACTAATTATTAAACCCGTACTTTAGATATAGTTATATACACAGTTTGCCTTTTCCGAGTAATTTGATACTCAAATGGGGAGAGTTGGAGGTGGGTGTGGCTGGTTACATATGGAGGACCACATTTAGACAGTAGTGATTGATTGTATGTATTGAATGCGGAAACTAGAGAATAGGCCGTTGATTTTACCTTATCTTTTTAGTAAATGGGTCACATTGGGTAGTTTGGGTCATTAGACTCAGTAATTTGACCAACATAACTACTTGACGAATTTCTCCGGGCCACCTAATGTTTGTCGTTTAGTTTCATGCTATTGAGCCTGAATTTTGGTCATTTTGAAAGAGAGAGAGAATTTTTAAGAGAAGACAGAGGACAACATTGATGGTTTTTGGGATTCAACACGTGTCTTAGCTTCTTCATGGGATTCTATCCCAAAATAATTTGAGGACAATTCCTAACCCTGGAATAGATAAGATGGACATGTATCCTAACCCTTGAATGCTCTGGGATATGTTGATCTATATTAAATTTTATAAAGTACTGTTATTAATCAGTTGCTCTATTGTTACAAGTTAAAATGTTGGAGTCATTGCTATTCTTGAAAGGTTCTGCAATTGCTTATGTTTTGTGGATAGCTTGTCAACTTTCTCCTGATTCCCCACCACCACCCTCCCATTTTATTCTCCAAGGTATGGGTTGAGTGGTTAGACATTGGGCGCAAGAATATTACATCCCTCAAGTTTTTTGACTATCAAGATTGTAAGTCTCTTGCGAGCATCGTGAACAGGGAAGGTTTTTAAGATTTCTAAATTTTAAGTATGAAAAAGAAAACAAGTTTATCATTTTGTCTCATCTGATATCTGAAAATCAGTCCATAAATTTAAAATTCTTTTGCTATATACTTGATCAGTATTATTCCTTTCTGGACTCGATTGTAAGACCTATCTTTCTCTCTTGACTGGAAACAATATAGGCTTGGTGAATTATTCATTGTTAAGTTTTCATCATGTTCTTTTACTTTCATTTGAAATGGAACTGTTGTTTGATTTTGTATCATTGGTGGAGCCGTTAAGTTATGATACTTTTATTGCAATTTGAAGCTCTATACCATTGCTGATAAGCATTTGCTGTAATGAAATGATGTTGTTCAAATTTAAGTCTCCAAGTGGAGTTGTGTGTGACTTCCTTTCGAATTGCAGATCAGTTGTTTTTAATTGTCAGTTCCTTCAGCAGGGTGTCTCAGGTGAAATTTCTGTTGTAAATACAATGCAATATGGCTGGTATGTGGACAGGCCGATAGTTCACTTTGAGATCAATTACGAAGACTTCAAAACTGCACGGCCATGCAGTTTCCTGAGATTGTGATCTCAAGCCTCCCTCAGAAGTGAAATTGCTACTCAGTCTGAGGCTGGAAACAGAGAAACACTTCATTACTGCGAGGGTTTGAAGTTTGAGGGGGGAGCAGGGAGCTGGTGTTATAACTGGTTCCGAAGTATAGATGAAACTCCTATGAGTATGTACAACAACAGCCTAGCTTGCGAAAATTCAGGTAACTTTTTTCCCTCGGATCACTGTTATATATATTTGTAGAAGGAGGAACTCAAGTTTCAATAACTAAATTTGATTAAGAAGTATGGAGAATGAATCAAAATCATCGGATGAAGTTTTATATTTAACATGTTCAATAAGTATTATAATATCAGTTATGATCATACTGAAATATATAGGATGGAATTAAGACGACCATTAACTCTTTATTTTTGTACATGTATAAATTTTCATATTTTTTAAATTTTACATAAAAAAAAAATGCTAAATATTTTCATATCCTTTAAAATAATGAACTTAATGTTGTACATGCATAATACGTATGAACATATAAGGACATAAGGTAGTTAAAAGAAATAGTTTATATTATTATTATTATTTGTTTGAAATATTACTGTAATTCAAGATTTAGGAAAGAGGAAACGACTCCAACCCACGACCGAAGGTAAAAACAACTAAACCAACCTCATCTTATGAAATAAAAAAAAATTAAAAAAAAAAAGTTATTAGATAATTCATTTTTTTTATATATATATATATTGTCTTATTTAAATTATTTGATTGAAATTAATGAATATCAATCATCATATATTCTACACAATTGTGACCCATTTATAATTCATTTTTACTTCTAGTGTGGGGTTACTTTGACTTAAAATCTTAATTAAATCTAGACTTCAATACCGACACCAAAACTACATGAGATGAGAGGGTCTACTAGTCCTGTTAAATCTTGTAAACAGTAAACACCATATTTCGAACCAATAAGTCAATAACATTTATTTTGGAGGTACTACTTGAAATGACGACTCCAACATGAAACAGTACGTTTTTATTTTTTAACAACGAGCTATGTTGACAAATATGGTGATTTTCGAATTCCTGATTGGATTGCTTTCTTAGTGTGGCATTTTTTTGTTTCAAAAAAGTCAAGAGGAAGTGTTTATTCATTTAAAGAAAATGGGAAGGGGCATTGATCTCTAGTTAAGGGCGAGCAAAAATGAATTATCTTTTTAATTGATAACTTGTTTTAATTAATAAATCATTATTTTTTTAAGAAAATCATTATTATTATTATTATTATTATTATTATTATTATTATTATTATTTTATAACCTTTAATTTTCAGGCTAATATGGAATGCTCTTCTTCGTATGGACACTCAGCATTATGGGATGCGGCGAATTTAAGGTTGCATTTGGTTGTTGGTATTGTTTTTAATATATATATATATATATATATACACGGTCCCGTTCCTATCAGGGCATCCTTATATAACTTTATTAGGATATTGAATATGAGTCATTCATTTATAAAAGTGATTTGACAAGTGCAATCATACCAAATCAAAGTATATAAAACGAGTGATTCACATTTAATGTCCTTATATAATTCTATCAGGGCATCCTCATAGGAAAATTTCCGTATACATATATATATTGAGAAATTTAATATGGTGTCTTTCAAAATAAAAACTATATTTTAAAACAGTAATGTTATACATCCCATCTCAAATTCTACTTTTTTTATCCCACTACATGTGGCATGTGGGGTGTCAAATGGTGAGTGGATACAAAGGGTAGGTGATATAAATCACCATTAATGTATATCCACTCACAATTTGACATCTCACATGCCACATGTAGTGAGATGAAAAATGTGAGATTTTAGGTGGAACGTTTAGTATTATTGTTAAAATTCAATAATGCAAACATCCCACCTTTTTTATCTCACTACATGTGGTATTTGAGGTGTCAAATGATGAATGGATACACATTAATGATGATTTATTTTCACCTACCCCATGTATCCACTCACCATTTGATATCTCACATGCCACATGTAGAGGGATGAAAAAGATGGGATTTTAGATGAGATGTGTAGCATTACTGGTTAAAATTACAAACTCTTTTGAGAGTGCTTTAAAAAAATAGTTTTTCTTTTTCTTTTTTCTTAAAAAATAAAAAATAAAAAACTGAAATCGAAATAAATGTGTTTACCTTATTTCATATAAAAATTTAAAAAAATTAAAATAAAAAAAAAATTAAAAAATTAAAAACTTGCGTGATTGTATGTTGTTGTATTGTTTTTTCTACATGACAATTTTTTTTTTAAATATCTTTTTTTTATGATAATATTTATTAATTCGAGATCAGATATTTTTTTTAAAGCTTTCGCTATTTATAGGATCCGAGCTACTAACCTGTAAATCATTTATCCAAATCTCAAACTCGCTTACCTACCGGCTGAGTTATGCTCGGTTGACTTTTTTTAATATCAGAATTTCACTTAAAGTTTTACTTGCTAACATAAAAATCTACGATTTCTGCGTTACTATACAGTATACACTAATTTTTGGGATGCTGCCATAGCTGGAGCCTATAAGATCATTTATCACGAGCCTTCTTATTTGGTCAACACGTCAGGTCAGAAATACATGAATACATGATCATGTGCGACGGGGACCCACAAACAATCTCACCTTCTTTAATGGGTTGCCACATCAGCCAGTTACATTTTCTCCTACCAAAACCAGAAGCTCTCTCTCTCTTATGTGGGTCCCACCAAAATAAATACCAGCCCTCCGATTATCAAGCGTGGGGCCCTCCTGATTTGTTGATTCAGCAGGAACTCATTTCAAGTAACAACAAATGTGAACTGACTCAGTGAGTAAGTGACTATGGGAAAGTGAACAAAAGAAAAAAAAAAAAACAAAAACCAAACCGGTTACAAGGGAAGCAAAGCAAAAGACACAATGCTTTGGAGAGCGAAACCACGGTTTTCTCGGGCCAGGTGGCGTTTGACTGAAATAGACGAAAACCAAAGCCAAAGAGCCAACCTTGAAAAGATCGTACACCTTCTCTCTCCCTTCTAACGGCTGCTCTTAAGTCTTAACTACACACACCATTTACACACTATCACACGTACTAGAGAAAAGAAAAGAACATCTCTCTCTCTCTCTCTATACTGTCACATTCACATCTCTAATTTAAAAGGCCAAACAAGCTTTGAATAAAAGTTTCATTTTTTCTTTTTGGGTTTTTGTTGATCTGGGGTCTGGTTTCTTTAATGGCGGATAATGGTGGTGGATTTGATCATGAGGAGGAGGGGGACCATGAACAACCCAGTTTTTCTCAGCTGTTGTTCTCTGATGATGATGCTGTTCTGGGTCTTGATTTGGACTATCATCATCAACATCAACATCAGACATTTAATAACAACAACAACAACAAGACCTTTTCTTCTTCCTCTGATTCCTGTTTTTCAGGTCATGGAAAGCCTCCCAAAATGCTCTGTTTTGGTGACTATAATAATCAGAGTAGTGATGGTGAATTAGTAGTGTTTGGTGAAACAACAACTGCTACAACTACCGCTACTTATTCTAAAAGCACTCCTCAGAAATCTGGTGTCACTGCTTGTAGTGATTCCTCTTCAGCTTCTTCTGGCAATAACAGTATTGCAATTGCAAACACTCCCTCTAAATATAATGTGAGTTTTTATTAATTTTAAAGCTTTCTTTGGGTTTGTCTTGACATATAAGAATAACAAATTTTGTGTTGTATTTTTTGGTCTTTTAATTGTAGAAAAAGCGAAGTGGGTCTGGTAAAGAATCAGTTCAATGTTCAAACTCCATAACTACAACTCCAGCGGAAAATCAGAGAACAAGTAAGAAGACCAAAGCAGATAACACTTCATCAACTGGACATGCAAAGGTCTCACCATCACAATCACAAACCCAAAACATATTGCATGAATTCATAAATTTAATTCCCATTTACTGATTTTTTTTTTCTTTTTTGAAAAAAAAAAAAATTAACAGCCTAGAAAAGAAAAGCTTGGAGAACGAATCTCAACATTGCAGCAGCTTGTCTCACCATTTGGCAAGGTAAATTTTGCTTTATTTAATCTAAAAATTATATATATTTTTTGTATTAATTAAACATAATCTGGGTAAATGAAAATTATGTAGACTGATACAGCATCAGTGCTACATGAAGCGATGGGTTATATCAGGTTTCTGCAAGAACAGGTTCAGGTTCTGTGCTCTCCATACCTGCAACAACACCACAACCTACCTGTGAGTACCACCAATTCTTGCTTCTTTAGACTTTTTTTTTTTTTTTTTTTTTTTTGTGAAACCAGGAACTGCAAAAAATCATTTTTTGGTTTTGTTTTCTTTGTTTTTTTTTTT
Source organism: Acer negundo (assembly GCA_035582765.1). NCBI lineage: Eukaryota > Viridiplantae > Streptophyta > Magnoliopsida > Sapindales > Sapindaceae > Acer > Acer negundo. The sequence goes on along the minus strand of CM069236.1, from coordinate 7,283,163 downwards.
TTCACTGCTTCCATCTATTCACTTTTCTTTGTTTTTTTTTTTTTCACTGCTTCCATCTATTCACTGGATGGTCCACATGCATCCACATCAGCATCTATTGCTGTCGCTGATGTCCCCACCTTTGTTTGTGGACGGTTGAGATTCGATTTAGATAATCACTCACACTTGTGGATGTAAAAGGGAAAATCTCATGTGTGGTCATGTGTGGAACCGACTTCACTGACCATGGTAGTGTTGGCGGTGATAGTGACTCTCTAGTCAACATTCAACTGTGTTGTTATTGCTGTGAGAGTGTGAGGTGCCTTTGGGAGGAGAAAGATTCTCTAACCAGTAATAAAAAGTGCTTTTTCTAGAAAAAGCACTTTTTATGAAAGTTCTTATCAAAAAATATTTCTAATATATATAATGTCAATGAGTACTAACGTAGTGCTATTTGATATTTTGATCTTTATCGAAAAAGCCTATTTTCAATGTGTAAAAGCACTTTAGTTATATTTGTGTTTGTAGAAGGGTTTGTAATGTCGGCGCCATTACTGCGTTTGACTAAGGTGTAAAATGATGATTATAGGACGGCGGCGGAGAAGACGGAGGAGAAGAAGGGAAAAATGATCTGAGGAGCAGGGGGCTGTGTCTGGTCCCGGTGGCTTGCACCGTACACGTGGCGGAAAGCAACGGTGCTGATTTCTGGTCACCTGCTATGGTAAACAATGCCTCATCATCATTACAAGTACTAGCAAAGCAGCAGTAATGGAGTGCTGAATTTTCTGCAAAGTTTTTACTTTTGTAAATGGTTTTGGTGCCTTTTTTTTGTAACAGATTTAACAACTCTTGTAAGAAAGTGCCATGTAGTAAAAAGTAAAAAAAAAAAAAAAAAAAAAAAAGGAGGCTGAGAGCCTGAGAAAGTTCTTGTTTTTTGAAAAAAAAAAAAAAAAAAAAAAAAAAAAAAAGAGGGGTAAAATGGGTATGAATTTGTACCAGAGCATGGATTACCTGAAAATCTTTTGGACAAAACAACTACCAATGCAATTTTGAGAAGAGAGCTGGTTGCCTCCTCTTTAGTTTTTACTAGTACTGGCTCATCTTTTCTTGCATAATATAGATGTCAAACAGGTTCATAATTTTTATTTAGGTTTAGTTGGGTTTTTGGCTGGGCTTGGGCCTTAATTGATTACATCTGTTGCATTCTTTTGTTGAACTCGGCTATGGAGTTGCGGCTTAAATAGCCAAAAATACTCGGTTCGACCCAAGACTATGGATCGGGTTGTATACGGATCGGCAGGCCTTTTACGTATATTATCACGTTATGTGATTTTTTTTTTTTTTTTTTTTAAGTGTTATACTATTATATAAATTTAGGGTTTTTTTTGGAAAAGTGGGAGAACTTGAACGTGTAATCTTATGATGCAGGTGTGAGGCATTTTACCACCGACAAACCTCATTTTGTCTCCATGTTATGTGACATGAATAACCAATTACTTAATAGCGTAAATGTATTCAGTAAGATACAGTGGAACCTCCATAAATTAATCTTTTATAAATTAATATCTTTTCTAAATTAATAAAAAATCCTTGTTCCAACTCGGGCCAGTATAAAAAATTAATAAGCCTCTCTATCGTAATAATTAATAATTTCTTTTTGAAACCTAGTATAAAATTACGGTCATGACTGTCGTATAAATTAATAATTTCATAAAAGTATGAAATATATTACAAAATAATCAAAAACTATGAAAGTACTTCAAGATACTAGTTTGCACAAAGTCACCATATTTGATACTTTTGACTTCATCCTTTATCTTTTAAACTGTCCTTAAGAAATTATTGTGATCACCTTTTTGTTGTAGCCAAAAGGTTTCAACTAAATTTAGTATTTCAACAGCGTTGTAGAGATTTTATATACCTCATGACTATCATTGTTGTCATCATCTATCTCAACCACACTATCATTATTTTGTATTGTGATATCATTGATGATATCCTCTTCAGTTGGAGTGTAACAAAACTTTCTTAAACAAGAAATCTAGAAAAAATGAAACTTTCCCTAAAAAAGAAAACCGACTAAACAATGAATCCTGAAAATGAACCTTCCATAAATAAGAAAATCGACTTTCACACGTTTTCTAAAACAAAATAACATTTTATAAGGTAAAATCCTTTAAATTAATAAGTCCGCTAAATTAATATTCTTGTGAATTAATGGTGGGTCATAAGAATATTAATTTAGATGGGTCCTGTTATACTAGTTTAGGCATAAGCTTTTCTCTTATAAGACAAGGAATAAGAATTTTACAATCCATTGTATGTATGCACTTTGCATCTTCGGATAGAAATTAACTCGGCTTATTAAATCCCACAAAATAACTTACATATATTAAAAATAAAAAATAACAAAAACAAGGATAAAAAATATATATATTATAGTAGGTTTTACACTTTTATAATATCTCTAAAAGTAAAACCTACTTTACTCCTAGTAGTTTATCAATGGTTTGATATGGAAAACTAGAGAAAAATAAAAAGAAGCGATTTTTTTTTTTATTATTATTTTTTTTTTTTTACAGTATCTATCTATCCTCTAACTATACCAGGTATTTTTGAAGCTTTTTACCATTGATATCATTCGAGCTGTTGACTTAGGAGTTATTAGCCCAAGCTCCAAGTTCATCCATATATCAATTGAGCTACGTCATTTGAGACAAAATGAGCGAATTTTCTAAAATTTTAGGTACAATTCAGATTTTATCATTTGAGGATATATATATATATATATATATTTTTTTTTTTTCAGAAATAAAACACAGTAAAAAAAAAAATAGTTTTATCTTACGTAATAAAATACCCCGTTCGTTAATGTTTTATAAAAACGTTTTCTGGTTTTTGAAAATGAAAAACAGTGAAAACATTTTTGTCAGCCACACTTTTGAAAGAAAACAATGAAAACAGAAAACTAGTTTTTCACTCATGAACAGAAACCGTAAACAACATTTTGATGTTTTCAATGTTTTTCAATTTCGTTTTCAATTTTTTCTGGTTAGGCAAGTGACATATAAAACATATTAAATTGATTGTATTTATTTTTTTTATTAATAATAAATATATTTTTTAAAATTAATAAAATACATTTTTCATCATAATTTTTTTTTTAAATAGAAAAACTTAAAAAGACATCAATTAATTTGAACTTAATTTAAATTGATTTTATTTCTAATTAATTTAAATTAATTCAATTGTACAATTTACTCTTATAATATTTTTAAAACAATTACACTTAAATCATAATATAATATTATTACTTTATATATATATAATTTATATATACATATATATAAATAAATAATTGTATATATATAGAGAGAGAGTATCGTTTTCAATTATTGTTACTTATGAAATACAAAAACAATTTTTGTTGCCAAATAAAAATTGATAAAACGAAAAATGAAAACAATACCGAACATAACCTAAAATTCTCTATTAAAAATAATAATAATAACAATAATTTTTTGTGTTTTTAGAGTTAAAAGCTACTTCAATATTGGAACTTCGCCGCAAACACAAAATCCATGGCAAGGTAGATAAGGAAAGCCGTTGACTTCACTCCAACCATGTTTGAGAAGAAGAGAAAAGCCGCTGACTTCACTCCAGCCATGTTTGAGATTTTTATAGTTGCCTGAGATACCTTTCCTAAAAAAAAGAGAAAGCAAAACCATCAAAAATCATGAACTTCCGCCAAAGCGAACCATTCAACAACCCTAAATCTTTCAAACCAAAGTCACCCTTAAAGTCAAGTTTACAACAATGATTCTAAGCAATCTGGACCAACTTGATATCCTCACAAGAATTAGTTCACACAAAAATTATCAATTTGCAATAAATCACCCGCAGAAATGAAGAAGACCGCTTGTAAATCATGAAAGAGTGCACAGATTAACCCGTGATAACCGACTTGATTAGAGTAGCACGACCGGCTATGGAAAGGGCTTTACCCTTCCACTTAGCAAACTTAGACAAAATCTTATCCGTAATAGGCTGTAACACATGTTTCCTAGGCTTGCCCCAGAACAACATATGTATAAGTTAAATCTCACGAAAAAACTTATTTATATTAAAAATAAAAATTAATTTACATAAAAAATAACAAATAACAAAAACAAGGATAACAAAAGTTATAGTAGGTTTTATAATTTCTCTAAAAGTAAAACCTACATGGCTACATTACGATTTGTAGTTTATCATGGTTGAATAAGGGAAACTAGAGGAAAATAAAAAGGAACGAATTTTCTAAAATTTTAAATACAGTAATTCAGATTTTATCATTTGAGGATATATTTATTTTTTCAGAAATAAAACACAGTAAAAAAAAAAAAAATTCAGTTTTATCTTATATAATAAAATACTAAAATTCTGTATTCATAAAAAAAAAAAAAATTAAAAAAATTTAAAAAAAAAAAAAAAAAAAAAAAAAAGGAGAGAAAAATAAAATAATAATAAAAAAAGTTTTGTGTTTGAGAGTTAAAAGCTACTTCAATATTGGAACTTCGCCGCAAACACAAAAACCATGGCTGGGAAGATAAGGAAAGCCGCAGACTTCACTCCAGCCATGGCTGAGAAGAAGAGAAAAGCTGCAGAATCGACCAAAGACAGATCCAAATCCAACAACAAATCAAATAAACGCAACAAAACCCTCAGCGGCGGCGGCGGCGGCGACGACAAGAAGAGGAGGAAGACTGGCCCGCGCTTGCCTGCTCCGCTGCGAAAAGTGCTCGGAGACTCAAAACGCAGTACCGATTCTTTAAATGACAGCGATGAAGACATTAGCTCCGACGAGGCCAATGATTTCTACGAGTACGAGGAACCGCTGCCTCAGGAAGAGTCCGGGAAGAACCGCCGCTTCGACGTTGTCAAAAACTACTTGTTGGATCCGTCTGACCCAGTCGAGGAGGTTTGTGTTTCTCATGCTTTCAAAGTTTTGATTTTTTGTTAGTTGAATTGGTTTTGAAACAAATTCATTTGCCTCATAATACGTTTTAAGTATCACATTAATTGAATATTTGTAATCGTCCGATACCTAAGGTGTTGAATGTTTTGTACTATAAAATTGGCGCAATGTGGATTTCAGTTAGTGTTTCTAATTTCATAAGTTTGCCGGTAAATTAGTTGATGGAGATTTTTTTTTTTTAACTCTATAGTCGTAGCTTGGTAAATGTAAGGCGAGATTTAACATATATTTAAGTGAACAACATAAAACGGAAATTTGTCTTGATATTTTTAGTTTTGGATATTTATGTTTGAATAAGGCTTTGAACTTAACTATCTGTTATGAATCTGAGGTAGGTTATGGCTGATTAGAAAGATAAAGTAGTTGTCTATGTATCAAGGAAATCTCTTGGCATGTGTTTGTATATTTTTGTTTGCTTTTAATAACAAAAGGCTGTAAGGAAGTAATTGTGGCGGTGATTAAGGTAAATGCGTTCTTTATCGATTCCCTCATTTTTACATTCTGTAGTACAAGCGAGCTACATTTGGACCTCATAGTCTTGTTTGCATTGCAGAGTAGCTTCAACTAATATATGGCTGTTTTCTGATCAATATTCTCTATGTACTAGTCTTCATGTTTCTTTTACTTGTGTAGGATGAGAATGTGTCATCAGAAGATGATGACGACAAGGATGACTATGATGGGGTAAGTAGAATTGAAAAATCTCATGGTTGGAGGGGAAGGTCAGAGCAGCTCAGCGATGAGGTTGAAGATGATGAAAGGCACTTGAGGATGTTGCAAACAGTTAGTGGAATGCCGATTGAGGCTTTTGAAGGTACATCCTTTGGTGAATCTCTCTTCATTGTTCAGTGCAGGAAATCATTGAAATCAAGGAGTCATGAATGTTTTAGTATGGATTTTGCTTGTTTTATCAATAAACTACCAGACCATCTTTTTAATATAACCGAGAACCATTAGAATAGATAAGGGTGTTAGCACCCTTTATATGTAATCATAATAACCGTCTCACAATGTAGGTGAAACAGAGATATTTTCTATGTAATCCATCTCTTAGCTTTGTTTTCAGTTATCGCATAAAAATTATATGTATTCATGACTCATGAGTAATTTTTTTTTTATAATTTTATTTATAAACCAAAGTACTGTGCTTTTGTAGATTTACTGCATCTTCAATTTGCATTGATGAAAACTATCTTTTGTAGTTGGAAAACTTGTTGAATAGTTCTAGAGAGACTGTTTTGTTACTACGCAACTGGGAGTTAGTATTAACTTGATTAGAAGTCCTTTATCTTACTGCTTTTGGTATGACCTTAAATATATATCTTTCAGGAAAGAAGAAGAAGAAGAAGAAGAATGCAGTTATATCTGAGGCATATCCAGAGTCTGAATTCAATCCTAGTCGTGATGTTCTGAATGGCAACGGACAAATTTCCATTGAAGAACTGCTAGAACCTCTTCAAGGAAAACCTGGATATACTGAAATTAGAAAGCTAATACGTGAGGATAAAAACTCGACATCTATTCAAGCACCACTTCCAAGGGCAGAACGAGAAATGTTGGAGAGGAAGGCTGTGTATGAACAATCAAAGAAAGACATCACTAAGTGGGAACCTTTAGTCAAGATGAATAGAGAGGCACCTTCATTATTTTTTGATCAAGATACAAACTTGGGTTTTTCGACTGTTGGGGCAATAGCTTCTGGATTTGAACCAAGAACTGAGTTTGAGAAGAAAATGGCATTATTAGTCAATGATGACAAGGTTAAAGAAGCTCATAATGAAGATGGTTCCAAGCTTCTTGAATTAAACAAGGTATGTAGTTGATTGAGTTCATTGCTGATTACATTGGGTTGTTATACACAACTAATTCAAAATATACTAATTCTAATTATAGAGTTTGTTGTTAGACAATGCTTATCTCGAATTTGATTTTATTGCTTTCAATTATCTGCATGTCATTGTGACCAAACTGGCTCCTGCATGATGACGTCAAGGATATTTTCTTATGAAATGAAAATCGGAAACTTGATGTTATGGAAACAGAATTGTCATAACCAGACTAAAACTCAGTGTCAGCTGGGTTCTTATTTAGGCTTGTTTGTTGATTTCATGTGTGTCATGGAGTTTGTCCGTTTCCTTGGTACTGTTAGTTTACTGTGCTTGTCTGTAATTGCATCAAATCATAAAGCTTATTCATTTATTTATTTTTTAAAGTATGCATTTTTGTTTAGCATTTGTTGTTCTTAATGATGCTTGGCAGATTTCTGCTGAAGAATATTTGGAGGACCGGAATCATATAGCTAAAATGCGCAGCCTTCTTTTCCGTCATGAGATGAAGAGCAAACGTATAAAGAAGATTAAGTCAAAAACGTACCATCGTTTGTTAAAGAAAGATAGATTAAAATCAGGATCTGCGGAGATGATAATGGATCCAGAAGCAGCAAAAGAGGAGGCGAGAAAGCAAGAATTTAAACGAGCAGAGGTGATTGATGATCTTCAATGAATTTTTTTTTTGCTGATAGGAATGATCTTTGATGAGTTTTATCAATGTCCTTTCTGCTGAATATTTTTTCTCATGTGATACTCAAAATAAATAATAGCTACTGCATCTGTATTTTGTTTTTATTAAATGTGATGCAGGAACGTATGACTTTAAAGCACAAAAACAGTTCGAAGTGGGCGAAGCGCATTTTGCAGCGTGGTCTGGAGGCCCAAGATGAAGGGACTCGAGCAGCAATTAATGAACAACTCCACCAACATGCTCTTTTGACTAGAAAAATGAACACTATGAAGGATAGTAGCAGCAGTAGTGGCAGTGATGATAGTGATGAGGATGATATTGATGAAAACTCTGCTGGTTCTGACCTGGAAGAGGCATCAAAGTTGTTTGCAAAAGCGAAAGAGAAAACACTCAAAGTATTACAAGAAGATGACGAAGTGCCTACCTCGGGAGTGCTTTCTTTACCTTTTATGGTAATATCCACTCCATTTTTCGTAACTATAAACCAATTTGCATTTGAATTGTACTTATTTATTAACTTTTTATGTGCCCTGGGTAATTTTCTTTTGTGCAGGTGCGTGGATTGAAAAAAAGAAAGGAAGAAGCTGTTAAGGAAGCTAAGCTTGCTCTTCAAGAGTATGAATCATCATTGAAGGAGCTGGAGGCTACAGGTGGGGAAGAAAATGCCAAAGCAGGCATTACAAGTGGTAGAAGGGTCTTTGGTGCGGCTAAAAGAGATGTTCCAAAACCAAAACCAAGTAATAAGATTAAAACAGATAATTATTATCGAAATAGTGATAGTGAAGATGATTTGGATGAAAATATAGAAGTTGGAAATGGAATAAAAAATGATTTGCAGAAGGATGTTAATGTTGATTCTGGCTTTCTTAATGAAGATGCCGAGGTTCGTCGGGATTCTGTGTTTAAGGTAGTTGTTTTCTCATCCTTCAAAATTGCAGTGGAGTTTAATGTCATTTGCTGCATAAGCATGGGAATAATATTTTTTTGTGGTTCACAGAGTTTTGATGATGTCGTTAGGGACCCAGGGCCCAAGACATCGTATGATGTTTCTATTTTCGCATCAGGCACATGGAAAAAGGTTTAGTTTGCTTGCCATCCATAAGTTTGCTTTGTTTTTGCATGTGGAAGAACCAATGAATTTCGTGCTGATCACTTTGTGTATAATGAGCAGATGAAAAAGGGAAAGAGAGTGGATGCCAATATAAAGTCTACAGTAGTTGGTAAACCTGTATTGCAGAATCAAGAGGTGTATATCCCTTTTGTATTGTTTGTTTTGCTCTATTTTCTAAGCGATTAGCTGCCTCTTTTTATTTTTATTTGCTGTATTTATGGTCTTTTAAAACTGAAGGAACTGGATGAGGAATGTGACACCGATAGTGAAGGGCAGATGGTAGATGAAATTTTGTCTGCTGGTCCTAAACCATCTTATGAACTTCCTTCTCAAGAAGAGCTTGTTCGCCTTGCTTTTGCGGGGGATGATGTGGAGGATGATTTTGAGAAAGTTAAACAAGAGATTCTGAATGAGGAGATTCCTGAGCCAGAAAAGCCTAATCTACTCCCTGGTTGGGGACAATGGACCAATGTACAGCGAAAGAAAGGATTACCTTCTTGGATGCTGGAAGAGCATGAAATTGCAAAGAGGAAGAGGGAAGAGGCTCTTAAAAAGAGAAAGGATGCACATCTCAAACATGTCATTATATCTGAGAAGTTGGATAAAAAGGTTGGTGGTTTTCATTATATTGATAATGCACTCATAAAAGTTATATATATTATTCCCTTATGTTCTTGTTGCAGTGATAGATCTAATAGATTCACTCCAATTAGCAAAAGCATGATTCATGATTGTTTGCAACTGGAAAACTGAGCAAAATTTAATATAGGTGTTTCTCAAATAACAACATCCCACTAGTTTGGATCAAGTAATATGAACGAGATGGTGAAATAGATGATAAAAAAATTATAGTTGTCCTGTCCACCAAATTGAACTTTTATACGACTGATAAATGTTTCTGTTTTATAAAAGAGTTGAAGATGATGGCTTCTTAATTGTATTGGAGGAAATGTAAATGGTTTAGCTACCCTTTGTATTTGCGTTACTTATTATATTAAAAGAATTGTGTTATTACACATTGAGGTAGCAGTTACCATCTGTTTATTTTTTAGGTTAAAAAATAATGGCATTTTCTGCCTTGCTATCTCCTGTTGTGGTTGACCAGATCTTTGTGTTTGGATTTGGCAGGCTGAGAAATTACATACAAAAACTTTGCCTTACCCTTTCACATCTAAAGAAGTTTTTGAGCAGAGCATTCGCGTTCCTGTTGGACCGGAGTTCAACCCATCAACATCTGTTGGAGCTATGAATCAACCAGATGTGAGTGCATTATTACAATCCATTTATATTGTATAGAATGGATTTAATATCCCAAATATCCATCATCATATTTCTCACTTTGAATGTATTATATGCAGGTGGTGAAGAAATCTGGTATCATTATTAAACCAATCAAGTTTGAGGAGGTGAATGCTCATGACAAAACAGAGGAGCACAAAGACCAGAAACGGAGCGGAAATAATCAGAAGACAAATAAGAGAAAAGGAGCTGGCGGCAAAAGAGCTGGAGTAAGGCCAGTGGTGGTAAAATCATGAAAACAAGGTTATATGAATTGCTCATAAATTTAACCAACACTTGTTATATATACTGAAATTTTGAAGGAGGATTTAAGTTAAATGGATATCAAGTATTATTCAGTTTTGGAAATCGAAGGCGGTTTATGTAGTTTTGGGTGAATCTGGATTGTGATAGAGAGAGAGAGAGAGAGAGAGAGAGAGAGAGAGAGAGAGAGAGTGTGTGTTACTGATATGTATTCTTATTTATTTGTCATTATTATCTTACATATTTATTTAACTTGAGTCTTTGGATAAATGTAGTATTGCATAACTAATCAAAGTTCATATTTAAACATTTAATGATTACTGATTAAATAAAAAAGAGAAAAAAAGAACTTATTGTTCTTTCCCCATTATACCGCCTTGGTAGTCATTGCTTTTGGGATCAAATCCGAAACATCTTGCAGGAGGGTTCCAAAAAACTAAGGGCTGTGCCATACTCATGTTTCCCATAGAAATACTGTGCACTTATGCAGACGGACCAAACCACAACAAGAACCAACAACTGGCATATCGATAATATTATTTGTTGTCAATGAGTCGTCATCATCGCGAGGTCTGTGGAAGCACCTAACAAGTAGCTGAGAAGTGTCCTGGTTCTTGAAGGTCAACTGGGTGTGTTTGTAAATGAATTTCGGATCGGTATTAGAGAGTACCATGATTTTGCAAACTAAGCCTGGACGCTAAAAGCGCTTTTGCGGGAAGTAATGAAGATTTCAACAGGCAGTTTTTGTGGGATGTAAACTGGCATTTTCATTACTTCCTTGATTGATCACACCAAAAGTGCTTCACTTCACTCTATAGTGTGGACCTGACCTGGACATTTGCCAACTGCTTAGAAATCGGTTACTTCTTTTTTTTTTTTTTTTTTTGGTTTTCTTTGTCATATCTAATATTATTTTAAAAAAATATATGAATAATTTGTACATATTTAAGCTTAAAAAAATATGGTACATGAGTTATAACTATCATATAAATCATAAGATAATGTAATAAATGATGTGTTAATTACAACTCATATTCTACGTCATATCGGTGTAAAATTTTTGACAAGATTTACAATTTGTCCACAAATCCCCCTCTGCCATTAATATATGTTAGTAAATCGTTAATTTGATTAGCTTTGACTTTAAAAAATCAAAATATTACTAAAACAATTAAAAGCTAAAAATGTAAGAAAAAAGACAAGATTTTTTTCTTATAAGGGGGAATAGATTTAGACATGGAGGAGATTCGAATCCATTTTCATATGATAAATAGATATATCATATATATATATTTTTAAAATGGAAAATATGCTTTTGAGAAAATGAATTAAATGTAAAAAGGAACGTAGCTCAGTTAATAGATAAACGAGTTTAGAATTTAGGTAAATGACTTCCACATCAGCAACTTGAATCCTAACAATGGCAAAAGCTTAAAAAAAATATATATATATATATATATGTATATATATCTGATCCGAATAAATAGATATCGTAAAAAAGAAAAAGAAAAAAAGAAAATGAATTAAATGAGATTTTATCAGTTAAATAGTTAAATAGATTCTATTTATGCTGATCCGAATTACACTTGTCAGGAAAGTCAAATACAAACCCGACTGCGAAACGTACCCGATCTATCGCTTGTTTGATATAAAAAGGCAGGATTTTTGCCGCTTCGTTTGAAAATTTTATTTTATTTCTTCACTTTCTTCCTCGGCACTCTTTTTGTCCAACAGAAGAAATGAGTTTCGATTCCTCTCGCTCAGCGAATTCAGGCCAGAAATCGAAGCGAAGCTTCAATTCCGGTAATTCAAATGACAACAGCAATAGCAGCAACAACAACAACAAGAAGAAAAGCAGCCAGAAAACCCTAGGAATGGCTTGGGGATCCAATTCTCTCTCCTCTTCTCGCTCTTCGTTTCGCAAATCTCCTTTCTCCAATATCGGCAGGTGCTCTCTCTCACTCTCTATATAATTTTCTATCTGAATTATGATATAATTCTCTTTGCTATTGTCTTTCATTGTCTTGTTTTTGAATTATTACAAGGAAAAAATTAAATTAATCTCTTATTTGGAAGATTAACATCCTACATAGTTTTGTACCGGAAAAAAAAAACAAATCTTAAGATGAATTAGGATAATATTAAAATTTTAAATTTCCTGAATTTTGATGGGTTTTTGGTTATTTGAGTATAGCTATATGGTAGAAAAGAATCGAAAACTTCAAAACCAGTTTGATGCTGAAGCTTCAAGTTCTTCACATAGTGCTGCTACGACTTCTGGGAGGCCTATATTTCATGGGGTTTCTATCTTTGTTGACGGTTTCACTGTACCTTCTAGTCAGGTATATATTTTCTTTATTGAGCTATTTGTTAGTTTTTGTCTGGTTGCAGAGGAACTTGAATAGAAAAAACTGCACTATGTGAAGCTATTGATTGTACTATCCTTTCCTTTTTTTTTTCTTTTTTATTTATTAATTTATTTATTTTATATCATTTATGTGGATGGAGGAAAGTATAGAGCTTCAGTTTAAATTTCTTCAATTTGGTTGACAATTAAAGGGATGGTTTGTTACATAAGGCATTTATCATTGACATTGAATCGTTGAAAATGTGTTGCTTTAGGAATTGCGAGGCTATATGTTGAAACACGGTGGACGATTTGAGAATTACTTTTCCAGGCATCGTGTTACCCATATCATATGCAGCAATCTTCCTAATAGTAAAATCAAGAATCTAAGGTTAATTTTACCGAGATCATATTGCTTGTACCAGGCTGGTAAGATTGTAATTTTATTAAATGGATTTTATACTTATGCTGTTATTTTGTTTAACCTAGGTCCTTTAGTGCTGGCCTCCCAGTAGTGAAACCGGCATGGATTTTGGATTCTGTTGCTGCCAACAAACTTTTGACTTGTAAGTTTATGCATTCTGTTAATAAGGGCTGACACTTTCCTATTGAAAATTTGACGTGTGTGTGCCCTCAAGTTGCATTTCAACACAAGGGGTCGGTTGGGTTGAGTTGAGTTGTAAAAGGTCTCTTCAACTAAGATGTCAAGTGTTCAAATCTTATCGGGCTCATCTATGAATGTGTGTTCTCAAAGTGTCTCATGGATTTTTTGACTACCAAGGTTATATAGTTCGGTATAATCTCAATCTAGAGCCTGATGAATAGAGAAAAGTGGGAGATTTCAGAAAAAAAAAAAAAATTGCCTGACATGACAAATATTTCAAATAGGAAAAGGGTTTAACAAATTAACTTATTGATGGGAACTATTGATTTTCTCCTTTTAAATTGCTTTCAATGTTCTTTTTTGCCATTGCCAGGGGTTCCGTACCAACTTGATCAACTTGCTAATAATCAACCAAAGTTGTCAGACTTTTTTGCTGTGAGAAGCAGCCGAATCTCTGAGGACACTTCAATCCCTGCAATATGTCAGGAAATGCCTGAAATCGAGGACTCATCTTTTAATGACGGCACATCAAAAAATGCTGATTCATCTGAACTAGATGAGTCCGTGGTACACAAAAGGCTGATAAGGAGAGAAACTCAAGACCTGCTGGAAGATAACAATGATGAAAAAATGATCGAGCAGCCAAGTGGTTGTCGAAAATCTTGTGAAGTAAACATGGCAGAACCAAGTAGTTCCCATACAGAAAATAAAAGCAGTGTAAAAAATGAACTTGAGTCTTCTCTCCCTCAATGCTCTGCATCAGTTAGCAGTCACTGCTTCAATGATAACATTTCTGAATCAAGAAGTTCAACAGTTGTTGGGCCTTCTAAAAATCCTCATTCAACTCTCGGGGATCCCAATTTTGTGGAAAACTATTTCAAGGTAGTGTTTTGGAAATGATGTCATGTTCTTGCTTTAATTGCTATATTTTCTTTGTTTTCCTACAATTATTGTGCGTGCTTCATGGATTTCTTTTGAGCATTTAGATGAATTTCCTACAATTAGTTATTCATGGGGTCTCTTTGGAGACATATGATAAAATTGGAACGATAAATAAAAGATTAGCATGGCCCTGCACAAGGATGACACACAAATAGAGAACTGGTCATTTTTTTTTTCTTTAAAAAGATAGGTATGCGTGATAACTTCAAGAATATTCTGTTAATGGATTGTGGGAAATGATTGTTTAGGAGTATATATCAATCCTGTTTTGTTATGACAGGATTACAGGATAAAGATCTAAAATTTAAGCCAAGGAAATTTTTTTTTTTTACTTTGTAAAGAGGAGAATGAGGAAATAATGTTTGATTGTGAAGGCATTTGGTCAACATTGACAGCTAGAATACAAGCTTTTTTTTTTTAATAAACAATATGGCATCTACACAATGATCCTTTTCATAATAAAGTCTGCCACTGGTTCAACTTCACCTCAAAACCTGCATTTAAATTTAATCCGTTACCAATCACATTCACATTTTTGTCCTTTTTGCAAAATTTAAACCCTTTTTTCTGTTCTGGCACCAAGTACAATGACTTTCCAACGTTTTTTCTTCCTATATCAAATGGTTTTCAACTTGTCTCTGCACTACTTTATCCTTTTTTATAAACCAAAAGTTCCCATATTTTGAGTAAAACCAGAATACATTCAAAGGATATAAATTATAAAAAAATTACTTAAAAACTATGTGCTCTACAAAACAAAAAAAAAGAACTTCAGTTTAACACAAAGGATTGCAATTATTATTAATCCCGAATTTTATAAAGCTATCATTTGAATATGACTGATTAAGTTAATACCTGGCACTCTTGATGTTTTCTCCCAAATTTGTTGTTTATGCTAGTTTATAATACTTATAATTTGAACTGTGTTCTTCTGTGTGACCTACTGCTAGTCTCACAAATTGTATATGCTGTTAATTTTAATCTTCCAGGTGCGATCCTTCTACTTTATGGCTCACTCTGTTTTCTTAATGAATTTTCCATACCACACGTTTTTAATTTAAATTTGTCCACAGTGCCCTTTTTGTTTATATCGTAATTCCCAAGTGAACTTTGGTTTCTACAGAGTTCAAGGCTGCACTTCATAGGAACCTGGAGAAATAGGTATCGCAAACGTTTTCCCAGCTATAGTGGGATACAGGGCACATGTTCCAGCCTGAAAGTTTCTTCAGATGCTCTAAGGACTGCCATCATCCATGTTGATATGGTAATCTTTTTATCATGTGCTTTTGAACATGACTTCTATAGACATCTTATTTCTTTTGCCTGTTGCTGTGGTTGTGATTTGTGATCTTCATCAATTGTGATTGATTTGAAACTAAAATCCATAGATGTTTCCTGCACGGTTTAGATGGATGTTTGACATTTTCCTTCTCTGGATTTATAGTTGAACATTGACTCCATTATACTGCTCCAGGACTGTTTCTTTGTCTCAGTTATCATCAGGAGCCATCCCGAATTACAGGATAAGGCTGTAGCTGTATGTCATTCAGACAATCCAAAAGGAACTGCTGAGATTTCATCTGCAAACTATCCTGCTCGAGCTTATGGTTGGTTTTATGCCAAGTCATTTATGTTTCAGTTTACTTATCACTTTTGATGGATGATTTTTGTACCTGATACAAGTGATAATTATTCTTAATTCTTAGGTGTTAGGGCTGGAATGTTTGTTAGAGATGCCAAGGCTCTTTGCCCCCACCTTGTCATTTTACCATATAACTTTGACGCTTACGAGGAGGTAATTTATGCATTTAAACATTCAATTTAAATTATGTAGGAGGAATGATGCATCACTTTGCCTATTGAGTGGGTTTACTGAAACTTTATGATCTTTTGCAGGTGGCTGATCAGTTGTATAACATCCTTCATAAGCACTGCAAGAAAGTTCAGGTCTGCTCATGGAGATATACTCTTGAATTCCTTTGTTCTCCCCTATTGTTTTCTTGCCATGTTGAAGCTTTGTTGAATACAGGCAGTTAGCTGTGATGAAGCATTTTTAGATGTCAAGGACTTAGAAGGGGAAGATCCCCAGCTTCTAGCTTCAAAAATAAGAAAAGAGATTTTTGAAACAACGGCATGCACTGCGAGTGCTGGGATAGCTGGTAATATGCTAATGGCTCGCCTTGCCACTAGATCAGCTAAACCAAATGGTCAATGTTACATCCCTCCAGAGGAGGTATGTCTGGAGAATGCTGTATTATTTATTTATTTATTTTTAATATAGCTTTTAAATTTGCATGTCATGGATCTTAACAGCTTAATGCAATGTTGCTCTTTAGTTTTCATTGCTTTCCTTGATTCATTTGTTAGTTCCTTTTTCTTTATGAACATATATGGAAGCTATTGGAGGCTTCATTTTTATATTGAATTCTGATAGTTTATGTATATTTATATTTTTTTTCTATACATTATTGCTACACCACTTTGGATTTAATATTAGATAAAGTTCTGGGAAGACTGTTAGTTTTTAAAATTTTATCACATTTAACTTGTAGTTTGTTGAGTAGAGTATTACCAGACATAGTAGTATGTTGTCCATAATGTCTCTTTCTCTCTCTCTTCTCTCTTTTTGTCCCTTTTTTCTAAATGTCAAGGGATTCATAAGTGAGTTTATAGCTGAAAGATGCTTTTTTGACCATTAAATTGCATTCAGTAGTCATGCCCTACATGAGGACATTTTATTTGTCAGTTGCTTTCAACTTGAAGATCCTTAAAATTTCTTTTAGCATAGATGGGCTTGATGCTTGTTATCTCACTGAGCTTAATGTTCATTTTGTAAATTTCACTTTAACTTGCTTTTTGTGGACTTTCAATGGAGTCTTATTATTTTTAATGAAAGGATTGATGAAGATCATGATGTTCCATTGAAGCATTGATTCAAGATATCTCACGGTACCGAAATCAATTTATTTTCTTGGACTTATTTATTATCTTTTCTTTTGTTGGGATGGAATATTAGGAATGAAAATATTTGAAGAGGTTGATAGATATGCTTCATTTGCGTATGATGTATATATGCCTTGAATGTTCTTTGCAAATTATCCTTAATTTAAGGTTTCCTTATTAATCCATTGAGTTGTTGATATTGGATAATGGACATGTTTGTATTCCTGGTATCAAATCGGAACCACCCCTTCCTCTAAATTTATACGAGTTTTAAGATTAATCAGGAGAGTTTAGGGATACTCTATGGAGATCCTATTCCATCATGATGCCATAATTCATGCTTTACCCACAGACAATGTAATTGCTTATGTTCTTATAAAGATATACCATGCCATACTATGGAAGCAAATTTATATTAATTCAAGTTAGGGAATAATCTGTGAATGTCATCTGGTGGACTAAAGTGTTTGGTTTTTGCAGGTGGATGAGTATCTACATCAACTTCCAATCAAGGCACTTCCAGGAATAGGTCATGTTTTAGAGGAGAAGTTGAAGAAGCAAAATGTTTGGACATGTGGCCAGTTACGTATGATTACCAAGGTAATCTTATATTTCATTTGAGACTTGATTTACTTCCTGTCACTGTTGAAATGGTTGTTAATGTTTTTAACTGTAAAAAATGTTTTGAAAAGTTTAGATAAGTAGAATTCTGGTAAGCTTGAGCACATGATAACTTGACCAATGGGATATATTTCAAATCCTTTTCCTTTTTTGATAATTTATTTCTCTTCTACTTTCATTTGATTACCTGCTTTGGTCACAGAAACAAACAAATAGAAATAGAAGAATCAGTAGATTTCGTGAATTAATTATCTATAAATAATTTAGGTCTAAATAGTTCAGAAATAGAATAATTTTGTGAAAAAATAAATAAGCAGTAAGAAAAAAGGATGGCTATTAGAATATTACAGAGAAAATGTCTTTCTTGATGATGTGGCGATTGGAACCGAAATTCAATACATATTGCTGAAAGGAAATTGTAATTTTTTTTTTAATTTTGTCTGTTTATATTTTTGGAGGAATCAATTATTAAAAACTGAAGAAAGTTAAATTAAATGGACTGTCCAAACAATTGAGGTGCATAAGAGAGAAACGACTGATAATGGAGGACCCAATGTCTTACTTATTTTCCAAAGTCTTATTTTAAGAAACTCTGCACTCCCTTTTCCTTTGACAGTAAAGCTTGCTTCCACCTTTGGTTTGATATGGTAGTAGAATCTGAGAAAACAAAGGTTTCATACTAGGTCTGTCTATTTATATGATATTTGTTCACACTTGATAAAAGCTTGCCGGTCATGGTGTGGAATGTGGTTGATGACTTGTTTGGCTTTTTGGCATGAACAAACATATAAATTTTGTTAATGATATTTGCAAGTCACTGAACCTTTCTTCTTTCTTTTTGGCTATCATGGTTTTTGGAATCTTCTCATGGAATATTTGATGGGGAAGTGGTTAGGGATTTGAGAACTTACGTAAGGCGTAAGTTTAGGAAAGATAATTAGGGATTTTGGGGTTATTATCTTTTCTTATTTTATTAGTATTTATCTTTGAGATATTATCTCCTTTAAAGAGAATTGATTCAGGTTATTATCTTTTAGTATTTGTTTTCTAGTTAAACTCTCTTGTATCTGATCATTATAAAAGGCCCCTTTAGAGCCTTTGTAGGGTTAGATTTTGATGAATTGAATAAAGTATTGAATTGTTTTATTTCCAATCTCCTTTTCTGGTTCTATTTCCTTTTGGTTCTACATCAATTGGTATCAGAGCTTTTTTTTTTCGTTCCTATACGCTTCCATCAATTTTTTTTTCTCCCACAAAATTCTGCACCCACCAAACCTCAAACACATAGACACATATCAGCAATCAGAAACCTTCGCTGTCGGAAGTACACATGCCCACGCGCCACCGCTCACGCGCCGCCGCCGCTGCCAGTGCGTGGTCGTCACCGCCGACTCCATCAGATTCAGACAAGGCCGGCCGTCCCTTTTCTCTTCATCACCGACGTCCAGTTCTGTCCCGATCAACGCAGATCTGTGTTCAAAAGGGCTGATCACCGTCGCTCGTCGTTGCCTCTGATTTCCCGCACGTGGACCCTCACCGCCGGTCCAGAACGGTTCGTCGGTTCGCAGGCTTTTCTTAGTTATTCGCATTGATCCAATTTTTATTTTTATTTTATTTATTTTTATTTTTATTTTTATTGCATTTTCATAAAACACAAATAGCTTTTTTTTAAAAAAAAAAAAAAAACCCTAGTGTTAGTTTCAGCCGTTTATTGGAATTGGGTATTTGGTTGTGGACGTACATGTCTAAGAAAGTTCTGTCAAAGGAGGCTGGTACTTAAGTGTGTCAATTGTGACCCTCCACCCTTTCCTAGGAACTTACTTGGTGTATTGTTTGCAATTGTGTACACTATCCTATAAACAAACCCGTTTAGAGTCATAGGTGGTTTATTGTGCACATCTGTCTAATTTATTTTTATTATTCGTGTTTTCACATTCATAATACATATAATGGTTACCAAACAAGACTTTGAACAATCAAACCAAGCTTTGAATGACAAAATTACGTCAGTCCAAAATGATCTTGGGAAGCAAATACTTGACCTTACAAATGAAATACGTGAAACTTTTACCCGTCTCGAGTCCCGGTTCACTGATTTGAACACTCACCATTCTCCTAGGGATCGAGGTAAACAACATATGGAAGAACATATTACTGGGTCTACCATGGGTCAAGGTACACCTGTCCTAGGTCATAGACATCCGAGCTCGTCCAATATAGGTCTTAGAGCTTCGGCCTCTAGGGTCCTCCCTTTACATAGACATAGTCAAACGTTTCGACCTGAGTCTGATGATGAACCTGATGAATATAGACCACCTAGGCATGCCTTTAGAGGCTTACCTACTGAGGATCATGACTTTAGGCGTCCACCTAATCTTATTCCTCGCCGGAATGTTGACCTCTATAGGAAACCCTATGATGACCGTAGAGATTTACAAAGAAGATCTTCTGACGACCATTTTGATCCCGCTAGGAGGGTTAAGGTAGATGCCCCAGAATTTGATGGTAGGTTGGATGCCAATGTCTTCCTAGATTGGCTTGCTGCCATGGATGACTACTTTGAGTGGTATCCTATGAGTGACGAACAGAAAATTCGTTTTGCCAAACTTAAGCTCGTCGGTTTTGCTAAGAAATATTGGCGGAACATTCAAATGCAGTATGATCGTCTAGGTCAGGATCCCATCACCCTTTGGTCTGAGATGAAAATCAGGTTAAGAGAGAAATATCTGCCTACCTATTATCGTAGTGCATTACTAGACCAGTACCTTAACATTAAGCAATCTTCGTCTAGTGTTAATGACTACATGTCTGTTTTTGATGACTTGTTGATCATGTGTAATATCAAGGAAGAACCCGATGTCACTGTAGCTAGGTTCCTAAATGGCCTTAAGTTCGAAGTCAAACGTGTGGTTAGCATACACAATCCTGAGACTTTGGAGGATGCCTACTCTAAAGCACTAGAGGCTGAGAAATACCTTCGTCCTTACCCCTTTAGGCGCCCTCCGGGTGACTTACGCCAAACTAGTCCTAGTCCATCTGAGGGTTCCCAGTCCTTCAACTATAGGGGGGTTAATACTTCAACCTTAAATGCTCATTTTGACTATCGGCCTCCTATACCGAGAGATAGGCCCGTTCTTCCTTCTCCTGTGCGTCCTTATAACCCTAATATTGAGTGTCACCACTGTCATGCTAAGGGCCATATCGCTTCTCGATGCCCACAGCGTACCTTAATCATAGGTCAGGAGTATGATGACTATTATCCCCCTGACCCTACGGATGAGGTCGTAGAGCCTATAGAGGATATTCATGATTTAGATCTTGAGGCTGATCTTGATAATAGAGAGTTTGAGGGTCAGTTGCATATGATGAGATGTATATTCACTAAACCGGTAAGTGCTGATACTTGGAAACGAACAAATGTATTCCATACATTTATTCAATGCAAAGGTAAAAGTTGTAAGTTAGTGATAGGTGGGGGTAGCACAATGAATATTGTTTCTAATGCTGCGGTCACTAGGTTTTAACTCAATCCAGAACCTCATCCACACCCATTTAGAGTTGCTTGGGTGGATAAAACTTCTTTGCCCATTACTCATAGGTGTCTTTTTCCCCTATCCTTAAGCTCGTATTCAGAGACCATTTACTGTGACATCTTTCCTATGGAAGTAGCTCACATCCTTTTGGGATGTCCTTGGTTATATGACCTTGATGTCAAGAGTTTCGGTCTGGCGAACACCTATATGTTTACCCATCAAGGCAAGACTATTACCTTACAGCCTGCTAAACCTAAGGATAGCATCCCAACACAGACAAACACATCAGTTGTAGACAGACCTTCCTCGATAGTGTCCCCTAAACACAACCTTCATATCTTAGGTCCTAGGGAGTTCATGCGACACAACCACCAGATTGGGATTGTGTACGCACTAGTGATGCGAGAACGAACCCATGACACCCCTACTTTAGGGCTAGAACCAACCCCCGCAATTAGACAGTTACCAGACGAATTCGTCGATGTGACTCCTCAGGACTTGCCTATTGAGTTACCACTTTTGCGGGATATCCAACATGCCATTGACCTGGTCCCAGGTTCCCAACTTCCCAACCTTCCACATTATCTAATGAACCCTACTGAACGAGCTGAATTGAGCAAACAGATAGAGGGTCTTTTGGAGAAAGGATTTGTCCGTCATAGTCTTAGCCTTTGCGCTGTTCCTGTCCTACTTACTCCAAAGAAGGATGGATCTTGGCGAATGTGTGTTGATAGTCGAGCCATTAATAAGATTACAATCAAGTATAGGTTTCCCATTCCTAGACTCGAGGACATGTTAGATGGGTTAGTTGGTGCTCAATGGTTTTCCAAAATAGACCTACGTAGTGGGTATCACCAAATCCGGATTCGGCCTGGCGATGAGTGGAAAACCGCTTTCAAATCCCCTGATGGTTTGTATGAGTGGTTAGTTATGCCCTTTGGAATGTCCAATGCCCCTAGTATATTCATGAGAATGATGACACACATGCTTCACCCCTATATTGGTAAGTTTCTCGTTGTTTACTTCGATGATATCCTCATTTATAGTAAGACCGAGAACGAACATCTAGCTCACCTTAGGCAGGTTTTTCTCACACTTAGGGCAGAAAAGTTGTTTGTGAACCTTACGAAATGCTCATTCTTGCAATCTCAAGTCCTTTTCCTAGGATTTATTGTCTCATCCTTAGGTATCATTGCAGATCCTGCTAAGGTTAGTGCTATTCGGGAATGACCTACACCTAAGACCTTAACTGAGGTCCTTAGTTTCCATGGTCTAGCATCGTTTTATAGAAGGTTCATTAGACACTTTAGCACCATCATGACACCAATCTCAAATTGTCTAAAGCTAGGAGAGTTCAAATAGGACTCAACGGCTAATAAAGCATTTCTTGAGATTAAGCAGAAAATGACTGAGGCGCCTGTTTTGCACCACCCCGACTTTTCCAAAGCCTTTGAGATTTCTTGTGATGCATTCGGGGTAGGTATTGGTGGGGTCCTTAGTCAGGAGGTACACCCAGTAGCTTTTTTTAGTGAGAAGCTGAACTCAGCCAAACAAAAGTATTCAACCTATGATAAAGAGTTCTATGCCATTGTTAGGGCTCTTCATTATTGGCAGTACTACGTTTTTCCTAATGAATTTGTCCTTTACTCTGATCATCAGGCTTTACGTTACCTACAGTCCTAAAAACAATTGAACCCTAGGCATGTTAAATGGTCTGAATTTCTTCAAACGTTCACCTTTGTTATTAGACATCGTCCTGGGGTAGATAATAAAGTTGCAGATGCTCTTAGTCGTGTTCTGACGGTGGTTCAGTCTTTAAGTATCACAGTACCAGGATTGGATAGAATCAAATCTGAGTATTCCACTTGTCCAGACTTCGGCATTATATTCCAGGAAATTTTGGATGGCCATCGTCGAGACCATGTAGACTTTGTCATTAGGGATGGTTATCTATTCCGTGGGTCCCACCTTTGTCTCCCTCGTACTTCCCTTCGTGACTTTTTAGTATGGGAAATGCATGCTGGTGGGTTAGCCGGTCATTTAGGTCGTGATAAAACCATTGCTTTGGTTGAGGATAGGTTTTATTGGCCTTCTTTGAAACGTGATATTGCTAGGATAGTTTCCCAGTGCAGGACATGTCATTTAGCTAAGGCAACAAAACAAAACACTGGTCTTTATACACCTTTGCCTGTTCCCCACACCCCTTATAGAGATTTGAGCATGGACTTTGTTTTAGGGTTACCCAAAACGGTACGTGCTCATGACTCAATATTGGTGGTGGTTGATAGATTCTCTAAAATGGCCCACTTCATTCCTTGCTCCAAAACAGTTGATGCTTCACTTATTGCGCGATTGTTCTTTAGGGAGATTGTACGTTTACATGGATTGCCTGTTACCATTGTGTCTGACAATGATGTGTGTTCTATGAGTTATTTCTGGAAGACTTTATGGAAATTATTTGGTACTACCCTTAAGTTCTCCTCTGCCTTTCACCCCCAAACTGATGGTCAAATTGAGGTCGTTAATCGTAGCTTAGGCAACCTCCTTAGATGTGTGGTGGGTGATAAACTTGGTAACTGGGACCTTTTTCTCCCTATGGTTGAATTTGCTTACAATAACTCAATCCACCGAACCACTGGAAAAAACCCATTTATGATTGTTTACGGCATTTCACCTCGTCAACCTATTGACTTGGCACCAATACAACTTGAGTCACGTACATCTGAATTTGCTACTGATTTTGCCACTCATTTGCATGATTTACATACTGAAGTGCGCGCCAAATTGCATTAAGTAATGATAACTATAAATTAGCTGCTGATGTGCACCATAGACCATTAGAGTTTGGGGAGGGTGACTTTGTCATTGTTCGCATATGCCCTGCCCGTTTTCCACCACATTCTGTTAAAAAATTGCATGCCCGCGCCATTGGGCCTTTTCGTGTTCTCAAAAGACTTGGATCTAATGCTTATTTACTTGATTTGCCTGCTGATTTAACAATTAGTCCGGTGTTTAACGTATCGGACTTGTATCCTTACCGGGGTACGTTCGAGCCTCCTGCTCTTTCCTCTGATGTCTCTGCAGGTCCTTCTAGTAGCTCATTGCCTTGCATTCCGCCTGTTGTAGCCAATCATGTCGACCAGGTTGAGGAGATTTTGGATGATCGCCTTATTACCTCTATTCAGGGTGGTTGTCGACAGTTTTTGGTTCGTTGGCATGGACGTTCTTCAGTTGAGGACACTTGGATTTCAGAGCCCGAAGTTCGTGGTCTTGCCCCGTCCTTATTAGAGGATTATTTACAGCACCACTCGCCAGAGTCGAGTTCTTTTCAACCGGGGGAGAATGATGGAGAAGTGGTTAGGGATTTGAGAACTTACGTAAGGCGTAAGTTTAGGAAAGATAATTAGGGATTTTGGGGTTATTATCTTTTATTATTTTATTAGTATTTATCTTTGAGATATTATCTCCTTTAAAGAGATAATTGATTCAGGTTATTATCTTTTAGTATTTGTTTTCTAGTTAAACTCTCTTATATCTGATCATTATAAAAGGCCCCTTTAGAGCCTTTGTAGGGTTAGATTTTGATGAATTGAATAAAGTATTGAATTGTTTTATTTCCAATCTCCTTTTCTGGTTCTATTTCCTTTTGGTTCTACATCAATATTGCTTAGGCATTATATCTTAGTTTGCATTTTTGAAATATCCTGCTCAGCAATACTGGTTGTTGATGCAGAAAGTAATGGTTGAGGTTTATTTGATATGCATTATAATTGGGATCAATCAATTAGTAGAGAAATGATTTTGAGAAATTTTAGCTGTTAACATTACGAAGTTTCTCAGTATTTTAAGTGTGTACATCTTTTTTGGAATCTTCAGGAGTCTCTTCAAAAGGATTATGGAATGAAAACCGGTGAGATGCTGTGGAATTATAGTAGAGGAGTAGATAATCGGCTGGTTGGGTTGATTCAGGTTTGTGAAAGAATGTACTTCAGTAATCATAGTTGATGCTTGTTAATCCTTTGGTTATTGGGTGACCATGTTTTATTTTTTAAATTTTATGCTGGCTTTTTATCACTTTAAAGTTGCTTTTTTAATTAAATGGTCCAACAAGTCTTCCTATTCAAATTTAACGTCTTCTTTGCACCAGTCTTCCTTTCATATGTTATTTAATATCATTGGACATTGCTTGCTGACAGTTGATTTCATCTGCAGGAAAGCAAGTCTATTGGCGCTGAAGTAAATTGGGGTGTCAGGTTCAGGGATTTGCAAGATGTTGGTATTCTGATGCCTCATAGAAGCTTATTCTCATATTTCCTTTTTTATTTTTATTTATTTATTTATTTTTATTTTTTATTTTTAGAGATTGACACAACTGATTACTGCAGACCCAACATTTTCTCTTAAACCTTTGCAAGGAGGTTTCATTACGCTTGCAGGGAAGTGGAGTGCAAGGGCGCACATTTACTCTTAAGGTACTGCCTTTTCCACTCCATTTATTTACTCAAGTGATTTTGGGTTCCTATTGTCTTGTCATGTCTCCATAATTCCTAGAGTCAAGAAGTTGATAGATATTATAGGGTTGTGATGTGAACTACATTTGAAAAATGTTTTTATTTTTATTTTTATTTTTTTTTATGATACTTCTAGATAAAAAAGAGAAGAAAAGATTCTGACGAGCCTGCCAAGTATATGGGCCATGGACATTGTGATAACCTGAGCCACTCAATGACGGTAGATGTGGACCAATCATAGTTTACACTCTTAGTCTGTTTACTTATATACTTGGGTGTTCAAAGTATTAAGATCTTAAATATTACTATAGGTTCCAGTTGCCACTGATGATGTGGAAGTGCTCCAAAGGATAACAAAGCAGCTCTTTGGGTCATTCCATTTAGGTTAGTTAACCTATCCTGAATATAGAATTTCTCTTATTTTGTATCATTGGAATATTCTATTTATGTTACCTGTTGTAATGTTAAAGATATGTTCCTGAATATAGAATTTCTTCTGTTTAAAATTGTGTGTGATCATGCCTTGTTTCTGATGCATATTTAGGATGACTGGTTTGGACTGTGTTTTAGATCAGCTTAGACTTTCAATTTTTTAGATCTTTCTGATGTTCTAGTTTTTGAGTTAATTAAATTATTTGTTAAATTTTTTTAATTTATGGACTTTGTAGACTGCCTTCTGTTTCCCATGATATTGGCATAGTGTGCTTCCAAGTCCTGTTTATCAGGGTTACGCTTGCTAAGTTTTTTGATGTTATTTATGTTATAACTTTTGGTTAATATTTTGATTGACTTTACACAGATGTTAAGGACATACGGGGTATGGGATTGCAAGTTTCTAAACTTGAAAGTGTTGACATTTGTAAAATAGGTATGTGCTGTATTATTCCGGATTATACTCCAAAGCAGAGTATTCTATCTACTCCCCTATGTTTCATCGAGTTGCATTAAAGCCTTATCTGTATCTATTGCCAGCTTAGATGTTGTACACACCTCTTAATTCTTCACCGATTATTATTTTTAAAATCCATTTCTTAATGTTAAATTGCTTTTTCACTTTGTTGGCTTGAAGGGGCTGAAAGAAATACTTTAAAATCATGGCTCACATCTGCCTCAGCTGGTACAGAAGAGCAATGTACTATCAGTAGTATGAGCAAAGTGAGGGCTGATATAGGTAATATGGATTAATATTTTGATAATTGTATGCACTTGACAACTTTCTATGGTCTTGGTGTTAAACTGCTGATTATCTACTTAATGCTTTACAAACTAAACCTTGTATTTTTATATTTGACGATGACCGGAAAGATCGACTGTGATGTTGTATCATAGTTTTTATCAGTATGTTCTATTTATCCTTCCTCTAGTTGAGACATCAAGAAATCAGTGGATGGCTCATATATGAGATCCTGAATGGGGAATGCCTGATTGGATTGGGTTGTCTTGGTTGGGTAAATGCCCAATCCTACTTAATCCATTTGAGTTGGGAAGCTGTTCTCTTATGAGTTGTTGGCCCCCCTTTTTTAATTATTTTTATTTTTATTTTTTTAAAATTTTAAAATTTTAAAATTCTTGTTATTTATTGTTCAAGCATTGGAGAAATTCTAACCCTTCACCGGAAAAAGAAACTAAAAGGAGAAAAAGCATACGTCCTATGCATAGTTAAATTTGCATAACATTTGCAGCAGCACCAGGGAAAGAGACCAACTCTTCTTTAATCAAGCTCTTAGTAGAAAACCTTGTGTTACCTTTTTATGATTGTATCAAGCTGATATGAAGATAGTTCTACTTATGGTCGATTTTTTACAATACGATTAATGTGGATTAGAATTACAATACAGTTAATGTGGATTAGAATTACGCTGGGCACATGAATTGTTCGCTTTATTGAAAGCTTGGGCTATTTGGGATGCGTACTGCTTCTCCATGCAATACGATCATGTATTGACTTGGGACTGAAATTATATATTTGCTTTGAGAGTTTGGTTATTTAATGGGAAGTTTTTTGTTTAAATTTTTCTCTTTTGAAAGCGGAAAGCCCTTAACATGCTATAATCAATGTAGATTTAAATTAGGTTTAAGATCATGAGTATAAAGAATATATCAGACTTCAAAATGGCTCATTAGGAGTTTTCTCCAGCTTTAGGGAAAAGAAGGCCACACTTAGAGACGACCCTACTACACAATTATGTTATTTAATTATTTGCATTTTTTCAGTCATGTTCACGTTTATTATTCTTTATATTTGTTTATTTAGGTAAGGATGAACTGAAATTTTCCAGCTTTTGTTGACAGATTCTGTGGGGCAAACTGGTGGGACTCTAGGTCATTTGTCCACTAATGCAAATGAGCATTCTATTCAAACGGACCGTAATCTGTCCAATGGTCAAGAATGTTTGAACCAGGTTTCAGCTCTGCCACCTTTATGCCATCTTGATATGGGAGTGCTAGAAAATCTTCCTCCAGAACTCTTTTCTGAATTGAATGAAGTTTATGACGGGAAGTTAACTGATTTTATTGCTAAAAAGAAAGGTGAAGGTGCCAGCAGTTCTTTCTGCAATTCTCTGCATGAACACGACGGTGATCTTTTGTTATCTGGATTCTAGACATGTAATTCTGTAGTTTTGATTAATATTTACTAGTTCCTTATGTCATGTTTTTTTTTTTTTTTTTTCATTAAGGTGCTAAGAACAAGGGAGACGGATCTGCCCTTTCTGTTGTGGTCCCTTTTAGCAGAGTACCAGAAGGAATAAAGGTAAAATTCTTTCTTCATCAATATTATTGTTTCACCTTTGCTTCTTAAGTGATATGCTGCCCCCACAATAAGTTTTCACAATACATTTCATTAGTTGGTTGAACAATATTTCAACAGGTTACTGGGCTTTTTTGTTAGAATATCTTGTCTCCATAGATTGGCTACAAATTTGTATCACTGGGACACATTATAAAATATCAAATAGGTTCTTGATTATGATACTAGAGTGCGAAATTAATGATAGCTCTCAAGGAGTACAAGGACCGGTAATAATCACCTCAGAAGAGGGCAAGAGGCACAATATTGAAACTTGGAGAGCATTACCTGAATTAAGTAGTTGGCTAAGTGCGGAACATATTCATTTAATAATCCATCACTTAATATATTATTTTGTATAGTACTGTCTTTATCTACAGTATTTTACATTACCACTCGTGTAACTTATGGTTTTCCAAATTTGTATAATTTTTACAAGGTTGAGCAGCATATCATTGAAGAAATGAAACCACAGCATGTTTCAAGAGCAGAATTCTACAATGAGGCCATTCCCACTTCGGGTCTTAATAAAATTGATTTAATGCCTTCTTCTCTCAGTCAAATAGATACCTCAGTGTTGCAACAGTTGCCAGATGAATTACGAGCTGATATACTTGAGCTGCTTCCAGCACACAGAAGGTTCTATTCTAATGTTGCTTCAGCCGCTTCAGAAAATCTGCATGAATCCGTAGGTATCAAGGCTGATGAGAATTTAACCACATCAATTGCTGCTGTTGGGAACAATAATCTTTGGGTTGGGAATCCTCCACA
This sequence comes from Acer negundo, assembly GCA_035582765.1. Lineage (NCBI taxonomy): Eukaryota > Viridiplantae > Streptophyta > Magnoliopsida > Sapindales > Sapindaceae > Acer > Acer negundo. Next base: position 7,253,934 of record CM069236.1, on the reverse strand, counting down.
GTGGGTTGATAAGTTCAAAGCCAGCAATTTTTTCATATTAAAAATTCTGGCCGAGGTGTTTTACAAGTTAGGGTCAACTGGGAATTTATCTCAAATACTGCAACATACTGTTTCTGCACCTCTAAATCCTCAAGATGCAAGTTCTGAAGGTTGGGATGAAGCTATTTATAACTTAAGTGAGCTTCTCAAGCAGTATATTATTCTAAAGATAGAGGTTGATATCGAAGAGATCTATGTATGTTTCCGTCTTATGAGAAGGTATTTATGCAAAGCTAGTTTGAGATTCTCTCTCTCTCTCTCTCTCTCTCTCTCAAAATTTTGCTTCTTCGTTGAATTTTCGCTTTACTTATTGGACTAAACCAAGTGCAATGAAGTTTAGCAACTATCATGTGAGTTTAGCTAGTGAAGATGCTAGCCTGTTTAGCACAAAGCTTTTAGATGGTTTCGGTCCTTTTTGAATAGGATTGCTAAATTTTAGGTTGATAGAATATATTGATTTGTATCTAGGTTGGATCATGTATCCCGCCGTAGCTATTATACACAGACTCATGATAACAAGTTTCCATTGTCAGTCCTGTGTTAACTTGAAAGAAATTGTTGCATAAACATTTTGTTCAAGCTGTCTGAGATTAATGTTTTTCATTACCTGGATTGGTGGTATGCATTATGGTTCAAACTCATTTGTGGGATGATTGTTAACCGTCTCCCCACCTCTATAATGTTGGCACATAACTATCCCACATTCACATGTTATTGTGAAATTATAATAATTAAAAAAGAACCACCTCTATCATTTTAAGGAATAATATTAAGTTGAAGGAATGTGCACTCCTGTCTTTTGATAACAATCTAGAGTTCTGTAGAACATCTTCAGAAGGTTATAGCTTTATTTAGATTGATATTATTCTACATCTTGTCTACAGTTTACTCCTTTTTCAAGCGTGTATCTTGAATAAAATGTGAAAGAAGTAGTTGCTGTTATGTAGGTTTAATTGATAGAGTTTATCTTAGAATTATTATTGTTTGATATCTCAAGATATTGGTGAATTTGCTCATTATGCCACAGAAATTTTCTTCTTCATTCATTAGGTTGGAATTTTTTCACTTCTTGTTCTTCAGATGCAATACCATCAATTTGAGCAAATGGCTACCAAAGTTATTGCAATCCTTTGTCTCTGTACTATTGGCATAGTTGAATTTGACTGGTCTTCTGTTATGATAATTGATAAATATGGACTTACCCTCTCGAATGACATGCATGGTAATGTTGCAAGGGTTGTTTCATTTCATGTTTATGGATGATATGTTATATGCCATGTAGTTGGTTAATGTGATGTTCTCTGTATCTTATATCGAGCCGTAATAAATTTGTTGACCGGTGGTCTGTTATGATATATATGGACTTACTGTCTTGAATGACATCTACATGGTAATGATGTAAGGGTTGTTTCATTTCATGTTTATGGATGATATGTTATATTACCTATAGTTATTGTGATGTTGGCTGTATCTTATGTCTAGCCTTAATGTATCAGGATTATGATGAAGTCAGAATTTTTTGTACAAGTATACAATATTGTCCTACCTTTCCTTCAGGTTAGTAGTTTTACTCTCTGCTTAAAGTATCTATTTCTGTTTTTCTTTGGGCATCTTATATTTTGTTCCATTTGCTTTACTTCCATTAATTATGGGTATTTTCTGCAAAAGGTTGTACTAAAAATTGACTATGCTTCAGCAGTTTCACTTGTAATGCAAAATATAAAGATTTATGTACAGGAGTTCATGATGAGTGGTTTACAAATGATTCTGATATTTTGGATAAATTACGGTTTGTCCCTTTAGAATATCTCTTTTACACATCATTAATCCTTTATTATTCTCATAATCTCATGTGCAATTATATTGTTATGTCCTGTGCTCAATGGCACCGGCACTTCATTCACATTGTTTTAGTGCCATTTAAGTTTTTGAAGCTTCTCTCAAAATTACTGGTTGTAAGACTTATCTTTGCTTTTTCTATGATTGGATTTCTAATTCCTCTTGGGATTTCTTATTTTTTTTTTTACTTATTTGGTTGATGGAGCTGATTTTATGAGTTGATCTTTCATGGTTTTGAATTTTTGATGTCTGACTCATTGCTTTATGAACTTTATCTTATAGACATCTGTTTGTCAAAACTATGGAGGAAGCATACAGTTATAAGTTTATAACTAATGTAGTTGTGCCACTTACATGGGAATTTAAAGATACTCGCACTGATTTCTCCATCTATAGTGGACGCCATGCAACTTACAAGGAAGATTTATCTTAAACTTGGGTCTCAAGCACTTTCCAAATTCCAACCGTATTGGTAAGATTGAATATGATGGATTATATTGCTTATGTTTGTAAGGATTGATGTATGGGTTTACCGATTAAATCATACTTTTCGGTGTAAATAACCGGTCGTTAAGTACTTGTATTTGGTTTTACATCTTGACTTCAGCCAAACTACTCTTTTTTAGTTACATTGGGGCTTTATCCATGTTTTAAAAAACAGATTGAGGCGTGCCTCAATATATTTTTCATAAAAATCGTTTACGCCTCACTACTCGTTGTTGAGGCTCATGTCTCAATGTTGTGAGGCATATGCCTCAATTTGGATGTTTTTTTTATTTTTTATTTATTTTTTATTTATTTTTATTTTTTTTGGATTTTCAGTAATGTAATGGCCAGTGTAGTGCAGAAAATTGAACGTAGCGCAACCTCTGAGTGCGTCAGTGTAGTACAACTAAACTAATCCAATATTGACAACCCAACATGAAGTTGCATTGATAACGTTATGAAGTTGGTTTGGTTTGAGTTAAGAATAACTATAGCCTAAAAACTAATTTGACCATCTTTGTTGTTAGTACGATGATTGTATGCTAATTATTTTATGAATTATTCCGTGTTATTGATCGTTTGTAAAGTTCTAAACCTTGCATTTAGCTTTGTAACTTGATGTTTATAGGATAAAATAGGTTGTTAATGATTATTAGTGTGATTATGTGATTATTGATTAATTTATGAAATTTATGTGCTTTATATATATGTATTTTATGTATTTTAACTATCCCTAGTAGCCTAGCCTCAGTAGAGGAAAACGTCTCAATATTAAAAACGTTTTTTAAAACATTGGGTTTTATCATTCCAAATATATGTGTATGGGTAGAGGAATCTCTCGAAATTTTCTAAGTGACCACACCTAGATATTATATGAATCTTCACGCTCTTTCCCTTAATATTTATCATTTACTTCTTAATCATGCAGCAATGCAGCATGCATCATTACTCATATTTTCTGACTATTTTAGTATTTTAGCTGAATCAATCATATATAATCTTTTATTGGTATTACCACATGTTTCTTGCAACTGAATTGGTTTTCGATCATATTTGTTTTTATGGAGTAACATATTTTTTCATGGAGCCTGGCTGGTCATATAATGATTTCTGATTTATTTTCTTGCTTAGGTATCTACTATTCAAATATTCAATACAGTAGAAGCTCACTCCATTCTGTATATTTGTGACTTTTTTCTCTACCTGTGCTTTTCAGTCTGGTAAAGGTTTCTGTTACTTGGTTGTATTGTAAAGTTTACTTGGCAGAGGTTTCAGTTATTTGTTTTGGCTTTTCAGGAAGAAACAATCGACAAGAGTTCTTAACCTGTCCAAGTTTTGGACTGAAATGGTTTATATTGTCAAAGATTGCATGGGAGGTGAATTTCTTGTCAAGGTACTAAAAACAGGTTTGCAGGATCTTATCTTATATTGGTATCTGGTTAATTTTATGTCCAGAATCTTTTAAAGATGTCATTAATATATATTTAAAAAAGAAGAGAATCTCTTAAGAGTTGAGATTATATAAATGAGCTATTTGGATACTTTTCCGCTACAAAATGCATATTGAAACCCACTCATTGGTTCCTTTGAGATGACAACTTTCAACTTGTATTTCGATGCTTGCATTGGTGTTGAAATGCCTATCTATCACTGAAGCTATCTTTTTTCTCAATCTAATGTCTTTACCGGCTGTCATTCCTTCTCTCATCGAAATTTCAGGCTAGACTCTGGATTGGGTCCAGGAATATGGAAACTTATATTGACCTAGGTGAATAGGGTCAAAGACATGGCACTTGATACTAAACGGATTCCATGTTGAAGCTGGGCACTCTATGATTACACTCAGATCATCAATAGGCAATTGCGTTGAAATGTCTACTTGGTAATTTATTTTGAAGAGATTGAAAGTGGCCATCCTCTTTTCGATGGCAAAAACTGGAGATTTGAATCCATCGGTTGGTGCAGTTCACTATTTTATCTTGATGAAGTAAGCCAGTAACATCCCACAGGCCATGGCAGTCAGTGAAAACAATGTACTTCCACCCACAACATTGGTTTCTTTTGGGATACCTGAGCAAAATAGGCTTCCAGTTTCTTTTGACGGCTCTCCGAGAAAGGTAAAAGTTAGAATGTAGCGGGATGCACCATGCATCCCCACTGTCATCTTGCTGCACGGAAAATTTTTCTATGTGGCAAGAGCTTGACGGGGACGCATGATGCATTTGATGCACCCAAGATCTTCTCTAGATGTGAATTCTCATTGTTCCTTGGTCGAGTCAGACCATGCGGTTGTGAATTATTTTCCATTTTGTAATTTTTTTAAATGAAACATGTTGGCATGTTGCTAATATGTGAACTGCTATCCAAACCAGTTGCCAAATTGTTAAATTTATTTATTTATCTAAAAATTACTTCTTCTAAAGTTTGACTTCATAGGAGGCCGAGTTAAATTTACATTTCTTTCTGGCTATTACTTATTTAGATTAATTTTTTCTTTAAATGAAGAAAATGTCGATGAAATTTATATAGTCAGACTGTGTACTTAGAAATTGTCAAAAACATTTTTTATATAAAATTTTTTGATGTGTTTCAAAGTCGTTTATTGAATCTTATGAAATATTTGTCAATTGTGATGGATTTTGAATGTAGCCCAGCATGTTAAATTGATGAATAATCATGGGTCAAATTGAAATTATTGAATTTGTTTGATTATTAATAGATTTTTTTTTTGTTGAAATATTACGCTATTAAATAACCTCGAATTTATATAATAGTGTAATACTTCTAAATAAATTCGGGGTTTTTTTTGAAGTGGAAATGGTGGAAATGTCAATTTTTTAAACTCATGTGGTGACAAAGTCACTCATTTAATAAGTTAAGTTTAAAAGGTACCCATTATGGTGAACTATCCAAATTGCTTTTACTTTACTCATTTTCTCTTTCTTGCTTTGAAGTTTTCAGAGCTTTTTTATTTCATTTTCCTTTATAACAGATTTCTAATGGAGGTTGAACACCATAACTTTATCAATTCATCTTCATTGGATAATTAATTTTGTGGCGCTAAGCAGATGCATTTGGGGGTTGAGCTTTTTTTTTTTTCAATTTAAAACCCTTCATTGGGTTCTTTTTCATTTGTTCTCCGAGTCATTTGTAAACCATAAGTTGGTTGTGTGAATTTTGAATCTAATTGAAAAGTCTCGGAGACTAATTGAAAAGGCTCGAGGAACAATTGAAAAGGCTCGGGCAGTGTATGTAAATGCTCGAACATAGTATATGAAAAGGCTAGAACATAGTGTATGAAAAGGCTCGGGCAATGTATGAAAATGTTCGAACACTTCATTAAAAGACTTGGACAGTGTATGAAAATGCTCGAACATAGTGTATGAAAATGCTCGAACTGTGTATTAAAAGGCTCGAACAATTTTAAAAGTCTCGGAGAATCAAAATTTACTAATCTATTAAAAAGCTCGGATAACTGTTTAAAAGACTCGAAATATGTATTAAAAGACTCGAACTGTGTATTAAAAGACTCGAACAATGTAAAAGTCTTGGAGATTCAAAATTAAAAAGCTCGGATCTAGTGTAAAAAAGACTTGAAAAGGCACGAAAATGCTCGGATTTAGTGTAAAAAGGCTTAGATCTAGTGTAAAAAAGCTCGAAAAGGCTCAGATGATCTAGTGTAAAAAGGCTCGAAATGGCACGAAAATGCTCGAATCTAGTATAAAAAGACACGAAAAGGCTCGGATGATATAGTGTAAAAAGGCTCAAAAAGGCTTGGATTTAATGTAAAAAGGCTCGAAAATGCTCGAAAAGGCTCGAAATTAGTGTAAAAAGGCTCGATGATTCTAAACCGATTAACCTATGAATTTTCCTTGAAAAGGCTCGGGTAACATTTTAAAAGGCTCGGGGACTGTTATAAAAGGCTCGGAAAAAGTTCAAAAAGGCTCGATGAGTTCGCCGGTGAGTTCGCTTTGACTTCAGTACTGTAGCACCATCACCGGTGAGTTTACCGTCAGATTTTGGTCGACTTTAGGACTGTTGCGCCGTCGGATTTTCTTTCTCAAAGGTTTTCTCTCTACGTTTGAAAAAGACACAAACTGACAAAAAATGGTATTTTTATCTGGTCACTTAAATATGTACCTTTTAAACTTAAGTTAGTAATATATTGTCTGTATTACAAAAAGCATCCCAAATAGTGACAAAAAAAATTTGAACCCTTTTTTGGAAGGGGAGGACTCGAATTCGCAAACTCGTGGTGCATGTATGAGAGTGGTTTATCACTGAACCAATCTCATCTAGTCCGATTATTAATAGATTGTGTTGTGTTTTAAGGACTGAAAACTTAATTGAACAAATTTATATTTATTTTCTAAAAACAATGTAAATTAACGAAAGAATAAATATGAGTCTTTGTTGTTAATTTTTTTCGATTTTGAAAGGCAAAATGTTTAAGAGGAGCATGGGTGGTGACCGACTGACCGGTGAGAGATTTCTGGTTTTATGAAAGCAAAAAACACAAAGCATACACTCGTGTCTGAAGTCTGAATCAATCATCCGCCGCATTCGGCTTGACATCTGAAATGAAGAATGGACTCATTCAATTCAACCCCAGTTCCTTCTCTATATATGAATTTGACCCTGCACATGTTATTGACTCCTGTGATGCCCATCTCACGTGACTGGAGTGTTTTGAATCTTGATAGGCTGATAGCCAACCTCCTTTTGGTTTGGTTGAAAGTTGAAACTTTCAACAAAAATATATATATATATATATATATATATTTATATATTTTCTATTTCTTTTAAATCGAACACCAATCAAGTTAAGCATTTGTTGAAATTTATCGAGATAAACTGATATAAATTATAAACACAATTCAAATTGTAACTGTCACTACAAGAAAGAGTTTTGCCTATACTTTGGGTTTAGTAAGTAACCATAGAGATTCAAATATTTATCATATAAATAAAAGGGAAAATACATAACCTCTTTACTTATAGCAGAAGTAAATCGGTTTTGATTCTCAATAATTATTTAACATCGATCAAATCACCCGTTTTCATTCTTCATTATATATATATATATATATTGTTTTATTATATAGTTTATTTCTTTGACCGTGGCCAATTAAGGTCAAAAGCTCTAAATTTCCATATTAAAAAACGGCAAAATCCAATCTTATTAAGGTCATTTGTTTATTTAATTTTAGTTATCTTACCAGAGATGTGTAGAAAGTTTGGCCTCTTTTGAATAAAATATATATCTATGTAATTCTTAGATAACAAACGCTAAGACTATTCAGAAGAGAAGTTGATATACTTATTTTTTATTTTTGAAGGGATGAAAACTGTTTATATGTTGTTAGTTTAATATTATTATATTGATTAAAGTTTAATTATTAAAATCAACTCAATTGGCATACGGGCTATAATTAATTAGAGCATATCTTAATTACTTAACCGAGGGAAGATAATTTATGTTGATCGTACGTACGGTTCACTCAAATCATGTTATATAGAAAACAGTTTTCTCCTATCTAAAGAATTATATTTAAATCTTAAATCCTTTCATTTTAGTCCCTTAATTTTTGTTTTTGGGTGATACAAGCAACACGCCAACAATCATAATAATATCTATCCAAGTGGATTAAAGAACCCTTTAAAATTCAAGTAGAATCAATCATTCCTATGTAATATATAGAAGTCTTATAAATAATTCACTTGGTCTATTAATTATGAGCATCCTAAAGTTACACGTTAACATAATCCAAAAAGAAAAATAGTTGAATTAATGAAAGAGACCCGGAGCTAACTAATTGAGGGTCTTATAATGGGAACAATATGAAGAGACTGTTTAAGAGTAGGTTAAGTCGGGGAATAGAGACAATCTCCTAATTGAGTTTTGAGTTGGGTCAATAAAGCAGACACACACTCTCAACTTTTAAAAGTTGGATATTAAACAACCAAAACAAAGAATTTTTTGTCCGACAAAACCCCACCATTTCGATAGTCAAACCGTGTCCATTACGTTTTTTTTTTTTTTTTTTTTTGTGTCCATGAGTTAATAAGGGTAAATAACACATTTTAAGGCCTTTTTTTTGGAACTACTGAGTTAATAATTTTTGTTGAAATAATATCAAAGTATATTAACCGACAAAAATACCCTTAATTTCACCTTTTCTTCTTCTTTCTCTTTCTCTCAAGAAACACAACCTTTTCCTTCAATTTTTCTCAAGAAAAAGTAAGAATCTCTCAAGAAAGTTGTAGTAGAATTGTGATTTTATCTTTTTCGTAAGTACTTGAGACGAAAAAAACGAATCGACTAGAAAAGGGAACAAAAAAAATCGTGAATGAACATAAATCATAAGAAAAAAATTCTAGTACTTTTGAGATTTATTTTTAAAATCCGAGACTTATTTTCTTGAATCTGAGACTTAATTTTGAAAATCCAAAACTTATTTTGACATTTCCGAGACTTATTATATATGTTTGAAAATTTGAAAATTTGAGACTTATCAGGTATGTTTGCAAATTTGAGACTTATTGAGATGCATGCAAATTCGAGATTTTTTGGGTAAATTTTTTTTTTTTTTTTAAGTGTCATGAGATTAAGTGCGGTACGAAGAGGATCCAATGGAGATCGTAGGCACTGGGGTAAGAGGCGTTTGGCATGTGGCGTTTACGTTTTGCAGTAATAAAATACTTTTTCATAAAACACTTTGTTTATTATTTTATTGGCTGTAAAGTTTTCAACTCTAAAAAATTCAAACCTATCAACCACATAGAATTGAGAATTTCCTCCCTCGCCAACTCGCCCAAAAAGATACCAGAATTCACAAGTCAAACAACATATCTACTACCCTGTTTGTTTGCATATATATACATATACAATAGACTCTTTCCTTTCACCGCAAAATCAACTACCAAAGACTTCAAAGCTAAAGCTAATAGCAAGAAAGAAGGAGAAAATCATCACAAAGATGAGGAGGTCTGGTTCTCTTGTGTTAGCTTTGAATGCTATTTTCATCTTCGTCTTCTTCGTTTTGCTTTCTTATTCGATGCATGTTGAGGGCTTGAGACATCTGAAAGATCATCATGATCATCAATCCTCCGATATCCCTTTAATAATAAAGGGTTTGAATATAAACAAAGCTTATTCTGGGCCGAGCAACCGTGGTCGCGGTCACTGATCGATCGATGGCCTGCCGGGGTGGGATCTATATATGTATTTTTGTTGTATTTGCAAATTCTTTACTTGTCGTTGAAGGGTAATTTCTTGATACTTTTAGTCTTCAATTCTTTACACAAGAAAGCAGAGCGGTAGCAACAAGCAGCAAACAACTTGTGTGGAGAAATTATATTGAAGTTGAAAAGTGCATGCATCATGCATGTATGAAAAACATGCAGCTTTTTTTTTTTTTTTTTGGTTAGTATTATGTAAACAAATACAATTACATGATTCATTAGTTTGTGTAAATGGTTCATTCTATCAATACGTACATCATTAATGTAAAATATTTCTCTAGTTAATACAATCAGTAAAATCGCTCTTTTAATTTGTAATGTTACCAAATGAATCTCCGTCCTGAGAATTAAGTACCTCATCAGTGCAACAGAAACCATCTTCGTGGTTTTTGAAACCAACCCCAATTTTTTGGTTTCTAGCATAATATAAAAGCACATTTCCGGATCATCATGCGACAAAATATACAATTATATCATTATTAGAATAGTATTTAAATATAAATAAAGAATAAGTGGAAACGGTGGAAAATGTCACTTTTTTAAACTCATGTGGTGACAAAGTCAATCCTTTAATAAGTTAAGTTTAAAAGACACCTATTATGGTGAACTACTAAAATTGCCCTTATTTTACACATTTCTCTTTCTTACTTTAAAATTTTCAGAGTCTTTTTCTTTCATCTTTTCTCTATAACAAACCTCCAATGGAAGTTAAACACCATAACCTTATCAAATCATCTTCATTGGATAGTTAATTTTGTGGCGTTACGCAGACGCATTCGGGGGTCGAGCTGCCTGGTCAGCTCGCGGGGGTGCAGGGGGCAGCGCCCCCAGAGCTTTTTTTTCAATTTAAAACCCTTCATTGAATTCATTTTTATTTGTTCTCCGTGTCTTTTGTAAACCATAAGTTGGTTGTGTGAATTACTCGAGTAGTGTATGAAAAGGCTCGGGTAGTGAATGAAAAAGCTCGGGTAGTGTATGAAAAGGTTCGAATAGTGAATAAAAAGGCTCGGGTAGTGTATGAAAAGGCTCGGTTAGTGTATGAAAAGGCTCGGGTAGTGAATGAAAAGACTCGAGTAGTGTATGAAAATGCTCGGTTAGTGTATGAAAATGCTCGAACATAGTGTCTGAAAAGGCACGAACAATTTTAAAAGCCTCGGAGAATCAAAATTCACTAATCTATTCATAAATTATTAAAAATCTTGGATAACTGTTTAAAAGGCTCGAACTGTGTATTAAAAGGCTAGAATCTAATGTAAAAAGGCTCAAAAAGGCACGAAAAGGCTTGGATGATATAGTGTAAAAAGGCTCGGATCTAGTATAAAAAGGCTCGAACTTAGTGTAAAAAGGCACGGAAAGGCATAAAAAGGCTTGAACCTAGTGTAAAAAGGCACGGAAAAGCATAAAAAGGCTCGAACCTAGTGTTAAAAGGCACGGAAAGGCACAAAAAGGCTCGAACCTAGTGTAAAAAGGCACGGAAAGGCATAAAAAGGCTCGAACCTAGTGTAAAAAGGCACGGAAATGCACAAAAAGGCTGGAACCTAGTGTAATAAGGCATGAAAATGCACAAAAAGGCTCGAACCTAGTGTGAAAAGGCACGAAAATGCACAAAAAGGCTCGAAAAGACACAAAAAGGCACGAAAAGGCTCGAACCTAGTGTAAAAAGGCTCAAAAAGGCTCGAATCTAGTGTAAAAATGCTCAAAAAGGCTCGAATCTAGTGTCAAAAGGCATGAAAAGGCTCGGATGTTTTCTCTCAAAGGTTTTCTCTCTATGTTTAAAAAAGACATAAACTGACAAAAAAATGGTATTTTTGTCTGGTCACCTAAATAGGTGCATTTTAAACTTAAGTTAGTAATGTGGTATCTGTCTTACAAAAAACGCCTTAAATAGTGACAAAATTTTTTTGAACCCATAAGAATAATACTAACGGATTCAAATTATGTAGGAGGATGTTTTTTTGAACTAATTTTTTGAGTTGTTTAATATTATTCATAAATAAATATATATATATATATATATATATTCTTCCAATACGTGTGCAAATTTGATCCAAAGATCCTTTCTACAACCGTACTAAGAGATCTCATAACTAAGCTAGCTTTTACCCGTCCCAATCACTAGAAATATTCTTGACTAAGTTTTTTGTGAAAATTTAATGTCTTAACCTTTTGTAATGATACACTTTTAACTCTTTTAATAAATATATACATTTATATATATATATATATATATATATAACGAGTGACTTACATTCAATGTCCTTATATAATTCTATCAGGGCATCCTCATAAGAAAATTTCCGTATATATATATGAAAATTTTCAAGTTAGTACGTCATGATATAACTCTATCAGTGCGTTGGATGTGGACCATTAGATTTACATGTTTTGACTCAAAGTGTATGCACTTATCAAAACTTCTCCATAATCAATGGCCCACATGAAATACACTGATGAAGTTATATCAGGACGCACTTAGGAGAAAAGAAATGTGTATATATATATATATATATGTATATACATATATATTTTGAGTCTCTCATATGAGATCTTATATTTTAATTTCGGTAAGAACCACTATGAAATCACATTGATTTAAATGAATTTTGATCTGAATTTTTTTATGGATGATAAGTTTATGGAATTCTACCTATGAATAAAGTTTGAAATTTTTTTAAGTACTAAAACTATTTATCCCGATTATTTTAAATAGGAAGGCATCAGAAAAATGAGCGAAATATAGGAAATTCAAGAAAAATAGTTTTAGTATTTGAAAAATTTTCAAATTTTATTCGTAGGTAGATTTCGATAAACTTATCATCCACAAAAAAATTCAGATCAAAATTCATTCAAATCGTTATGATTTCATGGTGGTCCTTACCGAAATTAAAATAAGGGATCCCCTTACGAGACTCGCTGTATATATATTGTAAGTTTAGTTTCGAAATTTGCGACATGTGATCATTATCCATTTTTTTTGTTATAATTGAAATTATTTTTAATTATTATGTTTTTTTTTTTTTTTTTTTTAGCTACCAATCGAAAATTTATAATTATGAAAAAGAAAAAAAAAGATTCTATCATTTTTCACCATGAGCAATGTACTTGTGTATTTCGATGGTTGGACTTTCTGTTGATTTTAGAGAGTTTTTCAAATTAAGTAAAAAAAAAAAAAAAAGCAATCTTTACTCCCTTACTTTAAGAATAGCACAAATTTAAAAACTTTTAATAGCACAAAAGTGTTGTTCTAATAAAAATACCCTTAAAACACACTCACAAAAATAAGTCTCACGCTTTTATTTTTGAGACTTGTTTTAGTGTTTTCGAGATTTATTTTGTAATTTCTGAAATTTGTTAAGTATTTTTATAATTTTCAAGACTTATTAGATGAAAATGAAATTTTACAATTTATTTTTATTCATCTCTTTCGACCTCCATCGATGGAGATAGAGGTTTTTGAAAGATAAAAATAGTTATAAAAGAAGAAGGTTAAGGTATTTTTATTCATTGGTGTTATTTAAACTTATTAAATTACATGATAAATGGATAAATATATTATAAATATGCTTACAGTTATATACATATTAACAAAAACTCAATTTATGTTATTCTTATAAGTCAATCAAGATAGTGCTATTTCCCCTTATTAAATTTTTTTTTTGTCAAAAATAACAGTATTTCAAAATTGAAACAGTTTTAGTTCCAAAATTAAGCAAATAATTTCGAGCTCATGAAAAAAGAAGAGATTTTGCATGTATTTTCTTTGCAGCCCACTGAGTTGGACGACCGACACACCAATCTTATATATAGCTTCGATATTTCGACATTTATTTATAGCTTGTTTACACATGGAGAAGAATGAAGATCCCGATTTGTGTCTGTCAAATCGATAACATTTCAATAGTCAAAGAAAACTCAAAATCATCCACTTTTATCAAATTAAAGTATTTTATTATTTTCTTTTGTTTATCCAATAGTCAAAGACTCGAAATAATAATAATAATAATAAAATTTAATATAATAGTTTATAACATTACCTTGTCCAAATAGTTGTTCATATTTGATGATAAAATGATGTAGTAGTTTATGAGATTTTGGGTTCATTTGGCGGATAAATTAACCTAACAATGAATTTTAAAAATGGCGACAATCTTTTAATATAATGTATGTTTTAGTCTTTATATTAATCACAATAATTTAATAGTTGAAATTAAATAATAATTTTGTGAGTATTTGTGATTTTAAAAATAATCATTATTAGTTAAAAGTTAAGTGCCAGCATTAATAGATATTGTGAAAAAAAAAAAAAAAAAAAAAAAAAACTTGAAATTATCTAATAGTTAAGTGCCAGCATTTACTGTAAAAAAAATAATAATCATTATTAGCTTCGAAATTAATTAAGCTTGTGTTTGATCAAATATGTTTTAAGAATTGCTGTGAAGTTCAAAATCAGTTTATGATTGAAATTTCTCCATCTCTTAAACCCTCGTATTTTCATTAATTATCAAATCAATCATTTAAAGATAAATAAAAAATAATCCAAATAAAAAAAAATTAAACCATCCAAATCATTTCCTTGATCCGGGTTAAAGAAATTACCTCCCTTGTTGTCTAGCTCCAAGAATTTGACATTATGAGAGAATCGAACATGTGACCTTGCGTCTAACCACACATTATAAGCTCACCTTTACCGTTCGGCCATCCCCTTGAGGTTTAACATGTTTTTATTTAATTATATAAGAATGTGTAAAGATAACAACCAATCTAAAGCTAACAAGTGATTAGATAGAATAAATCACATCTAATTTTATATTAAATCTAACATCTATCAACTTATTCTAATCTAAAAATAAAACTAACTGTTATCTTTAGAATTTAGAGTAATTTTATATATCCCAACCTGTATCCTCATTTCCTTCAAACGAGATCGGAGCGAGGGCGGAGAATCTGTCTCCATCCCCATTTGACCCATTGACATTCGTAATCTCTCCTGGGCTAATCACTTAATTAAATGAAGAACTACTGTGAAGGAGATGTCTGGAAGCTGTGAACATAATTTATTTTGGTGTGAGAAGGTTGAATATATGTGGGCTAAATCTACTTTCTTGTTCTGATCACGCAAGTCGCAAGGTGGGTTTTCTCCAAAGTTAAAAAAGAGGATAGTTAAATCGGCTTTAGTGGATGGGCTTTGGGCTACGCTTTAACTCACCAAATTATTAACGCTTTAAGAAACTGGGCCGATAGCTAGGCCAAGCCCAAGCCCAAGTCTCACGCAACCCAAAAACCTCCCTCCCTGTAGTGTTTGAATACAAAACGTTAAATCCTTAATGATATAGGTATAAAAGGAGAGTTTTTCTTTGAAAGACATACGATGTGAGTATATTTATAGAACACTTATCCACCTCATTACTTTTTGCCATGAGTAAACATTATTTGACCCAATTGTATTGCATTTTCTAACAAAAAGTAATTAGATTGATAAATGTGATATAAGTATGCTCATAATTGTATACTTACCGGAGAAAAACTCAAAAGGAGACCAATGGATTAATTTCATCTCGTCGAAATCTCTATTTATAGTGGGAAATGGTAAATTTTCCGTTTTAGTCGTGTCTGCCACCTATCAAGCAGTTGTATCGATCAAAACTAGTCATTACAGATTTACAGGTGTCAGGGGGACAATCATGCTTGTATGATGGCATGTCCGTCCCCATAGAAAAGTAAGGAGTTGAAGCTCAATTTTGAGACCTATAAAGGCTAAATACCCATTATAAAATGTTTTAAAAAGAACTCAAATGGATATATAATAAACTTGTATCAAAATGCAATGTTCTCTTCATCAAAGTCTAACCAATTAAATTTTGGTCCTCAGGAGCGTAGCTCAGCTGGTAAGTGGACGAGTATAGGGTTTGGGTTAATAACTCCCAAATTTCAAGTCAACGATTTGAATCCTACCAATAACAAAAAGTTTCAAATAAACACCTGGTCTAGAAGTTACCCTTTAAAAAAAAAAAGAATTAAATTCCATAAAATTGCAATAAAATATCTCTCGTAAGGAAGACAAATACATAATCAGCATATGCTTTTACCACTTTCCTTGCTTCTAGAAGCTCTTTCAATAGCTATCTTTGCATTGATGAACAAACTCATTTGCTCGTAATCAATTATTTATTTGTGATCATTAATTAAGACTATAGGTTATTAAACATTGGGGCCGAGCCAAATATATACTAATTGAAGAAATAATAAACAAATAAATCTAGAATAACTTTCATATAAATCTGAAATAATATATATATATATATATTTTTTTTGACATCTGAAATAATTTGAATACAGTGATATGAAAAATTATTTAAAACGATCAAAAAAAAAGTTAAAAACATTTTAGCCACTCTTCCAAAGGTAATTATTATTATTTTTTTCTAACTTGTCTTATGTTTTATCTTAAAAACTTGGGAAAAAAATAGTTTTCACACCCAAAATATTTTCAATTTTTTAAAGTAAATTTCTTGTTATATATTATCATCCATATAAAATTTGTGGATCAATATGTGAAGATAAAGTTTGCAAATTGCACAAGAGAGTTCGTATGTAAAATTTCTTGTCCTAAAAACGTTTCTTGCCCCTTAAAAAAAATCTATATATGCATGGAGCAACAACTAATCAGTTACAACGCACACTCCCTAAAAAGCAATAAAGCATCACTCAGGTTTTAGGTTTCAGGTTTCAAGCATGGGTCGCCCAGCTTTGATGATCCTGGCGATTTCTCGTAACGCTATCAGCCTTACACGGCATGATCATCCATGTCGAGGCAGTTGAGTATGTGGTCACCAATCGGGCCGAGACAGAACCAGTAGGCATCATATTCAACAACCAGATTGGAGCCGGATATGCCCAACAAACAATGGACGCCGCCACACAACTAATCTGGAGCCTATTCCAGCAAGCCACAGCAGCAGACCGGAAGGACATCACTCAGGTGCCCTTATTGATCGTTGAAAATATTGTGTTGCCCAACGGCCAGTCCCTCCCTGCAGCGACAATTAACAACCGAATCCAAGTAAACGCTGGTTATCTCAACAGTTACATGGGCGATGTAAAGCAAGAATTCACTGGAATTGTTTATCACGAGATGACGCATGTGTGGCAGTGGGACGGGGCAGGTCAAGCTCACGTTGGACTGATCGAAGGGATTGCTGATTTTGTAAGGTTGAAGGCTAATTATCCTGCCAACGGGTGGGCACAACCAGGGGACGGAACCAAATGGGACGAAGGGTACAGTGTTACGGCTAGGTTTTTGGATTATTGTGATGGTCTTAGAAATGGATTTGTAGCAGAACTTAATAAGAAGATGAGAGATGGTTATAGTGATAACTTCTTCATGGATTTGCTGGGAAAGAGTGTTGATAAGTTGTGGATTGATTACAAGGCTCAGTATGGGAATTAATTAATTAATTATGCAGTTTCCTTATATGAATAAAAAAAAAAACAAGATTCTGCTGATAAATAAGACTTGGTTTTTAAGTCTTAAGTTGAGTTGACGAAACCTCTAATTATTAATATTTGTAATAGATCATTAAATAAAAAATCTTAAATGTGTAATCATGAGATATTATTCATAGTAATGTTTGGCATGATATGATTTTGAATGGCATCCCCCCCCCCCCCCCCCCCCCCCCCCCCCTCTTTTTTAGATTAAAGTTTTCATATTTGATATTTTTTTTATAATTAATTTTCATATTCGATTTGAAGTTTAGTAAGATTTGAAATTGGGATACAGATATTCATATGTATCTACATATTTACATATATAAAAATAGTTTAATTTCATCAACAGAGATGTTAGACTTTTCAAAATATTTGCTCAAATGTTGTAGCATGTGATTTTTAACCTGTGTTCTAGTAGGCGCTAGACGCCAATCGTACGGTAGATTGGCGCCTAGTGCCTAAACTGCCTAGATAGCATCCAGGTGGTGAAGCTGAATTAGTCAAAATGGTGTCGTTTTGGAATATATATATATATATATATATATATATATATAAATTTGTCGGGCGGAGGCCCATACCGCCTCGTCGAATGTCTAGGAAAGACGATTAGATCTTCCTTACAGCGGCTGGGTCCGCCCAAGGCTTAGGCCACCATTTAGGCCGATTACTAGAACTATGTTTGTAGCTAATAGTCTAACACATTATCTCATGATTTACATATCGTAAACAACTCACATACCACTGTCATTTGGGCATGGATTAGGACAAATTTTTTTTTTTTTTTTTTTTGTTTTTTTGTTTTTTTTTTGTTTTGGATATTCTAGCATCACTATTTCATCAAATGTCCATGATGGTCATTTACTATTATACTCTTCTCAACCTTTGAATTAAGATTAAACTGATGAATTGATGTTTATTAATTTTTTTTATAAAAAAAATCTTAAATTGAAGTCAATTTTACCCAAAAGTTTATATAAATTATGAAAAATATTTATATTGAATATTCAAAATCTCACGAAAAAATTATGGATAAGAAAACTCAAAAAAGGACAGGAGTTGGCCTCTCCAAAAAGTCCAAATCAAAGAAGATTCAAGGTTGATTTCATTTGATAGTCTTCAACATCAGTTTGCATTGATTTTTCTCCGAGATTTTTCCGCGTTAGAATTTTCTAATATCACAGGGTCCACACATCTTTTATTTCCAAGTACAATTAAGGATGCCAAAAATCTAGCGAGGCCGGTCCCCATTGTAAAAGTCCTCCGAAAAATAATTATGACGAGGATGAGGTGAATTTCACCCAAAATCTAAGGGGGAGCGGGAATGGAGTTATTTTTTTTTTAAAAAAGAAATTTATTCTAATATTTTTGGGAACCGATATTGACGACCATAATTATAATAAGCACATCTGTATTTAAATAAAAATTTTAATTAAAAAAATATCTCAATAGGAATTTATCAATAAAGACAAATTAGTTTAAATAAAAATAAACAAAACACTATTTACACCCATTTATTACACCCATATCTTCAACTATATCACTTTATTAAAAAAAAAATAAAAAACCAAACCCTAATTCAACCTTAATTTTATTTCTTAAAAAAAAAGAAAAAAAAAAAAGAAAGAGAAGAACAGAAATCCAACAGAGCCAAAATCTCCCATTATCATACAACAAAGTAATAAAACAAGAATTTTTAGAGGACTCCGATCATAGAGGTACGTATTTATTTATTTATTTATTTTTGTTATGAATTCTATCATTGAAAAAAAGTGAGAAGTAATTTATTATTATTATTATTATTATTATTATTATTTCTTTTTTTTATAAAGATAGCAGTACATATCCCATTGTTCGAACGATTATCGAATTTTTGTGAATTCTCAATGGAGCATGAACAATGTTAGAGTCAAATGTACTATGGACTAGAGTAGTGAATTTACAAATTACGAGATATAGTTATGTTTAATTATATATATATATATATATATATACGGTCCCGTTCCTATAAAGACATCCTTATATAACTTTATCAAGATATTGAATGTGAGCCACTCATTTATAAAAGTGATTTGACAAGTGCATACATATCAAGTCAAAGTATGTAAAATGAGCGGCTCATATTCAATGTCCTTATATAATTCTATCGGAGCATCCTCATAAGAAAATTTCCGTATATATATATTGCTTAATCAGAAAGATAAGCATGCATGTGATGATGTGAACCAACAAGACACATAGTTTGAATAATGTGAACCAATAAGACACATAGTTTGAATGATAGACATTTAGATGCAGTTATGGAAATGCATTTAAGTCTTCTTTCGGTCTTTACCAGGTTTTATGGTGATACACACACTAACATTTTAAATCGGATTGAGATCCCCTACCCATATTTTTTTTACTCATCTTTCAACAATCCGTTGACATGTGGCAAACAAGCAAACGAATGGTTAGGATTGATTTATCTTATTTTTTTCTCTCTCTCCAACTAACAAACGACACCATATTAATTAAAAAGTTAATTTTTTTTTTTGTTTTTTTCTCTCCTCTCTCATCACCGTCTTCCTCTTCTCTCATTTCTCTCTCTCTCTCTCCTGATTCTCCTCTCTATCTCCAACTCAATCTCTCACCTCCACCTCAAAAATTTGAAAAATCAAAAGGGTTTGGTTGTTGCAGTTTGAATTTGACGGTGTTTGTGGTAGGTGGTTTGGCTTTGGGTTTAGGTGGGTGGTGGTAGTCAGAGCCGGCCCTAGGCTAGGACTCCCGGGGCTCATGATTTTAAGGGCCTTCAGACACATGAAATCAGTAAATGTATGAGTTAAAGAAGGGCCTTGTTATAGAAGCCCAAACATTAATAAAATAGCTATTCTCGGGTAGTGGGCACCAGGCAAAAAAAAAAAAAAAAAAAAAAAAACAGCTACTTTTCATCTTTAATAATTACACATATTTTATTATCTTTAATAATTAATCATCTTTTACGAGTTTACTCACCTCAATACCTTACAAGTCACACCTCTCTCACTCTCACTCTCTCATCTCAGATCTCAGATTCCCAGTCCTCCCTTCTTTTTCTTTTTCTTTTTTAATTTTTTTTTTTATATCTCAATTCTCACACTCTTAGTTTCATACTCCCATTCTCTAACAGTCTCACTGCCCATGTAATTTCTAATTTCGTTTTTATTTGTAATTTTTATTTTAGTATTCTATTGTTCTATAATTTCTATTTATAATTTAATGTTTATTTTAATGTTCTATTCTAATAATCTAAATGTGTTTTATTTGTAAATTATAATGATCTTATGATGTTTTCGGTGATAGATTCAATTGTTATTTAATTGTTTGTTAACTTTTGTTTTATATTGTATTTTTTTTAAAAATAAAAAAAATCAATCTTACAAGATAACCTAATCTCTTTATGATCATCTTTTAATAACCTCATGACATATAAACATTATAACGAACGAATGGATTCGATATTGTTTTGTATTATTATTTTATTAAAAATCAATTACATGTTTTATAAAGTGTGAGTTAGAGTTGAATATACATGGAGAGAATCAAAGTCTATCCCATGGTAAAGACAAACCATTTCTATTTACTCTTATGTTCTCCATTATATATTTTATTTGCGATTAAAAATTAATAATATGTATTTGTTACTCAACCATAATTTATTAATCTATTATACAAATAATTATAATTTATTAATCTAATTAAGCTTCAGGTTTCTTTATATCCAACTCTATATAATTTTTTTTTTTTTTAAAGCTTCACTATGGATCAAGGGTCTATCGGGATATAATAAGATTGGACTCTATCAAAACGGCCCAAAATGTAACTCAAATAGTAGGGGAGAGGTCTCCCCCATATTTTACGGATTAATATAAGATTATATTTACAATAACAAGATTTAAATTCTGGCAGTAAAACTTCATTTTGAAGTCTCCATCCATCAAAATAGAGTACCTTGATGATATCCAATTCTATATAAACCATAGAGAAACAATGTATTTTTTCAAACAAAAACTCCACTTCACCAAATACAAAAGCACTTGAAAAACGCTTCTTCTCATGGCTCACTACATGCTATACCTTTCTTTACTATTAACCCTAGCATCGCTGCTACTGCAAGGCAGCCATGCAGTCGACTACGAAGTCACCAACAATGCCGGAAGCACTGCAGGTGGCGCCCGCTTCAACAATGAAATCGGTGCCGCCTACAGCAAACAAACACTATCCTCTGCCACCAACTTCATCTGGAGGATCTTCCAGCAAACCACCGCAGCTGACCGGAAAAACACAGAAAGTCAGCCTATTCATCGACAATATGGACGGAGTAGCTTACGCTGTCAACGGTGAAATCCACGTCAGCGCGAAGTATATAGGAAGCTATTCTGGTGATGTGAGAAGAGAAATTACCGGGGTACTCTACCATGAAATGACTCACATATGGCAATGGAACGGAAACGGCCAGGCTCCCGGAGGATTGATCGAAGGGATCGCCGATTATGTGAGATTGAAGGCGAATTATGCACCAAGTCACTGGGTGAAGCCGGGGCAAGGGAACAGGTGGGACCAAGGGTACGACGTGACGGCGAGGTTTCTGGATTATTGTAACAGTTTGAGAAATGGTTTTGTGGCGGAGCTGAACAAGAAGATGAGAAGTGGTTACAGTAATAACTACTTCGTTGATCTTCTGGGGAAGAATGTTGATCAGCTGTGGAGGGACTATAAGGCCAAGTATGGACAGTAATAAGTGATCGACAACATCAGCATGTGTGTTGGTGTTGGCTTAATTAATTACCTACAACTACTACTGAATAAGAAAAGATGCAAGAGTGCAATTGTATCTAGTTCTATTATTGTATGTCTTTAATAGTTTGATTGTCAGAATAAACCTGCATTCTAAATATCTGTATGTTTTGCTTGTTTATTTGTACGTGTAATCCGGTGTAATGGTATACTGTTGCATATAATCATATTTATATAATGTTATCGCATATCAATTGTATGTGATCACACCAAAATAAAATTTTAATATAATCGTGCAAAATATATCTGGTGCACTAAATGAGACCTATAGATCTTATATCACATTGATATTATTGTTAATTTATGAATAAGATAATTAGTTTTATCATTAGCCAATAATTTAAAATAGCCATCAAATTAATTGGAAAATTTCAAAATAGTATCTCCCAGATTTTTATTTTTACCAAAAAAAAAAATGATTTTTAGATAAACATACCCTTAAAAAAATGATATTCAAGTAATTGGTAAAGCAATCATGAGGAGGAAAAACAGAGTTTTCAGGTTTGCAGCGAGATGCAAAAAGTAATATCCTATATATAACAAAAAGAACCTTAAGCTTTCAAAAGGGTAAGTTTTCGTTTGTACAACTGCTTTATTTCCCTTTGTGTCCTTTTCCAATTTATATGTGATCAATTGTGTAATAAGTATTATAGTTTATATTAATAAATAAATAAATAAATAAATAAATAAAAAGAAGGTTGAAGCGGTGCCACTTGCCATAAAAGCTAGGAAGGCAGATGGCATTAGTTTGGTTGAGGTGGCAAGCAAACAATTAAAAAAAAAATAGAATAAAGAGAGATAGAGATGTGTGAGAGATAGAAAAGAGAGAGATCAGAGGAAAGAGAGAAAGGAAGATGATCGTTAGAGAGAGAGAATTCTAGAGATAGCTAGATATATATATATATATATATAGAGAAAGAGATTGGAAAACAAATAAGGTACGGTTAGTTCTACATGTTGAAAACAGGTATATCTAATAAGAGTAAATACCCTTTTTTTAACTAAAAATTAATGGTTTTTATTGTTTTTAGTTGGAATTAGTAAACTGATTTTTTTTTGTCAAAAAATCCACTGTAGAGACATAATTGCCCCTCCTTTTAAAAAAAAATACCCATTCTCTCTCATTTTCTCTCTCATTTGTACAGAATGTTTTTTTCCTCTCTCTCTCTCTCTTTCTCTCTCTCTCTCTCTCATCTCACGCCTTTTTCTTCTTCTTCTTCTTCTTCTTCTTCTTCTTTCTTTCCTTCTCTCTTTCTCTCCTCTTCTCTCCTCCGTCTTTCTCACTTTCTCTTCATCTCCTTCTCCTTCTCCTTCTCCTTCTCCTTCTCTTCCTTTTTTTTTTTTCCAGATTTTTTAAAATTTTTCAGATTTTATAAAAACAAAAAATTTCAGATTTGGTGGATTTATGTGTTAGTTGTTGATTTTAAGAGTGGTTGTGTTTAAATTTAGGTATTGTTTGTTTAAAAAAAATTCAGATTTTGTTTTGTTTAAAAAAATTTCCAGATTTAAAAAAAAAAAAAAAATTAGGGTTTTTTTTGTTTTTTTTTTTTTTTTTTATGTTGAAAAATTTCAAGATTTTAAAAAATATTCAGATTTTTTCAGATTAAACACACTAGTGAAAAACAAATTAAACACACCAAGCAAACGAATTAAACACATCAAGACAAAAACGACTAAACATACCAGGTAAAAAAGACTAAATACACCAGACAACAAATTAAAAACACCTGGCAAAATGAATTAAATACACCAGGGTAAAAACAATTGAACACATTAGGCAAAACGATTAAACACTCCAAGACAAAACGAATTAAACACATCAGACAACCTAATTAAATACACCTGGTGTGTTTAGTCAATTTTTCCTGGTGTGTTTAGTCGTTTTACCTAGTGTGTTTAAGTTCTTTTTGCTTAGTGTGTTTAATTTTTTTTTTTTTTGCCTGGTGTGTTTAATTCCTTATTGCCTGGTGTGTTTAGTCAGTTTAGTCGTTTTTGCCTGGTGTGTTTAGTCTTTTTTGCCTGGTGTGTTTAATTCTTTTTTTGCCTGGTGTGTTTAGTCGTTTTTACCTGGTGTGTTTAATTCCTTTTTACCTGATGTGTTTAGTCGTTTTTGCCTGGTGTGTTTAGTCGTTTTTGTCTGATGTGTTTAATCGGTGGTCTGGTGTGTTATATTGAACAAAATCTGGAAAAAAAAAATTCAAACATGATCTAAAAAATTTCATTCATAAAAATAACTACCACACTTACAAATTTTGGAAAAAAAAAAAACGAAATATAGAAAATTACCTCTGAAGTTTTAAAAATAAAATCTAGAATTTTTAAACAAAACAAGATCTAGAAATCGATTAAACACACTAGACAAAAACGACTAAACGCAATAGGTAAAAATGACTAAACGCACCAGACAAAAAAGAATTAAACACACCAGATAAAAATGAATTAAACACACCAGACAAAAATGACTAAACACACTAGGCAAAAACGAATTAAACACACCAGACAAAAAGAAATTAAACATATTAGGCAAAAACAACTAAACACACAGGGTAAAAAAGGAATTAAACACACCAGACAAAAAAAAATAAAAATAAATAAATAAACATACT
Source organism: Acer negundo (assembly GCA_035582765.1). Lineage (NCBI taxonomy): Eukaryota > Viridiplantae > Streptophyta > Magnoliopsida > Sapindales > Sapindaceae > Acer > Acer negundo. The sequence goes on along the minus strand of CM069236.1, from coordinate 7,229,419 downwards.
AGGCAAAAACAACTAAACACACTAGACAAAAATGACTAAACACACTAGGCAAAAAGGAATTAAACACACCAGACAAAAATGACTAAACACACTAGGCAAAAAGGACTTAAACACACCAGGTAAAAACGACTAAACACACACCATGCAAAAATGACTAAACATACCAGGTGTGTTTAATTAGGTTGCCTGGTGTGTTTAATTCGTTTTGCCTTGGTGTGTTTAATCGTTTTGCCTAGTGTGTTTAATGAGTTTTATCTTGGTGTGTTTAATTGTTTTTGTCCTGGTGTGTTTAATTCATTTTACCTGATGTGTTTAATTTGTTTGCCTGATGTGTTTAGTTATTTTTGCCTAGTGTGTTTAGTCGTTTTTGCCTTGGTGTGTTTAGTTCGTTTGCCTGGTGTGTTTAATCTGGAAAAATCTGGAAAATTTTTAAAATCTTGAAATTTTTTAACATAAAAAAACCTAATTTTTTTTTAAAAAAAAAAATCTGAAATTTTTTTAAATAAACCAAAATCTGAATTTTTTTTTTTTTTTTTTTATAACAAACAATACCTAAACTTAAGCATAACCACCTTTAAAATCAACAACTAACACACAAATTTTAACGTTTTAAAATCTGAAAAATTTTCAAAATAAAAAAGAAAAATTGAATTTTTTTAAAAAAATCTGGTATTTGGATTAAAAAGGAAAGAATCTTAAGAGCAGAGATCTAGAGAGGAGATTTGAGTTGCAAAAAAAAAAAATTATGGTGGAGAGAGAAGAGAGGCGTGAGATCCGGTGGAGAGAGAGAAAGAGAGAGAGAGAGAGAGAAGAGATTGAAGAGAGAAAAAAGAAAGAGAGAGAAAGAAGAAAAGAAAATGTTCTGGAGAAAATGAGAGAAAGAAGAGGTAAAGAAGAAAAATATTAATTTCATTAGATTTTTTTTAATCATTTCTGAATGAAGGGCACTTTTGTCCCAAAAGTGGATTGTTTGATAAAAACAATCAAAATACTAATTCCGGCTAAAAACAATAAACCTCCTTAATTTTTGGATAGATTCCATTTTCACCCATCTAATAATGTATATTTTTTGAGAAAGGCAAGAAATACAACAATAAACTTAAAATGTACACCACCGCCTTTTACACCAACCAGTAATCTACACTCCCCAGTTGGTACTCCACATTACAAATAAATTAGTGGTAGTAAACACCCATATGGGTTTATGCCTCCACCTAACACTACATCACCGGGGAATAATTAAGGGACTCCAACATCAACAAACAAGCATATAAAGGTGGATGACACAGATGGTTCTGAAACATCCGACATGAAGGATGAGAGTGCTATTAATGATGATACTAGAAATGACCCAAATGGTGTTTCAGAAGTTCCCCAATGTGGTGGGCAAGTAGAAACTGGAGCTTGAGAAGCCTTAACAAATGGTGAAGAAGAATGAGGAGGGGACAGTGGAGCTCTCAATAGTTTTGTACCTTCTAGGACATAACGGTGGACAATACCAGGGTTAGAACTCTACTCAATTCAACCCATTCAGTCAGAGGACTTGTTTGAAGACCAAGGTGACTAAGGTGACCAATGTACAAAGGACAGAGCTTCAAAGACAAGCAAACCTTGACAGGGACTTTAGGGTTGTATACATTGGAAGAGAGGTGTTAGGACTTTGAGTTATGTTGGCATTATTCTATATCAAAAGGACATTTCCTTTGTATTGATTAGTTATCTAAGATTCGGTTTATGAAGCTTCAGGGAAATTAGACATAATATCACGCAAAGTGAAGCCTTCAAGAGGAGAAAGCATCAAAGGTTTATCTAGATCTCATTCCTCTTGCAAGGAATTTAGGCACACACACACATGGCATTCATTTGTGTCCCTGCATAGTTGTACACCATTGGTATAACACTTTTACACACTTGTTAATGTATGCACATGCATTACCTTTGTGATTTGCATGTTCTAGGACTATGTCTAGGAAATGACATACGTGTGTGACTTTGTATTTATTTGTTTTAGTTTTATTTTTTTTGGACTTGAACATTATCTCATTTGATTTCTTATTGTGTATCGGTCATTTCGGTTACTCACTCATTAGATTTTGAGTATAAACTAGGAAGTTACGCTACCTTACGTTCTCACTCGTTGAGTTGTATTCGTCATCGTATATCGAGTCGAATTCTCAACCTTTTTGCAAAGATTCGTAGTCGTCCTTGTGCGTGTGGGAGTCATGATTTGTAATCCGAAAATAGATTTGAATTCAGAGTTCAGAGGCCTGAATACAGTCGAAGAACGCAAGAGGAGCGCAAGGGAAGCAGCAATGCCCAAAGGCCATTTTAGGAGGAGAATGTGAGGCTCACGGGCCAGCAGCCTCTTTGCCCCGTGAGGCTTATGTGCCCCTCACGGGCATGTGAGGTGGATACCTCCTATTGGTTGCTTCTTTCCTTTTCTTTCATCTCTTTTAAGTTTCTTATTTCTCTTCCATTTCATTTTAAGAAGAAAATTTGAAAAAGAGAAGTGCAAAATTTTCCCTCAAACTTTCCCGACTTTCAAACACCATAACTTTCTCATTCGAACTCTGAATTGAGTGATTCAAGTTGAAGAATCTTCGTAATCAAGTTCCCTACCTTCTCCAAAAGAGTTTGTAGTTGTTTGATCACGTTTTGTGGTGGTTCTTCACTTAAACCCGAAACTGCACGGGATTCCTAGGTATTAACTAAACTTTATGATTTCATCTTTTATGATTTTCAATTACCTTGAGTTTTCTTCTTCTATATGTATGTGTATGTTTTATGAAAGCTATTGAGAAGGATAGCTTCAAATCAAAGTTAATATAGTCTAATTAGAGACTTGAATGTGAACTAGTTTTCTAGAATTCTAGGTTTTCACATGTTTGTGAGTTATATTGTGATTAGTTTGATATCTACGGTTATTTGTGTTTTTATTGCCTCATTTCATGATTAAAAACCTTAGCATGTGCTTGGATCCTTTAATTGAACAAATCTAGGATCAACATATTTGATTTTGTATTTAGAGCTAACTAGGATATGATTTAATTGATTATTAATCATATCCTTGCTCTAAATACTTGCTAGAATATTCATTGATCATATTTTGTGATTCTAGCATTTTTGTTATATGTTTCTAATATCTTTAATATGTGCTTCATGTATATGATTTATTCAAGTGTTAGCTTTGTGAATGAAACTAGGAATCACATGTGTTATGTGTTTCACATGCTCTAGGTTTCAATTCATGTTTTTGTAACTAGATAATTTTTGACTTGTGTGCTCACATGACTAAGTCTAGTTTCCATTGAATGTATTGATCATATATCCTATGTTGCATGTGTTTGCATCATTTGCACCACTTAGATTATTTGCGTTGCAAAAGGTGGAAGTCTCATATTGGAGTGAGTGAAGCTTTAATTTGAGCATTAAGTCTTGGCTAGCAGTGTGAGGCTCCGGATAGTCAAGCAAGGAAGTCTTGGTTAGGACAGGTGGTCAAGATAACTAAGCAAGGAAGTCTTAGTTAAGAGCAAGGGGCTCAGATTAACTAAGCAAGGAAGACTTGGCAAGGAGCTAGGCTTCAGGTAAGTCCAAGCAAGAAATCTTCATAGAGATGTGAGTTGAGCATCTTGGATAGGAAGTTGCTTTCTAGAGACATGAGTGAAGTGTCTCGGATATAAAGTAGGCAAAGTGATTCATTAGGCCCGATGGTAGAATAGGAGTTGATAGCTTGGAGAGTGTATCATGGGATTAGTCATGTCTTTGAGTGTGTATCTCCTTTTCATTATAGTGGATTATGGTTTGCCGGTGGTTGTGGATTCAACCCGTGGATGTTTCCTCTTTGGAGGTTTTACCACGTAAAAATCAATGTGTCAATGTCTCTATCTCTATCTCTCTATATTTGTATGTATGATGAATATATCTTGATTAAGATCTCCATGTCCTCATATCCTTGTTAACAAGATATTTGTAGAGAAAAAGATGTACACATTATTTGTTGAATCAACATTTGTTTCTTGTATTTTGTAAGTGTTTGAACATTGTATCTTGTGATATTCTATATCAAGTTGTAAAGTTTACTTAGTGTATTTCATTGTAATATTAAAAGTACAACTTATGTAATTTGCTCTTCATTGAATATACTTCTATATAAGATACTTTGTCTCGTGTTATATGTTGTGTAGGCTAAGGGTGGTGAATTGAGCATACATGTGTTAATTGTTTTCTCATAACAATCTTGTTAAAAAGTTAATTTGTATGCTCACCAAGGTTTTGACATAAGTCACGAAAGAGTTTTAAAATTAGAGTATCAACCTACTCACCCTCTCTCTAGGCTGTTTAGTGTAACCTTGTAGGTATTTTCAAGAGGTTTGAGTATAAGGTTAGACGATCGAACCATACACGATTCACCGTAACATGTAGAAAAAAAGGCTGTTAATAGGTTATTACAGTGAGGAAGTTGAAAAATGTGTTGGGGTTTTTGCCCTAAAGCTTGTAATTTGTAAATGTGATTTGAACATATATAAAAGTAGTATGTTCATTCATTTTGTGTCATACTTTATATATAACATGTGCACTTAACATTCTATATTGCCAGATGTAATTTCGAATTGAGTATAAGAGTGTCATATATAGATGAATTCAATTTGAAACGAGCAATCTAAAGAGTTTGTAGATAGCAAATAAAGTTGGGTACTTTATTTGTAGTTAATCTACAGCTGCGGTCCATTTCGTAATGTACGGTGATCTTATCCTGGATCATTCATATAGTGATATGAGAATGGAGGCACCTTGTATGATGTGATCATATAGGACTAGGCCATGATTTATATGAATCTCTCAATAAGAACCGTTACATGATGAGATTCATATATATTGACAAAAGATGGCTATATATGGTTGATCTTAATCTTGAATGTCTTATCGACCCCTTCAGGTTAGATCGTGGTTTTTGATATACCATAGGTGAGATCGGAGTTTCATTCTCGGTTAATATACTTCGTATGTTGGAATCACAGTTTGGCTTATGGCTAGAAATGTTTGTACACAATAGCAGAATCCACTCCTTCTTATGAGAAGTAGATAGTAGTATGAGCGCTCTCCTAATTTCGTAAAGAATGTAGGATTTATTGTTTATCAAACAAATAAAGCACGGTGTGTATAAAACTATTTAGAGGGGGGTGAATAGATTTTAACACTTTTTACCCAATTTTCGTTATAAAACAATATTCCAAAAATACCCCTAACTAGTCAATTTATATATTAAGTGTAATATGTGCGGAATTGTAAATGACATAAGATATTTACGTGGAAACCCTCAACAGGGAAAAACCAAGAGCTGGTAAGTGCGCCATACTCGAACCTCGAATCCACTATATGTGATAACGTATACAACCTAATCCCGGTTTGATGGCCTAATCCCGACTAATATCCTGCTACCACTACCCGTAGGCCTTTTATAGAGGACCTAGTCTAATTTGCTTGAGAGACCACCTAATCCTGGTGTAGAGACCTAATCCTGGTCAATCTCACAAGACTTACTTCTCAATGAAGAGATACAACATCTTATGTGAATATATGATAATATTCAAGGAACAAACAAGGCTAGGAAACCTTAGATGCTTATCTAGAATGACAATATAAATATCAAGAGCTAAATGACATGTCATAAAACTTAGCTAAACATAGATTAGGCAATCCTATGAAGCTATCAAAATACAACACTCAATCATGTCAACACAACAATCTCTATTTTGTATCTAGAATATATTCTAAGAGCATACAAATAATATAAGAGATGCCTTGATAAATAAAACACTAATTATGTATGATAATAGTGAAGAACATACTAAGGGACGTGTGTTGAGCAAGACCCATGCAAGTAAGCATCCTAACTATGCTAGAAAATACTTAGATGATATTTGATGCATATGAAAATGGGTTTCAGTGATTAAATGAGCAATCTTGATTGCTTTCTTTCTTAAAGGTCTCTTTTTTAAGTTTAGGGTTCTTGATAATCAAAGAGTCACCCATAGACCATGAGAAAGTGGTGTATTTATAGAGGGCCACAAAAGTTAGAGTGAAAAGATAAAATTACCCTTGAAAACACCGATCGGTGGTTTCATTCGGCGGTTTCGAAACTGCAGATTAAACTGCCGTTTCAAAACCCGAGAGCATTAGGTATGATCGGTGATTTCATCACCGCAGTCAAACCGCCGTTTTGAGACCTAAGATATTTTCAATCAGGTCTTCATCCACGGTTTTGAACGACGATCATGGCTGCTGATCGTGATCGCATAATCGACCAAAGATATTTATAATCAGGTCTGATCAGCGGTTTCAAATGGCGGTCTGGCCGCCGATCAAACTACCAATTCACCACTATAGGTGAAACCAAAGGAGAAGCCATGGCATTCTCCGAAGGCGATCTTCGTGCTGAACCAAGCACACATTCGTGCATGCGCGGACCTTTCCGAACAGTATCGGGAAGCGAATTACAAGACACATAAACACACAACAATATACAACAATAAAGTGCAGGTGTGAAATGTGTCATTTGAAGAGACTGCACATAAAGGTAAAGCATACATATGCAAACATTGCTAGTGTGTGTGCGTTTCTAAATCTCTTCAATGAAAAACTAAGCACAAGAGATATACTTTTGGCGTGCTTATCCCTTGAGGTCTTGAAGGAGCCTTTGAGCTTGATCCTCAATCAGTAAAGCTACCCTTACAACAAACCCCAATATGTGGTTTGTCAACGAAATAAGCCAATCAAAATATGGGAATCCTAACAGTTCATTAGAGAATCAATGATATTTAATAGAAAGATATAATTAGATGAGTATAGCAGACATTATGATCCAGCTCTAATTATGATCTACTTGTGGAGGATTATACCATATGTAATAGATATATTGATGGACACCAAGAGTTATTGGTTTGTGTAAAAACGTCTACAGTTGAGAGAGTGCAGCTTTGAGTTTTTAGTGGAATAACACCGAAGTTAATAATCATGAAATATTAATTGAAGAATTTAATTAATTATTTCTAAAGATTATTGGAGCTCAAAATACCGTGGATCCATTAGGTACCCTTACTAGCCCGATCGATTTAGGTAACAATGGTCACGGTTAATTAATTGGATTGTTCAATTAATTGTGCTACGAAAGTGACACATATCTATTCGGGAATTAATTGAATAATGAGATTATTTAATTAATGAATTTAATGATTATAACAGTTAAATAATAAGATTATTTAATTATGTTATTAATTATTGATGGAGGGTGTTAGTTGATATTGATATTTGAAAAATGGGATAATATTATTGTCTTATTTTTAATTAGTTAAATATTAATTTTGAATTTAAATAATTTAAATTCAAATTAGATGATATCTGTTAAATAAAATAAAATAAATATTTTGTTTTAAATTAAAAAGATATCATCATTTGTTTTATTAATAGAAATATATATGATATATATTGCTTAAGAAAATAAATCAACAAGACACGCAATTAAAGAGAAAAGAAAACATAGAGAGGGTGCGGCAACCAAAAACAAAAAAAAAATAATAATAAAAGTTTTTTGCTTTTATCATAGAGTGGCTGAACCTAAACAATAAAAAGAGCAAGAGTTTTCTTTTGTGTGTTTCTCTTCATCCTCATTTTTTCTGAGTACCGTGACGTGCCCACACGCCGTTATTAATCTTGGGTCATAAAGAGGAAGATCTTGTGGTTCGAATTAGGGAGCAGAACGTATTAAATAGAAGGAGCCTCCAACGTTGGTATGAAATCGTTTCATCTTTTTTGTTATTTTCGATTATTACTGTACAATTAGGTTTACTTGATGATTGCATAAAAATTTTAAGACCCTTCCGCTGTGCAATCTGTAACCCTGGGTTCCTACAAAATGAGACCTACTTGCATGTTAAGTCCTTTGTTAAGGAGCACACATGTGGTGATTCCGGCAACAACAATATTGATTTTAAACGAGTAAGTTCCCTTGTAATAGGGGAACTGTTTGTAAGAAAATTTACCGATCTTGGATGCACCCTCTATCCTAAAGATATAATTTCTGAGTTTAGGGATAAGCACGACACGAACCTCTTGTACAACAAAGCCCATTGGTCTAAGACATGCATTTTGCATAAGGCATTCGATGATCCGTTGGAGTCATTTAAGATGTTACCGGCATTCTTTTACATACTGGAATAATCCAACCCTGTGACTGTAACTAAGATTGAAACCAACTCGGAAAATTGGTTCGCTTATGGATTCATGGCACTTGAGGCTTGTATAGAGGGATTAAATGCAGTTATTAAGTAGGTTATCGCCATCGATGCTACCCACTTGAAGGCCAAGACCAAGGGTGTTTTGTTAGTTACAGTGTGCAATGACGGTAAAGAGATGATACACCTTTTGGCATTTGGGTTTGCCCATTCTGGGTGCACAGAGTCGTGGACATGGTTCTTGAAGCAACTTTAGATAGTAATCCAGTATCTTGAACATGTGATGTTAGTTTTGGACCGGGCACGGTGGTATCTTTGTAGGCATGGAAGCAATTTTCTCCGATGCAGTACACGGGGTATGTGCATAACACTTGTCACAAAATCTTAAAAGAATTTACAAGCAACATGATGATATGATCAAGCTTTACTACCGTGCTATGTATATGTATCGTGTCGAGGAATTCGACAGTGAAATGGCTGAGTTGAAAGCCACCCATCGTAAGGTTTATGATGAGCTCCTACACGTTGGGATAGAGAAGTTTTCACGTGTGCATAGTCCTAGAAAGAGTTACCATATGGTGGCCACCAACGTTGTCGAGTCAATTAATTCTTGTATAATTGCAATCTGGAAGTTGCTTATCACATCTATTGCAGAATTTATTAAAGATTTGTTACAAATGTGGTTCCATGATTAATGGAGAAATGCACGTGAAACACCTACATTCTTGACTTATGATGCAGACGAACACATCAAACAGAGGATATTACCATGGCAATGCTGTGAGATTGACCCCATTAACTTTCACAGATTCAAGGCAGAAGACAAATGGCATGAAGCAATTGTTGACTTGGAACAACCTTCACGCTCATGCCGTGAATGAGATCTAGATGAGTTACTGTGTATTCAGGACATGGCGGTTGCTAGGTATGCTTACATTTTTTGAAGTTACATTTATTGATACATGCTAGTCACTATTTAAGTTTGCTATAATAATATATTTTTCTTCAAGTCTTTTGTACTAGGATTAAAGGTATGTCTATCAACGCATTATGTTCTGACTTTTTCACAACCGAATGTCTGTAACATTCTTACGCCATGGTTGTGAACCCTATTCCAAAACCTGAAACATGGCACATTCTTGATGTAGTTTGTGATTGTATTGTATTGCCATGGTTGAAAAAGAAGCAGGTAGGAAGACCAAAGAAGTCAAGAACACTATCAGTTGGGGAGAAATGAAAGATACAAACATGTTCAAATTGTGGGCAAAAGGGACAATAAAAAAAGATGTCTGAATCCCTCATCTAACTCCAACACAAGCAAACCAGTAAAAAAAAAAACATGTACTTGTAGCATTTGCAAGAAAGAAGGACATAGTAGACTGAAGTGCCCAGATGTGCCACCCGAGCCCACTTTGAATGACACAGATAAAGAAGCAGTCGTTCATGCTTTTGAGGAACCAATTTTGGAAGGTTAGAAACTTGATATGCATCACCTTTTGTTTTTAGTTGTTGTAACTTGATATGCAGGTAACTTTTATTTAGTTGTTGTGATGAACCTGTCTTGGAAGGTTAAAAACTTGATATGTATCACTTTTTTTTTTAGTTGTTGTAACTTGATATTGTAAAACTTGTTGGGGTTTTTACCATAAAACTTGTAATATGTATAATGATAAATTATAAATATAATAAGTAGTTTTTCATTCTATTTATATGTCTTATACTTTTATATCATATGTGAACTGAGTATATAAGTGTCATATACATAGGAATTCAATTTGAGACGTGTAATCTAAAGAGTCCGTAGAGAGCAAATAAAGTTGGTATTTGTGGTTAATCTACAGCTGCGGTCCATTCCATAATGTACGGTGTCTTATCCTAGACTACTCATATGATGATATGAGAATGGAAGCACCTTATATGATGTGATCATATATAACTGGGCCACGATCTTTATGAATCTCTCACCAATATCCGTTACATAGGGAGATTCATATATATCGATAAATGATGACTATATATGGGTGATCTTAATCTTGAGTGTCTTGCTGACTCTTTCAGGTTAGATCGTGGTTTTTGATTTATCATGGGTGAGATCGGAATAGCATTTTGGATCAATATCTCCATATCTTGGAATCGTGGTTTGGTTTGTGGTTGGGAAGGTCTGTACACAATAATGGAATCTACTCTTTCTTGTGAAAAGTAGAGAAGTAGTTGCCTTAAGGGTTGATTCGGGGCTTGAACAATTAAGAGCGCCCTTCTTCTTCTATAAAGGAATAAATGATATAATTGTTCATTAGAGAATCAATTGTACTTAATGAAAAAGATATAATTAGAGGGCTATAACGGACCTTTTGACCCAACTCTAATTATGAACTACTTGTTGAGGATCGTACCGGCCATATGTAATAGTTATATCGATGGACACTGAATTTTTGATTTGTATAAAAACATCTACAGTTACGAGAGTACAGCCTCGGGTTTTTAGTGGAGTAACTCCGAGGTTAATAATCAAGAAAAATTAATTAAAAATATTAATTAAAGAGTTTAATTAAATTTTCTAAGAATTATTAGAGCTCAAGAATTATTTTTTGGAGGTCAAGGGTTCAAACCAAGACCAAAGCAAGGATATAAAAATAAAATTGATTATTTAATCTTTAACAGGTCATGAGTTCAAATCACACTGACAACATTGAATTAAATAGGATTTAGATTCCTATTTAATCTAGGTCACTTGTAACCCTATCTTGATTGATAAAATATATCAGGATATTTGTTTTGAATATTTGAGATTTAAAAACAAGATAAATGATATATTTTTATTTATTTATTTTTTTTGAATATTTGATATTTAAAAAACCTATTTTATCATATTAAGTTAACTGTAACTTTAAAACACTCGATTAACATAATTGAGTGGTACGTAAAAAGAAAGAAACTAAGAGAGGTACACGCCTAAAAGAAAAGAAAAAAAAAAGTTTTATTTTGTTTTTCATAGGGTGGTCGAACTCTACCTATAGAGGCAAGAGTTGTTTTCATGTGTTTCTTCTACCTCAATTTAACCTCCTGAAGCCTGTGACGTGCCTACATGCAGTTGCTGAAATGCGGGAGATAGCGAGGAAAAGCAGATGGTTCAAATCGAAAAGCGAAAACAAGAAGTAAAGAACAAGATGAAGGAGTTAATCTCTAGGTATGATTATGAATCCTACCTATATTTATTCTTATATATCATACATATTTTTTGAGTCGCTTAAATATTTTTGAAAATACCTTTTTTGTTCGAATATGATTCAAACAATTCTTTTGACGAAATTCTTTCGCCACACGACTCTTTAAAACTAGGGCTTACAGATATGTAGGTAACTTTTATTTGTGAACCTAGTTTGGAAGGTTAAAAACTTGATATGTATCACTTTTTTTTTTAATTGTTGTGGTGATGGTGGTGTACTAGTGTATATGTATCATGCTATTTCTTTTGAATTATGTATTTGCGCAACAGCGGGGATGTGCTCTCCCCCAAGTGGATATGTTTTTGTTTTAGGTATTAATATTTTTGAGGCCCAAGTATTAGTTTTTGGAGCCCAAAAATCTAGGAATACTAGATCCATATGCGACTTTAGAAGTGACTTGGACAAAGTCACTTATCATTCTGCCCTGATTTTCAAACATTCACCAGATCCATATGCAACTTTCAAAGTGACTTTGATAAAGTCGCTTTCTTCTCTGTTTGTGTGGTGTAGATTCTCGCTTTTTTATTTCCCAGGATTCAAATATTAATTGTCCAGGTTCAACAAAAGTATTCCTGGGCATATGATATGAAACAGCTATCATACAAGACAAACACAAAGGCTGATTCTCAGCCATTACGATATAATTTCTCAGGCTCAACATATGTATTCTTGGGCTTATGATATGAGACAATTGTCACACAAGACAAACACAAAGTGTAATTCTCGGGCTTCAGATATTAATATCTCAAGCTCAACAAAAGTATTTCCTAGCATATGATATGAAATAACTATCACACAATACAAACACAAAGGGTAATTCCTAGGCTTCTGATATTAATTTCTTGTGCTCAACAAAATAAAAATTGTTATAATTTATTTTGTTGAGCGGACAAAGGTCAATATTGATTGCTAATGGACAGATTCGGGAAATAAGAAAAGAATGAATGTTTCAATATACAAATGATCATGGATTAAATTGATAATTTTACTATAGCATTTCATGTATGTCTAGATTATCCATGTCAAATTTTGTAGGATTTGGAACTATAGAGAATAAATTAAAAATTGTGGATCAAATGGTGGTCAGTTGTGACAAAGTTTGGGTTAGGGTTATGCTTTTTTTTTTTTTTTTTTTCTTTTCAATATTTTATGTATAGTTTTACTTGGTTATTCGATTAGTTGATTATTGTTTGTTTATATGAATAGTTGAATAACAATGAGAATCGGTGAAGATGAGTATTTCCCTTTTAATTTTGCTCTCAAAATTGTTATAAATTATGTCACTCTCTTTCATTTGTGATTGACTTTAGTAATTGAGTGGAAATTATTATTGTTATTTTTTTTTGGTATGCAACGTTTATTCATACGTGAATTTTTATGTATTCATATGTTATTTTTTGAGTTTATCATGAAAGTTGAAATCTTTGTGAAAATTGAGCTTTGAAATGGAGCTTCTCTTCGACTGACTGATTGAGCCATATACTGGTATAATTCATACATCTATAATAAAAATCTGAGATAATAAATCCATGAAAGTCTGAGATTGATGTTTGAACAAATCCATAAAAGTCTGAGATAAATGTTTAAACAAATCAATGAAAGTCTATGTAGATTTATAAAAGTCTAGAGAAATTCATGAAAATTTGTCACTTAAAAAATGTCTTTAAATGTCCAATTTCTTTCAAATTCAAAATTTTACAGAATACAAAAATGAAATGCACACTTGATGTGTCTAAACAAATGAATAGTTATAGTCAACACATGCGGAATATCAATATACAAGTGATACAATCAATACAACATATGGAAGATAATGAAACATAAAAACAAAAATTGACATATTTGTTTTTACGTGACAAAACCTCCTAAGAGGAAACGTTCATGGGTTGAGATCACAACCACCAGCAAAGCAATCCACTATATGAAAAGGACTTACACACTCAAGGTTATCAACACATGATATCCACCATAAACTATCAACTCTTAGTCTACCCTCGGGCCTAGTGAACCACCTAGCCTACTCCCTATCCAAGGTGTGTCCTACACCTCTAGAGAGCAACTCCTTATCCAAGACCCTCAAGCCTCTAGGAATATTTCTTTACTTAGCTATATAGATCAACAAGATCCTAGTTAAGCTTCCCTAGCTCAACCATCTGGAGTGTCACACTCATAGCTAAGACTTTTGCATGACTATCCGTACCACATGTCCTAATCAAGTCTTCTTGCTCTAATCAAAGCTTTATTCACTTTGAAAGAGATTTCAACCTTTCCATAAGGCAATGATCTAAGTGATGCAAATGATGCAAGCACAATCAAATAAAGCAGGATGATCAATCAAGCTTTATGAACATGTTCAATGATAATCTAGAATATGCTTTCAACAAACAATCACAAATGTATCTAGAAATCAAGACATGTGAATCAATAAGAACAAGATATGAATATTCAATATATCACACAAAAATATTAGTTCTTAGATCATGAAATTAAACATAGAAAATATCATGAGGCACATCATATATAAAATTTCTAGAATTAATTTCAAGTTCAATCAAGTTTAGCTAAAATATGCTCAAATCAAATCATAAAGCTAAAACTCAATAATCAATAGATCATACAAACCTATAAAGTGAATTAACATAATTCTCAACATATTTCATCTATCAAATAGGAAGATTAAAAGAGATGATCAAAAGAGAAAGTAAGTCGAAGATGTTTCACATACAAAGATTGAAGCTCGGACTGAAATCTGCTCACTGCGAAAAATAACGAACTCAAATGACTCTGAAAATGCTTGGGGTTTGTATCTCTCTTCAAGACCAACATGTTTAGTTTTTGGATCACTTGATTTTGAGTTCGTAGAGAGAGTTATGATCAAAATAAGAAATCAAAAATTCATGAAGAAATTCTGCACTATTTCTTTTTCAATTTTTCTTCTTGGAATGAATGGAAGGGAATGAAGGGATTTAAAAGAGATGAAAGAGAGGGAAACGAAGAGCCAATCATGGCCTGCCACATCAGCACCACATGTGGGGCACGTATGCCACATGTGGGCAGAGAGGTGCTTTGGCCATATGGCACACATGGCCTCCAAGCTTGGCCATTGGCCACGCTTGCTCCTCTCACGCCCCGCTCGCGTTCTTCAACCGTATTTGGGCATCCGAAATCTGAATTTGAATTCATTTTAGGATTACAAATGTGACTCGCCCACACACAATGAAGACTATAAAACTTTACAAAAAGGTTGAGAATTCATCTCGAAAAATGATGACGAAGACAACTCAACAAATGAGAACGCAAAGTAGCATAGCTACATCATTTGGATTCGAAACCTAATGAATGAGTAACTAAAATGACTGGGACTCAATAAGGAATCATATAAGATCATGCTCAAGTCCAAAATAAAATAAACATAAACATATAAATACAAAGTCACATAAATATGCCATATCTATGCGATAGTGATAAAACATGCAATTCTACTATGTTTGTCAATACGAGACTAATGCATATGCATACTTAAATGTGTGTGAATGTGTTATACTAAATGTTTGCACAACGATATAAGGACACACATGTATGAATTGTGTGTGTGTGTGTGTGTGTGTGCGCTTACGCCTTACAAGAGGAAGAAGAAACTTGATACCATAGCATCCAAGTATACGATGTTCCCCTTAAATACGATATTTGTACAAGATGTTGCTTTTTCACCTTTGAAGCTTCTTTTCACCAAGAATCACCTAAGCAACACTATTACAAATATAGAGAGTTTTGTAATGGAATCAAGCCAACACAAATCTAAGATGTTACAACCACCTTAAGTCTATATTTGAGAATCTAGGGGGGGGGGGGGTGATGAATTATTTTTGGGACATTTGTAAAGAAGATGATGCTGATGATGATGATGATGATTATTATAATTATTATTCATATTTTAAAGATTTTATTGCTTTTGTTTCTTTGAATGGTAAAATGACCTTGTTTCCCTTCTGACATATAGACCCTACTTAACTCTATCAGTTAGTCAATGGAGGTAAAAAAAAAAACTATCAATTAACGGTTTGATCTAGGGTACTAATACATCATTTAGGTAAAAGTACGATATAACTGTAATTATACCTAAATTAAGGGTCGTCCATTGTAATTTACCTTTCTTCAGGTAACGAACAACTTAGAGCCAGTTTGGTATTGCTGTAACTTTTATAATAACCACTGTTAGCTATGCTGAATGAATAATTAGCTGTGAAGTTAATCAATAGATGTTTGGTTAATTGTATTTTTAAAACTACGGTATAATTCAAAAGTAGTATACATATGTTTGATAATTTTATTACAAAAGTGCTAAGGTTAGTTACAATGACTAAAATATACATGATTTTAGGATGTTATTTCATTTTTTTGTCATTAATTATGTTTATTAAATCAATATTTAATTAAAATATTTAAATTGGAAAAAAAAAATCATAAGAACAATAAAAACATTTAAAAAACATTTTATAATTTAAATCAATATTTAATATAGAATATTTAATTTTGAGATGAATTTTAACTTGATTTCATAAGGATAATAATGATATTTTAAAAGATGCATTAAATGCTAAGATATATTATTCTATACTCACTTTTAAAAAGTAATCCCCCACCTACTTCTTAAAATCACTATTAAAACTTATCAAATTATCAATTAATCACTTTTGGAAGTTTTACCAAATATCATTTTATGTCAAAATTATAAAATAATCTGATTTCAACTTCTTGAAACCAATATCAAACTAGCCCTTACTCCGAACATAGATTTATCGACACAAAGCATGATTGAATGAAGAAGTGAAAATTCAATTTGTTTTACAAAAAGATTATAAATGTTTTGTCCCCACAAATTTACTAAACTAATATATTTATATTTATTAACACATAAAAAATGGAGAAAATAAAAAATAACCCTCCTAAACATTACTGCCATATGCAAAAGTTGTAATGGTTTGTAATCACATGCCAATGGGAAATTACCTATATTTCCCCTAATTAAAAATCCCATCGTCCTTGGAAACGCAAAACATATGACCCTCTACTTCTATAAAAGTTATAAATAATGTAAACTTCAAAACACTTTCCAAACTTTTAATACCTTAATGGATTAGATTTTGGATGATCTTTAAGTCATGGGTTTTGTTGATGGTGATTTCTCGATAGTCAACCAGTCAACGGTTTAGGTTAGTGATCAGTCCATTTCTATACAGGTTTTAGGCCCCTATTTCCTATTATTTATGTTTTGTTCTTGAGTAAAATAAGTTGTTTAATGTGTTTGTTGAGCATGTGTAGGTTCATTCTATTAAAGTGGTATTAAATCTAATTTTGGGAGAAAAGAAGTCAAAAGATGGAGAAAAGGAACAAATTGGAAGAAACCATGAAAAGAGGATTTTCGGCCTGTGCAGAACAGTCATGTTGCAGGGCTCATATCTCTCAGCTTCGATTGAATTGTGTGTCCTATTACCTATAGATTGAAAGCCCCAGAAGTCTAGTTTCTGGTGTACTTTTTTAATCACAATTCCCATATTCCTAGAAGAAGTTATGACTGATTTAGTAACTAAAGGTCAGAGCTGGAGAGTCTACCGCCGCCCAAAACGCCCCGCGTGCACGAGTCTAGGGAGCGGTCCTGGGCAGCGGAAAATAGCAGAAGAATTCCGCTTGCTATGCAGCCACCGAGGCAACTTGCCTTCCAAGTGGTATAGGGAGCGGTCGTGTATAATTTTGGTAGATTTCAACTCCGAATTGTTCTAGAACTGTTCCAAAACTTCCCAAATCAAATTCTAATAATTGTAGAAGACCAATACATGTTTGGGAAACTTCCTACACTCAAATTAAGAGCCAATCATCAAAAGAGGAAATCAAAGTTAGGAAAGGATTTTATTTCCTTGTTTTCTTCTACTTTCCCACTTTATGGATTTCCTAAACCTAAGAAGAATTGGAGGTTCACAAGGAAAAGTTATCTATAAATACTTAATATTCTTTTCAATTAGAGGAATAGAAAAGAGGTCCCAGGCCACCAAGAGGGTCGTCCCCCATCACACCACCACCATTGTTGCACTTGGAAGCTTGAAGAAGACATTCATGGGTTTTATCAACTCTTTCTCCTCTTCTTTTAATCTTTTCATGTGTAACTAACTCCATACTAGGGGATCGATGTGAACCTATGTAATGTTCATGTTATGATTCAAACTCTATATCTTAATTAATCAATTTGGATTTAGATTTGTTCAATTCATTATATATCTTACTCTTGACTTGCATTAATCTAATGGAAATTAATTGATACTTGTTTAGGGTTTCGATAATTTATAAATTGAGATTGCGCTAGAGTAATTTAGGTTGACTTAATTACTTTTCAATTGAATGAGTATGATTGTTCTTGATATAGGAATTAATGCGAGACAATTTTGTTTCAATAATTCTTGGTGATGGCTTACACCTTTGAGGAGGGTGAGTTGTGATTGAGAACACGTGGTTAAATCCCGAGGAATTAAGGTAATACCATAGTTAAGATGAGAATAAACTCTGAATCTGGATTTAATCTATTTAATGCAATTAGTTGATAAACATTGAGTATTGCATATGGGGAGTATCGGTTACCTAGTTTTCCATCTCTTGATCACATTCACATGTTCTTCTTAAATTATTTTCTTAGTTTAATTTAGTTCTAAATCAATCAATCAATCTCAAATCTCTTGGTTACTTTTAATTGCTTAGCTTTAATTAGAATTAGTTATAATTGATAAATCACTTTTCCTCGTGGGAATGATCCCTACTTGTCTCTGTGCTTATCTCACAATTCGTGCACTTGCGAATTAGGTTTTTATACGATTTTACACATTAAGTTTTTGGCGCCGCTGCCGGGGAATAGTTGAATTTATTGGTTATTTCTAGTTTTAGTTTTAGTTAATAGTTTTAGTTTTATTTTTCTTTTTATTTTCTTTCTTTTCAGGAACAATGGATTTCTATGGGCAACACTCTTATGATAAGGAAAGTGAAAGTGAAGCAATGAATGTACTTGTTATGAAACTAATTGATGTAGAGCAACAAATGTGGGATTTGAAACCTATGATTTTAGCTAGAGAACAAGCTGGGCACCTGATCTCACCATCACTTAAGGAAGAATTTAACAACCTCCCGCAATCCCTTCAACAAGCTTGGGATGAAGCTGCCACCTTCCCTTCTTACCATAAGATTGTCAAGAGGTATGAATTTTCTGATGATTTTTCTAGTGCTGAAGATGATGAGGAGGAGACGGAAGAAAACGTAAAGGAAGAGGATGATGCCCCTTTCGAAGCACCGCTCTTATACAAGGAACTCCAGCCTTATGTCCCTCCCATTACTCTCCTGAGTCAACCAGAGCAAGAAGATGTTACTACCATCCCTTATTATGTACAAGAAGAATTGTCAAGTAGGGAACTAGATGAGCTGTTAGATTGGGTCCAAGATGTTTTTGGGGATGGTAAAGAAGATGAATAGTAGGAGATGGAAGAAAAAGTTAAGGAAGTGAAAGATGTACCTTTCGAGGAACCGCTCTTATACAAGGAACTCAAGCCTTATGTCCCTCCCATTACTCTTTCGAGCCAATCGAAACAAGAAGATGTTGTCACTTTCCCTTTGAAGGGTGAAGAAGTAGAAAAAAAAGAGACAGAAGAAAAAGTTAAGGTAGCAGAAGATGTACCTTTTGAAGCACTGCTCCTATATAAGGAACTCAACCTTATGTTCCTCCTATTACTTTTCCGAGCCGCCTACACAAAAGCAACTGGAATAAGTGGTTTTCTGAACTTATTTCATCACACTCTATAATGAACATTTACTTGCCTTTGCTTATTATGTGTAGGAACATGCCGGTGCGTGAAAAGTTTTTCCAAGACCTAATTGTATATAGGGTCAAATTCGAGACATTGGAGTTTGGTTAAGTCATCCCTGCACCCATCTTGCCGAGACATTAAATTAAGCGCTTGGTGGGAGGCAACCCACCTAGGTAATTTCTTTTTTATTTTTGTTTTTAGTTTTTAGTTTTTAGTTTTCTTTCTTTTGTTTTGTGTTTCGAGTTTTTGCCTTTCATTCTTTTTCTTTGTTTGTTGTCTGTGCTTTAAATGTCATACAAACATTGAAGACAATTTTTAGATTAGGTTTGGGGGTGTGAATTTGTGCTTGTTTTATTCTTTGAAAAATCTGCGAAAAGAAGTGCCCTGTTTTGAAAATTTTTGAGGCAAACGTTTTGTTAAAACTGTGTTTATTGGTGAAGAAATAAATTTTTCTGTCCATGCTGGCTTCTTCAATTTTTTGATACGAATCCAACGGTATAAAGAACATAAATTTCTAGGCGGTGGTTTAAAAGTTATGATTGTTTCTTCAACCAAAGGTCATGGGCGATGCCCTGTTGTTGCGAAACGGTGCATGCACTGTTTTCGTTGTCTATTTTCATACTTTTCTATTGTGAATTTTGAAATATTTTCTAAATATAAAGTGTGTGTTTACATGTCTATTATCTTGTGCTAAAATTTGGTTAACTTTTGTTAATTTATTTGAGTGATATACATTAACATAGGTCAATTTTGAAAGTCATCAGTTTTTGAATTTTTGTCCTCCATGTTGAGTTGCTTTGTGTGTGTGTTTTATGAGCCATAATATTTGTTTTATTCACTGAGTTTAAGCTAACTTCTTGCCACTTAGAGTAGTGCATTGCATTTTTCAAAACTTACGACATGCTCTTGATGTGATAGTGGATAAGATGCTTAGTTGGATTGTCATGATTAATAGTGGAGACTACCCTTGTCAGTTCACTAAGCCAAAAAGCGTACATAAATGACATATTATGAGGGTTTGTTTGTTTCTACTCTTTAAACACTCAGTAGGTTCTTAGCTTTATATTCGATCTCTATAGGTTGTACATTGAGCATTAAAGAACAATTCTCATTAAAAAGATATCACATGTGGACTTTGCTCTTGATTTGGTTCAACCATTAGAAGTGATATAGGTAATGTGTGCTTGAACTCACTTAAAAGACCTTAAATATTTCCTACCTAATGTGTGTGCTCCATAGCCCTGTTTGAAGCAAAACACTATCAGCCTTTTTCTTTCATCACCCATATTAATTTAACCCCAATAAGCTATAATTTAGCCATACTATATAGCTTGGGATCATATAGAAAAAGTGATGAAGATGATTGAAGCAAGTCGAAATGGAAAATTTTAAATTTGATTTACAAGTAGATTTCATTGAACTTATCATCCACAAAAAAATTTATATCAAAATTCATTCAAATCGATAAATTTTATAGATGTCCTTACTTTATGTTAAAATAAGAGATTCATTATGAGAGTATATATATATATATATATATATAGGAGAAGGATCGAGGGACACAATTTTTGATATTGTTTTTTACACGATTTTGTATCCTTTAGATTTACAACATTTTAATGGTTTTGATTAAAACAAGTGTCCCTTATTTAATCTTTATATTTTCTTTAATTTCTAATTGTTTTCCTTTTTAATTAATTTCCTAATTCTTTTAATTCTTTTAATTCTTTTAATTCTCTCTTTTCCTAATATTAAACATGATGCATAAACATGTTTAATGAACACAAAAAAAATCCCTAAAAAATGTTATTACACCATGACAATCCAACATTCCACATGCAAGTGCCGCATTAGGGTTGGTCAAGTACTTGCATGTTGGATTAAGACATTCTCAATCGAATGATACACCAGAATAACTCTTTATTCTTATATCATTCAACCATCGCTTATTGTAGTCAGGATTTTAATTAACCATTTAATTAAATCATTATGAGTGGAACTCATCATTTCAGATTTTATGAACTTAACTTTAGAGTTGCTGCCTTGAGGTCAGTCAATCCCAAAATACATCCAGAAATCCTAGCTGTTAGGAAGTCAACCTTAGTATTGATTCTCATGGACACCTTCCTTAGGGAGAACGAAAACAAAACCATCTCAAGGCCCCACTTGAATCTCAAGGTGTTAAACTAACGATGGAGACTGTGGGATATAATATCATATATCCCTCTCCCACTCACTAATTTATGGTTAGAGTTTTCTAATTACAACGAGTATAGAAACTCAGTGACCCTAGATTAACTTAGATATAACTGCTAAGAAAAATCTAAGTTTCTAGGTTATGTTACTAGAATCTCATCCTATTAACATTTAATAATAAATTGGATTTTCAACTAAAAAAAAAAAAACTAATTTATCATTGGAATTCTAATCTATGTAAACTAAATAGACTAGAATTAAATGTGAAAATTACCAAGTTTTAACTATTAAAACTAAAAACACATTATTCGGTCCAATTATTATTAAGGCCTTAATCAAATTAATCATAATAATGTATTGGGCCTTACTAATCTAATTAATTAAACCCTTTAATAAAAAGATCAGTAATTAATAAGAATTACCAAGTTTTTACACCTAAAAACTAATCTTATTATTAATAGCCAATTATCCAATTATGTGAAAATTCCTTTTCAATCTCATTAAAATTAAAACACATAAATCATGGCAATTATGTATTTATGATACGTTTTAATGCAAGTGTAGGCACACCTAATACGGTATTCTTATGTATAAGTCCACCGACATTTGGGCAAGAATTTGGATAGGTTTTTTTTTTTTTTTTTGGATGTTCTAGCATCACTATTCCATCAAATGTCCATGATGGTCATTTACTATTATACTCTTCTCAACCTTTGAATTAAGATTAAACTGATGAATTGATGTTTATTAATTTTTTTTTTAAAAAAAATCTTAAATTGAAGTCAATTTTACTCAAAAGTTTATATAAATTATGAAAAATATTTATATTGAATATTCAAAATCTCACGAAAAAATTATGGATAAGAAAACTCAGAAAAGGACAGGAGTTGGCCTCTCCAAAAAGTCCAAATCAAAGAAGATTCAGGGTTGATTTCATTTGATAGTCTACGTCAGTTTGCATTGATTTTTCTCCGAGATTTTTCCGTGTTAGAATTTTCTAATATCACAGGGTCCACACATCTTTTATTTCCAAGTACAATTAAGGATGTCAAAAATCTATGCGAGGCCGGTCCCCATTGTAAAAGTCCTCCGAAAAATAATTATGACGAGGATGAGGTGAATTTCACCCAAAATCTAGAGCGGTAATGGAGTTATTTTTTTTTAAAAAGAAATTTATTCTAATTTTTTTTTTTTGGAGTTGATATTGACACCCATAAATATGATAAACACATCTATATTTTAATAAAAATTTTAATTTTAAAAAATATCTCAATAGAAATTTACTAATAAGGACAAATTAGTTTAATTATATCACATTATTTAAAAAAAAAAAAAAACCAAACCCTAATTCAACCTTAATTTTGTTTCTTTAAAAAAAATAATAAAAAAAAAGAACGAGAAGAACAGAAGCCCAATAGAGCCAAAATCTCCCATTATCATATAACAAAGTAATGAAAATTTTTTTTTCAGAGGACTCCAATCATAGAGGTACGTATTTATTTAATTATTTATTTTTGTTATGAACTCTATCAATGAAAAAAAGTGAGAAGTAATTTTTCTTTCTTTATTTATTTATAAAGATAGCAGTACATATCCCATTATTGGAACAATTATCGAATTTTTGTGAATTCTCAACAGAGCATGAACAATGTTGGAGTCGAATGTACTATGGACTACAATAGTGAATTTACAAATTACAAGATATAGTTATGCTTATACATTATATCAAAATTTTAGTTTTTGTAGAAGAGAAAACAGACTTAAATTATTTTTTACTTGAAAACTAAAATTTGGGTGTTCCCTCTAGATTCGAAAGAATCAATGTACGGTTTCAAATTGTTGTTTTAGTAGGTGTTTGTTGTTTGCATTCGCTGTGGATTGTTGGTTTGTTATTCGTTTGTTCCCTGTTTTGGTTGTTAATAAAATCTTGCTATTTACAAAAAAAAAAAAAAAAAAAAGAAAAATTTATTATCATAGAAGAAAGTTTGTATTAGGTACAAGTTTGATCACGTTTGCTTGTTACTCTATTTTTTTTTTTTTGTTAGAAGAGTAATCGTTATTTTCCAATCATTATTTTCCCTGTCGTAATCGTTGTTAAAATTTCTCACATGTCTCACATGAACAACTTGACATTGCACTAGGTGATAATGGAATCATTGATGGTCAGGGATCGGTTTGGTGGGATTGGTTTAGCTCTAAATCTTTAAATTACAGCCGTCCTCATCTAGTAGAACTTGTATCATCAGAACACATAGTTGTTTCAAACCTTACTTTCTTGAATT